>CM069410.1:226069969-227395802 GCA_035609135.1 Eleutherodactylus coqui | reverse complement strand
GAGCAGGGAGTTTTTACATTTTTACATTTCCCTCCCGAAGCCGATCCGTAAGGGGAGCTGAAACTTTTTGCTTTCCATTCACTTTAACGCGATCAACGTTATCCAATGGATACTGGCGATTGCATGACCGGGGGAGGATCCCGCGGCCCGGGATGACAGCTCAAGGTTGTTGGCTACCTTCAGTAACCGACAGCACGGAGCTGTCACGTCCAGAAGCCTGCAGGGTTTTAATCCCCAGATGAAGCATGTTTTTATGTCCTTGGGGATTAAAGAATAACAGGTCAGGATGTAAAAACACTATGGGCTGGTCACTAAGGGGTTGAAAAAAACCTACAAGTTTACAATGTTTTGTCAACTATGTAATATAATGAAGGACGTTCATGTTGTACAATTATAGTCAGAGACCCTGTATACATATCAGTATAAGCCTGAGAGGCCTTCACGTAGGCGGTTCTCACATGCAAATGCCATCCGATAGCGATATGGGCAGAACTCGAGCATAAAAATAACACATTGATTTTTATGTGTTTATTCACATCAGTGATTTTCTCTTACAGCATTGAGAATCAAATATTTACAAGCGTGCGTGAGGCAATTTCTACCATTACAACTACTGGAAGCGCAATACAATATTTCACACGTGTGAAAAACACATGAAAATATCAAGCACATAGATGTGATTTGATGCGGTCTTTAAACAAAAATGCAATGTGCTCACACCCAGAATCGCTGGTTTAAAGGGGTTGTCCCGTGGCGAAATCCATTTTTTTTAACTTATCCCCGCATTCTGCCCCGTTAAAATCAATTCCGTTAGTTATTTTAAAAAAATCACTTACCTGCATCCCCGTTCGCGCAGCATCTTCTTTTCTTCTTTTAAAGATGGCTGCCGGTCCATTCCCATGGTGCACCGCGGTTTTCTCCCATGGTGCACCGCGGGTCTTCTCCCATGGTGCACCATGGATTGTCTTCTCCTTCCTTGTGTTCCACTGCCGATACAGCCACCTAATTGGCTGATCGGCAGCACGTGACAGAGGCGGAGCTACGATGATGCGGAGAAGAGGGAGGAGCCAGGACACCGCTCGTGAGCCCGGAGGGAGTAAGAAGAGGAATCCTTACAGCGGGATTTCACGGGACAACCCCTTTAAGGACGGCCTCATATGAGCGCATTTGGTTTATTTTCGGGTAAAATTGTGCACCGAAGGTCCCGTCTGCATAAAATTGCACACAGAACTGAGCGATTCTCAGGGTTAAATGATGCCACCTGACCCAGCTAGTAAGTAGGCCACCCTGTCTAATCAAATATGGCACTGCTGGGACCATGCGGATGTGAGCGGTGTCGGCAGCGCAATAAAGTACAGTAAAACGTGCCAATCCGGGAGCAACAGCCAGTAATCTTGCACCCTTCATAGTGCATAAACATCCGCGATAGTGAGTGTATATGCACTTACGCCCATGTGCGGCTGCCCTAAGAGTGAGATATCGGTCCGAGTTTCTTGGAACAATATCGTACTTGCCTGTATGAAAGCACCCAAATACAGTTATACAAGTTAGTGCATATTTGATAGGACATCATACTGATCATGGTCATCTGCTAGCACCCCACAATGTGATCACTACACATGCAGTAAGTAGTGAGTGCAGTGTGACAGTGATTGAACAATCACATATTCAAGTTCCTTTGAGGGAAAAAAAAAGTGTTAAAAAAAGTTTATTTTAATAAAAAAAGCACTGTTTCCTTCAATCCCCCTTTATCATTAAAACATAAATAAATACATAAAAATATTACATATCGCTACTTTTGCAATGTCACATACTGTAAAAATATTATATCCCATACAGTAAATGGTGTAAAAAAAGGCAAAAATTATAATTATTCTTACATTCATTTGTCTTCCAAAAAAATGTGATAAAAAATGCCGCAATTTCAGTTTTTTTTTGTTCCCTCCAAAAAAATGACAAAAAGTTAAACAGTACATTATATGTACCACAGGGTGGTCCCCGTAGAAGATACAACTCATCCCACATAAAACAAGGCCTCATATGGCTATATCAATGAAAAAATAATGTTCTGGCTTTTGAAACGTAATGATAGAACAACAACAAAAAAAAATTGCCTGGTCCTTAAGGTGCAAAATAGGCCAATCACTGTGTGTTTATGGGCCGTCATAGGGACAGGTTCTCTATAACAGCAGTGATAGGTAATGGGGCCGGTGATTCAGCTGTAGACCTGGTGGTTTCGGCAGATGATGGTTGTGGACTGCACATTATGTACATGTTATGGTCCTAATCTGTACTATGAAGATATGAAGAATGTGCAGGTCACTGTGTCTACAAGTCCTCTATATAATACATGATGTCTTATAGGAGCCACCATCAGACCTGCAGTGACCTTCTCTCCAAACTACAAGAAGATATTTACCACAGAGTCTATAACGATGACCTGTGATGGGGGCTCTACTATAGGAGGGGGGCCGAATTATATATGGTACAAAGACTATTCTCCTGTACACAATGGAAAGTCCTATACAATAGAAAGAGCTGTAAGATCAGACAGTGGAAGTTACCAATGTCAGACCAGACCAGGAGAAATAAGTGACCCTGCTAGACTGGATGTTAGTGATGGTGAGTAAATCTACTGGGTCATACATATAGACTAGAGATGAGCGAGCATACTCGTCCGAGCTTGATGCTGGTTCGAGTATTAGGGTGCTCGAGATGCTCGTTACTCGAGACGAGCACCACGTGGTACTCGTCTCGATTAAACGAGCACTGACCATTGAATTCAATGGAGCCGGCAATATAGCCGGCTCCATTGAAAGCAATGGGCTGCCAGCGAGCGTGGGATGAATTGTCGGGAAGGGGTTAAATATATAAACCCTTCCCTGAAATTCATCCAGAAATGTGTAAAAAAAAAAATGTATACTCACCTTTCCGCTGCAGCCGGAGTTCAGCCGCGTCTGGCCAGCAGTTCTCCTGAACTGCTTTCTGTAGTATTCAGCAGGTGGGGATTTAAAATCCCCACCTGCTGAATGAGCTGCCTCTGATTGGTCACAGCCTCACCAATCAGAGGCAGCTCTCACTCACCCATTCATGAATTCATGAATGGGTGAGTGAGTGCTGCCTCTGATTGGCTCAGCGCAGGGGCCAATCAGGGGCAGCTCTCAGCTGAATGACAGCTCTCAGCTGAATTGCCGGCTCCATTGAATTCAATGGGCTAACATCGTTCTTCTCTGCCACAGCTGTTACAGCTGTGGCAGAGGAGAACGATGTTTATGCTGACAGTGCGGGGGGGAGGGGGTCTCACTCTTAATAGTGAGACCTCAGAGCCCGAAATGCAGCCCTGCATGTTGCTCCTCGCCTGCCCTATCCATTTCTGTGTTTTTTACATGACTTTGGGGATTTGCTAAGATTTTCACAAATGAAAACCTTAGCGGAGCACCAGTCATATACAAAAATGCTCGAGTCGCCCATTGACTTCAATAGGGTTCGTTACTCGAAACGAACTCTCGAGCATCACTGAAAGTTCGACTCGAGTAACGAGCACCCGAGCATTTTGGTGCTCGCTCATCTCTAATATAGACACAAAGTAACACATTGTATCACACAGACTGATAACATATCACATATGTTTTACAGGGTGGTTCATCCTGCAGACCCCTCTATATGTCTATGAAGGAGATGAGATACACATTAGATGTCATCACCGTCCCGGATACTTTGGAGGACCGACAATATACTACAAAGATGACAGAGTCATTAGAGACTGGACAGATAATGCAGAATATTACATAGGACATGTAGATTGGACGACTGCCGGGACTTACAGTTGTGGGAAAAAAATCGCTGGACAGAACATCTATTATGATGAAGCTTCTGTATCTGTAGAAGGTAAGTCCAGGATCAGTTATATAAGAATTATCCGGCAGTGTTTGTATACTGATGGAGTCACATTGTCTCCTGACCGGCCAGCTGTAATTATTACTTAGTCAGGTTACGGTTAGATGTGGAGGATTTTGGGGGTGGAATTCGACAGACTGAAACTCTGCAACAAACTGGACTACATGGGAGGATTATCAACTTCACAGATTTCCCCTTTTGCAATGTAGACAATAAAATCTCTCTGTAGCATCTGTAGCTGTAAGATCGTATCTGTAGCAGAGATCTTCTACTATCTTTGAGCTTAGTCTTCAGTCAGTAAATCTTCCCAGTACCTGGGACCACACAACACCAAATGTTCACATCTCTGTCCAACCATACATTCCAGGTAACACTGCTGGTAAGGCGAGATGATGATGATGATGTTGATGAGGAGAATTATTTCTATTTTTCATAGGACATTCCACTGACTTGTCTGTAAATAACATTTGTATTTCTTATTTGCAGATATTTCCTTATTCAGTGCCAACCACTGATTTACTGACATATAGTGCTCACCATCTCTTCATAAAGAGGTTCTGCAGCACTAGTGTAGCTTGTTGTCATCGGCTTGATGATAAAATCAGACCAATTTTCGCAAAATCTGATAAGGTCAGCCCAACGGGACTTATGGCAGAAATTGCAGGAAAATCAACTTTCCCATAATGCATG
The DNA here is from genome assembly GCA_035609135.1 of Eleutherodactylus coqui. Lineage (NCBI taxonomy): Eukaryota > Metazoa > Chordata > Amphibia > Anura > Eleutherodactylidae > Eleutherodactylus > Eleutherodactylus coqui. The sequence goes on along the minus strand of CM069410.1, from coordinate 227,391,215 downwards.
CTAAGGGCTCGGTCAGACAAGCATGTTTAAGGTTCGTTTAAAATGAAAGCTTCTAAAAGAATCAATGGGTTCTCATAGAAGCATTCATATGCACAGAATTTGATAGGACATAGGTGCAGAAAAACATAAGACATAGGTAGGTGCATTTTGCCAGAGTTTCCATTGACTCTTATGGGAGCATGAATTGATGGAAACTCCTGCTGGGTATAGCTTCCCCGCTGGCCAGAATCACTTTTAAATGCCCCACTGTTAACCCCTTAGTCTCTGTGGGGATGAGGGAACTCCCCAAGGGTTTCATTAATTCCCACAGGGAGTCCTCTAATCACTGAACACTGTGACAACACTGTCACAGTGTTCAGTGATGAAGGGACTGCAGCGGGGACAAAAGAATTTCCTGCCACAGCTGTGGCAGAGGAGCACAGTGCTATCCCATTGCTCTCAATGAGTGGCTGAGCGCTGCCTCTGATTGGTCACAGTGCTCAGCCAATCAGAGGCAGCGCTTTCAGGAGGTGGAGATTTTTAAATATCCAGCCAGAAGAAAATGTTTTATAACAGTACAAGGTAGCTGGGGAGAAGACGCGCCGGTGCAGGACTGCAGCGGAAAGGTGATATATATGTTTTTCAAGCAGCTAGGGCTAATTTTCAGGGAATGGCTTATATTTCAAGCCCTTCCCCTAAAATCCCTCCAGGAGTTTGCTTTATCCCTGTGATTTTAATAGGGTGGCAATGGGATAGCATAGTGCTCCTCTGCCACAGCTGTGGCAGGAGATTCTTTCTTCCCCACTGCAGTACCCTCATTACTGAATACTTTGACATAGTGTTTAAAAGCAATGTAGCAGAGCTGTGTGTGACTTGCATGTAGCAGAGCTGTGTAGTGCATTGCACCACCAGAAACACTGGTGCTGTAATTTCCCAACTAATAATAGTATTTCCTATCCATTTCTTTTAAAATGCCGCGCATAATGGTGATTTGTTATTTTTGGATGCCCCAGGAGGTGCTGGTAAATCTTTCCTTTCAAATCTGCTCTTAGCTCAAATTTGAAAAGATAAAGGAGTTGCTGGGGTGTGTGGCCTGGAAGGAGTTAATGGCAGAAGCACAGCAGTTTAGCTCTGTACATTACTTCCCTTAGCAACATCCAGCAACTTCTAAGGACTGAGAACATCGCCACCAGAGCATTGGATAGCTTTCTGAACCTCAGGATGTCCAAAAGAAAGCCTTCCAAAGTTGGACTGAAGAGGTTAACAGATTTCTTCATCACCCGTGGAGAAGAAGCAGAGCAGGAAATGGCTACCAATGCAGATGCAGAGCAGAGGATAATGCCGGGGACATCCGCCAGAGGAGACCTTCATGCCAAGAAGTTGGGTAAGAGAGCTTCCTGGTGTCCCCCAACATCCAGCAACTCCCAGTCCCACACTAGAGAGCAAAACAGCTTGTCACTGAAAGAAGAGAGAGGAGAGCAGGCAGCCCTGCACAACACGGTGAGTAGAAGGAGGGAGGCCAACAACCCACCATCTTCACAAGAGGAAAAGGGTAATGAGGGAGATAAATCACCCTCCTCAAGTCAGAGTCCAGAGAAAAGAAGGCCAAGAAAGGAGGAGGTCAATCCACAATCCTCTTTAGAGCAGGAAACTACAAAGGCAGAGGAGAGGCAGGATCCTATCATGACTATTGAGTGCTCTAGCCAAGCAGCTTCAGAGTTCTTTATCAGGGACATGGTGCAAGCACTAAGAGGTTCCTGGAAGAAGGAATTAACTACATTGAACAACAAAGTCAGTTTGGCTATTACAGGACTAGGAGACCTGCTTGAAAAAGACCTGTGTCTAGGTTGAAACGTTGCAGCTATTTTTATGGAGGGGTAAAAGCGTTATTTTATTATTGCATACCGGTATGCTGCCTTGGACTTTACTTCTCACAGGACTAGGAGACAGTGGACCATCTGGAGGCCAAAACTGTTGAGATTACTGGTTCTAATAATTAGCTAATAGACGCCTATTGCAAGCTATCTGAGGACTTTGAATCTCTTAAAAAATAAATGAGCATATTTGGAAGATCTCAATAGGAGCAAAGATCTCAAATTTAGAAGCATTGAGGAGTCAGTGAGACCAGAAGAATTGCGCACCTATGTACAGAACCTCATAAAAACATTACTGCCAAACTCTAACCCGGCTGAGCACATCTTAGACAGAATCTACAGACTCCCCAACCAAAGAGTATACCTGAGCAGGCACCGAGAGATGTGATTGCAATGGGGCATTTTTTCCACATCAAGGAAGAAATGATGCAAACTTCTAGAAATCTCAAGGTTTTGCCATCTCTTACGAAAGTAAGGAAGGCATCCATCAGAGTGGCTTCATGGTCTGATCACGCTCCAGTGAAAATCACAGTTTGTTTAGGGCTTAACTCTCCCAGCTCTTTAGGGAGCTTGAGGAATAATACTTTTTTGATGAGGTTGCCTAAATTCCAAGAAAAAAATTGGTAAGGCGCTGGAGGAATTCTTCTATTTCAATGATTCACTGGAGACATGTCGATTTACACTACAGAAAACACACAAGTAAGTGATAAGAGGAGCTATGATACAGCAAGGGGCTATATATAAAAGAGAAAAGACCAAATTACTTAAAAACACCTTGTCAGAACTAACTAAAATTGAAAAGGATCTACAAACATCAACCCAACTACAAAACCTTCTATTAGAGACTAGACTAAAAGTGAGGAATATCCTCATCAATGAACATGAAAAAAAAATTACATACCTAAAGTCTACTTACTGTATAGCCAATAACAAATATACAAGCCTAATGGCAGGAAGGGTCAAACAAAAAAGAATCAAATCAAAAATCCCCTTTGTAGTTAATCCCAAGACAGGTATCAAAACTTCAAACCCCATCAATATAGCAGAGATTTTCAGGAAGTATTATGAATACCTTTACAACCTTAGAGAGGAGAACACGTTAGATCACCCCTCTGAAGTAGAGATTGACCGGTTCCTCTGACCTCTGCAACGTCCGGCCCTAACTAGAGATGAGCGAACCTACTCAGCCACGCCCCTTTTTCGCCCGAGCACCGCGATTTTTGAGTACTTCCGTACTCAGGCGAAAAGATTCGGGGGGCGCCGTGGGTGAGTGGGGGGTTGCAACGGGGAGTGGGGGGGGGAGAGGGAGAGAGAGAGGGTTCCCCCCTGTTCCCCGCTGCTACCCCCCGCTCCGCCACGCCTCCCCCCGCCCCCCGAATCTTTTCACCCGAGTACGGAAGTACTCGAAAATCGTGGTGCTCGATCGAGTAATTACTCGAAACGAGTAGGTTCGCTCATCTCTAGCCCTAACTAAAGACCAATTACGAAAATTAAACTCCTCTATAACAATCCAAAAAATACTGAAAATAATAAAAGCATCCAAAAAAGACAAGGCTCCAGTTCTGGATGGGTACTCAATAGAGATGAGCGAGCACCAAAATGCTCGGGTGCTCATTACTCGGGACGAAATTTTCGCGATGCTCGAGGGTTCGTTTCGAGTAACGAACCCCATTAAAGTCAATGGGCGACTCGAGCATTTTTGCATATCGCCGATGCTCGCTAAGGTTTCCATTTGTGAAAATCTGGGCAATTCAAGAAAGTGATGGGAATGGGAATGACACAGCAACGGATATGGCAGGTGAGGGGCTACATGTTGGGCTGCATCTCAAGTTCCCAGGTCCCACTATTAAACCACAATAGCAGCAAGAGTGCCCCCCCTCCCAACAACTTTTACTTCTGAAAAGCCCTCATTAGCAATGCACACCTTAGCTAAGCACCACACTACCTCCAACAAAGCACAATCACTGCCTGCATGACATAACGCTGCCACTTCTCCTGGGTTACATACTGCCCACCCCCCCCCCCCCCCGCGCGCGCGCACGACGCAGTGTCCACAGCGCACACCAAAGTGTCCCTGCGCAGCCTTCAGCTGCACTCATGCCACACCACCCTCATGTCTATTTATAAGTGTGTCTGCCATGAGGAGGAACCGCAGGCACACACTGCAGAGGGTTGGCATGGCTAGGCAGCGACCCTCTTTAAAAGGGGCGGGGCGATAGCCCACAATGCTGTACAGAAGCAATGAGAAATATAATCCTGTGCCACCGCCATCAGGAGCCGCACTCGTGGGCATAGCAATGGGGAACCTATGTGCCACACACTATTCATTCTGTCAAGGTGTCTGCATGCCCCAGTCAGACCGCATTTTTTTATAAATAGGCAGGTACAACTCCGCAATGGGAATTCCGTGTGCACCCACAGCATGGGTGGCTCCCTGGAACCCACCGGCTGTACATAAATGTATCCCATTGCAGTGCCCATCACAGCTGAGGTAACGTCCGATTAAATGCAGGTGGGCTTCGGCCCACACTGCATGCCCCAGTCAGACTGGGGTTCTTTAGAAGTGGACACATGCAGTTACAACTCCCTGTGGACCCACAGCATGGGTGGCTCCCTGGAACCCACCGGCGGTACATAAATATATCCCATTGCAGTGCCCAGCACAGCTGATGTAACGTCAGCTTTAATGCAGGTGGGCTAAAAATTAATTGGATTACACTGTAGGCGAGGGCCCCAAAAAATTGGTATACCAACAGTACTAATGTACCTCAGAAAAATTGCCCATGCCCAACCAAGAGGGCAGGTGAAACCCATTAATCGCTTTGGTTAATGTGGCTTAATTTGTAACTAGGCCTGGAGGCAGCCCAGTTAAAATAAAAATTGGTTCAGGTGCAAGTTTCAACGCTTTAATGAGCATTGAAACGTCTAAAAATTGTTTACAAAAATTATATGACTGAGACTTGTGGGCCTAAGAAAAATTGCCCGTTCGGCGTGATTACGTCAGGTTTCAGGAGGAGGAGCAGGAGGAGGAGGAGGAATATTATACACAGATTCATGAAGCTAAAAGGTCCACGTTTTTGATGATGATAGAGAACAATGCTTCCATCCGCGGGTGCAGCCTACGTATTGTTTAGGTATCGCTGCTGTCCGCTGGTGGAGAAGAGAAGTCTGGGGAAATCCAGGCTTTGTTCATCTTGATGAGTGTAAGCCTGTCGGCACCGTCGGTTGACAGGCGGGTACGCTTATCTGTGAGGATTCCCCCAGCCGCACTAAACACCCTCTCTGACAAGACGCTAGCCGCAGGACAAGCAAGCACCTCCAGCGACATACTGTCTTCCCCCGCCCCCGTTTCCGAGCGCAAAGCAGCTGCCTTTATGCTTTGCAGGGAACTTCTCAAGATGCATAGCAGAGGAATGGTGACGCTAATGATTGCAGCATCGCCGCTCACCATCTGGGTAGACTCCTCAAAGTTTCCAAGGACCTGGCAGATGTCTGCCAACCAGGCCCACTCTTCTGTAAAAAATTGAGGAGGCTGACTCCCACTGCGCCACCCATGTTGGAGTTGGTATTCCACTATAGCTCTACGCTACTCATAGAGCCTGGCCAACATGTGGAGTGTGGAGTTCCACCGTGTGGGCACGTCGCACAGCAGTCGGTGCACTGGCAGATTAAACCGATGTTGCAGGGTGCGCAGGGTGGCAGCGTCCGTGTGGGACTTGCGGAATTGTGCGCAGAGCCGGCGCACCTTTCCGAGCAGGTCTGACAAGCGTGGGTAGCTTTTCAGAAAGCGCTGAACCACCAAATTAAAGACGTGGGCCAGGCATGGCACGTGCGTGAGGCTGCCGAGCTGCAGAGCCGCCACCAGGTTACGGCCGTTGTCACACACGACCATGCCCGGTTGGAGGCTCAGCGGCGAAAGCCAGCGGTCAGTCTGCTCTGTCAGACCCTGCAGCAGTTTGTGGGTCATGTGCCTCTTCTCTCCTAAGCTGAGTAGTTTCAGCACGGCCTGCTGACGCTTGCCCACCGCTGTGTTGCCACGACGCGCGACACCGACTGCTGGCGACGTGCTGCTGCTGACACATCTTGATTGCGAGACAGTGGTTGCGTAGGAGGAGGAGGAGGAGGGTGGTTGAGTGGAGGAAGCATACATTGCCGCAGATACCACCACCGAGCTGGGGCCCGCAATTCTGGGGGTGGGTAGGACGTGAGCGGTCCCAGGCTCTGACTCTGTCCCAGCCTCCACTAAATTCACCCAATGTGCCGTCAGGGAGATATAGTGGCCCTGCCCGCCTGTGCTTGTCCACGTGTCCGTTGTTAAGTGGACCTTGCCAGTAACCGCATTGGTGATGGCACGTACAATGTTGCGGGAGACGTGGTCGTGCAGGGCTGGGACGGCACATCGGGAAAAGTAGTGGCGACTGGGAACTGAGTAGCGCGGGGCCGCCGCTGCCATCATACCTTTGAAAGCCTCCGTTTCCACAACCCTATACGGCAGCATCTCCAGGCTGATAAATTTGGCTATGTGCACGTTTAACGCTTGAGCGTGCGGGTGCGTGGCGGCGTACTTGCGCTTGCACTCCAACACTTGCGCTTGCGCTCCAACACTTGCGCTAGCGACGGCTGGACGGTGCGCTGAGAGACATTGGTGGATGGGGCCGAGCACAGCGGAGGTGAGGGTGTGGGTGCAGGCCAGGAGACGGTAGTGCCTGTGTCCTGAGAGGGGGGTTGGATCTCAGTGGCAGGTTGGGGCACAGGGGGAGAGGCAGTGGTGCAACCGGAGGCGGTGAACGGCCTTCGTCCCACCTTGTGGGGTGTTTGGCCATCATATGTCTGCGCATGCTGGTGGTGGTGAGGCTGGTGGTGGTGGCTCCCCGGCTGATCTTGGCACGACAAAGGTTGCACACCACTGTTCGTCGGTCGTCTGCACTCTCAGTGAAAAACTGCCAGACCTTTGAGCACCTCGGCCTCTGCAGGGTGGCATGGCGCGAGGGGGCGTTTTGGGAAACAGTTCGTGGATTATTCGGTCTGGCCCTGCCTCTACCCCTGGACACCGCACTGCCTCTTCCAACCTGCCCTGCTGCTGCACTTGCCTCCCCCTCTGAAAACCTGTCCTCAGTAGGCGTAGCAAACCAGGTGGGGTCAGTCACCTCATCGTCCTGCTGCTCTTCCTCCGAATCCTCTGTGCGCTCCTCCCTCGGACTTACTCCAATTACTACTACCTGAGTGATAGACAACTGTGTCTCATCGTCATCGTCCTCCTCACCCACTGAAAGCTCTTGAGACAGTTGCCGGAAGTCCCCAGCCTCATCCCCCGGACCCCGGGAACTTTCCAAAGGTTGGGCATCGGTCACGACAAACTCCACAGGTGGGAGAGGAACCATTGCTGGCCATTCTGGGCAGGGGTCCGGGAACAGTTCCTGGGAGTCTGCCTGCTCCTCAGAATGTGTCATTGTAATGGAGTGAGGAGGCTGGGAGGAAGGAGGAGCAGCAGCCAGAGGATTCAGAGTTGCAGCAGTGGACGGCACAGAATTCTGGGTGGTCGATAGATTGATGGATGCACTTTCTGCCATCCACGACAGGACCTGCTCACATTGCTTATTTTCTAATAAAGGTCTACCGCGTGGAACCATTAATTGTGAGATGAATGTGGGGACGCCAGAAACGTGCCTCTCTCCTAATCCCACAGCAGTCGGCTGCGATACACCTGGATCAGGAGCTCGGCCTGTGCCCACACCCTGACTTGGGCCTCCGCGTCCTCGCCCGCGTCCACGTCCTCTAGGCCTACCCCTACCCCTCAGCATGCTGTATTACCAGTAGTGCAGAAACAGAACGCTGTAATTAAATGTGCCGCTTATTGGCCTGTGGTTGGAGGCTGACTTCCCTTACGGAACGCACAGCAGAGCCAGGAAACAATTTTGCGCACGCCTATAGTGAGACGTAGGTGCGTATGACTGAGCTAGGGGAATTCACAGCGCAGAAGCAGTCAAGTGGCCAAAGGCCAGTAGTAGGCCTTAAGTATTTTGCTTCTTTTTTTTTAAAATGCTGAGCTGATACAGCAGACAGATATTGTAGGCAGCGTATAATATTATGTATACTATTTCCCTCTGGCGGGATGACGGCGCTGATGTAACAGAGACAGCAGATCCAGGAAACAATTTTGCGCAAGCCTACTGTAACGCTTAGCTGCGTATTAATTAGGACTACTACCCCCAGCAGATAGATACTGTAGGCAGCGTATAATATTATGTATACCGTTTCCCTCTGGCGGGATGACAGCGCTGATGTAACAGAGACAGCAGATCCAGGAAACAATTTTGCGCAAGCCTGCTGTAACGCTTAGCTGCGTATTAATTAGGACTACTACCCCCAGCAGATAGATACTGTAGGCAGCGTATAATATTATGTATACTCTTTCCCTCTGGCGGGATGACGGCGATCATGTAACAGAGACAGCAGATCCAGGAAACAATTTTGAGCAAGCCTACTGTAACGCTTAGCTGCGTATTAATTAGGACTACTACCCCCAGCAGATAGATACTGTAGGCAGCGTATAATATTATGTATACTCTTTCCCTCTGGCAGGATGACGGCGATCATGTAACAGAGACAGCAGATCCAGGAAACAATTTTGCGCAAGCCTGCTGTAACGCTTAGCTGCGTATTAATTAGGACTACTACCCCCAGCAGATAGATACTGTAGACCGTATAACATTATGTATACTGTTTCCCTCTGGCGGGATGACGGCGCTGATGTAACAGAGACAGCAGATCCAGGAAACAATTTTGCGCAAGGATGCTGTAACGCTTAGCTGCGTATTAATTAGGACTACTACCCCCAGCAGACACGCAGTAAACTGAAGACGGTCACAGGCAGCCCAAATACAGTATTTTTCCCCAATTTTTGGGAAAAAGCCCACTGCCTATATAGCCTGAATATCTCTTTCCCTGCCTCACCAGTACTGGCCCTATACTCTGTACAATGACTGCAGACTGCGAACGCAATGCTCTGCACGCCCGATATACAAAAAAAAAAATTGTGCAACACTGCTAAAAGCAGCCTCAACAGTACTGCACACGGTCAGATGTGGCCCTAAGAAGGACCGTTGGGGTTCTTGAAGCCTAAAATAACTCCTAACGCTCTCCCTATAGCAGCTCCGGCACCAGCAGCACTTTCCCTGATCTCTGTCAGAATGCATCTGTGGCGAGCCGCGGGAGGGGCCGATTTATATACTCGGGTGACACCTGATCTCACCAGCCACTCACTGCAGGGGGGTGGTATAGGGCTTGAACGTCGCAGGGGGAAGTTGTAATGCCTTCCCTGTCTTTCTATTGGCCAGAAAAGCGCGCTAACGTCTCAGAGATTAAAGTGAAAGTAACTCGAACATTGCGTGGTGCTCGGCTCTAGTAACGAGCATCTCGAACACGCTACTACTCGAACGAGTATCAAGCTCGGACGAGTACGTTCGCTCATCTCTATTCATCACCAACATAAAAGGGGGTTCTTAGCATTGAGTGATTCCAATATTTTTCCCTGTAGTTGATTAGGAAAACACATGCTATTTCATGACATAAGTTTACTTCATTTATTTGAGGTGTTTCATGAAGCACCAATGTTCTCCTACTAAAGAGACATCATTTGGGTCATATCTGTGATTTGTGTATTTGCTATAAATTAAAAATGTCTGGATGAACTCTCAGCTAATTTCACATGGGCGAGTGCGATATCAGCCCGATACCATGAGCAATTCCAATATGGATGTGAAGCATTTGTGTCAAAAAATCCTCACATCACTGCATGGAAGTAGTGATCCTCCATCAGGGCTTTTAGCCGCGCCAAAGGATTGGCAAGTGTTTCCCATAGTTTTCAATGGGAAATCTCACATCACAATTGCGTGCACCTCACACACGGTGTGATGTCTCTGCCAGCCCCATTGAAAACAAAGGGCAATGTGATTTTTTTCCCGTCCTGCGATGCAATGCGGAAAAGCATCGCTCATGTGTATGACCCCATTCAAAAGAACAAGGTTTATATTTGTCTGGGATTTGTGCATCTCGCAACGCACAAATCTCATGCAATTTTCTCAACTGTGTAAAACTGACTTAGCTGAGGCCATTCCATAATTTGTCATACCCTCCAAAATTACATTTTATAATTTCATTGAGCGTTGAACACTTCCAAAAGTCCAGAAAATCATCTAGTTGAGTTTCTCTCGATTGTTTAATGGTAAGATTTTATATTTGGAAATAAACTCAATGATTTTGTTTTTACAGGCCGCATGGACAATATTGGGTATACCCGGCAGAATATAGCCCGTCTGATATTATCTGCATGTGTATTATTAATCATTGCACTATTCATCTTCTATCATATAAAATGGATGAAGTCTGTGAAGCCAGAAGATGGCTCTACAACATAATGAACACCTCGGCTACAAGACGCAACATCATCATCCGTCCATTTTTAATACAGCCAAATTTATACCTGCAGCCGCTGCCTAAAAGTGTCTTAACCCCTTAGTGACGAAGCCTGTTTGCTCCTTAGTGACAGAGCCAAATTTTGGAAATCTGACATGCGTCGTTCAACGTAGCATAACTCCGTAAAGGCTTTACATATCCAAGTGATTCTGACATTGTTTTTTCGCCACATGTTGTACTTCATTTAGGTGGTAAAAAGAGACCGATATAATTTGTGTATATTTATTAAAAGTGCCAATATTGGAAAAATTTTGAAAAAAATTGTCATTTTTTTCATATTTTCAACCGTAATATCTCAAATATGTTCAAACATACTGTACAAATTTTTGCTCAGATATATATTTTCATCTGTTTACTTAATTCTGAATGCACACTTGAAAAACTTTTGTGGTTTTTTTAACCATTTAGAGGACGTACAAATTTAACATTACTTTTCAGCATTTTGAGGAGCACTTTGTTTTCCTGCACCAAGCCAAGTTTGCAAAGGCTCATGAGTGTCAGAATAATAGATACCCCCACAAATGACCCCATTTTCAAAACTAAACCCCTTAATATATTTACTGAGGGGTGTCATGAGTATTTTGACCCCACCAGTTTTCTTCAGGAATTAATTCAATTTAGAGGAGAAAAAATAAAATTTCATATTTTTGCAAATATGTCAATTTAAAGACATATTTTTTTCCTATAGTGCCCAAGAAAATGAGGATTTACACCCCAAAATGGATACCCCCGTTTCTCCCGTGTTCAGAAACATACCAATTGTGGCCCTAATCTTATGTCTGGATGCACAACGGGGCGCAAAATGAAAGGAGCAGTCAGTGTCTTTCAGAACATAAATTTTGCTTGAAAGCGTTTTAGGTCCTATAGCACTTTTGTAGAGCTCTTGAGCAGCCAAAACCAAAGAGAACCCCCACAAATGACCTGATTTTGAAAACAAGACCCCTTAACGAGTTTATCTAGGGGTATACTGCATATTTTGACCCCACAGTTTTTGAATGAATTCAAGCAAAGCAAAAGGAAAGAATGTTGTTTTTCGTTTTTTTGTCAAATCTGTCATTTTAAAAACAGCTTTTTCTGTACAGCGCACACATGAATGAAGCCTTGCACCCCAAAATGGATACCCCTGTTTCTTCCGTGTTCAGAGACATACCCATTGTGGCCCTAATCTTATGTTTGGATGCACAACGGGGCTCAAAACGAAAGGAGTAGTCGGTGGTTTTCAGAACATAAATTTTCCTTGAAGGCCTTTTAGGCCCCACAGAACACTTGTAGAGCTCTTGAGCGGCCAAAACCAAAGAGAACCCCCACAAGTGACCCCATTTTCAAAACTAGACCCCTTATCGAATTTATCTAGGGGTGTACTGCCCATTTTGACCAACAGTTTTGAATGAATTCAAGCAAAGCAAAAGGAAAGAAATGTGATTTTCGTTTTTCTGGCAATTCTGTCATTTTAAAAACTGCTTTTTTTGTACAGCACACACATGAATGAAGACTTGCACCCCAAAATAGATACCCCTGTTTGTCCCATGTTCAGAGACATACCCATTGTGGCCCTAATCTTTTGTCTGGATGCACAATGGGGCCCAAAATGAAAGGAGTAGTCGGTGGCTTTCAGAACACAAATTTAGCATGAAGGTGATTTACGCCACATTGGCCACTTGTAGAGCCCTTGAGCGGCCAAAACGACAGAGAACCACCACAAATGACCCCATTTTGAAAACTAGACCCCCTAATGAATTTATCTAGGGGTGTACTGTGTATTTTTACCCTACAATTTTTGAATAAATCTAAGCAAAGGAGTAGGAAAAAAAATTTCATTTTTTTGGCAGTTGTATCAATTTAAAAACTGTGTTTTTTTGTACAGCACACATAGGGATGAAGACTTTTACCCCAAAATGGATACCCCTGTTTGTCCCGTGTTCAGAACCATACCCCTTGTGGCCCTAATCTACTTAAAGGACACATGGCTAGGCCTATAATAGAAGGAGCACCCGTTGGATTTCAGCGTACAACGGAATAAATTCCAGGCCCCATCGCCCACTTATAGAGCCATTGAGCTTTCAAAACGATAAAGAACCCCCACAAATGACCCCATTTTAAAAACTAGACCCCTTATCGAATTCATCTAGGGGTGTATTGCATATTTTGACCCCATAGTATTTGCATAAATCTAAGCAAAGCAGAAGGAAAAAATTATGATTTTCATTTTCTTGGCAATTTTGTCAATTTAGAAACTGTTTTTTTTGTACAGTGTAAATAGGAATGAAGACATTCACCCCAAAATGGATACCCCCGTTTGTCCCGTGTTCAATAACATACCCATTGTGGCCCTAATCTACTTACAGGAAACATGACAAGGCCTATAATGGAGGGAACACCCGTTGGATTGCAGGGTACAACTGAATAAATTCCAGGCCCCATTGCCCACTTGTACGGAATAAAAATTGACACCTTAAAAAAATCCCCCCCCCCCCCCGTGCCCTTTTCGGCGTTCTCCAAATCGTAGATAAAAGTAATAATGTGAACTGTGTAGTATTTCCGAAGACAGGGGTAATTACGGAGGCTGGTTGGGATGGGTACATTGGGCAAAAAAAACGTGTATCCCCCCTCCTCTCATGCTTTTTGGGGGTATTTTGTGAGCTCAGTAGCGGGTATGGGGTGTAAAAAGTGGCGCTCTGTGAGTCTCCGTAAGCTTGATTAGGTGCGGCGGTCTCACACAGAAGACGCTCAACAAGCTGCTCCTGGAACTGCAGGAAGGCGAGCATTCCCGGGGCTTCTTGTAAATTACGGATTACAGGTAGCGGTCTGAATAACGCCGGGCTCACGCAGCTGTAGGCGGAATCTGCTTGCGGAGGCCCGCAGCGGAACCCAGCTGTGAGCCCGGCTGTGACCCTGCGTACGGCCATGTAATGTACTGCGCATAACTGCTTACTCACACAGGCGGTCATGCGCAGTATATTTTTGTTGTTGTTTGTATTTCCCGCACCGTCGCTTGGCGATGACCCGGGTACCCGCAGCCCGTATACAAGGTAGTTGTGTATGGGCTGCGGGGATATCAGCGGTAAAATAGAACATGCTGCGTTCTCTTTTCTGTGAGTGATTTACACAATTCCGACCCGCTAATGAGAGTGGAATTGTGTAATCCAATGTGATTGATCTGCGTATTACCGCAGATAATTTCCTAGGCTACCCGACTCCTGCACATGTGTCCGGTGTTTTGCCGGCGGTCGCATGTGCAGAATCCGGGAAAGTTCACGGAGGAGAATCGCGTCGGTGTGCAAATAGGGAGGCCTCCGGTAAAAAGTTTCATCTCATCTCACCGGTGAGGGGAGATGAACCTTCACTTTTTTTGTACTTTTACGTGATCGCCGTTATCCAATGGATAACGGCGAACACGTGATCAGGAACCGCTCACCACGGCCCCCCGTGAAATCTCCAGGCTCTCAGCTAAGTTTTGTATCCAGGAGCAGGGAGATTTTAAATTACCACAGCTTTTGAGCATGCGCCTGCCATTAGGGGCCTTAGGTACGTCCTTTCATCCTCCCTCACAGATATGATCCGTGGGGGGAGATGAAACGCAAGCTTTTTAACTTTTTTAAACTGTTTTCCTTTTTACACTTTTTTTTTTACTTCCCCCCCCCCCTCTTTTTTTTTTTTTACTTTTTACACTTTTTTTTTTACTTTACATGATCACTGTCATCCATTGGATAACAGTGATCATGTCCCTGGTGACATCCCTCTGCTCCAGGTTACACATGGCAGCCTGGAGCAGAGGGATTTTAAATTTCCCGGGGCTCGGGCCCCTCTGTCAATCATCGGGCGCGCATGCGCAGACGGGGCCTTCGGGTCCCGGGACATCGGGGAGGACCGAGGTGAGTATTTTCACCTCCCCTCATGGATCCAATCCATGTGGGGAGGTGAAACTTTACTTTTTTAAAAACTTTTTTAACTTTTTCGCGATCGCCGCTATCCAATGGATAGCACTGATCACGGGCCCGGGGACAGCTCACAGCAGTCCCCGGTAACACCTCCTGGTTCCTGGCTACCTACAGGAGCCGGGAGGCAGTAGATTTTAAATTTGCGGGGGGCTCCCAGGCTTCTGCGCATGCGCGTGACGTAATCCTTTGGCGCGCATGCGCAGAGAGCTGGTGGCGGGTCCGGGAGGACCAGATCTCCAGGGGACACCGGGGACAAGCCGGGTGAGTATTTTCAGCTGCCCTGATGGATCCGATCTATCAGGGCAGCTGAATATCTAACTTTTTTACCACTTTTATTTACTTTATTGCAATGGGCGCTATCCAGTGGATAGCGCCGATTGCAATGGCGGGGGTTACTGCCCGCATCCTGGGATGACAGTTCCATGCTGTTGGCTACCTGCGGGCACCGACAGCATGGAGCTGTCACATCCTCAGGCAAGTGGGCATTAATCCTAAGAGGATGCATAAAACTACGTCCTCTAGGATTAAAGCCCACTTGCTGAGGATGTAGTTTCCCGATGGGGCCGTCGTTAAGGGGTTAAATACTTAAAGGGATATTCTAGCTAGGTCATCAGTGGTTGAGAGATGGGAGTCTGTCAAACGAGACTCCAACAATCAGCTAATTGCCCAGTCTACTGCATTTTGCAGCAACCTGGACATAGTCATCAATGGTCAGAAGAAGCAGGGGGAGGCATTGGCTTCACTCCCGTTGAAATCACTGGAAGCACAGTACTCCTCCTATACTCCCTGCTTAAGACAGCATGTGACGTCCTGACTATGAGAGGAGCAGGAAGTAGTAAAACGCTCCCATTTATTTCAGTGGGAATAAAGCAGGTGCTCCTATGCTTCCTCCAACCATTGATGATGAAATTTGGCCTGCTGCAGAGTGCAATGCACCAGATGATCAGCTGATCGATCAGTCTCTTGAGCGTCAAACCCAATCCATCAAAAAAGACCAGAATACCCCTTAAATTGTAACTAACCACAAAATATGCTACTGCTGTGCTGTGTTTCCTTATATTCTGAGTGACCAAAAAATTTGTAATTTCTTTTCCATACTATTGAGAAGTAGAAATACCAAGGAAAAGGGTCTCACCCTGTGGATATAGTGAAAATAGCTTCACATCCGCCATTGTTTGCATTCATTATCTGGTTCCATCATGACCTTCTTATATATCAGTAACATCAATAAAATGTTTCATCAACGTAATGTATCTATTTTATATCACATAAATTCTTATAAAACTCATAATTAAGATTATAATTAATGTTATTTACTCAAGGCCCCAGATCCAGGCTTTAGCTTCTCATATATTATTTACATGGAGCTTTTTATACATGTGTATAATCATATAGGATAAATTTCAGCAACCAATCACTGAAAGCCAAGGTGCATTTATATAGCTTCATAATCTTAGTAGCATCCATTAATTCAAGTACTAGTCTTATATACATATGTGTAAATTATTCACCAATAGTAGGGGTTTAATAGAATTTCTCATAGTCATCTGTTCAGCGTACCTGAGTTTTCAACAAATTTTGAAAAATTCCACAGGTTCTAATTACCTGCTGATTTCCTGCTATTTTCACCCTTTTTCATGTCTGTAAGTTCTGATTTTTAGGTGATCTTTAATGTTTTTCTTATCCTCTACTGTCTGCAATCCACTTTTAGGAATGGGCGTATACTAGAGATGAGCGAACGTACTCGTCCGAACTTGATACTCGTTCGAGTATTAGCGTGTTCGAGATGCTCGTTACTCGTGACGAGTACCACGCGATGTTCGAGTTACTTTCACTTTCATCTCTTAGACGTTAGCGTGCTTTTCTGGCCAATAGAAAGACAGGGAAGGCATTACAATTTCCCCCTGCGATGTT
The DNA here is from genome assembly GCA_035609135.1 of Eleutherodactylus coqui. Taxonomy (NCBI): domain Eukaryota; kingdom Metazoa; phylum Chordata; class Amphibia; order Anura; family Eleutherodactylidae; genus Eleutherodactylus; species Eleutherodactylus coqui. The sequence goes on along the minus strand of CM069410.1, from coordinate 227,375,035 downwards.
CAAGCCCTATACCACCCCCGTGCAGTGAGTGGCTGGCGAGATCAGGTGTCACCCGAGTATAAAAATCGGCCCCTCCCGCGGCTCGCCACAGATTTGTTCTGACATAGAGGAGGGAAAGTGCTGCTGGTGCCGGAGCTGCAATAGGGAGAGTGTTAGGAGTATTTTAGGCTTCAAGAACCCCAACGGTCCTTCTTAGGGCCACATCTAACCGTGTGCAGTACTGTTGAGGCTGCTTTTTGCAGTGTTGCACTTTTTTTTTTTGTATATCGGCCGTGCAGAGCATTGCGCCCTGCAGTAATTATACATACTCCAGGGCCAGTAGTAGTGGTGAGGCAGGGACAGAAGACATATATTGTGAGGCAAGGACAGAAGACATATATTGTGAGGCAGGGACAGAAGACATATATTTATTGAATATAGGCAGTGGGCCTTTCCAAAAACATTTGGGAAAAAAAATCTATTTGGGCTGCCTGTGACTGTCCTCAGTGTTCTGGGTCTGTGCTGGGTGTAGTTGTCCTCCTAATTCATACGCAGCCAGCTAAGTGTTACAGCAGGCTTGCACAAAATTATTTCCTGGCTCTGTGTTGGCTGTTAAATCACCGCTGTATTCCAGTCCACAGTGCAACAGTCTGCAGTTATTTTACATACTCGAGGGCCAGTAGTGGTGACGCAGGGACGGAAGACATATACAGTGTATATAGGCAGTGGGCCTTTCCAAAAACATTTGGGAAAAAAATCTATTTGGGCTGCCTGTGACTGTCCTCAGTGTACTGGGTCTGTGCTGGGTGTAGTTGTCCTCCTAAATCATACGCAGCCAGCTAAGTATTACAGAGGCTTGTGCAAAATTATTTCCTGGCTCTGTGTTGGCTGCTAAATCACCGCTGTATTCCAGTCCACAGTGCAACAGTCTGCAGTTGTTTTACATACTCCAGGGCCAGTAGTGGTGACGCAGGGACAGAAGACATATACAGTGTATATAGGCAGTGGGCCTTTCCAAAAACATTTGGGAAAAAAAATCTATTTGGGCTGCCTGTGACTGTCCTCAGTGTACTGGGTCTGTGCTGGGTGTAGTTGTCCTCCTAAATCATACGCAGCCAGCTAAGTATTACAGCAGGCTTGTGCAAAATTATTTCCTGGCTCTGTGTTGGCTGCTAAATCACCGCTGTATTCCAGTCCACAGTGCAACAGTCTGCAGTTGTTTTACATACTCCAGGGCCAGTAGTGGTGACGCAGAGAGAGAAGAGATATACAGTGTATATAGGCAGTGGGCCTTTCCAAAAACATTTGGGAAAAAAAAATCTATTTGGGCTGCCTGCGACTGTCCTCAGTGTACTGGGTCTGTGCTGGGTGTAGTTGTCCTCCTAATTCATACGCAGCCAGCTAAGTGTTACAGCAGGCTTGCGCAAAATTATTTCCTGGCTCTGTATTGGCTGTTAAATCACCGCTGTATTCCAGTCCACAGTGCAACAGTCGGCAGTTATTTTACATACTCCAGGGCCAATAGTGGTGACGCAGGGACAGAAGACATATTTATTGAATATAGGCAGTGGGCCTTTGCAAAAACATTTGGGGAAAAAAATCTATTTGGGCTGCCTGTGACTGTCCTCAGTGTTCTGGGTCTGTGCTGGGTGTAGTTGTCCTCCTAATTCATACGCAGCCAGCTAAGTGTTACAGCAGGCTTGCGCAAAATTATTTCCTGGCGTTCCGTAAGAGAAGTCAGCCTCCAACCACAGGCCAATAAGCGGCACATTTAATTACAGCGTTCTGTTTCTGCACTACTGGTAATACACCATGCTGACGTGTAGGGGTAGGCCTAGAGGACGTGGACGCGGGCGAGGACGTGGAGGCCCAAGTCAGGGTGTGGGCACAGGCCGAGCCAGTGCGGTGGCCAAAGGTAGAGGCAGGGTCAGACCAAATAATCCACCAACTGTTTCCCAAAGCGCCCCCTTGCGCCATGCCACCCTGCAGAGGTTAAGGTGCTCTACGGTGTGGCAGTTTTTCACAGAGACGTCTGACGACCGACGAACAGTGGTGTGCAACCTTTGTCGTGCCAAGATCAGCCGGGGAGCCACCACCACCAGCATGCGCAGACATATGATGGTCAAGCACCCCACAAGTTGGGACGAAGGCCGTTCACCGCCTCCGGTTTGCACCACTGCCTCTCCCCCTGTGCCCCAACCTGCCACTGAGATCCAACCCCCCTCTGAGGACACAGGCACTACTGTCTCCTGGCCTGCACCCACACCCTCACCTCCGCTGTCCTCGGCCCCATCCAGCAATGTCTCTCAGCGCAGCGTCCAGACGTCGCTAGCGCCACTGTTTGAGCGCAAGCGTAAGTACGCCGCCACGCACCCACACGCTCAAGCGTTAAACGTGCACATTGCCAAGTTGATCAGCCTGGAGATGCTGCCGTATAGGCTTGTGGAAACGGAGGCTTTCAAAAGCATGATGGCGGCGGTGGCCCCGTGCTACTCGGTTCCCAGTTGCCACTACTTTTCCCGATGTGCCGTCCCAGCCCTGCACGACCACGTCTCCCGCAACATTGTACGCGCCCTCACCAACGCGGTTACTGCCAAGGTCCACTTAACAACGGACACGTGGACAAGCACAGGCGGGCAGGGCCACTATATCTCCCTGACGGCACATTGGGTGAATTTAGTGGAGGCTGGGACAGAGTCAGAGCCTGGGACCGCTCACGTCCTACCCACCCCCAGAATTGCGGGCCCCAGCTCGGTGGTGGTATCTGCGGCGGTGTATGCTTCCTCCACTAAACCACCCTCCTCCTCCTTCTCACAACCTCTGTCTCGCAATCAAGATGTGTCAGCAGCAGCACGTCGCCAGCAGTCGGTGTCGCGCGGTACGGCAGCACAGCGGTGGGCAAGTGTCAGCAGGCCGTGCTGAAACTACTCAGTTTAGGAGAGAAGAGGCACACGGCCCACGAACTGCTGCAGGGTCTGACAGAGCAGACCGACCGCTGGCTTGCGCCGCTGAGCCTCCAACCAGGCATGGTCGTGTGTGACAACGGCCGTAACCTGGTGGCGGCTCTGCAGCTCGGCAGCCTCACGCACGTGCCATGCCTGGCCCATGTCTTTAATTTGGTGGTTCAGCGCTTTCTGAAAAGCTACCCACACTTGTCATACCTACTCGGAAAGGTGCGCCGGCTCTGCGCACATTTCCGCAAGTCCCACACGGACGCTGCCACCCTGCGCACCCTGCAACATCGGTTTAATCTGACAGTGCACCTACTGCTGTGCGACGTGCCCACATGGTGGAACTCTACGCTCCACATGTTGGCCAGGCTCTATGAGTAGCGTAGAGCTATAGTGGAATACCAACTCCAACATGGGCGGCGCAGTGGGAGTCAGCCTCCTCAATTCTTTACAGAAGAGTGGGCCCTGGTTGGCAGACATCTGCCAGGTCCTTGGAAACTTTGAGGAGTCTACCCAGATGGTGAGCGGGGATGCTGCAATCATTAGCGTCACCATTCCTCTGCTATGCCTCTTGAGAAGTTCCCTGCAAAGCATAAAGGCAGACGCTTTTCACTCGGAAACGGAGGCGTGGGAAGACAGTATGTCGCTGGATAGTCAGAGCACCCTCATGTCTATATCTCAGCGCGTTGAGGAGGAGGAGGAGGGGGAAGAGCATGAGGAGGAGGGGGAAGAGACAGTTTGGCCCACTGCTGAGGGCACACATGCTGCTTGCCTGTCATCCTTTCAGCGTGTATGGCCAGAGGAGGAGGAGGAGGAGGAGGAGGAGGAGGAGGATCCTGAAAGTGATCTTCCTAGTGAGGACAGCCATGTGTTGCGTACAGGTACCCTGGCACACATGGCTGATTTCATGTTAGGATGCCTTTCTCGTGACCCTCGCGTTACATGCATTCTGGCCACTACGGATTACTGGGTGTACACACTGCTCGACCCACGGTATAAGGAGAACCTTTCCACTCTCATACCCGAAGAGAAAAGGGGTTCGAGAGTGATGCTATACCACAGGACCCTGGCGGACAAGCTGATGGTAAAATTCCCATCCGACAGTGCTAGTGGCAGAAGGCGCAGTTCCGAGGGCCAGGTAGCAGGGGAGGCGCGGAGATGAGGCAGCATGTACAGCACAGGCAGGGGAACACTCTCTAAGGCCTTTGACAGCTTTCTGGCTCCCCAGCAAGACTGTGTCACCGCTCCCCAGTCAAGGCTGAGTCGGCGGCAGCACTGTAAAAGGATGGTGAAGGAGTACGTAGCCGATCGCACGACCGTCCTCGGTGACGCCTCTTCCCCCTACAACTACTGGGTGTTGAAGCTGGACACGTGGCCTGAACTCGCGCTCTATGCCCTGGAGGTGCTTGCTTGTCCTGCGGCTAGCGTCTTGTCAGAGAGGGTGTTTAGTGCGGCTGGGGGAATCATCACGGATAAGCGTACCCACCTGTCAACCGACAGTGCCGACAGGCTTACACTCATCAAGATGAACAAAGCCTGGATTTCTCCAGACTTCTCTTCTTCACCAGCGGACAGCAGCGATACCTAAGCAATACGTAGGCTGCACCCGCGGATGGAAGCATCGTTCTCTATCACCATCAAAAACGGGGACATTTTTGCTTCATCAATCTGTGTATAATATTCCTCCTCCTCCTCCTGCTCCTCCTCCTGAAACCTCACATAATCACGCCGAACGGGCAATTTTTCTTAGGCCCACAAGGCTCAGTCATATAATTTTTCTAAACAATTTTTATACGTTTCAATGCTCATTAAAGCATTGAAACTTTCACCTCAACCAATTTTTATTTTAACTGGGCTGCCTCCAGGCCTATTTACCAATTAAGCCACATTAACCAAAGCGATTAATGGGTTTCACCTGCCCTCTTGGTTGGGTATGGGCAATTTTTCTGAGGTTTATTAGTACTGTTGGTACACCAATTTTTGGGGGCCCTGACCTACAGTGTAATCCAATTAATTTTTAGCCCACCTGCATTACAGCTGACGTTACATCAGCTGTGTTGGGCACTGCAATGAGATATATTTATGTACCGCCGGTGGGTTCCAGGGAGCCACCCATGCCGTGGGTCCACACGGAGTTATAACTGCATGTGTCCACTTCTAAAGAACCCCAGTCTGACTGGGGCATGCAGTGTGGGCCACAGCCCACTTGCATTAAACATGACATTACCTCAGCTGTGATGGGCAATGCAATGGGATATATTTATGTACAGCCGGTGGGTTCCAGGGAGCCACCCATGCTGTGGGTGCACACGGAATTCCCATTGCGGAGTTGTACCTGCCTGTGACTATTTATAAAAAAACGCAGTCTGACTGGGGCATGCAGACACCTTGACAGAATGAATAGTGTGTGGCACATAGGTTCCCCATTGCTATGCCCACGTGTGCAGCTCCTGACAGCGGTGGCACAGGATTATATTTCTCATTGCTTCTGTACAGCATTGTGGGCTATCGCCCCGCCCCTTTTAAAGAGGGTCGCTGCCTAGCCGTGCCAACTCTCTGCAATGTGTGCCTGCGGTTCCTCCTCATGGCAGACGCACTTATAAATAGACATGAGTGTGGCGTGGCATGAGTGCAGCTGAAGGCTGCGCAGGGACAATTTGGTGTGCGCTGTGGACACTGGGTCGTGCAGGGGGGGGTGGTTGGGCAGCATGTAACCCAGGAGAAGTGGCAGCAGAGTGTCATGCAGGCAGTGATTGTGCTTTGTTGGAGGTAGTGTGGTGCTTAGCTAAGGTATGCATTGCTAATGAGGGCTTTTCAGAAGTAAAAGTTGTTGGGAGGGGGGGGGCCACTCTTTCCGCTATTGTGGCTTAATAGTGGGGCCTGGGAACTTGAGATGCAGCCCAACATGTAGCCCCTCGCCTGCCCTATCCGTTGCTGTGTCGTTCCCATCACTTTCTTGAATTGCCCGGATTTTCACAAATGGAAACCTTAGCGAGCATCGGCGATATACAAAAATGCTCGGGTCGCCCATTGACTTCAATGGGGTTCGTTACTCGAAACGAACCCTCGAGCATCGCAATAATTTTGTCCTGAGTAACGAGCACCCGAGCATTTTGGTGCTCGCTCATCTCTAGTGTATACCAATCCTTGCATTCTGCCAGTAGTTTGCTGTCCTGACTTCCTTGCTTTTTATGTCTCTGCTGCAGTTGTGTTTATTTTATTGGCTAATTGTGTGGAGTTCTCCAGCCAGCTAATCACCACTGGTCTGCTGCATATTAATACTAGCCCCACTGACTGATTCATTATTCTCATTCCCACTCAGAGCTTGATGTTATACATGTTGTTAGTCTGAAGTGTTTCTCCCACCTTAGCTGAGGACGGTCTGGACACCTGTATTCCCCATCTGCATGCTATGCAGGCCCCGTCTCCCTTCGCCTTTGACATGTGTTGTCTCCAGCTGTCTGATGTCATGTTTGTTGTCAGGTGGGTGATGCCTGACACAGTTCCCTTCATGTCAGTTTGGTGTCTGTCTCTCTTTCCTTTTAGTGTAAGGACACTTGCACTAGCTATTCTTAAATATATGTATGCATGAGTTCTGAATGGGATTTCTGTCTGTTCATAAGTGTGAACAGTGATATGTTCTGTGTCTGTGTAGGTTACAAGACATGAGGTGTGAACAATTACTTGTTCAGGGTGAATCCCCCTTGCCTGTTGGTGAATGTTAACAGTGCCCTACCCCTTAACATCTAGGGTGAGCCTTGTCCCTAGGTTCCAGTGTGGGGCCATCCCTATTGGGACGATCACCCTGATTGTAGGCAGCTCTTCTGGTGTTTAAGTTGTCTTGTTAGAGTAGGAAAGTAATTCTTTAATCCAAGAAGGTACAAAGATGCAACATGTCTCAGCACTAGCATGTTACTTTATCAAGCATAATATACATGGAGGAAAAAATGGTATTTATGAAAATTTAGACATAAAGATAATGAATGACATACAGCAGTGGTGGGGCTTTCTAGAAAGCCGCAGCGGGCCATGTGTGACGACAGTGAATGTGAGGATATCATCCCAGCGCCATGCATACCATACTTCAGATGGAGACAAATGTCCAGCGAGCGTGGCCGTGTGACGCAGAGGCATTTTGACATTACCCCGGTGCTGCACAAGGAGCTTAGAGAAAAAAAACACAGTAAAATAAAGAAAAATAATAATTAAAAAAGACGCGAATAGGCAGAGGCATGTGAGTGGTTGCAAATGGGCAGAGACACATGAGGAATGTGATCTAGCTGATTCTTGTAACTTGTGTGAGTAAATTTGTAGATACCTACTAGAATGTGCTCCATGCTTGAAAATGGCGTCCAGTGTGCTACTTGTGCAATGTATGCAGTCCTTGATCAGCCGATTGAGGATGCATGCTGTTGATAAAAACGAGGTCACAGTGGTATGAATTATCTATATTACTCCAAAACTAAGGCCGTCACAGATATAGATTTAAAATTTCACTTTTATTTAGAATTAATATATAAAAAGGATGAGGGCCTACTAACAAAACAAAACATAAAACATATAGAGACAGACAGATCCACACTATTGGGGTCCCGGGAAAAGTAGTGGAGGGAAGGAGTATACACAACTCCCGTATTATCTTTCCCAAGGGAGCACCAAGAGTCTTTATTATTAAGACTTTAGTGTGTAGGAGGTTTAGAACAATGTCTTTTGGTGTGTCACTCTTTATTAAATGGTACGATTCTTGTGCTCTTTTACACCGTGAAACCTCTCCAAAAAACAAGAGCTTTATTGGTATAGCTCGTGTACAAAAAAATTTTTCTGCTATTACGTTAATGTAATTTTTTGCTCGGAAAATAAGAGCTTTGTTGTTTTTTGCTCATAAGTTTCTGCTTATGCTCGTTTCTGTTTATGCTCGACGCGTTTCTGTATCGGGATGACCGATAGTTCATCAGGAGCCAGACGAAAATACGTCCTTGAGTGAGCAGAAAAAGGTTTACTAGCTGAAAAGATGTAACAGAAAAGTAGTTCAGATGTGTCTGTCAATATTTCGTCAAACAGGATACTCCTAGTTGCCTTATTGGGATGCGTTGCTTGACCCTAGCAATATTCGGGTTCAACAAGGTACTCTACCCATCTATAAATCAATGCAAGTAGATCTAGATTGACTTCACAGTTAAAGGCTGTATTTAGCCAGAGGTGTATCACTCTGGAGTGAAATGTCGTGGACATGCATAATGTGCATAATACAGAGATAATGCACACAATCCGTCTGAGTGCTACCTGCATCTATATATATTAACCAGATTTACTTTGGTAGTTTGCATTAAACCATAAACCATACGCTAGGGCTAGTGGCTACTAGATGAACAGCCATACGGTTAGATACCTATTGGCCCAGCGGGTTATAGGGGTATGCGCACAACGTATGCAGGTACTCTCAGAACTAAATCTGTCTTAGATAGTTTTCAGGCACCCTGAGTGGTCTGCCTAGAGCAGTGCGTCATCTGCTCAGACTAGTAGCTTCACACGTAGCAGCTGCCAGATTATAGATCCGTTAATTCAGTCTGGGACAATGCCCGAGTCCAGCCTATCTGCTATTAGTAACTGCCACAATGGCACAAGACAATTTTAAACTAGCTATACTAGTCAGCAGAGCGAGAAAGATAGGGTAGAGTAAGGCAAAGAAAGATGTTAGGAGGAATCTCCAGCAGCGCCTGCGGCTCTGATGGTGAGCTTTAGGCTTTAGCTCACCATCAGAGCCGCAGGCGCTGCTGGAGATTCCTCCTAACATCTTTCTTTGCCTTACTCTACCCTATCTTTCTCGCTCTGCTGACTAGTATAGCTAGTTTAAAATTGTCTTGTGCCATTGTGGCAGTTACTAATAGCAGATAGGCTGGACTCGGGCATTGTCCCAGACTGAATTAACGGATCTATAATCTGGCAGCTGCTACGTGTGAAGCTACTAGTCTGAGCAGATGACGCACTGCTCTAGGCAGACCACTCAGGGTGCCTGAAAACTATCTAAGACAGATTTAGTTCTGAGAGTACCTGCATACGTTGTGCGCATACCCCTATAACCCGCTGGGCCAATAGGTATCTAACCGTATGGCTGTTCATCTAGTAGCCACTAGCCCTAGCGTATGGTTTATGGTTTAATGCAAACTACCAAAGTAAATCTGGTTAATATATATAGATGCAGGTAGCACTCAGACGGATTGTGTGCATTATCTCTGTATTATGCACATTATGCATGTCCACGACATTTCACTCCAGAGTGATACACCTCTGGCTAAATACAGCCTTTAACTGTGAAGTCAATCTAGATCTACTTGCATTGATTTATAGATGGGTAGAGTACCTTGTTGAACCCGAATATTGCTAGGGTCAAGCAACGCATCCCAATAAGGCAACTAGGAGTATCCTGTTTGACGAAATATTGACAGACACATCTGAACTACTTTTCTGTTACATCTTTTCAGCTAGTAAACCTTTTTCTGCTCACTCAAGGACGTATTTTCGTCTGGCTCCTGATGAACTATCGGTCATCCCGATACAGAAACGCGTCGAGCATAAACAGAAACGAGCATAAGCAGAAACTTATGAGCAAAAAACGACAAAGCTCTTATTTTCCGAGCAAAAAATTACATTAACGTAATAGCAGAAAAATTTTTTTGTACACGAGCTATACCAATAAAGCTCTTGTTTTTTGGAGAGGTTTCACGGTGTAAAAGAGCACAAGAATCGTACCATTTAATAAAGAGTGACACACCAAAAGACATTGTTCTAAACCTCCTACACACTAAAGTCTTAATAATAAAGACTCTTGGTGCTCCCTTGGGAAAGATAATACGGGAGTTGTGTATACTCCTTCCCTCCACTACTTTTCCCGGGACCCCAATAGTGTGGATCTGTCTGTCTCTATATGTTTTATGTTTTGTTTTGTTAGTAGGCCCTGATCCTTTTTATATATTAATTCTAAAAAAAAGTGAAATTTTAAATCTATATCTGTGACGGCTGTTGATAAAAACAGGTCGCACATTTGGAATCCCAAATGCTGAATCTAAATGAGTGACTGGCAACACTGAGATACATTGACAATATGAAAAAGAGTTTGCTGCTCACTGAGTAGGCAATTGCTAGGGTAAATGCGGGGGTGGACGTTAGTTCGGAAAAGCAGGGGGAGCAAGCAGCTAGCAGGGTGACAGTTAAAAGGGGTAGGGGGGTCTTCCGCACAAGACACAGAGGGAGCAGGACGTGCCTCACAGAGCTCCTGCCAGCACTACTCCCAGACCCATCGGGACCCTCCAGTGTCCGAAAAAAAACAGCAGCTGCGGGGAATAGACATCACCCCCGCTTACTAGGCGGAAGACCCCCACATCCGAGGGACATCGGAAAGCCCCCGGCGAACCACCCGATCCGACCCACGGGAAAAAGGAGAAGAACCGGGACGCGGCCGGGAAGAGCAGAGAGACCCTGAGCCCAAAAGCCACCGGGCCCTATCTGCCCAGAAGGTCTCCGGTGAGACGCGCCGACCTGCCGACTCCTTCCCGACCCGCACCGGGAGCACTCGTGGCACCGTGGCCTAGGCCGCACCTGAGACCGCGGCCTAGATTTCCGGCCGCGAGAGCCGCGACCACCGCCGACCGGGCCGCAAGGCAGGAGAGGGCATCGGAGAGCAGCGGAGAGGCATGGGAGCCCCCGCGGGGGTAGCGAGCCACACCGGGAGGACGCCAGAGAGCCGGGCGGCGGCAGAGGCTGCGGCCCCGCTCCCCAGCAGAGAAGGCCCCCACTCAGCGCCAGGCAGGAAGTGAAGCCTTGGTAGGTGTCCGGACGGCCCGAGAGACATCCCTGCAACGGCGACCCCGCAGGAGAACGGTCGGAAAGTTGCGGCCTAGCGGCGCCTGAAGCCGCGGCCTAGATTTGCGGCCGTGACGTCAGGGACAAGCCCCGCCCACCACAAACGCCAGGGGGAGGAGCTGAACAGAACCACAGCAAGGGGGAAACCCCAAACACCTGCACAGGAGACGCAAACCCCCCAAACAAAGGAGATAAAAACTACAGGGAATCATAGCCCTCCCCCCAAAGCCCATCTTAAGCACAAACAATACCCACAAAAAACAAAACAAAAAAAGTACCGGAAAAAAGGGAAATCGAGACAGAATTAACAAAGGAAAAAGCCGGGACCTGACATAAGGACACTAGATAAAAAAGACATGAACAAATAGACCTAGGACAAAAAGCCACATCCACAACAAAAAATAAACCGCAATAAAACACCAAGAATCCGGATACAGGAAATAACTTCTAATACAACAAACTCGCACAAAACACTTGACACCGAGAAGTCATTAAAGAAAAATGGACAAATATCTAAACGAAAGAAGTGCAGGCACCCCAGCACGAGCAACACGCCAGTCAGACATAGACAAAACAACCTCAGGAGGAAAACAAAAAAGTAGACCCGTTAAAAACATCAAGGAAAAAGAAAGCAAGACCGCGCATCAATCTGCATCCCCTCTAAAAAACACTCCACCACGTGCCGCGGTTTCACCAAACCCTGACCACGAAGCAATGGACACTTCTTCTACACAAACTAACGAACAACCAACGAACAACAGTGCGGAAATGACGCAGGCAACACTAGTGGCACAAGAGGTCTCAAAAATGCTTCTCCCTTTATTTGACAACAGACCAATGACCCCCTAACAATAGAAAGAGCCCACAGAATGGGCCCACCAGGGGATGGACGTAACAACAGAAGCAGACCTCACCCAGTGATAGCAAAATACATGCACTGGACAACAAAAGAAGCAATTCTACGAGCCTACAGATGACAAGGAGAACTGATAATACAAGGGGCAAAGATCCTGCTGTTTCAAGACTTCTCGGTGGCGGTGTCACAGAAGCGCAAACTGTTCACCCCGATCTGCCAAATCTTGCATGAACGAAACACACGCTTCCAATTGCTGTATCCAGCAAAACTCCGGATACAAGACGGAAACAAGTCCTTAATGTTTAACACTCCGGAGGAAGCAAGAAGACATCTACATATGGAAGAAAATGAAGAACAGGGTTAAAACAGCTAGGAAAAAGGAACTGTTTTGTTGCTCCTCACAACAACCCTGATCCAAACACCGTGGATGTGGCACTTGCCACGTGAAAGGCGAATTTAATGTTAAATGCTTATATGTTTATTATTAAGTTTCACATGTTTCTCATGATGTTTTTTTTTTTCTTGACCCATTTGACCTCTAGAAAAAGGACCAATAGGAAGATCGGAGGACCCCGCAGGCACGGCACGACCAACACTCAGTCACATCCGCAGCTCGCTGGGACCGAGGGATGTGACAACGATAAAGAGGCAAAAGTAACGGTAACTATAACCAACACAAACACACCAATATGCCTATAGACACAGAAACAACCGACTATCAAACACCCACCACGATACAAACACTATCTTGGAATGTAGATGGACTTCACAGTTATAGACTAAAATAATAATTTTATTAAGATCCTTTTAAAAGACATGCACGGGCTATAGGACTAACATAACAAAAAACAAAAAGGGATGACACAATATCCCTTCACACACAACAGTTCCGTGTTTTTGGGATCAAGAGGTCCTGATGGTGAGTATTAATGACACGATAGTCGGTAATAGGGACACTCTTGGATCTTGGCTTATAGTGTGTCTGATCGATAAATCGGATCAGAAGCAAAGCACAAGTGAGCTGCAAAGCTCTTCACTATGTTGTGTTTGCAAGTAATGTAGATAATCAAGGTAGATTCATTCATGAGGTCTTCATGAGATCTGTATATGGACTCATAGAACTTAACTCAGACCTCTAAATATAGTCTGAGAAGTGCAAACGAGTCCATCAATTTGAGCTCAAGTTTAGGCTCAGTTCGAGCTCGACGCGTTTCCCCACAGGTACGTGGTTCATCAGGAGCGGAGCCTATGTTGGACTGGCTACTTGTGTCGATGTGCACACTACTGTGTTGCGTGATACATAAAGATCGCTTATAAGATAATTAGATAGTACGTTCAACCTCTGACGATCAATAGATCACCATACAGATATGGGATCTATTCAGCGTTATATGCTGTATTTTAGACAGAGCATTAGAAAAAAGGGAGAAGAGTAAGTGTATTCCTCTGCCTCGCTTTTTCATAAGACGCTACCACTTGATCCTTTGTAGAAAGATATATTTCAAGGTCAATGAGCAAAGGACCATCTGCTTACCAGATGAGAATAGTCACCTATCTGGACTGACAGAAGGTGCTCAAAAATAGCAGTGGTACCTACAGTGCTCAGAGCCAACTCCAAGTATAAGGGTACGGCTCATTTAGTAGTAGCTATTACAAGTAGCAATGGCACCTCATGGATATAACAAATCCTCTTAGAGGGCCGTTTGCTACAGGTGCATAGCATAGAATAGCGCCACAGAGGGCAGCTATATTGCATGCCAAATCAGCCGCAACATAGGTGGAAAACAGCCTATATAAGGTAATGTTGAGGCTGATTCAATCAATATTTTTAGCTAGGGGTGCAAATCGCACCAATTCATCTAATGCCTGTCTAAAAGTTTCAGGATTGAAAGAGAGATAGATCAAATAATAGAAAAAATATAAAAATAAAAAAGATGCAGAGCCACAGGCCACAGGAGAAAATGGAGGAATCAACCTACCCAATATCCAAGACTACAATTTAGCAGTGCAGGCGCGAATCATACATGACTGGATTTACTCCAAGTCATACTTTACAAACAAATCTCTTGAGCAGGAAATGGCTGGCTCAATAAGACTCCAGAATATACTCCATAGCCCATATACAGAACTCTCAGGAAAAATCAAAAAGAACCCCCTGCTATTAACGGCCTGGAAGTCATGGAACAAGCTACGTAAAGACAGTCAAGCCTCACCACAAGTATCATTACACCTGTCAGTAATAAATAACCCCAACTTTCAGGACGGTAACCCTCACAACATCTTTGCCGAATGGGAGGCCCAGGGAATAGATTCAATAGAAAAACTACTGCACATAAGGGAACGACGTATAATGACATACAATGAAGTGAAACATAAATACCCGGAACTTCAAATTCCGCTGTTCTCATACCTACAAGTCAGGCACTACATCACGGAACTTATACCAAAACTCCGAGAATTCGATTGGGCACAGACAGGACACACATGGATAACTAAAAAAACAGGGCCACGGGGCATGATCTCCAAGCTGTATAGGGCGATAAGAAACATGAGAGAGCAAGATGACATAGACCTGGGGATTGGAAAATGGGCTCTGGATAACCCAGACTTCACCCCAACACTGATAATGCAATCACTGACTTCAGCACACAGATACCTACCATCGGCAAGGTTTCTGGAGATGAGGCTACAAATTGCTCACAGGTCATACATAACCCCAAGCAGGGGATTCCATATAGGAATTTATGCCACTTCAAAATGTTTCAAATGTCAGGCACCTCATGCAAACTTGTACCACAGCCTGTGGACATGCCCCGTAATACAGGCTTTCTGGACACGAATTAGCGAATACACAAAAGCACACCTGATGAATTTCTGCCCACAAGAGCCAACATGGGCAATATTTGGGTGCTCAAGAGGCGTTAGGAAATTATTACATTTCATAGCAGCAGCAGGTCTAAAAGCCATTTTACAAACATGGATCCAACCAACAGGGCCCCCGTTCAGGCTGTTCCTGGACAAACTAGCGTTCCTGTTCCAGATGGACTGGGAGGAGACATCACTTTTCAAGGAAAAGATGGTACAAGCCTTTTTTGAAACCTGGGGGAGTTTTATTCAATTACTACCACAAAGGGTAAAAGACAAACTAAGAGACTGCTTTTGTTACACTTGCTGGTTCCAGGAGCAAATGATAACAGGGGACATACCTATCTGGGGTGACACACCTAGGTCGTGCCGTAGCTATGTGGAGACTCCACGATTTTGAAGATCTTCAAGGTACAGGTCAGTAGACCAAAAAACATCTGTAGTCATAATGGGTCAAGAGTTTGAGTTAATGTATGTAAATTACCTGTTTTAATGTTTTGTTTGTTATGTTTAACATAAATAATATAAAAAAGGCAGGCTATGACAGCACACCCATGTAAAAAGAAGACACTCAACAAACTCACTGTAATGCCAAGTGTTTGTCATGACCTGTTCAATAAAGACAAAGTTAAAAAAAAAGGGGGGGGTAGGGGGAAAAGAACCAGGGAGGCTAGTCCTGAACACCCCAACAAGTTTGCAAAGTTGGTAGATGAGGAGGCTGCCATTATAGAGCCAGCACTGCTGCAGTATGACATGCCCTCTGAACGCCAGGGAGATGACTGCTCCAGTTAGAAGGTTAAGGTGAGCGCAGTGCAGGCTAGACAGGTCCTAACGGTGGGCAACTCAATTATCAATGGAGGACCCTCAAAAGCAATTTCAGTGACCTAGGATCTAAGCTCAAGGCAAGGACCTCCAATGTAGTTTTCTCAAAAAAAATACCTGTACCACGAGCCTCACTAGAAAGGCAGTGGGAGGTAAACAATTGGCTCCAGAGTTGATGTAGGAAGGAGCGCTTTGGGTTCCTGCAGAACTGGGCTGACTTTGCTGTTGGCTACATGCTCTACAGTTGGGACAGGCTGCATCTCAATGGGGAGGGTGCAGCTGTGCTGGGGGAGAAGATGGTTAGAAAGTTGTAGGGGGTGTTTAAACTATGGACTAGGGGAGGGCAAAAAGATTAATAGGGAGGAATACAGTGTAGACAGTGACCTGGGACCAAGTATTGGGAATTGTTGGCGAATGTGGGGTGGGTTTAGTGCAAATAGCACTGATAGAACAGCTAATAGGACCATAAGTAACATAATGAATATTAAGAATAACAACAACCAGATAAATTGTATGACAACGAATGCAAGAAGTCTGATCAGTAAAGTGGATGGGCTTGAAGCAAAAATGTCTGAAGAACATTATGACATAGTGGGAATAACAGAAACATGGTATGATAAGTGTGATGGGGTGCATATTTGGAAGCCAAAATCCTTTGACATCATGGAAAAAGGTTTGCTGCTCACTGAGCAGGCACCCGCTAGGGTAGAGGCACGGATGGACGCTAGTTCAGAAGAGCAGGAGGAGCAGGCAGGTAGCTGGGTGACAGTTGGAAAGGGTAGAGAGGAAAAGAAAACCAGGGAGGCTGGTCCTGAACTGGCACAATCCAACAAGTTTGCAAAGCTGGCAGATGAGGAAATGCCATTACAGAGCCAGCACCGCCTGCAGCATGAAATGCCCTCTGAGCGCCGGGGAGATGACTGCTCCAGTGAGAAGGGGATGGGGAATGTAGGGAAGGTTAGACAGGTCCTAGTGGTGGGGGACTCAATTATAAGAGGGGCAGATAGGGCAATCTGCCATAAAGACTGGGATCATTGGGCAATCTGCCATAAAGACTGGGATCATTGAACAGTGTGTTGTCTTCTTGGCACTCGAGTTCGACGCATCAAGGATCAGATTGACAGATTACTGGGAGGGGCTGGTGAGGATCCAGTGGTGATGGTGCACATTGGCACCAGTGAACAAATTATAGGTCAATGGAGGGCCCTCAAAAATGATTTCAGGGACCTAGGATCCAAGCTTAGGCCAATGACCTCCAAGAAAGTTTTCTCAGAAATACTACCTGAACCAAAAGCCACATTAGAATAGAAGCAGGATCTTAGGGAGGTAAACAAGTTGCTTCAGAGTTGGTGTAAGAAGGAGTGGTTCAGGTCCTGGAGAACTGGGCAGACTTTGCTGTCAGCTACAGGATCTACTGTGGGGATGGGCTGTATCTTAATGGGGAGGGTGCAGCTGTGCTGCTGGAGAAGATAGCTATAAGGCTGGAGGAGTGTTTAAACTAGGGACTGGGGTGAGGGCACCAAGAGGAATAGGGGGGTAGACAGTATTGATAGCGACCTGGAGCTTAGTAATGCGAATGGGGGTCGAGCAGGGAGTGAGGTTAGTACAGTTAGAACTGACAGAACAGCCAATGGTACCATTAGTAGCACAATGAATATAAAGAACAACAACAACCTTATAAATTGTATGACAAGGAATGCAAGAAGTCTGATCGGTAAAGTGGGTGAGCTTGAAGTGAGAATGACTGATAAAAATTACGATATATTGGGTATAACGGAAACATGGCTTGAAAAGTGCAATTGGGGGTGAATTTACAGGGTTACGATCTCTTAAGAAGAGACCATGGGGAACAGAAAGCGGGAGGGATATGTTTGTACGTTAAATCCTACTTAATGCCAAAGCTTTGAGAGGATATAGGTCCAGGAGATGGAGGTGGAATTTCTGTGGGTAGAAATACAGGGAGAAAAAAATAACAAAATACTGTTAAGGCATATCTATAGGCTACCAAAAGCAACAGAAGAAACCGAAATGTTATTATTAAGGCAGATAGAAGAGGTGTCAAACTGCAATGAAGTAATTATTATGGGGGACTTTAATTACCTTGCTATAATATGGGAAGACGAAAATCTCTGCAAATCTCACAAGGGTGATGAGTTCTTGAGAACAATTAAAGATAACTGCCTTGCCCAGCTTGCGCGGGAGCCAACTACAGGAAGGGCCACTCTGGACTTATAATTTACTATCAAAATGGACCGAATAATGGGGGTGCAGGTTGAGGGACACTTGGAAAATAGTGACCACAATATAATTAATTTCCAGCTGTCATTCAGAAAGAAGCCCTATCAGAGAGTGACAAAAAAACAAAACTTTAGTAAAACAAAATTTGATCAGCTCAGAACTACTGTCGGTAACATTAACTGGGACAACATCCTCAGAAACAATAGTACAGACAACAAATGGGAGAAATTTAAAAATATCCTTTTTACCTCATGTGAGCAGTTCACACCCTTTAAAAGCAAAAGAACTAAAATAGAAGGAATCCAATGTGGCACGATAAGACTGTAAAGGGGGCAATAAATGAAAAAAAGATTGCTAAGGAGGAGGCAGAAAGACTGATCGCCAAATAGAGCAAACATAACCCTGAACTATTCTTCAATTATATAAACAGTATTTTAAAAAGGATTTGCACTGAGATCACTGGCCCTTTAACAAATAATGCAGGAGAAATCATAGAAGAAGATGGGAAGAAAACAAATCTATTAAGTAGTTTCTTTTCAAGTGTATTCATAAAAGAAAAAGAAATGTCACATGAGATGCAAGGGAATAAAGCGAACCCCCCACTAAATATTGCATACCTAACACAGGAGAAAGTGCATAGTCGGTTAAAGAGGATTAAAATCAATATATCGCTGGGCCCAGAGGGAATACACCCAAGGATACTAAGGGAACTAAGTAATGTGATAACTAGACCACAATTTCTTATATTTATGGATACTATCAAGACTGGGGTTGTACCATTGGATTGGCACATTGCCAATGTGGTTCCAATTCACAAAAAGGGGTCCAAAAGAGAGCCTGTTAACTACAGGCCGGTAAGTCTCACTTTGAAAATTTGAAAAATATTTGAGGGGTTTCTGAGAGACGCCATCGAGGAATACCTCAAGGAAAACAAAGGTATAACTCATCATCAGCATGGGTTCATGAGGGGTCTATCATGTCAGACCAATTTGATCAGTTTCTACGATGAAGGAAGTTCTAGGCTGGACCTGGAAGAGTCTATTGATCTTGTGTATCTGGATTTCTCTAGGTAAAGTAAGCCTATTAAAAAATGACTTATTGTGATGCTGTACATTAAATTTTAAAATATTAGTCTGTGCCTTGAATACCGCTTTAATGAAAATCTTATCCAGAGAGCAATGGACCTCAGACTGGGCAGAAGGTTCGCCTTCCAAGAAAGCAATGATCTTAAGTACACAGCTAAGCCAACACAGGAGGGCCTTAGGAACAACTCTGTGAATGAACGTGAGTGACGCAGCCAGAGCCCTGACTTGCACCCAATCTAACATCTCTGGAGAGACCTGAAAATGGCTATTTGCACAATGCCACAACATAATAAACTGTAAAAAAAAAAAGTGAAAGGGGATGAAGACTTTCATTACCCACTGTATTATCTTTATCACACATTAATCAGTTTTTCGCTCTGAAGGCTCTATATTTAGTTTTCAGTTCTCTCTGACCTGGTGAGAGGAACCAGCTGCTATGTTTAATTCGATTTACCTTACAAGGAAATACTGCAGATTCTGCTTCATTATTCTCTATAGCCAAGAAATAACTGCATCAGTGAAGACAAGAGAAGTTCTGAGCAATGAGGATGTGATTCCAGTAGCTGTGGGATAGTACATAACCCATTAGCAGCAGCACGTCTGTGTGAGTCAATTTCCTTCCTACAGCTTGAGAGGCGATTTGCAAGACTGGGCATTTTCGCTGCCCTCCGACTCATAGCACCGCCAATCAGTCCATGCCTTTTTTACGGCCCTGCGAAAGAATTCTGCTCCCATTTTCGGCAGTTTTGTGTGGAGTCCAGATGGAGTGAAAGCACGCTGAAAGATTTGTTTCTGACTGGGTTAGCTGAGTCAGTTAAAGATCTGTTGCTGTCGCACCTAGAACCCGAGACATTAGAACAGGCTATGACTATCGCAGTAAAGGCCGACTATCATCTTAGGGCCCGACGCAAGACTCCATGACCCGGTCCGGAGTTGAGGCAATGGAAGTGGGCTCCTTGTCTTGGAAGGAGTGCAAGGAATTCCGGCTCAGGAACAGATTATACCTCTATTGCGGAGGTCCAGGTCATCGGGTCGCCAGCTGCCACAAGAAACAGCCGACGGAAAACTCCCACTCCTAGGCGATGTCTGGAGGGATCGCCTAGGAGCTTAGGTACTTCCAGAATGTTCAAAATTGTTACTGCCATTCTCTATTTCGTATAACACGCATATCCTCAATGGTCTGGCCTTTATTGATTCGGGGGCCGCCGCGAACCTTGTTAACTTTGAGTTTGTTAAGTCTATGTATGCATGCCTGTTATCAGTGGATCCTCCCATCCGGGTATCAATTCCACAGAGTTATCAGCAGGGTTAATCAGTAAGAGGACCCCTGAACTAGTTTTTTCTGTAGGAGCGCTACATTCAGAGGTGTGTTCATTCCTGGTCATGGAGAGCCTTTCCGTGGATTTAGTCCTTGGATTATCCTGGCTCCAGCAGCATAACCCCCAGTTTGATTGGTCCAACTCTGAACTAGTGGGGGCAAGGTTGCGGTGAGCATTTAGTCTCCGTCCAGGTGCATTCCACATTCCTCTGTATATTGAGGATTTTTCTGATGTGTTCTCCAAACAACTTTCTGAAACATTACCTCCGCAACGGGAATGGGGTTGCAAGATCAATCTTATTCCCGGGAGCAAGATCCCTAAGGTGGAATATATAATGTAATTGTCCCTGAATGCGAGGCAATGAAGGAGTATATCATGGAGAGCATCGCCAAGGGACATATATACGTCCTTCCAAATTGCCTGCAGGGGCAGGGTTATTTTTTGTAGAGAAGAAGGATGATGGGCTCCAGCCCTGTGTTGATTATGGAGCCTTGAATAGGATAACCATCAAAAACCAGTACTCCTTGCCTCTGATTCCTGACCTCCTCAACCAGGTTGTAGAGGCTCGTTGGTTCTCCAAATTAGATCTCCGGGGAACCTATAATCCCATCCGTATCAGAGAGGGGGATGAATGGAAGACGGCAATTAATACTCTGTTTTTTGAATGTCTAGTGATGGCTGGAATCGGCACGTGACGGGGGCGGAGCTACGCGATGACGCGTACAAGGGGGCGGAGCCAAAACACAGATGCTTCCGAGCCGAGCCGAAGGGAGAAGATCCATCTGCGCAAGCGCGTCTAAAAAAGCAAGAAGACACTGAAATTAGACGGAACCATGGCGACGGGGACGCTAGCAACGGAGCAGGTAAGTGAATAACTTCTGTATGGCTCATATTTAATGCACGATGTATATTACAAAGTGCATTAATATGGCCATACAGAAGTGTATAACCCCACTTGATTTCGCGAGACAACCCCTTTAAGGAATTGATGGAGGAGGAGAGTATTGTAATCAAAAGTGCAGATAAAGGGGGAGCGATTACCATCATGGGGTACGACCAATATCATACGGAATCATTGAAGATTTTAGGGGATCATAAATACTATGAAAGATTAAGAGAAGACCCCACTAAAAGCATCACGAAAGAATTCCACTCACTAATAGAGAGAGCATACGAAAATAACAGCATGGGTAAAATGGAATATAAATATTTAAAAGAAACACCGATTGGGGTCCCCTATTTTTATCACGTGCCCAAGGTGCATAAAGATTTATTTAATCCCCCAGGGAGACCTATAATAGCAGGCATGCAGGCTATCACACACAGATTGTCTGAATATATTGACCACCAGCTCCAAAAATATGTGGTCAATTTGCCCTCCCACCTACGAGACTCGGGACACCTATTGGAGCTGGTTGGCAATATAAGATGGGAACCATCATACATCTGGTGCACGATAGATGTAGAAGCACTGTACTCTAATATTGACCACAAAAAGGGAGTTGAGGCAGTGGGAATTATAATACTCAGTGAGGATCCTCTAATGCCAAGTCATCAAAGAATATTCCTACAAGAAAGCCTTATGTTCATATTGGAAAAAAATATCTTTACGTATAACGGTGAATTTTATCGCCAAAGGACCGGTACAGCGATGGGAACTAAGTGTGCGCCGAGTTTCGCCAATATAGTTATGGGGATATTTGAAAGGGAAAGATTTAATGACATCAGAGTAATATTGTACAAAAGGTTCATCGATGATCTAATAATCATATGGAATGGCAAAGAAGATGACCTGAAGAAATATATAGAAGAGCTTGCAATAAATGAATTCCACTTCAAATTTACGTATAACATCAGTATAAAGAAAGCTATGTATTTAGACTTAGAACTAGAAGGCGATAACAATACTAACAAAATTATATCTAAAACACACTTTAAGATAGTGGACACTAACAGCTACTTGAACTATTACAGCTGTCACCCAAAAAATTGGAAACATAATATACCATTTGGCCAATACCAGAGGATTAAAAAGAACTGTACTAGAATAAGTGATTTTAAGTTACAGTCTAAAATCCTCCATAAACGATTTTTGGAAAAGGGTTATCCAAAAAACCTAATAAATGCAGCCTATGAGAGAGTACTGAAACAAAGTGATAAATCTAAAATAGATCAAGTAAAAACAGAAATAAAAACAGATGCATTTCGTGCATCCTTTGTAACGAAATTCAGTACACAGGCGAACAAAATTAATTATATTCTGAAGAAAAATTGGGCCATTTTGAGGGAAGACCCATTTTTGGAAAGTAGTCTCCCTAAAAAACCCTCCTGTATATTCAGGAGAAATAAAACCCTAAGAAATCTCATCGCGCCATCGTGTCCAAAAAGAGAGAATAAGATCAGCAAAACCGTTGAATCCACAAAATTACAGGGCGAGGAGGGGGGAACTTACAAATGTAGGGAAAAACGTTGCAAATGCTGCTTTAACATCACTCATGGGGTAAAACATATCGAATTGGCTAATGGGGAAATAATTGTAATCAAACAAAAAATGTCCTGCAATGTT
The DNA here is from genome assembly GCA_035609135.1 of Eleutherodactylus coqui. Taxonomy (NCBI): domain Eukaryota; kingdom Metazoa; phylum Chordata; class Amphibia; order Anura; family Eleutherodactylidae; genus Eleutherodactylus; species Eleutherodactylus coqui. The sequence continues at coordinate 227,352,494 of CM069410.1, read as the reverse complement.
AAAGGCGTGATATATATGCTGGGATGTCCATGCGGACTCAGATATGTAGGTAGAACGGTCAACACACTAAGGGAACGGTTAAACCAACACCGAAGTAATATCCATAAAGGCTACACAAAACATAGTATATCCAGACATTTCTCTTTAGTTCATGCCTGTGATTCATCAGGTTTGCGAGTCACACCAATTGAATCTATCCAGAACATCTCCACTCAACGACTTAGAGAGAAGGAGATGTTCTGGATATATAGGATTAACTCGTTGGTCCCCAAGGGACTTAACGAAATTTTAGAAAAATTATAAATAAACTATAAATAAATTATTAAAAAAAAAAAAAAAAATTTAATTAGAATTGCGCAAACGATGCTGGATGCTTTTATGTATAGGTCTATGTGTATTAAACTATATTTATATACAGAATATACCTTTTTAGGGATTATACCGCTATAGGATCAAATTTTATATGAAATGGTTTATATGCAATATTCATGCATTCATTTAGATAGAATAATATGCATTTAATATTTATTTATATAAGAATATTATTTATATATATTTTAATGAGATATTTAGGTTGTTTTTATTAATAGAAGCGATGGGAACAAAGATAGGGAGCAGAAATATATATAGCAATGGCAAGCAAAATACCACAGAGTGTAGGCTAGACACACTGCTGTGTAGTAGGGTAACCATGGTAACTCCCATCAACAGATGCTGCGGCGAGACCTGAGCTCACTCCTCCCCGCACGAGGGGCGGCGCCCGTACGGCTACGTCTTAGTCACGTGTGTCTGCGTCATCAGTGACGCTGGATGCAGGGCGGGACGTCGCTGGACGCCGGAGGGGAACGGGATCTGAGCGCGCAACACACCGGTTAAGGTAATAACTATTCTATTAAATGTGTATATATATAAGGGTGTTTCTGTGTTACAGCATGTACCTGATGAAGTCTTATTGACGAAACGCGTTGTTCAAATAAACGAGGTAAAAGAAAGAGACTATTGTCCGGAGGTGGATGTTCCTAGGAGCGCGGTATCCAATTTTCTTAGTATATAGCGCTTTACTCCAGCGGCTCTCGTGTCAGAGAGACGGAGGATCCGCAGAAACTCTCCCCTGTCTAGCCCAGAGGGATTTTAAGGGACCTACCGGCAACATAATCTACAGGCTTTTCTGGATAAAGAGGTGTTGGTAGGGATCTTATATAAGGTCTCAGCCAAACACCGGGTAAGTGTGTTATATACATTTTACACACATTACTTATATTCTGCCTATATATTCAGGAGCGCTAACCTGGTTTTTTATACTTCAGGCCAGGTGAGCATTGTTTTTTTCGCGTTTCAATTTTGTAGTCACATATGTACCCAGGTCCAAGAATGTCAAGGCTGATGTGTTGTCTCGCAGCTTCGGGGTTCCCGACATAGTGGAGCCTAAGCCAGAGAGTATTCTAGGCCGGGGCGTGGTTGTCACCGCTCTTACGTCTGACACCTCTGCTTTACTCCAGTCGGCTCAGCAGTTGGTTCCCCAAGGCCTTCCAGAAGGGAGGCTATTTGTACCCTTTGCCTTGCGGCTCCTCATATTGGAGGAAGTTCATTCATCGGTGTTAGCTGGACATCCTGGGGTCCAAGGCACCCTGGAGCTTTGTGGCCTTTTCAATTGGTGGCCACAAATGTCTCGGGACGTCCGGAAGTTTATCAAGTCCTGCCAAATATGTGCCCGAGAATAGAGTGTATGGAGATGACCTGAAGATCCACTTTGTCCTCTTCCCATTCCGTAGAGGCCATGGACCCATCAGTCGATTGATTTTATTACCAACGTGCCCGAGTCCCAGGGGCGCTCGGTTATCTTGGTGGTCATCGACAGATTTTCTAAAATGGCGCAATTTACTGCTCTTAAGAAGCTTCCGTCCGCACCTGAGTTAGCTACCATATTTATCAAAGAGATTGTGTGCCTGTATGGGGTCCCTAAGGAATTGGGAGTCCAATTTGTTGCCCGTTTTGGAGGGCGATTTGTAAGCGTATCGGTATTGGGTTGTCATTTTCCTCTGCCCTCCACCCGGATTCCAACAGGAAGACTGAACGTATGAACCAGGAACTGGTTCAGTACCTCAGAATGTATGTGAGTGATTGTCAGAGTCTCTGGGTCAATTATCTTGCATTGGCGGAATTTGCTATCAATAATCATACTCATTCGACGTCTGGTGTGTCTCCTTTCTTCTGTAATTTTGTATTTAACCCAGGTTCACGGTGTCCTTCCACTCCCTCTCTAACAATCCATCTGCAGACGCTCAGGTTCAGGATCTACGGGAGGTGTGGGAGAAGGTGCAGGGCAACCTGGAGCAGTCAAAGGATGCAGTGCTTAGGAGGAGCAGAGGTACACATGCTATCTCTGAACCTTTGTCTGTGGGCCAGTTGGTGTACCTATCTTCTAAGAACCTGAAGTTAAAGGTGCCTTCGTTGAAGCTGGCTCCCCGATTTGTGGGTCCTTTTCCTGTCACTAAGGTGATTGGTCCTATGGCATACGAGCTGGCACTAATTGACACGTGGAGAATCCACAGGGTTTTCCACAAATTGCTTCCCAAGAGGTACGTCCCTCCCTTTAATAATGACTGTATAAATCTAATTTTTGGGTTTAGTAGATCAGATATAGAAGACAAGATGCACATGGCAGTAGGACACTCATAAGCAGTATCACACATGGCATCATCCAATCTAAGGTCCTAATGACGCATCTCATGGTCAACCACAGATGTATTTAAATACAAATTACTATTTATATAAAGACAGTGACTATTTCACACTTCTTCCTTCTTTTAATTCACAGGAAGATACCAGCAGATACCAACTTCTCTCTTTAGATGCGGCAGCCTTGTCTCCATCCATCATGTCCACAGAGACGTCCGTGTTATTGCTCTGTAAGTACAATCATCTTCATGTCTGTTGGTGTCTGTCTGATGGGGAATCATAGGAGGGGTTCAATAATGTCCTATAATATTGGCCATTACTACAAGCTACCGGTCTGCACACCAAGTCTCCCATCATATGTCCCTCTCTACAGCTGTGCAATGTATAGTGTAAAGCCCCATTTAGACACATAGATTATCACTGAAAATTCATTATAACAATATAAGTGAGCAATGGTTTTGCTTTTAACGACGGACGTTTTTAACCTAATGAAAGTCATTGGAATATGTCGGGCTCTTCAGTCGTTGTATTATCGTTGTGTATTGTTTGCATTGTAAATCGTTGTGTCTAAATCTGCCTTTAGATGTGACTATTCATCATATAACTCTACTACTATGTGTAATTCACTTTTAATTGAGGATACTGTGATAATTGTCATGACTGGGCTATGGTGATAAAACCAAGCAGCAGCCGCCACATGCGGCCACCACAGTGCCCACCCACTTTAGCTAATGGCCACATGATTCTGCTGGTAATAGGGCAGTATGGACACCCAACTATATGCTTTGTCTGCTTTCCCAAGCCAGTATTTTAGTCAGTGTGGACTTACAACCTGTACTAATTTTCCCCAAATTCCCAGGAGTACAGCTCATTTCAAGCTCTGATATATTTAAAACCTCTGTACACATTAGATAAAAGTCGTTGAAACCCACCAATTTTAGCCGGACCATCTGAGTGTTGGATGTGTATGAGGGTCGGTACTATTGTATCTTGTCTCCACTTTGTTACGTGTGCTGCTGAGACATGTTGTACTATTGTGATTCCAGCAGCACAGCACTCTCAGGGTTAATGATTGAGCTGGCTGGGTGTGGTACTTTCTGCTAGCCAATCCCCTGGATCTGTGCTCCCATATAAACGCAGCTCCTGGTCAGTCTGTAGGGCCCCTCAGGTGAGTAGTCATGAATGTTTGTCTGGCGAGGTTTGCAGTGTGATCTTGGTTCATGTCCGTTTGTACGTTTAAATTCTGTCAGTTTTGTGTTAGTTTGCTGTGTGACCTGCAATCTGTGTCTTGTCCTGTTGCAGCGTGAGGTGTGAACGCTGTCCGGTTCTGCTGGACTCCTGGTTAGTGTAGGGACTAGCAGTATAACCAGGAGCCGTGAAGTGGCCTGCTAGCTTTCAACATCTTGTACAACATGTCAACTAATACCTGGTATATATTTATATTCCCGGTAGCCAGGGCCAGTTGCATGAAACCTGTGTGCGTCCCCTTTGGTCACGATCATGTGGGTCCCGTGCTTTGCCTGCCCACACAATCGTAACACACTTTCTGCAGGATGACTTCTAGGGAAGGGCTTGGCGAAGCCCACAGCAAGTGATTGGCTGATGCTGGGATGCCATGTTAGCTATGCTGTACACCGCGCCGCTCATCCGTATCTACGGCTGCCTGCAGCCGGTGAGCGTACCTTTAGCAGCCTCTTGTTTGTAGCCACTCACCCGTCTCTCCTCCTGATGGCTCCAGTGCTAACTGCCCCTGCTGGCCTCTGCTGCAATAGGCGCTGTGCTGTACTGAGTGTCCTCCCCGTCCGCTGTAACTGTATGCAGGCGTGCACACCGCTGCTTCCTCACTGTCCTTCGCCACTGTGTCAGCCCGGCCTTTGCTCGCTGTCAATGTCCTGGCCACAGGGCATTGCAGGGAGGCCAGCTGTGCACCCGGCCGCCGCTCCCGCTTCCTCACTATCCACTGCTGTTCTTTGCTCCCGCCTGCTGTTACTGTCCTGGCCGAAGACCATTTCAGGGAGGCCGGCGGGGAAGCCGCTTCCAGCTGTGCTTCTGTCTGCCACCCACTGTCAGTATCGTTGGCGGGCCAATGGCGGGGAGGCTAGCGGCGGTGGGACAGACAAACACAGCTGAGAATGGAGCACAGCCAATCAGCAGCTGGGAGCGTACCCTACACCTTCCACAGAACAATGACAGGTCTCCACACAAGATACAATATTACCATGAGGGCCTCCTGACTTTAACATGACAGATGATGTTGGGGAAAGAAAGATCAGGCATGTTAAATGTAATGCTGTTCACATTCTTGGAGATAAGCCCCCCAAGAGCTATCTGGCTGCAGTTTTACACATGGATGCTCCGCTGAACAGAACTAAATTTGTGCTGCTACATCTGTACTCAGAAAGATATGGATGCTGATATGTAAAGTATAAGAAGGAATTGTTATCATGGTAATTAGCTACACTAAAGTGTTAATTCAATAGATATTCAGTAGAGGGTCAAAGGTTATAGGTGGGTATTTATATCAATAAACATATAACTAATAAGTTATTATTAGTTACTATACTACTAATTGCCACTTACGCTAATAAAATTATTTACCGCCTTTTTTAAACATTTTTTTTAGTTTTCAACAAAAAGGTATAAATATATCATGGAAACACCACAGAAATAAATAGAGAACGGCAGGGGCAGCATGCATGGGAGCATCTGAGGCTCCCAAGTCGCACTATTAAGCCAAAGTGGGCGCAAGAGCCTGGCGGTCACCCCCCTAACAATTTACTTGGGACAGACCATAAGCAGCAAGGCATATGTGCTGGCACATCTTAGCCAAGCACCACACGAGGTGCCATGAAAGACAATCGCCGCCTGTGGGTGACACCACTGCCTTTTCTCCTGGGTTACATGCTGGCATTGCTGTCCAATCACAAAATTTTCCCTGTGCAGCATTCAGCTGCCCTCATGCCACACGCTCACTTGATAGCCACACCACCCTCATGTATATTTGTAAGTGCGTCTTGGATGAGGAGGAACCGGAGACCCACACTGCAGAGGGTTGACAGGGCCTGGCAGCAACCCTATTTGAAAGTGTGGGCGATAGCCCACAATGCTGATGAGAATTGCTGAAAAGTAACATACGATCAGAATTCCAATCCTGTGCCACCTCCGTCACAAAATTGTCAGGAGCCACAAACGTGGGCATAAAGGGGACTCAGATGCCAGTACTTCTACACATTCCCACAATGGAGCAGCGCATACTGAAACCAAAGATTGGTTTGAAGCAGGAGGTGTCGCCCAAGTAGCCACCACAGGTATACAGTGACCATGTCAAAGTCTCATTAAATCCGTTACACTTCCTGTGAACGCTCCAATCCAGTACCTCGGATAACTGTGATAACATGAAACACGAGAAATAATACATGCCGACCAGCGCTGACAGCCAGGGATGCATGCGTTTATCACACCTAAAACAATCCGTCTGTTTACCGCTCAGGGCATTATACGGCAGCGGACATCAAAAAACAGGCAGTGTACAATGAGTTGATCTGTTATACACCCGGGATGCTTGTGAAAGCCTAGTGCGCACTACTAGGCACAACAAACATGTGAATTGCTGTGAATGGCTCATTAATTCATTAACGCTTCTTTTGATTGGTCCAAACCACTGTTTCAGATAACTGTGGTAATATGAGAGCAAATACATGTCGACCAGCGCTGATCCCAAGACTCCAAGCCAGAGGAGGAGGTGGCATAATAATCCCGAGAAACTGTTACCGAGGTAGGACCCGCAATCCTCTGTGGGTCAGACTCGGTCCCAGCCTCCACCTTGTGTGACCCAATGTTCCATCAGTTACGTAGCTATAGAAAACCCGTGTGCACCCACACAATTCATTCTGTGTATGTGTCAGACAGCTGAACACAGCAATGGAAACCCTTCTGTACCCTACCCAAGCCATTCACTGTATTTGTGCCAGATGGCTGAACATCGCTATGGGAAACCCACAGCATAGGCAAACCCATGAAACCCATTGACAGTATTAAACATGAAAAAATTAAAGTGCCCAAACATGGCAGAGTTGCACCCCCCCCCCTCCCCCGCTCAGGACCTTGGCCTCTACCCACACCCTCAACAATGGTGGGCATAAAGCGAACTCGGATGCTAGTAGTGCTGTAAACGGCTCATTAAATCAGTGACAGTTACTTTAATTGACCAAAAGACTGGATGAACCACAAAGAAATTCCAGAGGCCAACCTGGAACAGTTGCATCCCCCCCAGGACCTCGGCCTCTGCTCACACCCTGAACAATGGTGGGCATAAAGCGGACTCGGATGCTAGTACTTCCAAGCATCAGCCAAATTCAGCAACTCTGTCTAAAATTAAAGAATTCTTTTAAGCAGGAGGTGTTCCCAAAGTTGTCACCACAGCAATACAGTAACCCTGTAAAAGTCTTATTAAATCAGTTACTGTTCCTTTGAGCGCTCCAAAGACTGCATAAAGCGTGAAGAAATGTAAGCGTGAAGAACCTTCAGACATTGCTGTTAGAGATGAGCGAGTATACTCGGTAAAGGCAATCCCTCGAGCGAGCATTGCCTTTACCGAGTACCTGCCCGCTCGAGATGAAACGTTCGGGTGGCGGCGCGGGGGAGCGGTGAGTAGCGGCTGTCAGCAGGAGGGAGCGGGGGGGGGAGAGGGAGAGAGAGATCTCAAGCGGGCAGGTACTCGGTAAAGGCAATGCTCGCTCGAGCAATTGCCTTTACCGAGTATACTCGCTCATCTCTAATTGCTGTTGCAAGAGTATAGGTGAAACCCTGAAACCTTTCTGTAGCAAGAGAATACTAATACTACCCTATTACTCGATCGAGCATCATGCTCGCATGAGTGTGCTCGCTCATCTCTAGATATTAACAATAAAATAACAAAACCAGTTCATATTGTGAACAATAAATTGCGTCGTCTAAAATCATCCTGAGACTTCTAGACTTTGTAGATATTGTAGACATAGACTAATACCCGGTGATGTTATCTGTGGCAAAAATGTTGATTCCACCTGAGTAGTATCCTCCCTTATAGCAATTCTCCTCTCTCACAAAGTGGGATACACCCTTCTATCATTTCCATATGCCTTAATTTTACACATGGAAAGTAGTTATATAGATGGAACAATCCCTTTAATAATGACTGTATAAACCTAATTTTTGGGTTAAGCAGATCAGGCGTAGAAGACTAAATATACATAGCAGTAGGACACTTATAAGCAATATCACACATGGCATCATCCAATCTAAGGTCCTAATGACGCATCTCATGGTCAACCACAGATATATTTAAATACAAATTACTATTTATATAAAGGCAGTGACTATTTCCCACTTCTTACTTCTTTTAATTCACAGGAAGGCACTGAAATCTTCCAATTGTGGGCACTAGTGACTGTGATAGTGTAGTGGCCTGAAAGTGGCTGGGATGTCTGGAAAAGTATCAATTTATGTCCTGCCACGTGGTATGCTAGACACTATAAGTATGAATGCTTGAGAGCAAGGTGTGGTCTTTGGGTCAGTCCATCATCTTCCATGGTAGGGAGCAAAATGGAGTGCAGGCCACATGGGGGTACCTTCAACCCTCATGTGGTGAAGAGTGTTGGAGAAGAAAGAGAGGTATCCTGAGGTCCCCAATTCCAGGAACCATTTGTGAGAGAGAGAGAAAGAGAGAAGTGAAGAGTCTGCCTTGCTCAGATCCAAGTCCTGAATCAAGTGTGTTTCTGTGGAAAGATCCTACCCCCATCCTCCTCTGAAGAGTTCTCCTTCCAGGAGTGGTACCATATAGATTACATGAACTGTAGGACCGATATCATCCAGAGTCTCCTCCCTGACCTCAAGTCTACTGCCCTGCTTACACTGGTGTGTAATAAGCTGTATACTGTCAAGCTGCAAGTAAAGTTTTCCAGCCCTTGTGCATTCCCAGCGACTGAAGTACTTAAGTTAATTAAGTTTGTAGACTTCCTTCATTTCTTTGCCGAGGGTCATACCAATGTGTAAGAAATATCATACGTGACAAGTCTATAGTCCACCACACGTCTATAGGTAATCGCTGTCTCAGCATTGCCAGGAGGAGGCCTAGTGGTACTTGGGTCGAGGTTGCATGCGTCCCTCTGGGGAGGAGTCTGGTAAGAGCCACCATGACAAGTGCCAGCACTACCCTCCCAGCTCCTCAGCGCAGGCCTTGTGTCTAGGTGGCCGCTGGACAGCACAATAGCAACAGATGTGCTGAGCTCAACCTTAGTCCTGCCATACACTGACTACAGATATTATGCATCTTATACACTAAGGGCTCACACCCACTTGCGTTTTTTTTTTTTTAACGCTGCAATATTGCTGCGTTTTTTAACACAATTGTCAATGGGACTTTCTAATGTTAAAAACGCATCGTGAGTTGGTGCTTTGCAATTTTTATGTGATACGTTTTTAGCATTAGAAAGTCCTATTGACAATCGCGTGAAAAAAACGCAGCGAGATTGAGTGAAAAAAACGAGCAAGAAAAACGCAAGTGTGCAGGATCCCTAAGTACGATTACAGTATGAACCCCATTAGACTCCCAACATGTTTCACGGCTAGAAGCAGCATCATCAGGGAACAAAAAAATACCAGCAATACCAACCTTCACCTTTTGCCCTTCACCCATCCTCTCTTACCTGACATGCCTCTGATTGAAGTAACTACATATACCATACAAGTGAATTAAAAATGTCCACTGATGGTGATGATACAAATAAATAGACTCTGTCAATCATAGGTCACGGTGAGGACTGATGGCTATCAGGATCATTCATAAGATTCTCTCCAGATCTCCATCCGCAGGACATTGTATTCATTCACATATTTTTGTTGGGAACTAAAAACAATGTTCAGAAAAAAATTATCTCTTTAGGTGGATAATGAAAGTTAAGTTATAGTAGAGAAAACCTTTTTGGGCTATAGTAACAAATTATTAGTTATGCATGTACACTAATGGTGGCCCTAAGCTGTAATAACCTCTAATGTACCAGGACTACATGATTTCTAATAACTATATTCTCTACTCTTTTATAGTGTTGGTTCTCATACAAGAAGGTAAGTTACCTGCTTTGTTCTTCCACCCTTTATTTTATAGCACTGACCCATATACAGTAGGCTTTAGAAGTATTTGGACAGTCACACCATTCTCATTATTTGGCGTCTGCACACTCCACAATGGATGTGAAACAGTCCTCAATATGTGATTGAAGAGGAGACTTTCCGCTTTAATTCAAGGGGTTTAATACAATATATTGTATTGACGGGTAATTATAATATATTATGCAGTATTTTCATAGGCTCAAAAGTATTTGGACAATTACCTGATAAGCAGTTCCGCGATACGGTGCAGCCTGTTACTATAACAATGTAGGCAGAACACTAAACAGGAGAACTTGATTTCACCTATAATGGTCACCTTTCATATATACTAACTATTTCTTTATATATCGATTTATGCTCTGGAATTACAGTAGAGTCGAACAGTTTAAGAACCAGTTAAAAGAATTAAAAATATGAAGCACATATGAACACAATAGAAAATACTATTAATTAATAGGGGGAAAAAAACAAAACTAGAGACTCCCCATTAGATGACAGGAGCAGAAGAATGAAATACAGAAAAGACGTGACGGCATATGGGTGCAAAAAGGGCTTTATTTCTCCATAAGCCAAGAGACAGTAACGTATTGACCAGACGGTCTTTATCAAGCATGCAAATAAAAATCATGCCCCATAATCGTTATTTGAGTCGAGCTTTTCGTAAAATTTGAGAGCTCTACTCGAGTAACGAACCCCATTGACTACAATGGGAAACTCGACCATTTTTGTATGCAGGCCGCCGGATGCCGAGCTTTTTTTTTTTTTGCTTTGTGTGTGTGTGTTCTCTCTCTCTCTCTCTCCCCCTGCCCGCCAGCCAAAAAAATTGCCGTTGACACGAGCGCTGCATCACGGCGGGGAGGGGCCAAAACAGGCATGTCACAGTGGGGTGGGTGGGGCAAAAACTGGGGCGGGGTCAAACACGGCGTGATGCTCGTTCAAGTAAAGAGCACCATCGAGTATGCTAATACTCGAACGAGCATCAAGCTCTGCAGAGTACGTTCGCTCAACTCTAGTTTTTAACACATGCATCGTTATCCTACATGTACTAATTGACAATCAAGATACATATGCATGCTAGATAACCAAAGGAAAAAGACCACATTGGCAAAAAGTGACTAGAACAAGGAACACTACAATAGACACATATTATTACTGCTATCACCAGCTATAACTACACTAGAGAAACCAGAGATTATTTAAGAGAAGCAAGCCAATGAGGGACTACTTCCTAAATAAGATCAGCTGATCCACTCCAATGGATCAGATGTGGGAACAATGCATAGCTACTGTCCAACAGCAGGTTAGAAGGCAGGAGATGACGATCCAGCAAGAGAACTCCTTACGGTCATAACAGTTAATGATATGTTAAGGAGACAGAAAGCCTGTAGATTATTCTAAATTTGCATGTGGTAGCCATTTATAAGAACTGAAATATATACCTCTTTGAGCCATATATTCAAAGTGAACAAATCAAGATCAGACTGGAAAAAAACTAAAAATGGCAGAAATTTTAGTCAACTCAAGAACACTCAAGTAGGCTGCGCACTTGAGGTCTGCAATCAAAAGACAACCGCGGGAATGGGAATTCAGAGGGTTTATCTCAAGAAGCATAAGCCACTGCACTGCAGATGCCAGAGAATCGTCTTTCGCTGCTACGGGAGCCTTGGTATCCTGCAATCCAGTCAAACTAAGGGTGCCTTTCCACTAGTGTTTTTTTTAACGCCGCAATATCACTGTGTTTTTTTCAACGCGAATGTCAATGGGACTTTCTAATGTTAAAAACGCATCACAGGTTTGTGCTTTGCAATTTTTGTGCGATGTGTTTTTAACATTTGAAAGTCCCATTGACAACCGCGTTAAAAAAAACGCAGCGATGTTGCAGCATTAAAAAAACACTAGTGGAAAGGCACCCTAAGGGCTCTTGCACACTTGAGGCTTTCTTGTGTGTTTTTTTTTTCATGTAATATCGCTGCGATTGTCAATGGGACTTTCTAATGTTAAAAACGTATCGCACAAAAATTGCAAAGCACAAACTTGCGGTGCGTTTTTAACATTAGAAAGTCCCATTGACAACTGCGTGAAAAAAAGTGCAAGAAAAACGCAAGTGTGCATGAGCTCTTTAGGTAGCATAAATTAGGTGTCTTGGAGATCTCAAAAGTTTAATTAGACAGACTTCAGAGGGCATAGTCCAGCGCATGGTAGACACAGTGAATTACTATATTCAAAAAAGTGAAACTTATCTCTTCAGTCACATCCTGCCATCCATAGCTGCCAATTAGAGATGAGCGAGCATACTCGCTAAGGACAATTACTCAAGCGAGTATTGTCCTTAGCGAGTACCTGCCCGCTCGGAAGAAAAGATTCGGGTGTCGGCGCGGGTGAGTGGTGAGTTGTGAGAGTGAGCAAGGTGGAGTGGGGGGGGGGGGGGGTGGAGGGGGAAGGGGGAGAGAGAGATGTCCCCTCCATCCCCCTCTGCTCCCCCCCTCCGCTCCCTGCCCCCCGCCGACACCCGAATCTTTTCTTCCGAGCGGGCAGGTACTCGCTAAGGACAATGCTCGCTCGAGTAATTGTCCTTAGCGAGTATGCTCGCTCATCTCTACTGTCAATCCCTTTATGCTTTAACATCATTCTCGCGCAATGTCAGCAGCGGGACCATACAGAAATTCCACAAGATTTCCTAAAGCAGAAAGGCAGCTTGAAACCCCACACTGAAGTGGCTTGTCCGCCTCTATTCTGCTGTGCGAATCTCGCTCCATAGAAAGCAGAGAGCCCGTAGCCGAAACGGTGATACAATTGACACACAACGGATTTTAATTCCGTGCCGCACGTCAGTTTCAGCACAGCTTGTCCACAGCGGACTCTCCGCAGTGAGTAGACGTGATTTCTGCGAATCTCATCCCCTTTTCTGCTTAGGCTCGGGCTTTAGAATGCAAGTAGAATTTTAGTGCCGAAAGTTTGTACGGAAATTCCGAGGCAATTCCACCCTGGGTGAACCCAGCTGTCACTTTTTGTGATTCTGAAGATAGCTTTCCAAGTGATCCTTTTATGTCCCAGCTTTAATATACATGTGGTTAAATTGATATTCAACTATTTTTAGTGGTCAGTAAGTCAATGGCTGAGATAATCGGATGAGGGGAAGGCGGTTCTTTTTATCCTTGTGCACCTTAGGGAAGAACTATATTCTGTTGTGAATTTTTTTCAAAAATGAACTCAAACTCTCTTAATCCAAAATCCCATCCGGTTAGCTCTGGCATGTATACTTTTCAATTCCCATGAAGTTTCTTTGGCCAAATAAAACTGTTCTAAAACCATCTAGAACAGTATGAGGAAGGAAAGGAAGAGCTCAAGATGTGAAGCATACCACATTGTCTGTCAGATGGTGGTAGCAGGTTATGGTGTGAACATATTTGGTGCCAATGGAACTTGTCACTGGTGTTAACTGATGATGTGACCACAGATTGATGGAGCAGGGTGAATTTTAAAGTGAAGTCAACAAGATTTTCAGATCAAATTCAGGTAAATGCTCCAAAAATAATAAGATGCCACTTCATAGCAGAGATGGGTAATGATGACCATAAGCATGTTACAAAAGTAACCAAAAGCTTTTTAAGGCAAAGGAATATTCATTGGTCAAGTCATCTGGCCTCAACCTGATTGAGATTATCATTTACTGAAGACAAAACTGAAAGTCCCACAAATAGGCAGCAAGTGCAGGCGGATGCAGTATAGCTAAACATCTCAAGGAAGGAAACTCAACATCTGATGATATCTAGTGTTGCTCTTCTTGATTGGCCAGGCGATAACATGGTCTATTCTTAGGGATAGATATTACAGAGAGGATATATTGCTGCTGGTGTGAAAGCTTGTATACTAGGGTTATATTGGGGGGACCACAGAAAGAAGCTGCATCAAAATATGGTCTGTAGTTAACCCCTTAAGGACATGGGCTATTTTGGGCTTAAGGACGCGATGATTTTTGGCGGATTTTCATCTCCATTTTTCAAAAGTCATAACTTTTTTATTTTTCCATCAATGCGGACGTATAAGGGCTTGTTATATGCGTGGCGAACTGTAGTTTTTGATGATGCTATTTTTAGGTACATAGACTATATTGTAAAACTTTTATTATCTTTTTTATGATAGCAGGGAGAGGAAATGCATCAATTCTGCCATAGATCTTTTGGGGCTTTTTTACAGCGTTAGTTATGCAGCATAAATGACACAATCCAGGCTCTCTGTGATTATATTGCGAGAGTCCGGCAACTTCACAAAGGGAGAGCGCTCCCTCTGTGAACCTTTCCCATGCCGCAATCTACATAGATCGCAGCAGGGAAGGGGTTAACAGCGGGGGGGGGGGGGAGGCGCATCTCCGATGCACCCTCTGTTGTTGCAGCGGGAGGCCGGCCATCACTATCATTGACAGCCGGCTGTGGGATAGCGCGAGATCACTTATGATCTCGCACTATCCCCGGGATGTAAGTTTACGCCCTGTTGCGGGAAATACACCGCGGCCAGGACGTTAACTTACGCCCTGGAGCGGGAAGGGGTTTATAGGGACAAGAATTCTACAGAGGATATATTACTGCTGGGTGTGAAAGCTTGTATACCAGCAGAGAACTTAAACAAGGTTTCATGGGAGGGAGCAGAGAAAGAAGCTGCATCACATTTATATGCCTAAACAAAACGTGGTCTGTACATTGAGAGAGGATATATTTCTGCTGTCACTGTATGTAGCAGCAAAGCAGACAAACAAGCTACATTTGGCATGGAGAATATTTCTGTTCACTTGGCCTCAAACATCATTCAAAGTCGCCAGTCCGGCCACTAGTAATGATTTACAGGCCTTACACAACTAGCAGTGGGGCGAGGGGAATTTGATTAGGCTGCACCAACATTAGTCATTGACAAAAATACAAGCTATTATGTGTGGCCTTCTTTTCTCACATATTGCGCCACCTATGAATGGCGGCTTATTTAGGTAGTGGTAGATTTTCTATCACTGTTGACGAAAAATTTAAAATGTTCTGGCTCTTGAACTAAGTGATGTAAGAACAGAAAAAATGCCTTGTAATTAAAGTGCGAAAAAGGCCGGTCACCATTGGAGTAAAAGGCCGTCATAGTGACTATTTCTCTATAACAGCAGTGATGGTTTATGGGGTCGGTGATTCAGCTGTAGACCTGGTGGTTTCGGCAGATGATGGTTGTGGACTGCACATTATGTACATGTTATGGTCCTAATCTGTACTGTGAAGATATGAAGAATGTGCAGGTCATTGTGTCTACAAGTCCTCTATATAATACATGATGTCTTATAGGAGCCGCCATCAGACCTGTGGTGACCTTCTCTCCAAACTACAAGAGGATATTTACCACAGAGTCTATAACGATGACCTGTGATGGGGGCTCTACTATAGGAGGGGGGCCGAATTATATATGGTCCAAAGACAATTCTCCTGTACACAATGGAAAGTCCTATACAATACAAAGTGCCAGAACATCAGACAGTGGAAGTTATCAATGTCAGACCAGTGCTGGAGAAATAAGTGACCCTGCTAGACTGGACGTTAGTGATGGTGAGTAAATCTACCAGGTCATACATATAACACAAGATAACACATTGTATCACACAGACTGATAACACATGATATATGTCATCTCATCTTATTTCATGCTGTATTACAGGTTGGGTCATCTTGCAGACCCCTCTATATGTCTATGAAGGAGATCAGATAATTATAAGATGTTATCACCGTCCCGGATACTTTGGAGGACCAACAATATTCTACAAAGATAACAGCATCATTAGAGACTGGACAGATAATGCAGAATATTATATAGGAAATGTAGACAAGACAACTGCCGGGACTTACGGATGTGAGAAAGAAATCATTGGACTGTACAGCTATTATGATGAAGCTTCTGTATCTGTAGAAGGTAAGTCCAGGATCAGTTATATAAGAATTATCTGGCAGTGTTTGTATACTGATGGAGTCACATTGTCTCCTGACCGGCCATCTGTAATTATTACTTAGTCAGGTTACGGTTAGATGTGGAGGATTTTTGGGGTGGAATTCTACAGACTGAAACTCTGCAACAAACTGCACTACAATGGAGGACTATCACATTCAGGGCTGCTTCACATGGCTGTGATAATTATGGTCGCATAACAGGATGACATTATACCATTAAATTCAATGGATTTTTTTTTCATTAGCGGTATTCTCACTCGTTACTAGTACAGGCAAGAAAAGACAGGAGATGTGATGGGTTTGTGTCACCGATTTCCCCCTTTGCAATGTAGACAGTGAAATCTGCAATAAAACCTATGTGTAGCATCTGTAGTTTTGAAGCCATATCTTCCACCATCTTTGAGCTTAGTCTTCAGTTAGTCTGCAAATCTTCCCAGAACCTTTGACCACACAACACCCTGTGAGGGCTTAACCCCGTAATGACCATCCATACGTGTTTTCACATCCTGTAAGTCTGGGCTTTATTCTTCAGGGCCATGAAAACACATTGGTCCTGTAGAATAAAGTTACGAAGTCAGGGAGTGTGACAGCTCCCTGCTATCAGCTGCCAGTGGTAGCTGACAGCTTGGACCTGTCACCGGGGGCTGCGGTGTTTGGCTCCCAGTCACATAGTCGCCGTTATTTAACAGATAATAATTGAGTCTATTAGGGTTCTCACCTTTCTATCTGAGCTGAGAATTCTCACTTTCCCCTTTATGTGTGTCTTTTTGAGTATTTTTTTTTTCTGTCGCGGGACCGTTGCAGTTTTCCAATTATGTTCGGATACCCCACCCCAGCTGTCTAGCCCCAGTGTGTATGTTTTTAGTAGGTTCTAATAAAGAGTATCAATAGTGATCTTTTAACAAGCCTAATCTGTGAAGGGCTATTTGACATATTGCAGTTTAAAATGTGATTTTTATTTTTTTTAATTTTCCTAATTTTGCGACCTAAATGAAGCACAACATGTGGTGAAAAAACAATGTCAAAATTACGAGCATATGCAAAACCTTTACGGAGTTATTCTATGTTAAAGTGACACATGTGAGATTTCCCAAATTTGTCCTGGTCATTAAGGCGCAAACATGGTTGGTCACTAATGAGTTAAACACAAAACAATTATTTTTATTAGGTTTTGCAAAACTTGATGAATCAAAACCATTGATTTCAATCGTTTTGCTTTGGTGAGCGATATTCTCATGATATTACTATATGTGAGAAAATATAGGGCAGGGCCTTTCTTTCTGCTTTTTTTCTGTTAGTGCACGCAATAGCACAGATTTTAACGTAAAAAAATTATAATTTTGACAGGTTCATGATATGCCATGTGCCAGTGTGGAGAAACCCTAACTATGAGGAAATGGTTAGGTTTATGAAATGGTCCCATCTCAGTCCAACTGTACACTCTAAATAAGGCTTCCTACACATGGCCGAGTTTGATATTGAGCTGTGAAACTCACCCCGATATCACACTCGTGCATGCTCGATGAGCATGTGAGGCACTTTTCTGTAAAATTTCAGTGAAGTTGCCCAGCCACTATTCAGTGGTAACGTTTCCCTGGCATTAAAGAACAGGTTCAGTGAAAGATTGCACCTGACTATGAACACCTGGTCCGGCAAGCATGGGCAAAGACATTGCTAGGGAAAAGTGACCTGGGGGTACTTGTGGATTGCAGATTTAACTGGAGCAACCAATGCCAGTTAGCTGCTGCAAAAGCTAATAAAGTCTTGAGGTGCATTAAAAGAGGTATAGGGGCGAGGGACGAGAACGTTATCCTCCCACTATATAAGGCACTTGGCAGGCCTCACATGGAACACTGTATACAGTTCTGGACACCGCTGCTCAGGAAGGATGTTGCTGTGCTTGAGGGGGTTCAAAGAAGGGCAACTAAACTAATAAATGAAATGGGAGGACTAGAATATCCAGAGAGGCTACCAAAATTAGGATTATGCACCCTGAAAAAAAGAAGGCTATGGGGCGACCAAATAACTATGTATAAATACATTAGGGGACAATACAAGGATCACTCCCACAATCTGTTTATACCTAGGACTGTGTCGGTAACAAGAGGGCATCCACTATGTCTAGAGGAAAGCAGGTTTTATCACCAACACAGGAGGGGTTTTTTTTACTATAAGAGCTGTGAGACGATGGATCTCTCTGCCTGAGGATGTGGTGATAGCAAAATCCATAGAGGAGTTTAAGAGGGGACTAGATGCCTTTCTAGAGCGGAAGAACATTACAGGATATAGACATTAGGTGATCAGCAGGTTTGTAGTTCCGGGTCTTACAGTCAAGTAGGAACTATCAAGGTTGATCCAGAGATTTTTCTGACTGCCATTATGGAGTCGGGAAGAAATTTTCACCCGAATAGGCTAATTGGTTTCTGCCTCTTGGGGTTTTTGCCTTCCTCTGGATCAACTAGAGGGTGGAAACAGGCTGAACTAGATGGATATTGTCTTCATTCAGCCTAACATTCTATGTTACTATGTATATCCTTAACCTGTTTAGGACCAGGCACTGTAAATATACGGCACCTGGTCCTGGGCTTAAAGCCCACCATATGTAAAATTACGGCGGTGCTTTAAGTCTCCTCCCTCTGCAATCAGTCAAAGGCAGGTACGGGTTATCAGCTGTTAGTAACTGTTAGCTTTTAACCCTTCCTGCCTTCTGCTTTCCCGAGTACACAGTGCTCAATGAGAACTGTGTACTCAAAGTGAAAGTAACATGTAACTTTTACATCGGGAGCCCAGGGGGTCATGTGACCGCCTGTGTTCCCTGCTACAGCAGAGCTGGAGGGTCAGGCTAGACTGTGGATAGCTCTGCCAGTGACTACTGTCACTGCAGGGGTTGCTTCCCCCTGTAACTGGGGCTCCTATTGATGCCCCAGCTACAGTGGGAGAGTGTCAAAAAAAAAAAAAAAAAGAATGTCCCCCAGAGGTCATACATGACGTCATGGGGGACATAGATAATAAAAAAACACAATTACATACATCAGTAACACAAAATAGCAGAATAAACAACAATACATACATAAGAAATAAAATAACACAAAGCCGACGCCAACAAAAAACATCACCATATGCGCCCTGTAAACCAAAACCATACATACTATATATCAAAACGTCCAAAATAAATAGAGGAACCCATCTCCATGCTTTATTTTAGCATAAATACTAGAGATGAGCGAGCACCAAAATGCTCGGGTGCTCGTTACTCGAGTCGAACTTCCCGCGATGCTTGAGGGTTCGTTTCGAGTAACGAACCCCATTGGTCAATGGGCGACCCGAGCATTTTTGTATGGGACCTATGCTCCGCTAAGGTTTTCATTTGTGAAAATCTGGGAAATTCAAGAAACCGATGGGAACGACACAGAAACGGATAGGGCAGGCGAGGGGCTACATGCTGGGCTGCATCTCAAGTTCCCAGGTCCCACTATTAAGCCACAATGGCAGCAAGAGTGCCCCCCCCCCCAACAATTTATACTTCTGAAAAACCCTCATTAGCAAGGCATACCTTAGCTAAGCACCACACTACCTCCAACAAAGCACAATCACTGCCTGCATGACACTCCGCTGCCACTTCTCCTGGGTGACATGCTGCCCAACCGCCCATTTCAGTAATAGTAGCAGTCAAGACAGGCCCCAGTAACAATTCCAAAGCAGCAGTATAGGGGGAGCACAGTATTAGTTCCATTTCAGTAGTAGTAGCAGTCTAGACAGGCCCCAGTAACATATCACTAGCAGCAGTATAGGGGGAACACAGTATTAGTTCCATTTCAGTAGTAGTTGCAGTCTAGACAGGCCCCAGTAACATATCACTGGCAGCAGTATAGGGGAACACAGTATTAGTTCCATTTCAGTAGTAGTAGCAGTCAAGACAGGCCCCAGTAACAATTCCGAAGCAGAAGTATAGGGGGAGCACAGTATTAGTTCCATTTCAGTAGTAGTTGCAGTCAAAGCAGGCCACAGTAACAATTCCGAAGCATCAGTATAGGGGGAGCACAGTATTAGTTCCATTTCAGTAGTAGTTGCAGTCTAGACAGGCCCCAGTAACATATCACTAGCAGCAGTATAGGGGGAGCACAGTATTAGTTCCATTTCAGTAGTAGTAGCAGTCTAGACAGGCCCCAGTAACAATTCCGAAGCAGCAGTATAGGGGTAGCACAGTATTCGTTCCATTTCAGTAGTTGTTGCAGTCTAGGCAGGCCCCAGTAACATATCACTAGCAGCAGTATAGGGGGAGCAGAGTACTAGTTCCATTTCAGTAGTAGTTGCAGTCTAGACAGGCCCCAGTAACAATTCAAAAGCAGCAGTATAGGGGGAGCACATTATTAGTTCAATTTCAGTAGTAGTTGCAGTCTAGACAGGCCCCAGTAACATATCACTAGCAGCAGTATAGGGGAGCACAGTATTAGTTCCATTTGAGTAGTAGTAGCAGTCTGGACAGGCCCCAGTAACATATCACTAGCAGTAGTATATGAGGGAGCAGAGTATTAGTTCCATTTGAGAAGTAGTAGCAGTCTGGACAGGCCCCAGTAACATATCACTAGCAGAAGTATAGGGGGAGCACATTATTTGTTCCATTTGAGTAGTAGTAGCGGTCTGGACAGGCCCCAGTAACATATCACTAGCAGCAGTATAGGGGGAGCACAGTCTTAGTTCCATTTCAGTAGTAGTAGCAGTCAAGACTGACCACAGTAACATTCCCATTGCAGCAGTTTAAGGAGATAACAGTCTCTTTTACATTTCAGTAGCTGCAGTATAGACAAGGCCCCAGTTACATTTATGTAGCAAAAGTGTAGGCCAACCCCACACACCTTGCTGTACCATGAGTACAGGTGAAGCCCATAAAAAATACTAGGATTACCCTGTAGGCGAGGGCCCAAGAAAATTGGTGTACCAACAGTACTAATGTACCTCAGAAAAATTGCCCATGCCCAACCAAGAGGGCAGGTGAAACCCATTAATCGCTTAGCGTACTGTGGCTTAGTTTGTAACTAGGCCTGGAGGCAGCCCAGTTAAAATAAAAATTGGTTCAGGTGCAAGTTTCAACGCTTTAATAAGAATTGAAACGTATAAACATTGTTTACAAAAGTAATATAACTGAGCCTTGTGGGCCTAAGAAAAATTGCCCGTCCGGCGTGATTACGTGAGGTTTTAGGAGGAGGAGCAGGAGGAGGAGGATGAATATAATACACAGATTGATGAAGCTAAAAGGTCCCCATTTTTTATGGTGATAGAGAACGATGCTTCCATCCGTGGGTGCAGCCTATGTATTGTTTAGGTACCGCTGCTGTCCGCTGGTGGAGAAGAGAAGTCAGGGGAAATCCAGGCTTTGTTCATCTTTATGAGTGTAAGCCTGTCGGCACTGTCGGTTGACAGGCGAGTACGCTTATCCATGATGATTCCCCCAGCCGCACTAAACACCCATTCTGACAAGACGCTAGCCGCAGGGCAAGCAAGCACCTCCACGGCATACAGCGCGAGTTCAGGCCATGTGTCCAGCTTCAACACCCAGTAGTTGTACGGAGCAGAGGCGTCACGGAGGACGGTGGTGCGATCGGCTACATACTCCCTCACCATCTTTTTACAGTGCTCCCGCCGACTCAGCCTTGACTGGGGAGCGGTGACACAGTCTTGCTGGGGAGCCATAAAGCTGTCAAAGGCCTTGGAGAGTGTTCCCCTGCCTGCGCTGTACATGCTGCCTGATCTCCGTGCCACCCCTGCTACCTGGCCCTCGGAACTGCGCCTTCTGCCACTAGCACTGTCGGATGGGAATTTTACCATCAGTTTGCCCGCCAGTGTCCTGTGGTATAGGATCACTCTCGAACCCTTTTCCTCTTCGGGTATGAGAGTGGAAAGGTTCTCCTTATACCGTGGGTCGAGCAGTGTGTACACCCAGTAATCCGTAGTGGCCAGAATGCGTGTAACACCAGGGTCACGAGAAAGGCATCCTAACATGAAGTCAGCCATGTGTGCCAGGGTACCTGTACGCAACACATGGCTGTCCTCACTAGGAAGATCACTTTCAGGATCCTCCTCTTCCTCCTCAGGCCATACACGCTGAAAGGATGACAGGCAAGCAGCATGGGTACCCTCAGCAGTGGGCCAAGCTGTCTCTTCCCCCTCCTCCTCATGCTCCTCCCCCTCCTCCTCCTCCTCAAAAACATGCTGAGATATAGACATGAGGGTGCTCTGGCTATCCAGCGACATACTGTCTTCCCCCGCCTCCATTTCCAAACGCAAAGCGTCTGCCTTTATGCTTTGCAGGGAACTTCTCAAGAGGCATAGCAGAGGTATGGTGATGCTAATGATTGCAGCATCGCCGCTCACCATCTGGGTAGACTCCTCAAAGTTTCAAAGGACCTGGCAGATGGCTGATAACCAGGCCCACTGTTCTGTAAAGAATTGAGGAGGCTGACTCCCACTACGCCGCCCATGTTGGAGTTGGTATTCCACTATAGCTCTACGCTGCTCATAGAGCCTGGCCAACATGTGGAGTGTAGAGTTCCACCGTGTGGGCATGTCGCACAGCAGTCATTGCACTGGCAGATTAAACCGATGTTGCAGGGTGCGCAGGGTGGCAGCGTCCGTGTTGGACTTGCGGAAATGTGCGCTGACCCGGCGCACCTTTCCGAGCAGGTCTGACAAGCGTGGGTAGCTTTTTAAAAACCGCTGAACCACCAAATTAAAGACGTGGGCCAGGCATGGCACGTGCGTGAGGCTGCACGACCATGCCCGGTTGGAGGCTCAGCGGCGAAAGCCAGCGGTCGGTCTGCTCTGTCAGACCCTGCAGCAGTTCGTGGGCCGTGTGCCTCTTCTCTCCTAAGCTGAGTAGTTTCAGCACAGCCTGCTGATGCTTTGCCACCGCTGTGCTGCCACGCCGCGTGACACCGACTGCTGGCGACGTGCTGCTGCTGACACATCTTGATTCCTAGACAGAGGTTGCGTAGGAGGACGAGGAGGGTGGTTTAGTGGAGGAAGCATACACCGCCGCAGATACCAGCACCGAGCTGGGGCCCACAATTCGGGGGGTGGGTAGGACGTGAGCTGTCCCAGGCTCTGACTCTGTCCCAGCCTGCACTAAATTCACCCAATGTGCCGTCAGGGAGATATAGTGGCCCTGCCCGCCTGTACTTGTCCACGTGTCTGTTGTTAAGTGGACCTTGGCAGTAACCGCGTTGGTGAGGGCGCGTACAATGTTGCGGGAGACGTGGTCGTGCAGGGCTGGGAGGGCACATCGGGAAAAGTAGTGGCGACTGGGAACCGAGTAGCGCGGGGCCGCCGCCGCCGCCATCATGCTTTTGAAAGCCTCCGTTTCCACAAGCCTATACGGCAGCATCTCCAGGCTGATCAATTTGGCAATGTGCACGTTTAACGCTTTAGCGTGCGGGTGCGTGGTGGCGTACTTGCGCTCGCGCTCAAACAGTGGCACTAGCGACGTCTGGACGCTGCGCTGAGAGACATTTCTGGATGGGGCCGAGGACAGCGGAGGTGAGGGTGTGGGTGCAGGCCAGGAGACGGTAGTGCCTGTGTCCTCAGAGTGGGGTTGGATAGCAGTGGCAGGTTGGGGCACAGGGGGAGAGGCTGTGGTGCAACCCGGTGGCGGTGAACGGCCTTCATCCCACCTTGTGGGGTGCTTGGCAATCATATGCCTGCGCATGCTGGTGATGGTGCCTCCCCAGCTGATCTTGGCGCGACAAAGGTTGCACACCACTGTTCGTCGGTCGTCAGGCGTCTCTGTGAAAAACTGCCACACCATAGAGCACCTTGACCTCTGCAGGGTGGCATGGCGCGAGGGGGCGCTTTGGGAAACAGTTGGTGGATTATTCGGTCTGGCCCTGCCTCTACCCCTGGCCACCGCACTGGCTCGGCCTGTGCCCACACCCTGACTTGGCCCTCCACGTCCTCGCCCGCATCCATGTCCTCTAGGCCTACCCCTACCCCTCAGCATGCTGTATTACCAGTAGTGCAGAAACAGAACGCTGTAATTAAATGTGCCGCTTTTTGGCCTGTGGTTGGAGGCTGACTTCGCTTACGGAACGCCAGGAAATAATTTTGCGCAAGCCTGCTGTAACACTTAGCTGGCTGTGTATGAATTTGGAGAACTACTACACCCAGCACAGACCCAGAACACTAAGGACAGTCACAGGCAGCCCAAATAGATTTTTTGCCACAAATTTTTTTGCAAAGGCCCACTGCCTGTATTCAATCAATAATATGTCTTCTGTCCCTGCCTAAGCACTTCTGGCCCTGGAGTATGTCACAGAACTGCAGAGTGTTGCACTGTGAACTGCAATACAGCGGTGATTTCAGAGCCCAGACAGAGCCAGGAAATAATTTTGCGCAAGCCTGCTGTAACACTTAGCTGGCTGCGTATGAATTTGGAGAACTACTACACCCAGCACAGACCCAGAACACTGAGGACACTCACAGGCAGCCCAAATAGATTTTTTTCCACAAATTTTTTTGCAAAGGCTCACTGCCTATATTCAATCAATAATATGTCTTCTGTCCCTGCCTAAGCACTTCTGGCCCTGGAGTATTACTGCAGGGCGCAATGCTCTGCACGGCCGATATACCAAAAAAAAAAAATGTGCAACACTGCTAAAAGCAGCCTCCACAGTACTGCACACGGTTAGATGTGGCCCTAAGAAGGACTGTTGGGGTTCTTGAAGCCTAAAATACTCCTAACGCTCTCCCTATAGCAGCTCCAGTCCCACTCGGGTGACACCTGATCTCGCAAGCCACTCACTGCAGGGGGGTGGTATAGGGCTTGAACGTCGCAGGGGGAAGTTGTAATGCCTTCCCTGTCTTTCAATTGGCCAGAAAAGCGCGCTAACGTCTCAGAGATGAAACTGAAAGTAACCCGAACATCGTGTGGTACTCGTCACGAGTAACGAGCATCTCGAACACGCTAATACTCGAACGAGTATCAAGCTCGGACGAGTACGTTCGCTCATCTCTAATTGAGCACTATTTTATAATAAAGCAGAAGAATGTTTTTTCCACAAAAGTCCAAGCTCCCGCAATTTTTCTTCATGTTGTAAATCCAATAGCCATGGGGATCGAGTGGCAGTGGACGAGGACACATTCCTGCAAAGAAACACGGAACAATAGGAGCAAGCACAACTCAGCATAAAGGTGGAAACTTTCTTGTTTATTCATAAATTAATAAACAGAATGGGAGGATGGGAATACCCCGAGAGGCATCAAAATTGGAAAAATCCCAGCTAAGGGGTGACCAAATAACTCTGTATAAATACATCAGGGGACAATACAAGGATCTCTCCCATGATCTGTTTATATCCGAGACTGCGACGGTAACAAGAGGGCATCCGCTACGTCTAGAGGAACAAAGGTTTCTTCACCAACATAGAAGAGGGTTCTTAGCATTGAGTGATTCCAATATTTTTCCCTCTAGTTGATTAGGAAAACACATGCTATGTCATGACATAAGTTTACTTCATTTATTTGAGGTGTTTCATGAAGCACCAATGTTCTCCTAATGAAGAAGGTCATATCTGTGATTTGTGTATTTGCTATAAATTAAAAATGTCTGGATGAACTCTCAGCTAATTTCACATGGGCGAGTGCGATATCAGCCCGATACCATGAGCAATTCCAATATAGATGTGAAGCATTTGTGTCAAAAAAGCCTCACGTCACTGCATGGGAGTAGTGATCCTCCATCAGGGCTTTTAGCCGCGCCAAAGGATTGGCAAATGTTTCCCATAGTTTTCAATGGGAAATCTCGCATCACAATTGCGTGCACCTCACACACGGTGTGATGTCTCTGCCGACCCCATTGAAAACAAAGGGCAATGTGTTCCGAGGGAATGCCCAAACATAGAACATGACGTGATTTTTTTCCCATCCTGCGATGCAATGCAGAAAAGCATCGCTCATGTGTATGACCCCATTCAAAAGAACAAGGTTTATATTTGTCTGGGATTTGTGCATCTCGCAATGCACAAATCTCATGCAACTTTCTCGACTGTGTAAAACTGACTTAGCTGAGGCGATTCCATAATTTGTCATACCCTCCAAAATTACATTTTATAATTTCATTGAGCGTTGAACACTTCCAAAAGTCCAGAAAATCATCTAGTTGATTTTCTCTCGATTGTTTTTAATGGTAAGATTTTATATTTGGAAATAAACTCAATGATTTTGTTTTTGCAGGCCGCATGGACAATATTGGGTATACCCGGCAGAATATAGCCCGTCTGATATTATCTGCATGTGTATTATCAATCATTGCACTATTCATCTTCTATCATATAAAATGGATGAAGTCTGTGAAGCCAGAAGATGGATCTACAACATAATGAACACCTCGGCTACAAGATGCAACATCATCATCCGTCCATTTTTAATACTGCCAAATTTATACCTGCAGCCGCTGCCTAAAAGTGTCTTAACCCCTTAGTGACGAAGCCTGTTTGCTCCTTAGTGACGGAGCCAAATTTTGGAAATCTGACATGCGTCGTTCAACGTAGCATAACTCCGTAAAGGCTTTACATATCCAAGTGATTCTGACATTGTTTTTTCGCCACATGTTGTACTTCATTTAGGTGGTAAAAAGAGACCGATATAATTTGTGTATATTTATTAAAAGTACCAATATTGGAAAAATTGAGAAAAAAATTGTCATTTTTTCAAAATTTCAACCGTAATATCTCAAATATGTTCAAACATATTGTACAATTTTTTTTATAAGATATATATTTCCATCTGTTTACTTTATTCTGAATGCACACTTGAAAAACTGTTGTGTTTTTTTTTAACCATTTAGAGGACGTACAAATTTAATATTACTTTTTAGCATTTTGAGGAGCACTTTGTTTTCCTGCACCAAGCCAAGTTTGCAAAGGCTCATGAGTGTCAGAATAATAGATACCCCCACAAATGACCCCATTTTAAAAACTACACCCCTTAATGTATTCACTGAGGGGTGTCAGGAGGATTTTGACCCCACCAGTTTTTTTCAGGAATTAATTCAATTTAGAGGAGAAAAAATAAAATTTCATATTTTTGCAAATATGTAATTTTAAAGACATATTTTTTCCTATAATGCCCATGAAAATGAGGATTTACACCCCAAAATGGATACCCCGTTTCTCCCGTGTTCAGAAACATACCCACTGTGGCCCTAATCTTATGTCTAGATGCACAACGGGGCGCAAAATGAAAGGAGCAGTCGCTGTCTTTCAGAACATAAATTTTGCTTGAAGGCGTTTTAGGTCCAATAGCACCTTTGTAGAGCTCTTGAGCGGCCAAAACCAAAGAGAACCCCCACAAATGTCCCCATTTTGAAAACAATACCCCTTATCGAGTTTATCTAGGGGTGTACTGCATATTTTAACCCCACAGTTTTTGAATGAATTCAAGGAAAGCAAAAGGAAAAAATTGTGATTTTTGTTTTTTTGTCAATTCTGTCATTTTAAAAACAGCTTTTTTTGTACAGCACACACATGAATGAAGCCTTGAACCCCAAAATGGATACCCCTGTTTCTCCCGTGTTCAGAGACATACCCATTGTGGCCCTAATCTTATGTGTGGATGCACAACGGGGCCCAAAATGAAAGAAGTAGTCGGTGGTTTTCAGAACAGAAATTTTCTTTGAAGGCGTTTTAGGCCCCATAGCACATTTGTAGAGCTCTTGAGCGGCCAAAACCAAGAAGAACCCCCACAAGTGACCCCATTTTGAAAACTAGACCCCTTATTGAATTTATCTAGGGGTGTACTGTCCATTTTGACCCCACAGTTTTTGAATGAATTCAAGCAAAGCAAAAGGAAAGAAATGTGTTTTTCTGGCAATTCGGTCATTTTAAAAACTGCTTTTTTTGTACAGCACACACATGAATGAAGACTTGCACCCCAAAATAGATACCCTGTTTGTCCCATGTTCAGAGACATACCCATTGTGGCCCTAATCTTTTGTTTGGATGCACAACGGGGCCGAAAATGAAAGGAGTAGTCGGTGGCTTTCAGAACAGAAATTTTGCATGAAGGTGATATAGGCCCCATTGCCCACTTGTAGAGCCCTTGAGCGGCCAAAACGACAGAGAACCCCCACAAATGACCCCATTTTAAAAACTAGACCCCCTAATGAATTTATCTAGGAGTGTACTGTGTATTTTTACACTACAATTTTTAAATAAATCTAAGCAAAGCAGTAGGAAAAAAAAATTACAATTTTCATTTTTTTGGCAGTAGTATCAATTTAAAAACTGGGTTTTTTTTGTATAGCACACATAGGGATGAAGACTTTCACCCCAAAATGGATACCCCTGTTTGTCCCGTGCTCAGAACCATACCCCTTGTGGCCCTAATCTACTTAAAGGACACATGGCTAGGCCTATAATAGAAGGAGCACCCGTTGGATTTCAGGGTACAACGGAATAAATTCCAGGCCCCATCACCCACTTATAGCCATTGAGCGTCCAAAACGATAAAGAACCCCCACAAATGACCCCATTTTAAAAATTAGACCCCTTAACGAATTCATCTAGGGGTGTACTGCGTATTTTGACCCCACAGTATTTGAATAAATCTAAGCAAAGCAGAAGGAAAAAAATTACGATTTTCATTTTTTTGGCAATTTTGTCAATTTTTTAAAACTGTTAGGAATGAAGACTTTCACCCCAAAATGGATACCCCCGTTTGTCCCGTGTTCAAAAACATACCCATTGTGGCCCTAATCTACTTACAGGAAACATGGCAAGGCCTATAATGGAGGGAACACCCGTTGGATTGCAGGGTACAGCTGAATAAATTCCAGGCCCCATTGCCCACTTGTACGGAATACAAATTGACACCTTAAAAAAGTCCCCTCCCTCCTCCCCGCACCCTTTTCGGCGTTCCCCAAATCTTAGATAAAAGTAATAATGTGAACTGTGTAGTATTTCCGAAGACAGAGGTAATTATGGAGGCTGGTTGAGATGGGTACATGGGGCAATAAAACCGTGTATCCCCCCTCCTCTCATGCTTTTTGGGGGTATTTTGTGACCTCAGTAGCAGGTATAGGGTGTAAAAAGTGGCGCTCTATGAGTCTCCGTAAGCTTGATTAGGTGCGGCGGTCTCACACTTAGGACGCGCAACAAGCTGCTCCTGGAACTGCAGGAAGGCGAGCGTTCCCGGGGCTTCTTGTTAATTACGTATTACAGGTAGCGGTCTGAATAATGCCGGGCTCACGCAGCTGTAGGCGGAATCCGCTTGCGGAGGCCCGTAGTGGATCCCAGCTGTGAGCCCGGATCCCAGCTGTGAGCCCGGCTGTGACCCTGCGTACGGCCATGTAATGTACTGCACATAAGTGCGTACTCACACAGGCGGTCATACGCAGTATATATTTTTTGCTGTTTGTATTTCCCGCACCGTCGCTTAGCGATGACATGGGTGTCCGCAGCTCGTATACAAGGTAGTTGCGTATGGGCTGCGGGTATATCCGCGACCATGGAGCACAATGGCCTGTATGTTGCGGATATCCGCGGTAAAATAGAGCATGCTGCGTTCTCTTTTCTGCGAGTGGTTTACACAATTCCGACCCACTAATGAGAGCGGAATTGTGTAATCCAATGCGAATGATCTGTGTATTACCGCGGATCAGACGCATGCGGAATCCGTAATTCCTATCCGGTCATGTGAGTCCGGCCAAAGGTAGATCGCTACCTTTTTATCACGTGACCGGGGACCGCTCAACGGGGCTGTTGGTCACTGCTCCAGGCTCTCGGTGACCGTTGGTCGCTGGGAGTAAGGAGATTTTAAATTTCCTGGGCTCCCCGCCTCCTGCGCATGTGTCCGGTGTTTTGCCGGCGGTTGCATGTGCAGAATCCGGGAAAGTTCACGGAGGAGGATCGCGTCGGTGTGCAAATACGGAGGCCTCCGGTAAAAAGTTTCATCTCATCTCACCGATCGCATCGGTGAGGGGAGATGAACCTTCACTTTTTTTTTACTTTTACGTGATCGCCATTATCCATTGGATAATGGTGAACACGTGACCAGGAACCGCTCACTACGGCCCTCCGTGAAATCTCCAGGCTCTCGGCTAATTTTTATAGCCTGGAGCAGAGAGATTTTAAAGTACCACAGCTTTTGCGCATGCGCCTGCCATTTTGGCGGCAGGCGCGTGCGCAGAAGCTGGGGTAAGGTTCGCGGATAAATCCGCGGGCCTTAGGTACGTCATTTGATCCTCCCTCACAGATATGATCCATGGGGGGAGACGAAACGCAAGCTTTTTAAATTTTTTTAAACTTTTTTTTTTTACTTTTTACACTTTTTTTTTTCACTTCCCCCCCCCCCCCCCCTTTTTTTAATTTTTTAAAAACTTTTCACACTTTTTTTTTACTTTACATGATCACTGTCATCCATTGGATAACAGTGATCATGTGCCTGGTGACATCCCTCTGCTCCGGGCTACACATGGCAGCCTGGAGCAGAGGGATTTCAAATTTCCCTGGGCTGGAGCCCCTCTATGCACGCGCCCGATGATTGACATCGGGCGCGCATGCGCAGATGTGGACTTCGCGTCCTGGGACATCGGGGAGGACCGAGGTGAGTATTTTCACCTCCCCTCATGGATCCGATCATGTGAGGATATCATCCGAGCGCCATGCATACCATACTTCAGATGGAGACGAATGTCCGGCGAGCGTGGCCGTGTGACGCAGAGGCCTTTTGACATTACCCCGGTGCTGCACAAGGAGCTTAGAGAAAAAAAAACACAGTAAAATTAAAAAAAATAATAATTAAAAAAAGACGCGAATGGGCAGAGGCACGTGAGTGGTTGCAAATGGGCAGAGACACATGAGGAATGTGATCTAGCTGATTCTTGTTACTTGTGTGAGTAAATTTGTAGATACCTACTAGAATGTGCTCCATGCTTGACAATGCCGTCCAGTGTGCTACTTGTGCAATGTATGCAGTCCTTGATCAGCCGATTGAGGATGCATGCTGTTGATGAAAACAGGTCGCACATTTGGAATACCAAATCCTGAATCTAAATGAGTGACTGGCAACGCTGAGATACATTGACAATATGAAAATGAGTTTGCTGCTCACTGAGTAGGCAATTGCTAGGGTAAATGCGGGGGTGGACGTTAGTTCGGAAAAGCAGGGGGAGCAAGCAGCTAGCAGGGTGACAGTTAAAAGGGGTAGGGGGAAAAGAACCAGGGAGGCTAGTCCTGAACACCCCAACAAGTTTGCAAAGTTGGTAGATGAGGGGGCTGCCATTATAGAGCCAGCACTGCTGCAGTATGACATGCCCTCTGAATGCCAGGGAGATGACTGCTCCAGTTAGAAGGTTAAGGTGAGCGCAGTGCAGGCTAGACAGGTCCTAATGGTGGGCAACTCAATTATCAATGGAGGACCCTCAAAAGCAATTTCAGTGACCTAGGATCTAAGCTCAAGGCAAGGACCTCCAAGGTAGTTTTCTCAAAAAAAATACCTGTACCACAAGCCTCACTAGAAAGGCAGTGGGAGGTAAACAATTGGCTCCAGAGTTGATGTAGGAAGGAGCGCTTTGGGTTCCTGCAGAACTGGGGTGACTTTGCTGTTGGCTACATGCTCTACAGTTGGGACAGGCTGCATCTAAATGGGGAGGGTGCAGCTGTGCAGGGGGAGAAGATGGTTAGAAAGTTGTAGGGGGTGTTTAAACTAGGGACTAGGGGAAGGCAAAAAGATTAATAGGGAGGAATACAGTGTAGACAGTGACCTGGGACCAAGTATTGGGAATTGTTGGCGAATGTGGGGTGGGTTTAGTGCAAATAGCACTGATAGAACAGCTAATAGGACCATAAGTAGCATAATGAATATTAAGAATAACAACAACTAGATAAATTGTATGACAATGAATGCAAGAAGTCTGATTAGTAAAGTGGATGGGCTTGAAGCAAAAATGTCTGAAGAAAATTATGACATAGTGGGAATAACAGAAACATGGCATGATAAGTGTGATGGGGTGCATATTTGGAAGCCAAAATCCTTTGACATCATGGAAAAAGGTTTGCTGCTCACTGAGCAGGCACCCGCTAGGGTAGAGGCACGGATGGACGCTAGTTCAGAAGAGCAGGAGGAGCAGGCAGGTAGCTGGGTGACAGTTGGAAAGGGTAGAGAGGAAAAGAAAACAAGGGAGGCTAGTCCTGAACTGGCACAATCCAACAAGTTTGCAAAGTTGGCAGATGAGGAAATGCCATTACAGAGCCAGCACCGCCTGCAGCATGAAATGCCCTCTGAGTGCCGAGGAGATGACTGCTCCAGTGAGAAGGGGATGGGGAATGTAGGGATGGTTAGACAGGTCCTAGTGGTGGGGGACTCAATTATAAGAGGGGCAGATAGGGCAATCTGCCATAAAGACTGGGATCATTGGGCAATCTGCCATAAAGACTGGGATCATTGAACAGTGTGTTGTCTTCTTGGCACTCGAGTTCGACGCATCAAGGATCAGATTGACAGATTACTGGGAAGGGCTGGTGAGGATCCAGTGGTGATGGTGCACATTGGCACCAGTGAACAAATTATAGGTCAATGGAGGGCCCTCAAAAATGATTTCAGGGACCTAGGATCCAAGCTTAGGCCAATGACCTCCAAGAAAGTTTTCTCAGAAATACTACTTGAACCAAAAGCCACACTAGAATAGAAGCAGGATCTTAGGGAGGTAAACAAGTTGCTTCAGAGTTGGTGTAAGAAGGAGTGGTTCAAGTCCTGGAGAACTGGGCAGACTTTGCTGTCAGCTACAGGATCTACTGTGGGGATGGGCTGTATCTTAATGGGGAGGGTGCAGCTGTGCTGCTGGAGAAGATGGCTATAAAGCTGGAGGAGTGTTTAAACTAGGGACTGGGGTGAGGGCACCAAGAGGAATAGGGGGGTAGACAGTATAGATAGCAACCTGGGGCTTAGTAGTGGGAATGGGGGTCGAGCAGGGAGTGAGGTTAGTACAGTTAGAACTGACAGAACAGCCAATGGTACCATTAGTAGCACAATGAATATAAAGAACAACAACAACCGTATAAATTGTATGACAACGAATGCAAGAAGTCTCCTCGGTAAAGTGGGTGAGCTTGAAGTGAGAATGACTGATACAAATTACGATATAATGGGTATAACAGAAACATGGCTTGAAAAGTGCAATTGGGGGTGAATTTACAGGGTTACGATCTCTTAAGAAGAGACCGTGGGGAACAGTAAGCGGGAGGGGTATGTTTGTACGTTAAATCCTACTTAATGCCAAAGCTTTGAGAGGATATAGGTGCAGGAGATGAACACGTGGAATTTCTGTGGGTAGAAATACAGGGAGAAAAAATAGCAAAATACTGATAAGGCATTTCTATAGGCTACCAAAAGCAACAGAAGAAACCGAAATGTTATTATTATGGCAGATAGAAGAGGTGTCAAACTGCAATGACGTAATTATGGGGGACTTTAATTACCTTGCTATAATATGGGAAGACGAAAATCTCTGCAAATCTCACAAGGGTGATGAGTTCTTGAGAACAATTAAAGATAACTGCCTTGCCCAGCTTGCGCGGGAGCCAACTACAGGAAGGGCCACTCTGGACTTATAATTTACTATCAAAATGGACCGAATAATGGGGGTGCAGGTTGAGGGACACTTGGAAAATAGTGACCACAATATAATTAATTTCCAGCTGTCATTCAGAAAGAAGCCTTATCAGAGAGTGACAAAAAACCAAAACTTTAGTAAAACAAAACTACTATCGGTAACATTATTGGGACAACATCCTCAGAAACAATAGTACAGACAACAAATGGGAGAAATTTAAAAATATCCTTTTTACCTCATGTGAGCAGTTCACACCCTTTAAAAGCAAAAGAACTAAAATAGAAGGAATCCAATGTGGCACGATAAGACTG
The DNA here is from genome assembly GCA_035609135.1 of Eleutherodactylus coqui. Lineage (NCBI taxonomy): Eukaryota > Metazoa > Chordata > Amphibia > Anura > Eleutherodactylidae > Eleutherodactylus > Eleutherodactylus coqui. The sequence continues at coordinate 227,318,784 of CM069410.1, read as the reverse complement.
TAAAGGGGGCACTAAATGAAAAAAAGATTGCTAAGGAGGAGGCAGAAAGACTGATCGCCAAATAGAGCAAACATAACCCTGAACTATTCTTCAATTATATAAACAGTGTTTTAAAAAGGATTTGCACTGAGATCACTGGCCCTTTAACAAATAATGCAGGAGAAATCATAGAAGAAGATGGGAAGAAAGCAAATCTATTAAGCAGTTTCTTTTCAAGTGTATTCATAAAAGAAAAAGAAATGTCACATGAGATGCAAGGGAATAAAGCGAACCCCCCCACTAAATATTGCATACCTAACACAGGAGAAAGTGCATAGTCGGTTAAAGAGGATTAAAATCAATACACCCAAGCATACTAAGGGAACTAAGTAATGTGATAATTGGACCACGATTTCTTATATTTATGGATACTATCAAGACTGGGGTTGTACCATTGGATTGGCACATTGCCAATGTGGTTCCAATTCACAAAAAGGGGTCCAAAAGAGAGCCTGTTAACTACAGGCCGGTAAGTCTCACTTTGAAAATTTGAAAAATATTTGAGGGGTTTCTGAGAGACGCCATCGAGGAATACCTCAAGGAAAACAAAGGTATAACTCATCATCAGCATGGGTTCATGAGGGGTCTATCATGTCAGACCAATTTGATCAGTTTCTACGATGAAGGAAGTTCTAGGCTGGACCTGGAAGAGTCTATTGATCTTGTGTATCTGGATTTCTCTAGGTAAAGTAAGCCTATTAAAAAATGACTTATTGTGATGCTGTACATTAAATTTTAAAATATTAGTCTGTGCCTTGAATACCGCTTTAATGAAAATCTTATCCAGAGAGCAATGGACCTCAGACTGGGCAGAAGGTTCGCCTTCCAAGAAAGCAATGATCTTAAGTACACAGCTAAGCCAACACAGGAGGGCCTTAGGAACAACTCTGTGAATGAACGTGAGTGACGCAGCCAGAGCCCTGACTTGCACCCAATCTAACATCTCTGGAGAGACCTGAAAATGGCTATTTGCACAATGCCACAACATAATAAACTGTAAAAAAAAAAAGTGAAAGGGGATGAAGACTTTCATTACCCACTGTATTATCTTTATCACACATTAATCAGTTTTTCGCTCTGAAGGCTCTATATTTAGTTTTCAGTTCTCTCTGACCTGGTGAGAGGAACCAGCTGCTATGTTTAATTCGATTTACCTTACAAGGAAATACTGCAGATTCTGCTTCATTATTCTCTATAGCCAAGAAATAACTGCATCAGTGAAGACAAGAGAAGTTCTGAGCAATGAGGATGTGATTCCAGTAGCTGTGGGATAGTACATAACCCATTAGCAGCAGCACGTCTGTGTGAGTCAATTTCCTTCCTACAGCTTGAGAGGCGATTTGCAAGACTGGGCATTTTCGCTGCCCTCCGACTCATAGCACCGCCAATCAGTCCATGCCTTTTTTACGGCCCTGCGAAAGAATTCTGCTCCCATTTTCGGCAGTTTTGTGTGGAGTCCAGATGGAGTGAAAGCACGCTGAAAGATTTGTTTCTGACTGGGTTAGCTGAGTCAGTTAAAGATCTGTTGCTGTCGCACCTAGAACCCGAGACATTAGAACAGGCTATGACTATCGCAGTAAAGGCCGACTATCATCTTAGGGCCCGACGCAAGACTCCATGACCCGGTCCGGAGTTGAGGCAATGGAAGTGGGCTCCTTGTCTTGGAAGGAGTGCAAGGAATTCCGGCTCAGGAACAGATTATACCTCTATTGCGGAGGTCCAGGTCATCGGGTCGCCAGCTGCCACAAGAAACAGCCGACGGAAAACTCCCACTCCTAGGCGATGTCTGGAGGGATCGCCTAGGAGCTTAGGTACTTCCAGAATGTTCAAAATTGTTACTGCCATTCTCTATTTCGTATAACACGCATATCCTCAATGGTCTGGCCTTTATTGATTCGGGGGCCGCCGCGAACCTTGTTAACTTTGAGTTTGTTAAGTCTATGTATGCATGCCTGTTATCAGTGGATCCTCCCATCCGGGTATCAATTCCACAGAGTTATCAGCAGGGTTAATCAGTAAGAGGACCCCTGAACTAGTTTTTTCTGTAGGAGCGCTACATTCAGAGGTGTGTTCATTCCTGGTCATGGAGAGCCTTTCCGTGGATTTAGTCCTTGGATTATCCTGGCTCCAGCAGCATAACCCCCAGTTTGATTGGTCCAACTCTGAACTAGTGGGGGCAAGGTTGCGGTGAGCATTTAGTCTCCGTCCAGGTGCATTCCACATTCCTCTGTATATTGAGGATTTTTCTGATGTGTTCTCCAAACAACTTTCTGAAACATTACCTCCGCAACGGGAATGGGGTTGCAAGATCAATCTTATTCCCGGGAGCAAGATCCCTAAGGTGGAATATATAATGTAATTGTCCCTGAATGCGAGGCAATGAAGGAGTATATCATGGAGAGCATCGCCAAGGGACATATATACGTCCTTCCAAATTGCCTGCAGGGGCAGGGTTATTTTTTGTAGAGAAGAAGGATGATGGGCTCCAGCCCTGTGTTGATTATGGAGCCTTGAATAGGATAACCATCAAAAACCAGTACTCCTTGCCTCTGATTCCTGACCTCCTCAACCAGGTTGTAGAGGCTCGTTGGTTCTCCAAATTAGATCTCCGGGGAACCTATAATCCCATCCGTATCAGAGAGGGGGATGAATGGAAGACGGCAATTAATACTCTGTTTTTTGAATGTCTAGTGATGGCTGGAATCGGCACGTGACGGGGGCGGAGCTACGCGATGACGCGTACAAGGGGGCGGAGCCAAAACACAGATGCTTCCGAGCCGAGCCGAAGGGAGAAGATCCATCTGCGCAAGCGCGTCTAAAAAAGCAAGAAGACACTGAAATTAGACGGAACCATGGCGACGGGGACGCTAGCAACGGAGCAGGTAAGTGAATAACTTCTGTATGGCTCATATTTAATGCACGATGTATATTACAAAGTGCATTAATATGGCCATACAGAAGTGTATAACCCCACTTGATTTCGCGAGACAACCCCTTTAAGGAATTGATGGAGGAGGAGAGTATTGTAATCAAAAGTGCAGATAAAGGGGGAGCGATTACCATCATGGGGTACGACCAATATCATACGGAATCATTGAAGATTTTAGGGGATCATAAATACTATGAAAGATTAAGAGAAGACCCCACTAAAAGCATCACGAAAGAATTCCACTCACTAATAGAGAGAGCATACGAAAATAACAGCATGGGTAAAATGGAATATAAATATTTAAAAGAAACACCGATTGGGGTCCCCTATTTTTATCACGTGCCCAAGGTGCATAAAGATTTATTTAATCCCCCAGGGAGACCTATAATAGCAGGCATGCAGGCTATCACACACAGATTGTCTGAATATATTGACCACCAGCTCCAAAAATATGTGGTCAATTTGCCCTCCCACCTACGAGACTCGGGACACCTATTGGAGCTGGTTGGCAATATAAGATGGGAACCATCATACATCTGGTGCACGATAGATGTAGAAGCACTGTACTCTAATATTGACCACAAAAAGGGAGTTGAGGCAGTGGGAATTATAATACTCAGTGAGGATCCTCTAATGCCAAGTCATCAAAGAATATTCCTACAAGAAAGCCTTATGTTCATATTGGAAAAAAATATCTTTACGTATAACGGTGAATTTTATCGCCAAAGGACCGGTACAGCGATGGGAACTAAGTGTGCGCCGAGTTTCGCCAATATAGTTATGGGGATATTTGAAAGGGAAAGATTTAATGACATCAGAGTAATATTGTACAAAAGGTTCATCGATGATCTAATAATCATATGGAATGGCAAAGAAGATGACCTGAAGAAATATATAGAAGAGCTTGCAATAAATGAATTCCACTTCAAATTTACGTATAACATCAGTATAAAGAAAGCTATGTATTTAGACTTAGAACTAGAAGGCGATAACAATACTAACAAAATTATATCTAAAACACACTTTAAGATAGTGGACACTAACAGCTACTTGAACTATTACAGCTGTCACCCAAAAAATTGGAAACATAATATACCATTTGGCCAATACCAGAGGATTAAAAAGAACTGTACTAGAATAAGTGATTTTAAGTTACAGTCTAAAATCCTCCATAAACGATTTTTGGAAAAGGGTTATCCAAAAAACCTAATAAATGCAGCCTATGAGAGAGTACTGAAACAAAGTGATAAATCTAAAATAGATCAAGTAAAAACAGAAATAAAAACAGATGCATTTCGTGCATCCTTTGTAACGAAATTCAGTACACAGGCGAACAAAATTAATTATATTCTGAAGAAAAATTGGGCCATTTTGAGGGAAGACCCATTTTTGGAAAGTAGTCTCCCTAAAAAACCCTCCTGTATATTCAGGAGAAATAAAACCCTAAGAAATCTCATCGCGCCATCGTGTCCAAAAAGAGAGAATAAGATCAGCAAAACCGTTGAATCCACAAAATTACAGGGCGAGGAGGGGGGAACTTACAAATGTAGGGAAAAACGTTGCAAATGCTGCTTTAACATCACTCATGGGGTAAAACATATCGAATTGGCTAATGGGGAAATAATTGTAATCAAACAAAAAATGTCCTGCAATGTTAAAGGCGTGATATATATGCTGGGATGTCCATGCGGACTCAGATATGTAGGTAGAACGGTCAACACACTAAGGGAACGGTTAAACCAACACCGAAGTAATATCCATAAAGGCTACACAAAACATAGTATATCCAGACATTTCTCTTTAGTTCATGCCTGTGATTCATCAGGTTTGCGAGTCACACCAATTGAATCTATCCAGAACATCTCCACTCAACGACTTAGAGAGAAGGAGATGTTCTGGATATATAGGATTAACTCGTTGGTCCCCAAGGGACTTAACGAAATTTTAGAAAAATTATAAATAAACTATAAATAAATTATTAAAAAAAAAAAAAAAAAATTTAATTAGAATTGCGCAAACGATGCTGGATGCTTTTATGTATAGGTCTATGTGTATTAAACTATATTTATATACAGAATATACCTTTTTAGGGATTATACCGCTATAGGATCAAATTTTATATGAAATGGTTTATATGCAATATTCATGCATTCATTTAGATAGAATAATATGCATTTAATATTTATTTATATAAGAATATTATTTATATATATTTTAATGAGATATTTAGGTTGTTTTTATTAATAGAAGCGATGGGAACAAAGATAGGGAGCAGAAATATATATAGCAATGGCAAGCAAAATACCACAGAGTGTAGGCTAGACACACTGCTGTGTAGTAGGGTAACCATGGTAACTCCCATCAACAGATGCTGCGGCGAGACCTGAGCTCACTCCTCCCCGCACGAGGGGCGGCGCCCGTACGGCTACGTCTTAGTCACGTGTGTCTGCGTCATCAGTGACGCTGGATGCAGGGCGGGACGTCGCTGGACGCCGGAGGGGAACGGGATCTGAGCGCGCAACACACCGGTTAAGGTAATAACTATTCTATTAAATGTGTATATATATAAGGGTGTTTCTGTGTTACAGCATGTACCTGATGAAGTCTTATTGACGAAACGCGTTGTTCAAATAAACGAGGTAAAAGAAAGAGACTATTGTCCGGAGGTGGATGTTCCTAGGAGCGCGGTATCCAATTTTCTTAGTATATAGCGCTTTACTCCAGCGGCTCTCGTGTCAGAGAGACGGAGGATCCGCAGAAACTCTCCCCTGTCTAGCCCAGAGGGATTTTAAGGGACCTACCGGCAACATAATCTACAGGCTTTTCTGGATAAAGAGGTGTTGGTAGGGATCTTATATAAGGTCTCAGCCAAACACCGGGTAAGTGTGTTATATACATTTTACACACATTACTTATATTCTGCCTATATATTCAGGAGCGCTAACCTGGTTTTTTATACTTCAGGCCAGGTGAGCATTGTTTTTTTCGCGTTTCAATTTTGTAGTCACATATGTACCCAGGTCCAAGAATGTCAAGGCTGATGTGTTGTCTCGCAGCTTCGGGGTTCCCGACATAGTGGAGCCTAAGCCAGAGAGTATTCTAGGCCGGGGCGTGGTTGTCACCGCTCTTACGTCTGACACCTCTGCTTTACTCCAGTCGGCTCAGCAGTTGGTTCCCCAAGGCCTTCCAGAAGGGAGGCTATTTGTACCCTTTGCCTTGCGGCTCCTCATATTGGAGGAAGTTCATTCATCGGTGTTAGCTGGACATCCTGGGGTCCAAGGCACCCTGGAGCTTTGTGGCCTTTTCAATTGGTGGCCACAAATGTCTCGGGACGTCCGGAAGTTTATCAAGTCCTGCCAAATATGTGCCCGAGAATAGAGTGTATGGAGATGACCTGAAGATCCACTTTGTCCTCTTCCCATTCCGTAGAGGCCATGGACCCATCAGTCGATTGATTTTATTACCAACGTGCCCGAGTCCCAGGGGCGCTCGGTTATCTTGGTGGTCATCGACAGATTTTCTAAAATGGCGCAATTTACTGCTCTTAAGAAGCTTCTGTCCGCACCTGAGTTAGCTACCATATTTATCAAAGAGATTGTGTGCCTGTATGGGGTCCCTAAGGAATTGGGAGTCCAATTTGTTGCCCGTTTTGGAGGGCGATTTGTAAGCGTATCGGTATTGGGTTGTCATTTTCCTCTGCCCTCCACCCGGATTCCAACAGGAAGACTGAACGTATGAACCAGGAACTGGTTCAGTACCTCAGAATGTATGTGAGTGATTGTCAGAGTCTCTGGGTCAATTATCTTGCATTGGCGGAATTTGCTATCAATAATCATACTCATTCGACGTCTGGTGTGTCTCCTTTCTTCTGTAATTTTGTATTTAACCCAGGTTCACGGTGTCCTTCCACTCCCTCTCTAACAATCCATCTGCAGACGCTCAGGTTCAGGATCTACGGGAGGTGTGGGAGAAGGTGCAGGGCAACCTGGAGCAGTCAAAGGATGCAGTGCTTAGGAGGAGCAGAGGTACACATGCTATCTCTGAACCTTTGTCTGTGGGCCAGTTGGTGTACCTATCTTCTAAGAACCTGAAGTTAAAGGTGCCTTCGTTGAAGCTGGCTCCCCGATTTGTGGGTCCTTTTCCTGTCACTAAGGTGATTGGTCCTATGGCATACGAGCTGGCACTAATTGACACGTGGAGAATCCACAGGGTTTTCCACAAATTGCTTCCCAAGAGGTACGTCCCTCCCTTTAATAATGACTGTATAAATCTAATTTTTGGGTTTAGTAGATCAGATATAGAAGACAAGATGCACATGGCAGTAGGACACTCATAAGCAGTATCACACATGGCATCATCCAATCTAAGGTCCTAATGACGCATCTCATGGTCAACCACAGATGTATTTAAATACAAATTACTATTTATATAAAGACAGTGACTATTTCACACTTCTTCCTTCTTTTAATTCACAGGAAGATACCAGCAGATACCAACTTCTCTCTTTAGATGCGGCAGCCTTGTCTCCATCCATCATGTCCACAGAGACGTCCGTGTTATTGCTCTGTAAGTACAATCATCTTCATGTCTGTTGGTGTCTGTCTGATGGGGAATCATAGGAGGGGTTCAATAATGTCATATAATATTGGCCATTACTACAAGCTACCGGTCTACACACCAAGTCTCCCATAATATGTCCCTCTCTACAGCTGTGCAATGTATAGTGTAAAGCCCCATTTAGACACATAGATTATCACTGAAAATTCATTATAACAATATAAGTGAGCAATGGTTTTGCTTTTAACGACGGACGTTTTTAACCTAATGAAAGTCATTGGAAAATGTCGGGCTTTTCAGTCATTGTATTATCGTTGTGTATTGTTTGCATTGTAAATCGTTGTGTCTAAATCAGCCTTTAGATGTGACTATTCATCATATAACTCTACTACTATGTGTAATTCACTTTTAATTGAGGATACTGTGATAATTGTCATGACTGGGCTATGGTGATAATACCAAGCAGCAGCCACCACATGCGGCCACCACAGTGCCCACCCACTTTAGCTAATGGCCACATGATTCTGCTGGTAATAGGGCAGTATGGACACCCAACTATATGCTTTGTCTGCTTTCCCAAGCCAGTATTTTAGTCAGTATGGACTTACAACCTGTCCTAATTTTCCCCAAATTCCCAGGAGTACAGCTCATTTCAAGCTCTGATATATTTAAAACCTCTGTACACATTAGATAAAAGTCGTTGAAACCCACCATTTTTAGCCGGACCATCTGAGTGTTGGATGTGTATGAGGGTCGGTACTATTGTATCTTGTCTCCACTGTGTTACGTGTGCTGCTGAGACATGTTGTACTATTGTTATTCCAGCAGCACAGCACTCTCAGGGTTAATGATTGAGCTGGCTGGGTGTGGTACTTTCTGCTAGCCAATCCTCTGGATCTGTGCTCCCATATAAACCCAGCCCCAGGTCAGTCATTGCATAGCCCCTCAGGTGAGTAGTCATGAATGCTTGTCTGGTGAGGTTTGCAGTGTGATCTTGGTTCATGTCTGTTTGTACGTTTATATTCTGTCAGTTTTGTGTTAGCTTGCTGTGTGTCCTGCAATCTGTGTCTTGTCCTGTTGCAGCGTGAGGTGTGAACGCTGTCCGGTTCTGCTGGACTCCTGGTTAGTGTAGGGACTAGCAGTATAACCAGGAGCCGTGAAGTGGCCTGCTAGCTTTCAACATCTTGTACAACATGTCAACTAATACCTGGTATTTATATTCAGCTTCCTATCTGTTACTAGTGGTTGCATGTTGTATGCAGTGTATTCTGGGTCTGTCATGTTGCATGTGAATGCATCCTGTTCTGGTGCGTGGCTCCTAGGATCAGCTAGGGCCCAGATCCGAAGACTGCTGGGCTGCCCTTATTGGGGCAATGTCCCCGCTTAGGTAGGGCCATGCCAACCTCCCGGTAGCCAGGGCCAGTTGCATGAAACCTGTGTGCGTCCCCTTTGGTCACGATCATGTGGGTCCCGTGCTTTGCCTGCCCACACGATCGTAACACACTTTCTGCAGGATGACTTCTAGGGAAGGGCTTGGCGAAGCCCACAGCAAGTGATTGGCTGATGCTGGAATGCCATGTTAGCTATGCTGTACACCGCGCCGCTCATCCGTATCTACGGCTGCCTGCAGCCGGTGAGCGTACCTTTAGCAGCCTCTTGTTTGTAGCCACTCACCCGTCTCTCCTCCTGATGGCTCCAGTGCTAACTGCCCCTGCTGGCCTCTGCTGCAATAGGCGCTGTGCTGTACTGAGTGTTCTCCCCGTCCGCTGTAACTGTATGCAGGCGTGCACACCGCTGCTTCCTCACTGTCCTTCGCCACTGTGTCAGCCCGGCCTTTGCTCGCTGTCAATGTCCTGGCCACAGGGCATTGCAGGGAGGCCAGCTGGTAAGGCATTTCCAGCTGTGCACCCGGCCGCCACTCCCGCTTCCTCACTATCCACTGCTGTTCTTTGCTCCCGCCTGCTGTTACTGTCCTGGCCGAGGACCATTTCAGGGAGGCCGGCGGGGAAGCCACTTCCAGCTGTGCTTCTGTCTGCCACCCACTGTCAGTATCGTTGGCGGGCCAATGGCGGGGAGGCCAGCGGCGGTGGGACAGACAAACACAGCTGAGAATGGAGCACAGCCAATCAGCAGCTGGGAGCGTACCCTACACCTTCCACAGAACAATGACAGGTCTCCACACAAGATACAATATTACCATGAGGGCCTCCTGACTTTAACATGACAGATGATGTTGGGGAAAGAAAGATCAGGCACGTTAAATGTAATGCTGTTCACATTCTTGGAGATAAGCCCCACAAGAGCTATCTGGCTGCAGTTTTACACATGGATGCTCCGCTGAACAGAACTAAATTTGTGCTGCTACATCTGTACTCAGAAAGATATGGATGCTGATATGTAAAGTATAAGAAGGAATTGTTATCATGGTAATTAGCTACACTAAAGTGTTAATTCAATAGATATTCAGTAGAGGGTCAAAGGTTATAGGTGGGTAATTATATCAATAAACATATAACTAATAAGTTATTATTAGTTACTATACTACTAATTGCCACTTACGCTAATAAAATTATTTACCGCCTTTTTTAAACATTTTTTTTAGTTTTCAACAAAAAGGTATAAATATATCATGGAAACACCACAGAAATAAATAGAGAACGGCAGGGGCAGCATGCATGGGAGCATCTGAGGCTCCCAAGTCACACTATTAAGCGAAAGTGGGTGCAAGAGCCTGGCGGTCACCCCCCTAACAATTTACTTGGGACAGACCATAAGCAGCAAGGCATATGTGCTGGCACATCTTAGCCAAGCACCACACGAGGTGCAACGAAAGACAATCGCCGCCTGCGGGTGACACCACTGCCTTTTCTCCTGGGTTACATGCTGGCATTGCTGTCCAATCACAAAATTTTCCCTGTGCAGCGTTCAGCTGCCCTCATGCCACACGCTCACTTGATAGCCACACCACCCTCATGTATATTTGTAAGTGCGTCTTGGATGAGGAGGAACCGGAGCCCCACACTGCAGAGGGTTGACAGGGCCTGGCAGCAACCCTATTTGAAAGTGTGGGCGATAGCCCACAATGCTGATGAGAATTGCTGAAAAAGTAACATACGATCAGAATTCCAATCCTGTGCCACCTCCGTCACAAAATTGTCAGGAGCCACAAACGTGGGCATAAAGGGGACTCAGATGCCAGTACTTCAACACATTCCCACAATGCAGCAGCGCATACTGAAACCAAAGATTGGTTTGAAGTAGGAGGTGTCGCCCAAGTAGCCACCACAGGTATACAGTGACCATGTCAAAGTCTCATTAAATCAGTTACACTTCCTGTGAACGCTCCAATCCAGTACCTCGGATAACTGTGGTAACATGAAACACGAGAAATAATACATGCCGACCAGCGCTGACCCCCAGGGATGCATGTGTTTATCACACCTAAAACAATCCGTCTGTTTACCGCTCAGGGCATTATACGGCAGCGGACATCAAAAAACAGGCAGTGTACAATGAGTTGATCTGTTATACACCCGGGATGCTTGTGAAAGCCTAGTGCGCACTACTAGGCACAACAAACATGTGAATTGCTGTGAATGGCTCATTAATTCATTAACGCTTCTTTTGATTGGTCCAAACCACTGTTTCAGATAACTGTGGTAATATGAGAGCAAATACATGTCGACCAGCGCTGATCCCAAGACTCCAAGCCAGAGGAGGAGGTGGCATAATAATCCCGAGAAACTGTTACCGAGGTAGGACCCGCAATCCTCTGTGGGTCAGACTCGGTCCCAGCCTCCACCTTGTGTGACCCAATGTTCCATCAGTTACGTAGCTATAGAAAACCCGTGTGCACCAACACAATTCATTCTGTGTATGTGTCAGACAGCTGAACACAGCAATGGAAACCCTTCTGTACCCTACCCAAGCCATTCACTGTATTTGTGCCAGATGGCTGAACATCGCTATGGGAAACCCACAGCATAGGCAAACCCATGAAACCCATTGACAGTATTAAACATGAAAAAATTAAAGTGCCCAAACATGGCAGAGTTGCACCCCCCCCCCTCCCCCGCTCAGGACCTTGGCCTCTACCCACACCCTCAACAATGGTGGGCATAAAGCGAACTCGGATGCTAGTAGTGCTGTAACCGGCTCATTAAATCAGTGACAGTTACTTTAATTGACCAAAAGACTGGATGAACCACAAAGAAATTCCAGAGGCCAACCTGGAACAGTTGCATCCCCCCCAGGACCTCGGCCTCTGCCCACACCCTGAACAATGGTGGGCATAAAGCGGACTCGGATGCTAGTACTTCCAAGCATCAGCCAAATTCAGCAACTCTGTCTAAAATTAAAGAATTCTTTTAAGCAGGAGGTGTTCCCAAAGTTGTCACCACAGCAATACAGTAACCCTGTAAAAGTCTTATTAAATCAGTTACTGTTCCTTTGAGCGCTCCAAAGACTGCATAAAGCGTGAAGAAATGTAAGCGTGAAGAACCTTCAGACATTGCTGTTAGAGATGAGCGAGTATACTCGGTAAAGGCAATCCCTCGAGCGAGCATTGCCTTTACCGAGTACCTGCCCGCTCGAGATGAAACGTTCGGGTGGCGGCGCGGGGGAGCGGTGAGTAGCGGCTGTCAGCAGGAGGGAGCGGGGGGGGGGAGAGGGAGAGAGAGATCTCCCCTCCGTCCCACTCCGCTCTCCCCCACAGCTCCCTGCCCGCCGCCGGCACCCGAACGTTTCATCTCAAGCGGGCAGGTACTCGATAAAGGCAATGCTCGCTCGAGCAATTGCCTTTACCGAGTATACTCGCTCATCTCTAATTGCTGTTGCAAGAGTATAGATGAAACCCTGAAACCTTTCTGTAGCAAGAGAATACTAATACTACCCTATTACTCGATCGAGCATCATGCTCGCATGAGTGTGCTCGCTCATCTCTAGATATTAACAATAAAATAACAAAACCAGTTCATATTGTGAACAATAAATTGCGTCGTCTAAAATCATCCTGAGACTTCTAGACTTTGTAGATATTGTAGACATAGACTAATACCCGGTGATGTTATCTGTGGCAAAAATGTTGATTCCACCTGAGTAGTATCCTCCCTTATAGCAATTCTCCTCTCTCACAAAGTGCGATACACCCTTCTATCATTTCCATATGCCTTAATTTTACACATGGAAAGTAGTTATATAGATGGAACAATCCCTTTAATAATGACTGTATAAACCTAATTTTTGGGTTAAGCAGATCAGGCGTAGAAGACTAAATATACATAGCAGTAGGACACTTATAAGCAATATCACACATGGCATCATCCAATCTAAGGTCCTAATGACGCATCTCATGGTCAACCACAGATATATTTAAATACAAATTACTATTTATATAAAGGCAGTGACTATTTCCCACTTCTTACTTCTTTTAATTCACAGGAAGGCACTGAAATCTTCCAATTGTGGGCACTAGTGACTGTGATAGTGTAGTGGCCTGAAAGTGGCTGGGATGTCTGGAAAAGTATCAATTTATGTCCTGCCACGTGGTATGCTAGACGCTATAAGTATGAATGCTTGAGAGCAAGGTGTGGTCTTTGGGTCAGTCCATCATCTTCCATGGTAGAGAGCAAAATGGAGTGCAGGCCACATGGGGGTACCTTCAACCCTCATGTGGTGAAGAGTGTTGGAGAAGAAAGAGAGGTATCCTGAGGTCCCCAATTCCAGGAACCATTTGTGAGAGAGAGAGAAAGAGAGAAGTGAAGAGTCTGCCTTGCTCAGATCCAAGTCCTGAATCAAGTGTGTTTCTGTGGAAAGATCCTACCCCCATCCTCCTCTGAAGAGTTCCCCTTCCAGGAGTGGTACCATATAGATTACATGAACTGTAGGACCGATATCATCCAGAGTCTCCTCCCTGACCTCAAGTCTACTGCCCTGCTTACACTGGTGTGTAATAAGCTGTATACTGTCAAGCTGCAAGTAAAGTTTTCCAGCCCTTGTGCATTCCCAGCGACTGAAGTACTTAAGTTAATTAAGTTTGTAGACTTCCTTCATTTCTTTGCCGAGGGTCATACCGATATGTAAGAAATATCATACGTGACAAGTCTATAGTCCACCACACGTCTATAGGTAATCGCTGTCTCAGCATTGCCAGGAGGAGGCCTAGTGGTACTTGGGTCGAGGTTGCATGCGTCCCTCTGGGGAGGAGTCTGGTAAGAGCCACCATGACAAGTGCCAGCACTACCCTCCCAGCTCCTCAGCGCAGGCCTTGTGTCTAGGTGGCCGCTGGACAGCACAATAGCAACAGATGTGCTGAGCTCAACCTTAGTCCTGCCATACACTGACTACAGATATTATGCATCTTATACACTAAGGGCTCACACCCACTTGCGTTTTTTTTTTTTTAACGCTGCAATATTGCTGCATTTTTTAACACAATTGTCAATGGGACTTTCTAATGTTAAAAACGCATCGCGAGTTGGTGCTTTGCAATTTTTATGTGATGCGTTTTTAGCATTAGAAAGTCCCATTGACAATCGCGTGAAAAAAACGCAGCGAGATTGTGTGAAAAAAACGAGCAAGAAAAACGCAAGTGTGCAGGATCCCTAAGTGTGATTACAGTATGAACCCCATTAGACTCCCAACATGTTTCACGGCTAGAAGCAGCATCATCAGGGAACAAAAACATACCAGCAATACCAACCTTCACCCTTTGCCCTTCACTAATCCTCTCTTGCCTGACATGCCTCTGATTGAAGTAACTACATATACCATACAAGTGAATTAAAAATGTCCACTGATGGTGATGATACAAATAAATAGACTCTGTCAGTCGTAGGTCACGGTGAGGACTGGTCGCTATCAGGATCATTCATGAGATTCTCTCCAGATCTTCATCCACAGGACATTGTATTCATTCACATATTTTTGTTGGGAACTAAAAACAATGTTCAGAAAAAAATTATCTCTTTAGGTGGTAAATATAAGTTAAGTTATAGTAGAGAAAACCTTTTTGGGCTATAGTAACAAATTATTAGTTATGCATGTACACTAATGGTGGCCCTAAGCTGTAATAACCTCTAATGTACCAGGACTACATGATTTCTAATAACTATATTCTCTACTCTTTTATAGTGTTGGTTCTCATACAAGAAGGTAAGTTACCTGCTTTGTTCTTCCACCCTTTATTTTATAGCACTGACCCATATACAGTAGGCTTTAGAAGTATTTGGACAGTCACACCATTCTCATTATTTGGCGTCTGCACACTCCACAATGGATGTGAAACAGTCCTCAATATGTGATTGAAGAGGAGACTTTCCGCTTTAATTCAAGGGGTTTAATACAAATATTGTATTGACGGGTAATTATAATATATTATGCAGTATTTTCATAGGCTCAAAAGTATTTGGACAATTACCTGATAAGCAGTTCCGCGATACGGTGCAGCCTGTTACTATAACAATGTAGGCAGAACACTAAACAGGAGAACTTGATTTCACCTATAATGGTCACCTTTCATATCTACTAACTGTTTCTTTATATATAGATTTATGCTCTGGAATTACAGTAGAGTCGAACAGTTTAAGAACCAGTTGAAAGAATTAAAAATATGAAGCACATATGAATACAATAGAAAATACTATTAATTAATAGGGGGAAAAAAACAAAACTAGAGACTCCCCATTAGATGACAGGAGCAGAAGAATGAAATAGAGAAAAGATGTGACAGCATATTGGTGCAAAAAAGGCTTTATTTCTCCATAAGCCAAGAGACAGTAACGTATTGACCAGACGGTCTTTATCAAGCATGCAAATAAAAATCATGCCCCATAATCGTTATTTGAGTCGAGCTTTTCGTAAAATTTGAGAGCTCTACTCGAGTAACGAACCCCATTGACTACAATGGGAAACTCGACCATTTTTGTATGCAGGCCGCCGGATGCCAAGCTTTTTTTTTTTTTTGCTTTGTGTGTGTGTGTTCTCTCTCTCTCTCTCTCTCCCCCTGCCCGCCAGCCAAAAAAATTGCCGTTGACACGCGCGCTGCATCACGGCGGGGAGGGGCCAAAACAGGCATGTCACAGTGGGGTGGGTGGGGCAAAAACTGGGGCGGGGTCAAACACGGCCTGATGCTCGTTCAAGTAAAGAGCACCATCGAGTATGCTAATACTCGAACGTGCATCAAGCTCGGCAGAGTACGTTCGCTCAACTCTAGTTTTTAACACATGCATCGTTATCCTACATGTACTAATTGACAATCAAGATACATATGCATGCTAGATAACCAAAGGAAAAAGACCACATTGGCAAAAAGTGACTAGAACAAGGAAGACTGGAATAGACACATATTATTACTGCTATCACCAGCTATAACTACACTAGAGAAACCAGACATTATTTAAGAGAAGCAAGCCAATGAGGGACTACTTCCTAAATAAGGTCAGCTGATCCACTCCAATGGATCAGCGGTGGGAACAATGCATAGCTGCTGTCCAACAACAGGTTAGAAGGCAGGAGATGACGATCCAGCAGGAGAACTCCTTACGGTCATAACAGTTAATGATATGTTAAGGAGACAGAAAGCCTGTAGATTATTCTAAATTTGCATTTGGTAGCCGTTTATAAGAACTGAAATATATACCTTTTTGAGCCATATATTCAAAGTGAACAAATCAAGATCAAACTGAAAAAAAACTAAAAATGGCAGAAATTTTAGTCAAGTCGAGAACACTCAAGTAGGCTGCGCACTTGAGGTCTGCAATCAAAAGACAACCGCGGGAATGTGAATTCAGAGGGTTTATCTCAAGAAGCATATGCCACTGCACTGCAGATGCCAGAGAATCGTCTTTCGCTGCTACGGGAGCCTTGGTATCCTGCAATCCAGTCAAACTAAGGGTGCCTTTCCACTAGTGTTTTTTTTTAACGCCGCAATATCACTGCGTTTTTTTCAACGCTATTATCAATGGGACTTTCTAATGTTAAAAACGCATCACAAGCTTGTGCTTTGCAATTTTTGTGCGATGTGTTTTTAACATTAGAAAGTCCCATTGACAACCGCGTTAAAAAAACGCAGCGATGTTGCAGCATTAAAAAAACACTAGTGGAAAGGCACCCTAAGGGCTCTTGCACACTTGAGGTTTTCTTGCACATTTTTTTTTTCATGTAATATCGCTGCGATTGTCAATGGGACTTTCTAATGTTAAAAACGTATCGCACAAAAATTGCAAAGCACAAACTTGCGGTGCGTTTTTAACATTAGAAAGTCCTATTGACAACTGCGTGAAAAAAAGTGCAAGAAAAACGCAAGTGTGCAGGAGCTCTTTAGGTAGCATCAAATAGGTGTCTTGGAGATCTCAAAAGTTTAATTAGACAGACTTCAGAGGGCATAGTCCAGCGAATGGTAGACACAGTGGATTACAAAATTCAAAAAAGTGAAACTTATCTCTGCAGTCACATCCTGCCATCCATAGCTGCCAATTAGAGATGAGCGAGCATACTCGCTAAGGACAATTACTCAAGCGAGTATTGTCCTTAGCGAGTACCTGCCCGCTCGGAAGAAAAGATTCGGGTGTCGGCGCGGGTGAGTGGTGAGTTGTGAGAGTGAGCAAGGTGGAGTGGGGGGGGGGGGTGGAGGGGGAAGGGGGAGAGAGAGATGTCCCCTCCATCCCCCTCTGCTCCCCCCCTCCGCTCCCTGCCCCCCGCCGACACCCGAATCTTTTCTTCCGAGCGGGCAGGTACTCGCTAAGGACAATGCTCGCTCGAGTAATTGTCCTTAGCGAGTATGCTCGCTCATCTCTACTGTCAATCCCTTTATGCTTTAACATCATTCTCGCGCAATGTCAGCAGCGGGACCATACAGAAACTCCACAAGATTTCCTAAAGCAGAAAGGCAGCTTGAAACCCCACACTGAAGTGGCTTGTCCGCCTCTATTCTGCTGTGCGAATCTCGCTCCATAGAAAGCAGAGAGCCCGTAGCCGAAACGGTGATACAATTGACACACAACGGATTTTAATTCCGTGCCGCACGTCAGTTTCAGCACAGCTTGTCCACAGCGGACTCTCCGCAGTGAGTAGACGTGATTTCTGCGAATCTCATCCCCTTTTCTGCTTAGGCTCGGGCTTTAGAATGCAAGTAGAATTTTAGTGCCGAAAGTTTGTACGGAAATTCCGAGGCAATTCCACCCTGGGTGAACCCAGCTGTCACTTTTTGTGATTCTGAAGATAGCTTTCCAAGTGATCCTTTTGTGTCCCAGCTTTAATATACACATGGTTAAATTGATATTCAACTAATTTTAGTGGTCAGTGAGTCAATGGCTGAGATAATCGGATGAGGGGAAGGGGGTTGTTTTTATCCTTGTGCACCTTAGGGAAGAACTATATTCTGTTGTGAATTTTTTTCAAAAATGAACTCAAACTCTCTTATCCAAAATCCCATCCGGTTAGCTCTGGCATGTATACTTTTCAATTCCCATGAAGTTTCTTTGACCAAATAAAACTGTTCTAAAACCATCTAAAAGTTGCCCAGTTCTGGAAGAAAATCCCTTCACAGATAAAAACTAGATGAACTTAGACCAGAATGATGGGAAGAGAACAGTATGAGGAAGGAAAGGAAGAGCTCAAGGTGTGAAGCATACCACATTGTCTGTCAGATGGTGGTAGCAGGTTATGGTGTGAACATATTTGGTGCCAATGGAACTTGTCACTGGTGTTAACTGATGATGTGACCACAGATTGATGGAGCAGGGTGAATTTTAAAGTGAAGTCAACAAGATTTTCAGATCAAATTCAGTTAAATGCTCCAAAAATAATAAGATGCCACTTCATAGCACAGATGGGTAATGAATAGAGATGAGCGAACGTACTAGTCCGAGCTTGATGCTCGGGCGAATATTAGGGTGTTCGGGATGTTCGTTATTCGTAACGAACACCACACGATGTTCGGATGTTCGGGTTACTTTAACTTTCTTCCCTGAGAAATCTTTTCTATATGCGCTCAATGGGCCCGGCGGCAGCAGCGCCAACCCCATTGAGAACATATAGAAGACAAATCCTTCTTCTCTGCCACAGCTGTAACAGCTGTGACAGAGAAGAACGATGTTTGCCCATTGAATTCAATGGAACCGGCAATACAGCCGACTCCACTGAATGCAATGGGCTGCCGGTGATCGCGGGATGAATTGTCGGAAAGGGGTTAAATATATAAGCCCTTCCCTGCAATTCATCCAGAAATGTGTAAAAATAAAAAATATATATATATACTCACCTGGTGCCGGCAGACGGAGTTCAGCGCGGCAGGCTGCAGTTCTCCTGAACTGCTCTGAACAGCTGTGAGTAGTATTCAGCAGCCGGGGATTTAAAATTCCCGCCTGCTGAATAAGATGCCTCTGAATGGTCACAGCCTGACCAATCAGAGGCAGCCCTCACTCACCCATTCATGAATTCATGGATGGGTGTGAGTGAGGGCTGGCCTCTGATTGGTCAGGCTGTGACCAATCAGAGGCATCTTATTCAGCAGGCGGGGATTTTAAATCCCCGGCTGCTGAATACTACTCACAGCTGTTCAGAGCAGTTCAGGAGAACTGCAGCCTGCCGCGCTGAACTCCGTCTGCCGGCACCAGGTGAGTATATATATATTTTTTATTTTTACACATTTCTGGATGAATTGCAGGGAAGGGCTTATATATTTAACCCCTTTCCGACAATTCATCCCGCAATCGCCGGCAGCCCATTGCATTCAGTGGAGTCGGCTGTATTGACGGCTCCATTGAATTCAATGGGCTAACATCGTTCTTCTCTGCCACAGCTGTTACAGCTGTGGCAGAGGAGAACGATCGTTATGCTGACAGTGCGGGGGGAGGGGGGGTCTCACTCTTGCCGCTATTGTGGCTTAATAGTGGGACCTGTGAACTTGAGATGCAGCCCAACATGTAGCCCCTCGCCTGCCCTATCCGTTGCTGTGTTGTTCCCATCATTTTCTTGAATTGCCAAGATTTTCACACATGAAAACCTTAGCGAGCATCGGCGAAATACAAAAATGTTCCGGTCGCCCATTGACTTCAATGGGGTTCGTTATTCGAAACGAACCCTCGAACATCGCGGGAAGTTCGTTTCGAATAACGCGAACCCGAACATTTTGGTGTTCGCTCATCTTTAGTAATGAATGATGACCATAAGCATGTTACAAAAGTAACCAAAAGCTTTTTAAGGCAAAGGAATATTCATTGGTCAAGTCATCTGGCCTCAACCTGATTGAGATTATCATTTACTGAAGACAAAACTGAAAGTCCCACAAATAGGCAGCAAGTGCAGGCGGATGCAGTATAGCTAAACATCTCAAGGAAGGAAACTCAACATCTGATGATATCTAGTGTTGCTCTTCTTGATCGGCCAGGCGTCTATTCTTAGGGATAGGTATTACAGAGAGGATATATTGCTGCTGGTGTGAAAGCTTATATACCAGGGTTATATTGGGGGGAGCACAGAAAGAAGCTGCATCAAAATATGGTCTGTAGTTAACCCCTTAAGGACATGGGCTATTTGGGGCTTAAGGACGCAACGATTTTTGGTGGATTTTCATCTCCATTTTTCAAAAGTCATAACTTTTTTATTTTTCCATCAATGCGGAAGTATAAGGGCTTGTTATTTGCGTGGCGAACTGTACTTTTGATGATGCTATTTTTAGGTACATAGACTATATATAAAACTTTTATTATCTTTTTTATGATAGAAAGGAGAGAAACTGCATCAATTTTAGTTTTTTTTTAACAGCGTTAATCATGCAGCATAAATGAAACAATCAATTTTTTTGCGGGCCGGTACGGTTACAACGATATCAAAATTCTTACATTTTTATTTAGGTTTTTCCACTTTTCTGCTACAAAGCCCCTTTTTTTGGGAGTTTTTTTTTCTAAACCGCTGCATTCAAAGTCCTATACCTTTTTTTTCCATGAACAGAGCTCTGTGGGGGCTTATTTTTGCAAGACGAGCTATAGGTTTTATTTTTACCATTTTTGGGTACATACGGCATTTTGCCTCAGTTTTTTAGCGTTGTTTTTAACGCTTTTTCCCGTGCAGAATCAGAAGCATGTGCAACCTATTGTACGCATTGTTACGGACGTGACAATACCAAATTTGTGGAATTTTATTTTTTTTTTACCTTTTTTTTATGCTAATATGACAAAAAGTACAATTTTTTGTTTACATTTTTCTTTTTCGTACATTTTTATTATTATTTTTTTACACTATTTGTGTCCTTCTGGGGGACATAAGGCAACGCATAGCACTGATGATCGCTGTGATAAGGCAAGGCAGGACTACTGTCTTACCATGCCTTATCGCTTTTACACTGATCACAGGCTATGGCAAAACAGGACACCAGTAACTGGCATCCTGTTACCATGGCAATAAGCCGGGCTCTCTGCGATTATATCACGAGAGTCCAGCAACTTCACAGAGGGAGCGCGCTCCCTCTGTGAACCCTTCCCATGCCGCGATCTACATAGATCATGGCAGGGAAGGGGTTAACACTGGGGGGCGCATCTCTGATGCATCCTCCATTGTTGCAGCGGGAGGCCGGCTATCACTGACAGCCGGCTCCCGATGCAGGATAGTGCAAGATCACCTATGATCTTGTGCTGTCCCCAGGACGTAAGTTTACGCCCTGTTGCGGGAAGTACACCGCGGCCAAGATGTAAACTTACACCCTGGGGCAGGAAGGGGTTTATAGGGACAAGAATTCTACAGAGGATATATTACTGCTGGGTGTGAAAGCTTGTATACCAGCAGAGAACTTAAACAAGGTTTCATTGGAAGGTGCAGAAAAAGAAGCTGCATCACATTTATATGCCTAAACAAAACGTGGTCTGTACATTGCGAGAAGGTATATTACTGCTGTCACTGTATATAGCAGCAAAGCAGACAAAGAAGCTACATTTGGCATGGAGAATATTTCCGTTCACTTGGCCTCAAACATCATTCAAAGTCGCCAGTCCGGCCACTATTAATGATTTACAGGCCTTACACAACTAGCAGTGGGGCGAGGGGAATTTGATTAGGCTGCACCAACATTAGTCAGTTGACAAAAATACAAGCTATTATGTGTGGCTTTCTTTTCTCACATATTGCGCCACCTAGGAATGGCGGCTTATTTAGGTAATCTAGTGGTAGATTTTCTATCACTGTTGACGAAAAATTTAAAATGTTCTGGCTCTTGAACTAAGTGATGTAAGAACAGAAAAAAATGCCTTGTAATTAAAGTGCAAAAAAGGCCGGACACCATTGGAGTAAAAGGCCGTCATAGTGACTATTTCTCTATAATAGCAGTGATGGTTTATGGGGTCGGTGATTCAGCTGCAGACCTGGTGGTTTCAGCAGATGATGGTTGTTTCTATGTGGACTGCACATTATGTACATGTTATGGTCCTAATCTGTACTATGAAGATATGAAGAATGTGCAGGTCATTGTGTCTACAAGTCCTCTATATAATCCATGATGTCTTACAGGAGCCGCCATCAGACCTGCGGTGACCTTCTCTCCAAACTACAAGAAGATATTTACCAGACAGTCTATAACGATGACCTGTGATGGGGGCTCTACTATAGGAGGGGGGCCGAATTATATATGGTACAAAGGCTATTCTATTGTACACAATGGAAACTCCTATATAATACAAAGAGCTGTAAGATCAGACAGTGGAAGTTACCAATGTCAGACCAGTGCTGGAGAAATAAGTGACCCTGCTAGACTGGACGTTAGTGATGGTGAGTAAATCTACCGGGTCATACATATAACACAAGGTAACACATTGTATCACACAGACTGATAACACATCATATATATCACCTCATCTTATATCATGCTGTATTACAGGTGTTGTTATCCTGCAGACCCCTCTATATGTCTATGAAGGAGATGATATAAATATAAGATGTCACCACCGTCTCGGATACTCTGGAGGACTGACAATATTCTACAAAGATAACAGAATCATTACAGACTGGACATATAATGCTGAATATTATATAGTAAATGTAGACTGGACGACAGCCGGGACTTACAGATGTGAGAAACAAATCAGTGGGCCGTACATCTATTATGATGCAGTTTCTGTATCTGTAGGAGGTAAGTCCAGGATCCGTTATATAAGAATTATCCGCCAGCATTTGTATACTGATGGAGTCACATGGTCTCCTGACCGGCCAACTGTAATTACTACTTAGTCAGGTTATGGTTAGATGCGGAGGATTTTGGGGGTGGAATTCTACAGACTGAAACTCTGCAACAAACTGGACTACATGGGAGGATTATCACATTCAGGGCTGCTTCACATGGCTGTGATAATTATGGTCGCATAACAGGATGACATTATACCATTAAATTCAATGGATTTTTTTTTTCATTAGCGGTATTCTCACTCGTTACTAGTACAGGCAAGAAAAGACAGGAGATGTGATGGGTTTGTGTCACCGATTTCCCCCTTTGCAATGTAGACAGTGAAATCTGCAATAAAACCTATGTGTAGCATCTGTAGTTTTGAAGCCATATCTTCCACCATATTTGAGCTTAGTCTTTAATTAGTCTGCAATTCTTCCCAGAACCTTTGACCACACAACACCCTGTGAGGGCTTAACCCCGTATTGACCATCCATACGTGTTTTCACATCCTGTAAGTCTGGGCTTTATTCTTCAGGGCCATGAAAACACATTGGTCCTGTAGAATAAAGTTGCGCAGTCAAGAGTGTGACAGCTCCCTGCTATCAGCTGCCAGTGGTAGCGGACAGCTTGGACCTGTCACCGGGGGCTGCGGTGTTTGGCTCCCAGTCACATAGTCGCCGTTATTTAACAGATAATAATTGAGTCTATTAGGGTTCTCACCTTTCTATCTGAGCTGAGAATTCTCACTTTCCCCTTTATGTGTGTCTGAGTAATTTTTTTTTTTCTGTCTCTGGACCGTTGCGGTTTTCCTATTATGTCCGGATACCCCACCCCAGCTGTCTAGCCCTAGTGTGAATGTTTTTAGTAGGTTCTAATAAAGAGTATCAATAGTGATCTTTTAACAAGCCTAATCTGTGAAGGGCTATTTGACATATTGCAGTTTAAAATGTGATTTTTATTTTTTTTAATTTTCCTAATTTTGCGACGTAAATGAAGCACAACGTGTGGTGAAAAAACAATGTCAAAATTACTAGCATATGCAAAACCTTTACGGAGTTATTCTATGTTAAAGTGACACATGTGAGATTTCCCAAATTTGTCCTGGTCATTAAGGCGCAAACATGGTTGGTCACTAATGAGTTAAACACAAAACAATTATTTTTATTAGGTTTTGCAAAACTTGATGAATCAAAACCATTGATTTCAATCATTTTGCTTTGGTGAGCGATATTCTCATGATATTACTATATGTGAGATAATATAGGGCAGGCCTTTCTTTCTGCTTTTTTTCTGTTAGGGCACGCTATAGCGCGGATTTAACGTAAAAAAATTATAATTTTGACAGGTTCATATTGTGCCATGTGCCAGTGTGGAGAAACCCTAACTATGAGGAAATGGTTAGGTTTATGAAATGGTCCCATCTCAGTCCAACTGTACACTCTAAATAAGGCTTCCTACACATGGCCGAGTTTGATATTCAGCTATGAAACTCACCCCGATATGACACTCGTGCATGCTCGATGCGCATGTGAGGCACTTTTCTGTAAAATTTCAGTGAAGTTGCCCAGCCACTATTCAGTGCTAACTAGAGATGAGCGAGCACCAAAATGCTCGGGTGCTCGTTACTCGAGACAAACTTTCGTGATGCTCGAGGGTTCGTTTCGAGTAACGAACCCCATTAAAGTCAATAGGCAACCCGAGCATTTTTGTATTTCGCCGATGCTCGCTAAGGTTTTCATTTGTGAAAATCTGGGAAATTCAAGAAAGTGATTGGAACAACACAGAAACAGATAGGGCAGGCGAGGGGCTACATGTTGGGCTGCATCTCAAGTTCCCAGGTCCCACTACTAAGCCACAATAGCGGCAAGAGTGCCCCCCCCTCCCAACAATTTTTACTTCTGAAAAACCCTCATTAGCAAGGCATACCTTAGCTAAGCACCACACTACCTCCAACAAAGCACAATCACTGCCTACATGACACTCCGCTGCCACTTCTCCTGGGTTACATGCTGCCCAACCCCCCCCCCCCCCCCCCCGCACGACCCAGTGTCCACAGCGCACACCAAAGTGTCCCTGCGCAGCCTTCAGCTGCCCTCATGCCACACGCTGGCCTCATAGCCACACCACCCTCATGTCTATTTATAAGTGCGTCTGCCATGAGGAGGAACTGGAGGCACACACTGCAGAGGGTTGGCAGGGCCAGGCAGCGACCCTCTTTAAAAGGGGCAGGGTGATAGCCCACAATGCTGTACAGAAGCAATGAGAAATCCAATCCTGTGCCACCTCCATCAGGAGCTGCACACGTGGGCATAGCAATGGGGAACCCATGTGCCACACACTATTCATTGTCAAGGTGTCTGCATGCCCCAGTCAGACCGGGTTTTTTTATAAATAGTCACAGGCAGGTACAACTCCGCAATGGGAATTCCGTGTGCACCCACAGCATGGGTGGCTCCCTGGAACCCACCGGCTGTACATAAATGTATCTTTTTGCAGTGCCCTGGACAGCAGAGCTAACGTCAGATTAAATGCAGGTGGGCTTCGGCCCACACTGCATGCCCCAGTCACACTGGGGTTTTTTATAAGTAGACACAGGCAGGTACAACTCCCTATTGTGAAGTCCCTGTGGACCCACAGCATGGGTGGCTCCCTGGAACCCACTGGCGGTATATAAATAAATCCCATTGCAGTGCCCAGCACAGCTGAGGTAACGTCAGGTTTAATGCAGGTGGGCTTCGGCCCACACTGCATGCCCCAGTCAGACTGGGGTTCTTTAGAAGTGGACACATGCAGTTACAACTCCGTGTGAACCGACAGCATGGGTGGGTCCCAGGAAGCCACCGGCGGTACATAAATATATCCCATTGCAATGCCCTGGACAGCAAAGCTAACGTCAGACTACATGCAGGTGGGCTTCGGCCCACACTGCATGCCCCAGTCTGACCGGGGTTTTCAATTCATAGACACAGGCAGGTACAACTCCCTATTGTGAAGTCCGTGTGGACCCACAGCATGGGTGGCTCCCTGGAACCCACCGGCGGTACATAAATAAATCCCATTGCAGTGCCCAGCACAGCTGAGGTAACGTCAGGTTTAATGCAGGTGGGCTTCGGCCCACACTGCATGCCCCAGTCAGACTGGGGTTCTTTATAAGTAGACACATGCAGTTACAACTCCGTGTGGACCGACAGCATGGGTGGGTCCCAGGAAGGCACAGGCGGTACATAAATATATCCCATTGCATTGCCCATCACAGCTGAGGTAACGTCCGATTAAATGCAGGTGGTCTTCGGCCCACACTGCATGCCCCAGTCTGACCGGGGTTTTTAATACATAGACACTGGCAGGTACAAATCCATAATGTGAAGTCCCTGTGGACCCACAGCATGGGTGGCTCCCTGGAACCCATCGGTGGTACATAAATGTATCCCATTGCAGTGCCCTGCTCAGCAGAGCTAACGTCACATACAATACAGGTGTGCTTCGGCCCACATTGCATGCCCCAGTCAGAGTGGTAATATGTACCTTAACAGTAACCGCGTTGGTGGGAATGTGGTGGCGACTGCGGACCTAGTAGCGCGGTTTTATTTAGCTGGTTTTCGGAATGTGGCCAGGATTAAGTGGTCCGTGGCGGAAGGATGGTGGGGGGGCTCTCTTGTTGTGTCGGTAAAGGTGAAATTCTTGGACTGCCACCAGACGGACAAATGCAAACGTATTTGCCAAGAATGTTTTCATTGTTGGAGGAGGAGGGGGATGTTTTTGAGGCACTACGTGTCCTCTCCACGTGTCCATGGTTATATGCACCTTAACAGTAACCGCGTTGGTGGGAAATGGCCTCGCCACCATCATGTCTTTGGGAAGCCTCCGTTTCCACACCCCAGTGACATAGCATTAGCAGCGGTATAGGTAGAGCCCACAATTAGTAACATTTCAGCGGTAGCATTAGGGACAGGCCCCAGTAACATATCACTAGCAGCATTATAGGGGGAGTACAGTATTAGTTCCATTTCAGTAATAGTAGCAGTCAAGACAGGCCCCAGTAACAATTCCGAAGCAGCAGTATAGGGGGAGCACAGTATTAGTTCCATTTCAGTAGTAGTAGCAGTCCAGACAGGCCCCAGTAACATATCACTAGCAGCAGTATAGGGGGAGCACAGTCTTAGTTCCATTTCAGTAATAGTAGCAGTCAAGACAGGCCCCAGTAACAATTCCGAAGCAGCAGTATAGGGGGAGCACAGTATTAGTTCCATTTCAGTAGTAGTAGCAGTCAAGACAGGCCACAGTAACATTCCCGTTGCAGCAGTTTAGGGAAATAACAATCTCTTTCACATTTCAGTAGTTGCAGTATAGACAAGGCCCCAGTTACATTTATGTAGCAAAAGTGTAGGCCGACCCCACACACCTTGCTGTACAATGAGTGCAGGCGAAGCCCATAAAAATTAATAGGATTACACTGTAGGCGAGGGCCCAAAAAAATTGGTGTACCAACAGTACTAATGTACCTCAGAAAAATTGCCCATGCCCAACCAAGAGGGCAGGTGAAACCCATTAATCGCTTTGCTCAATGTGGCTTAATTTGTAACTAGGCCTGGAGGCAGCCCAGTTAAAATAAAAATTGGTTCAGGTGCAAGTTTCAATGCTTTAATGAGAATTGAAACGTATAAAAATTGTTTACTAAAGTAATATGACTGAGCCTTGTGGGCCTAAGAAAAATTGCCCATTCGGCGTGATTACGTGAGGTTTCAGGAGGAGGAGCAGGAGGAGGAGTATGAATATAATACACAGATTGATGAAGCTAAAAGGTCCCCGTTTTTGATGGTGATAGAGAACGATGCTTCCATCTGCGGGTGCAGCCTACGTATTGTTTAGGTACTGCTGCTGTCCGCTGGTGGAGAAGAGAAGTCTGGGGAAATCCAGGCTTTGTTCATCTTTATGAGTGTAAGCCTGTCGGCACTGTCGGTTGACAGGCGGGTACGCTTATCCATGATGATTTCCCCAGCCGCACTAAACACCCTCTCTGACAAGACGCTAGCCGCAGGACAAGCAGGCACCTCCAGGGCATACAGCGCGAGTTTAGGCCACGTGTCCAGCTTCGACACCCAGTAGTTGTAGGGGGCAGAGGTGTCACGGAGGACGGTCGTGCGATCGGCTACGTACTCCCTCACCATCCTTTTACAGTGCTCCCGCCGACTCAGCCTTGACTGGGGAGCGGTGACACAGTCTTGCTGGGGGGCCATAAAGCTGTCAAAGGCCTTGGAGAGTGTTCCCCTGCCTGTGCTGTACATGCTGCCTGATCTCCGCGCCTCCCCTGCTACCTGGCCCTCGGAACTGCGCCTTCTGCCACTAGCACTGTCGGATGGGAATTTTACCATCAGTTTGTCCACCAGGGTCCTGTGGTATAGCATCACTCTCGAACCCCTTTCCTCTTCGGGTATGAGAGTGGAAAGGTTCTTCTTATACCGTGGGTGGAGCAGTGTGTATACCAAGTAATCCGTAGTGGCCAGAATGCGTGTAACGCGAGGGTCACGAGAAAGGCATCCTAACATGAAGTCAGCCATGTGTGCCAGGGTACCTGTATGCAACACATGGCTGTCCTCACTAGGAAGATCACTTTCAGTATCCTCCTCCTCCGGCCATACACTCTGAAAGGATGACAGGCAAGCAGCATGGGTACCCTCAGCAGTGGACCAAGCTGTCTCTTCCCCCTCCTCCTCATGCTCCTCCCCCTCCTCCTCCTCCTCAATGCGCTGAGATATAGACATGAGGGTGCGCTGACTATCCAGCAACATACTGTCTTCCCCCGCCTCCGTTTCCGAGCGCAAAGCGTCTGCCTTTATGCTTTGCAGGGAACTTCTCAAGAGGCATAGCAGAGGAATGGTGACGCTAATGATTGCAGCATCGCCGCTCACCATCTGGGTAGACTCCTCAAAGTTTCCAAGGACCTGGCAGATGTCTGCCAACCAGGCCCACTCTTCTGTAAAGAATTGAGGAGGCTGACTCCCACTACGCCGCCCATGTTGGAGTTGGTATTCCACTATAGCTCTACGCTGCTCATAGAGCCTGACCAACATGTGGAGCGTAGAGTTCCACCGCGTGGGAACGTCGCACCGCAGTCGGTGCACTGGCAGATTAAACCGATGTTGCAGACTCCGCAGGGTGGCAGCGTCCGTCTTGGACTAGCGGAAATGCGCGCTGAGCCGCCACACCTTTCCGAGCAGGTCTGACAAGCGTGGGTAGCTTTTCAGAAAGCGCTGAACCACCAAATTAAAGACGTGGGCCAGGCATGGCACGTGCGTGAGGCTGCCAAGCTGCAGTGCTGCCACCAGGTTACGGCAGTTGTCACACACGACCATGCCCGGTTGGAGGCTCAGCGGCGAAAGCCAGCGGTCGGTCTGCTCTGTCAGGCCCTGCAGCAGTTCGTGGGCCGTGTGCCTCTTCTCTCCTAAGCTGAGTAGTTTCAGCACGGCCTGCTGACGCTTGGCCACCGCTGTGCTGCCACGCCGCGCGACACCGACTGCTGGCGACGTGCTGCTGCTGACACATCTTGATTGCGAGATAGAGTTTGCGGAGGAGGAGGAGGAGGAGGGTGGTTTAGTGGAGGAAGCATACACCGCCGCAGATACCAGCACCAAGCTGGGGCCCGCAATTCTGGGGGTGGGTAGGACGTGAGCGGTCCCAGGCTCTGACTCGGTCCCAGCCTCCACTAAATTCACCCAATGTGCCGTCAGGGAGATATAGTGGCCCTGCTCTCTTGTGCTTGTCCACGTGTCCGTTGTTAAGTCAACCTTGGCAGTAACCGCGTTGGTGAGGGCACGTACAATGTTGCGGGAGATGTGGACGTGCAGGGCTGGGACAGCACATCGGAAAAAGTAGTGGCGACTGGGAACCGAGTAGCGCGGGGCCGCCGCCATCGTGTTTTTGAAAGCCTCCGTTTCCACAAGCCTATACGGCAGCATCTCCAGGCTGATCAATTTGGCTATGTGCACGTTTAACGCTTGAGCGTGCGGGTGCGCGGTGGCGTACTTGCGCTTGCGCTCAAACAGTTGCGCTATCGACGGCTGGACGCTGCGCTGAGAGACATTGCTGGATAGGGCCGAGGACAGCGGAGGTGAGCGTGTGGGTGCAGGCCGGGAGACGGTTGTGCCTGGGGAGTTGGATCTCTGTGGCAGGTTGGGGCACAGGAGGAGAGTCAGTGGTGCAAACCGGAGGCGGTGAACGGCCTTCGTCCCACCTTGTGGGGGGCTTGGCCATCATATGCCTGCGCATACTGGTGGTGGTGAGGCTGGTGGTGGTGGCTCCCCGGCTGATCTTGGCGCAACAAACCTTGCACACCACAGTTCGTCGGTCGTCTGCACTCTCAGTGAAAAACTGCCACACCTTTGAGCACCTCGGCCTCTGCAGGGTGGCATGGCGCAAGGGGGCGCTTTGGGAAACAGTTGGTGGATTATTCGGTCTGGCCCTGCCTCTACCCCTGGCCACCGCACTGCCTCTTCCAACCTGCCCTGCTGCTGCACTTGCCTCCCCCTCTGAAGACCTGTCCTCAGTAGGCTTAGCAAACCAGGTGGGGTCAGTCACCTCATCGTCCAGCTGCTCTTCCTCCGAATCCTCTGTGCGCTCCTCCCTCGAACTTACTGCCCTTACTACTACCTCATTGATAGACAACTGTGTCTCATCGTCATCGTCCTCCTCACCCACTGAAAGCTCTTGAGACAGTTGCCGGAAGTCCCCAGCCTCATCCCCCGGACCCCGGGAACTTTCCAAAGGTTGGGCATCGGTCACGATAAATTCCTCTGGTGGGAGAGGAACCATTGCTGCCCAATCTGGGCAGGGGCCCGTGAACAGTTCCTGGGAGTCTGCCTGCTCCTCAGAATGTGTCATTTTCATGGAGTGAGGAGGTTGGGAGGAAGGAGGAGCAGCAGCCAGAGGATTCAGAGTTGCAGCTGTGGACGGCGTAGAAGACTGGGTGGTCGATAGATTGCTGGATGCACTTTCTGCCATCCACGACAGGACCTGCTCACTCTGCTCATTTTCTAATAAAGGTCTACCGCGTGGACCCATTAATTGTGAGATGAATCTGGGGACCCCTGAAACTTGCCTCTCTCCTAATCCCGCAGCAGTCGGCTGCGATACACCTGGATCAGGAGCTCGGCCTGTGCCCACACCCTGACTTGGGCCTCCGCGTCCTTGCCCGCGTCCACGTCCTTTAGGCCTACCCCTACCCCTCAGCATGGTGTATTACGAGTAGAGCAGAAACAGAACGCTGTAATTAAATGTGCCGCTTATTGGCCTGTGGTTGGAGGCTGACTTCGCTTACGGAATGCACAGCAGAGCCAGGAAACAATTTTGCGCACGCCCGTAGTGAGACATAGGTGCGTATGACTGAGCTAGTGGAATTCACAGCGCAGAAGCAGTCCAGTGGCCAAAGGGCAGTGGTAGGCCTTAAGTATTTTGCTTCAATTTTTTAAAATGGTGAGCTGAAACACCAGGCAGACCCTGTATGCAGCGTATATTATGTATACTGTTTCCCTTTTGCGCTATGACGACGGTGATGTAATGGGCACAGCAGAGCCAGGAAACAATTTTGCTCACGCCTGTAGTGAGACGTAGGTGCGTATGAATGAGCTAGTGGAATTCACAGCGCAGAAGCAATCAAGTGGCCAAAGGGCAGTGGTAGGCCTTAAGTATTTTGCTTCAATTTTTTAAAATGGTGAGCTGAAACACCAGACAGACCCTGTATGCAGCGTATATTATGTATACTGTTTCCCTCTGGCGCTATGACGGCGGTGATGTAACGGGCACAGCAGAGCCAGGAAACAATTTTGCGCAAGCCTGCTGTAACGCTTAGCTGCGTATTAATTAGGACTACTACCCCCAGCACACACGCAGTACACTGAAGATGGTCACAGGCAGCCCAAATATAGTATTTTTCCCCAATTTTTTTGAAAAGCCCACTGCCTATATAGACAGTATATCTCTTTCACCTTTCCCATTGTCCCTCCCTCACCAGTACTGCCCCTATACTCTGTAAAATGACTGCAGACTGAGGACGCAATGGTCTGCACGCCCGGTATACAAAAAAAAAATTGTGCAACACTGCTAAAAGCAGCCTCAACAGTACTGCAAACGGTCAGATGTGGCCCTAAGAAGGACCGTTGGGGTTCTTGAAGACTAAAATAACACCTAACACTCTCCCTATAGCAGCAGCAGCAGCACTTTCCCTGATCTATGTCAGAATGCATCTGTGGCGAGCCGCGGGCGGGGCAGATTTTAATACTCAGGTGTCACCTGATCTCCCCAGCCACTCACTGCAGGGGGGTGGTATAGGGCTGGAACGTCACAGAAGGAAGTTGTAATGCCTTCCATGTCTTTCTATTGGCCAGAAAA
Organism: Eleutherodactylus coqui; assembly: GCA_035609135.1. Lineage (NCBI taxonomy): Eukaryota > Metazoa > Chordata > Amphibia > Anura > Eleutherodactylidae > Eleutherodactylus > Eleutherodactylus coqui. The sequence goes on along the minus strand of CM069410.1, from coordinate 227,286,724 downwards.
GCGCGCAAATGTCTCAGAGATGAAAGTGAAAGTAACCCGAACATCGCGTGGTGCTGGTCTCAAGTAACGAGTATCTCGAACACCCTAATACTCGAATGAGCATCAAGCTCGGACGAGTACGCTCGCTCATCTCTAGTGGTAACGTTTCCCTGGCATTAAAGAAGGTTGTCAGTGAAAGATTGCACCTGACTATGAACACCTGGTCCGGTAAGCATGGGCAAAGACATTGCTAGGGAAAAGTGACCTGGGGGTACTAGTGGATTGCAGATTTAACTGGAGCAACCAATGCCAGTTAGCTGCTACAAAAGCTAATAAAGTCTTGAGGTGCATTGAAAGAGGTATAGGGGTGAGGGACAAGAACGTTATCCTCCCACTATATAAGGCACTTGGCAGGCCTCACATGGAACACTGTATACAGTTCTGGACAACAGTGCTCAAGAAGGATGTTGCTGTGCTTGAGGGGGTTCAAAGAAGGGCAACTAAACTAATAAATGAAATGGGAGGACTAGAATATCCAGAGAGGGTACCAAAATTAGGATTATGCACCCTGAAAAAAAGAAGGCTATGGGGCGACCAAATAACTATAAATACATTAGGGGACAATACAAGGATCTCTCCCACAATCTGTTTATACCTAGGACTGCGTCAGTAACAAGAGGGCATCCGCTACATCTAGAAGAAAGCAGGTTTTATCACCAACACAGGAGGGGTTTTTTTTTACTATAAGAGCAGTGAGACGGTGGATCTCTCTGCCTGAGAACGTGGTGATGGCAAAATCCATAGAGAAGTTTAAGAGGGGACTAGATGCCTTTCTAGAGCGGAAGAATATTACAGGATATAGACATTAGGTGACCAGTGGGTTTGTAGTTCCGGGTCTTACTGTCAAGTAGGAACTATCAAGGTTGATCCAGAGATTTTTCTGACTGCCATTATGGAGTCGGGAAGGAATTTTCCCCCGAATGGGCTAATTGGTTTCTGCCTCTTGGGGTTTTTGCCTTCCTCTGGATCAACTAGAGGGTGGAAATAGGCTGAACTACATGGACATTGTTTTCATTCAGCCTAACATTCTATGTTACTATGTATATCCTTAACCTGTTTAGGACCAGGCACTGTAAATATACAGCACCTGGTCCTGGGCTTAAAGCCCGCCATACGTAAAATTACGGCGGCGCTTTAAGTCTCCTCCCTCTGCAATCAGTCAAAGGCAGGTACGGGTTATCAGCTGTTAGTTACTGTTAGTTTTTAACCCTTCCCGCCTTCTGCTTTCCCGAGTACACAGTGCTCAATGAGAACTGTGTACTCAAAGTGAAAGTAACATGTAACTTTTACATCGGGAGCCCAGGGGGTCATGTGACCGCCTGTGTTCCCTGCTACAGCAGAGCTGGAGGGTCAGGCTAGACTGTGGATAGCTCTGCCAGTGACTACTGTGACTGCAGGGGTTGTTTCCCCCTGTAACTGGGGCTCCTATGGATGCCCCAGCTACAGTGGGAAAGTATCAAAAAAAAATAAATGAATATCCCCCAGAGGTCTTACATGACGTCATGGGGGACATAGATAATTAAAAAACACAATTACATACATCAGTAACACAAAATAGCAGAATAAAATAACAATACATACATAAGAAAGAAAATAACACAAAGTCAATGCCAACAAAAAACATCACCATATGCGCCCTGTAAACCAAAACCATACATACTATATATCAAAACGTCCAAAATAAATAGAGGAACCCATCTCCATGCTTTATTTTAGCATAAATACTAGAGATGAGCGATCACCAAAATGCTTGGGTGCTCGTTACTCGAGTCGAACTTCCCGCGATGCTCGAGGGTTCGTTTCGAGTAACGAACCCCATTAAAGTCAATGGGCGACCCGAACATTTTTGTATGGGACCTATCCTCCGCTAAGGTTTTCATTTGTAAAAAATCTGGGAAATTCAAGAAAGTGATGGGAACGACACAGAAACGGATAGGGAAGGCGAGGGGCTACATGTTGGGCTGCATCTCAAGTTCCCAGGTCCCACTCTTAAGCCACAATAGCGGCAAGAGTGCCCCCCCCCCCAACAATTTTTACTTCTGAAAAACCCTCATTAGCAAGGCATACCTTAGCTAAGCACCACACTACCTCCAACAAAGCACAATCACTGCCTGCATGACACTCCGCTGCCACTTCTCCTGGGTAACATGCTGCCCAACCACCCATTTCAGTAATAGTAGCAATCAAAACAGGCCCCAGTAACATATCACTAGCAGCAGTATAGGGGGAGCACAGTATTAGTTCCATTTCAGTAGTAGTAGCAGTCTAGACAGGCCCCAGTAACATATCACTAGCAGCAGTATAGGGGAGCACAGTATTAGTTCCATTTCAGTAGTGTTAGCAGTCAAGACAGGCCCCAGTAACAATTCCGAAGCAGCAGTATAGGGGGAGCACAGTATTAGTTCCATTTGAGTAGTAGTAGCACTCTGGACAGGCCCCAGTAACATGTCACTAGCAGCAGTATAGGGGGAGCACAGTCTTAGTTCCATTTCAGTAGTAGTAGCAGTCAAGACAGGTCACAGTAACATTCCCGTTGCAGCAGTTTAAGGAGATAACAGTCTCTTTCACATTTCAGTAGCTGCAGTATAGACAAGGCCCCAGTTACATTTATGTAGCAAAAGTGTAGGCCAACCCCACACACCTTGCTGTACCATGAGTGCAGGCGAAGCCCATAAAAATTAATAGGATTACACTGTAGGCGAGGGCCCAAAAAAATTGGTGTACCAACAGTACTAATGTACCTCAGAAAAATTGCCCATGCCCAACCAAGAGGGCAGGTGAAACCCATTAATCGCTTAGCGTACTGTGGCTTAATTTGTAACTAGGCCTGGAAGCAGCCCAGTTAAAATAAAAATTGGTTCAGGTGCAACTTTCAACGCTTTAATGAGAAATGAAACGTATAAACATTGTTTACAAAAGTAATATGACTGAGCCTTGTGGGCCTAAGAAAAATTGCCCGTTCGGCGTGATTACGTGAGGTTTCAGGAGGAGGAGCAGGAGGAGGAGGATGAATATAATACACAGATTGATGAAGCTAAAAGGTCCCCATTTTTTATGGTGATAGAGAACGATGCTTCCATCCGCGGGTGCAGCCTACGTATTGTTTAGGTACCGCTGCTGTCCGCTGGTGGAGAAGAGAAGTCTGGGGAAATCCAGGCTTTGTTCATCTTTATGAGTGTAAGCCTGTCGGCACTGTCGGTTGACAGGCGGGTACGCTTATCCGTGATGATTCCCCCAGCCGCACTAAACACCCTTTTTGACAAGACGCTAGCCGCAGGGCAAGCAAGCACCTCCAGGGCATACAGCGCGAGTTCAGGCCACGTGTCCAGCTTCAACACCCAGTAGTTGTAGGGGGCAGAGGTGTCACGGAGGACGGTCGTGCGATCGGCTACGTACTCCCTCACCATCCTTTTACAGTGCTCCTGCCGACTCAGCCTTGACTGGGGAGTGGTGACACAGTCTTGCTGGGGAGCCATAAAGCTGTCAAAGGCCTTGGAGAGTGTTCAACTGCCTGCGCTGTACATGCTGCCTGATCTCCGCGCCTCCCCTGCTACGTGGCCCTCGTCGGGTATGAGAGTGGAAAGGTTCTCCTTATACTGTAGTTCGAGCAGTGTGTACACCAAGTAATCCGTAGTGGCCAGAATACGTGTAACGCGAGGGTCACGAGAAAGGCATCCTAACATGAAGTCAGCCATGTGTGCCAGGGTACCTGTACGCAACACATGGCTGTCCTCACTAGGAAGATCACTTTCAGGATCCTCCTCCTCCTCAGCCCATACACGCTGAAAGCAGCATGGGTACCCTCAGCAGTGGGCCCGGCTGTCTCTTACCCCTCCTCCTCATGCTCCTCCCCCTCCTCCTCCTCCAAAACGCGCTGAGATATAGACATGAGGGTGCTCTGACTATCCAGCGACATACTGTCTTCCCCCGCCTCCGTTTCCAAGCGCAAAGCGTCTGCCTTTATGCTTTGCAGGGAACTTCTCAAGAGGCATAGCAGAGGAATGGTGACGCTAATGATTGCAGCATCGCCGCTCACCATCTGGGTAGACTCCTCAAAGTTTCCAAGGACCTGGCAGATGTCTGCCAACCAGGCCCACTCTTCTGTAAAGAATTGAGGAGGCTGACTCCCACTACACCGCCCATGTTGGAGTTGGTATTCCACTATAGCTCTACACTGCTCATAGAGCCTGGCCAACATGTAGAGCGTAGAGTTCCGCCATGTGGGCACGTCGCACAGCAGTCGGTGCACTGGCAGATTAAACCGATGTTGCAGGGTCCGCAGGGTGGCAGCGTCCGTCTTGGACTTGCAGAAATGTTCGCTGAGCCGGCGCACCTTTCCGAGCAGGTCTGACAAGCGTGGGTAGCTTTTCAGAAACCGCTGAACCACCAAATTAAAGACGTGGGCCAGGCATGGCACGTGCGTGAGGCTGCGGAGCTGCAGAGCCGCCACCAGGTTACGGCCGTTGTCACACACGACCATGCCCGGATGGAGGCTCAGCGGCGAAAGCCAGTGGTCGGTCTGCTCTGTCAGACCCTGCAGCAGTTCGTGGGCCGTGTGCCTCTTCTCTCCTAAGCTGAGTAGTTTCAGCACGGCCTGCTGACGCTTGCCCACCGCTGTGCTGCCACGCCGCTTGACACCGACTGCTGGCGACGTGCTGCTGCTGACACATCTGGATTGCGAGACAAAGATTGTGTAGGAGGAGGAGGAGGGTGGTTTAGTGGAGGAAGCATACACCGCCGCAGATACCAGCACCAAGCTGGGGCCCGCAATTCTGGGGGTGGGTAGGACATGAGCGGTCCCAGGCTCTGACTCGGTCCCAGCCTCAACTAAATTCACCCAATGTGCCGTCAGGGAGATATAGTGGCCCTGCCCGCCTGTGCCTGTCCACGTGTCCATTGTTAAGTGGACCTTGGCAGTAACCGCGTTGGTGAGGGCGCGTACAATGTTGCGGGAGACGTAGTCGTGCAGGGCTGGGACGGCACATCGGGAAAAGTAGTGGTGACTGGGAACCGAGTAGCGCGGGGCCACCGCCGCCATCATGTTTTTGAAAGCCTCCGTTTCCACAAGCCTATACGGCAGCATCTCCAAGCTGATCAATTTGGCTATGTGCACGTTTAACGCTTGAGCGTGCGGGTGCGTGGCGGCGTACTTGCGCTTGCGCTCAAACAGTTGCGCTAGCGACGGCTGGACGCTGCGCTGAGAGACATTGCTGGATGGGGCCGAGGACAGCGGAGGTGAGCGTGTGGGTGCAGGCCGGGAGACGGTTGTGCCTGTGTCCTGAGAGGGTGGTTGGATCTCAGTGGCAGGTTGGGGCACAGGGGGAGAGGCAGTGGTGCAAACCGGAGGCGGTGAACGGCCTTCGTCCCACCTTGTGGGGTGCTTGGCCATCATATGCCTGCGCATGCTGGTGGTGGTGAGGCTGGTGGCTCCCCGGCTGATCTTGGCGCGACAACCTTGCACATGTTACGTGTGCTGCTGAGACATGTTGTACTATTGTGATTCCAGCAGCACAGCACTCTCAGGGTTAATGATTGAGCTGGCTGGGTGTGGTACTGTCTGCTAGCCAATCCCCTGTATGCAGTGTATTCTGGGTCTGTCATGTGGCATGTGAATGCATCCTGTTCTGGTGCGTGGCTCCTAGGATCAGCTAGGGCCCAGATCCGAAGACCGCTGGGCTGCCCCTATTGGGGCAATGTCCCCGCTTAGGTAGGGCCATGCCAACCTCCCGGTAGCACAGGGCCAGTTGCTTGAATCCCGTGTGCGTTCCCCTCTGGTCACGATCGTGTGGGCCCTGTGCTTTGCCTGCCCACACGATCGTAACAACACACCACAGTTTGTCGGTCGTCTGCACTCTCAGTGAAAAACTGCCACACCTTTAAGCACCTCGGCCTCTGCAGGGTGGCATGGCGCTAGGGGGCGCTTTGGGAAACAGTTGGTGGATTATTCGGTCTGGCCCTGCCTCTACCCCTGGCCACCGCACTGCCTCTTCCAACCTGCCCGGCTGCTGCACTTGCCTCCCCCTCTGAAGACCTGTCCTCAGTAGGCTTAGCAAACCAGGTGGAGTCAGTCACCTCATCGTCCAGCTGCTCTTCCTCCAAATCCTCTGTGCGCTCCTCCCTCGGACTTACTGCCCTTACTACTACCTCACTGATAGACAACTGTGTCTCATCGTCATCGTCCTCCTCACCCACTGAAAGCTCTTGAGACAGTTGCCGGAAGTCCCCAGCCTCATCCCCCGAACCCCGGGAACTTTCCAAAGGTTGGGCATTGGTCACGGCAAACTCCTCCGGTGGGAGAGGAACCATTGCTGCCCAATCTCAGCAGGGGCCCGAGAACAGTTCCTGGGAGTCTGCCTGCTCCTCAGAATGTGTCATTTTCATGGAGTGAGGAGGCTGGGAGGAAGGAGGAGCAGCAGCCAGAGGATTCAGAGTTGCAGCTGTTAACGGCGTAGAAGACTGGGTGGTCGATAGATTGCTGGATGCACTTTCTGCCATCCATGACAGGACCTGCTTACACTGCTCAGTTTCTAATAAAGGTCTACCGCGTGGACCCATTAATTGAGATGAATCTGGGGACCCCATAACTTGCATCTATCCTAATCCCGCAGCAGTCGGCTGCGATACACCTGGACCAGGAGCTCGGCCTGTGCCCACACCCTGACTTGGGTCTCCGCGTGCTCGCCCCCGTCCACGTCCTCTAGACCTACCCCTACCCCTCAGCATGGTGTATTACGAGTAGAGCAGAAACAGAACGCTGTAATTAAACGTGCCGCTTATTGGCCTGTGGTTGGAGGCTGACTTCGCTTACGGAACGCACAGCAGAGCCAGGAAACAATTATGCGCAAGCCTGTAGTGAGACTTAGGTGCGTATGACTGAGCTACTGGAATTCACATGGCAGAACCAGTCAAGTGACCAAAGGCCAGTGGTAGGCCTTAAGTATTTTGCTTCAATTTTTTAAAATGGTGAGGTGAAAAACCAGACAGACACTGTATGCAGCGTATATATTATATACTCTTTCCCTCTGGCGGGATGACGGCGATCATGTAACGGGCACAGCAGAGCCAGGAAACAATTATGCGCAAGGCTGGGTATTAATCAGCGACTACTACCCCCAGCACACATGCCGTAAACTGAAGACGGTCACAGGCAGGCCAAATATAGTATTTTTTTCCACTTTTTGGGAAAAAGCCCACTGCCTCTGATATACCCTGTATTTGGATTTCCCTGTTGGAGGATGACTGTGGTTACTGAAAGCCCAGTGCAGCCAGGAAACAATTATGCGCAAGGCTGGGTATTAATCAGCGACTACTACCCCCAGCACACACGCCGTAAACTGAAGACGGTCACAGGCAGGCCAAATATAGTATTTTTTTCCACTTTTTGGGAAAAAGCCCACTGCCTATATAGCCAGTATACCTCTTTCCCTGTACCACTGTCCCTGCCTCACCAGTACTGCCCCTATACTCTGTAAAATGACTGCAGACTGAGGACGCTATGGTCTGCACGCCCGATATACAAAAAAAAAAAAATTGTGCAACACTGCTAAAAGCAGCCTCAACAGTACTGCACACGGTCAGATGTGGCCCTAAGAAGAACCGTTGGGGTTCTTGCAGACTAAAATAACACCTAACACTTTCCCTATAGCAGCTACAGCAAGACAGCACTTTCCCTGATCTCTCTCAGCGTGCCTCTGTGGCGAGCCGCGGGCGGGGCAGATTTAAATACTCGGGTGTCATCTGATCTCCCCAGCCACTCACTGCAGGGGGGTGGGATAGGGCTGGAATGTCACAGGAGGAAGTTGTAATGCCTTCCCTGTGTTTCTATTGGCCAGAAAAGCGCGCAAATTTCTCAGGGAAGGAAATGCAATGGAGTCGAGCACCGCGTGGTGCTCGTCTCGAAAATCTCGAACACCCTAATACTCGAACGAGCATCAAGCTCGGACGAGTACGCTCGCTCATCTCTATTTATATGTTGATATAACAGGTGAGTATGATGTACAGGACTTCCTGATGTAAGGATATACATGGAACAATGAGTGAGAGCCATGTATGGTCCCCAAGTCTCTCCAGGAGTCACACATGAAGGGAATCACTGAGAAGTTCCTTGAAGCTCCTTCTGTCAAAAGAGGTTTTTGTTTCAAAATGTTTTATTGAAATTTTGTAATAAATCATAAAATGCTGTAATAGTGAGTTCCTCACGTAGGGGGTGTAGATAATACAAAAAATACCAAAGAAAGATAAAAGGATAACAGATAAATGAATACCTAAGATACCAAACGCTCCGTTGAGTACTATGATGCTTGTCGTCAAACTCTGGATCTTCCCCTCCCCTCTCCCTTCATCTCCCCACGTGAAGTATGTGTTGTGTAAAGTTCTTATCATCCTTCTCCTCTCTCGCCCCTGCATTCTCAAACAGCCCCCCCCCCAACCACACCCCCTCTAAAGCTGTTGCCATGTAGTCTGATTTTTTTCTCACTTCCCACTGCCATGGCGCTAGAGGGAGCCGATCAGCAGTTTCGACGGCTTACAAACTAAGCGGCCTGGAAACGCCCGGTATGTCAAGATGGACGGCCCAAGACTTCCACATCTTGAGGAACCGTTCCATACTGTCTCCCCTCATGGCCGACAATTTTTCATATAACATCATTCTCGATACTCTTGCTATGATAGGGTCCAAAGAGAGAGTGAGTGACAGCCACTGAGAGGCAATATAAATTTTAGTTGCCATGCAAATATGCTGAGAAAGCTTATGTTGCTGGTTATAGAAACTCAAGGGCTTGTCGGGAGGCAAGCAAACAGGGATAGGGGAAACGTTTTGCCCAGAACTCCAGAAATGAGCCCAGTCACCCATCGCCAAAGTATCTTAACTAACGGCCAGGTCCACCATGTGTGGGCCATTGAACCTAGGCTGTCACAGCCCCTGAAACAGTTCGGGGAAGTGGATGGGGAATATTTATGGATCATGGAGGGGACTAGGTAGAACCTATGTAGTATCTTCAGTGAAGATTCAATAAGGGCTACTTGATGGCTACCCTTTGAAATGAAGGTACAGCAGTGCTGCCATCGGGATAAAGAAAGAGATATGCCGAGGTCTGATTCCCAACGATTCATAAATGGGAGTTTGGTTTCTGATAGGGGTTGCTTCATGCTAGCGTGTAGTGAGGATATTATGACTGGTTGAAGTGGGGACCAGATGCAGGACCTTTCGAAAGCATTAGGAGTGACAGTGTGGCCGGTTGCGCCTAGCAGGGAGTGAAGGAAACTATAAATTTGCCTCATTTCTAGCCATAAGCAATCCGGAATTGAGTATTTCTCGATCAGCTGTTCCGAGGTAAGGAGTTTGCCATGTGGCATAAAGTGATAGAGAAGCGTGATGCGCCTATTTCTCCACCACATGAAGCTTTCATCCTGTAAACTCAGGGGGAACGTCTGGTTAGGGAGGACAGGTGGCAGCAGCGAGTTAGGCGACATCATGGTATATTTGAATCTGCTTTTCCACCAAATCAAAAACTGGTGGTGGGTTAGTGGGGATAAATGGTGGATGTTTGTAAATTTCCAGTTTTTATCCCAGAACACTGCCCCCAGGTCCATCGGAGCTATAAGAAAAGCCTCCAGATCTACCCAAAGGGGTCTCCCCGTACCTGCGAATATAAGTGGGATTTGCAATAGTTGGGCTGCTAAATAATATTTTTTTCAGATTAGGGACTGACAGGCCTCCGATTCTTTTATGGTAATGCATTACTTGTTTAATTCTGGGTCTTTTATTTCCTCATATAAATTGAAAAATAGATTTCTGCATTTCTTGTATGTCTTTCGTAGAAACATCTATAGGGAGACATCTAAATAGATATAGGAGACGGGGTAAAATTGTCATCTTGACCGAATTAATACGACCTATCCGTGAGAGGGAGGCAGGCCTGGCTCCTTTTTTTTTAATTTCTGCTTTTAGAGAAGAGAATAAGGGGGGGGGGGGTAGTTCCATTTATATAGTGCATCTATATTGGGAGCGAGTTTAACACCCAGGTAAGTGATGTATTGTGGTCAGGCTTTGAAGCCAAAGTTTAATTCTATAAGTTTCTGCGAATGTGGAGGGATGTTATGGAAGAGAGCTTTCGTTTTGTCCATGTTAACTACCAGACCTGAGACTTCTGCAAATGCATCATGGATTGATACTAGATTCGGTAAAGTGTTAAGGGGTCTAGATAGGGTGAGGAGAATATCGTCTGCTAAGAGAATAGTTTTATATTCTCTGTCCATAAATCATAACTCCCGAGATATTCAATTTTTTTTTTCTAATGGCCTGGGCAAGAGGTTCCATCGCCAGTGCGAAAAGGGCTGGTTACAACAGGCACCCTTGTCGTGTTTCTCTTTGGACAGATATTTTATTAGCTATGGAGGAGGGGAGTTTTAGTTCGGCTGAAGGGGTTGAGTAGAGGGAGTGCAGCCCTGTGATGAAACTTCTCTGAATGCCTACCTTCTCTAAAAAAGCGAAAAGATGTCAAAGGCCTTTTCAATATCCAGGGCCACGATTAGCGGTTTTGTATATTTGTGAGACATGAATAAGGTTGAGAACTTTTCTAATGTTATCTAATGCTTGTCGGGAGGGGATAAAGCCAACCTGATCTTTGTGTATCAGTGAGGGAAGGAAGTCAGAAACGCTCTTTTCTCCCAGTCATTGTAACAAGACTTGTATAAAAAGTCCCACTTTGACTCGAAGGAATGCTGCCTTTCAATAGGTGGCACTGTGGAGGATTTATTCCATCTCCCTTATTTGTATATTACCCAGAGGAGCGTGAGTGGCCATTTGAGTCTCCTCACTTAGTTTATAGTATATAGTTGCTCTCCCTAAGGAGAAAAGAGCGTTTCTGACCCCTGTCCCAGGCCTCTCACTAGCAAAAGCCAGACTCCTACTGTACACTGATGAAGGGCAATAACCCGGAAACAGCTGTATGTACATGGAGTCTGGCTTTGCTTTTGATTCCCAGTCATTGTAACAAGACTTGTATAAAAAGTCCCACTTTGACTCAAAGGAATGCTGCCTTTCAATAGGTGGCACTGTGGAGGATTTATTCCATCTCCCTTATTTGAGGGAAGGAAGGCATTAAAGCGGTTAGCTAGAATAATGGTCAAAATCTTGTAGTCTAGGTTGAGGCGTGAAATCGGTCTGTAATTTTAGGGCGAGGTGTGGTCTTTATTTGGTTTGGGAATAACTGTGATATGGGCTTTCAAAAATTCTTCTGGAACCGTCTTACCTGCTAGGATGTCGTTATAAAAACGTGCTAAAGGGAGGGAGAGGGAAGCAGTGAATGTTTTATAATACAGGGCCGACAAACCATCGGGCCCCGGAGCCTTACCCGGTTTTAAGAGCTTAATGGTCTCCTCCACCTCCTCCACTGTGATGTGTTGACCTAGAGACTCGCTCTGGGGGACCGTGAGTTGTGGGAGGGTAATATTCTTCAAGAATTCCTGAGGGGCAGAGGGTGATTTCTGAGGTTTATACTTATATAAATTTGTTATAGAAGTTATAAAAGGTATGGGCTATTTTATCTGGATTCGAGGTGCACGACCCATTTTCTGCTCTGATAGAGTGGACCGAATTAATCCGTTTCTTTGTTCTAAGTCGTGCTGCTAGTAGCTTGTCTGGTTTGTTAGCTAGTTTAAAGTAAATGGACTGTGTTCACTGAAGAGCCCTCTCTGCCTCAGATGTGTACAAGAGGTTAATCAGGAGTTTTATGTCCCTTATATTTTTAATCAGGGCTATATTAGAGCGTTGCTGATTGGCCACTTCCAGCAAAGCGAGGCGCCTCTCCAGGGCCAGTAATGCTTGTGCTTTTTCCTCTTTTTTTTTAATGGAAGCTATCCTGGAAATTTGGCCTCTCATGAAGGCTTTGTGTGCCAGCCAGATCCACACGGGCTGTGTCTTCGTTATTGTTGGTTGACATGAATACTGCCAGTTGTTCTGCAATCTGGGCTGAAGTTATGGAGTCCTTCAATAAAGACTCATTGAGTCTCCATCTCCTGGAGGTAGGCTGGGTGAAGTGGTCGACAAACTGTGTTAAGATAATGTCATGGTCAGACCAAGCACATGGAATATGTCTCACCTGTTCGAGGGAGAGGAGCAGATGGGTTGAGACCAGCACCCAGTGTATACGTAAGTAGGATTGGTGTGGGGCCGAGAAAAAGGTATACCCCCTTCTTGAACCATGGACCTCTCTCCACCTGTCTGCTAGTGCCAATTCTTTCAGCGTAGCAGATATCAAAGCTCTTTGGTTCGGGCTGATTTTATCTAGACTTTGAGATGAGCGGTCCAGGGAAGGCAAGAGGAACATATTAAAATCTCCCATCCAGTAGATGGATGCCCTCGGCAATGTTTTCTAGAAATCTAGGAGAGCAGTTTGAAGTGACTGTAAACCTGGGCATATGAATTCACTAGACCTAGCCTTTGGTCTCGTAGCATGCCTTGTAAAATTATAAATCTACCCAGGGGATCAGGGGATCTATATCGACATTGTTGATCGTGAGGGGGAGTGAATTATGTAGAAAGATGGAAACACCTTGGTGTGTTTTGGTTAGAGATGAGCGAACGTACTCGGTACGGCCAATTTCGCAATGAGCACCGCGATTTTCGAGTACTTCACTACTCGGGTGAAAAGATTCGGGGGGCGCCGTGGGTGAGCGGGGGGTTGCAGAAGGGAGTGGGGGGGGGAGGGAGAGAGAGCTCCCCCCTGTTCCGCGCTGCTACCCCCCGCACCACCACGCCACGCCCCGTCCCCCGGCGACCCCCGAATCTTTTCACCCGAGTAGTGAAGTACTTGAAAATCGCGGTGCTCGATTGCGAAATCGGCCTTACCGAGTACGTTCGCTCATCTCTAGTTTTGGTTGCTACAGAGGAGTACGTCCGTGAGTATTGGGGATGCAGGTATCTAGGGGCAGAAGAAGAGAAGTGGGTCTTCTGGAGTCAGATAACATTGGGCTTAGTTTTGAGGTACTGAATGAATGCTTTCTTTTAAGTGGGGAGTTGAATCCTTTAACATTATGTGAAATTATGGTGACCATTGTGAGGAGGAGAGGGTCCGCCAATATATACTAAAATTCTGTCGTAGAGTTTGCGAGCCTACGGAGTATTGAGATTTAAGCAAACGGCGTGTGGGCGCCACTTTTAACATAGTGTGTGAAAACATAAAAAATAACTATAAAACTGTCAACATGTCAAGTAGTATTGGGTTCCAAAACCCAAGGAATCCCAGACTGAGTGTTCCCCTTAACACGTAGAGGGGTTGAACCCCGAGTCTGGAAGGGAGTGAGCATCAAATTTCTCCTCCCTGTCCCAGAGTGTAAATATAACATGGTATTAACAGAAACATACTAGCATAATGGTTTAAGTAGTGTAGCTGATTGAAGCCAAAGAGCCCAGAGGTCATCAATATTGTGCAAGCCCTTGCCCATCCAAGTGAGACCCGCGTGGCGCCCAAAGCGGCACCACACACCCCCCTCCCCCAAACAACGGAGGAGATCAGTACGCCCAACACGTGCCCCAGGGCCGCACCCAGGCAGGGAACGGCAAATGGGATCTTAATTTAGCCTCCCAAGGAGGCTGGTGTGTAGGCCGTCACACATAGCTTTGCAGAATAACAGTGAACCGATTTTAATAGGGTGGTTCGCCCTGAACTCAAAGGCCTCTCCTTCTGGCAATTAGTGTTCAGTGTGCCCTAAGGGCCAAGAGAAAAATAAATGGAGTCTCCTCGGCTAACCAGTGGAGGACCCACAGAGCAACATTCTTTCATTAACTGCAATAAAGAGAAAGTCAGAAGAAACATAGCCTGTCTCAGTCGATTGGGTACAAACGGTTTGCTGTTGCCACTCTGCGTCGAGGGTTTCCCACCAGTGTCCAGGAGCGAGCCAGTCGTTGCGGTCTGGGGGACCTGCCAGTCTCCGCTTCGCAGGGAATTCGTTCTTCTTCTAACATGCGTTTTCATTCTTCCAGTAATCTGATAACAAACGATCTTTGATTAATGTGGACAAGTAGAGCAAATAGGAATTTCCATCGGGATCTGATGTTTGGCTATTGAAAAGCCAGGGTAATAGGTCTCAGTGCTCGCCACTTTGCCAGGGTAGACGGAGCAATATCAGCAAACACTTGAATGGAAGGGGGGACCCCTGGTAATGTGTCCAGGTTACAGCCAGCCAGCAAAAGTTGATCCCGCATTTCAGGGTAGTGAAGTTTTAGTATCGTGTCTCTTGGAAGGTCTGAATTAGTCAGTTTTGAGAGGGCCTAAAAGATAAAACTTAACCTTTATTAGGTATGTATTAATAAAAAAGAGACGTACAAATACATAGAGTATCTAAAATGTCTAACGCATAACTAATGTCGACTATGCGTATTCTGTTGGGTATCTTAACATTCCAAAGAGTCCTTTTTATCACAGCTGGACTGTCTGGTAAGTAAAGTATAACAATCACTACTGTTTCATGACATACAAAGAGCTTTTGATGTATTGTAGTTCTCTGTTCAGTGCGATGTTATAAATACCCAACGTGACTTCTATACACTACCCTTTGATATCAAGGGAGTGAAACAAAATCAATCTCTGTTCGTATTTTATTTTCGTGCTGGAATAAAGAGTATATAGATCTCTCAAGTACCCATATGTATCAACTAACTTTGGGTCTTTCCAGTGACCTGGGACTTAGGAAAATAGTGGATTTTGTACTTTTACCGTACATTAATGTATTTTTTATTTGTACGCTTGTACATCCAACAACTTTCTTAAGAGAGAGTATGTTGATTGTTATATTCCCTCTTAGCTAATTGACATCTCAGTGGGAAGATGGAAATATCAGTCCCACCTCGATGTGGGTCCACTGAGATCTTTCCTAGCACCGAAGTTTAGGGGCCTAAGGGGGTTGCTATAATAGACAATCCCGCCACCTAGACATCCTACTGCACTATTGAAATTTATGCTGGATGTTAAAGGGGTTGTCCCGCAAAACAAAGTGGGGTTATATACTTCTGTATGGCCATATTAATGCACTTTGTAATGTACATTGTGCATTAATTATGAGCCATACAGAAGTTATTCACTTACCTGTTCCGTTGCTAGCGTCCCCGTCTCCATGGTGCCGTCTAATTTCAGCGTCTAATCGCCCGATTAGACGCGCTTGCGCAGTCCGATCTTCTCCCTTCTGAATGGGGCCGCTCGTGCCGGAGAGCGGCTCCTCGTAGCTCCGCCCCGTCACGTGTGCCGATTCCAGCCAATCAGGAGGCTAAAATCGGCAATGGACCGCAAAGAGCCCACGGTGCACCATGGGAGAAGACCCGCGGTGCACCGTGGGTGAAGATCCCGGTGGCCATCTTACTTAGGTAAGTAAGAAGTCGCCGGAGCGCGGGGATTCGGGTAAGTACTGGACGTTTTTTTTTTTTATTCCTGCATCGGGTTTGTCTCGCGCCGAACGGGGGGGCTATTGAAAAAAATTCAGAAGGGAGAAGACCGGACTGCGCAAGCACGTCTAATCGGGCGATTAGACGCTGAAATTAGACGGAACCATGGAGACGGGGACGCTAGCAACGGAACAGGTAAGTGAATAACTTCTGTATGGCTCATAATTAATGCACAATGTACATTACAAAGTGCATTAATATGGCCATACAGAAGTATATAACCCCACTTTGTTTTGCGGGACAACCCCTTTAACATCCAGCATAAATTTCAATAGTGCAGTAGGACGTCTAGGTGACGGGATTGTCTATTATAGCAACCCCCTTAGGCCCCTAAACTTCGGTGCTAGGAAAGATCTCAGTGGACCCACATCGAGGTGGGACTGATATTTCCATCTTCCCACTGAGATGTCAATTAGCTAAGAGGGAATATAACAATCAACATACTCTCTCTTAAGAAAGTTGTTGGATGTACAAGCGTACAAATAAAAAATACATTAATGTACGGTAAAAGTACAAAATCCACTATTTTCCTAAGTCCCAGGTCACTGGAAAGACCCGAAGTTAGTTGATACATATGGGTACTTGAGAGATCTATATACTCTTTATTCCAGCACGAAAATAAAATACGAACAGAGATTGATTTTGTTTCACTCCCTTGATATCAAAGGGTAGTGTATAGAAGTCACGTTGGGTATTTATAACATCGCACTGAACAGAGAACTACAATACATCAAAAGCTCTTTGTATGTCATGAAACAGTAGTGATTGTTATACTTTACTTACCAGACAGTCCAGCTGTGATAAAAAGGACTCTTTGGAATGTTAAGATACCCAACACAATACGCATAGTCGACATTAGTTATGCGTTAGACATTTTAGATACTCTATGTATTTGTACGTCTCTTTTTTATTAATACATACCTAATAAAGGTTAAGTTTTATCATTTAGTCAGATAGTTCTTTTCGGTGATAAGGTTTTGAGAGGGCCTGGTGAATTCTGTCTATGTGGAAAGAGTCATGTGCTACCTGAGGGAGGAGGGCGGAGAACAAGATAGTGGCTGCCTCCTTTAGGTTGGTAATAGATTCAGACCTCGGATGTGAATATTCGCCCTTATGCTCCGATTTTCAAGGTCTTCACATTTCAGCTCCAGGGATTCCACTCTTTCAGCATAGTCATCCCATCTTGCTCGTTCATGGTCTAGTGCATCAATGATATTGTTGGTCTTATGTTCAAGATCATTAGTGCGTTGACCCAGGTCGTTGATCTGTTTGGAAATGTCGTCTGCCGCAGTTGGAAGTTCATCTCGGAACATTTTCTTGATGTGAGTAAGAAGCTTGGATTCCTATGCTGAGATCATTACTTTGAGTCATTGTAGGTGGTTCGGCGATCTGGTCAGTGAGGGAAAGTTTCCCCCGGGTTGGAGTCGTAAGGTGGCTGCTCCATTTGAGAAAGTGGAGTGAATTGGTTGTTCGAGAAAAGTTCTGGTAAGGTACACTGAGCGGTCGGGGGTTGTACTTTGTTCTATCTGCTGATTCTCCTGGACATATTAGGTATTCACATTGTTGTATTCATCAATTCTGTGGTAAGTAGCGTTTCTGTTCTGGTGACTGGGACGGAGTCAGAGCACAGCTCAAGGGCAGATCGTGATCATTCCAATAACTGTGTATGAACTTCTCCCCAGGTGGGGGGCTGGGTGGTCAACACTGGGTGTTCAAGTTAGCCATCGCTGGAAACCTGTAAGGTGAGCTGCGTTATGAAACCGGAGGCAATGATTTGTTGTACGTAAAATCTTGTACAGGTTCTTATCTGGCTGTCAGGTTGTAAGGTAACTCAAGTATATATGAAGAGAGTCTCTTATTTGTGGCAGCCAAAGTTGTATTGTTCTTTTAAGAGCTTACTGATCAAGGTTGAGCCTTTTCTTTTTCTTGTCAGCCCCGCAGCTTGTTGTGGTATTTCTCTGTCAAGGGAGGTCCGGCAGGGTTAGGGGGGCTGCCCTGGGCCCCGGGGGGAGTTTTGGTCTGCTCTTTCTGCTACCAGAGGATTTTGTAGCAGCAGTGCTGGCAGCAGGCAGCTTTATCCCCTCCCTTACAGTGCCCGCTGTTGCTAGCTGGAGTGGTAAGGCAGTCTTCCACTCGGTGCCTCCTTGTGACCTTTGACCCTCCCAAAACTCTAGCCCGCAGCTTCACCCTGCCTTGTAGGCCCTGTTTTAAGATGGCGGCCGTGTAGGCCATGGCGCCCTGAAGTCCTGGTCTCTGAAACTAGTGCGGGTTCCGGTGTTATGCCCAAGTTCCGGGTGAATAGCTGTGGGCTTCCCGGGTTGGTGCCCGGTGTGGGATACAAAGTGCGCCATCGTTCAAGCGGGCCGTCGAGGCCCCCGGTCAGCGTTGCTCCCGTTGCTCCCGTTACCTGTCTCTGACGGTCCTCCGTGTCTCGGCTGGGCTCTAAAGTCTTCGGCCGCACCTCCGGAGTCACCGCTGCTCTGCGTGGGTACTCAGGGCAGACGCACCAGATGCCTCTTACTCGCGGGTCCGCTGTTCCTGCCTGCGGGAGATCGTGGCTGTGCTGGGCTGCGTCCCCGTGTTCCTCCGTACCTTCTCGCTGATTAACCAAGCTGCTCTCCCGATGTCAGGTGGAGGACCCGGTAAGCTGCAGGGAAAGTTGCAAGGGTAATAGCTCCCGTTTGGGCTGAAAATACCGAGTCTCAGTGCCGGAGCTGAGCTGCGTGCTGCCTCTCCCTATGCCCGCTAGGCCACGCCTCAAAACAAGTTTTTAAAGTGTCAATAACCTAGAAATTAGTGAGAAAAAATGAAAAATGAATCAAACACCTACAGATGTAGCGAGTACCAAACCAACGTTCAGTGTGCTCTGTTTCTTCAATGTGCCGATTTATAGTTTGGCAGACTGCTATTTTGTGGTCCATTGCTTTCTAATGACTGCCAGACAGATAGTATAGGCATGCTATAACTACATAGAACGCTCAACTATTTAAGACAACACCAGAAAGGACAGATTTTGCGATCCCCTCAATAAGGCAAGCAGGACGAAAATGTCCCCTTGGTGATCATATGTGTTTGGGGCTGCTATTTGTATTTTTCGTGTAAGAGATGAGTGTTTTTTTTACTTGGAAGAGAGCCTTTGAAGACCAAATAACATTTTTTATTATAATCCCTTAACGATTGCTCATACCCCTTTGACATAGGCCAATAAAGGGCTTTATTCAGCCTCCGATGCCAGGGGGAGCAGGTGCTCATCTGTTGGATACCTGGCACAAACAGCGGGTACCAGAAAAACCTTCAATCCCTACTGTTTAGCCCTCAGAGGGAAGGAGCCTGCTTTCTCACCCATAGGGTCTACCAGCTTTCTAATATTTTGCTATACTGAAATATAGTAGTGAAGGAGAAGAATGATAAAATATGGTGATTAGAGATGAGCGAGCACCAAAATGCTCGGGTGCTCGTTACTCGGGACGAAATTTTCGCGATGCTCGAGGGTTCGTTTCGAGTAACGTACCCCATTGAAGTCAATGGGCATTTTTGTATATCGCCGATGCTCGCTAAGGTTTTCATTTGTGAAAATCAGGGGAATTCAAGAAAGTGATGGGAACGACACAGCAACGGATAGGGCAGGCGAGGGGCTACATGTTGGGCTGCATCTCAAGTTCACAGGTCCCACTATTAAAAGGGTTGTCCCGCGGCAGCAAGTGGGTCTATACACTTCTGTATGGCCATATTAATGCACTTTGTAATGTACATTGTGCATTAATTATGAGCCATACAGAAGTTATAAAAAGTTTTTTACTTACCTGCTCCGTTGCTAGCGTCCTCGTTCCCATGGAGCTGACTAATTTTCGCCCTCCGATGGCCAAATTAGCCGCGCTTGCGCAGTCCGGGTCTTCTGCTCTCTTCAATGGAGCCGCTCGTGCAGAATGCCGGCTCCGTGTAGCTCCGCCCCGTCAAGTGCCGGTTCCAGCCAATCAGGAGGCTGGAATCGGCAATGGACCGCACAGAAGAGCTGCGGTCCACGGAGGCAGCAGACCCCGGCGGCCATCTTCAGCAGGTAAGTATGAAGACGCCGGACCGCCGGGATTCAGGTAAGCGCTGAGCGGTTTGTTTTTTTAACCCCTGCATCGGGGTTGTCTCGCGCCGAACGGGGGGGGGGGGTTAAAAAATTAAAAAAAACCCTGTTTCGGCGCGGTACAACCCCTTTAAGCCACAATAGTGGCAAGAGAGCCCCCCCCCCCCACTGTCAGCATAAAGATCGTTCTCCTCTGCCATAGCTGTAACAGCTGTGGCAGAGAAGAACGATGTTAGCCCATTGAATTCAATGGAGCCGGCAATACAGCAGGTTCCACTGAAAGCAATGGGCTGCCGACGATCGCAGGATGAATTGTCGAGAAGGGCTTAAATATATAAGCCCCTCCCTGCAATTCATCCAGAAATGTGTTACAATAAAAATATATACCGTATATACCGGCGTATAAGGCGACGGGGCGTATAAGACGACCCCCCAACTGTCACCTTATACGCCGGGAATACAGCGGAGCAAAGAATAAAAATTATTACTCACTTCTCCTGGCGTTCTGCGGCGCTGCTGCAGGCTGTCGCTCCCTCCTAGTCCCCGGCAGAGCATTGCTTTCTGGACACAGGGCTTGAAATCCCTGCCTCCAGAAAACACACGTGCCTTCAGCCAATCACAGCCATTCAATGACATCATTGTCATTGGCTGTGATTGGCTGAAGGCACGTGTGTTTTCTGGAGGCAGGGATTTTAAGCCCTGTGTCCAGAAAGCAATGCTCTGCCGGGGACCAGGAGGGAGCGACAGCCTGCAGCAGCGCCGCAGAACGCCAGGAGAAGTGAGTAATGATTTTTATTCTTTGCTCCGCTGTATTCCCGGCGTATAAGGTGACAGTTGGGGGGTCGCCTTATACGCCGGTATATACGGTATATATTTTTATTGTAACACATTTCTGGATGAATTGCAGGGAAGGGCTTATATATTTAAGCCCTTCCCGACAATTCATCCCGCGATCGCCGGCAGCCCATTGCTTTCAGTGGAACCTGCTGTATTGCCGGCTCCATTGAATTCAATGGGCAAACATCGTTCTTCTCTGCCACAGCTGTTACAGCTGTGGCAGAGAAGAATGATTTGTCTTCTATATGTTCTCAATGGGGTCGGCGCTGCTGCCGCCGGCCCGATTGAGCGCATATAGAGAAGAGAACAGGAATCGATGCGATTTCTATAGCCTAAGAAGGACCGTTGGGGTTCTTGAAGCCTAAAATAACTCCTAACGCTCTCCCTATAGCAGCAGCACTTTCCCTGATTTATGTCAGAAGGCATCTGTGGCGAGCCGCGGGAGGGGCAGATTTTAATACTCCGGTGACACCTAATCTCGCCAGCCACTCACTGCAGGGGGTGGTATAGGGCTTGAACGTTGCAGGGGGAAGTTGTAATGCCTTCCCTGTCTTTCTATTGGCCAGAAAAGCGCGCAAATTTCTCAGGGAAGAAAATGAAAGTAACTCGAACATCGCGTGGTACTCGTCTCGAGTAACGAGCATCTCGAACACCCTAATACTCGAACAAGTATCAAGCTCGGACGAGTATGCTCGCTCATCTCTAATGGTGATATCTAAGTACTCTAGTTGAGCAAAAATAAAAAGTTGAAATGGTTAAAAGAAAAAAAAATTGGAAAATAAATTATAAAATAAAAAAAGAGTTAAAACCCCATTTCCCCCCTTTAATATGTAAAAAATTACTCATGCGGTATCACTGTGTTCTTAATAACCCAGAGAAACACGTTAGTAATTAACCCACACAGTGCATGTTATGAATAAAATACAGAAAACATGGCAAATTTTGCCTATCTTGCCTAACAAAAAACAGAAAAGAAATTGATTAAAACGCCGCATTGAACAACAACTTGTTCAATTAAAAAAATACAACTTGTCCTGAAAAAAAAAACTTTAGATAGCACTAGAGATGAGCGAGCGTACTCGGAAAAGCACTACTCGCTCGAGTAATTTGCTTTATCCGAGTATCGCTGTGCTCGTCCCTGAAGATTCGGGTGCCGGCACGGAGCGGGGAGCTGCAGGGGAGAGCGGGGAGGAATGGAGGGGAGATCTTTCTCTCCCTCTCTCCCGCCCGCTCTGCCCCGCTCCCCGCTGCGACTCACCTGTCAGCCGCAGCGGCACCCGAATCTTCAGGGACGAGCACAGCGATACTCGGATAAAGCAAATTACTCGAGCGAGTAGTGCTTTTCCGAGTACGCTCGCTCATCTCTAGATAGCACCAATTAGAAAAAAAATGTTAGGAGTCTTTCAAAACGTGAAAAAAGGTTGCCAAAATACCTTTAAAATTTGGTATTGACATAATCAAACTGGCCTGCAGAATTAATCTATATATATAAAGATGAAAGCCCTCACTGACTGACTCACTGACTGACTCACTGACTGACTCACTGACACGCCACTAATTCTGCAACTTCCCGATGTCGTACAAACATGAAATTTGGCACAAGCATAGACTATGTCCAAAATAGGAAAAGTAAAGAGGTCCCAACTCGATTATTCAATTCTAGTGCAAAAGAACTAGCATCCAAATTTTTCTCACTTCCCGATGTCAGAGAAACTCGAAATCTGGCATGAGCATTGATTATGTCATAAATAGGAAAAGCCAATGGGTTCTAACTCGATTATTCAATTCTATGCGCAAAAGAATTAGCGTCCAAATTTTACGTACATAATCTAATTTTCTCACTTCCCGATGCAATAAATAATTACACAAATGTTTACCGCACAAATGTGAAATTTGCCATGACCATTCTTTGCGTACTAAATATTGGAAATTTAAAGGGTTGCAACTTGATTATGTAATGTAACTAATAACACACATCTGTACTGCACAAACATGAAATTTGGCATGACCATTCCTATGTTATGTAACTAATAACATATCTGTACCTCGTAATATATGAGACAGTTATCTTCTCAGCAAAACAAAACGCATCTAGAAATATGAGTATATACTGACAGGAATAAAAGTGACTGTCGTATGTATTGAAAGGCTGTAAAGTGCAAAAGGAAGTGGACATGGACTGCTGGGAGGGAGTATGCCTTAGGCCTCATGTCCACGGGGAAAATCAGGCCCGCTACGGATTCTCCATGGAGAATCTGCAGCGGGTCCCTCCTGCCCCACGGACATAAAAATAAGAATTAACTTACCTCTCGCCCGCTCCGGATCTTCCCTTCGCCGCGGCTTCATCTTCTCCCTGTCGCGGCCGGATCTTCTTTCTTCGGCTCGGCGGATGCGCAGGGCTAGTCGGTTGCGTGCCCCGCGCATGCGCCGGCCCGAAGAAAAAAAATCCGGCCGCGACGGAGAGAAGATGAAGCCGCGGCGAAGGGAAGATCCGGAGCAGGTGAGTATAATTCTGATTTTAGGTCTCCCGCGGATCCGGACGGCTTCCATAGGCTTCAATAGAAGCCCGCGGGAGCCGTCCCCACGGGAGACCCACACGAAAATGGAGCATGGTCCAGATTTTTTCATGCTCCATTTTTTTTTTATTCCCTTTTATTGACCATCCGCGGGTATTTATCTACCCGCGGGTGGTCAATGCATACCTATGGGATGTGGATCCGCGGGCAGGAGAAGAGTTAAAATCCGCTGCGGATTTTAATTCTTCTTTTGCCCGTGAACATGAGGCCTTAAAGTATAACAAGGGGCTTCAACCTTCAGTTTGGGTAGGAAATAAAAAGGGGCATTACCTTTCAAGGTAAAAATGAGGAGAGTGTGTGAGGTGGCACATTCTGTGGGGTGGCATTTTCACATACAGTCTGAGATAAATCTCTCTCCTATCTGATCTGTGTGTTATGAGCAGTGTGTGTGAGGTGGACATTCTGTGGGGTGACATTTACATATACAGTCTAAGATAAATCTCTCTCCTATCTGCCTATACACTGAGAGGAATCTATCTGATCTGTGTGTTATGAGCAGCATGTGTGAGGTGGCACATTCTGTGGGGTGAGAAAAGAGCAAGAGCAAAAAAAGAACAAGTTTTGTGCACTACTACAAATTCTCTGATACGTTCTGCACCCAGGCAAGTTTCATCTTTGCCTATGTTGGACAAAAATGTCCTACCAGCAGTTTTAGGTATTTCACATTATTCTGGTAAATATCGGGGGGGGGTGGGGGGGGGGGGGATGATTTTTTTCCAAAACGGACTTTCCAAATAAATATTATAAGTCAGGAACCCGACCATTCCAAAATAAAAGGTAAAAGATAGAGAGGCGTTTATATTGCGGAATGGGACACAAATGTCATGTCGGCCTTTCAAATGTTGGATTGCTAAATCTGTACTTGATGCCTGCAGGACTTTGCTTAAAAAAACTAACATTCTAGGGGACATCAGACAAAGGAACATGGAGATCCTTCTTGGTCTACTCCTTGTCTGGCTGGAGATATGCGAAGGGATGAGGTACAGTTAAATGGGTAGCATTTTGTTTGCATGGACTGCAGAGCAGATACAGCAATGGATTAGCTTAAAGGTAGAGTCTGCCAGCTGGAACTTGTCGTCCAAACTGCAGGCATGATGTAATAGAGCAGGAGGAGATGAGCAGACGGATATATAGTCTTATGGGGAAAGATTCAGTATAATCTGTACATTATTAATTTAAACCCTTTGCTCATTCTAAGCTGCAGAATCCAATGGGCGGTCCGATCAGTGATTGACAGCTATCAGTGTATGACTTTACATTTAGGGGTGGTTGTAAATCACTGATAGGACCGCCCATTGGACTTTTCAGCTCACAATGATTAGGGATATAAATGTATAAAATACAAGTTATACTGAATCTTTCCTTATAAGACTATATCCCCATATATATCAATCCACATATATATCAATCTGCTCAGCTCCTCCTGCTCTATGATATCATGTCTGCCATTTGGACAGCAAGTACCAGCTTACAGATTGCCTTTAAACCCTATCCCATTCTCTCTTATACATCAGCAGAATTCTATGCATCCCAAGACTGAGGAAGTGATGGATATTATGGCAAATGTTGACAGTATCTAGGGGTACCTTCTTGAGGAATTCACCAGTTCTATAAGAAATGACTTTTTGAGGACATTTTTCTTGGATCAAAGTCTGTACATTCACATATATTGATGCATTGATGGCCATGATAATCTTATAATGTTACTACTGTCTATTAGATCCGCCCTGTTACATTATCACTGTGCTCCATTTTTAGAGCTGCTAACTACTCCAACAATAACAGTGACCCCACAACCAGTTTTTACAGAGGGTAACATGATCCTAAAATGTGGGACAAGTCTCCATCCTACTAGACAGAACAGACAACTACGATTTGCTTTCTACAGAAAAGGACAGATTGTTCAGGACTTCAGTATAAATGATATCTATGAAGTCTACAATGTTCAGCTGGAGCATTCTGGGAAATATTCATGTGCTGTAGTAACTTCAGATGGCCAAGTAAGGAAGACAAGTGCAGAGCGATCACTGCAGATAGAAGGTGAGGATGGACACTGGTAATGTCTTCTACATGGGAGATCTTCCTCTACCTGCAGCATGGATGAATTAAGTTTAAAATTCCTCCATATAATATATTTCCCACATATCTCTTTCATCTTTAGATCTTTTCTCTGATCCAAAAATTATGGTGACCAGTGAATTATATGAAGGAGATCCGATGAGCCTGACATGTGACACGACTCTTAGTTCATATATAAATTCTGCAGAAGTGCAGTTTGCCTTCAATAGAGATGGACAGGAGGTTCAGGGATTTACATCATCTAATAAATATGAAGTTCAGTCTTCTCAACTGGAGCATTCTGGGAAATATTCATGTGAAGTAAAAACTACAGATGGACGTGTAAGGAAGAGAAGTGCAGAGCGATTACTGCAGATAGAAGGTGAGGATGGACGCTGGTTATGTCGTCTACATGTGAGATCTTCTTCCTCTACCTGAAGCATGGATGAAGTGAGTTTTGGGAAAGTGTTAAATCCCTCCAGATAATATATTTCCCATCTTTCTTTCATTTTTAGAGCCGTTCTCATACCCAAATATTACTGTGACCAGAGAATTGTTGGAAGGAGATCCGATGACCCTGACATGTCACACAACTACTAGTCCACGCGTAAATCCTACAGAAGTGCAGTTTGCTTTCTACAGAGATGGACAGGAGGTTCAGGGATTCACATCATCTAATAAATATGAAGTTCAGTCTTCTCACCTGGAGCATTCTGGGAAATATTCATGCGATGCAAAAACTACAGATGGACGTGTAAGGAAGAGGAGTGCAGAGCGATTACTCCAGATTAATGGTGAGGATGGACGCTGGTTATACAGTACATGCTACACATGAGAACTTCTCTGTTTGTGGAGAATAAATGAATGCAGTTTTAGGAAATGAAAAATTCCCTCTACATTGCACACATTCCCATCTAGAGTATTTCTATCAGTATTCCAGAGTATTATTTACGCAATTAAGCAGTTGTCAAAGTCTATTGGGTGGACAAAAAGTTAAACATTATTAAAGGGGTTTTCCAAGTTATTGATCTTATATACACTCATTTTCATAAAGAAAATCAAGCCCCAGAAGGAGTTGTCGGAACCGAATGGAACTGTACCATGGCAATTCCAAAAAAAGGGGGGGGGGGGGAACGGTAAAATGTCAACAAAAAAAGGAGTACAATGATTAGGAAATCTTATCTAACCATATTTTACATAAAGCAGAACATAGAACACATATCAGGCAAAAGTGAGACATTTATCAATTTCATTTTAAAAAATTAACGCATTTAGAAATTGATGGCAGTAACACATCTCACAACAAAGTGTTCCATTAAAAAAGTACAGCTTGTCCTGAAAAAAAAATAACTTTAGATAGCACCAATAAGAAAACAAAATGTTAGGAGTCTTTCAAAACGTGAAAAAAGGTTGCCAAAATACCTTTAAAATTTGGTATTGACATAATCAAACTGGCCTGCATAATTAATCTATATATATATAAAGACAAAAACCCTCACTGACTGACCGACTGACTGACCGACAGACTCACTGACTGACTCGCCACTAAATCTGCAACTTCCCGATGTCGTACAAACATGAAATTTAGCACAAACATAGACTATGTCCAAAATAGGAAAAGAAAAGAGGTCCCAACTCAATTATTCAATTCTAGTGCAAAAGAACTAGCATCCAAATTTTATATACGTAATGTAATTCTCTCACTTTCCGATGTCAGAGAAACTTGAAATTTGGCACGAGCATTGATTATGTCCAAAATAGGAAATGCTTATGGGTCCCAACTCGAATATTTAATTCTAGCGCAAAAGAAATAGCGTCCAAATTTTACATAGGTAATCTAATTCCCTGACTTCCCGATGTCATAGAAACTTGAAATCTGGCATGAGCATTGATTGTGTCATAAATAGGAAAAGCTAATGGGTCCCAACTAGAGATGAGCGAGAATATTCGCCAAAGGCAATTGCTCGAGCGAACATTGCCTTTAGCGAGTATCTCCCCCACTCGAGACAGAAGGTTCGGGTGCCGGCACGGGGGAGTGGTGAGTAGCGGCTGTCAGCAGGAGGGAGCGGGGGGGAGAGAGGGAGAGAGAGATCTCCCCTCCGTTCTGCCCCGCTCTCCCCCGCAGCTCCGTGTCCGCTGCCGGCACCTGAACCTTCCGTCTCGAGCGGAGGAGATACTCGCTAAAGGCAATGCTCGCTCGAGCAATTGCCTTTAGCGAGTATACTCGCTCATCTATAGTCCCAACTCGATTATTCAATTCTATGCGCAAAAGAATGTGTCCAAATTTTACGTACAAAATCTAATTCTCTCAGTTCTCGATGTCATGAAACCTAGAAATTTGACACGAGCATTGATTATGTCATAAATAGGAAAATCTAATGGGTCCCAACTCAATTATTCAATTCTAAGCGCAAAAGAATTAGCATCCAAATTTTATGTACATAATCTAATTTTCTCACTTCCCGATGCAACAAATAATTACACAAATTTTTACCACACAACTGTGAAATTTGCCATGACCATTCTTTGCGTACTAAATATTGGAAATTTAAAGGGTTGCAACTTGATTATGTAATGTAACTAATAACACACATCTGTACTGCACAAACATGAAATTTGGCATGACCATTCCTATGTTATGTAACTAATAACATATCTGTACCCCGTAATATATGAGACAGTTATCTTCTCAGCAAAACAAAACGCATTTAGAAATATGAGTATATACTGACAGGAATAAAACTGACTGTCGTATGTATTAAAAGGCTGTAAAGTCCAAAAGGAAGTGGACATAAACTGCTGGGATGGAGTATGCCTTAAAGTATAACAAGGGGCTTCAACCTTCAGTTTGGGTAGGAAATTTGAATAAAAAAGGGCATTACCTTTCAAGGTAAAAATGATCAGCGTGTGTGAGGTGGCACATTCTGTGGGGTGACATTTTCACATACAGTCTGAGATAACTCTCTCTCCTATCTGCCAATACACTGAGCAGAATCTATCTGATCTGTGTGTTATGAGCACCATGTGTGAAGTGGACATTCTGTGGGGTGACATTTTCACATACAGTCTGAGATAAATCGCTCTCCTATCTGCCTATACACTGGGAGGAATCTATCTGATCTGTGTGTTATGAGCAGCGTGTGTGAGGTGGACATTCTGTGGGGTGACATTTTCACATACAGTGTGAGATAAATCTCTCTCCTATCTGCCTATACACTGAGCGGAATCTATCTGATCTGTGTGTTATGAGCACCATGTGTGAAGTGGACATTCTGTGGGGTGACATTTTCACATACAGTCTGAGATAAATCTTTCCTATCTGCCTATACACTGAGAGGAATTTATCTGATCTGCATGTTATGAGCAGCGTGTGTGAGGTGGACATTCTGTGGGGTGACATTTTCACATACAGTCTGAGATAAATTTCTCTCCTATCTGCCTATACACTGAGCGGAATCTATCTGATCTGTGTGTTATGAGCAGCGTGTGTGAGGTGGACATTCTGTGTAGTTTTCCGTGTGAACACCAGATAAACACCAGTACCAAAAATAACTCAGGCGAAGCCGGGTATATCAGCTAGTGTAACATATTAGTTATACTGCACCGGGAACACAGTTAAGAAGAGTAAAAACATGCTGAAATTGCAGACATTGTTAATGTTGCCTCTAGAAAAAAGTGGAATAAAAAGCAATCAAAATATTATACGTTCCCAAAAATTAGATAAATGAAGATTAGTGTTCACCCTACCGAAAAAAACCTCTCATGGAGCTCCATCAATGGAAAAATAGAAAATGCTATGGCTCTTGGAGTGCGGCGACGCAAAAGCAAATATAAAAAAAAAAAAAAAAAGCTAAACATATAAAAACGGCATAAACTTGGAATCGTCGAGATCGTGCCGACCCAGAGAATAATGTTATCACATTATTTATTTAGCATTCTGAACGCCATAAAAAATAAAATCCAAAAAACAAATGGCAGAAAAAAAGCAAGTCCTCATATAGCTGCGTTGACAGAAAAATGTTAAAAGTTATAGCTCCTAGAATGTGACAATTAAAGAAAATCTTAAAAATTAGTTGGTGATTAAGGCTTAAATAGGCTTCATCACTGAGTCGTTAATCATCAAGTACAGGTCTGAAATGTTTTCTTGTAACCTAGCAACAACAGTTTTTAAGACAACAAGTAAGTGCAGTCCAGTAAAGAAGGTTTCATCACAGAGTGAACCTTACCACAGGTAAGTAAAGACACTGATGGAGCCTGCGCCAAACTAATCTTTGGTGCACTACATCTGTTTATTTATTGCAGCAAGTGGTGGCTCAACGCATTACGCTATTCAATTTGCTTCAGGTAATGAAAATTGCATAGGCGTACTGCATTAATAAAGTAGCACACCAAAAAAAATAATTTTTGAAGTGCCGGATCTGTACTACCAGTGTCAATGATTCAAATGACACTTTTGAGCCTAAATAACATTCTTTTCCTAAAAGGTATAAATGGTCATCTAAATAGGTAAGTCCAGTCCTAGCAGGTACCCAGATATCTTCATCAGTAGTTTGAGGTTCACAAACTTCAGAAGCTGCAGCAAGTGTCCATCAGCTTTCCTCGTGGCAGAAGATCCTCTTTTGCGGTTATGATATCAGGGAGATGACCCCAACACCTCTCCCTGAGCCGATGTCCATCAAATACCCTCATGGCATCAGCATTAGATCGCGGCACCTTCCACTCACTTCCACTACAACCGACACCCACAAGTGCTTCGTCTTTTGACAACCCGCTTCCTCCTGAATAGTTCAAAAAATGAGTTGGAATAGTCCAAAAAAAGAACAAGTTTTGTGCGCTACTACAAATTCTCAGATACGTTCTGCACCCAGGCGAGTTTCATCTTTGCCTATGTTGGACAAAAATGTCCTACCAGCAGTTTTAGGTATTTCACATTATTCTGGTAAATATACATTTGGGGGGGGGGGGGGGGGGGAATGATTTTTTTTCAAAACGGACTTTCCAAAGAAATATTATAAGTCAGGAACCCAACCATTCCAAAATAAAAGGTAAAAGATAGAGAGGCGTTTATATTGCGGATTGGAACACAAATGTCACGTCGGCCTTTCAAATGTTGGATTGCTAAATCTGTACTTGATGCCTGCAGGACTTTGCTTAAAAAACTAACATTCTAGGGGACATCAGACAAAGGAACATGGAGATCCTTCTTGGTCTACTCCTTGTCTGGCTGGAGATATGCCAAGGGATGAGGTACAGTTAAATGGGTAGCATTTTGTTTGCATGGACTGCAGAGCAGATACAGCAGTGGATTAGCTTAAAGGTAGAGTCTGCCAGCTGGAACTTGTCGTCCAAACTGCAGGTATGATGTAATAGAGCAGGAGGAGATGAGCAGACGGATATATAGTCTTATGGGGAAAGATTCAGTATAATCTGTACATTATTAATTTAAACCCTTTGCTCATTCCAAGCTGCAGAATCCAATGGGCGGTCCGATCAGTGATTGACAGCTATCAGTGTATGACTGTACATTTAGGGGTGGTTGTAAATCACTGATAGGACCACCCATTGGACTTTTCAGCTCACAATGATTAGGGATATAAATGTATAAAATACAAGTTATACTGAATCTTTCCTTATAAGACTATATCCCCATATATAATATCAATCTGCCTAGCTCCTCCTGCTCTATGATATCATGCCTGCCATTTGGACAGCAAGTACCAGCTTACAGATTGCCTTTAAACCCTATCCCATTCTCTCTTATACATCAGCAGAATTCTGTGCATCCCAAGACTGAGGAAGTGATGGATATTATGGCAAATGTTGACAGTATCTCGGGGTACCTTCTTGAGGAATTCACGGGTTCTATAAGAAATGACTTTTTGAGGACATTTTTCTTGGATCAAAGTCTGTACATTCACATATATTGATGCATTGATGGCCATGATAATCTTACAATGTTACTACTGTCTATTAGATCCGCCCTGTTACATTATCACTGTGCTCCATTTTTAGAGCTGCTAACTACTCCAACATTAACAGTGACCCCACAACCAGTTTTTACGGAGGGTAACATGATCCTAAAATGTGGGACAAGTCTCCATCCTACTAGACAGAACAGACAACTACGATTTGCTTTCTACAGAAAAGGACAGATTGTTCAGGACTTCGGTATAAATGATATCTATGAAGTCTACAATGTTCAGCTGAAGCATTCTGGGAAATATTCATGTGAGGTAAAAACTTCAGATGGCCGAGTAAGGAAGAGAAGTGCAGAGCGACTCCTGCAGATAGAAGGTGAGGATGGACCTGGTGATGTCTTCTACATATGAGATCTTCCTCTACCTGCAGCATGGATGAATTAAGTTTAAAATTCCTCCATATAATATATTTCCCACATATCTCTTTCATCTTTAGAGCTTTTCTCTGATCCAAAAATTATGGTGACCAGTGAATTATATGAAGGAGATCCGATGACCCTGACATGTGAAACGACTCTTAGTTCATATATAAATTCTGCAGAAGTGCAGTTTGCCTTCCATAGAGATGGACAGGAGGTTCAGGGATTCACATCATTTAATAAATATGAAGTTCAGTCTTCTCACCTGGAGCATTCTGGGAAATATTCATGTGACGTAGAAGCTACAGTTTACCGAGTGAGGAAGAAAAGTGCAGAGCGATTACTGCAGATAGAAGGTGAGGATGGATGCTGGTTATGTCGTCTACATGTGAGATCTTCTTCCTCTACCTGAAGCATGGATGAAGTGAGTTTTGGGAAAGTGTAAAATCCCTCCAGATAATATATTTCTCATCTTTCTTTCATTTTTAGAGCCGTTCTCACACCCAAATATTACTGTGACCAGAGAATTGTTTGAAGGAGATCCGATGACCCTGACATGTCACACAACTATTAGTCCACGCGTAAATCCTACAGAAGTGCAGTTTGCTTTCTACAGAGATGGACAGGAGGTTCAGGGATTTACATCATCTAATAAATATGAAGTTCAGTCTTCTCACCTGGAGCATTCTGGGAAATATTCATGCGATGCAAAAACTACAGATGGACGTGTAAGGAAGAGGAGTGCAAAGCGATTGCTCCAGATTAATGGTGAGGATGGACGCTGGTTATACAGTACATGCTACACATGAGAACTTCTCTGTTTGTGGAGAATAAATGAATGCAGTTTTAGGAAATGTAAAAATTCCCTCTACATTGAACACATTCCCATCTAGAGTATTTCTATCTGTATTCCAGAGTATTATTTACACAATTAAGCAGTTGTCAAAGTCTATTGGGTGGACAAAAATTTAAACATTATTAAAGGGGTTTTCCAAGTTATTGATCGTATATACACTCATTTTCATAAAGAAAATCGAGCCCCAGAAGGAGTTGTCAGAACCGAATGGAACTGTACCATGGCAATTCCAAAAAAAGGGGGGAAACGGTAAAATGTCAAAAAAAAAAAAGAGTACAGTGATTTGGAAATCTTATCTAACCATATTTTACATAAAGCAGAACATAGAACACATATCAGGCAAAAGTGAGACAT
Source organism: Eleutherodactylus coqui (assembly GCA_035609135.1). NCBI lineage: Eukaryota > Metazoa > Chordata > Amphibia > Anura > Eleutherodactylidae > Eleutherodactylus > Eleutherodactylus coqui. Next base: position 227,254,153 of record CM069410.1, on the reverse strand, counting down.
TTATCAATTTCATTTTAAAAAATCAACGCATTTAGAAATTGATGGCAGTAACACATCTCACAACAAAGTGTTCCATTAAAAAAGTACAACTTGTCCTGAAAAAAAAAAAACTTTAGATAGCACCAATTAGAAAACAAAATGTTAGGAGTCTTTCAAAACGTGAAAAAAAGGTTGCCAAAATACCTTTGAAATTTGGTATTGACATAATAAAACTGGCCTGCATAATTAATCTATATATGTAAAGACGAAAGCCCTCACTGACTGACCGACTGACTGACCGACAGACTCACTGACTCACTGACTGACTCGCCACTAAATCTGCAACTTCCCGATGTCGTACAAACATGAAATTTGGCACAAGCATAGACTAGGTCCAAAATAGGAAAATTATTCAATTCTAGTGCAAAAGAACTAGCATCCAAATTTTATGTACATAATGTAATTCTCTCACTTTCCGATGTCAGAGAAACTTGAAATTTGGCACGAGCATAGAATATGTCCAAAATGGGAAAAGCTTATGGGTCCCAACTCGATTATTTAATTCTAGTGCAAAAGAAATAGCATCCAAATTTTACATAGGTAATCTAATTCTCTGACTTCCCGATGTCATAGAAACTTGAAATCTGGCATGAGCATTGATTATGTCATAAATAGGAAAAGCTAATGGGTCCCAACTAGAGATGAGCGAGTATATTCGCTAAAGGCAATTGCTCGAGCGAACATTGCCTTTAGCGAGTATCTCCCCCGCTCGAGACAGAAGGTTCAGGTGCCGGTGCGGGGGAGTGGTGAGTAGCAGCTGTCAGCAGGAGGGAGCGGGGGGGAGAGAGGGAGAGAGAGATCTCCCCTCCGTTCCGCCCCGCTCTCCCCCGCAGCTCCGTGTCCGCTGCCGGCACGTGAACCTTACGTTTCGAGCGGGGGAGATACTCGCTAAAGGTAATGCTCGCTCGAGCAATTGCCTTTAGCGAGTATACTCGCTCATCTATAGTCCCAACTCGATTATTCAATTCTATGCGCAAAAGAATTAGTGTCCAAATTTTATTTACGTAAAGTAATTCTCTCACTTCCCGATGTCAGAGAAACTTGAAATCTGGCATGAGTATTGATTATGTCATACATAGGAAAAGCCAATGGGTTCCAACTTGATTATTCAATTCTATGCGCAAAAGAATTAGTGTCCAAATTTTACGTACATAATCTAATTCTCTCAGTTCCCGATCTCATAAAACCTAGAAATTTGGCACAAGCATTGATTCTGTCATAAATAGGAAAATCTAATGGGTCCCAACTCAATTATTCAATTCTAAGCGCAAAAGAATAAGCATCCAAATTTTATGTACATAATCTAATTTTCTCACTTCCCGATGCAACAAATAATTACACAAATGTTTACCGCACAAATGTGAAATTTGCCATGACCATTCTTTGCATACTAAATATTGGAAATGTAAAGGGTTGCAACTTGATTATGTAATGTAACTAATAACACACATCTGTACTGCACAAACTTGAAATTTGGCATGACCATTCCTATGTTATGTAGCTAATAACATATCTGTACCCCATAATATATGAGACAGTTATCTTCTCAGCAAAACAAAACGCATTTAGAAATATGAGTATATACTGACAGGAATAAAACTGACTGTCGTATGTATTGAAAGGCTGTAAAGTGCAAAAGGAAGTGGACATAAACTGCTGGGATGGCGTATACCTTAAAGTATAACAAGGGGCTTCAACCTTTAGTTTGGGTAGGAAATTTGAATAAAAAGGGGCATTACCTTTCAGGGTAAAAATGAGGATAGTGTGTGAGGTGGCACATTCTGTGGGGTGGCATTTTCACATACAGTCTGAGATAAATCTCTCTCCTATCTGCCTATACACTGAGAGGAATCTATCTGATCTGTGTGTTATGAGCAACATGTGTTAAGTGGACATTCTGTGGGGTGACATTTTCACATACAGTCTGAGATAAATCTCCTATCTGCCTATACACTGAGAGGAATTTACCTGATCTGCATGTTATGAGCAGCGTGTGTGAGGTGGACATTCTGTGGGATGACATTTACACATACAGTCTGAGATAAATCTCTGTCCTATCTGCCTATACACTGAGAGGAATCTATCTGATCTGTGTGTTATGAGCAGCGTGTGTGAGGTGGTACATTCTGTGTAGTTTTCCGTGTGAACACCAGATAAACACCAGTACCAAATTAAAGGGGTTGTCCCGCGGCAGCAAGTGGGTCTATACACTTCTGTATGGCCATATTAATGCACTTTGTAATGTACATTGTGCATTAATTATGAGCCATACAGAAGTTATAAAAACTTTTTCACTTACCTGTTCCGTTGCTGGCGTCCTCGTCTCCATGGTGCCGTCTAATTTTCGCCGTCTAATGGCCAAATTAGACACGCTTGCGCAGTCCGGGTCTTCTTCTCTTCTCAATGGGGCTCCGTGTAGCTCCGCCCCGTCACGTGCCGATTCCAGCCAATCAGGAGGCTGGAATCGGCAATGGACCGCACAGAAGAGCTGCGGTCCACGGAGGGAGAAGATGCCGGCGGCCATCTTGACCGGTAAGTATAGAAGTCACCAGAGCGCGGGGATTCAGGTAAGCGCTGTGCTGTTTTTTTTTTTAAGTCCCTGCATCGGGGTTGCCTCGCGCCGAACGGGGGGGGGGGGGGGGATGGGTTTGAAAAAAAAAAAACCCGTTTCGGCGCGGGACAACCCCTTTAACTCAGGCGAAGCCGGGTATATCAGCTAGTGCAGCATATTAGTTATACTGCACGTGGGAACACAGTTAAGAAGAGTAGAAACATGTTGGAATTGCAGACATTGTTAATGTTGCCTCTAGAAAAAAGTGGAATAAAAAGCAATCAAAATATTATACGTTCCCAAAAATTAGATAAATGAAGATTAGTGTTCACTCTACCAAAAAAACCTCTCAGGGAGCTCCATCAATGGAAAAATAAAAATGCTATGGCTCTTGGAGTGCGGCGACGCAAAAGCAAATATTAAAAAAAAAACTAAACTTATAAAAACTGCATAAACTTGAAATCGTCGAGATCGTGCCGACCCAGAGAATAATGTTATCACATTATTTATTTAGCATTCTGAACGCCATAAAAAATAAAATCCAAAAAACAAATGGCAGAAAAAAAAGCAAGTCCTCATATAGCTGCGTTGACAGAAAAATGTTAAAAGTTATAGCTCCTGGAATGTGACAATTAAAGAAAATCTTAAAAATTAGTTGGTGATTAAGGCGCAAAGAGGCTTCATAACTGAGTCGTTAATCATCAAGTACAGGTCTGAAATGTTTTCATGTAACCTAGCAACAACAGTTTTTAAGACAACAAGTAAGTGCAGTCCAGTAAAGAAGGTTTCATCACAGAGTGAACGTTACTACAAGTAAAAACACTGATGGAGCCTGCGCCAAACTAATCTTTGGTGCACTACATCTGTTTATTTAATGCAGCAAATGGTGGTTCAACGCATCACGCTATTCAATTTGCTTCAGGTAATGAGAATTGCATAGGCGTGCTGCATTAATAAAGTAGCACACCAAAAAAATTAATTTTTGAAGTGCCGGATCTGTACTACCAGTGTCAATGATTCAAATGACACTTTTGAGCCTAAATAACATTCTTTTTCTAAAAGGTATAAATGGTCATCTAAATAGGTAAGTCCATTCCTAGCAGGTACCCAGATATCTTCATCAGTAGTTTGAGGTACATTTAGGGGTGGTTGTAAATCACTGATAGGACCGCCCATTGGACTTTTCAGCTCACAATGATTAGGGATATAAATGTATAAAATACAAGTTATACTGAATCTTTCCTTATAAGACTATATCCCCATATATATCAATCCCCATATATATCAATCTGCTCAGCTCCTCCTGCTCTATGATATCATGCCTGACATTTGGACAGCAAGTACCAGCTTACAGATTGCCTTTAAACCCTATCCCATTCTCTCTTATACATCAGCAGAATTCTGTGCATCCCAAGACTGAGGAAGTGATGGATATTATGGCAAATGTTGACAGTATCTAGGGGGTACCTTCTTGAGGAATTCACGGGTTCTATAAGAAATGACTTGTTGAGGACATTTTTCTTGGATCAAAGTCTGTACATTCACATATATTGATGCATTGATGGCCATGATAATCTTATAATGTTACTACTGTCTATTAGATCCGCCCTGTTACATTATCACTGTGCTCCATTTTTAGAGCTGCTAACTACTCCAACATTAACAGTGACCCCACAACCAGTTTTTACGGAGGGTAACATGATCCTAAAATGTGGGACAAGTCTCTATCCTACTAGACAGAACAGACAACTGCGATTTGCTTTCTACAGAAAAGGACAGATTGTTCAGGACTTCGGTATAAATGATATCTATGAAGTCTACAATGTTCAGCTGAAGCATTCTGGGAAATATTCATGTGAGGTAGAAACTTCAGATGGCCGAGTAAGGAAGAGAAGTGCAGAGCGAATATTGCAGATAGAAGGTGAGGATGGACGCTGGTGATGTCTTCTACATGTGAGATCTTCTACCTGCAGCATGGATGAATTAAGTTTAAAATTCCTCCATATAATATATTTCCCACATATCTCTTTCATCTTTAGAGCTTTTCTCTGATCCAAAAATTATGGTGACCAGTGAATTATATGAAGGAGATCCGATGACCCTGACATGTGACACGACTCTTAGTTCATATATAAATTCTGCAGAAGTGCAGTTTGCCTTCAATAGAGATGGACAGGAGGTTCAGGGATTTACATCATCTAATAAATATGAAGTTCAGTCTTCTCACCTGGAGCATTCTGGGAAATATTCATGTGACGTAGAAGCTGCAGTTTACCGAGTAAAGAAGAAAAGTGGAGAGCGATTACTGCAGATAGAAGGTAAGGATGGATGCTGGTTATGTCGTCTACATGTGAGATCTTCTTCCTCTACCTGAAGCATGGATGAAGTGAGTTTTGGGAAAGTGTAAAATCCCTCCAGATAATATATTTCCCATCTTTCTTTCATTTTTAGAGCCGTTCTCACACCCAAAAATTACTGTGACCAGAGAATTGTTTGAAGGAGATCCGATGACCCTGACATGTCACACAACTATTAGTCCACGCGTAAATCCAACAGAAGTGCAGTTTGCTTTCTACAGAGATGGACAGGAGGTTCAGGGATTCACATCATCTAATAAATATGAAGTTCAGTCTTCTCACCTGGAGCATTCTGGGAAATATTCATGCGATGCAAAAACTACAGATGGACGTGTAAGGAAGAGGAGTGCAGAGCGATTACTCCAGATTAACGGTGAGGATGGACGCTGGTTATACAGTACATGCTACACATGAGAACTTTTCTGTTTGTGGAGAATAAATGAATGCAGTTTTAGGAAATGTAAAAATTCCCTCTACATTGACACATTCCCATCTAGAGTATTTCTATCAGTATTTCAGAGTATTATTTACACAATTAAGCAGTTGTCAAAGTCTATTGGGTGGACAAAAAGTTAAATATTATTAAAGGGGTTTTCCAAGTTATTGATCTTATATACACTCATTTTCATAAAGAAAATCAAGCCCCAGAAGGAGTTGTCAGAACCGAATGGAACTGTACCATGGCAATTCCAAAAAAAGTGGGGAAACGGTAAAATGTCAAAAAAAAAAAAAGAGTACAGTGATTTGGAAATCTTATCTAACCATATTTTACATAAAGCAGAACATATAACACATATTAGGCAAAAGTGAGACATTCATCAATTTCTTTTAAAAAAATTAACGCATTTAGAAATTGATGGAAGTAACACATCTCACAAATGTTGGGACGGGTAAAAAAAAAGCTGGAAATGTAAGCGTTACTAATGTAAAACAGCTGAAGGGTCAATTTTATACTAAATCACATGACTGTAAAATAAAGTATGTTAGAGATAAAATATGGTTAGATGAGATTTCCAAATCTTTGTTTTTTTGTTTTCTTTTCATTTATTATCATTTTACAAAGTGTTCCAACTTTTTTGTAATTGGGATTATCTATGTGTGATTATAATGTTGATATACAGTAAGTAAGTGATTACAATATCCAAGCAAAAAGAGAATTTCTTATGCGGGAAACTGAGCACTTGAAGGGAAACTCTACTCTAGCACCCTAGTGGGCCACCTGTAGCAGGCCCGCCCGTATCACATCTTGGATACATCTACCGCATGGTGTCCTGTGGCATATCTGTCTATGTTTCCTTTGATTGAGTCATTAGATCGTGTAAACTCACAGGTTGTCATACATGAACTGTTGATGATAAATCTGGCAATCAGGAAGGCTACAGAAGAGTGGCAATGTTGTGAAGGCAGTTTTTTTTACACCCTTGCTGTTTGTGGCTGAGCATTATCTTGCTGGTAAATGCCTATTATAAGCCTTGCCATGAGAGGCAGCACATTGTCCCTTGTACCACTACTAGGGGTGATCGACTGTCATAAGCAATACACCCCAGACCATCACACCAGCTGGGGGGGGGGGGGGGGGGGCAGTGTGCTGCTCCCCAGCAAAGACAGGCGTGATATGCTCACCCTGAGGTCTACAGACACAGACACGGCTGCCATCAGAGCACAAACTTAGGCTGCATTCATCGCTGAAGACAACACGGTTCCAATGCATAGCAGTCCAGTTTTGTTATTCATGCCACCACTGCAAATGATAGCAACAGTGGGTGTCAAAGGCAGTGCATGTAATGGGCACCATGAGTCTAAATGTTCTTCAACCAAGCGCCTCAAAATAGTTTATACAGACACTGAGGCCTGTAATGATGGTGCCACTTCTCTTTGGATGGTCAACAATGAAACAGTTGGAACTGTTTGTATTTGTCGGACAATTAGACGATCCTTTCTACTGATGGTCTGCTGAGGCAGATATACGACACATTACAGCTGACGTCCCTGTCCAGCCTCCTAGTGACTGCAGCAGTAATATGGGTAAGCAACCCACGTGAGCTCTGCCGCCAAAGTAAACAGATGACCGTAGCACAGAAAGTAGTAATGGGGGATAAGTATTTTTTGTTACATACAATGTGTCCCGCCCACTGCTACTAATGTTAGGGGTGGTCACAAAGTCACTTGTTTCTTCAATTAAAAAATTCCCCTTGAAAAAATAAATAAACCCTAATTGCATCTTCTTTGTTCCTTGAGAACTACTTTGTTTTCAGACAATAGTTCTGTAAAAAATAAATAAAATAAACAATAATCAGATCTGGTACCACTACAATCATAATTATCAACAGAATAAAGTTAACATGATATTTTACCACACATTAGGCAGCATATAAAAAGAATAGTTAAATTGCTTTTTCCTTTGTATCTTTCCTGTCTTGTATCGACGATGGACGATGGTTTACAGGTCCAGCAGTCACAAATCTGCGAGGTATGGCACCCAGGGGCAGACTACAGGGTCGAGCTCCTCTTGCACTTGCACAAGATAAAGCCCAAAATGCACCTTGCATGGCTTAGCATGCCCCTAGCTGCCACCATTAACCGTTTCGGACAGGTAGGTCAGTCACCTCGGTTTCCACCAGCCGACACTGAGTAAGCACACTTCAGAGTTATGGATCCCTTAAAACGTTCAAGTATAACTAATAAACATTATTATTTTAAAAAGTGTTAGCAGTGCTTATATAAAAATTCTCAAAAGAAGTTTTACATAAAAGGACGAGGAGCACGCAAATATACAGAAACAGTATAATACAGTAAGGGGCAAAATAAGAGAAAACACCAGTCTAGGAAGGGGTTTCCAAAATTCCTGGTGTGGAAAAGGGGCTTCCTTAGTTTTAAAGCCTTCGTAAAACCACACCTCCTCCAGCCTTCATTTACATAATCGAAAAGCATGCCGAGTATATGCGTATTTCATCTGAATGTGATTGTTCTCAGTAAGAGAAACCAAGTAATCTTGTAGATCTTAGACCTTTTAATGGCTAACAAAAATACATTATGTTGTAACAAGCTTTAAAAGGTGCAGGTCTGAAGCGGAGATAACACACATCATAAACCTATCATATTCCTTAGCTCAGTGGACTGATTAAGTATTTACTCCTCTGCTCAGCTTGTCTGGTATTGTTTTAAGTGCAGATCAGTCTCAAATTTCTGTGGGTGAACATTTGTATCTAGGTCAAGAAGGGTGTACTCTCTGCATTTGTAGATTATATATATATATATATATATATATATATATATATATACCCCATCCAAATCAGTTTCATTAAGCCCGACGAAGGGTCCATAGAAGATCTGAAAGCTTGCTATAACATCATGTACTTTTGTTAACCATTAACAGGTCTTATATGTAAAAGACTATTTGGTTTCTTTTAATGAGAACAATCACACTTTGCTCTACTGGCTAACACGATACCAAACCATTTTTTCGATCATCTGGATAAAAAACTGATTTAACATATCAGACATATTTCCCCAAGAGGCACTCCAATAGGGTAACTATGGCCGCCATGTTTCATATCATGAATCCGACTTCTTGTAGATACCAAACATGATTTGCAATAGATAACTGGCTATGTATACATGCAATTCTGCGGGTTCTGTGGGTCATACAGGGAAGGGAATAATGCACTGGGTACATGGTCCCAAAAATATAATTACTGTTAGGCTGGGACCTTCAGATGACCCATAATCCCCATTATAAATGTCTCCTCTGATAAATACAGTATCAAGGCTTGGTGTGTCTAGTTAGTGTAGACTGGACACAGGATGAAGAACAAATGTTTGGGGGAATGTAGTAATTGACATCCCCTTGTCATTTGGTAACTTCGTTAACATCACAATAAGGGGTTTCCTTGCTGATTCCACAAAGACAAATAGCCTCAAAGACAACTTGCAGGTGTGAGTGGAGGGTGAAAATGAATTCAGATGAGCTCTGCTTGGCAAAAAATACATTTCCATCTGCTCGGTCAACCCAACTTTCCCTAGACCAGAAAGGTGGCAGACTGACACAAAAAAATGAGTTGAGATCTAGCAGTATCAATATACAACACCCCCCCATAAAATATTATACAACTTAATCACTAATTTATATATTCCCCAGAAGCAGTCTAGATAATCATCTAGTTGGGTATAAAATCATCTAGTTCCTGTGGTAATAGTAGAAATACTCTGAGGTTTTTTATTCAAAAATAATAAAATAAATGAACATTTTTTTATTTTCAGGTGGCACAAACAATATCTGGCATATCCGGCAGAATATCGTCCGTCTGGCCTTATCCGCATGTGTATTAATTCTTGCTGCACTATTTATCTTCTATCATATAAAATGGATGAAGTCTATAGAACCAGCAGATGGATCTACAACATAAGGATCACCTGAGCTACAAGATCCAACATCATCATCCATCCATGTTCCTACAGCATAGATACAAATATATACCTGGTGGGGAGGAGAGAGGCAGAGAGCCGGTGAGGGGGAGGGAAGGGAATAGACAACTCAGATGGTAGCGTATATCGGCCGTCCATGAAAACGGTGGCCGATATACGCTCCTGCGAATAAAACTTAAGTGTGACTGACACACAATATCCAACTGTTGCGCTGTGTAGTCTTATAGTCTAAGGTAAAAATAGTATTTTACTTGTTTAATCATGATTTTGAGTAGAAGTAGTAGCACCAAGGAAAAGGTTCTGAATGGTCCCAATAGCTGCACATCCGCCATTGTTCTGCATTCATCATCTGGTTGCATCAGCTTCTATATATCAGTAACGTCAGTAAAATGTTTCATTGCTGTGATATCTCTATTTTTGTCACATAAATTCTAAGGAAGCTCATCAGTGAGATTAGAAGTAATATCGTGTACATGAGACTTGTCTCAAAAAAAAAAAAACAAGCCCTCCAACAGCTACAATAATGGATAAATAAAAGAGTTATGATTTTTTTGGGAATTAAGCATTTTAGGACTAGAGTTTTATAATTTTTTTATTCTTGTTTTCCATTGACGTAGCCATGTGGGGGCTTGTTTTTTGCGGGACGAGTTATATTTTTTTAATGGTACCTTTAATGTATCATATAGTGTACAAAAATTTTTTTTTATTTTCAAGTATGAAAAATGCTTAAAAAAACAATGCAATATCCTCCATTTTGATGGGTTTCCTTTTTACAGCATTCACAGTGCATTAAAGATTATATATGACATTTTGTAGAGTGATATGTTTTTATTATTACCATTTTGGGGTGCATACATCTTTTTGATCACTTTTTATTCAAATTTTTTGAAAGAGCTGGGGTTCTATAAAAAGTTTCTAGCATTCCATTTTTTTGTTTGTTTCGGGCTTCGCTGTGTGGGATAAATATTTTCATATTTTAATAGTTTAGACTTTTACATACATCGAGATACCAAATATGCATTTTTAATTGTTTAGTTTTTTTTTAATAGTAACAATGGGAAAAGATTTTTTTTTTTACTTTTAATATTTTCTTTGCTTTTGTGACTGTTTAATATATATTTTTATACTTTTATTTAGTTCTCACATGGGATTGAACTTGTTGCGGCTTGTCGGTTGCGACAACGTCGTAGCATGGTGGCTTTCACAAGCTATGACCTGCGGCCTGGTTAAGCAGGTCTAGGGTTAATGCATCATGTGTGGAATCATGCATAACTGCATGTTGGATTAGCCATGCCTGAGAGTAAGGTGGAGGTGTAGTTCTCTATTCACTCTGCCATTGTTTCAGGTGCAGACTAGCTATTTATTCTCTGCCCTCCTTGTTAGCAGTGCTGCTTATTTTCGTACACAGTGGAGTATGTGGAGTTGAAGCTTAATGGTGTTCTGCAACTTGCAGTAGCTGCTGGGTCTTTTTCTGTTGCTTTGTTGTTTGTCTTTTCTGTTTTTTCTTTGCGGGTCTGTGCGTCTCTCCAGGGGTTTTTTATAGGAACATTCAGGCCCCAGAAAGAAGACCGCTGAGCAACCCTTTATCAGGGCGATGTCCACGCTTTAGGTAGGAACCTGTCACTTCCCAACTCGGTTAGGGCCAGGCTTCCCTCCTTCCCTGGAGTTGGTGTCATCGTCCCGCATTACGATGTTTACGTTTTTGTTATCATTTATACATTCCCAGTCACTGTGCTTAGTGGTATACTCTGTTACAGGTCCTTACAATCGTGGTTCACCACACCACGTCTTTGCTAAGTGTGGTGCTTGGGCTCTGCACGGAGGTGACAGAACTTTAATATTGCAGCATACAGCAATTTTTGATGTTGCCACGGACAGGGCTGGATAGGCAACTGTGCATGGCAGCCCTAGGAGTCTTCAGTAGATTACGTTCTGCCATGCTAGCCCATTAGCACTCTCCGATTGTGCTGTAAAGGGAGGCGCTGGGGTGTAAGAGAGTCTGCCCCCCTCTTGCTGACTGCTTAGACGCATGGTCAGCTTTGTCCATTGACCCAAATAGTTAACTGCCATGATCAGAGCTAACGCTGATCACATCAGATACTGGCTGATTTGGGTCCTGAGGCCACTTTGTAAAGCTGCTCCAGGAAGAGAGAGAAGAAGCCCCGCAGGGCTTTGTGAATTCCCCAATTCTCCATAGCAAGGAGAGAGAGCGAGGCGAAGGGTTAACACCCACTGCTCCTCTCTGTCCCTTGCTATGGGAAAATCCTCCATGGGTCTGCTCACTCTCCCTGCTCTGGGGGACATCCCCCATAGCTCTGCTAAATCTCCCTGCTATGGAGACTTAAAATAGTGGGTGGGGCTATAGGGAGTCTTATGGAGAATTCCTATAGGAAAGCATAGGGGGCAGGGTTAGAGGGTGTTCCACTAGCCCCACTGCCCCGATCTCTGGGGAAGCCCTGTAACACTGCTCCCCTCTCTCTACCTGTAAATTGGGAAATCTCTTGCAGAGAGAGGAGGACAGATTCCCCTACTGCCCCCCCCCCCATCCTGCTGAGGAATTGTCCAGCGGGGGAGGGGGGGGGGCAGAAGGAATACCTGGTTGCTTACAGTGGGACATTTAAAAGGTGTTTTTGGCCAGAAGTACCTTTTAAATGTTATGATGTAAGCAGAGGGGGAAATATTCCTGCTACCATAGGAGTCAATGGAAACTCCTGCCATCGCCCAACAAAGATGATGCATGTTCTATCTTTCTTGGGTGCGCCGCGTTTTGTGACCCTAATTCCACGCATATGAACGCTTTTATAGGAACCCATTGATTCTTTTAGGACTGGAGGTACTACCTCCCTCAATATCACTCCCTCTAATTAAATAATAAACACTCCAGCAAATCCTAGCTTTTAAACATTAGGTTGGCCACAGCTTTTATTAATATAACTATTTTTAAAACATTAACTTTAAAACTTTACCCCTTTCCTTGTTACATTATTCACATCTTTTTTTCTTAAAACCGACCACAAGGCATTTGTAAGCCCCAATCTAATCAGGCTGCTAACCGCCTTCATCCACTGGCATGGAAAGTTTCCAATACCAAGGATGCAGTATACCCCCTATGCCGCACTCCGTCCCACCATATCCCCTCTCTATAAAGCTGCCTCCAATCCGTCTTGTAATCCTCATAGAAAAATGTCTAAGCCTATATTGTTCAGTGGTGAACAGCAATTCCCCCTAATGATTGTACGAACTTGGAAATTTTTGCATTAACCCTCGAAACACTCCTGGAAATGGAGTAGGTCCTGTTTCATAATTACTAATGGTTCGTTCATTTTTATGAAGCTCAGATCATTTCCTCCTGCATGCACCAACAGGATCGCCTCGCATTGAGCCCATCTGCAGATCTGTATCACCTCAGGCAGCAGTCTGGACCATTGCATTTTACTGATTCCAAGCCAATGCACTGATGCGCCTTTTAGACCCAGTCCTCTCCCGACTGGTCGCACCATTGTGCGTCTCTCTGCCCAATGCACATAAGAATGCCTGATGATCCATATCTGCCACGGTATCTCTGTTGTAGCAAATGACCAATAAGAAGCAGCACACCCCAACTGACAAACGGTCCTACAGTAAAGCGAATGCGAAAAAATGAAAATTTCTATCTTACATGGCCACTACCGACCTACCGCTTGTGTCCTATGACTACACTATCTTCAAATCCGGCCTAACATAAGACTTGTATGCATCTGACTTCCACCGGACTAAATGCTTAATTCCTTCCTCGATTACCCCACAATCATAAGCCACAAAGTCGCGCCAATTCTGAACAAATGAATTCCGAAATCCTTTGGGGATTAAGCCTGCTGTAACTAAAGCCACATGCAGAACTGCCGTGAACTGAAAACGCGCTAACGGGGAACCTGATACATGCACCAGGAACTGGTCGCACTTTACTCACTGCGCCATGTACTGACTTACTAAACCCACTGGGCACCAACCCAAACCCAACGCCTTGATGGAAACCCATTCTCCCCTTCCATACATGTCCATTTTTGACCTTCAAATGCACACTCAGACCACACCCTCTTCAACTATCACATCAGTCCTCTGCGTTCCCCCCGGCCTTGGTCTTGCTCACTGCAACTAGCTTGCCAATCCTCAAAGCGGCAAAAAATGCCAATACAAAACCCACCCTAAACAGCAGCGTCTCTGACTCGTCCATATACATGAATTCCAAGACCTCCAACAGCATTCCTAAAAATGAAAAGATGATTGGGCAGTGATTATCTATTCATCCCCGCTCCTTCTTCAATCTTTTTATGATGTGACCGAACACAAATTCCGTCGTAATGTCGACCGTGCCATGTAATCTTTAAAAAAAAGCCACCTCGCATGGATGCTTCTTCGCTACTCCCACCGAAGCTCCTTTCTTTTGCAAATCCATCAACATATCCAACACAGCCGATCGTGGGCCTCCCTTTTTGGGAGTACACCTCCATATACTCCAACTACAATGCCCAGACCGCATTGTAGCTCCTCCAAGTAGCTTCGGCCAGTGACACCCGCACTAACTTCAGCATGTCTCCTCTGCTATGTCCTATAAAGAAGTTGGGCAACATACCCCCTTGGCATCCGCGGTCAGGTGAAGTTCCCTGAATGTCACCATCTGCAAATGAGACATGGGACATATTTTGCTTGCAAGCACACAAAGTAATTGCAAGCATCTAAATACTAAATGCCATAGCACTGCCAACACCTGGGGGGAAGAGGATTGCCTATTAATCATATGCACTACTGCTGTGCTGTCCAACCACAAGCAAATCCTCCAAACCTTCAACTCCTTACCCCACACTTCTAACGCCACTAAGATGGGAAAAAACTCTAACATCGTTATTTTTCTGTCCCATGGCCTTTCTTTCCAGACCATTGGCCAGGGGGTCCTGCACCAATGGTCCCCAAAAATCACTCCGAACCTGCTTGCTCCTGCCGCATCCGAAAAGAGGCAGAGATCTTTGCACGGTAATTCCTCCCTCAGCCGCATAACCTGCCCATTGAAGGAATGCAGAAAGACTCCAAATATGGAGATCCACCCAGAGATACAAAATGATGCGCGGATTTTATCCCTATGTTTGCCAACGACAGACGACGATAAAAAGCATTGCCCATCGGGATTACTTTACAGGCAAAATTCAACAAACCCAGAAGCACGTGCATTACCATTTTGGAATTTCCCACCTTTGCCATCATCTGCCTAAGGCTATCTACTTTCTCTTCCAGCAGCCGAAAAACCATCCCGACCATGTCAATTTCTATACCCCAAAAGACTAGGCACGATATGGGCCCCAGCGTTTTTTCTTCCGACAGCGGGACGCCGACCTGTCCCATCAACCTCTGAAAAGTCGTCAATAAATACGCACAGTCTGATGGCTTGTGGGGTAACAAACGAAAAAATTGTCCAGATAGTGTATGACCGATGATAGGCCTTTCGTATTTTAGCATCCACTTGAGGAACGAGCCAAACAATTCAAAATAGTAACAAGAGATGGAGCATTCCAATCGGCAAACACATATCCACGAAATACTGACTGTTGAGCCTACAACCTAATAAATGAAAACAGTTCAGGTGCACAGCAAGCAAAAAGCCGATTCTATGTCGGCCTTCGCTAACTGTGCCCCTTTTCCCGCAAACTGCAGAAAACTCACAGCCCGGTCGAAGGATGTATACGAGACCGCGGCTTGCTCTTTTGAAATGCCATCTGTCACCAATTCCCCTTCGGGAAAAGACAAGTGATGGACTAACCGGAATTTGCCTGTTTCTTTCTTGGGAACCAGCCCCAATGGAGACACACGCAAATTCGTGAAAGGTGGTTCTTGGAATGAGCCATTCATGTGGCCTAATTCCACTTCCTTCAATAACTTTTCCATAACCAAATCGGCATTGTCCGTCGCAGACTTTAAGTTGGCGCCTAGCATTAACGTCGATTGATGAACAATGGAATAACAAACCCCTCAGAGAAACTCTGCCTGAGCAGGTTTGCTTCATCCTTTCTGTGATGCCTGTCTAGCCATGGCTGCAGGTACTTTCCTCTCACTGGCATGTGATGCACTGCCAGGAGCACCCACCGCAGCAGGGGTTCTCTGCCTACGGAAGCAATTCAGCCACATGGGGCATTCATGCCAGAACTTGCACGCAGCATAAAATCGGCAGTGGCCCTTGTTGAATGCCTAATAAGAGCCAAGTGTTTTTGTGGGTGCCACAGGGGACTGTTGACCAACTGCTGCAGCTTCCCCTGGAAAAGGAGATTTCTGCGGACACTGGGTCAAAATCAGCAGAATCCAAACATCAGTAGCTTTAGAAGCCTAATTAGTGGCTCCCGCGCCCGACACCCGACGCCTATAATCCTTGTCATAGCACCACCAAACTGCACCTCCGTATGCGCTGAAGATCATGTTGATGTAAACCATCAATTCCGAGCCTTAATTCGGTTGATGCTGGCATAAAGTGTGCGCCAGCAACAAAATAACCTGCAGCCAATTTCCAAAGGTCTTTGTGACCTTCGGCTTTCTGTCCGCACCTTCTTTGGCAAAATGCTCCTTATCGAGCGCTATTTGTTACACCGATATCAATGACCATATGTCAACGTCTTATTCTGTCCTTATCTTATCCACTGTTTTCCCTGGCAAACCCCCGCCTAAAGGGGCCACACCACAAAACATTGAATCTGTGAATTTCATGCCTTCCGTCATAGATTCCCCAAACAGACGGGCTAAGCATGCCCCCTGACAAACCACAGGACACTAAAAGCCTTTGTTTACACTCAAATTTACTCAGTAGTGACTTTAAAGCTCAAACAAAATCACCCACCCCTTCAGCATGCGCAGGGTCCAACACCTTATCACTAGAGATGAGCGAGCACACTCGTCCGAGCTCGATGCTCGTTCAAGCATTAGGGTACTCAAGATGCTCGTTACTCTAGACGAACACCACGCGGTACTC
The DNA here is from genome assembly GCA_035609135.1 of Eleutherodactylus coqui. Lineage (NCBI taxonomy): Eukaryota > Metazoa > Chordata > Amphibia > Anura > Eleutherodactylidae > Eleutherodactylus > Eleutherodactylus coqui. The sequence continues at coordinate 227,237,793 of CM069410.1, read as the reverse complement.
AAGTCAATTGCATTTCCTTCCCCGCATGTTTAGCACCATTTTCTAGGGAATAGACATGCAGGGAAGGCATTATGACTTCCTGCTGTGACGTGCCAGCCCTCCCCCCCCCCCCCCAGAGTAGTGAGTGGCTGGGCCGATCAGGTGACCGCCGAGTACTTAAACTGGTCCCGCCCGCGGCTCGCCTCAGACGCATGCTGGCAGAGATCAGGGAAAGTGCTGCTGCTGATAAAGGGAAAGTGTTAGAGTAGGATCCTGTCTTCAAGAACCCCAACAGTCCTTCTTAGGGCTACTCACTCTTCATAGTGTGCATTACTGTTGTGGCTGGCTGGGAGCAGTAGTGCACCAATTTTTTTTTTTTTTTTTTAAGCATCTCCGGCTGCGCAGGCCATTTCAGCTATACTGCTCTGTGTCTGCAGTGCCGTAGGCAGAGTTGAGGGAAAGAGCTGCTTATATAGGGAAAGTGTTAGAGTAGGATCCTGTCTTCAAGAACCACAACGGTCCTTCTTAGGGCTACATCTGACTGTGTGCATTATAGTTGTGGCTGGCTGGGAGTAGTAGTGCATCAATATTTGTATTACACATCTAGGCCTGTTCCCAGCCTTTCAGTAATAGTGTTCTCAGCCTGCAGTGCCGTACAACCAGCTCACCGTGAAACTGCTCTCTAATATTTCCTAGCTTACTGAAAACGACTTCAGTTATACCGTTCTGTGTCTGCAGTGCATAACAGAGAGTGTAGGGACACAGCCACTTCTATAGGAAAAGTTATACACTATACACTATACAGTCCTGATCCTCCGTGCAAGAACCCCAATGCTCCTTCTTAGGGCTACATCTGATCGTGCGCATTATAGTTGTGGCTGGATGGGAGCAGTAGTGCATACAGTCCTCATCCTCCATGCAAGAACCCCAACGCTCCTTCTTAGGGCTACATCTGACCGTGTGCATTACAGTTGTGGCTGGCTGGGAGCAGTAGTGCATCCATTTTTGTATTATGCATCTAGGCCTGTTCCCAGCCTTTTGTTCTCAGCCTGCAGTGCCGTACAACCAGCTCTCACCGTGAAATTGCTCTCTAACATTATCTAGCCTACTGCAAACGACTTCAGTTATACCGTTCTGTGCATTAGACAGAGGTCTCACCGCCAACAGTAGTGTAATATTTCCTGGGCCACTGCAAAGTATTTCAGCTCTGCCGCTGTGCAGAGCATCTCACAATACCATTTCCTTGGTGGACTTTAGTGGTCTTCTCCCACTCCATACAGCCTCTGTTATCTAGAAGTCTCTGCGAGCGTTAAATTGACCCTAGGTTTCAGCGCAAGACAGCGGGTTAATTTTTTCAAATTACAGCATAGAGCCTCAGCTATCTACAAGTAACTGTGTGCGGTGAATTAAGCCACAGTTGTCAGTGCTGTACAGTGGGGTAATTTATTTGGGCCGTGCTCTATTCTTAATCCACCATGATGAGGAGTAGGGGTAAGGGTCGAGGACGCGGACGTCCAAGTGAGGGTGTGGGCACAAGCCGAGTTCCTGGGCGTGGTGAATCACAGCCAGCTGCTGCGGGATTAGGAGAGAGGCAAGTTTCTGGGGTCCCCAGCTTCATAGCAAAATTTACGGGTCCGCGTGGTAGATCTTTATTACAACCAGAGCAGTGCGAGCATGTCCTGTCGTGGATGGCAGAAAACGCCTCCAGCAATGTATCGACCACCCAGTCTTCTACGCAGTCAGCTACTCCCAGCCTAGGGACTGCAACTCTGAATCCTTTGGGTGCTGCTCCTTCTTCCTCCCAGCCTCCTCACTCCATGAAAATGACATATCCTGAGCGGGAAGACTCCCAGGAACTGTTCTCGGGTCCCTGCCATGAGTGGGAAAAAATGGTTCCTCTCTCACTTGAGGAGTTTGTTGTGACCGATGCCCAACCTTTGGAAAGTTCCCGGAGTCCTGGTGATGAGGCTGGGGATTTCCGACAACTGTCTCAAGAGTTTTTTTTGTGAAGGAGGATGTAAGGGAGGAAGTAAGGGCAGTAAGTACGAGGGAGGAGCGCATAGAGGATTCGCAGGAAGAGCTGCTGGACGATCAGGTGACTAACCGCACCTGGTTTGCTAAGCCTACTGAGGACAGGGCTTCAGAGGGGAAGGCAAGTGCAGCAGCAGGACAGGTTGGAAGAGGCAGTGGAGTGGGCAGGGCCAAAACAAAGTATCCCTCAACTGTTTCCCAAAGCACCACCTCGTGGCAAGCCTCTGTGCAGAGGGCTAGGTGTTCAGAGGTGTGGATGTATTTTAGTGAGAGCGCAGATGACCGAAGGACTATGGTGTGCAACCTGTGTCGCACCAAGATCAGCCTGGGAGCAACCACTACCAGCCTCACCACCACCAGCATGCGCAGGCATATGATGGCCAAGCACCCCACAAGGTCGGACGAAGGCCATTCACCGCCTCCGGGTCACACCACTGCCTCTTCTCCTGTGCCCCAACCTGTCACACAGATCCAATCCCCTCCCAGGACACAGGCACGAGCGCCTCCCGACCTGCACCCACACCCTCACCTCCACCGTCCTCCACTCCATCCAGCAATGTCTCTCAGCGCAGCATTCAGCAGTCACTAACACAAGCGTTTGAGCGAAAGCACAAATACGCCGCCACCCACCCGCATGCACAAGCTTTAAATGTGCACATTGCCAAATTAATCAGCCTGGAGATGCTGCTGTACAGGCTTGCGGAAACGGAGGCTTTCAAAAATATGATGGCGGCGGCGGTCCCGCGCTACTCGGTCCCCAGTCGCCACTATTTTTTCCAGTGTGCTGTCCCAGCCCTACACCAGCATGTCTCCCACAACATAAATCGTGCCCTCACCAATGCGGTTACTGGGAAGGGCCACTTAACCACTATATCTCCCTGACGGCACAATGGGTCAACTTGGTGGAGGCTGGGACCGAGTCAGAACCTGGGACCGTTTACGTCCTACCCACACCCAGAATAGCAGGTCCTACCTCGGTGCTGGTATCTGTGGTGTTTTATGCCACCTCCTCCAAACCCTCCCCCTCCTCCTCCTTTGCCACCTCTACCTCTCAATTAAGAAGTGTGAGCACGTCGCCAGCAGTCAGTAACGCACGGCGCGGCAGCACATCGGTGGGCAAGCGTCAGCAAGCTGTACTGAAACTAATCAGCTCAAGTGAGAAGAGGCAAATGGCCCCTGAGCTGCTGCAGGGTCTGACAGAGCAGACCGACCTCTGGCTTTCGCCACTAAGCCTCCAACCGGGCATGGTCGTGTGTGACAATGGCCGTAACCTGGTGGCGGCTCTGCAGCTTGGCAGCCTCACACACGTGCCATGTCTGGCCCACGTCTTCAATCTGGGGGTTCAGCAGTTTCTGAAAAACTACCCCCACTTGTCTGACCTGCTCGGCAAGGTGCGCCGTGTCTGCGCACATTTACTTAAGTCCACCACGGACGCTGCCACCCTGAGGTCCCTGCAATGTCGGTTTCAGCTGCCAAAGCACCGACTGCTGTGCAACGTGCCCACATGCTGGCATTCTATGCTGCACATGTTGGCCAGGCTGTACGAGCAGCGTAGAGCAATAGTGGAATACCAGCTGCAACATGGGCGGCAGAGTGGTAGTCAGCCTCCGCAATTCTTTAGTGAGGAGTGGGCATAGATGGCAGATATCTGCCAGGTCCTCGGAAACTTTGAGGAGTCTACCCAGATGGTGAGTGGCGATGCGGCAATCATTAGCGTTACCATCCCACTGCTTTGCCTGCTGAGAAGTTCGCTGCTAAGCATAAAGGCCGACACTTTACGGTTGGAACAGGAGACGGGGATGACAGTATGTCGCTTGATAGCCAGACCACCCTCATGTCTATATCTTAGCGCGTTTTGGAGAAGGAGGAGGGGTTGGGGGAGGAGTAGAAGAAGGAGGGGGAAGAGACAGCTGGCCACACTGCAGAGAATACCCATGCTGCTTGACTCTTATCTGTTCAGTGTGTATGAGCTAAAGAGGAAGAGGAGGATCCTGAAAGTCATCCTCCAAGTGAGGACCGCGATGTGTTGCGTACTGGTATCCTGGCACACATGGCTGACTTCATGTTAGGCTGCCTTTCCCGTGACCCTTGCGTTAGACGCATTCTGGCCAACACGGATTACTGAGTGTACACCCTTCTTGACCCACGGTATAAGAAGAACCTTTCAACTCTCATTCCGGAAGAGGAAAGGGGTACAAGAGTGATGCAATACCACAGGGCCCTGGTGGAAAAAGTGATGCTAAAGTTCCCATCTGATGGCGCTAGTGGCAGAAGACGCAGTTCAGAGGGTTAAGTAGCAGGGAAAGAGCGGAGGTCAGCAAGCATGTCCAGTGCACGCAGGGGAACACTCTCCAAGACCTTTGCCAGCTTTATGGCTCCCCAGCAAGACTGTGTCACCACTCCCCAGTCAAGGCTGAGTCGGAGGGAGCACTGTAAAAAGATCGTGAAGGACAACGTAGCCGATCGTACCACCGTCCTCCGTGATGCCACTGCTCCATACAACTATTGGGTGTCAAAGCTGGACACGTGGCACGAACTTGCGCTGTACGCCCTGGAGGTGCTGGCCTGCCCTGCCACTAGCGTTTTGTCAGAGAGGGTGTTTAGTGCAGCTGGGAGAATCATCACAGATAAGCGTACCCGCCTGTCAACTGCCAGTGTCGACATGCTTACACTCATAACGATGAACAAAGGCTGGATTTCCACAGATTTCTCTACTCCGCCAGCGGAAAGCAGTGGAACCTAATAATTCTTTTCACTGCAACAGGAGAAAAATGCATCCTCCAGCACCACTAAAAAGGGGGAATTAGCTTTTTCAATCACCCTCGGATATTATTTCTCCTCCTCCTCCTACTCCTCCTACTCCTCCTCCTAAAACAGCATATCATCACACTGAACTGCTAACTTCTCTGCGTCCGAAAAGGCTCTGTTTAAACGTTTTTTTTTTACAATTTTTCAACGTTTCAAAAGTATTAATACTTTAACAGACACCATTTTTTTTCCACAGGGCTGCCTCCAGGCTCTGTTTCAAATTAAGCAGCAGCGAGCTTTTTTTCAGTGAGCAATTTTTCAGGGGTGCACTTGTACTCTTGGTACACCAGTTTTTCTGGCCCTCGTCTATACTGTTATACTAATTTTTCCGGCCTTTGCCTACACTCTTGGTAACCAAATTTTTTCAGGGGTTCGCCTATACTCTTGGTACACCAATGTTTCAGGGGTTCACCTATACTTTTGCTACAGAAATGTTACTGGGGTCTGCCTAAACTTTTGCTACAGAAATCTTACAGGGGTTTGCCTATACTTTTGCTACAGAAATGTTACTGGGGTCTGCTATACTCTTGCTACAGAAATGTTACAGGGGTGTACCTGTACTTTTGCTACAGAAATGTTACTGGGGTCCGCCTATGCAGTTTCTACTGAATGGTTCGAGGAGTTCACCTATACTTTTGTTACAGAAATGTTACTGTGGTCCGCCTATACTCTTGCTACAGAAATGTTACTGAGGTCTGCCTAAACGTTTGCTGCATAAATGTTACTGGGGTCTGCCTATACTCTTGCTACAGAAATGTTACTGGGGTCTGCCTATAGTTTTACTATAGAAATGTTACAGGGGACTGCCTATACCTTTCCTACTAGAGATGAGCGAGCACCAAAATGCTCGGGTGCTCGTTGTTCGAGTCGAACTTTCCACGATGCTCGAGGGTTCGTTTCGAGTAACGAACCCCATTGAAGTCAATGGGCGAGTCGAGCATTTTTGTATATCGCTGATGCTCGCTAAGATTTTCATTTGTGAAAATCTGGGAAATTCAAGAAAGTGATGGGAACGACACAGAAACGGATAGGGCAGGTGAGGGGCTACATGTTAAGCGGCATCTCAAGTTCCCATGTCTCACTATTAAGCCACAATAGCGGCAAGAGTGCCCCCCCCCCCAACAATTTTTACTTCTGAAAAACCCTCATTAGCAAGGCATACCTTAGCTAAGCACCACACTACCTCCAACAAAGCACAATCACTGCCTGTGGGACACACCGCTGCCACTTCTCCTGGGTTACATGCTGGCCAACCCCCCCCCCCCCCCCCGGCGCAGGACCCAGTGTCCACAGCGCACACCATAGTGTCCCTGCACAGCCTTCAGCTGCCCTCATGCCACACGCTGGCCTCATAGCCACACCACCCTCATGTCTATTTATAAGTGCGTCTGCCATGAGGAGGAACCACAGGCACACACTGCAGAGGGTTGGCAGGGCCAGGCAGCGACCCTCTTTAAAAGGGGTGGGGCGATAGCCCACAATGCTGTACAGAAGCAATGAGAAATCCAATCCTGTGCCACCTCCATCAGGAGCTACACACGTGGGCATAGCAATGGGGAATCCAAGTGCCACACACTATTCATTCTGTCAAGGTGTCGCATAGCTCAATCGACACTGCAAGGGGAAAGCCGTTTGCGCTCTGCCCCCTACCCAAGTCAGTCAGTGTCTTTGTGCCAGACAGGTCAAACACCGCGATGGGAGCTAAGTTTGCACCAACAGCATAGGTGGGTCCTACGAAACCCAAGACATGAACCAAAAATTGATTTGAGCGGCCAAACATGGCAGACTTGCACCGCACCCATGACATAGGCCTCGGCCCACAGCTTCAGCAATCCTAGGCAGGAAGCGGACTTTCACTGCACCCAGGACATAGGCCTCTGCACAAACCCTCAGCAATCGCGGGCCTATAGCGGACTCTATTGCTAGCGAAGCTGTGCACGTCTCATTAGCGCTGTATTGCTCCTGTGGGTTTCGGCCCACACTGCATGCCCCAGTCAGACTGGGGTTTTTTATAAATAGTCACAGGCAGGTACAACTCCGCAATGGGAATTCCGTGTGCACCCACAGCATGGGTGGCTCCCTGAAACCCACCGGCGGTACATAAACAAATCCCATTGCAGTGCCCAGCACAGCTGAGGTAACGTCAGATTAAATGCAGGTGGGCTTCGGCCCACACTGCATGCCCCAGTCAGGCTGGGGTTCTTTATAAGTAGACACATGCAGTTACAACTCCGGGTGGACCGACAGCATAGGTGGGTCCCAGGAAGCCACCGGCGGTTCATAAATAAATCCCATTGCATTGCCCAGCACAGCTGAGATAACGTCAGATTAAATGCAGGGGGGCTTCGGCCCACACTGCATGCCCCAGTCAGACTGTGTTTTTTTATAAGTTGACACAGGCAGGTACAACTCCCTAATGTGAAGTCCGTGTGGACCCAAAGGATGTGTGGCTCCGTGGAACCCACCGGCGGTACATAAACAAATCCCATTGCAGTGCCCAGCACAGCTGAGGTAACGTCAGATTAAATGCAGGTGGGCTTCGGCCCACACTGCATGCCCCAGTCAGACTGGGGTTCTTTATAAGTAGACACATGCAGTTACAACTCCGTGTGGACCGACAGCATAGGTGGGTCCCAGGAAGCCACCGGCGGTACATAAATAAATCCCATTGCATTGCCCAGCACAGCTGAGGTAACGTCAGATTAAATGCAGGTGGGCTTCAGCCCACACTGCATGCCCCAGTCGGACCGGGGCTTTTAATACATAGACACAGGCAGGTACAAATCTCCTATGTGAAGTCCCTTTGGACCGACAGCATGGGTGGCACCCTGGAACCCACCGGCGGTACATAAATGTATCCCATTGCAGTGCCCTGCTCAGCAGAGCTAACGTCACATACAATACAGGTGGGCTTCGGCCCACAGTGCATGCCCCAGTCAGACTGGTAATATGTACTTTAACTGTAACCGCGTTGGTGGGAATGTGGTGGCGACTGCGGACCTAGTAGCGCGGTTTTACTTAGTTGGTTTTCGGAATGTGGCCAGGATTAAGTGGGCCGTGGCGGGGGGATGGTTGGGGGGCTCTCTTGTTGTGTCGTTAAAGGTGAAATTCTTGGACTGGCGCCAGACGGACCAATGCAAAGGCATTTGCCAAGAATGTTTTCATTGTTGGAGGAGGAGGGGGATGTTTTTGAGGCACTACGTGTCCTCTCCACGTGCCCGTGGTTATATGCACCTTAACAGTAACCGCGTTGGTGGGAAATGGCCTCGCCGCCATCATGTCTTTGGGAAGCCTCTGTTTCCACACCCCAGTGACACAGCATTAGCAGAGGTATAGGCAGAGCCCAGAATTAGTAACATTTCAGCGGTAGCATTAGGGACAGGCCCCAGTAACATATCACTAGCAGCATTATAGGGGGAGCACAGTATTAGTTCCATATCAATAGTAGTAGCAGTCCAGACAGGCCCCAGTAACAATTCCGAAGCAGCATTATAGGGGGAGCACAGTCTTAGTTCCATTTCAGTAATAGTAGCAGTCTAGACAGGCCCCAGTAACAATTCCGAAGCAGCAGTATAGGGGGAGCACAGTCTTAGTTCCATTTCAGTAATAGTAGCACTCAAGACAGGCCACAGTAGCATTCCCGTTGCAGCAGTTTAGGGAGATAACAGTCTTTCACATTTCAGTAGTTGCAGTATAGACAAGGCCCCAGTTACATTTATGTAGCAAAAGTGTAGGCCAACCCCACACACCTTGCTGCACCATGAGTGCAGGCGAAGCCCATAAAAATTACTAGGATTACACTGTAGGCGAGGGCCCCAAAAAATTGGTCTACCAACAGTACTAATGTACCTGAGAAAAATTGCCCATGCCCAACCGAGAGGGAAGGTGAAACCCAGGCAGCCCAGTTAAAATAAAAAATTGGTTCAGGTGCAAGTTTCAACGCTTTAATGAGAATTGAAACGTATAAACATTGTTTACAAAAGTAATATGACTGAGCCTTGTGGGCCTAAGAAAAATTGCCAGTTCGGTGTGATTACGTGAGGTTTCAGGAGGAGGAACAGGAGGAGGAGGAGAATGAATATAATACACAGATTGATGAAGCTAAAAGGTCCCCGTTTTTTTATGGTGATAGAGAACGATGCTTCCATCCGCGGGTGCAGCCTACGTATTGTTTAGGTATCGCTGCTGACCACTGGTGGAGAAGAGAAGTCTGGGGAAATCCAGGCTTTGTTCATCTTTATGAGTGTAAGCCTGTCGGCACTGTCGGTTGACAGGCGGGTACGCTTATCCGTGATGATTCCCACAGCCGCACTAAACACCCTCTCTGACAAGACGCTAGCCGCAGGACAAGCAAGCACCTCCAGGGCATACAGCGCGAGTTCAGGCCACGTGTCCAGCTTCGACACCCAGTAGTTGTAGGGGGCAGAGGCGTCACGGAGGACGGTCGTGCGATCGGCTACGTACTCCCTCACCATCCTTTTACAGTGCTCCCCTCAGCCTTGACTGGAGAGCGGTGACACAGTCTTGCTGGGGAGCCATAAAGCTGGCAAAGGCCTTGGAGAGTGTTCCCCTGCCTGTGCTGTACATGCTGCCTGATCTCCGCGCCTCCCCTGCTACCTGGCCCTCGGAACTGCGCCTTCTGCCACTAGCACTGTCGGATGGGAATTCTACCATCAGTTTGCCTGCCAGGGTCCTGTGGTATAGCATCACTCTCGAACCCCTTTCCTCTTCGGGTATGAGAGTGGAAAGGTTCTCCTTATACCGTGGGTCGAGCAGTGTATACACCCAGTAATCCGTAGAGGCCAGAATGTGTGTAACGCGAGGGTCACGAGAAAGGCATCCTAACATGAAATCAGCCATGTGTGCCAGGGTACCTGTATGGAACACATGGCTATCCTCACTAGAAAGATTACTTTCAGGATCCTCCTCCTCCTCAAGCCATACACGCTGAAAGGATGATAGGCAAGCAGCATGGGTACCCTCAGCAGTGGGCCAAGCTGTCTCTTCCCCCTCCTCCTCATCCTCCTCCCCCTCCTCCTCCTCCTCCTCAACTCGCTGAGATATAGACATGAGGGTGCTCTGACTATCCAGCGACATACTGTCTTCCCCCGCCTCCGTTTCCGAGCGCAAAGCGTCTGCCTTTATGCTTTGCAGAGAACTTCTCAACAGGCATAGCAGAGGAATGGTGACGCTAATGATTGCAGCATCGCCGCTCACCATCTGGGTAGACTTCTCAAAGTTTCCAAGGACGTGGCAGATGTCTGCCAACCAGGCACACTCTTCTGTAAAGAATTGAGGAGGCTGACTCCCACTACACCGCCCATGTTGGAGTTGGTATTCCACTATAGCTCTACGCTGCTCATAGAGCCTGGCCAACATGTGGAGCGTAGAGTTCCACTGTGTGGGCACGTCGCACAACAGTCGGTGCACTGGCAGATTAAACCGATGTTGCTGGGTCTGCAGGGTGGCAGCGTCCGTGTTGGACTTGCGGAAATGTGCGCAGAGCCGGCACACCTTTCCGAGCAGGTCTGACAAGCGTGGGTAGCTTTTCAGAAAGCGCTGAACCACCAAATTAAAGACGTGGGCCAGGCATGGCACGTGCGTGAGCCTGCCAAGCTGCAGAGTCGCCACCAGGTTACGGCCGTTGTCACACACGACCATGCCCGGTTGGAGGCTCAGCGGCGAAAGCCAGCAGTCGGTCTGCTCTGTCAGACCCTGCAGCAGTTTGTGGGCCGTGTGCCTCTTCTCTCCTAAGCTGAGTAGTTTCAGCACGGCCTGCTGACGCTTGCCCACCGCTGTGCTGCCACGCCGCACGACACCGACTGCTGCCGACGTGCTGCTGCTGACACATCTTGATTGCGAGACAGAGGTTGCATAGGAGGAGTAGGTGGAGGAGGGTGGTTTAGTGGAGGAAGCATTCACCGCCGCAGATACCAGCACCGAGCTGGGGCCCGCAATTCTGGGGGTGGGTAGGACGTGAGCGGTCCCAGGCTCTGACTTGGTCCCAGCCTCCACTAAATTCACCCAATGTGCCGTCAGGGTGATATAGTGGCCCTGCCCGCCTGTGCTTGTCCACGTATCCGTTGTTAAGTGGACCTTGGCAGTAACCGCATTGGTGAGGGCGCGTACAATGTTGCGGGAGACGTGGTCGTGCAGGGCTGGGACGGCACATCGGAAAAAGTAGTGGCGACTGGGAACGGAGTAGCGCGGGACCGCCGCCGCCATCATGTTTTTGAAAGCCTCCATTTCCACAAGCCTATACGGCAGCATCTCCAGGCTGATCAATTTGGCTATGGGCACGTTTAACGCTTGAGCATGCGGGTGCGTGGCGGCGTACTTGCGCTTGCGCTCACACAGTTGCACTAGGGACGGCTGGACGCTGCGCTGAGAGACATTGCTGGATGGGGCCGAGGACAGCGGAGGTGAGGGTGTGGGTGCAGGCCGGGAGACGGTCGTGCCTGTGTCCTGAGAGGGGGGTTGCATCTCAGTGGCAGGTTGGGGCACAGGGGGAGAGGCAGTGGTGCAAACCGGAGGCGGTGAACGGCCTTTGTCCCACCTTGTGGGGTGCTTGGCCATCATATGCCTGCGCATGCTGGTGGTCGTGAGGCTGTTGGTGGTGGCTCCCCGGCTGATCTTGGCGCGACAAACCTTGCACACCACAGTTCGTCGGTCGTCTGCACTCTCAGTGAAAAACTGCCACACCTTTGAGCACCTCGGCCTCTGCAGGGTGGCATGGCGCGAGGGGGCGCTTTGGGAAACAGATGGTGGATTATTCGGTCTGGCCCTGCCTCTACCCCTGGACACCGCACTGCCTCTTCCAACCTGCCCTGCTGCTGCACTTGCCTCCCCCTCTGAAGACCTGTCCTCAGTAGGCTTAGCAAACCAGGTGCGGTTAGTCACCTGATCGTCCAGCAGCTCTTCCTCCGATTCCTCTATGCGCTCCTCCCTCGTACTTACTGCCCTTACTACTACCTCCCTGACAGACAAATGTGTCTCATCATCCTCCTTCACAAAAAAAACTCTTGAGACAGTTGCCGGAAGTCCCCAGCCTCATCCCCCGGACCCCGAGAACTTTCCAAAGGTTGGGCATCGGTCACGACAAACTCCTCCGGTGGGAGAGGAAGCATTGCTGCCCATTCTGGGCAGGGGCCCGAGAACAGTTCCTGAGAGTCTGCCTGCTCCTCAGAATGTGTCATTTTAATGGAGTGAGGAGGCTGGGAGGAAGGAGGAGCAGCCGCCAGAGGATTCAGAGTTGCAGCAGTGGACGGCGTAGAAGACTGGGTGGTCGATAGATTGCTGGATGCACTTTCTGCCATCCACGACAGGACCTGCTCACACTGCTCAGTTTCTAATAAAGGTCTACCGCGTGGACCCATTAATTGTGAGATGAATCTCGGGACACCAGAAACTTGCCTCTCTCCTAATCCTGCAGCAGTCGGCTGCGATACACCTGGACCAGGAGCTCGGCCTGTGCCCACACTCTGACTTGTGCCTCCGCGTCTTCGCCCACGTCAACATCCTCTCGGCCTACCCCTACCCCTCAGCATGGTGTATTACGAGTAGAGCAGAAACAGAACGCTGTAATTAAATGTGCCGCTTATTGGCCTGTGGTTGGAGGCTGACTTCGCTTACGGAGCGCACAGCAAAGCAAGGAAACAATTATGCGCAAGCCTGTAGTGAGACCTAGGTGCATATGACTGAGCTACTGTAATTCACCGGGCAGAACCAGTCAAGTGGCCAAATGGCAGTGGTAGGCCTTAAGTATTTTGCTACAATTTTTTAAAATGGTGAGGTGAAAAAGCAGACAGACACCGTATGCAGCGTATATATGTGGCTCCCTGGCTGATCTTGGCGCGACAAAGGTTGCACACCACTATTCGTCGGTCGTCTGGCGTCTCCGTGAAAAACTGCCACACCTTAGAGCACCTCGGCCTCTGCACGGTGGCTTGGCGCGAGGGGGTGCTTTGGGAAACAGCTGGTTGATTATTCGCTCGTGTCCTGCCTCTACCCCTGGCCACCCCACTGCCTCTTCCAACCTGTCCTGCGGCTGCAATTGCCTCCCCCTCTGAAGACCGGTCCTCAGTTGGCTTATCACACCAGGTGGGGTCAGTCATCTCATCGTCCAGCGGCTCTTCCTCCGAATTGTGATATGAAGCTGGGGACCCCAGAAACTGTCCTCTCTCCTACTCCCACAGCAGCCGGCTGCGATTCACCTGGACCAGGAACTCGGCCTATGCCCACACCCTCACTTGGGACTCTGCGTCCTCGACCGCAACCGCGTCCACGTCCTCTGCCCCTACCCATACCCCTCAGCATGCTGGATTAAGAATCGAGAAGAGACAGAGGGGTGTAAAAATGTTTGTGAATTATTGAAGCGCAGTTGCTGGCTGCCAGCGGTAATATAATGCGTTATACGTTACACTAACTGCCACCAGAGAAAAATTGACACTGAAGGCTGAACTGAAGCCTTGCAGTGCACTATGCAGTTGAGATTCACCTCAAGTCCCACAGGCCACGCAGTAATGTGCACTGGGTTACAAGCAGACGTAAAAAAGGAATCGTTTTTAAAAATTAGTTTTTTTTTCCAATGCAATGCAGGCAATGGAGCGTGTATTGGACTCTCCCTCTATGGCTGTCTGGCACCATACACTGCGCCTGCAGCTGTCTAGTAACACAGAGCGGAGAAAAATATTGGTGCTTTTTAAACGTGCACTTGGAAGCAGAGAGCGCTTACGTTACGCTAACTGCCCCCAGCAAAACTGACACTGAAGGCTGAACTGATGCCTTGCAGTGCAATGCTGAGCTACTACAACTCCCAGAAACCACGGAGTTAAATGCACAGGTAGACAGGATTCCACACTACCACTGTCCCTGCCTCACCAATACTTCCCCTATACTACTTAGTACAGACTGCAGCCTGAGAACGCTATAGCTGTAATGGGGCTGCACGCCCGATATACCAAAAAAAAAAAATTGTGCAAAACTGCTCACAGCACCCACAACAGTAGTGCACTAGGTGAGCTGTGGCCCTAAAAGGACCGTTGGGGTTCTTGTAGACACTAACACTGTCCCTATAGCAGCAGCAGCATCAGCAGCACTTTCCCTGATCTCTCCCAGTGTGTCTGTGGCGAGCCGTGGGCGGGGCTGATTTAAATACTCGGGGGTCATTTGATCTCGCCAGCCACTCACTGCAGGGGGGTGGGATAGGGCTGGATCGTCACAGGAGGAAGTTGTAATGCCTTCCTTGTGTTTCTATTGGCCAGAAAAGGGCGCAAATTTCTCAGGGAAGGAAATATAACGAGCATCTCGAGCACCCTAATACTGGAACGAGCATCAAGCTCGGACGAGTGCACTCGCTCATCTCTAATAATGTCCCTTCTGGCCTTCCATTGGCTGCAGTGGTCACGTGGGTAAACAACCCACATCACCTCTGCAACTAATGTAAATGGAAGACCAGAGCAGTGGTGGGGGAGCAGCGCACAGCAGGAGCTGAGTATTTGTGGTTTTTTTTAATATGTGTCTCTCCCTATTGCCAGCAATGTTTCGGGTGATCTGAAAACCCCTTTACATCCAGTACTGTTCCAATAAAATTAATGGTATTTTAAAAACAAAGGCAGCACCAATAGATTATCAGCCATGGAAAACTGTATTTAGTCCTGATTGGGGTCAAGCTAATTACCAAGCACTTCCCCTTATTGGTGGTTCCAGCTCAAGAACCTCCACGAATGTCATGGACTACGTATCTCAATAAGAGATACCAGAGTATGTCTGAATGGCATGTCACTAGACAACTAAAGATGGAATTCCCCATCGGGATGGTACATATGGTGAGATGCAAGAGGAGCTTCCATCTGCTTCTTGTTTTGAACTTTTTATGGTACACAAAGATTTCCACCAAACAACACAGGTCTCCACTATTAGGGCGCCCACCCACTGGCGATTTTTTTCCCTGCGAAATTCGCAGCATTTTTTTCTCTGCAGGGGTCTATGGGACTTGTAATGTTAAAATCGCGATCGCGCAAAATCGCAATTTACCGTGAAATCGCGATTTTGCGCGATCGCGATTTTAACATTACAAGTCCCATAGACCCCTGCAGAGAAAAAAATGCTGCGAATTTCGCAGGGGAAAAAAAACGCCAGTGGGTGGGCGCCCTTAATCTAGTAGTTCCATTCTCAGATACCTCTGTGAAGCTCAATTGTCTAATAAATGTATTGTATCTTTGCACTAGAATGTTGTCTATGCCGAAGTAAACTTCAAGGCTAATGGACAAGTCAAGAGTTCTCAAGGGACATCTGACACCTCAACGACATCTATCAGAATATCAGCTCCAACATATGAAATCATCTCCAAGTGGGACCATGAACATGCATGAACATGTAAAATGCAATAGAAAATAACATCTATAAATTCTCTATAGTGATGCACAGGTATATCACTAGTCAGAACAGAAATCTATTTTATTTGTGAGACCATTGCAGACTAGCTTGTAGGGGACGTTTTGCGTTCCTATGGATCAACATTATGGACAATGTAACTATGCTGCTACCAACCTGATGACAAAGTGACCTACAGATCCCATACCTTATCTAGCCACTTGCAGAACCCACAGTGACTTACAGTAGGTCAGGGGCAGCCTAAGCAGCAGAGCAGTTAGTCAGTACTTTTGGTTGAATCACGTGAGAGACCATCAACCATTTTCCCACCCTGTACAAAAGCCTGATGCCATTTTTTGCACCTTCATCTGAAAATCACTAAAACAGAATGCATCCAGCTCCATTTATACATTTGTCAATCATCTGGTCAACTATTTGGCTGTCCAGCAGTAAAGGGTGTAATGTTTCCTCAGAGGTGAAGTTACCAATAACACCATGGGGTCCATGATAAAGAAAATGGCCAGCAATGTTTTGAGACTATTCAGCAGCAGAACTGCATGCAAAACCCTCTCTGACTCTGTCATAAACATGGATGCCCAAGAGAAAACTCATACTTCAAAATAAGCATGATCAGTCACCGTTACTGTAATGTGTATACCAGCTAAAAGGCTTCCAGACCGCAGTTATCTCAAATCTGTAGGCAATGGAAGAACTGAACCTCCTTAAATTACTCAGAGGATTGCTGCTTACAGGAAACATACAGCAGTTGTGTTATCACTTTATACGTCTTTTTACTTGGCTGTTATTTTTAATTTTCCTAGAAAACACCTCTTTTATATGCTTCAATGCAACTGGATATCCTGGTGTTCATCCCAGGTTAGAGGCCTGCTGTGTTTGGCTTGTTTGTTGCACATCAATTCCCTTTCCCTCTCCCTCTCCCGACAGTTACGCCCCCCCCCCCCCCCACGTAGATCGTTCGATTTCCATCATTGCCACTAATTCTCTCACTTCCCGATGTCGTAGAAACATGAAATTTGGCACGAGCATTGAATATGTCATAAATAGGAAAAGCTAATGGGTCCCAACTCCATTATTCAATTCTATGCGCAAAAGAATTAGCGTCCAAAGTTTACGTACGGAATCTAATTCTCTCACTTCCTGATATATATAAATGAATGTATGTCTGTGTGTCTGTCTGTCTGTCTGTCCTTTATGCATTACTACACCATTCATCTAATCGCCATGAGACTTTGGGAAGTTGTTGAGTACACTCCTGGGAAGATTATAGGCATAGTACATTACTGCTATGATAAATGGCGCGTGTGCGAGCGTCATCGACAGTTATGCCCCCCAGACAAAGATCGTTTGATTTCCATCTCAAGCACGAAAGCAAAAGGCATTACGAGCAACGGGATGCGTGTTCAACTACAAAATGATGCATCCGCCGAACGTTTCGCAAGACAATTGCTGGATATTGAGAATGCTGAGGCAACATGAAAGCTGTGCTGTGATTGGTTGCTATTCCTTATACTGCTGAGGTAAAATAAGAGCTGTGCTGTGATTGGTTGCTCTTATACTGCTGAGGTAAAAAGAAAGCTGCGCTGTGAATGGTTGCTATTTCGTATACCGCTCAGGTAAAATGAAAGCTGTGCTGTGATTGGTTGCTCTTATACTGCTGAGGGAACATGAAAGCTGCGCTGTGATTGGTTGTTATTCCTTATACTGCTGAGGTAAAATAAAAGCTGCGCTGTGATTGGTTGTTATTCCTTATACTGCTGAGGTAAAATAAAAGCTGTGCTGTGATTGGTTGCTCTTATACTGCTGAGGTAAAAAGAAAGCTGCACTGCGATTGGTTGTTATTTCTTATACTGCTGAGGTAACATGAAAGCTGCGCTGTGATTGGCTGCTATTCCTTATACTGCTGAGGTAACATGAAAGCTGCGCTGTGATTGGTTACTCTTATACTGCTGAGGTAAAATAAACGCTGTATTGTAATTGGTTGTTATTTCTTAAACCCCTGAGGTAAAATAAAAGCTGCACTGTGATTGGTTGATATATATTATACTGCTGAGGTAACATAAAAGCTGCGCTGTGATTGGCTGCTATTTCTTATACTGCTGAGGTAACATGAAAGCTGCGCTGTGATTGGTTGCTATTTCTTATACTGCTGAGGTAACATGAAAGCTGCGCTGTGATTGGCTGTTATTTCTTATACTGCTGAGGTAACATGAAAGCTGCGCTGTGATTGGTTGATACATCTTATACTGCTGAGGTAACATGAAAGCTGCGCTGCAATTGGCTGCTATTTCTTATACTGCTGAGGTAACATGAAAGCTGTGCTGTGATTGGTTGCTATTTCTTATACTGCTGAGGTAAAATAAACGCTGTGCTGTGATTGGTTGCTATTTCTTATACTGCTGAGGTAAAATGAACGCTGCGCTGTCATTGGTTGCTATTTCTTATACTGCTGAGGTAACATGAAAGCTGCGCTGTGATTGGTTGCTATTTCTTATTCTGCTGAGGTAAAATAAACGCTGTGCTGTGATTGGTTGTTATTTCTTATACTGCTGAGGTAGAATAAAAGCTGTGCTGTGATTGGTTGCTATTCCTTATACCGCTGAGGTAACATAAAAGCTGTGCTGTGATTCGTTGTTATTTCTTTTACTGCTAAGGTAACATGAAAGCTGCGCTGTGATTGGTTGCTATTTCTTATACTGCTGAGGTAACATGAAAGCTGTGCTGTGATTGGTTGATACTTCTTATACTGCTGAGGTAACATGAAAGCTGTGCTGTGATTGGTTGCTATTTCTTTTACTGCTGAGGTAAAATGAATGCTGCGCTGTCATTGGTTGCTGTTTCTTAGGGTGCATTCACACGAACGTACAGTATATCGGCTCGGTTTTCACGCCGAGCCGATATACGTTGTCCTCATGTGCAGGGGGGGGGGAGGCTGGAAAAGCCCAGGAGCAGGAACTGAGCACCTGCCCCCTCTCTGCCTCCTCTCCACCCCTCTGCACTATTTGCAATAAGAGGAGGTGGGACGGGGGCGGGGCTAATTCACGCCACTTTCTTGTGAATGCAGCCTTATTCTGCTGAGGAAACATGAAAGCTGTGCTTTGATTGGTTGCTATTTCCTATATCCCTGAGGTAAAATAAAAGCTGCACTGTGATTGGTTGCTATTCCTTATACTGCTGAGGTAACATAAGAGCTGTGCTGTGATTGGTTGCTCTTATACTGCTGAGGTAAAATGAAAGCTGCGCTGAGATTGGTTGCAATTTCTTATACTGCTGAGGTAAAATGAAAGCTGTGCTGTGATTGGTTGCTATTTCTTATACCGCTGAGGTAAAAAGAAAGCTGTGCTGTGATTGGTTGTTATTTCTTATACTGCTGGGGTTACATGAAAGCTACGCTGTGATTGGTTGCTATTCCTTGTACTGCTGAGGTAACGTGAAAGCTGTGCTGTGATTGGTTGATACTTCTTATACTGCTGAGGGAACATAAGAGCTGCGCTGCGATTGGTTGCTCTTATACTGCTGAGGTAAAAAGAAAGCTGCGATGTCATTGGTTGCTATTTCTCATACTGCTGAGGTAAAATAAACGGTATGTTGTAATTGGTTGTTAATTCTTATACCCCTGAGGTAAAATAAAAGCTGTGCTGTAATTGGTTGCTCTTATACTGCTGAGGTAACATGAAAGCTGTGCTGTGATTGGTTGCTCTTATACTACTGAGGTAACATGAAAGCTGCGCTGTGATTGGTTGCTATTCCTTATACTGCTGAGGTAACATAAGAGCTGTGCTGTGATTGGTTGCTCTTATACTGCTGAGGGAAAAAGAAAGCTGCGCTGTCATTGGTTGCTATTTCTCATACTACGGAGGTAAAATAAACGGTGTGTTGTAATTGGTTGTTATTTCTTATACCCCTGAGGTAAAATAAAAGCTGTGCTGTGATTGGCTGCTATTTCTTATACTGCTGAGGTAACATGAAAGCTGTGCTGTGATTGGTTGCTATTTCTTATACCCCTGAGGTAAAATAAAAGCTGCGCTGAGATTGGTTGCTATTTCTTATACTGCTGAGGTAACATGAAAGCTGCACTGTGATTGGTTGCTATTTCTTATACTGCTGAGGTAACATGGACGCTGTGCTGTGATTGGTTGCTATTTCTTATACTGCTGAGGTAACATGAACGCTGTGCTGTGATTGGTTGCTATTTCTTATACTGCTGAGGTAAAATGAACGCTGCGCTGTGATTGGTTGCTATTTCTTATACTGCTGGGGTAACATAAAAGCTGCGTTGTGATTGGCTGTTATTTCTTATACTGCTGAGGTAACAGAAGCTGCGCTGTGATTGGCTGCTATTTCTTATACTGCTGAGGTAACATGAAAGCGGCGCTGTGATTGTATGTTATTTCCTTATACTGCTGAGGGAACATAAGAGCTGTGCTGTGATTGGTTGCTCTAATACTGTTGAGGTAACATGAAAGCTGCGCTGTGATTGGTTGCTCTTATACTGCTGAGGTAACATGAAAGCTGCGCTGTGATTGGTTGCTCTTGTACTGCTGAGGTTACATGAAAGCTGCGCTGTGATTGGTTTCTATTTCTTATACTGCTGAGGTAAAATGAAAGCTGTGCTGTGATTGATTGTTATTTCCTATATCCCTGAGGTAAAATAAAAGCTGCACTGTGATTGGTTGCTATTCCTTATACTGCTGAGGTAACATAAGAGCTGTGCTGTGATTGGTTGCTCTTATACTGCTGAGGTAACATGAAAGCTGTGCTGTGATTGGTTGCTCTTATACTGCTGAGGTAACATGAAAGCTGTGCTGTGATTGGTTGCTATTTCTTATACTGCTGAGGTAAAAAGAAAGCTGTGCTGTGATTGGTTGTTATTTCTTATACTGCTGGGGTTACCTGAAAGCTGTGCTGTGATTTTTTGCTATTCCTTATACTGCTGAGGTAAAATGAAAGCTGTGCTGTGATTGGTTGCAATTTCTTATACTGCTGAGGTAAAATGTACGCTGCGCTGTGATTGGTTGCTATTTCTTATACTGCTGAGGTAAAATGAACGCTACGCTGCCATTGGTTGCTATTTCTTATACTACTGAGGTAAAATAAAAGCTGCGCTGTGATTGGTTGATCTTATACTGCTGCGGTAACATGAAAGCTGTGCTGTGATTGGTTGTTATTTCCTATATCCCTGAGGTAAAATAAATGCTGCACTGTGATTGGTTGCTATTCCTTATACTGCTGAAGGAACATAAAAGCTGTGCTGTGATTGGTTGCTATTTCTTATACTGCTGAGGTAACATAAGAGCTGTGCTGTGATTGGTTGCTCTTATACTGCTGAGGTAAAATGAAAGCGGTGCTGTGATTGGTTGCTATTCCTTATACTGCTGAGGTAACATAAGAGCTGTGCTGTGATTGGTTGCTCTCATACTGCTGAGGTAAAAGTAAAGCTGCGCTGTGATTGGTTTCTATTTCTCATACTGCTTAGGTAAAATGAACGCTGCGCTGAGATTGGTTGCAATTTCTTATACTACTGAGGTAACATAAAAGCTGCGCTGTGATTGGTTGTTATTTCTTATACTGCTGAGGTAACATAAAAGCTGTGTTGTAATTGGTTGTTATTTCTTATACTGCTGAGGTAAAATAAAAGCTGTGCTGTGATTGGTTGCTATTTCTTATACTGCTGAGGTAACATAAAAGCTGTGCTGTGATTGGTTGCTATTTCTTATACTGCTGAGGTAACATGAATGCTGTGCTGTGATTGGTTGCTCTTATATTGCTGAGGTAACATGAAAGCTGCGCTGTGATTGGTTGATACTTCTACTGCTGAGGTAACATGAAACCTGCGCTGTGATTGGTTGCTATTCCTTATACTGCTGAAGTAACATGAAAGCTGTGCTGTGATTGATTATTCTTTCCTATATCCCTGAGGTGAAATAAAAGCTGCGCTGTCATTGGTTGCTATTCCTTATACTGCTGAGGAAACATAAGAGCTGCACCGTGATTTTTTGCTATTCCTTATACTGCTGAGGTAAAATGAAAGCTGTGCTGTGATTGGTTGCTATTTCTTATACTGCTGAGGTAACATGAAAGCTGTGCTGTGATTGGTTGATACTTCTTATGCTGCTGAGGTAACAAGAAAGCTGCGCTGTCATTGGTTGCTATTTCTTAGGCTGCATTCCCACGAACGTATATCGGCTCGGTTTTCACGCCGAGCCGATATACGTTGTCCTCATGTGCAGGGGGGGGGGGGGGGGGGGGGGGGGGAGGCTGGAAAAGCCCAGGAGCAGGAACTGAGCACCTGCCCCCTCTTTGCCTCCTCTCCACCCCTCTGCACTATTTGCAATAAGAAGGGGTGGGACGGGGGCGGGGCTAATTCACGCCACTTTCTTGTGAATGCAGCCTTATTCTGCTGAGGTAACATGAAAGCTGTGCTTTGATTGGTTGCTATTTCTCATACTGCTGAGGTAACATAAGAGCTGTGCTGTGATTGGTTGCTCTTATACTGCTGAGGTAAAATGAGCGCTGCACTGTGATTGGTTGCTATTTCTTATACTGCTGAGATAACATGAAAGCTGCGCTGTGATTGGTTGCTTTTCCTTATACTGCTGAAGTAACATAAAAGCTGTGCTGTGATTGGTTGTTATTTCCTATATCCCTGAGGTAAAATAAATGCTGCACTGTGATTGGTTGCTATTCCTTATACTGCTGAGGGAACATAAGAGCTGTGCTGTGATTGGTTGCTCTTATACTGCTGAGGTAACATAAAAGCTGTGCTGTGATTGGTTGTTATTTCTTATACTGCTGAGGTAAAATGAAAGCTGTGCTGTGATTGGTTGCTATTCCTTATACTGCTGAGGTAAAATGAAAGCTGTGCTGTGATTGGTTGCTATTCCTTATACTGCTGAGTGAACATAAAAGCTGCGCTGAGATTGGTTGCAATTTCTTATACCGCTGAGGTAACATAAAAGCTGTGCTGTGATTGGTTGCTATTTCTTATACTGCTGAGGGAACATGAAAGCTGTGCTGTGATTGGTTGCTATTTCTTATACTGCTGGGGTAACATGAAAGCTGTGCTGTGATTGGTTGCTCTTATACTGCTGAGGTAACATGAAAGCTGTGCTGTGATTGGTTGCTATTCCTTATACTGCTGAGGTAAAATGAACGTTGCGCTGTGATTGGTTGTTATTTCTTATACTGCTGAGGTAAAATAAATGCTGCACTGTGATTGGTTGCTATTCCTTATACTGCTGAGGGAACATAAGAGCTGTGCTGTGATTGGTTGCTCTTATACTGCTGAGGTAAAAATAAAGCTGTGCTGTGATTGGTTGCTATTCCTTATACTGCTGAGTGAACATAAAAGCTGCACTGAGATTGGTTGCAATTTCTTATACCGCTGAGGTAACGTAAAAGCTGTGCTGTGATTGGTTGCTATTTCTTATACTGCTGGGGTAACATGAAAGCTGTGCTGTGATTGGTTGCTATTTCTTATACTGCTGGGGTAACATGAAAGCTGTGCTGTGATTGGTTGCTCTTATACTGCTGAGGTAACATGAAAGCTGTGCTGTGATTGGTTGCTATTTCTTATACTGCTGAGGGAACATAAGAGCTGTGCTGTGATTGGTTGCTCTTATACTGCTGAGGTAAAAAGAAAGCTGCGCTGTCATTGGTTTCTATTTCTCATACTGCTTAGGTAAAATAAAAGCTGTGTTGTAATTGGTTGCTCTTATACTGCTGAGGTAAAATGAACGCTGCGCTGAGATTGGTTGCAATTTCTTATACTGCTGAGGAAAATGAAAGCTGCGCTGTGATTGGTTGGTATTCCTTATACTGCTGAGGTAAAAAGAAAGCTGCGCTGAGATTGGTTGCAATTTCTTATACTGCTGAGGTAAAAAGAAAGCTGTGCTATGATTGGTTGTTATTTCTTATACTGCTGGGGATACATGAAAGCTGCACTGTGTTTTTTTGCTATTCCTTATACTGCTGAGGTAGAATGAAAGCTGCGCTGTGATTGGTTGCTATTCCTTATACTGCTGAGGGAACATAAGAGCTGTGCTGTGATTGGTTGCTCTTATACTGCTGAGGTAAAAAGAAAGCTGCGCTGTCATTGGTTTCTATTTCTCATACTGCTTAGGTAAAATAAAAGCTGTGTTGTATTTGGTTGCTCTTATACTGCTGATGAAAATGAACGCTGCACTGAGATTGGTTGCAATTTCTTATACTGCTGAGGAAAATGAAAGCTGCGCTGTGATTGGTTGGTATTCCTTATACTGCTGAGGTAAAAAGAAAGCTGCGCTGAGATTGGTTGCAATTTCTTATACTGCTGAGGTAAAAAGAAAGCTGTGCTATGATTGGTTGTTATTTCTTATACTGCTGGGGATACATGAAAGCTGCACTGTGTTTTTTTGCTATTCCTTATACTGCTGAGGTAGAATGAAAGCTGCGCTGTGATTGGTTGCTATTCCTTATACTGCTGAGGGAACATAAGAGCTGTGCTGTGATTGGTTGCTCTTATACTGCTGAGGTAAAAAGAAAGCTGCGCTGTCATTGGTTTCTATTTCTCATACTGCTTAGGTAAAATAAAAGCTGTGTTGTATTTGGTTGCTCTTATACTGCTGATGAAAATGAACGCTGCACTGAGATTGGTTGCTATTTCTTATACTACTGAGGTAACATAAAAGCTGCGCTGTGATTGGTTGTTATTTCTTAGGCCTCCTTCCCACGAGCGTGACGGGGTCCGCCGCGTAATATTACGCAGTGAAGCCCGTCACGGCGCCCCCCAGAGCCCCTATACTTACCTGCGGGAGATAGCGTGAAATCGCTTCCCCACCCACCACCGCCGCGACACCGCCCGTCACCGCCCACCACCGCCGCGTCACCGAGCGTGTCACGTGACGCGGCCGGCCGTGTCACGTGACGCGGCCGGCCGCGTCATTTGGCGTCAGATGACGCGCGGCGGTGGGCGGGAAAGCGTTTTTTCACGCTATCTCCCGCTGGTTACAGCGGGAGATAGCGTGAACGGACGGCTTCCATTGACTGCAATGGAAGCCGTCAGTGCGTACAGCCCGTCCTCACCCGCAGAAAATAGAGCATGCTGCGGGTGAGGACGGGAGAAATCGCGGTGCGTAATTCCGCGCTGGAATTACGCATCGTGAGCATTGTGCTATTAGGTTCAATAGAACCTAATAGCTGCGGGCAACGCAGCGGATTTTCGCCGCGAATTACGCGGCGGAAATCCGTTCGTGGGAAGGAGGCCTTATACTGCTGAGGTAACATAAAAGCTGCGCTGAGATTGGTTGCTATTTCTTATACTACTGAGGTAACATAAAAGCTGCGCTGTGATTGGTTGTTATTTCTTATACTGCTGAGGTAACATAAAAGCTGTGCTGTGATTGGTTGCTATTTCTTATACTGCTGAGGTAACATGAAAGCTGCGCTGTGATTGGTTGCTCTTATATTGCTGAGGTAACATGAAAGCTGCGCTGTGATTGGTTGTTATATATTATACTGCTGATGTAATATAAAAGCTGTGCTGTGATTGGTTGATACTTCTACTGCTGAGGTAACATGAAAGCTGCACTGTGATTGGTTGCTATTTCTTATACTGCTGAGGTAAAATTAACGCTGCGCTGTCATTGGTTGCTATTTATTATACTGCTGAGGTAACATAAAAGCTGTGCTGTGATTGGTTGCTATTTCTTATACTGCTGAGGTAAAATGAACGCTGCGCTGTGATTGGTTGGTATTCCTTATACTACTGAGGTAACATAAGAGCTGTGCTGTGATTGGTTGCTCTTATACTGCTGAGGTAACATAAAAGCTGCACCGTGATTTTTTGCTATTCCTTATACTGCTGAGGTAAAATGAAAGCTGCGCTGTGATTGGTTGGTATTCCTTATACTACTGAGGTAAAATGAAAGCTGCGCTGTGATTGGTTGCTATTCCTTATACTACTGAGGTAAAATGAAAGCTGCGCTGTGATTGGTTGCTATTCCTTATACTGCTGAGGTAAAAAGAAAGCTGCGCTGAGATTGGTTGCAATTTCTTATACTGCTGAGGTAAAAAGAAAGCTGTGCTGTGATTGGTTGTTATTTCTTATACTGCTGGGGATACATGAAAGCTGCACTGTGTTTTTTTGCTATTCCTTATACTGCTGAGGTAGAATGAAAGCTGCGCTGTGATTGGTTGTTATTTCTTATACTGCTGGGGATACATGAAAGCTGCACTGTGTTTTTTTGCTATTCCTTATACTGCTGAGGTAGAATGAAAGCTGCACTGTGATTGGTTGCTATTCCTTATACTGCTGAGGGAACATAAGAGCTGTGCTGTGATTGGTTGCTCTTATACTGCTGAGGTAAAAAGAAAGCTGCGCTGTCATTGGTTTCTATTTCTCATACTGCTTAGGTAAAATAAAAGCTGTGTTGTAATTGGTTGCTCTTATACTGCTGAGGTAAAATGAACGCTGCGCTGAGATTGGTTGCAATTTCTTATACTGCTGAGGTAAAATGAACGCTGCGCTGAGATTGGTTGCTATTTCTTATACCGCTGAGGTAACATAAAAGTTGCGCTGTGATTGGTTGCTCTTATACTGCTGAGGTAACATGAAAGCTGTGCTGTGATTGGTTGCTATTTCTCATACTGCTGAGGTTACATGAAAGCGGCGCTGTGATTTTTTGCTATTCCTAATACTGCTGAGGTAAAATAAAAGCTGTGCTGTGATTGGTTGCTATTTCTCATACTGCTGAGGTAAAATGAAAGCTGTGCTGTGATTGGTTGCTCTTATACTGCTGAGGTAACATGAAAGCTGCGCTGTGATTGGTTGCTATTTCTTATACTGCTGAGGTAACATGAACGCTGCGCTGTCATTGGTTGCTATTTCTTATACTGCTGAAGTAACATGAAAGCTGTGCTGTGATTGGTTGTTATTTCCTATATCCCTGAGGTAAAATAAAAGCTGCACTGTGATTGGTTGCTATTCCTTATACTGCTGAGGGAACATAAGAGCTGTGCTGTGATTGGTTGCTATTCCTTATACTGCTGAGGTAAAATTAACACTGTGCTGTGATTGGTTGTTATTTCTTATACCCCTGAGTTTCCTTGATTTTCCTTTCTTCTGATGTCGCAGCCACGGGTAAGCTTGTTGTTTCATTAAAAAAAGGGTGACTTAACCTTTCTTATTTATGTCCCTCAAATTTCCTATTTGCAATAATGTAAAAAGTATGATTCAAAGACAACAGGGCTCATGGCATGTGACACAGGGTATGACCACAAGGCTGACTTACTCCTACTCCTTCAATCCCACACCTGTTTTAAGAAGGAGCATAAATCATTCCCCAACACAGTCCTGCATGCTCCAAAAATCTTCGTTGCCAACATTGACGGTTTTTCTGCAAGGCCGGTCAGCTACCTGGACTCTACTCCTTTACTGGATACAGGCCTTCCTGGCTCTCAAGTCGTCAAGATAACCACATGTATCAGGGTCTATGGGGTCATTATAGAGCAGCAAGGACTGACTAATAAAGGTTAACACTTTATTACTAAAAATTGCAATGCTTTCAAAACATATTTAAAAAAGGATATTTGGTGAAGATGGCCTGATGTATGCCATTAATATAGGGAGAGTGGTAGGAAGATGGAGAAGAGTTAGGGGGTTTTCTCTTTCATTTTTATATATCTATAATTATTTTTTTTGTTGAGGATGGGGGAGATTATGATTTTCCTAAATATACTTAGGATTAATTGCATTGCCTGGGTGTAGTAACACTATATTTTGCTTATGCATGTATAAATGTGTAGAACTTAGGGTGCTTTCAGCGAGCGTGTGCGTATATAGGTGCGCACAAAACCACGTATCTATTAGAACCATTGGCCCCTATGGTGTGTTCACAAGTCCATGTTTTACAGGCGTGCAAACACATGTACCTGAAAAACATAGGACATGCGTGCACCATAGGTCCATGTTGTGTGTCAATATTCCCCAGCGGGGAGTCCCCTTGTTACTGAACACTGTGACAGCACTGTAACAGTGTTCAGTGACAAGGGGACTCCCTGTAGGATGTAAAGAATTCCCCGCCACAGCTATGATAGCTGTGGCAGAGGATTTCTTCATCCCCGTGAGGAGTAAAGAATCCCCTGTCACAGCTGTGATAGCTGTGGCAGGGGAATAAAGACAGCTGTGGCAAAGGATTCAGTGTTCAGTGACAGAGACTCCCTGCAGGGCTGAAAAATTCCCCTGCCTCAGCTGTCACAGCTGTGGCAGAGGATCGAAAAGTTCTCCCATTGCTTTCAATGCGACCGACGCTTCTGCAGCTTTAAGGGAAGGGCTTTAAATATAAGCCTTTCCCTGAAAATCATCCCTAGAATGTGTTAAAAATAAACAAAAAATATGCTCACTTCTCCCCACTGCTCTGAATCTCTTTCAGCAGGCAGGGATTTAAAACCCCCGTCTGCTAAAAGGGCTGTATCTGATTGGCCGAGCACTCAGAAAATCACAGATAGAGCCCAGCCATTGATTAAATGACAGCTGAGCACTGCCTTTGATTGGTCACAGTGCTCAGCCACTCACAGGCAGCCCTTGGCCATTCATTGAAATCAATGAATGGCTGAGTGCTGCCCTTGATTTGCTGAGTGCTGGGACCAGTCACAGGCAGCACTCAGATTTCATTCAATAAATGGCTGAGTGCTGCCTGTGATTGCTAAACGCTCAGCCAGTCAGATACAGCCCTTTTAGCAGGTGAGGATTTTAAATCCCTTCCTGCTGATACAGATTCAAAGCAGTGCAGGCAGAAGACAAGCTGAATGAGCCTGAGCCCTGGCAGCTGAGGAGAAGTGAGTGTGTGTATATATATATATATATATATATATATATATATATATATATATGTATTTATTTATTTTTTTTAACACATTCTAGGGATGATTTTCAGGGAAGGTCTTATATTTAAAGCCCTTCCCCGAAAATCCCTGCAGGGCTTGCCAGCAGCCCGTTGCTTTCTATGGGAATGCGGAAGTGCGGGTCCGATTGAAACAATGGGAGAACATAGCTGTGACAGGTGATTCTTTACTTCGCACGGGGATGAAGAACTCCTCTGCCACAGCTGTCAAAGCTGTGACAGAGAAATTCTTCAGCCTCACAGGAAGTCCCCTTGTCACTGAACACTGTGCACCAATGTACACAAACGCACACGCTCGTGTGAATGCAACCTGATTCATCAATAAACAATCAAATGCTCAATCCTCTGCTGATCTCATCTTTTGTGGAGCCATTAAAAAATTTGCGTTACCAGTTCACGTATCTCTGAATGAATAGGAGATGTGCTGCCAATAATGATAATACTATACTGGAGATGGATAATCACATTAAGCGGCTTTCCAGGCAAATACTTGATCAGCTAGGGTCTACTGCACAGGTCCAGCCAATCAGCTGATCAGGTGCCTACTGTCAGCACCACAACACACAGTGGAACAGAGCAAAAGCAGTATGCTCTGACTTCTGTGTAGTGTCTGTGTAGAGAACTAACTACTTCTTCTATATACCCTATGTGTTGTGGCCCTGACAGGAGAAACCTGGTAAGCTGATCGCCCAGTGAACCCCAGAAAATCAACTATTGATGACTTGTCCTGAGGAGAGGTCATCAATAGTATTTGTCTGGAAAACCCCTTTACAACGATGCAGAGTGCCTCGGTCTGTGTAAAGACATTTAAAATGAACACTGTCTTATTGACTGGCGCTCGCTGAATGGTTCACATTGAGCTCTGTGAAAGGATCTTATATTCAATTTCATTCAACAGTCCAAAATACCCTAGGTACCTGGCTAGGTCCTAGGATGCTGGAATATGAGACATCTTCTGGTTTTGAAAATTTTACATTTTTTTTTTCAACCTTCCCAAAATGTTAAGTCTGTAATGGCGCTGACATGTTTGCCTGTCCTAACAATATGCAGAAAATTATTCTGCAGAATATAATAATTACTTCACTACTCGTCTCCTATCATAAAATGGATGAAGTCTATGCAACCAGCAGGCCCTTACAGATGATCAACTGGGTAACAAGATCCAACTGCAGTGTCCTTCCGTGTCCCAATGGGCTCTTTCACGCGGTCACTGCGATTTTCGGCCAGCCATGTCACGGCCACAGTGCGACTGAAAATCGTATGAATGAGAGGCAGCCGTGACCAAGACACTGCTGCATCTCCGTTTATGAATCTGTTCAAACAGCCAAGTGCGGCGTGTATACACCACACCCGGAATACCGTTGGGCGAAGGGAGAGAGATTAGAAAGGGGCGGAGAGGGGAAGGGGGGTTAGCAGAGACGCTACTAAACTCCCTCCCATCTCCCTTTTTCAGCAGCTCCCATAGGAGTCTATGGACCGGCTGCCGTATTCTGGCCGGAAAATAGTTCCGGAACTATCTTTTCTGGCAGGCGTAAAAACAACCCACCGTAATGCGCACCGTATGCACGATCCTTGCTGGTCAGACGTTCTTACGCACCACAAAAACGGCCATCTGAACTAAGGCATTGGAAACCAATGCATCAGATGCGTTGCATATATCGGCTGGCCATGAAAACAGGCCGATATCTGCTCATGTGAATGAATCCTACAGCTGACGATTTACTGCTAAATATATACTTATAGCCGCTGCCTACCAACTGTTCTAATTACATAAATGTCATTGACCACACTCTATGCTACTACTTTGCTTTGTATCCTTATATTCCAAGTGACCAAAATTATTGTGTTTCTCTTCTTATGATTTTGAGAAGTAGAGGAGCCACTAAGAAAACAGAGGTCACATT
Source organism: Eleutherodactylus coqui (assembly GCA_035609135.1). NCBI lineage: Eukaryota > Metazoa > Chordata > Amphibia > Anura > Eleutherodactylidae > Eleutherodactylus > Eleutherodactylus coqui. Next base: position 227,207,798 of record CM069410.1, on the reverse strand, counting down.
CTGGCCAACATTTCTGCCCATGTGGAAAAAACGGTGTATATAGCTTTTTACTGTTTGTATATTTCTACAATACACCATTATTCTGTATTCCTATTTGATTCCACCGTGACCTTACATATTACTTGTTACAAATTAGTACCAGCAATAAAAAGTTTGTCCTAAAGTCTCACTGTTTTCATTGTTAAGACTTTACACATATTATGTCCATCTACCAAAATGATGGTCATCCAAAGATGTGCACCTCAATGCAAATAGGAACTCATGTACTGGTGTTCTTTTTTTGAAGAGCTTGGTCTAAAGATTAACATTTAAAGGTCCACTCTGGTGAAAACACATCCCTGCTCCCCTTTCCTAATGTCTATCAAACTCTGGAGGTTTCCTCTGTGCATTGCAGCCGTGCTGGTAACTGCGTCGATCTCAACCCCACCAACGGAAATGGTATTGTGGGGCGCTCTGCACAGCGGCTGAGCTGAAATACTTAGCAGTGGCCTGGGTAATATTACAGTACTGTTTAGCGATGAGACAGCGGTGTAATTTACTTAAGACAGAAAACTGTATAAATAATTATGGAATTATTTGCGTACACTTTCACGCTGACAGCGGTATTGTAATGCACACTCCAGCCAGAAAAACATTATACGGAAGGCTGCAAACAGGCCTAGCTGTGAAATGGTGAAGCACTACAACTCCTAGCAGGCACCCAGCTAAATGGAGACGGTGAGATGCAGCCCAACGAAGGAGCTGTTTTTTTTTTGTTTGAAAAAGAATACAGGCTGTATACTGTCTATATCACTTTGCCTCTAAAAGTGGCTGTGTTGGCCCTAGGCTGTGAGTAAAATTCACTGCAGACACAGACCGGTGTAAATAATTATGGAATTTTTTGCGTACACTTTCACGCTGACAGCGGTATTGTAACGCAAACTCCAGCCAGAAACAAATTATACGGAAGGCTGCAAACAGGCCAAGCTGCGTAATAGTGAGGCACTACAACTCCCAGCAGCCACCTAGTAAAATGCATACAGTCGGAGGTAGCCCTAAGAAGGACCGTTGGGGTTCTTGTAGACAGGATCCTACACTACCACTGTCCCTATCTCAGCAGCACTTTCCCTATACTCTGTATAATAGACTGCAGACTGAGAACGCTATAGCCTGCATAGCCCGAGATGAAAAAAAAATTTTGGTGCAAAACTGCTCCCAGCAGCTACAACAGTAATGCACACGGTCAGATGTGGCCCTAAGAAGGACCGTGGGAGTTCTTGAGGACAGGATCCTACACTAACACTTTCCCTATCTCAGCAGCAGCACTTTCCCTAATCTCTCCCAGTGTGTGTCTGAGGCGAGCCACGAGTGGGACCACTTTAAGTACTCAGCGGTCACTTGATCACGCCAGCCACTCAATGCAGGGGGGTGAGATAGGGCTGGCACGTCACAGGAGGAAGTGGTAATACCTTCCCTGCATGTCTATTGGCTAGAAAATGGCGCTAAACATGCAGGGAAGGAAATGGAATTGACTCAAGTACCGCGTGGTGCTCGTCTCGAGTAACAAGCATCTCGAGCACCCTGTAACAAACCCCTGTAACATTTTTGTAACATTTCTGTAGCGGCAGTATAGGCAGACCCCTGTAACATTTATGTAGCAGCAGTATAGGCAGAGCCCAGAACCATTTTTGTAGCAGAAGTATAGGCCGACCCCTTTAACATTTATATGGCAGAAGTATAGACAGACCCCAGTACCATTTCTGTAGTAGAAGTATAGGCAGACTCCTGTAACATTTATGTGGCAGGAGTATAAGCAGACCCCTGTAACATTTCTGTAGCAGCAGTATAGGGAGATGACTGTAACATTTATGTGGCAAAAGTATAGATAGACCCCTGTAACATTTATGTAGCAGCAGTATAGGCAGACCCCCGTAACATTTCTGTAGCGGCAGCATAGGCAGACCCCTGTAACATTTCTGTAGCAGCAGTATAGGCATACCCCTGTAACGGCAGCCCAAGAGGGGGAGTGAAAAGACAGTAAGGAAAGGGGTTTTAGAAAAGTAGTAGGTTTAAAGAGTGGGGTATGAAGATGGAACTAGAACTCAGGGTAGTAGCGTGGTTGCAGAGAGTATGTCCCTGACGTCTGCAGGGGTATGAGTCTCTGCCACCTAGAACTGAAAAATTGAGGGGTTTGAGTTGTGGGTTTACCTGTTAACCTGTGACAGAGTATGCCTGGTCGTTCAGGTACCACCACCAAAGGACTTCTGTGAGTGGGAGTAAGTGCAAGCAAAACATCTTAACCTGAACAAATAGACATATGCAGTACGATGTCTTAGTTAGGGTCACTGCCTAAAAATGAACATGGATAGACAGTGAGTCCAGAGTTCGGGTGTCAGGGCCAGAGTAGGACAGTTCTTTCCTCAGGTGTCATCATGAACTGTCTCCTCTCTGTTCTTCTTCTTCTTCCTTCCTCTGGGTGACTTTGAATAGCCTGTTAGTTGCCATCCTTCTGAGTGGGTCAAATGAGGAAACTTAGGGAGTTCTGGCAGTGGGAGCCAACAGGGCAAGTCCATTGGAAGATGACCTTGGCAACCAGTGACAGGTTGTTATTTATTTAGGCTATTCAGCTACATGTGCGACAGTGTGGTGAAAAGATGTGTGCCGCTCTATATAGTGAATTAGCAACACTTATTTTTTTATTTTCACACTTATTTCCTTCCTTCAGATCATGTCTACTTCTGCTATTTTTCGTCAGAAGTGCCTAAAACAGCCCTGATTCCTTTTGCTATATCTGTAGCAGTTTTAGTACTACCAGTCAAGGGCAAACATCAGCACATTTGTCAAGCAAACCTTTTTTGCATATTTCAAAGTTAAACTTGGTGATTCAAATAAGTCTTGGTCCCCTCACAACGTGTGCAAGCAGTGTGTCGAGAGTCTACAGGTGTGAAGGAAGGAAACACGTAATAAGTTGCCATTTGGTATACCTATGGTTTGGCAAGAGTCAAGAGATCATTCCAGTGACTGTGACTTTTGCATAGTGAAAACTTCAGGATGTACCTGTGTACCAAACTCTGGCTTCCCCTGACTATGCTACTTGCCTGCACTGGTTGCAGTAAGAGGCTCCAAACCTGAACAAGACAGTGACATCTACCATCAGCTTTATGTCCAGTGTCTCATTCAGCAGAAATCCCAATGCCAGTTTTTGTTGAACTGCCCTCTCTTGAAGAACATGATTATGGTGAGGAACTAAGTGATAGCAATGATGAAGATTTTGAAATTGAAGATGACTCTGTTCATTAGGAACTTGATCAGCATGAGCTGAATGATTTGGCACAAGATTTGGGGCTATCAAAAAAGGCTTTAGAACTTCTAGCATCAAGACTGCATGAGAAATATTTGCTTGAAACAGGAGCAAAGGTATCCTACTTTCCATCCAGAGAAATTGCATTTCTGCAATAGTTTAGAAGTGACAGTGGCTTTGTGTATTGTCATAACATACATAACATAGAATGTTATGCTGAATGAAGACAATGTCCATCTAGTTCAGCCTGTTTCTACCCATCCCCCCACCTTGTTAATCCAGAGGAAGACATGGTTTAGCCCCTTAATGATGCAACCCTTTTTTCTTTTTCCATGTTCATTTTTTTCCTTCGACTTTTAAAAAAAATTATAACTCATTTATTTATCCATTAACATCGCTGTGTGAGGCCTTGCTTTTGGCGGGATGTGCTGTATTTTTTCATTGGGACTATTTAATGTTCCATATAATGTACTGAAACACGTAAAAAAAAATTGTAAGTGGAGTGAAATGGAAAAAAAACAACATTCCCCTATCGGTGCATCTTGTTCCTACGGCTCACAAACTGCAAAAAATTTACATGATAACTTGATTATATGGGGCAGTACAATTACTAGGATACCAAACTTATATAGTTTTTTTTTGCTGTACTACTTATATATTTTTTCAAAGACATTTAATTTTTTTAAATTATTTTCTGACGCCATCTTCAGACGATTCATCTGAACTGTCAACCCCTACGCCAGAAGGGGATGAAAAATATTATTTCTCAAATCTGGACCTGGAGGAACTAATCTCCGCGGTGTGCAATACCATGGAAAGTAATGGATACACCGCAAGTTAGATCGGTACAGGACAAAATGTTTGGGGGCCTCAGAACCCGTCATAAAAAGAGCTTTCCGGTCAATGAAAATTTGCGGAATATGATTCTGGATGAGTGGCATAAACCCAGACCGGGGTTCCATCATCCAGAAAGACTTTAGAGAGAGACTTTCTTTTACCACAGAAGATGCCTCTCTATGGCGTACAATCCCAAAAGTGGACGTACCAGCCGCAAAATTAACAATGAAAACAGCGCTCCTATTTGAGGATTGTTCCCAACTAAAAGACCCAATGGAGCGGAAAAAGGAGGGGTTTTTAAAGGGAGTGTGGGAGTCAGCTACTACAATTATAGAAACCAACATAGCGGCCACGTCTGTGGCTAGATCCCTATACCTATGGCTCGACCAACTAGATTCCCACCTCCACTTGAAGACCCCTAGGGAAGAGATCCTCAAGTGCCTGCCCCTGATTAAAAAAGCGACGGCCTTTTTAACGGATGCATCAGGGGAATCCGTTAGGTTTGCTGCAAGAAGTGCAGGACTTGGGAACTCTGCTAGACGGGCTTTATGGCTTAGATCGTGGGCAGGAATCCGAACGTCTAAATCCAGATTATTTACGATTCCTCTCGTGGGCGAATACCTCTTCGGACCAACCCTGGACAAGATTTTGGAGAAAGCGGCGGACAAAAAGCTAAGTTTTCCGACCGATTATCTTCTCAAGAAAACGAGAACGATTGGAGGAGGGTGTATTTAATTTAATCAATATAGGAGCAGTTATTCCTGTCCCTGCGGTAGAACAGGGCCGGGGTTATTATTCCCGTTTATTTTTAGTCCCCAAACCAAACGCCGCTTTTAGAGTTATTTTGAACCTCAAAAGTTTAAACGCGTACGTGAATAACCATACATTCAAAATGGAAACGATATGCTCGACGGTCCCCCTAATAGGTCCTGGTAATGTTATGTGCACAATAAATTTAAAAGATGTGTATTTTCATATCCCCATTCATATGGCATCTCAAAAACTTCTAAGGTTTGCGGTTTATATAAATAGCATTAGTCACCATTTTCAATTTGTCTGTTTACCGTTCGATATCTCCTCTGCTCCGAGAATATTTACAAAGGTCATGATAGAGCCAATTAGTTTCCTCCGAGAACAGAATATCAAAATTATCCCTTATTTAGATGATCTTCTGTTAATCGCGAGCGACAAAAAAACCATGAGGTCCCATCTAGAGCAGACACTAGATCTACTCGAAAATCTGGGCTGGGTTATTAATTACGAGAAATCTAGTCTTGTCCCAGAGTCAAAAAAGATATTTCTGGGGATCCTCCTGGATTCAAGTAAAAATCGATCCTTTTTACCCGAACCCAAAATTTCCCACATCTTGGAAGAAATACGGAAATTTAAAAAGAAAGAAGAGGTGTCAGTAAGGGAAACAATGCACATCCTAGGCCTAATGACGGCCTGTCTTCCAGCAGTACTATGGTCTCAATTTCACTCCAGGCCCCTGCAAGAATTGCTTAGAATTTTTAAAACGTTGTTCAGTACATTATATGGTACATTAAATAGCAATATTGAAAAATACAACTCGCCCCGCAAAAAACAGGGCCACATATAGCCACATCAATGCATAAATAAAGAAGTTAGTATTTTTTTAAGAGGGGGGAGGAAAAAACGAGAATGGAAAAAAAAGAGTAGAGTCATTAAGGGGTTAAAAATTACTGTATGAATCAATTTTTTTGGTTCAGTAGATCATGTGTAGAAATAAGATATACGGCAGTAGGGTTCTTATAAGCAGTATCACACAAGGCATCATCCAATCTAAGGTCCTAATGATGCATCTCATGGTCAACCACAGATGTATTTAAATACAAATTACTATTTATATAAGGGCAGTGACTATTTCACACTTCTTTCTTCCTTTTATTTTACAGGAAGATGCCAGCACTAAACCAACGTCTCTCTTTAGATGCGGCAGCCTTGTCTCCATCCATCATGTCCACAGAGATGTCCGTGCTATTACTCTGTAAGTACAATCATCTTCATGTCTGTTGATGTGTCTGATGGGGAACCATAGGAGGGGTTCAATAATGTCATATAATACTGGACATTACTACAAGTTACCGGTCTACACATCAAGTCTTCATCATAGGTCCCTCTATACAGCTGTGTAGTGTATAGTGTCAGATGTGACTATTCATTATATAACACTATGTACAATTAATTATTTATTGTACTGCTAAATCTGATTGCTTAGAAGTAATATATTGGGGAGATCACTATAATTATCGTGACTGGACTGTGGTGAGAATTCTTTCACTAGCTCGGGTCACTAAACAGCAGCCGCCACATACAGCCAACACCCTGCCCACCCACTACATGATTCTGCTGGTATTAGGGCAATGTTACCTACAAAATCATGTGGCCTTTGCTTACCATGGGTGGGTGGGGTTTGACCACAGTTGTCTGCTACAGTATGGACACCCAACTATATGCCTTGGACACTTTCCCAAGCCAGTATTTTAGTCAGTATGACTTACTACCAGTCGTAATGTTCCCAAACTCCCAGGAGTACAGCTCATTTCAAGCTCTGATATATTTAAAGCTTTTGTACACATTAGATAAAAGTCATTGAAACCCACCATTTTCAGCCGGACCATCTGACTGTTGGATGTGTATGGGGGCGTCTACTGACTTTAACATGATTGATGATGTTGGGGAAAGAAAGATCAGGCATGTTAAATGTAATGCCGGGTCCTGTTCATATTCCTGGAGATAAGCCTCACCAGAGCGATCTGACTGCAGCTTTCTGCACTGTCCCCATGGAAAACACATGGGCACTCGGCTGAAACAAAATGCATTAGGCTGCTACAACTATGCTTACGAAGCTCTGGATTCTGATATGTGACGTATAAGAATGAATTGTTATAACAGTTAGTCTATGTAATGCAGGTGTAGCAACACTAATGTGTTAATTCAATAGGTATTCAGTAGAGGGTCAAAGGTTATAGATAGGTACTTATTTTATTAAACATATAACTAATAAGTTATTACTAGTAACAAGTAGTTTCTGTAATTGCCACTTTCTCTAATTAATGAAGCCTAACTTTTATTTATCACCTTATTTTTGCTAAACATTATCTTTAGTGTCTGTTAAAAAGGTATGAATATATAAAATGTCCTGTAGATGGAGATCTGGGGAGAATGTCATGATCAATGCTGATAGTGATCGGTCCTTACTGTGTCCTATGTTTGACAGGGTCTATTTATCTGTAGTGTCACCTTCAGTTTACATTGTATTTCTCTTGTAGGTATATGTAGTTACTTCTATCAGAGACTGTGATAAAGTGACCAGTAAATGCTTTGTGCCTGTATTTATGAAGGGCTCTTACAACTACTGACAACTGATGAGATGTTTACATATATTAACAATGAAATAACAAAACTGGTTATATTTAGATATTCCAATTGTGGGCACTGGTGGCTGTGATGGCAGCAGATGAGCTGAGCTCAACCTCAGTCCTGCCATACGCTAATTACAGATATTAGATAAAGATGCACTATTAGACTCCCAACATGTTTTACGGCTAGAAGCAGCATCATCGGGGGACAAAAAAAAACAGCAATACCGCCCATAGCTGGCTCAGCATCCCCCTCTTAAAAGTTTGCCCTTCACTAATCCTTTCTTGCCTGACATGCCTCTGATGGAAGTAACTCCATACACCGTACAAATTAATAAAAATGTCCACTGATGGTGATGATACAAATAAATAGACTCTGTCAATCATAGGTCACACTAAGGACTGATCACTATCAGGATCATTCATGAGATTCTCTCCAGATCTCCATCCACAGGACATTTTATTCATCCACACCTTTTTGTTGGGAACTAAAAACAATGTTCAGAAAAAAATGATCTCTTTAGGTGGTAAATATAAGTTAAGTTATAGTAGAGAAAACTTTTTTGACTTCTAGTAAAAACCTATTAGTTATGCATGTTCACTAATGGTGGCCATAAGCTGTTATAACTCCAATGTATCAGGACTACATGATTTCTAATAACTATATTCCTGCTCTCTTTTTTAGTGTTGGTTCTCATACAAGAAGGTAAGTTACCAGCTTTGTTCTTCCATCCTTTATTTTATAGCACAGACTCATATACAGTAGGGTTTGGAAGTATTTGGACAGTCACACCATTCTCATTATTTGGCGTCTGCACACTTCACAATGGATGTGAAACAGTAATCAGTTTGTGATTGAAGAGGAGACTTTCCGCTTTAAGTCAAAGGGTTTAGTACAAATATTGTGTTGACGGTGAATAATAGTTATTTATTATGTAGTCCTTCCATTTTCATAGGCTCAAAAGTATTTAAACAATTAACTCACAAGCTTAAGATTAAAGTATCTGGGAATGTTTAGCTTGCAAAAAGGAAGGCTGAGAGGCGACTTAATAGCGGTCTACAAATATCTGAAGGGTTGTCACAGTGCAGAGGGATCAGCCATATTCTCATCTGCACAAGGAAAGACCAGAAGCAATGGGCTGAAACTAAATAGGAGGTGACACATTGGATATTAGAAAAAACGTTCTGACAGTGAGGGTGATCAATGAGTGGAACAGGTTACCATGGGAGGGGGTGAGTTCTCCTTCTCTGGAAGTCTTCAAACAAAGGCTGGACAAATATCTGTCTGGGATGATTTAGTAAATCTTGCACTGAACAGGGGGTTGGACTCGATGACCCTGGAGGTCCCTTCCAACTCTACCATTCTATGATACTATGAAATCAACAATTGGGTACATTACAATAAAAAAAACGTTCTGACTGTTAGAGTGAAGAATAAGTGGAACTGGTTGCCGCAGGAGCTGGCAAGTTCTCTTCCAATTGAAGTATTTAAACAGAGGCTTGACAGCCATCTGTCTGGGATGATTTAGTGACTCCTGCACGGAGCACGGGATTGGATCTGATGAGCCATGAGGTCCCTTCCAACTCTACCATTCTATGATTCCTTGATCAGAATGACATGTAATAAAGCCTTTATATCTCCAGTAATTCCCCCTCCTTTATAGATCTCATATTGTGACAGATTTTTAGATTTAGTAGTCTTACATGCCTTGCATTTATTGCATGGAAATAAACCTGTAATGCAATCCCTTTATTTTGATCCTGGAGAAACCTTTTTACTAAGTGATCTTTTTCTGCCTCAGCTCTAATATACACAATCTGCGGTTGAATTGGTAATATCGTACCCAAAAATGTGTCATTCCTCAACACAAGCTAGGGTTTCTGAAAGATGTTCTTAATATTGATATGATCTTTACTATATCTGGTGATAGAAGGAATTTCCTCTTTTCTTTCTGGTTTCTTTTTTTACTTGAATGAATACCTCCCTATTCATCATTAGAACATTCTTCCTTTGTGCTGTATAGAATTTCCTTCAGACAGTTTTTTCTTTCCAATGTTTTACTTGATAATTTCCATTCTTCTTTATGTATTTTCTAGTTTAGATCACAACTCTTGGCAAGTTTCATGGCCTTAAGACTAGAGATGAGCGAGCACCAAAATGCTTGGGTGCTCGTTGCTCGAGTCAAACTTTTTGTAATGCTCAAGAGCTCGTTTCGAGTAACGGACCCCATTGAAGTCAATGGGCGACTCGAGCATTTTTGTATGGGACCAATGCTCCGCATAGCTGATGATTTGTCAAACACCAGAAAACATCAAAAAGTCATGGAAACACCACAGAAACGGAAAGGGAGGGGCAGGGGCAGCATGCATGGCTGCATCTGAGGCTCCCAGGTCCCACTATTAAGCGAAAATTGGGGCAAGAGTCTGACGGTCACCCCCCTAACAATTTACTTGGGAGAAACCCTCACTAGCAAGGCACACGCGCTGGCACATCTTAGCTAAGCACCAAACTACCTGCAACCAAGGACAATCACTGCCTGTGGGTGACACTGTCGCCTCTTCTCCTGGGTTACATGCTGGCATTGCTGTCCGATCCCCCGCACGACCCTGCGTCTACAGCGCACAGAAAAGTTTCCCTGCGCAGCGTTCAGCTGCCCTCATGCCACACGCTCACTTCATAGCCACACCACCCTCATGTCTATTTATAAGTGCGTACTGGATGAGGAGGAACTGGAGGCACACACTGCAGAGGGTTGGCAGGGCCAGGCAGCGACTCTCCTTGAAAGTGTGGGCGATAGCCCACAATGCTGTTGAGAATTGATGATAAATTATTCCAATCCCGTGCCACCTCTGTCACAAAATTGTCAGGAGCCGCAAACGTGGGCATAAAGGGGACTCAGGTGCCAGCACTTCTACACATATCCACAATGCAGCAGCACATACTAACACCAAAGATTGGTTTAAATCAGGAGGTCTCGCAAAAGAAACCACCACAGGTATACAGTGACCCTGTGAAAGTCTCATGAAATCACTAACGCTTCCTGTGAATGCTCCAATCCTGTATCTCGGATAACTGTGGTAATTTGTAGCACGAGAGATAATACATGCCGACCAACGCTGATCCCCAGACCCCACGCAGGAGGAGGAGGTAGCATAATAATCCAGAGAAACCACGACCGAGGTAGGCCCTGCAATACTCTGTGTGGGAAGCACGTGTGTGGGCCCTGGGTCAGGCTCGGTACCAGCCTCCACCTTTGGTGACCCAAGGTGCCGCGAGTTACATAGCACAATTCATTCTGTGTAGGTGTCAGATAGCTGAACACCGCACTAGGAAAGCCATCTGTGCCCTACCCAAGTCATTCAGTGTATTTGTGCCAGATAGCTAAAACATGACAATGGGAAATCTTTGTGCACCCACAGCATAGGTGAGCCCATGAAACCTAAGGAAAGTATTAAACATGAATCAATTACCGTGCCCAAACATGGCAGACTTTCACTCTGCTGAAGACCTCAGCCTCTGCCCACACCCTCAGCAATCGTGGACATAAAGCGGACTCCGATGCTAGTACAGCTGTGAACATCTAATTAAATCAGTTACGGTTGCTTTCATCACTCCAAAGACTGGATGAACCAGGAAGAAGTTCCACGGGCCAAACCTGGCGCAGTTGCATTTTCCCCAGGACTTCGGCCTCTGCCCACACCCTCAGCAATTGTGGGCATAAAGCGGACTGCGATGCTAGTACAGCAGTGAACGTCTCATTAATGCAGTAACGTTCCTTTTGTTTGGCGCAAACCAGTGTCTCAGATAACTGTGGTGGAACGGGAGAAAATACATGTTGCCCAGTGCTAATCCCCTGACCCCAAGCAGGAGGAGAAGGTGGCATAACAAGGCCAAGAAACCATGACCGAGCTAGGACCCGCAATAGTCTGTGTGGGAAGAATGTGAGCGGGCCCTTAGTTAGGCTCGGTCCCAGCCTCCTCCTTGTGTGACCCAAGGTGCCACGAGTTACATAGCAATGGGAAATCCATGTGTCCACACACTTTTCTTTCTGTGTAAGTGTCAGATAGCATAGGCGAGCCTAAGGAGCTGAAAGACTTCCTCTTACCGTGTTGAGCTATCACTGCACAAAGATGGTATTACACAGGAAGAAATCAGAGTGCCTAAATATGGCAGAGTTTCTCACCGCCAAGGACCTCGGCCTCGGTCCACATTTCTGCCCTAGTAACATTTCTATAGCAAAGGTATAGGCGGACCCCTGTAACATTTCTGCAGCAAGAGTATAGGCGAACCCCTGAAACATTGGTGTACCATGAGTGTAGGCGAAGGCCAGAAAAATTAGTTAGATAACAGTATAGGCGAGGGCCAGAAAAATTGGTGTACCAAGAGTACAAGTGTACCCCTTAAAAATTGCTCAACCGCGAGGGCTGTTGAAACCCATAAACATTTTTTAAAGATACAGCTCGCTGTTGCTTAATTTGTTACAGAGCCTGGAGGCAGCCCTGTGAAAAAAATTGGTTTCTGGTAAAATATCAATACTTTTGAAACTTTTAAAAATTGTAAAAAAATTATAAACAGAGCCTTTTGGGCTGCAGAAAAATTGGCAGTTCAGCGTGATAACATGCTGTTTCAGGAGGAGGCGTAATAATATCCAAGAGTGATTGACAAAGCTAATTCCCCCTTTTTTTCTGGTGATAGAGAATGCTTTTTTCTCCTATTGCAGTGAAAAGAATCATTAGGTTCCACTGCTTTCCGCCGGTGGAAAAGAGAAGTCTGGGGAATTCAAGCTTTTGTTCATCTTTATGAGTGTAAGCACGTCGGCACTGGCAGTTAACAGGCATGTACGCTTATCCGTGAGGATTCCCCCAGCTGAACTAAACACCCTCTCTGACAAGACGCTAGCGGCAGGGCAGGACAGCACCTCCAGGGCGTACAGCACAAGTTCGTGCCACGTGTCTAGCTTTGACACCCAATAGTTGTACGGAGCAGAGGCTTCACGGAGGACGGTGGTACAATCGGCTACGTACTCCCTCACCATCTTTTTACAGTGCTCCCTCCGACTCAGCCTTGACTGGGGAATGGTGCCACAGTCTTGCAGGGGAGCCATAAAGCTGGCAAAGGCCTTGGAGAGCGTTCTCCTGCCTGCGCTGGACATGCTGCCTGATCCGCACGCCTCCCCTGCTACTTGGCCCTCGGAACTGCGTCTTCTGCCACTAGCGCTGTCAGATGGGAACTTTAGCATCACTTTTTCCTCCAGGACCCTGTGGTATTGCACACTCTCGTACCCCTTTCCTCTTCGGGAATGAAAGTGGAAAGGTTCTCTTTATACCGTGGGTCGAGAAGGGTATACACCCAGTAATCCGTGTTGGCCAGAATGCGTCTAATGTGAGGGTCACGGGAAAGGCAGCCTAACATGAAGTCAGCCATGCTTGCCAGGGTACCAGTACACAGCACCTCGCTGTCCTCACTAGCAAGATGACTTTCAGGATCCTCCTTCTCTACAGCCCATACATGCTGAACAGATGAGAGGCAAGCAGCATGGGTACCCTCTGCAGTGTGCCCAGCTGTCTCTTCCCCTTCCTCCTCCTGCTCCTCCCCCTCCTTCTCCAAAACGTGCTGAGATATAGACATGAGGGTGATCTGGCTATCAAGTGACATACTGTCATCCCCCGTCTCCTGTTCCAATCGCAAAGCGTCGGCCTTTATGCTGAGCAGCGAACTTCTCAGCAGGCAAAGCAGCGGGATGGTAACGCTAATGATTGCTGCATCGCCGCTTACCATCTGGGTAGACTCCTCAAAGTTTCCGATGACCTGGCAGGTATCTGCCATCCATGCCCACTCCTCAGTAAACAATTCCGGAGGCTGACTACCACTCCGCCGCCCATGTTGCAGCTGGTATTTCACTATTGCTCTACGCTGCTCATACAACCTAGCTAACATGTGCAGCATAGAATTCCAGCGTGTGGGCACGTCGCACAGCAGTCGGTGCTCTGGCAGCTGAAACCGGTGTTACAGGGTCCTCAGGGGTGGCAGCGTCTATGGTGGACTTGCAGAAATGTGCGCACACGCAGCGAACCTGGCCGAGCAGGTAAGACAAGTGGGGGCAGTTTTTCAGAAACCGCTGAACCACCAAATTGAAGACGTGGGCCAGGCATGCCACGTGTGTGAGGCTGCTGAGCTGCAGAGCCGCCACCAGGTTACGGCCGTTGTCACACATGACCATGCCCGGTTGGAGGCTCAGCGGCGAAAGCCAGAAGTCGGTCGGCTCTGTCAGATCCTGCAATAGGTCGTGGGCCGTGTGCCTCTTGTCACCTAAGCTGATTAGTTTCAGCATGGCTTGCTAATGCTTGCCCAGCGCTGTGTTGCCGCGCTGCGCACTATCGACTGCTGGCGACGTGCTCACACTTCTTAATTGAGATGTAGAGGTGGTGGAGGAGGAGGGTTTGGAGGAGGTGGCATAAAACGCCACAGATACCAGCACCGAGGTAGGACCCTATATTCTGGGTGTGGGTAAGACATGAGCAGTCCCAGGCTCTGACTCGGTCCCAGCCTCCACCTAATTCACCCAATGTGCCGTCAGGGAGATATAGTGGCCCTGCCCGCCAGTACTTGTCCACGTGTCCGTGATTAAGTGGACCTTCCCAGTAACCGCGATAGTGAGGGCACGATTTATGTTGCGGGAGACGTGCTGGTGTAGGGCTGGGACGGCACACCGGGAAAAATAGTGGCGACTGGGGACCAAGAAGCATGGGATCGCCGCCACTAACATGTTTTTCAAAGCCTCCGTTTCCACAAGCCTGTACAGCAGCATCTCTAGGCTGATTAATTTGGCAATGTGCACGTTTAAAGCTTGTGCGTGCGGGTGCGTGGTGGCGTATTTGCGCTTGTGCTCCAATGCTTGTGTTAGCGACAGTTGAACGCTGCACTGAGACACTGAGAGACATTGCTGGATGGAGTGGAGGTGAGGGTGTGGGTGCAGGCTGATAGGTGCTCGTGCCTGTGTCCTGGGAGGGAGATTGGATCTGTGTGGCAGGTTGGGGCACAGGGGAAGAGGCAGTGGTGTGACCCGGAGGCGGTGAACGGCCTTCGTCCCACCTTGCATAGAATGATTATCGCTCAAAATTAGTTCATAGGAATGAAAATGCGTGATAATCGTTATGTCTAAATGCAAAAAAATTGTTTACTATTAGAGATGAGCGAACGTACTCGGATAGGCACTACTCGTCCGAGTAATGTGCCTTATCCGAGTACCGCTGTACTCGTGCTCAAAGATTCGGGGCGCTCCGCTGCTGACAGGTGAGTCGGAGCGGGGAGCGGGGCAGAGCGGCCGGGAGAGAAGGAGAGAAAGATCTCCCCTCCGTTCCTCCCCGCTCTCCCCTGCAGCTCCCCGCTCCGCAGCGCGTCCCGAATCTTTGAGCACGAGTACAGCGGTACTCGGATAAGGCACATTACTCGGACGAGTAGTGCCTATCCGAGTACGTTCGCTCATCTCTATTTACTATTCATTTATCTTTTGTTACTGACTTTCAGCCAGCATAAAGTCATGACTGGATCACTGACTTCTTGCTGCGTGTAAACGCTCCCACCTCAGTGCTTCACATAGAATGTGAATTGTTGAGTGAGAAGCCAGCAACCGTCAGCACTGATCTGCCCGTCTAAAACTCCACACGAGGGCTAACAACTAGCGGTGACATCGCCACTCATTCAGTCATTTAGTCAGGCAGAGTATCTCAAATGTACCATTAGGGATAGATATTGTAGAGAGGATATACTGCTGCTGATGTGAAAGCTTGTAAGCCAGGGTTATGTTGGGGGGATCAGAGAAAAGGCTACACATATATTTTATATATATATATATATATATATATTATACACACACCAAAGCCCCCACTCACTGACTGACTCACTTACTGATTCTCCACTAATTCTAACTTCCCAATGTCGTAGAAACAGGAAATTTGGCACAAGTATAGATTATGTCTAAAATAGAAAAAGTAAAGAGGTCCCAACTCGATTATTCTAGTCTAGCGCAAAAGAACTAGTGTCCAAATTTTCTGTATGGAATCTAATTCTCTCACTTCCCGATGTCATAGAAACTTGAAATTTGGCACGAGCATTGATTATGTCATATATAGGAAAAGTTAATGGGTCCCAACTTGATTATTTAATTCTAAGTGCAAAAGAATTAGCGCCCAAATTTTATGTACGTAATCTAATTCTCTCACTTCCCGATGCAACAAATAATTACACAAATTTTTACCACACAAGTGTGAAATTTGCCATGACCATTCTTTGCGTACTAAATATTGGAAATTTAAAGGGTTGCAACTTGATTATTCAATCCTCTGCAAAAAAAAAAGTTAGTGACCCACTATGGAATGTAACTACCACACATCTGTACTGCACAAACTTGAAATTTGGCATGACCATTCCTATCTTATGTAACTAATAACATATCTGTACCCCGCAATATATGAGACAGTTATCTTCTCAGCAAAACAAAATGCATTTAGAAATATGAGTATATACTGACAGGAATAATACTGACTGTCGTATGTATTGAAAGGCTGTAAAAGTACTAAAGGAAGTGGGTATGGACTGCTGGGATGGAGTATGCCTTTAAGTATAACAAGGGGCGGCAACCTTCAGTCTGGGTAGGAAATTTGAATTAAAAGGGGCGTTACCTTTCAGGGTAAAAATTAGGAGAGTGTGAGAGGTGGACATTCTGTGGGGGTGACATTTTCACATACAGTCTGAGATGAATCTCTCTCCTATCTGCCTTTACACTGAGAAGAATCTATCTGATCTGTGTGTTATGAGCAGCGTGTGAGAGTTGGTACATTCTGTGGGGTGACATTTTCACATACAGTCTGAGATGAATCTCTCTCTTATCTGCCCATACACTGAGAAGAATCTGATCTGTGTGTAATAAACAGCATGTGAGGGGTGGACGTTTTTACATACAGTCTGACAAAAATCTCTCTATCTACTTATATACAAAGAAAAATGTAACTGACCTGTGTTTAGGCCTTTAACTTCAGGTAGTAGGCAGGCGTTTGAGAAATTCATTGTCCAACCGTAATAATTTACAATAAAATTGTGAATCTTGAAAAAATTCAATTTTCCATTAAACTATTAAATCCATTTTATCTGAATTTATTTGTACTCTAAAGTAACCACGACTTCATAAGATTTTCCGTGTGAACACCAAATAAACACCAGTACCAAACTAACTCGGGCGAAGCCGGGTATATCAGCTAGTATCCCTATATAAAACATGGTCTGATTTATACAGGGTTTCTCCCTATATAAAACTTGTTCTTAAATTCCTATTTTTTTAATCAAGTTTTTATTAATATTTTTCAAATTTTCCATACAAAAGTCAAGTAAGAGAGTCATACATATCTCTTTATCCATACATACACCATAAAACAATATATTTGCATGGTAATAACAAAAAAAGAACATAGCGAATATCTACTTGATTGTGGGGATTATGACAGGTTCTAGGGATTCTCCACCCAAGTCATCAGTAAATATACATAAAAAAAAAGAAACAAAAGAAAAAGAAAAAAAAAAAAAAGAGGGGGGAAGGGTCAATAGGAGGGGGAAAAAAAGGGTGGGGATATGAGTTTTGTGACAAAAAAAATGCACCGTTTCTGTCGTATCCTCAAGCAGCTGCCACAGATATCTGTATCTACACCAATTTCTGGGGCTTCCACCCCTCTCACTGAGAATAGCACTTCCCCCGAATTACCGAGAAACACTCCTCCCAGGTCTTTCAGCCATCATTTCCATGAATCTGGCAGTTGAACACTCGTTTAGGGTCTGTTTCAAAGTCCGCCAGGGGTTCCAAATCTGAACAAAGTGAGTACCCTTTGACCAACTCGAAAGATTCTCTAAATTGCAAATTAGACCTACTTTCTCTCTCCATTGGGCTAAATAAGGGGGTATTTTTTGAAGCCAATAAAGTGGAATTAAAGCCTTTGCTGCATCCAGTAGGAATGTGACCAATTTGTTCTTCAAGTGATGAAATCTCTGAGGGTCTCTATTTAAAAACTTTGTCTGCCAAAATAGACAGGATATCTGTGGATGAACAGACTGAGTTTCCCGCTTGCATTTTAATGGCTTTAATAAAATTCTTGGAGTGCTCCTTTTTGATCAATGCTGACATATATTTACTTCCCTTATTCCCGTGGCATAGACAGTGTGCTTGAGAAATAAGTGATTTTTATAAAATTTGGATTCTAAGCATCTCCGAAGCTCATGTCACAGTGAAGTCAATTCCTTTAAATTACCTTTTGACTGGGAGAGTTTGACTACTTGCTCCAGTTTAGCTATTTGGGAAAGTCAATTGACAATCTCCCTTTGTCGCTGCTTTTTGATCCTCGAAGCTAATGCTACCAACAGGCCCCTCACATACGCCTTATGAGCATCCCAGAGCACAGGACCCTCCGAATCGCCTGATGAGCTGATCTTGAAATATTCTCCAATCTGTTCTGATAATTTAGCCCTCTTCTGTCGAGTCCAATAACGTGTCACTTAGGCACCATCTCCACTCTTATCGACACCTTCAGGGAAGCTCCATATCTACGTATACTGGCGCTTGTTCTGAAATGGACATGGAATTGATGCCAGCCTTTTTCAAATGTGTAAGAACAGAGGAGATATAAAAATAGTCTAGCCTCTGAAAAGAAGAATGAACGTTGGAGAAAAAGGAGAAATCTTTAGTAGACGGATGATAGTGACGCCAAGCATCTACTACCCCCAGTTCTTGCAGAGACCTACTTAACTTTTAAAGTTTTACTTGGGAGACCTGGAATTGACCCATCGAAGAATCGAGCAAAGGATTTATAGTGACATTAAAATCTTCACCTAGTAAGACATGTCCCATTGCAAATTGTTTAAGTATCTCTAATTGTTTAATTAACCACGAAACGTGATCCAAGTTGGGTGCATAAAGATTAGCAATAGTAATATTTAGATTAATGAGTGATCCCCTATGAAAAAGCCCTCTCCCTTCCTCAGAGTATTAGACTCTGCAGACAAAAGAAATAGACTTATGGAACAGAGCTGAAATCTCTTTTAAAGTGGAGATCGGATGAGTGTTATGACAACCTTGTGGGAAGAGCCTCCCGGGGAGAGACATGTGTTTGTTATTTTTAAAATGTGTCTCTTGTGATATAAGCACTTTTGTTCCGTACCTTTTCAGAAGAATGGCCACATTGTGCATCTTACAAGGTGAGTTGAGACCCCGGACATTAAATGATGTAAAGCAAATGGCATCCATTCCGGACTCGGGCGAGTACAAACCCGAGAATATCTAGGCTCCTATCTATGACATTAAGAAAACGAAAGATACAATAATAGTTACTATGATATTATTATTATGAAGTCAATAGAGCGATACATTGAATTGACTACTATTAAGAGAGTATATGTTAAATCGGGAGGAAAGGGTGGAAAGAAGGGTATAAGAAAAGCTTAACACAAGAAAATAAAAGAAATACTAATACATATCACGTACGAGGTAAGTATTATTTCTATTAAGAACTATAAACTGCCTCTTGGATAAAGGGCATCTGGTCTCCACAGAAACAATTATACCTTAATTATATAACAGGAATCACCAATCTGTGTCGAGGCAGTGAGCATGCAAGACTGATGTCTGACGCTCTCAGAAATCATCAGCTAGAAAAATCCCATCCTGCGCAAACAAACAAGGTGGTTATAATAGATATTAAGACGCAATGGTAGTTTTCTTAATCACAGAGTCAGGGGTCCTTAATCTGGGAATCCTCCTTATTTTTCTTCTTCTTGTTTCTGGGCGATTTGGGATTGCCAACCCTTTGCCAGTTTTCAGGTGCTGTCAGACGTGGGAGATTTGGTAGCTCAGGCAATGGGAGCCAGCAAGGTAGGTCGATCGATTCTATCTCCAACAGGTGCCAGCAGTTTTGCAAGTCCTCTGGAGAATGTATATTAATTCTCATGCCCTTAAAGGTGATACCAAGTCCAAAAGGGAACAACCAGGCATATTTAATGTCTTTAGCTCACAGGGCTTTCAAAAGTGGCCTAAGCACGCAGCGCTTAAGCAGCGTAGTTGGTGCCAAGTTCTGGTACAACTGGGCGTGCGCACCTGCATATTGTAAATCTCTGTTATTCCTTGCAGCTTTTAATAAAGCAAGTGCATCTGGGAAAGCCAAAAGTTTACATATAATATCCATTGGTGGCTCAGAGCCTACAGGTAGAGGTCTCAGTGCTCTGTGTATGCGCTCAGTAGTGACTGATGCAGCTCTGTCTTGACCAAGCAGCATTGTGAACAGTTCCATCGCTCCTTTAGGCAACACATCTGCAGCCCATGATTCATGCAAACTTTTAATCCGCACATTACTGCACTTATTACAGTTCTCGAAATCTTCTTGTATGATCAGTGCTCTATTCAACTGGGAGTGCTCTTCTTTAATCACATGTGCTATTTCTATAGAGCAACTGGTAATCGCAGCTGAGGAGGCTTCTAATTCTTCCACCTGTCTTCCCATATGCCTGAACTCCTCTTTAATTTCTGCCAAATCAGGCATTACTGGGCGCAAAGCCCAAGAAATGAGGTCTCTTATTAAGCCTTTAGAGACTTGCTCACCCACCCTCCTTTCCATCCGTGGATGCTTCCTCCTCTCTCTCGGTACTGTGAGAAGCTGCTGCTGTCTAGCTCAGGGCCATCTTGCCGGCTGCATGGGGAGCAGGAGCTCTGTTCTTTAAGGAACTTCTGTAAGTCCGACTGTCCTCTGGCTGGACAAGGGGTGCCTTGGAGCGCTCTCCACCTCTTTACCAGTTTTCCCCATCTTTGTCGTCTGCTTGCTGCTGCTCTAGTCCTCTGAAGGTACCACTAAAATGGAGCTCTCTACTCAAGCTGCCATCTAGCTCTGCGGTCAGGCTCCACCTCCTCCTCCTAAATTCCCATTTTGTATCTGTTTCTCAGAAAGTAGATGTAACCAACTGATCTTTCCTGTGCTATTGGGGGAATAAAATAATGCAGGCCACCTATAAGCAGAGAGATGGTGAGGGAACACTTAGCTAACTTAAATGAATTCAAGTCTCAAGATCCAGATGAATTACATCCTAGGATACTAAAGGAAGAAGCAGAGGTAATTCCTGAACCACTCATCATAATCTTTGAAAATTTCTTGAGAACAGGAGAAGTCCCAGAAGATTGGGAAATGTTGCCCCTATCTTCAAAAAAAGGGAAGGTGAACCCAGGAAACCACAGACCTCTGATCCTAAATTCTATACTGGAAAAGATCTTTGAACAAATTATTAAAATGCATGTATGCAAGTACTTAGATACAAATGGAGTAATTAACCAGAGCCAGCAGAGGTTTGTAACAAACAAGTCATGCCAAAACGAATCTAGTTTCCTTCTATGACAGAATCACCGACTGGGTTGATCAGGTAAATGCGGTGGATATAGTATATCTTGACTTTAGTATAGTATATGACAAAGTATCTCATATCATACTTATGGAAAAAATTACCAAATATGGGATTGACAAGGCAACTGTAAGGTGGATTTATAACTGGCTGAGTGATCGTACTCAAAGAGTGGTCATAAATGGCTGCACATCCAAGTGGAAGAATGTATCAAGTGGGGTACCACAAGGCTCTGTCCGAGGCCCAGTGTTGTTCAACATTTTTTTAAATGATCTGAAGGAGGTAATTGATGATCAATTTTGCCAACAACACAAAGCTAGGAGGGATAGCTAATACTAGGGAAGAGAGAGTATTCAAAAAGATCTAGAAAAGCTTGAACAGTGGGCAGTGACTAACAGAATGGTATTTAACAAGAAGAAATGCAAAGTCCTACATCTGGGCACGAAAAGTGAAAAAAAGCACATACAGAATGGGAGGAATTGGGCTAAGCAGCAGCACATGTGAAAAAAGACTTGGGTATACTAATAGATCATAGACTGAACATAATTCAACAATGTGATGCAGCAGCCAAAAAGGCAAACACAATTCTGGAATGTATTAGGCTGCATTCCCACAAACATATATCGGCTCGGTTTTCACGCCGAGCCAATATACATCATCCTCATGTGCAGGGGGGAAAGGATGAAAGAGCCAGGAGCAGGAACTGAGCTCCCGCCCCCTCTCTGCCTTCTTTTCGCCCCTCTGCACTATTTGCAATGGGGAGAGGCGGGGTGGGGGCGGGGCTAATTCTAGCCACTTAGCCCCGCCCCCATCCCACCTCCTTTCATTGCAAATAGTGCAGAGCGACAGAGAGGAGGCAAAGAGGGGGCGGGAGCTCAGAGCACTGCTCCTGGCTCTTCCACACCCCCCCTGCAGATGAGGACACTGTATATCGGCTCGGCGTGAAAATTGAGCCGATATACGGTCGTCTGAATCCACCCTAAGGCTGAAAAAAAACACACTGCCAAAGGCGCAACTTCGCTCAGCAGTATGGAGCATAGCTGCGCCTATACAAGGGAGAGTTTCTCTCCTCGCCAGCAGTTCAAACTCCGTGCCAGAGAGTAAAGTTTGAAATAAGAGGCGGGAAAACATGGGCTGCCCAATCTTCCCCGCACCATGTATTCACTACGTGCAAGAAAAATAGGGCATGTCCTATATTTTCTCGGCCGTACAAATCACAGACGAGAAATCCCTGCAGTGAGAAGAAAACCATTGAACTCCTATTGAAATCTGTGGCTTTGTTTTGTCCGCTTCTACGGCCGTGATTATCATGGCTATATAAGAGGATAAAAAACACGCTGCTGTGTTTAAGTCCTCAGAGTGCAATATTGGTCACATAAAGTTGTCCATATGAATGCATCCGAATACAGTTATACAGGTTAGTACAGATCTGATAAGGCACAGGTCAAGAAATGTTGATGTTTATTTTAAAAAATTCATTCAAAATGCCCTTTTTCATAGAAAAAAAATAAACACATAAACATGTTACACATCCCTGCATTCATAATGACCCGTATAATAATACTATTATACACAGTATACGGTGTAAAAAAAAGTTTTAAAATGTAAAAATGTTTTTTTTTTTATGCTTTCATCCGCCTTCCAAAAAAATCTATAAAAAACCTTCAAAAAGTCGCATGTTCCCTAAAATGGTATGAATGGAAACTAAATCTAGTCTGAAGCTCCTTAATGCCCATTTGGCAAAAAAGTAAAAATTGCATTGGTTGTGGAAGGCGGTGATGTAATTATGATTATTTTTTTTAAGTGTTTTTATTGTTGAAAAATTGGCATATAAAAACTATATAAAATTAGTATGGCAGTAATTACAACTCGCCTTAAAACAAGACCTCATATGGCGATGTTGACGGAAAAAAAATGTTCTGGATCCTGGAACGTAATAATGTAAAAACAGACAAAAATTGCCTGGTGCAAAACAGGTTCTCTAACAGCAGTGATGGTTTATAGGGTCGGTGATTCAGCTGTAGACCTGGTGGTTTCAGCAGATGATGGTTGTTTCTATGCAGACTGCACATTATGTACATGTTATGGTCCTAATCTGTACTATGAAGATGTGAAGAATGTGCAGGTCATTGTGTCTACAAGTCCTCTATATAATACATGATGTCTTATAGGAGCCGCCATCAGACCTGCGGTGACCTTCTCTCCAAACTACAAGAAGATATTTACCACAGAGTCTATAACGATGACCTGTGATGGGGGCTCTACTACAGGAGGGGGGCTGAATTATATATGGTCCAAAGACAACTCTACTGTACACAATGGAAAATCCTATACAATACAAAGTGCTGAAATATTACACAGTGGAAGTTACCGATGTCAGACCAGACCTGGAGAAATAAGTGACCCTGCTAGACTGGACGTTAGTGATGGTGAGTAAATCAAACAGGTCATACATATAACACAAGGTAACACATTGTATCACACAGACTGATAACACATCATATATATCACCTCATCTTATATCATGCTGTATTACAGGTCGGGTCATCCTGCAGACCCCTCTATATGTCTATGAAGGAGATGAGATAAATATAAGATGTCACCACCATCCCAGATACTCTGGAGGACGGACAAGATTCTACAAAGATAACCGAGTCATTAGAGACTGGGCAGATAATGCAGAATATTATATAGGAAATGTAGACGGGACGACTGCCGGGACTTACAGATGTGAGAAACAAATCAGTGGGCTGTACATCTATTATGATGAAGCTTCTGTATTTGAGAAAGGTAAGTCCAGGATCAGTTATATAAGAATTATCTGGCAGTGTTTATATACTGATGGAGTCACATTGTCTCCTGACCGGCCATCTGTAATTATTACTTTGGCCGAATGAGGATGGCTACGTCGGATTCCTACTGCGAGATCTCGTAGCGGAATCAGACCCTGTGCCCCGGCGGGGACCTCCGTGTACCTGTGTGATGTCTTCTTCTCTGTGCTGCGGATGTGCTGGCTGTCGCTGCACATGCACAGTGGAGACGATGGTGCGCAGCTGCATCGGCGATGACGCGAGCCTGTGGAGATCTTGAAGTTCTTATTTCGGAATCACCACGAGGCGAATGGCACCCATTAACCCTTTAATGACGCGGCCCTTTTTTTTCCATTTTCGTTTTTCCTCCCCCCTTTAAAAAAAAAAAAAAAACTCCTTTATTTATCCATCAACACCACTTGTTTTTTGCCGGTTGTATTTTTTAATGGCGCTATTTAAAGTACCATATAATGTACTGAAAAACGTAAAAAAAATTCTAAGTGGAGTAAAATGAAAAAAAACAAACATTCCGCCATCTTTCAGTGCGTCTTGTTTCTGTGGCGCACAACCTGCAACAAAAACGACAAACTTGTATAGTTTTTTTTCACTGTACTACACTTTTTTTGAAAGACATTTAATTTTTTTCAATAATATTCTGCATTCATCTTGTGCGCGCAATAACTTTATTTTTCCGCCGACGTAGTTCAGCGAGGGCTCCTTTCTTGCAGGATGTCCTGTATTTTCCGTTAGTAGCAATTCGAAATAAATACGGCTTTTTGCTCGCTTTTTATTGCGTTTTTTTTCCTGGAGACAGGGTGACTAAAAAAGTGCATTTTTGGCGGGTTTTTTTCGTTTTTTTTTTTCAGACGACGTTCACCGTGCGGGGTAAATAATCTACTACTTTGATAAATCTGACTTTTACAGACGCGGTGATACCAAATATGTATTTTTATTTTATGATTTAGATTTTTTAATTATAGATATGGCAAAAGAGGGGTGATTTAAACTTTTATGACTTTTTTTTTACAATTAAAAAACTTTATAGATTTTTCCTTTTTTCCTTTTACTTTTGAGTCCCCCTGGGGGACTACAATATGCAATGCTTTGATCGCTCCTGCAGTATGACGTAATGCTATAGCATTACGTCATACTGCATTCTGACAGGCAGCCTATCGGGGATGGCTTGATAGGCAGTCTCCCAAGGCAGCCCTGGGGCCTTTCTGGCTGCCATGACATCTGCACGGCTCCCCCGGTCTCACAGTGGGCGCGGGGCATACGGGACATTCAGGGGATTTAAATACCGCTGTCAGAATTGACAGCAGCATTTAAAGGGTTAATAGCCGCGATCGGCCTTTCAGGTGTCAGTTGTAGTAAACAGCTGACACCCACGCTGTATGCAGAGAGGTCGCCCCGCGACCTCTCTGCATACATACCCCGACGCTCCAGGACGTAAATGTACGTTCTGGAGCGGGAAGGGGTTAACTGCAATGGAAGCCGTCCATGCGAGGCCACACTAGAATAGGACATGCTGTCCCCCCCCCCCCCCCCCCAGCAGCTGATTTCCGCTCATGGGCATTGAAAAGAGTTTTAACATATCTATGGGTGGTATTTGCTGTGGGATCCAGAGGCGAACGCCCATGTACATTGGGCCTAAGTCAGGTTATGGTTAAATGTGCAGAATTTTTGGCATGGAATTCTACAGACTGAAACTCTGTAACAAACAGCACTACAATGGAGGATTATCACATTCACAGCGGGATCTACAGCATGGGGCCGTATCGGGGCCCTGGAAGGGCCCATTAGAGAAGGCCCTGCATGACAGGGTTGCTAGGGAACTAGAATAGGCAGGATAGGGTTAACAGTGTTTTGAAAGTGAGCTGTACAGAGAGGGGAGTGTTAGTAGAATAGTGGAGGAATGAGATGATTGGACAGGGTTTATGTAGGGGGAGGGGTTATGGAAGTTTATAAAAGTGGAGGTTTGGGCGGGAGCGCCATATTCGAGAACAGTTGGAAGCTGAGTGCAGAGCTGAGAGTAGGTCAGTGTTTAAATAGGAGTATAGCAGCAGTAGTAGGTGGGGCCGCGGTCGGTGAGCGGCTTTGTGTTGCAATCAGCGGTGTCTGTGTGAGAAAAGAGCAAGCAGACTTACTGTATGGCGTCGGTAGAGGAAGTGCTGGAGCAGCTGCGGGCAGCGGCAGAGCATCACCCTCCAGGGTGGTTACAACAGGAGGTAGCCGGCATGCTTGTCGGGGCTCCAGCGGCGGTGTTGGGACCAGCGGCAGTGTCAGGAGCAGTGGCAACGTCAGAGACAGTAGACAGAGCGCGGCGCGTGCGCAGGGCCTGTCCTCCAGGAAGGCTGATAGCTGAGGGGGCTAAGCCACAGACCCGGCGCAGGGTAAGGAGCCCCTCCAGGGACCCTTTGGTCGGTCGTCCTGGTCCCAGAGCTAGGGGGAGCAGAGATAGACCAGTTAGGAGGAATCCTGCAGGCCGGCCGGGTCTAACGGTTTCTCGCAGGTCTCACTCTCCTTGGGGGGCAGGGCTAGCAGAGCCAGTATACAGAGTCAGTGGAGAAGAAGCGGCTGGTTTACTAAGTGATGCACTGGTCCATAAGCCAGCCAGCCAGGTAGTGAGAGGCATGTGGAAGGCAGCCTGGGGGAAAAAGCAGCACGGTCGGCTCAAGGGGAGCAGGGCCAGGTATGGATGTAGTCAACGGAAGGAAAATCCACCTAGGGCCACGGTGTGCTCAGCTGAGCACACCCGGGATAAGAACAGGTCTGGCAATATTCTGGAAGGAGGTCCGGTGAGGAGCTATGTTAGGTCGGCAGTGCTGGTGCCGCAACAGGACGAGCATCAGTTGGGCTCGGGGTACATCGCGACAGGACAGCAGCTTGTTCCGGTACCAGCTGGAGGACTTGATGGTGGATGCGGACAGAAGGTTGGAGAGTCGACAGGATCCACGCAGCACGGTAGGTGGAAACACAGCGCCCGTACGGCCAGGTGAGCAGAATGTTTCATCTTTTTTTGCCATTTACTGAAGATGATAGAAATGTTAGAAGGGGGTTTAGTAATGTGGGAGGGGCTAAGTTATGTTACAGAGGGATGGGGGAGAATAGCAAGGTTGATTTAAGTCTGTTATTGGGTAATGTGCGGGAGATTTTGGATAGGTGTGAGAAGGGTTTAGGGTCAAGAGGCCAGGCTGGTCCGTCGCCTGTGGCGGCATGGCTAGCTGGGGGGGGGGGGGAGGGTTTGTACTGGTTTTGGTGGCGGAACAGTAATGGGGAGTCAGCGGATCACTACAGCATCAGCGACATCAGGCGTGACAGTCGCCGTTCAGACTGAAAAGGACGGGGATGCAGTTGGGCTGGACGATAGGGCTAAGGGAAAGGTATATGTGTGCTTTGAAGGTCCGTTAGGGGCACATTTGAAAAAAAGAGATAAAAGAAAAGATTTGGCGGAATGAGCATGTGGAGATTTTTTTCTCTACCATTAGAGAAATTTAATCTCAAAAAGGGAAAATAGACAGAATATAAAAAAGAGGAGGAAGAAAAGAAATGGTGGTGACTGATTCCGCAAACTTTTCAGAATTGGATGCAGGCGTTCGCGATATTAGCGAGCGTCATTGGGGAAAAGAATCCTGAAAATTTGGGGGTAGTCCAAGCTATTAATGCATTAAGTGCGCACTCTCCGCCAGTGGTAGATTTGTTGCGGCATTTGGTTTTGTTGTGTTTGTCACTGAATACATTGGTAGTTGCAGTACATGTTTCGGGGGTTGAGAACACCATTGCTGACTCAATTTCTCATTTTCAGTGGGAGCGCTTTTGGACTTTGGTACCAGATGCATAGAAGGAAGGAATTCAATGCCCTCAGGAACTTTGGAGTCTGGTAGATGTGCGGCGG
Source organism: Eleutherodactylus coqui (assembly GCA_035609135.1). Lineage (NCBI taxonomy): Eukaryota > Metazoa > Chordata > Amphibia > Anura > Eleutherodactylidae > Eleutherodactylus > Eleutherodactylus coqui. The sequence continues at coordinate 227,180,170 of CM069410.1, read as the reverse complement.
AGCACCTTATAAGAGGGTCGTTGGCAGCAAATACTTGGAAAGCATATGAGGCTGCATGGAAAGAATGGGAGCGTTGGGTTGAAATTTTGGGTGAAGTTAATAATGATGAGGATAGGATAGGGGCTTTGCTATTGTTATTAAGTGAAGCAGCAAGTAGGGGGTGGTCAGTGGCAAAGGTGGATCGGATAATGGCAGGTCTAGCGTTTAATTTTAAATTGCGAAGGTTGCAAGATGTGACTAAAGATTTTGTGGTACGGCAAGCCTTAAAAGGTTTCAGAAAAGGTAAAACGTGAAAAAGATAGAAGAAGGCCAATTTCCTTTGCAATTTTGGAGGAATTGGGGAAGGCTTTGGGGGTGGTCTGTCACAATTCTTTTGTGGTGGTGTTATTCAGGGCGGCTTTTTCGTTGGCGTTTTTCGGGGCTTTTCGCATTAGCGAACTGGTATCACCTAATACGAAAATTGGGGGTGGTTTAATGGTCACAGATGTGACATTATTGGGGGAGCAGGTAGAACTCAGGTTGAAACGCTCTAAGACCGATCAATTAGGGGAGGAAAAAAGGATCATTTTGGAAACAGTGCCTGGGGCAAGGATGTGTCCTGTAAGGTGTTTGAAGAAACTAAGGGAGGGTTTGTCATTGGAGGGTGGTCCGTTGTTGAAGCATATGGATGGATCGTTCTTATCCAATTTTCAATTTGGGGCTTTGTTGCAGAAGGCTTTGAAGGAGTTGGGTCTTGACAGAGTGGGCTATTCCTCCCACTCTTTTAGAATTGGAGCAATGGTAGCTGCGGAATGGTGTTTGAGCCCGGCGGTGGTTCAAAAAATTGGAAGATGGGAATCAAGGAGATACCAAATTTATATTAGACCTGAGGGATGGTTTAATGATATGGACTAAAGTTTAGTGAGTTGTGGGGGGGTATCGGGAATAGTTATCATAGGGTTGGAAGTATTGTTGTCTGGTTTTTGTTTTAACAGGTCAAGATCCAGTGTTGATTTGGATTGTCGGACATTCCTTTGTCTTCTGGGCGGCGGAGCAGGCAAAGATAAGACCGGAAGGCCGCAAATTAGGTTTTTCCAGGAATGAGGTGATTATCCGCTGGTTAGGTATCAGGGGAATGATGTGGGGTAGGGTACTTCCGGAGGTGAAATCGTTCGCTGAGTTAGATAGGGCCCCTGATATACTAATGTTGCATGCCGGCGGGAATTATTTGGGAGGAAGACCTGCGAGGGAGGTGCGCAGGGATATACAGCACGATTTCTTGCGTTTGAGAAGGCTCTTTCCTGACGTGATAATTGTCTGGTCAGAAATACTGCCCAGAAAGAGGTGGCGGATGGCCAGATCGGTAGAAAAGAATTAACAAAGCCCTTATAAAGATCCATAGACACATTTCCAATTTTGTGGCATGAAATGGAGGTGTGAAAATTCGTCACAATAATTTAGAAGGGGTGTATGAGGGCTATTGGAGAAGTGGTGGGGTACATCTGAATCATGTAGGTACGGACATGTGGACACTGGCGATCCAAGAGGGGATCAAAAGGGCTCTTCAATTATGGGGGCTGCGCAGAGTTAGGCAGTAAGTTCTGCTGGCTGTGGGGCGGTCCTTGGAGGCAGATTTGATATGTTGGGTAGAAGGAAGTCTTGGTGGGGATGGCCTCACCTGTATGACCACCCTGGTGTTATAGTGGTTGGGTCTGGTGTGTGGGAGAAGGCCAGGGAAGGGATCCCGGGTGGCCTTAATCAATTTTGTTATTATAGCCTGCCAGTAGGGGCGGGCTAGTGGTGTCTCCGAGCCAGGTGTATGGTTGGAGGCAAGGTACGGTTTTAGTTGGAAAAACACTAGACCTTTTTAGTTCTGGTTTTGTCTCCAAGGGCCTCCTCTCCTTTACGTAAAGGTTAACAAAGAATAAAATTATTCTGGTTTTGTTAAATAAATTTGGCTGCTGTGGCCAAAAATTTCCGAGTTTAGTTTCTGTGGTTTTATTTTTGATAAGTGGGGGGGTAGTAATATGGGGGTGAGTCTAGCATACCCGCGTCAAGCACAGGGCCGTATTGGGGCCCTGGAAGGGCCGATTAGAGAAGGCCCTGCATGACAGGGATGCTAGGGAACTAGAATAGGCATGATAGGATTAACAGTGTTTTTGGAAGTGAGCTTTACAGAGAGGGGAGTGTTAGTAGGATAGTGGAGGAATGAGATGATTGGACAGAGTTTATGTAGGGGGAGGGGTTATGGAAGTTTATAAAAGCGGGGGTTTGGGCGGGAGCGCCATATTTGAGAACAGTGGCAGCCGTTGGCAGGCGGGGGGGGGGGTCCTTGGAGGCAGATTTGATATTTTGGGTGGAAGGAAGTCTTGGTGGGGATGGCCTCACCTGTATGACCACCCTGGTGTTATAGTGGTTGGGTCTGGTGTGTGGGAGAAGGCCAGGGAAGGGATCCCGGGTGGCCTTAATCAATTTTGTTATTCAGGCCTCCCGGGGGGGGGGGGGGCTAGTGGTGTCTCCGAACCGGGTGTAGGCAAAGTACGGTTTTAGTTGGAAAAACACCAGACCTTTTTAGTTTTGGTTTGGTCTCCAAGGGCCTCCTCTCCTTTATGTAAAGGTTAACAAAGAATAAAATGAATGTGGTTTTGTTAAATAAATTTGGCTGTTGTGGCCAAAAATTTCCAACTCGTTTAGGTTCTGTGGTTTTATTTTAGATAAGTGGGGGGGGGGGGGGGAGTACTATGGGGGTGAGTCTAACATACTCATGTCTTGTAGATGTGATGGGTTTGGGGCACAGATTTTCCCCTTTACAATGTAGACAGTGAAATCTGCAGTAAAATCTATGTGTAGCATCTGTAGCTTTAAGACCGTATCTGTAGCAGAGATCTTCCACCATCTTTGACCTTAGTCTTCAGTCAGTAAATCTTCAGGGTCATGAAGCTGAAAGTAGTGGTCCACTTTCTATGGTACCCCAAGACTTGTAGGACATTCATCCGTGCCTGTGCTCTGACAGACCCAAAGAGCTGTTGATGACTCTGCAGACCAAGAATGACACGTGGCTAACCCAGAACAATCTGAAGCCAGGTAAGGTTGTGTGTGACAATAGACCAATAAAAAGATCAGCTCATTATCCATCCAGTCCTATTATAATCAAAATCAAAAATGCTTGTTGTCATAAGCAATAACTATGAATTGGATCCCTTAAAAATGTAACTTTACTTAACAAAAAGATTACACATGGAAACAAAAATATTTAAAAACACAGTATATAGTGCAGACGTATATTTTTTTTTGTATTGTGGTTTATTACCATCCACAGTATCATCGTTATCCCATATTCAGATAGCTGTCGGTCTATAACTGTAGTTATGTTTGCATTTGTTATTCAGCAGGTCAGTACTGGAGGAATGGTGAGTGGCGCACGTTCCCCATAAAGACCAGTAACACCCAATAAGTCCTCCTAAGTAGAGGTACAGTGAAGCCTCCAGAGTACTGCCTATGGCATCTGACTAATTAGTTTGATCGTTAGAACCTGCTACACCATCCACGCAGGTACATGTGTGACAATAGGGCCTTAGCCTTGGTAAGCTCACATATGTACCTTGCCTGGCCCATCTAAACCTGGTAGTACAATTACTCAGGTTTACATCCACTGCTGGAAAAGTCCAGGAGCATTCACACTCAGTCACCTCTCATCTGGCAGAGGTGCAGTGACAGTTTGGACTACCACCCAAACGCCTGATCTGTGACATACTTAGAGGGTGGAATTCCACTTTCCTTATGTTACAGAGGTTAAGCCAGCAGTAGAAAGTGAGAACGGAGTATCAGATGGTGTGTGCGATTAGAAGGTGGTGCATGGAGTTCGGTCACATGACTCCTGCGGAGTGTCTGCAGATTAATGACATTTGTGCCATTTTAGCCTACTTTGAGGAAGCTACCAAAATTCACCGTCATGTAAATGCAATGATCAGTATGACCATGCTAGTTGTTTGCCTGCTGGAACAGACCCCACAGGTCCTCATGGACAATGACGTGTTGTCATAGGACAGTGATGGCGAACCTTTTAGAGACCGAGTGCCCAAACCGCAACCCAAAACCCACTTATTTATCGCAAAGTGCCAACACATCAGGAGGCGGGGCTTGTCACAACGTATCATTGTACCCCCGTCGTTCTAAAAAGGGCAGGGCTGCTTCAAAGCAGACTGGGTGCAGATTCTGACTGCTTTTTGGATGCAGAAATGCTGCAGAACGTCCTCAGCGGACATTTCTGTGAAAAATTCTACAGCATTTCTGCATCCAAAAAGCAGTCAAGGTCTGCACCCTGTCTATTTTGAAACAGCCCTGCCCATTTCCGCCACATGTAAACATACCCCAGCGGTAATAGTGACACCCCCCCCCCCAGCAGCCCCAGCGGTAATAGTGACCCCCACATCACAGCGACCCCAGCGGTAATACTGACCCCCCACAGTGATAATAGTGACCCCCCACCACACAGCAGCCCCAGCGGTAATGGTGACACCCACCCATAAGCCCCAGGGTTAATAGTGACCCCCACCCCACAGCGGCCCCAGCGGTAATAGTGACCTTCACCCCACAGCGGCCCCAGCGGTAATAGTGACCCCCACCCCACAGCGGCCCCAGCGGTAATAGTGACCCCCACCACACAGCAGCCCCAGTGGTAATACTGACACACACACCCCCCCCGCACCCCCAGCGATAATAGTGACCCCCACCCAGCGGTAATAGTGCCCCCCACCCCCCAGCGATCATAGTGACCCCCCACATCACAGCGGCCCCAGCGGTAATAGTGTCCCCCACCCCACAGCAATAATAGTGACCCCCCAGCGGCCCGCAGTGCATTAGGGACACCCCCCAGCACCCCCCAGTGCATTAGGGACACCCCCCAGCGGCCCCCAGTGCAGTAGTGACACCCCCCAATGCAGTAGTGCAGTAGTGACGCCCCCTCCAGTGCAGTAGTGACACCCCCCAGCGGCCGCCAGTGCATTAGGGACACCCCCCAGCGGCCCCCAGTGCATTAGGGACACCCCTAGCGGCCCCCATTGCAGTAGTGACGCCTGCCCAGTGCAGTAGTGACGCCCCCCCCAGTACAGTAGTGACACCCCCCAGCGCAGTAGTGACACCCCGCAGCGGCCACCCAGTGCAGTAGTGACACCCCCCAGCGGCCCCCAGTGCGTTAGGGACACCCCCCAGCGGCCCCCAGTGAAGTAGTGACGCCCCCCCCCAGTGCAGTAGTGACGCCCCCCCCAGTGCAGTAGTGACACCCCCCAGCGCAGTAGTGACACCCCGCAGCGGCCACCCAGTGCAGTAGTGACACCCCCCAGCGGCCCCCAGTGCATTAGGGACACCCTTCAGCGGCCTCCAGTGCAGTAGTGACACCCCCCCCCAGTGCAGTAGTGACGCCCCCCCCCCAGTGCAGTAGTGACACCCCCCAGCGCAGTAGTGACACCCCGCAGCAGCCACCCAGTGCAGTAGTGACACCCCCCAGTGCAGTAGTGACACCCCACAGTGGCCCCCCAGTGCAGTAGTGACACCCCACAGTGCCCCTCCCGAGACCCACATACTTAGCTCCTCCTCCTGAAAGCTGATGCTCCTCTTCTGGTCAGCATGGTCCGGCATGCATATTAACATTTTCTTACCCACTTCTGCCTCAATAGGTAATTCCCAGCAACCTGATTGGTTGTTTGGTGAATCAACCAACCCAAACAACCAATCAGGTTGCTGGGAATTGCTGATTGCTGCAGAAGTGGGGAAGAAAGTGTTAACATGCTCCCGACATACACTCTGACACACACGCTGCTGGACGCCTCCCCCCCCCCCCCCCCCTCCTGGCGGAACCAAGTAGTAGGAGACGTCGGGGCAGGGGGAGAGGGATTCCAGCTGCACACTGAAGTCACTGTGTGCTGGGATCAGCGCGGCTAGCAGTGCCGTTTGTGAATGCCGGCAGGGGAGCCGCGGCCCCTGCTGGTATTCACAAGTGGTGAGCGGCCGATGGGGCGCGTGCCAGTAGGGAGGGCTCTGCGTGCCGCCTCTGGCACGCGTGCCATAGGTTCGCCACCACTGTCATAGGACATGGAGCAAGGGATACCAATCTGCCAACTGTCTCTCCACTCCACTATTACACAACACTGGATGGAGGGTGTCTTTGGGTAAGAAAGTAGGCATTCTAACATATTTCTCCACCGATAGGAGAAGTATACAGGGGGAGCAGAAGGAAAAAAAATATGAGGGGGATAATATAGGTCTACAGGCCGGGAAGCAGACTATGCAACGTTGCTTTCATCCATCACTGCCCTTAGGTATTCTATGTAGATGGAGGACCAGCTGAAGGATACTCTTAGGCCTGACCTCGAGGGATTGGGGGCTATTACTCTTGGGTACTTTGAAGCATATGAGTGCCTTTATGCTACAGCGCTTGCAGAAGGACCATTACATAGAACATATGAAAACATCAGAATATTTCTGGGTGGCCAACCTCCCTGGTCCCCGCTACAACGCCAAAAAGACAAATTTAATTTTGGCAATAGAGAGGGACCTGTAGATGCAGCATTAACAGGATAGACTGTTGAGCAGCATTTCTCTATGGCTGCACAGATGCATCCTCAGAGGATCACAGCTCTGCGGCTCATGGCAGATGAGCAGGAAGCCATCACATCAGCACCACCACCGGGGCAGGGGAGGTCTAACAGAGGTGGGTATAGATTTTTCAGTCTGTCGCATCTTGCAGCAACAGCTGACAGTCACAGGCAGCACTTATCCATGATGGTCCAAGAGTATTTCAGCTCCCCATGGATGTACTCAGACATGGCATTGGCCTCTTTGATTTCTTGGTGTCTAAACTGGATGAGTTTCGAGAGCTTATACAACATGCTTTAGGCCTCTCTCACACAGGCCTTTGGCAAAGCGCCATGCATTCGAGCGCAGCGCTTTGCCTTTTTCTTTTGTTTTTGGCTGCAGCTGGCTTTTAACACTCCTCATCACTGATCAAACTTCCATTCCTGAATTTTTAACCTGCTGTGATTAATAGCACCCTGCAACCCAATCACTGCACATGAGTAGTGCAGTGTAGTGTACATGTTATTGAACAATCGTATCTTCAAGTTTCTTTAACCCCTTCCCGCTCCAGGACGTACCGGTACGTCCTGGGAGCCCGGTACTTCCCGCAACAGGACGTACCGGTACGTCCTGGGGATAGCGCGGGATCACATAAGATCCCGCGCTATCCCGCAGCGGGAGCCGGCTGTCACTCACAGCCGGCGTCCCGCTGCAACAGCAGGGGGACATCGGAGATGCGCCCCCCGCTGTTAACCCCTTCCCTGCCGCGATCTAAGTAGATCGCGGCAGGGAAAGAGTTCACAGAGGGATCGCGATCCCTCTGTGTCTCCGGCCGGCTCTCGCGATGTCATCGCGAGAGCCCGGCCTGTCGCCATGGCAACAGGACGCCAGACACTTGCCTGTGCCTATGCCTATAATCTTGCCTGTGCCTATAATCGCTGTATAGGCGATAAGGCATGGGAGAGCAGTAGCTCTGCCATGCCTTATGACAGCGATCATAGGCATTGTGATGCAAGTCCCTCAGAGGGACTCAAATAGTGTAAAAAAAAGAAAAGAAAAATGTAAAAAAAAGAAAAATGTAAAAAAAAGAAAAATGTAAAAAAAAAAGTAAAAAAAACCCTTTTTTTATGCTTTTTCTAATATTAGCATAAAAAAAGGGGAAAAAAATGAAAACCCCACATATTTGGTATTGACGTGTCCGTAACGACGTGTACAAAAAGTTGAACACACTTTTCATTTTGTACGACAAAAAGCGTAAAAAAAAAAGCTAAAAAACAGAGGCAAAATGCTAAAAATTAGCATTTTGCCTCCCAAAAAGTGCAATAAAAGTGATCAAAAAAGCCGTACATTCACCAAAATGGTACCAATAAAAACTACAGCTCGTCTCGCAAAAAGTAAGCCCTTATAGAGCTCCGTACATAGAAAAAAAAAAAGTTACAGGACTTTGAATGCAGCTATAGAGAAAAAAAAAAGATTTCCAAAAAAAAGGAGGCTTTATTGCAAAAAAGTGTAAAAACCTAAAAAAAATATAACAATTTTGGTATCGTTGTAACCGTACCGACCCGCAGAAAAAATTTTGTGTGTCATTTATGCTGCATGATTAACGCTGTAAAAAAAAGAAAAAGAAATCTATGGCAGAATTGATGCGGTTTATCTCCATGTTATCATAAAAAAATTTTTTTTAAATTTTACGATATTGTCTATGTACGCAAAAGTGGCACCGATAAAAACTACAGCTCGCCACGCAAAAAACAAGCCCTTATACGGCCGCGTCCACGGAAAAATAAAAAAGTTATGGCTTTTGAAAAATGGAGATGGAAAAATACGAAAAAGTCGCTTGATCCTCAACGCCAAAATAGGCCATGTCATTAAGGGGTTAAGGGACAAAATCATATGTTAAAAAAGTTCAAGAACAGTTAAATAAAGTTTATTTTTGAAAAAAAAAAGTTTTTAAAAATCCACCTTTATCATAGAAGAAAAATCAATGCATAAACATTAGGGATGAGCGAGTATACTCGCTAAGGCACTACTCGCTCGAGTAATGTGCTTTAGACGAGTATCTCCCTGCTCGTCCCTGAAGATTCGGGAGCCGCCGCAGCTGACAGGTGAGTTGCGGCGGGGAGCAGGGGAGAGCGGGCGGGAGAGAGGGAGAGAGAGATCTCCCCTCCGTTCCTCCCAGCTCTCCCCCGCCGCTCCCCGCGGCGGCCCCTGAATCTTCAGGGATGAGCAGGGAGATACTCGTCTAAAGCACATTACTTGAGCGAGTAGTGCCTTAGCGAGTATACTCGCTCATCCCTAATAAACATATTACATATCACTGCATTTGTAATAACTCGTACTATAAAAATATTATATTACACAGTAAGCGGGTAAAAAAAAGGTGAAAGTTGTTTCTTTTAACGTTCATCTGCATTCCAAAAAATGCAATAGAAAGTGTTCAAAAAGTCACAACTACCCCAAATTGGTATGAATGTAAACTAAAGCTCATCTCAGGGGCTCCAACGGCTCATTTGGCAAAAAATAACAATCGTATGGGTTGTGGAGAGCGGCGATGCAAATACAATTTTTTTGAGTTTTTATTGTAGAAAAATAATAACACATAAAACTATATACGATTGGTCTTACAGTAATTACAATGACCCACAGAATAAAAGTTACTTTTTTTATACTGTATGTAAACCCTATAAAGGAAAAAAACAAAATGGTGGAATTTCTATTTTTTGTCCTGTTCCCTCCCAAGAAAATTAACAATCCATTATAAGTAAGCGGTATACTTACAACTCATCCTACATAAAACAAGCGGTCATATGTCGATGGAAAAACAAAATGTTATCGCTCTTGAAATGCCTGGAGATTAAGGTGCAAAATAGGCCAGTCACTATGGGGTTAAAGGCTACCATAGTGACAGGTTCTCTATAACAGCAGTGATGGTTTATGGGGTCAGTGATTTAGCTGTAGACCTCGTGGTTTCAGCAGATGATGATTTTTCCGACATGTTATGCTCCTAATCTGTACTGTGAAGATATGAAGAATGTGCAGGTCATTGTGTCTACAAGTCCTCTATATAATCCATGATGTCTTATAGGAGCCACCATTAGACCTGTGATGACCTTCTCTCCAAACTACAAGAAGATATTTACCACAGAGTCTATAACGATGACCTGTGATGGGGGCTCTACTATAGGAGGGGGGCTGAAATATATATGGTCCAAAGACAACTCTACTGTACACAATGGAAAGTCCTATACAATACAAATAGCTGGAACATCAGACAGTGGAAGTTACCGATGTAAGACCAGTACTGGAAAAATAAGTGACCCTGCTAAACTGGATGTCAGTGATGGTGAGTAAATCTACTGGGTCATACATATAGACACAAGGTAACACATTGTATCACACAGACTGATAACACATCATATATGTCACCTCATCTTATATCCTGCTGTATTACAGGTGTTGTCATCCTGCAGACCCCTCTATATGTCTATGAAGGAGATGAGATACATATAAGATGTCACCAGCATCCCAGATACTCTGGAGGACGGACAAGATTCTACAAAGATAACAGAGTCATTAGAAACTGGACAGATAATGCAGAATATTATATAGGAAAAATAGGTGGAATGACTGTTGGGACTTACAGATGTGAGAAAGAAATCAGTGCGCCACACTTCTCTGAAGATGTAGTTTCTGTATCTGTGGAAGGTAAGTCCAGAATTGGTTATATAAGAATTATTTGGCAGTATTTATATACTGACTAGCTTGCCCGTCGCGCGTTGCTGCGAAGACAGACATACATACATACATTCGCAGCGCAGCTTCCATGTTACCTCAGCGGTATAATATGACATTGGGAAGTGATGGAATTAGATTCCATACATAAATTTGGACGCTAATTTTTTTGTGCTTAGAATTGAATAATCGAGTTGGGACCCATCAGCTTTTCCTATTTATGACATAATCAATTCCGTGCCAAATTTCAAGTTTCTATGACATTGGAAAGTGAGAGAATTAGATTCCATACGTAAAATTTGGACGCTAATTCTTTTGCACTTAGAATTGAATAATCGAGTTGGGACCCATTAACTTTTCCTATTTATGACATAATCAAAGCTCGTGCCAAATTTCAAGTTTTTATGACATCGGGAAGTGAGAGAATTAGTGGCAATGATGGAAATTGAACGATCTACGTGGGGGGGCGTAACTGTCGACGACGCTCGCACGCGCACCATTTATCATAGCATAAATGTACTATGCCTATAATCTTCCCAGGAGTGTACTAAACAACTTCCCAAAGTTTCATGGCAATCGGATAAATGGTGTAGTAGCGCATAAAGGACAAACAGACACGCATACAGACAGACACGCGTTGCTGCGAAGACAGACAGACATACATACATTCGTTTTTATATATCTAGATAACAACCAATCACAGCGCAGCTTTTTTATGTTACCTCAGTGGTATAATATATAACAACCAATCGCAGCGCAGCTTACATGTTACCTCAGCTTTATAACATATAACACCCAATCACAGCACAGCTTTCATGTTACCTCAGCAGTATAAAATATAACAACCAATCACAGTGCAGCTTTCATGTTACCTGAGCAGTAAGAGAAATAACAACCAATCACAGTGCAACTTTTATTCTGCCTCAGCAATATAAAAAATAGCAACCAATCACAGCGCAGCATTCATTTTACCTCAGCGGTATAATATATAGCAACCAATCACAGCACAGCTTTCATGTTGCCTCAGCAGTATAAGAAATAGCAACCAATCACAGCACAGCTTTTATTTTACCTCAGCATTCTTAATATCCAGCAATTGTCTTGCGAAACGTTCGGCGGATGCATCATTTTGTAGTTGAACACGCATCCCGTTGCTCGTAATGCCTTTTGTTTTTGTGCTTGAGATGGAAATCAAACGATCTTTGTCTGGGGGGCATAACTGTCGACGACTAAAATTAGATTCCATACGTAAAATTTGGACGCTAATTCTTTTGCACTTAGAATTGAATAATCGAGGTGGGACCCATTAGCTTTTCCTTTTTATGACATAATCAATGCTCATGCCAAATTTCACGTTTCTATGACACTGGAAAGTGAGAAAATTACATTCTGTACGTAAAATTTGGACGCTATTTCTTTTGCGCATAGAATTGAATAATCGAGTTCGGACCTTTTAACTTTTCCTATTTATGACATAATCAATGCTTGTGCCAAATTTCACGTTTCTATGACATTGGGAAGCGAGAGAATTAGATTCCGTACGTAAAATTTGGACGCTAATTCTTTTGTGCTTAAAATTGAATAATCGAGTTGGGACCCATTACCTTTTCCTATTTATGACATAGTCAATGCTCGTGCCAAATTTCATGTTTCTACGACATCGGGAAGTGAGAGAATTAGTGGCAATGATGGAAATCGAACGATCTACGTGGGGGGTCGTAACCGTCGACGACGCTCGCGCACGCGCCATTTATCATAGGATATTTGTACTATGCCTATAATCTTCCCAGGAGTGTACTCAACAACTTCCCAAAGTTTCATGGCGATCGGATGAATAGTGTAGTAGCGCATAAAGGACAAACAGACAGACAGACACGCACACAGACAGACACACAGACATACATTCAATTTTATTTATATAGATGGAGTCACATTGTCTCCTGACCGGCCATCCGTAATTATTACTTAGTCAGGTTACGGTTAGATGTGGAGGATTTTTTGGGTGCAATACTACAGACTGAAACTCTGCAACAAACTGCACTACAATAGAGGATTATCAACTTCACAGCGGGATTTACTGTAGATGTGATGGATTTTTGGCACAGACCTACCCCTTTGCAATGTAGACAGTGAAATCTGCAGTAAAATCTCTCTGTAGCATTTGTAGCTTTAACCCCTTAGTGACCAAGCCTGTTTGCGCCTTAATGACCAGGCCAAATTTTGGAAATCTGACGTGTACTTTAACATAGAATAGCTCTGTAAAGGTTTTGCATATCCAAGTGATTCTGACATTGTTTTTTTGCCACATGTTGTACTTCATTTAGGTGGTGAAAATAGTCTGATATAATGTAAGCGGAAATGTGTAATCCAATGTGATTGATCTGCGTGTTACCGCGGATCAGACGCATGTGGAATCCGTAACTCCTATCCGGTCATGTGAGACAGGCCTATGTTAGATCGCTACCCTTTTATCACGTGACTGGGGACCGCTCAACAAGGCCACCCGTCACTGCTCCAGGCTCTCGGCGACCGTTGGTCGCAGAGAGCAAGGAGATTTTAAGTTTCCTGGGCTCCCTGACTCCTGCGCATGTGTCCGGCATTTTGCCGGCGGTCGTATGTGCAGAATCCGGGTAAGTTAACAGAGGAGGGTCGTGTCGGGGTGCAAATACGGAGGCCTCCAGTAAAAAGTTTCATCTCCTCTCACCGATCGCATTGGTGAGGGGAGATGAAACTAACTTTTTTTTAACTTTTATGTGATCACAATTATCCATTGGATAACGGTGAACACGTGATCAGGAACCGCTCACCGCGAAATCTCCAGGCTCTTGGCTAAGTTTTGTAGACTTTTGCGCATGCGTCTGCCGCTTTGGCGACGGCCGCGTGCGCAGAAGCTGTGGTAAGGTCCGCGGATAAATCCGGGGGCTTAGGTACGTAATTTCATCCTCCCTCACGGATATGATCCGTGAGGGGAGATGAAATGCAAGCGTTTAAACTTTTTTTTTTACTTTAAATGATCACTGCTATCGATTGGATAACAGTGATCATCTCTGCAGTGACAGCCAGGAGCAGCCAGCAGCAGAGGGATTTTAAATTTCCCGGGTCCTGAGCCCCTCTGTGCACGCGCCCGATGTCAATCATCAGGTGTGCATGCGCAGAAGGGGACTCAGGTCTCGGAAGACCGGGACATCGCTGAGGACCGGGGGTGAGTATTTTCACCTCCCCTTGGATCCGATCCATGAGGGGTTAATATTTGTGTGAGATTTGTAAGTCTCGCAACACACAAATCTTGCGTGATTTTCTTGGTCATGTGAAAGTAGCCAGAGAAGACCAGACATTGAACGCACTGATGCTCAATGATTTTTTCCCTCCAAATAGGAAGATGAGGTGGGTCAGTGCACACAGTCAGCCTTAGGGCTCCCACCCACTGGCGTTTTTTTCTCCACTGCGCTGCGAGAGTAAGTGAAAACTCTTGCAGAGCAGTGCGAGAAAATCGCTGCGATATCTCTGCGACAGTCTTTTCAATGGGGCCAGCGGCAGCAGCGCTAGCCCCATTGAAAAGATATGAAGAATGCCGCGGACTTCTGCCACAGCTGTGACAGCTGTCACAGCTGTGGCAGAAGTCCGAGGCATGCTATCCCATTGCTTTCAATCCCATTGAAAGCAGTGGTTTCTGACAAGCCCTGCAGAATGATTATCGGAGAAGGGCTTGAAATATAAGCCCTTCCCCGATAATCATAAAAAAGTGGTTAAAAAAATAATAAAAATGTTACTCACCTCTCCTGCTGTCAGCCGCGTCCTCCGGCTGGCTCCCCGGCACTGCTACTGAGCTCTTTCAGCAGACGGGGATTTAAAAATCCCCGCCTCCTGAAAGGGCTGTGCAGATTGGCTGAGGGCTTAGCCAATAGCAGCTACTGCTTAGCTATTGGCTGAGAGCTCAGCCAATGGCACATAGCTCTTAGCTATTCATTCATGAAAATACTCACCTCAGGTCCGCCGATGTCCCCGATGTTCCCGGACCCGAAGTCCCCGTCTGCGCATGCGCTCCCGATGTCAATCATCGGGCACGTGCACAGAGGGGCTCGAGCCCCGGGAGATTCAAAATCACTCTGCTCCTGGCTGCCATGTGTAGCCCGGAGCAGAGGGATGTCACTGCAGAGATGATCACTGCCATCCAATGGATAACAGCGATCATTTAAAGTAAAAAAAAAATGTGTAAAAAAGTTTATTTTAAAAGTCTTAAAAAGTTTAAAAAGCTTATGTTTCATCTCCCCTCACGTATCATATCCATGAGGGGGGATGAAAGTGCATACATAAGACGCCCGGATTTATTACCACGGACCTTATCCCGACTTCTGCGCACACGCCCGTCGCCATAATGGCAGACGCATGCGCAAAAGCTGTGGATTGCCAGGATAATTTAAATTCTCCCTGCTCCTGGCTACAAAACTTAGCGAAGTGCCTGGAGATTTCATGGGGGGCCGCAGTGAGCGGTTCCTGGTCATGTGTTCGCTGTTATCCGATGGATAATTGTGATCACGTAAAAGTTAAAAAAAAAAATTGAAGTTTCCTCTCCCCTCACCGATGCGATCAGTGAGAGGAGATGAAACTTACCGGAGGCCTCCGTATTTGAACCCCGAAGCGATCCTCCTACATGAACCTTGCCAGATTCTGCACATGCGACCACCGGCAAAATGCAGGACACATGCGCAGGAGTCGGGGAGCCCAGAAAATTTAAAATCTCCTTGCTCTCAGCGACCAACTGTCGCCGAGAGCCTGGAGCAGTGACGGGTGGCCTTGTTGAGCGGTCCCCGGTCACGTGATAAAAAGGTAGCGATCAACCTTAGGCCTGTCTCACATGACCGAATAGGAATTACGGATTCCGTATGCGTCTGATCCGCGGTAATACGCAGATCGATCGCATTGGATTACACAATTACGCTCACATTAGCGGGTCGAAATTGTGTAATCCACTCGCAGAAAAGAGAACGCAGCAGGTTCTATTTTACTCCGGATATCCGCAACGTAGAGCCCATTGTGGTCTATGGTCGTGGATATACTCACTGCCCATACGCAACTACATTGTGTACGGGCTCCAGGTACCCGCGTCATCACTAAGCGACGGTGCGGGAAATACAAACAGAAAAAATTTGTACTGCGAATGACCGCCTGTGTGAGTAAGCAGTTATGCGCAGTTCATTACGCGGCCGTACGCAGGGTCACAGCCGGGCTCACAGCTGGTATCCGCTGCGGGCCTCCGCAAGCGGATTCCACCTACGGCTGCGTGAGCCCGGCGTTATTCAGACCGCTACCTGTAATACGTATTTTACAAGAAGCCCCGGGAACTCTCGCCTTCCTGCAGTTCCAGGAGCAGCTTGTTGAGCGCCTTCTGTGTGAGACTGCCGCACCGCAGCAAGATTAAGGAGACTCACAGAGCGCCACTTTTTACACCCCATACCCGCCACTGAGGTCAAGAAATGACCCCCAAAAAGCATGAGAGGAGGGGGGATACCCGGTTTTATTGCCCCATGTGCCCATTCCAAGCGGCCTCCGTAATTACCCCTGTCTTCGGAAATACCACACAGTTCACATCATTATTTTTATCTAAGATTTGGGGAAAACCGAAAAGGGCGCGGAGTGTGTGTGTGTGTGGGCGGGGGGGGGGGGGGGATATTTTTAGGGAGTCAATTTTTATTCCGTACAAATGAGCAATGGGGCCTGGAATTTATTTACTTGTGCCCTGCAATCCAGAGGGGTGTTCCCTCCATTATATGCCTTGCCATGGGCCCTGTAAGTAAATTAGGGCCAGAATGGGTATGTTTCTGAACTCGGGACAAACGGGGGTATCCATTTTGGGGTGAACGTCTTCATTTCTATGTACACTGTACAAAACAAAAATTGTTTTAAAAATGAAAAAATTTCCAAAAAAATTTAAAATCGTAATTTTTTCCTTCTGCTTTGCTTAGATTCATTCAAATACTGTGGGGTCAAAATATGCAGTACACCCCTAGATGAATTTGTTAAGAGGTCTAGTCTTCAAAATGGGGTCATTTGAGGGGGTTCCTTATCATTTTGGCCGCTCAATGGCTCTACAAGTGGGCGATGGGGCCTGGAATTTATTCATTTCTTCCCTGAAATCCAACGGGTGCTCCTTCCATTATAGGCCTAGCCATGTGTCCTGTAAGTAGATCAGGGCCACAAGAGGTATGTTTCTGAACACGGGACAAGAAGGGGTATCCATTTTGGGGTGAAAGTCTTCATTTATATGTGTGCTGTACAAAAAACACTGTTTTTAAATTGACGCAATTGCCCAAAAATGAAAATCGTAATTTTTTCCTAGTGCTTTGCTGAGATCAATTCAAAACTTGTAGGGTTAAAATACACAGTCCATGCCTAGATAAACGCGTTAAGGGATCTAGTTTTCAAGATGAGGTCAATTGTGGGGGTCCTGTATAGTTTTGGCCGCTTAAGAACTCTACAAGTGTGGTATGGGGCATAAAAGGCCTTCAAGCAAAATTTCTGTTCTGAAAGCCACCGACTGCTGCTTTCATTTTGGGCCCCGTTGTGCATCCAGACATAAGATTAGGGCCACAATGGGTATATTTTTGAACACAGGACAAACAGGGGTATCCATTTTGTGGTGTAAATCTTCATTTTCATGTGCACTATAGAAAAAAAATGTCTTTAAAATGACATACTTGCAAAAAAATGAAATTTTACTTTTTCTCCTCTAAATTAAATTAATGCCTGAAAAAAACTGTGGGGTCAAAATACTCATGGGGGTGAAGTTTTTAAAATAGGGTCATTTGTGGGGGTATCTATTATTCTGACACCTATGAGCCTTTGCAATCTTGGTTTGGTGCAGGAAAAGTGTTCCTCAAAATGCTGAAAAGTAATGTTAAATTTGTACGTCTCCTAAATGGTTAAAAAAAGTAAAAGTTTTTCAAATGTGCGTCCAGAATAAAGTAAACGGATGGAAATATATATCTTAGCAAAAGTTTGTACAGTATGTTTGCACATATTTGATATATTACAATTGAAAATGTGAAAAAATCAACATTTTTTCAAAATTTTCCCAATATTGGCACTTTTAATAAATATACACAAATTATATCAGACGATTTTTACCACCTAAATGAAGTACAATATGTGGTGAAAAAATAATGTCAGAATCACTTGGATATGCAAAACCTTTTACGGAGCTATTCTATGTTAAAGTACACGTCAGATTTCCAAAATTTGGCCTGGTCATTAAGGCGCAAACAGGCTTGGTCACTAAGGGGTTAAGTACTTGACCCAACATGGTGTGAAAGCAGGGAGCATCATTATAGCAGTTCGCAGAAGGGAGAGAAAGAGGCGGGCATTGCAGGGCAGCACCTTGCCAAGGCAGCCATTAGAGTGTCCTAAAAAAACAAATGGGCAATGCCGCCACCCTCAGATACTACTAGTCACAGCATCACCAACATCCGTCCCACAGGGCAGGTCTGCTCACAGGACTTGTACAGCCTGGGCATTCTTTGAAACCACGTGTGATGACAGATGATTGGCCATCTGTAACGTCTGCGATAAGAGTTTAAAACGTGAAAGCATGTGAACAATTTCAACACAACATGCATAAACAGCCACACAAACTTCCACCACTCACTGCTTTGAAGAGCAATGTATGGCTGCTTGCACTAGAAATGCTGCCCTTCAGGCTAATGGACAAAGATGCCTTCCCCAATGTGATGCTCCATGCTAACCCATAATACCAGATGCCCAGCCACCATTGAGTGGTAATGTGTACCTGGCTTTGAAGAACACTGTCAATAGCAGGTTGCACCTGACCATAGTCACCTGGTCCAGCAAGCATAGGCAGGGGCATTACATATCCTTAAAGGGGTTGTCCCGCGCCGAAACGTTTTTTTTTTTTTTTTTCAATAGCCCCCCCGTTCGGCGCGAAACAAACCCGATGCAGGGGTTAAAAAAAAAAACGGATAGTGCTTACCTGAATCCCCGCGCTCCGGTGACTTCTTACTTACCTGGTGAAGATGGCCGCCGGGATCTTCACCCTCGGTGGACCGCAGGTCTTCTGTGCGGTCCATTGCCGATTCCAGCCTCCTGATTGGCTGGAATCGGCACGTGATGGGGCGGAGCTACGAGGAGCCGCTCTCCGGCACGAGCGGCCCCATTCAGAAAAGAAGAAGACCGGACTGCGCAAGCGCGTCTAATCCGGCGATTAGACGCTGAAAATTAGACGGCACCATGGAGACGAGGACGCCAGCAACGGAACAGGTAAGTGAATAACTTCTGTATGGCTCATAATTAATGCACAATGTACATTACAAAGTGCATTAATATGGCCATACAGAAGTGTATACCCCCACTTGCTTTCGCGGGACAACCCCTTTAACAGCATATTGGGTCAATTTCCTAGAGGTGGTGTATCAAGCCAAAATGGGTGGCCTTCATTTCATGATACCCCCAAGACTTGCAGGACATTCATCCATGTCTATCCCCTCTTCATTCTCTCCTCTTCCTACTCCGTCACCGCCTGTATATCTCACAAAACCTGACCTCCATACAGTGGTGCCCATGTCTAACGGCAACATGCTGTGCTAAAACACATATATCTAGGTTATCCTGGCCACACTACCGAAGAACTGTTCATGGCTCTGCAGACCCAGAGTAACATGTCGCTGACCTGGCACAATTTGATGCCAGACAAGGTCATGTGTGACCAAAAAGCTTGCCGGCGCTGATTGGCTGAGACAGTCAATGAAGGGCTGTGATTGGTCATCGAGCGTGCCGACAACCAATCACAGCACTCTATTGCTAGAGGCGGGGTTCTCAAACCTGGCCGGCAATAGACTTGGGAGTGCCGAGGAAGCCCGGATCAGCGGCAGAGACCAGCGGCCGCGACCCGGACTGCAGCGGCTAGGTGAGTGTTATTTTTTTTTTTTTTCTAGCCCGCTGGGACTGTTTTTCGGGGTAGGGCTTCTATTGCAAGCCCTCACCCCGAAAATCGGCGAACGGTTAACGCTGCCAAAAACGCGGCACCAAGTGTTGCCGCGTTTTCAGCAGTGCTAAAACCGCTGCCCATTCATTTTAATGGGTGACGCAGGGCTGAAAACGCCCCAAAATAGAACACGCATCGCTGTCAATGCGCAGCGTTGGAAGGCGCTGCGTTTTCAGCCCTGTGTGAGCAGCCCCATTGAAATGAATGGGAGTGTTGTACAGCGCTGGGCTGAAAAGGCAGCGCTAAACGCTGTACAAAACGCCCTGTGTGAGGGAGGCCTTATGCTTTATGAGAAGCATGCTCTGCCCTCAAGGTGGTATCAGTGGTGCTGCTACTGTTCTTCCTCTACTTCCACCATTTTTCTTCTTTCTGCCCCTCTCTCCTCCCCAAAGCAAAAATATTTAAAAACTATGAGAAAGAGCTCTCTCTGTAATGCTTTCCCTTGGAGGAGTACACTGTTTGGGTTTTCTCTATCCCTGGTGTAATTTTTCTTTGAAAAATTAAATTTGTTGTAAATAAGTAGGGGGCATTACCTCATATATTATTACAGGATGGAGACATTACCTCATATATTATTACAGTAATGGACATTGCCTCGTGTATTATTATAGTAGTGGGGACTTTACTCCATATATTATTACAGGATGGGGAGATTACCTCATATACTATTACAATATGGGGACTTTACATCATATATTATTACAGTAGGGGACATTACTCCGTATATTATTACAGGATGGGGGAGATTACCTTATATATTATTACAATATAGGGACTTTACATCATATATTATTACAGTAGGAGACATTACCTTATATATAATCATAGTAAGGGGACTATACGCCATATAATATTTGCAGCACGAGGAACATTACGTCCTATATCATTACAGTAGAAGGGACATTACCTCGTGTATTATTAGAGTAAGGGACTTTACGCTATACTTTATTAGCCCCTTTCCGCTCCATGACGGGGTACGTCATGGATAGAGATGAGCGAACGTACTCGGATAAGCACTACTCGTCCGAGTAATGTGCCTTATCCGAGTACCGCTGTACTCGTGCTGAAAGATTCGGGATGCGCCGCGGAGCGGGGAGCTGCAGGGGAGAGCGGGGAGGAACGGAGGGGAGATCTTTCTCTCCTTCTCTCCCGCCCGCTCTGCCCCGCTCCCCGCTGCGACTCACCTGTCAGCAGCGGAGCCCCCCGAATCTTTCAGCACGAGTACAGCGGTACTCGGATAAGGCACATTACTCGGACGAGTAGTGCTTATCCGAGTACGTTCGCTCATCTCTAGTCATGGAGAGTCGGGGTACGTATAAAAAGAGGGCGACCTCTCTTCATACTGCGCAGGCATCAGCTGTTTATTATAGCTGACACCCGCGGGCAATAGCCGCGATCAGCTATTAACCCTTTAAATGCCGCTGTCAATTCTGACAGCGGCATTTAAATCCCGTACACCCCCCCTCCGCAGTGAGATCGGGGGAGCCGTGCAGGTGTCATGGCAGCTGGGGGCCTACTGAAAGGCCCCAGGGCTGCCTCAACAGACTGCCTATCAAGCCATCCCCGTGGAGTAGCTTAATAGACTGCCTGTCAAATAGCAATATAACGTAATGCTATAGCATTATGTCATACTGCAGGAGCGATCAAAGCATCGCTGGTTGTAGTCCCCCAGGGGGACTTTAAAGTAAAGTAAAAAAAAAATATCAATAAACTTTTATTAATTGTAAAAAAAAAAAAGTGATAAAAGTTTAAATCATCCCCCTTTTGCCATATCTATTATTAAAAAGTCTAAATCATAAATTATTTTTCCCGCACGGTGAACGTCGTCTGAAAAAAAAATAAAGAACTACAGAAATACACTTTTTTAGTTACCCTGTCTCCCAGAAAAAACACAATAAAAAGTGATCAACAAGTCGTATGTATTCCGAATTGGTATTATCGGAAACTACAGGACATCCTGCAAAAAATGAGCCCTCGCTCAACTACGTCAACGGAAAATAAAAAAAAAATGTATTGCGCGCACAAAATGACCGCAGAAAATAATTGAAACAAATTAAATGCCTTTAAAAAAAAAAAAAAAAAAAGAGTAGTATAGTAAAAAAAAACTATACAAGTTTGGTATCGCAGTAATCATACCGACCCATAGAACAAAGTTATCATGCCATTTTTGTTGCAGTTTATGTACCGTAAGAAACAAGACGCGCTGAAAGATGACAGAATGTTGTTTTTTGTTTTCATTTTACTCCACTTAAAATTTTTTTACGTTTTTCAGTACATAATACGGTACATTAAATAGCACCATTGAAAACTACAACTCGTCCCGCAAAAAACAAGCCCTCATTCAGCGACGTCGATGGATAAATAAAGGAGTTACAATTTTTTTGAAGAGGGGGAGGAAAAAACGAAAATGGAAAAAGAAAAAGGGGCCGTGTCATTAAGGGGTTAAAGTACTAGCTTACCCAACGTGGTGCTCGTCTCGAGTAACGAGCATCTCGAGTACCCTACTACTCGAACGAGCATCAAGCTCGGACGAATACGCTCGCTCATCTCTAATAGCAACCAATCACAGTGCAGCTTTCATGTTACCTCAGCAGTATAATATATAACAACCAATCACAGCGCAGTTTTCATGTTAACTTAGCAGTATAAGAAATAGCAACCAATCACAGCACAGCTTTCATGTTACCTCAGCAGTATAAGAAATAGCAACTAATCACATTGCAGCTTTCATGTTACCTCAGCAGTATAATATATAGCAACCAATCACAGCACAGCTCTTATGTTCCGTCAGCAGTATAATATATAACAACCAATCACAGCACAGCTCTAATGTAATCTCAGTAGTATAAGATAAAACAACCAATCACAGCGCAGCTTTCATGCTACCTCAACAGTTTAGAAAGTAACAACCAATCACAGCGCAGCTTTCATGTTAACTTAGCAGTATAAGAAATAGCAACCTGTCACAGCTCAGCTTTCATGTTACCTCAGCCGTAGAAGAAATAACAACCAATCACAGCACAGCTTTCATGTTACCTCAGCAGTATAATATATAACAACCAATCACAGAGCAGCTGTCATGTTACCTCAGTAGAAATGAATAACAACCAATCATAGCGCAGATTTCATGTTACCTCAGCAGTATAAGAAATAGCAACTAGAGATGAGCGAGCACCAAAATGCTCGGGTGCTCGTTGCTCAAGTCGAGCTTTCCACGATGCTCGAGGGTTCGTTTCAAGTAACAAACCCCATTGAAGTCAATGGGCGACTCGAGCATTTTTGTATATCGCTGATGCTCTCTAAGGTTTTCATTTGTAAAAATCTGCAAAACCTATGAAAGTGATGAAAACGACACAGAAACGGATAGGGCAGGCGAGGGGCAACATGCTGGGCTGCATCTCAGGTTCTCAGGTTCCCAGGCCCCACTATTAAGCCCCAATAGCGGCAAGAGTGCCCCCCCCCCCCCAACAATTTTTACTTCGGATAAACCCTCATTAGCAAGGCACACCTTAGCTAAGCACCACACTACCTCCAACCACGCACAAGCACTGCCTGCGGGTCACGCCGCTGCCTCTTCTCCTGGGTTACATGCTGCCCAGCCACCCCCCCCCCCCCCCCCCGCACGGCCCTGCGTCCACAGCGCACACAAAAGTGTCCCTGCGTAGCCTTCAGCTGCCCTCATGCCACACGCTGGCCTCATAGCCACACCACCCTCATGTCTATTTATAAGTGCGTCTGCCATGAGGAGGAACCGGAGGCACACACTAGAGAGGGTTGGCAGGGCTAGGTAGCGACATTCTTTAAAAGGGTCGGGGTGATAATCCACAATGCTGTAGAGAATCGATGAGAAATTGACGTTCGATCTTCATTCCAACCCTGTGCCACCTCTGTCAGGAGCTGCAAACGTGGGCATGAGTTTACATAGCAATGGGGAACCCATGTGCCCACACAGTATTCATTTTGTCTAGGTGTCGCATAGCTCAATCGACACCTCAAGGGGAAAGCCATCTGCACTCTGCCCCCTACCCAAGTCAGTCAGTGTCTTTGTGCCAGACAGGTCAAACACCGCGATGGGAACTAAGTTTGCAAAAACAGCATAGGTGGGTCCTAGGCAACCCAAGACATGAACAATAAATAAATCAGAGCGGCCAAACATGGCAGACTTGCACAGCATCGACGACATAGGTCTTGGCCCCCAGCTTCAGCAATCGTAGGCAGGAAGCAGACTTTCACTGCACCCAGGACATAGGCCTCTGCACAAACCCTCAGCAATCGCGGGCTTACCCCAGTCAGACAGGGTTTTTTTAATTAATAGTCACAGGCAGGTACAACGTCCCTATGGGAAGTCTGTGTGGAGTGGACCTACAGCATGGGTGGGTCCCAGGAAGCCACTAACGGTACATTAATAAATCCCATTGCAGTGCCCCGGACACAAGAGCTAACGTCCGGTAAAATACAGGTGGGCTTCGGCCCACACTGCATGCCCCAGTCAGACTGGTTTTTTTTTATAAATAGACACAGGCAGGTACAACTCCCCTATGGAAAGTCTGTGTGGAGTGGACCCACAGCATGGGTGGCTCCCTGGAACCCACCGACGGTACATAAATAAATCCCATTGCAGTGCCCCGGATAGCAGAGCTAACGTCAGAAAAAATACAGGTGGGATTCGGCCCACACTGTATGCCCCAGTCAGACTCGTTTTTTTTAATAAATAGTCACAGGCGGGTACAACTCCCCTATGAGTAGTCTGCATGGAGTGGACCCACAGCATGCGGTACATTAATAAATCCCATTGCAGTGCCCCAGGCAGAAGAGCTAACGTCAGATAAAATACAGGTGGGCTTCGGCCCACACTGCATGCTCGAGTCAGACTGGGTTTTTTTTTATAAATAGTCACAGGCAGGTACAACTCCGCTATGGGAATTCTGTGTGCACCCACAGCATGGGTGGCTCCCTGGAACCCACTGTTGGTACATAAATAAATCCCATTGCAGTGCCCCGGATAGCAGAGCTAACATCAGATAAAATACAGGTGGGATTCAGCCCACACTGCCTGCCCTAGTCAGACTCGTTTTTTTTAATTAATAGTCACAGGCAGGTACAACTCCGCTAAGGGAAGTCTGTGTGGACCCACAGCATGGGTGCGTCCCAGGAAGCCACCAACGGTACATAAATAAATCCCATTGCAGTACCCCGGATAGCTGAGGTAACGTCAGATAAAGTACAGGTGGGCTTCGGCGAACACTGCATGCCCCAGTCAGACTGTGTTTTTTTTATAAATAGACACAGGCAGGTACAACTCCCCTATGGGAAGTCTGTGTGGAGTGGACCCACAGCATGGGTGGCTCCCTGGAACCTCCCGTCGGTACATAAATAAATCCCATTGCAGTGCCCCGGATAGCAGAGCGAACGTCAGATACAATACAGGTGGGCTTCGGCCCACACTGCATGCCCGAGTCAGACTGTTTTTTTTTTTAAATAAATAGTCACAGGCAGGTACAACTCCGCTATGGGAATTCTGTGTGCACCCACAGCACGGGTGGCTCCCTGGAAACCACCGGCGGTACATAAATAAATCCCATTGCAGTGCCCCAGATAGCAGAGCTAACATCAGATAAAATACAGGTGGGATTCGGCCCACACTGCATGCCCCAGTCAGACTGGGTTTTTTTCTTGGGCTAGATACGCAGAACACTGCGATGTGAAAACTTAGTGCAACCGTACTATGCACAGACCCCTGTAGTATTCCTGTAGCAAAGGTATAAGCTGACTCCACTAACACTTACGTTGAAGAAGTCTAGGTAGACCCCAGTAACATTTCAGTTGCAGCAGTATAGACTGATCCCAGTAATAGTTCAGTAGCAGAAGTGTAGGCAGAGCCCAGTAACATTTCATTTGCAGCATTATAGACAGACCACAGTAAAATTTCATTTGCAGCATTATAGACAGACCACAGTAACATTTCATTTGCAGCAGTATAGACAGACCCCAGTAACATTTGAGTAGCAGCAGTGTAGGCAGAGCCCAGTAACATTTCATTTGCAGCATTATAGACAGACCCCAGAAACATTTCATTTGCAGCAGTATAGACAGACCCCAGTTACATTTCAGTAGCAGCAGTGTAGGCAGAGCCCAGTAACATTTCAGGAGTAACAGTATAGACAGACCCCAGTAACATTTCAGTTGCAGCATTATTGACAGGCCTCAGTTACATTTCAGTTGCAGTAGTGTAAGCAGAGCCCAGTAACATTTCATTTGCTGCAGTATAAACAGACCCCTGTAACATTTCATTTGCGGCAGTATAGACAGACCCCAGTAACATTTCAGTAGTAACAGTATAGACAGACCCCAAAAACATTTCAGTTGCAGCAGTATAGACAGACCCCAGTTACATTTCAGTAGCAGGAGTGTAGGCAGAGCCCAGTAACATTTCAGTTGCAGCATTATAGACAGACCCAAGTAACATTTCAGTAGCAGCAGTGTAGGCAGAGCCCAGTAACATTTCAGTAGCAGCAGTATAGACAGACCCCAGTTACATTTCATTTGCAGCAGTATAGACAGACCCCAGTAACATTTCAGTAGTAACAGTATAGATAGACCCCAAAAACATTTCAGTTGGAGCAGTATAGACAGACCCCAGTTACATTTCAGTAGCAGCAGTGTAGGCAGAGCCCAGTAACATTTCAGTAGTAACAGTATGCACAGACCCGAAAAACATTTCAGTTGCAGCAGTATAGAAAGACCCCAGTTAAATTTCAGTAGCAGCAGTGTAGGCAGAGCCCAGTAACATTTCAGTAGCAGCAGTATATACAGACCCCAGTTACATTTCATTTGCAGCAGTATAGACAGACCCCAGTAACATTTCAGTAGTAACAGTATAGACAGACCCCAAAAACATTTCAGTTGGAGCAGTATAGACAGACCTCAGTTACATTTCAGTAGCAGCAGTGTAGGCAGAGCCCAGTTACATTTCAGTAGTAACAGTATGCACAGACCCGAAAAACATTTCAGTTGCAGCAGTATAGAAAGACCCCAGTTACATTTCAGTAGCAGCAGTGTAGGCAGAGCCCAGTAACATTTTAGTAGTAACAGTATAGACAGACCCCAAAAACATTTCAGTTGCAGCAGTATAGACAGACCCCAGTTACATTTCAGTAGCAGGAGTGTAGGCAGAGCCCAGTAACATTTCAGTTGCAGCATTATAGACAGACCCAAGTAACATTTCAGTAGCAGCAGTGTAGGAAGAGCCAAGTAACATTTCAGTAGCAGCAGTATAGACAGACCCCAGTTACATTTCATTTGCAGCAGTATAAACAGACCCCAGTAACATTTCAGTAGTAACAGTATAGACAGACCCCCAAAACATTTCAGTTGGAGCAGTATAGACAGACCCCAGTTACATTTCAGTAGCAGCAGTGTAGGCAGAGCCCAGTAACATTTCAGTAGTAACAGTATGCACAGACCCGAAAAACATTTCAGTTGCAGCAGTATAGAAAGACCCCAGTTACATTTCAGTAGCAGCAGTGTAGGCAGAGCCCAGTAACATTTTAGTAGTAACAGTATAGACAGACCCCAGTTACATTTCATTTGCAGCAGTATAGACAGACCCCAGTAACATTTCAGTAGTAACAGTATAGACAGACCCCAAAAACATTTCAGTTGGAGCAGTATAGACAGACCTCAGTTACATTTCAGTAGCAGCAGTGTAGGCAGAGCCCAGTAACATTTCAGTAGTAACAGTATGGACAGACCCGAAAAACATTTCAGTTGCAGCAGTATAGACAGACCCCAGTTACATTTCAGTAGCAGCAGTGTAGGCAGAGCCCAGTAACATTTCAGGAGTAACAGTATAGACAGACCCCAGTAACATTTTATTTGCAGCATTATAGACAGACCCCAGTAACATTTCATTTGCAGCATTATAGAAAGACCCCAGTAACATTTCAGTAGTAACAGTATAGACAGAGCCAGTTACATTTCATTTGCAGCAGTATAGAAAGACCCCAGTAACATTTCATTTGCAGCATTATAGACAGACCCTAGCAACATTTCAGTAGTAACAGAATAGACAGACCCCAGTAACATTTCATTTGCAGCAGTATAGACAAACCCCAGTAACATTTCAGTAGCAGCAGTGTACGCAGAGCCCTGTAACATTTCAGTAGAGTATAGACAGACCCCAGTAACATTTCCGTAGCAGCAGTATAGGCAGAGCAGCACATTAACATTTCCGTAGCAGCAGTATAGGCAGAGCCCAGTGGTAGTAACATTTCAGTAGTAACAGTATAGACATACCCTGTAACATTTGCGTAGCAGCAGTATAGGCAGAGCCCAGCATTAGTAACATTTCTGTGGTAACAGTATAGACAGACCCCGGTAGCATTTCAGTAGCAGCAGTATATGCAGAGCAGCACATTAACATTTCCGTAGCAGCAGTATAGGCAGAGCCCAGTATTAGTAACATTTCAGTAGTAGCAGTATAGACAGACCCCAGTAACATTTCCGTAGCAGCAGTATAGGCAGAGCCCAGTATTAGTAACATTTCAGTAGTAACAGTATAGACAGACCCTGTAACATTTGCTTAGCAGCAGTATAGGCAGAGCCCAGCATTAGTAACATTTCTGTGGGAACAGTATAGACAGACCCCAGTAGCATTTCAGTAGCAGCAGTATAGGCAGAGCCCAGTAACATTTCAATAGTAACAGTATAGACAGACCCCAGTAACATTTCCGTAGCAGCAGTATAGGCAGAGCCCAGTATTAGTAACATTACAGTAGTAACAGTATACACAGACCACGGTAACATTTCAGGAGCAGAAGTATTGGCAGACCAAAGTTACATTTCTGTTGCAGAAGTATAGGCAGACCCCTGTAGCATTACTGTGGCAGAAGTATAGGCAGGCAGAACCGAGTTACATTTCTATAGCTAAAGTGTAGGCCAACCCCTGACACATTGGTGTACCATGAGTGCAGGCGAAGCCCATAAAAATTACTTGGATTACCTTGTAGGCGAGATCCCCAAAAATTTGTACACTAACAGTACAAATGTACCCCAGAAAAATTGCCCATGCCCAACCCAGAGGGCAGGTGAAACCTATTACTCGCTAAGCTTATTGTGGCTTAATTTGCAACTAGGCCTGGAGACAGCCCAGTTAAAAAAATTGGTTTAGGTGGATGTTTCAATGCTTTAATTAGAATAGAAACGTATAAATATTGTTTATAAAAATTATATGAGCCTTTTGGCCCACCAAAAAATTGGCCGTTCGGGGTGATTACGTGAGGTTTCAGGAAGAGGAGCAGGAGGAGGAGGACGAATATCATACACGGATTGACAAAGGTAAATGTCCCCGTTTTTTACGGTGATAGAGAATAATGCTTGCATCCGCTGTTGCAGCGAAAATAATCTTTAGGTACTGCTGCTCTTCGCTGGTGGAGAAGAGAAGTCTGGGGAAATCCAGGCTTTGTTCATCTTTATGAGTGTAAGCCTGTCGGCACTGTCAGTTGACAGGCGGGTACGCTTATCCGTGTATGATTCCCCCAGCTGCACTAAACACCCTCTCTGACAAGATGCTAACCGCAGGGAAAGCGTGCACCTCCAGGGCATACAGCGTGAGTTCGTCCCACGTGTCCAGCTTTGACACCCAGTAGGCCCCAGCCAAGAACCCTACGGGAAGTACAAGCGTTTCTAGGCCTGGCCGGTTATTACAGGAGATTTATACCCAAGTTCTCTCATCTGGCCGGTCCACTAAACGAGCTGCTGAGAGGCACAACTGGAGGGCCCAGGAATCGCCCCATTGAGTGGGGGCCACGACAGCAAGAAGCCTTCGAGGCATTGAAAAGAACTCTGACCAGCGCCCCAATCCTGGCCTATGCACAGTTTGATAGCCCGTTCTTGCTGTACACGGATGGAAGTTTACATGGTCTTGGAGCTGTGTTATCTCAAGTTCAAGACGGGCGTGAGAGGGTCATTGCCTATGGCAGTAGGTCGTTAAGGGAGTCGGAGCGCAACCCTGACAACTATAGCTCCTTTAGGTTGGAGCTTTTGGCGCTGGTCTGGGCCATGACTGAGAAGTTTGCAGAGTATCTGACGGGTGCAGAAGTGACTGTGATGACGGACAATAACCCGCTAGCGCACTTGGAGAACGCTAAGCTAGGCGCCCTTGAGCAGCGATGGATGGCCCGCCTTTCCAAGTATCGATACCGCATCCAGTTCCGGTCAGGGAGGGAGAACGGCAACGCCGATGCCCTCTCCCGAGTTCCAGTGGGGTCGCCGACCAAGAGGGGAGAAGAGGATTTAGAAGACACTGAAATTCCACACCTCGGCAGAGTACCACCATTCCAGAATCTGACACATTCAAGTGGGGTGGCTTCAGGGATGCCGATGGTGTTGGGGAAGACGTTGGGAGATTGGGAACGAGTCCAAAGTAGCTGCTCGGACCTATGGAAAGTGAGAGAGTGGGTCCGAACTAAGGTTTGGCCTCGCCCGGACGAGCGGGCCAGTCTGAGGCAGGAAGGTCAGAAGTTGCTGAGACAATGGGATAAGCTGAGTATTAACCAGGGGCTCCTGTGCCGGACCATATACGTACAGTCAGAGCTGCAGCACCGGCAACAGGTTGTCATCCCTATGTCACTGGGACCAGCTGCCGCTCAAGAAGCCCATGAGAGGGGGGCTCATTTCGGGAGCGCGAAGACGTACCAATGGCTCCAGCGCTTCGTATATTGCCCGGATTTGGGAGAAATGGTGACCGAGGCATGTCTGAAATGTCGGTCCTGCGGGCTGAGTAAAAGCCCCGAGCAACGGGCCCCTGTGCAAACTATCCGCACTTCCGCCCCCCTGGAAATCTTATTGATTGATTATGTACAGATCGGGTACTCTACCTCAGGACGCCCCTACTGTTTGGTCATGACGGACCACTTTACAAAATATGCAGTGGCCGTGCCCACCAGAGATCAGACGGCTGAATCGGCTGCTGAGGCAGTCTGTAAACACTTTATACAAGTGTTTGGGTGTCCGCGGAGAATTCATTCAGATCAGGGGGCATGTTTCCAGGGTGCTTTGATGAGGGAGCTGTATCAGCTCTATGGTATCGAACGTTCCCGCACGACTCCGTACCATCCACAAGGGAATGGGGCGTGTGAGCGGTTCAACCGCACCTTGATACAGATGCTGCGGACTCTAGAGGAAAGTCAAAAAGCCCAGTGGCCAGAGTACTTACCTGAGCTGATGTGGGCCTACAACAATAGGGTTCACAATACCACTGGTTACTCTCCACACATGCTTATGTTTGGGAGAGCAGGCCAGGAGATCGAAGATCTTCACATGCCGGATCCGAGACAGCCTCCGCCGAGAAGCACCACCGCCTGGGTGCAAGATCATCGTCGCCGACTGAGAGCAATACATAAGGTTGTGGGTGAGCGCCTGAGACAAGTGGTGCACCCCAACCCGGGGCCAGTGCAGATGGACGAGTATGCTCCAGGTGATCGTGTGATAGTCAGAGCCAAGAGGCCAACCGGAAAATTGGATGGGCGGTGGGAGGCGGTTCCATACATAGTGAAGCAGAAGGTAGATCCTGATATCCCCGTGTATGAGGTTGAGCCCGAGGGGAATGGGGGACCCTCAAGGAACCTCCACCGTAACATGTTGAGACACTGTCACTTTCAGCAACCTGCGGCTGATAAGGAGATGTTTATCCCTACCCCTAGTATTGGGGAACCCCTGGTAGATGATGAATGGTGGGTAGTTCCTGTCCCGGCCATGTCGGAGTCCCCGGTCGTGACAAGCTCGCCACCCAGGGAGAGAGATGCCCAGCCAGCAGAACCACATCCACCGAGTGTGCCAACTGTCCCTGGTCCTATGACTCTGCGCAGGACAGCCAGGTCCACCGCTGGTGTACCCCCACAGCGCTACGCGCAGGATGAGTTTGAGTGGGGGAGGTTGCCGGGGACGGCAACATCTAGTGGGGTGGCATGTAAGATGGTGAAACAGTCCTCCTGCTGGGAATGTCCGTTTCTGTTGTAACTGTCATTTTGTTTTTTGACCACAAGAGGTCACTGTGCTCTGGACTGGGACAGAGAAAAAAGAAGTGCATCATTACCATAGAGAGGAGCAGAGGAAAGCGGTTAGATGCGTGTGAGCGAGATGAGATGAGCTGGTGAGGACTGCAGCTAGCGAGACAGACACTGCGATCCACCGGAAAAAGGACCCCAACGAGGACCGGAGCTTCCGTGAGGGGAGCTGTATTAGAGACTGTTCCAGAGTTTGTCAGACTACCATCTTAACGGAGAAGATGGTCATTGCAGACCGGGCTCAGAAGTAGCGGCGTCAGTGAGTTCATATGGTTCTTGGATGAAATCCTATTCCTGCGTTCCGGACAAAGTCTAAAGGTACCCACCAGACCCGGGTCAGCCAGAGAACTAAGGCCTCTGGTGTAACCGTGCACGCACCGCCAATCTGACTGAGACTAATAACAAGGCCGGCAGTTAGCTAGTTTAGTTAGGCATACTGATGGCCGCCGGCCGCACTGCTGGGGACTGAGCTGTCCGACATAGTCCTAACACACAGAGAACTCTATACTCGTAGAGCTGTCTAAGGATATCTACAAGGCACACGTTACGCAACTGTACTTTGCCTTGACTTGTGAGCTATATATATTGTTATATCTGTTGAGTGGTGTTGTGTAAGGGGAGAATACGGGTGTGTTGATAAGATTGTAAGCTCTTGTGCTGTGCCGCCGGTGCTTCCCTAGCATCCTCACTGATTGTTCCTACTTCCAGGGTGATAGAAGGTAATAGCGGCTGGTTAGAGACGGCCTGCGGCTAGGCAAAAGCTTGGAGGATATTGAAGGCGCACATTATAGAGCACAGCGCTGCATGGCACAAGAGTCTCAGCTTCCCCGCTGAGTGTATGTAACTTTCTGGGGGAGTTCGGGTTGGTTAAGGGTTCTGCCAAATTAAGTAAAATCTCATTGCTACGGATTGGTTTTGAGTCGCGTCTTTTGTTCAGGACTTCGCTGTATTCTGGAAAGCCCACCCCGGTCGGCGGCTTACACTAGTCGGCAGGATGTGGAGAGTAACCAGTGGTATTGTGAACCCTATTGTTGTAGGCCCACATCAGCTCAGGTAAGTACTCTGGCCACTGGGCTTTTTGACTTTCCTCTAGAGTCCGCAGCATCTGTATCAAGGTGCGGTTGAACCGCTCACACGCCCCATTCCCTTGTGGATGGTACGGAGTCGTGCGGGAACGTTCGATACCATAGAGCTGATACAGCTCCCTCATCAAAGCACCCTGGAAACATGCCCCCTGATCTGAATGAATTCTCCGCGGACACCCAAACACTTGTATAAAGTGTTTACAGACTGCCTCAGCAGCCGATTCAGCCGTCTGATCTCTGGTGGGCACGGCCACTGCATATTTTGTAAAGTG
Organism: Eleutherodactylus coqui; assembly: GCA_035609135.1. Taxonomy (NCBI): domain Eukaryota; kingdom Metazoa; phylum Chordata; class Amphibia; order Anura; family Eleutherodactylidae; genus Eleutherodactylus; species Eleutherodactylus coqui. The sequence goes on along the minus strand of CM069410.1, from coordinate 227,147,469 downwards.
GTCCGTCATGACCAAACAGTAGGGGCGTCCTGAGGTAGAGTACCCGATCTGTACATAATCAATCAATAAGATTTCCAGGGGGGCGGAAGTGCGGATAGTTTGCACAGGGGCCCGTTGCTCGGGGCTTTTACTCAGCCCGCAGGACCGACATTTCAGACATGCCTCGGTCACCATTTCTCCCAAATCCGGGCAATATACGAAGCGCTGGAGCCATTGGTACGTCTTCGCGCTCCCGAAATGAGCCCCCCTCTCATGGGCTTCTTGAGCGGCAGCTGGTCCCAGTGACATAGGGATGACAACCTGTTGCCGGTGCTGCAGCTCTGACTGTACGTATATGGTCCGGCACAGGAGCCCCTGGTTAATACTCAGCTTATCCCATTGTCTCAGCAACTTCTGACCTTCCTGCCTCAGACTGGCCCGCTCGTCCGGGCGAGGCCAAACCTTAGTTCGGACCCACTCTCTCACTTTCCATAGGTCCGAGCAGCTACTTTGGACTCGTTCCCAATCTCCCAACGTCTTCCCCAACACCATCGGCATCCCTGAAGCCACCCCACTTGAATGTGTCAGATTCTGGAATGGTGGTACTCTGCCGAGGTGTGGAATTTCAGTGTCTTCTAAATCCTCTTCTCCCCTCTTGGTCGGCGACCCCACTGGAACTCGGGAGAGGGCATCGGCGTTGCCGTTCTCCCTCCCTGACCGGAACTGGATGCGGTATCGATACTTGGAAAGGCGGGCCATCCATCGCTGCTCAAGGGCGCCTAGCTTAGCGTTCTCCAAGTGCGCTAGCGGGTTATTGTCCGTCATCACAGTCACTTCTGCACCCGTCAGATACTCTGCAAACTTCTCAGTCATGGCCCAGACCAGCGCCAAAAGCTCCAACCTAAAGGAGCTATAGTTGTCAGGGTTGCGCTCCGACTCCCTTAACGACCTACTGCCATAGGCAATGACCCTCTCACGCCCGTCTTGAACTTGAGATAACACAGCTCCAAGACCATGTAAACTTCCATCCGTGTACAGCAAGAACGGGCTATCAAACTGTGCATAGGCCAGGATTGGGGCGCTGGTCAGAGTTCTTTTCAATGCCTCGAAGGCTTCTTGCTGTCGTGGCCCCCACTCAATGGGGCGATTCCTGGGCCCTCCAGTTGTGCCTCTCAGCAGCTCGTTTAGTGGACCGGCCAGATGAGAGAACTTGGGTATAAATCTCCTGTAATAACCGGCCAGGCCTAGAAACGCTTGTACTTCCCGTAGGGTTCTTGGCTGGGGCCACTTTTGCACGGCCTCCACCTTGCTAGGGGCCGGTTGTACCCCTTCTGGAGTGACCACATGTCCCAGGAACTCTATGCGCTGTTGAAGCAGTTGACACTTTTTGGGCTTGATTTTCAGACCATGATCTTGTAGTCGTCCCAGGACCTGCCGCAGTTTTTTAAGATGATCTTCGAATGAAGTCCCAAACACCACAATGTCATCCAGATATATCAATACTGATTCAAAGTTTAGGTCACCCAGACAGTGCTCCATCAACCGCTGAAACGTCCCTGGAGCGTTGGTCAGTCCGAACGGCATCCTATTGAACTCATATAGTCCCATGGGCAAGATAAAGGCTGTCTTTGCCTTGTCTTTTTCAGCTACTGGCACTTGCCAATATCCACTAGCCAGGTCGAGCGTGGAAAAGTACTTGGCTCGACCCAAGGAGGATAGTGACTCTTCGATCCGTGGTAGAGGATAAGCATCCCGGATGGTTCGGGCATTCAATTTCCGATAATCTACACAGAACCGAAGACTTCCGTCTTTCTTTCGCACCAGGACCACAGGAGCAGCCCACGGGCTTTTACTTTCCTGTATCACCTGGTTTTCCAGCATGCTGGCCACCATATTTTTCACCTCTTGATACATCTTGGGTGGGATTTGCCTGTACCGTTCTCGAACTGGCGCAGCGTCGCGGGTAGGGATTTCATGCTCGATAGCGGTGGCACACCCGAAGTCTTCATCATGCCTTGAGAACGCTTCCTGGTATTCCCATAGCGTGTCTTCCAGAAGCTTTTGTTGCCCCGGGGTCAGAGAGCGGGGGTCCACTCCCATCAGAGACATGATCACTCGACCGTTCCACTCAGCTGTTGGGGCCTGTTCTTGCTGGACCTTCACAGCAAAGGTCCAAGCTGACCTCCCATCTGGCTGTAGCGTGAAGCTCCTCCGGTGAATGACACCGCCCTCGGGCACATGAACTTCAGCCAGCAGGGTATTCCCAGGAACGATCGACTCACTGTCCCAGACATTGAGGCAGCGTATAGGCACGCACCCATCTTTCACGGTGACGAGTGCTCGGGCTACCAGTGGGCGGTTCTGCAGTTCTCCCCGTGGAGCAGGTTCGATCAGGACCTCCAGTCCATTCAGTGGCCGCCCAGCTCCCACTGGAAGCATCAAAATTTTCTCCTGGCGTGGTGGAATCTTCACTGGAGCTCTCAGCGGTACTCTCACATGCCCAATAGGACACCCTGACATGAGGCTCTTCTGTAAACTGCAGCTCCTCACCATCTGCTGTAGGACCTTTTGAGTTGGCCGGTGCGTGGTGGTCCGCTGCCAGTATTTAGGCCCTTCCTTGGCATAGAGGTGATGATCGAGGTCTCTCAGCACGTTCATGCCCAGCGTTACATCGAGTCCCTTTCGGGACGGATGATCTACCAGCACGATCCCCTTTTTGCCAATGTCCTGCCCAAACAGCCGGATTCGCATCCAGACGATCCCTTGTACATCCATTGCACCATTATTGGCAGCTGTCAACCGGATAACACTTCCATCTTCCGGTTCCATCATATGCCCGAAGTGTCTCTCGAAAAACTTCAACGGCATCAGGGTGCATTCCGATCCGGTATCCACTAGGCAGTGTACCTTTTGGCCCTCCAGCTCAGCTTCCATAATGGGACTGCTAGCATAGAGATTGCGTTCATTGCGTAGTGGGCTTAGCTCTGAGGGAACTGCCGCAGGATGCCCTGTTACTGCGGCAGTCGGAAGTTTAAAGCCAGCTCAGGTTCCGTCTGTTGGTGGCACTCTCGAGCGATATGGCCATACCGTCGGCAGCTCCAGCAAAGAGGTCCCCTTGATCCCCGCACCCCGGATGGGTCTGGATTAATGGATCCTCGCCCCCGGAACACTCTCTGTGGAGGTGGGCAGGACGATGGGGTCAATCCCGGGGCCCTGGATGAGTCCGCCTTCATCTGGGACACTTCCAGGCGGAGTTCTCTCATTTCTGCTCGTAGGGCCTGGACCACATCCTTCAAGGACTCGGAGTCTTCAAGACCTCCCCGGGCCCCTGTCACTTGGGTGCTACTCACTGCCTGCACACTCACAGCCGTGGGCTCTTCTTCTCTCTCTACAGCAGCCCGGTAAACGTTATAAAATGTCAGGTCAGCATCTGCCCGGGTCATCTCTTGCAGTTTATCCTGTAAAAATCTATTGGATAGTCCTAGAATAAATTGGTCTCGTAGTAGCCGGTCCACTTCCTTGAAAGCTCCCATGGCCCCTGAATCCCGTCGTTGCACTTCATTCAACACTTCCTGTAGGGTGTTAGAGTATTGTATCAACGTTTCACCCTCTCGCTGGGACCGGTTGAAGAAGCTGCTGCGCAACTGCGCTACCCTGGTTCGCCCTCCCTGTGCCCCCTCCAGCAGGGAGAATATTTTCTCCAAAGTGTCTCTTTCTGACTCGGGCCGTACCATCACGGTCCGTCTAGCGTCGCCTTTACAGGGCTCCCAATGCTATCTCTGCACGCAGCGCAGGTATCAAATTACTCAATTTAACTATACTTTGTACCCTTTCGGTCCAGTCCTGCAACCCCATATTTTTACCGTTAAACTTTGGCAAGTGCTGCATTAGTGCTCCAGCCGATAAGTACCCTACTTGAGCTGGCGTGACAGGTACTGGGGCTAGGAAATCTTGTTGCGCCGGGGCACCCTGGGCCGCTGGCGCTAGGGGAATGTTTCCCGCCACGTCTCCGTCCATGACGATCGCTGTATCCTGCCGACTACGCCAAGTGTAAGCCGCCGACCGGGGTGGGCTTTCCAGAATACAGCGAAGTCCTGAACAAAAGACGTGACTCAAAACCAATCCGTAGCAATGAGATTTTACTTAATTTGGCAGAACCCTTAACCAACCCGAACTCCCCCAGAAAGTTACATACACTCAGCGGGGAAGCTGAGACTCTTGTGCCATGCAGCGCTGTGCTCTATAATGTGCGCCTTCAATATCCTCCAAGCTTTTGCCTAGCCGCAGGCCGTCTCTAACCAGCCGCTATTACCTTCTATCACCCTGGAAGTAGGAACAATCAGTGAGGATGCTAGGGAAGCACCGGCGGCACAGCACAAGAGCTTACAATCTTATCAACACACCCGTATTCTCCCCTTACACAACACCACTCAACAGATATAACAATATATATAGCTCACAAGTCAAGGCAAAGTACAGTTGCGTAACGTGTGACTTGTAGATATCCTTAGACAGCTCTACGAGTATAGAGTTCTCTGTGTGTTAGGACTATGTCGGACAGCTCAGTCCCCAGCAGTGCGGCCGGCGGCCATCAGTATGCCTAACTAAACTAGCTAACTGCCGGCCTTGTTATTAGTCTCAGTCAGATTGGCGGTGCGTGCACGGTTACACCAGAGGCCTTAGTTCTCTGGCTGACCCGGGTCTGGTGGGTACCTTTAGACTTTGTCCGGAACGCAGGAATAGGATTTCATCCAAGAACCATATGAACTCACTGACGCCGCTACTTCTGAGCCCGGTCTGTAATGACCATCTTCTCCGTTAAGATGGTAGTCTGACAAACTCTGGAACAGTCTCTAATGCAGCTCCCCTCACAGAAGCTCCGGTCCTCGTTGGGGTCCTTTTTCCGGTGGATCGCAGTGTCTGTCTCGCTAGCTGCAGTCCTCACCAGCTCATCTCATCTCGCTCACACGCATCTAACCGCTTTCCTCTGCTCCTCTCTATGGTCATGATGCACTTCTTTTTTCTCTGTCCCAGTCCAGAGCACAGTGACCTCTTGTGGTCAAAAAACAAAATGACAGTTACAACAGAAACGGACATTCCCAGCAGGAGGACTGTTTCACCATCTTACAAGTGTAAGCCTGTCGGCACTGTCAGTTGACAGGCGGGTACGCTTATCCGTGTATGATTCCCCCAGCTGCACTAAACACCCTCTCTGACAAGATGCTAACCGCAGGGAAAGCGTGCACCTCCAGGGCATACAGCGTGAGTTCGTCCCACGTGTCCAGCTTTGACACCCAGTAGTTGTACGGAGCAGAGGTGTCACGGAGGACGTTCGTATGATCGGCTACGTACTCCCTCACCATTTTTTTACAGTGCTCCCTCTGACTCAGCCTTGACTGGGGAGTGGTGACACAGTCTTGCTGGGGAGCCATAAAGCTAGCAAAGGCCTTGGAGAGTGTTCCCCTGCCTGCGCTGAACATGCTGCCTGATCTCCACGCCTCCCCTGCTACTTGGCCCTCGGAACTGCGCCTTCTGCCGCTAGCACTGCCAGATGGGAAGTTACCATCAGTTTGTCCTCCAGGGCCCTGTGGTATTACATCACTCTCGAACCCCTTTCCTCTTCGGGAATGAGAGTGGAAAGGTTCTCCTTATATCGTGGGTCGAGCAGTGTGTACACCCAGTAATCCGTAGTGGCCAGAATGCGTCTAACGCGAGGGTCACGAGAAAGGCATCCTAACATGAAGTTAGCCATGTGTGCCAGGGTACCTGTACGCAACACATCGCTGTCCTCATTAGGAAGATCACTTTCTGGATCCTCCTCCTCCTCCGCAGGCCATACACGTTGAACGGATGAGAGGCAAGCAGCATGGGTACCCTTTGCAGTGGGCCCAGCTGTCTCTTCCCCCTCCTCCTCCTCAACGCGCTGAGATATACACAGGAGGGTGCTCTGACTATCCAGCGACATACTGTCTTGCGCCGCCTCCATTTCCGACAGCAATGCGTCAGCCTTTATGCTTTGCAGGGAATTTCTCAACAGGCATAGCAGAGGAATGGTGATGCTAATGATTGCAGCATCGCCGCTCACCATCTGGGTAGAGTCCTCAAAGTTTCTAAGGACCTGGCAGATATCTGCCATCCATGCCCACTCCTCTGTAAAGAATTGAGGAGGCTGACTCCCACTACGCTGCCCATATTGGAGTTGGTATTCCACTATAGCTCTACGCTGCTCGTACAGCCTGGGCAACATGTGCAGCGTAGAGTTCCACCGTGTGGGCACATCGCAAAGCAGTCGGTGCACTGGCAGATTAAGGCAATGTTGCAGGGTGGCAGCGTCTGTGTTGAACATGCGAAAATGTGCACTGACCTGGCGCACCTTGCCGAGGAGGTCTGACAAGTGTGGGTAGCTTTTTAGAAACCACTGAACCACCAAATTAAAGACGTGGGCCAGACATGGCACGTACGTGAGGCTGCCGAGCTGCAGAGCCACCACCAGGTTACGGCCGTTTTCACACACGACCATGCCCGGTTGGAGGCTCAGCGGCGAAAGCCAGCGGTCGGTCTGCTCTGTCAGACCATGCAACAGTTCGTGGGCTATGTGCCTCTTCTCTCCTAAGCTGAGTAGTTTCAGCACGGCCTGTTGACGCTTGCCCACCGCTGTGCTGCTGCGCGACACCGACTGCTGGCGACGCGCTGCTGCTGACACATCTTGATTGCGAGGCAGAGGTTGTGTTGGAGGAGGAGGAAGGTTTAGTGGAGGTGGCATGCACCGCCGCAGATACCCGCACCGAGCTGGGGCCCGCAATTCTGGGGGTGGGTAGGACGTGAGCGGTCCCAGGCTCTGACTCGGTCCCAGCCTCCACTAAATTCACCCAATGTGCCATCAGGGAGATATAGTGGCCCTGCCCGCTTGTGCTTGTCCACGTGTCCGTTGTTAAGTGGACCATCCCAGTAACCGCGTTGGTGAGGGCGCGTACAATGTTGCGGGAGACGTGGTCGTGCAGGGCTGGGATGGCACACCGTGAAAAACAGTGGCGACTGGAGACCGAGTAGCGCGGGGCCGCCGCCGCCATCATGTTTTTAAAAGCCTCCCTTTCCACAAGCGTGTACAAAGCTTGAGCGTGCGGGTGCGTGGCGGCGTATTTGCGCCTTCGCTCCAACGCTTGCGCTAGCGACAGCTGGACGCAGAGCTGAGAGAAATTACTGGATGAGGTCGAGGACAGGGGAGGTAAAGGTATGGGTGCAGGCCGGGAGGAGCTCGTGCCTGTGTTCTGAGAGGGGGGTTGTATCTGAGTGGCAGGTTGGGGCACAGGGGGAGAGGCAGTGGTGCGACCCGGAGGCGGTGAACGGCCTTCGTCCCACCTTGTGGGGTGCTTGGCCATCATATGCCTGCGCATGCTGGTGGTGGTGAGGCTGGTAGTAGTGGCTCCCCGGCTGATCTTGGCACGACAAAGGTTGCACACCCCTGTTCGTCGGTCGTCCACGCTCTCAGTGAAAAACTGCCATACCTTTGAGTACCTTGGCCTCTGCACGGTGGCTTAGCGCGAGGGGGTGCTTTGGGAAACAGCTGGGGGATTATTCGCTCTGGCCCTGCCTCTACCCCTGGCCACCCCACTCCCTCTTCCAACCTGTCCTGCGGCTGCATTTGCCTACCCCTCTGAAGACCTGTCCTCAGTTGGCTTATCACACCAGGTGGGGTCAGTCACTTCATCGTCCAGCGTCTCTTCCTCCGAATCCTCTGTGCGCTCCTCCCTCGGACTTACTGCCCTTACTACTGCCTCACTGACAACTGTGTCTCATCACCATCGTCCTCCTCACCCACTGAAAGCTTTTGAGACAGTTTCTGGAAGTCCCCAGCCTCATCACCCGGACCCCGGGAACTTTCCAAAGGTTGGGCATCAGTCACGACAAACTCCTCAGGTGGGAGAGGAACCATTTTTTCCCAATCAGGGCAGGGGCCCGAGAACAGTTCCTGGGAGTCTGCCTGCTCATCAGAATGTGTCATTTTCATGCAGTGAGGAGGCTTGGAGGAAGGTGGAGCAGCAGCCAGAGGATTCAGAGTTGCAACAGTGGACGGCGTAGAAGACTGTGTGGTCGATAGATTGCTGGATGCACTTTCTGCCATCCACGACATGACCAGCTCACACTGCTCGTTTTTTAATAAAGGTCTACGACGTGGACCCAAAAATTGTGATATGAAGCTGGGGACCCAAGAAACGTTCCTCTCTCCTAATCCCGCAGCAGCCGGCTGCGATTCACCTGGATCAGGAACTGGGCCTATGCCCACACCCTCACGTGAAACTCTGCGTCCTTGACCGCGTCCATGTCCTCTACCCCTACCCCTACCCCTCAACATGGTGGATTAAGAATCGAGCAGACACAGAGCGGTGTAAAAAATGTTGTGAATTATTGCTGCGCAGTTGGTGTCTACCAGCGGTTATATAATGCTAAATGAAGCCAGATATAAATTATAAGCAAGGCTGCAAGCAGGCCTAGCTGTGCAATATTCAGTTGTGATGCACCTCAAGTCCCACAGGCCACGCAGTGAAATGCACTGGGTCACAGGTAGGAGTAAGAAGGATTTATCTTTTAAAATATATTTTTTTCAATGCAATGCAGGCTATAGAGCGTGTATCGGACTTTCCCTCTATGGGTGTCTGTCACCGTACACTGTGCGGGCAACTGACGGCAAACACAGAGCGGTGTAAAAAAAATGGTGGTTTCTTGGCGTGCACTGGAGGCAGACAGCGCTTACTTTACACAAACTGCACCCAGAAAAAAATGTAACAGAAGGCTGAAAGCACGCCTGGCTGTTCAATACTGAGGTCCTACAACTCCCAGCAGCCACAAAGTTAAATGCACACGGTCACAGGTAGCCCAAAGAAGGACCGTTGGGGTTCTTTTAGACAGGATTCCACACTACCACTGTCCCTGCCTCACCAATACTTCCCCTATACTACGTAGTACAGACTGCAGCCTGAGAACGCTATAGCCTGCACGCCCGATATTTTAAAAAAAAAGTGTAAAACTGCTCCCAGCAGCCACAACAATAGTGCTCTAGGTGAGCTGTGGCCCTAAGAAGGACCGTTGGGGTTCTTGTAGACGCTAACAGTCTCCCTATAGCAGCAGCAGCACTCTCCCTAATCTCTGCCAGCGTGTGTCTGAGGCAAGCCGAGGGTGGGCCCACTTTATATATTCGGGTGTCACTTGATCTCACCAGCCACTCACTGAAGGGGCGTGGGATAGGGCTGGAACGTCACAGGAGGAAGTTGTATTGCCTTCCCTGCATGTCTATTGGCCAGAAAATGGCGCTAAACATGCAGGGAAGGAAATGGAGTACGCTCGCTTATCTCTAATAGCAACCAATCACAGTGCAGCTTTCATGTTACCTCAGCAGTATAATATATAACAACCAATCACAGCGCAGCTTTCATGTTAACTTAGCAGTATAAGAAATATCAACCAGTCACAGTGCAGCTTTCATGTTACCTCAGCAGTATAATATATAACAACCAATCACAGCGCAGCTTTCATGTTATCTCAGCAGTATAATATATAACAACCAATCACAGCGCAGCTTTCATGTTATCTCAGCAGTATAATATATAACAACCAATCACAGCGCAGCTTTCATGTTATCTCAGCAGTATAATATATAACAACCAATCACAGCACAACTTTCATGTTACCTCAACGGTATAATATATAACCACCAATCACAGCGCAGCATTCATTTTACCTCAGCAGTATAATATATAACCACCAATCACAGCGCAGCATTCATTTTACCTCAGCGGTGTAATATATAGCAACCAATCACAGCACAGCTTTCATGTTACCTCAGCAGTATAAGAAATAGCAACCAATCACAGCACAGCTTTCATGTTCCCTCAGCAGTATAAGAAATAACAACCAATCACAGCGCAGCTTTCATGTTACCTCAGCAGTATAATATATAATAACCAATCACAGCACAGCTTTCATGCTACCTCAGCAGTATAATATATAACAACTAGAGATGAGCGAACATGTCCGTTACGGACACATCCACACCCGGACACCGGCTTTGCCGAACACTGCAGTGTTCGCGCGTAAAGGTCCGGGTGCCGCCGGGGGGCGGGGAGATGCGCGGCGGCGCGGGCGGCAGTAGCGGAGAACAGGGGGGAGCCCTCTCTCTCTCCCTCTCCCCCCCACTCCCCGCCGCACCCCCCCCCCGCGCTGCCACGGCGGCCCCCGAACTTTTTCGCCCTAACACTGAAGTGTTCGCAAAGTTCGGTGTTCGGGCGAAAAAGGGGCGGGGCCGAACGTGTTCGCTCATCTCTAATAACAACCAATCACAGCGCAGCTTTCATGTTAACTTAGCAGTATAAGAAATAGCAACCAGTCACAGTGCAGCTTTCATGTTACCTCAGCCGTATAAGAAATAGCAACCAATCATAGCGCAGCTTTCATGTTACCTCAGCAGTATAATATATAACAACCAATCACAGCGCAGCTTTCATGTTATCTCAGCAGTATAATATATAACAACCAATCACAGCACAACTTTCATGTTACCTCAACAGTATAATATATAACCACCAATCACAGCGCAGCATTCATTTTACCTCAGCAGTATAATATATAACCACCAATCACAGCGCAGCATTCATTTTACCTCAGCAGTGTAATATATAGCAACCAATCACAGCACAGCTTTCATGTTACCTCAGCAGTATAAGAAATAGCAACCAATCACAGCACAGCTTTCATGTTCCCTCAGCAGTATAAGAAATAACAACCAATCACAGCGCAGCTTTCATGTTACCTCAGCAGTATAATATATAATAACCAATCACAGCACAGCTTTCATGTTACCTCAGCAGTATAATATATAATATCCAATCACAGTGCAGCTTTCATGTTCCCTCAGCAGTATAAGAAATAACAACCAATCACAGCGCAGCTTTCATGTTACCTCAGCAGTATAATATATAATAACCAATCACAGCACAGCTTTCATGCTACCTCCGCAGTATAATATATAACAACCAATCACAGCGCAGCTTTCATGTTACCTCAGCAGTATAAGGAATAGCAACCAATCACAGCACAGCTTTCATGCTACCTCAGCAGTATAAGGAATAGCAACCAATCACAGCACAGCTTTCATGTTACCTCAGCAGTATAAGGAATAGCAACCAATCACAGCACAGCTTTCATGCTACCTCAGCAGTATAAGGAATAGCAACCGCAATTGTCTTGCCATACGTTCGCGTTGAACACGCATCCTGTTGCTCGTAATGCCTTTTTCTTTCATGCTTGAGATGGAAATCGATTGGTCAATCTACATCGGGGGGGCATAACTGACGACGACGCTCACACACGCGTCAGCTATCGTAGGATCGATGGGCTATGCCATATATATATATATATATATATATATATATATATATATATATATATATATAGGGATATTAGCTCATATATTATTACCTGACCCTTGACCAGATTGACGCTGCCAACTACTGACCCATCTCTAACCAAACTACTTGAATGCCTGGTCTATTCCCGCCTCACATCCTTTCTGTCTGATAATTCTCTCCTTGAACCCCCACAGTCCAGCTTCTGCCCCTATTCTTGATCAAAATTGCCCTCACAAAAGTATCAAAGACTTGAGGACAGCCAAATCGAGGGGCGACTACTCTCTGCTAATATATGTTTGTAGCACCGTATAGGCCTACTCTCTTATTCTGGTAATGATTAGTATCCCCTATATTGGCCACAGTAGTAATAGTGACCCCCACAGTGACGTCAGTAGCAATATGGTTTCCAACATTGGCCTCTGTAGTAATAGTGTCCCCTATATTGGTCCCAATATTAATAGTGACCCCCCACAGTGGCCTCAATAGTAAGTGTCTTTTATATTGGCCCCAGTAGTAATAATGACCCCACAGTGGCCTCAGCAGTAATAAGGTCCCCTATATTGGCCTCAATAGTAATAGTGACCCCCACAGTGGCCTTAGTAGTAATAACATCCTCTATATTGGCCCCAGTAATAATAGTGCCCCCCTGTGGCCGATATACAGTGGTCCCTTTGTTTGATGCTGCTGTGGGCCGAGTGTGTGCGCCCAGATGCCTCCTCCCTTCTACTCCCCACTGGCAGAACCAAGAAGAAGTCTGAGAAGTAGGAACTTGGTTGCTCACACTGTCTTCTGTGTGTGCACCCGTAAGGCCTCATGGCCACGGCCGTATTGGTTAAAGGCTGTGGGTCTCCCTATATTACCAGGGTTTGCAAATGCGGGGTCTGCTGGCAGAGACCACATATGGCTGCGAGTATACTGCACCAATCTGGAGACAGCAATTTGTAAGATTAAATTTTGCTGGGATTGAAGAAAGCATAAACTTGTTATGAAGACATAATAAACAAAACTTCATAGGGACTCAACTTAGTCTCACAATTGGGCACAGTTCTGACTGAGTAGAGGGTTAATAAAATGAGTACCACTTATTTTCTATGACTTCTGATACACCATATATACAAATAATTAATTCAACAATTTCTTAGCCATAGTTTTGGTATTTTATTTTACAAGCCACATCTCCAGCTTTCCTCAGAAGAGGTCTATGCAAACCAACATAAACTCCAAAACACCCACCTCTGGTAGCTGTATGCAGTGAAACTACAGTCACTGAAACAGATAGCCTGGCCTTGTAGCAACAGCGAGGAGGCATTTTAACCAATTGGCCTGGACTGTGATAGGCGCATACCATGCAGTTCTGTACAAATCGGGTTGCAGCAGTGTTAAACTCTGGAGCAAGCCAAGCAGAAGACACTATAGCACACAGTACCTCCTTTGAGTGATGAGTTAGCCCATGGCTCAGGTGTGACATCATGCATTAGAGCATGCAGGAAAAGCACAGGAGTATAACCTTCCTTCAAACCCTGTCAGTGTTGTGTTCACTCCTCTCAATGCCACTCTTCCTTTACTCCCTTTGAGGCCTGTTCCTGCAAATTAAGCAATAGAAAGATATCTACACCTGCTTTGGGTGCAACCAAGTTAATGTTACATCAGTCAAGGGGAGTTGGGATGCTGCTCTGGCTGCTGTTTCTACTCACTGATTCATTACAGCCTCAGGAATTGTCTCTTTGGTAAGGTAAAGGCAAAGGCCCCTGGTGCAAGCACTGAGTCATGACCGATTCCTAGCGTGACATCACATCAGACTGTTTTTGCCATTGCCTTCCCCAGTCATCTTTACCCCACAGCAAGCTAGGTACTCATTTTACTGACCTTGGAAGAATGGAAGGATGAGTCAAACTTGAGCCAGCTACCTGACCCAAGTGGGGATTGAACTCACAAACCTTCAGGTTGTGAATGAGAGCTTAGGACTGCATTCTGCTGCCTTCACACTGCTTTTGCATTCTGGATTGGTTTTCCCAATGATACAACAAAATTTCCACTGTGCCACAAGGGTGCAAAAGCAAATGCGATTCCAAAAGCGTACCTCAAATCGATGCAGATATTAACAGTCTTTCCTTCAGCCAGTCCATACACTTCAGTGAGTGCCATCAACTCCAGCTTCCTGAGCAGATGTCCCAAAAAGAGAGAAGGTTTTTCTTTTTCTACAATTACCAATTTTGGTTTCTGCTGCACAACCTGTTCTGTCTGTCCATTTTCATGATTTTCGGAACATCTACGAAAAACTCAAAATCCGCGCTAGTAATTGGTTCATCTTTAACATGCTTAAATCCAGTGATTTTATGCATGCTGCAGAAGAAACAATCAGGTATATTGCTCTCCTTTAAAGCGTAAGCTGGACAAGCACCAGCAGGACACCCCATGGAAAGCATTTTCTAGATCCACATCCGTAAAATGAGTGGCAGTAGGGGGCTAGCCTTTTTCTCCTGACTGGATATAGTGGACTATTACAAGGAGAAGTGGTTTCTTTTTATGCCCTGGCCTGTAGTAAGCCTTTTCTTTCAGCTTGACCAAGATAGGTGGGACCGGAAGCCTCCTGATATCTGTCTTGCTAGTCGCCACTAGCGTCTGTTGGACATGATTAAGCTGAGCTATATCTGCAGGGGCCATGGACTTGTTAGCTTTTTCCAAGAAGACAAAAGCTTTTAACAAGCAAATTAAATGTTCACCTGCCTCAGAACTGAGGGTAACCGTACTATCAGTTGAGAAGTGGTAGTGGCTTGCAAAGGCATGTGTCACATCGGACCCAAACAGATTTACAAGTGCAGAGTCACTGACTAGGAATTGTGTTATAATTAGAGATGAGCGAACACGTTCGGCCCCGCCCCTTTTTCGCCCGAACACCGAACTTTGCGAACACCTCGGTGTTCGGGCGAAAAAGTTCGGGGGCCGCCGTGGCAGCGCGGGGGGGTGCGGCGGGGAGTGGGGGGGAGAGGGAGAGAGAGAGGGCTCCCCCCTGTTCCCCGCTACTGCCGCCCGCGCCGCCGCGCATCTCCCCGCCCCCCGGCGGCACCCGGACACTTACGCGCGAACACTCCAGTGTTCGCTAAAGCCGGTGTCCGGGTGCGGATGTGTCCGTTACGGACACGTTCGCTCATCTCTAGTTATAATCGTATGCTTCAATATACGCATTAGGAATAGGAGCTTAAATATGACTTCTAGTTTCACTTTCCTGTATTCCAGGCAATCACAGTCTTGAGATTCAGTTACATGGTCTGCCTCACCTTCTCCTTCCAAATTCAGCGGAAGGAATGAAGCTGTATTTAGAAGTACTGAGATTGTAATGGGAGGGTGCTAGCAGGGCAGTATCATACTTAGTGAATCTGGTATCTGAAGGATTTTTAAATTGTACTTAATGCAGAATTTTCATGCCTACATGAGAGACCATGACAGTAAGCCACCCACAACTAATCTGGTACCTGCATAAAAATTAGTTGCAGATAGGGGAAGAATTTAGAGTTAGTAACCATACTGCACAAATGGTGGTTAACTGCTGCTTCATTATTACCTCTAAAACTCACGTGGGGTATATTTGTTTCTGCTTGTATCACTGAAAATATATCTGCAATAATAGGTTGACAGGGCAGGTCTGTAACATCATAAGTCTACCCACATTGGAAATGTGATTGTGTTTGCGAAACACTCATCAGGTTTCTCAAATACATAATTATCTCAATTAGCATCATACTTCAATAGTATTCAAATACATAGAAACAATTGTAACGTCTTCCAACTGACCAAATTCAGGAATTCAGACAGAACTCAGGGAGGGATAAACAACTTCAAAAGCGATTTATCAAACACCCAATACACCCTCCAAGAACTCGGTAAATCCAACTCATAAACTAGAGGATTAATGACTCGCGTTATGGCAAAGGGACCGATAAAACGCGCCACAAGCTTTACCGAGGAGAGCTTCAATTTTAAATTCTTCGTGGACAGAGACCTTCTGACCGACCTCAAATGGCTCCGACACAGTGGACCTTTTACAACAACGTAGTTGCATACGACCACTTGCTTCCTCCAGATTCTTGTGCACCATTCCAGATCTCCCTCAACTCACTAGTAACAACATCAACAGCGGGACTAACTGTAGGTACTGGAATGGAAGTCAGGAACCAGGGATGCCGAATGAACACACAGAAGAAAGGTGACACCCCCGTCACAGAACTGATACGATTATTTATGGCAAATTCGGCCAAAGGTAAAAACTCTACCCACCGAATGACCCTCTCGCCCACAAAAAGACGCAAGTATTGTACTAGGTCTTGATTTTTACGTTCTGTTTGCCCATTCGTCTGCGGATGAAATGCTGGTGAGAAAGACAGAGATGTTCCCAAGTTTTTACAAAAGGCCCTCCAAAATTGGGCCACGAATTGCACCCCCAATCCGAAACTATATTAACTGGTATTCCATGCAATCTTATAATCTCTCTCGTGAAAATCTTCACTAATTCAGCGGCAGACGGAAATTTTTCCAAAGCAACAAAATGGGCCATTTTCGAGAACCTGTCAACAGCTACCAATATGGTGGAACAACCTTGTGACAGAGGCCGGTCAGTGACAAAATCCATGGACACGTGCGACCATGGACTACAAGGTACTGACAGCAGCATTAACAGTCCCTTAGGGCTCTTACGGCGACTCTTACCACGCGCACAAGCTGAACACCGATTTACGAACTCCTGGACCTCCCATACCATGTCGGGCCACCAGTAGAATCGGGAACATAGCTCAAGAGTCCCCTGGATGCCCTGCAAAAATGGATGAATAAGACTCTTCCAGAACCAACAACCGCAGAGACATCGGTTCCTAATGAGTTCCCTGCCGGAACCCCTTCCAGGGCTTTTTGTTGATATTCCTGAAGCTGAGCCGGAAGGTTCCGTGTCAGGGCTGCCCCCACGACAAAGTGTGGGAGGATGCCTTCTGGAGAAGAGTCCTCAACCTCCGGAGTTCCGAAACTGCGGGAGAGGGTATCAGCTTTCACACTTTTATCTCCCGGCAGGTACGTGAGTGTAAATTAAATCTCGAGAAGAAAAGCGACCACCTGGCTCGCCGCGCATTGAGACGCTTAGTATTCTAAAGGTAAACTAAGTTCTTGTGATCAATGAAGACTGTCACCTGGTGTCGAGCTCCCTCCGGAAAATGACGCAATTCCTCAAATGCCCATTTTATTGCCAACAGTTCGCTGTTACCAACATCGTAGTTGCGCTTGGCGCTACTGAATTTACTTGAAAAGAAGGCACATGGACTATACCCTGAATGACCCCCCCCCAATTTCTGGAAGAGGGCTGCACCCACCCCAACCTCCGAAGCGTTTGCCTCCACGAAAAAGGCTTCTGGGGGTCTGGCTGGGCAAGCACCGTCACAGTGGAAACAGCCCTCTTAAGTTGCTCAAATGCCTCTGCGTTTTTTTGTGAGATCAGTCAGGGGTTATACAGTCACTGAAAAATTTCTGATAAATTTTCTGTAAAAGTTTACAAACCCAACAAAACACTGAAGAGTCTTCAAATTATCTGGTTTAGCTCATTGTGTGATTGCCGCAACCTTGTCTGACTTCATACACACATCAGTTGGAGTAACGATATACCCAAGAAATGACACGCGTTTGACCCCAAATGAGCACTTCTACAATTTAACATACAATTGGTACTCCCGTAGACGCTCTAACACTAAATGGAGATGTCTGACATGCGTGTCCCAATCCGACGAGTACATTAAAATGTCGTCCAAATAGACAACCATAAAAACTCCTAGATAATCGTGGAAGACCAAGTTCATAACCCCCTGAAAAACCGCAGGGGCGTTGCATAACTCGAATGGCATAACCAGACACTCGAAGTGCCCCAATGGGGTGTTGAACATGGTTTTCCACTCGTCACCAGACTTAAAGGAGATGTCCCGCGCCGAAACGGGTTTTTTTTTTTTTAAACCCCCCCCCCCCCCCGTTCGGCGCGAGACAACCCCGATGCAGGGGTTAAAAAAACCACCCGCACAGCGCTTACCTGAATCCCGGCGGTCCGGCGTCTTCATACTCACCTGCTGAAGATGGCCGCCGGGATCCTCTGTCTTCATGGACCGCAGGGCTTCTGTGCGGTCCATTGCCGATTCCAGCCTCCTGATTGGCTGGAATCGGCATGTGACGGGGCGGAGCTACACGGAGCTACACGGAGCCCCATAGAGAAGAGGAGAAGACCCGGACTGCGCAAGCGCGGCTAATTTGGCCATCGGAGGGCGAAAATTAGTCGGCACCATGGAGACGAGGACGCCAGCAACGGAGCAGGTAAGTATAAAACTTTTTATAACTTCTGTATGGCTCATAATTAATGCACAATGTACATTACAAAGTGCATTATTATGGCCATGCAGAAGTGTATAGACCCACTTGCTGCCTCGGGACAACCCCTTTAATATGTATGAGATTATAAGCCCCCCAAGGTCAAGCTTAGAGAATCAGCGTGCTCCCACCACCTGATTCAACAGATCAGGGATCAGAGGGAGTGAGCACTGATTCTTTATGGTGATCTTGTTTAACCCGTTTAGGACCAGCCACAGTAAATTTACGGCGGCTGGTCCTGGGCTTAGAGCACCGCCGATAGTAAAATTACGGTGGTGCTTTAAGTCTCCTGCAATCAATCAGAGGCAGGAATAGGTTATCAGCTGTTAGTGACAGCTGATAACCCGGAGCAGAGGGCAGGAGGGGTTTTTAACCCTTCCTGCCTTCTGCTTCCCTGATATACAGTGTTCAATGAGCACTGTGGGCATATTTGGTATTTCAGCCACAATTCAGTAGAGGTGAGCGATTCCAGCGACCTACTTGGTTGTTGGGTACACACCCCCTTTGGAGATGTGCAGGAGTGCTACTTCACGAGACCCGCGGGGGGGTTAGGGTTTACGGTTAGGTTTAGGGTTAGGGTTAGGTTTAGGGTTTAGGGTTAGGGTTACGGTTTAGGGTTGGGGTTACTTGCCGACCCTCCTACTGCCCTGCTGCTGCTTATTTAACGGACAGGCCACTCGTGCACATTTCCAAAGGCGGGTGTGTACCCAAAAACCAATCAGGTCGCTGGAATCGCTCACCGTTACTGAAGTGCGGCTGAAATACCAAATATGCGCACTGTGGGGGGATTTGAAAGTAACATGTACTTTCACTACGGGAGCCTCGGGGGGTCATGTGACCTCCCGGGATTCCCTGCTACTGCAGAGCTAGAGGGTCAGACTAGACCCTAGTAGCTCTGCAAGTGACTAATGTCACTGCAGGGGCTGTTTTTCTCTGTAACTGGGGCTCCTATGGACGGCCCAGCTACAGTGGGAAAGTGTCAAAAAAGGAAAAAAAAAAAAGTGAATGTCCCCCAGAGGTCTTACATGACGTCATGGGGGACATAGATAGTAAAAATCACAATTACTTACATAAGTAAAATACAATTACAGAATAAAACAACAATACATACATAAGAAAGAAAATAACACGAAGAAGACGCCAAAAAAATCCGTCGCCGTATGCGCCCTGTAAACCAAAACCATACATACTATATATCAAAACGTCCGAAACAAATAGAGGAACCCCTTCCCATATTTTTTTTTGTGTAAATATAAAAATAATTTAAAAAAAAATTACAAATGTTTAAAAAATCTTTTTTTTAGGTTTTTACCCCCAATAAAACTAAAAAACAGAAAAAAAAAGTCAGTGAAAAAAATATAAAAAAAGAGTCCTATATGTATTGGGAAATAAAATGCAGTAAAAATAATTTTGGTAGCTAAAGAAAAAAAAATAGAGCAGTAAAACCGCCACATGGGTAAAATCACCAAAAAGTGTCTGGTCCTTAAGGTACAAAACAGCCCGGTCCTTAAGGGGTTAAAGCCCAATAGTCAACACAAGGCCGCAAAGACCCATCTTTCTTTTCAACAAAAAATAGTCCTGCTCCAGCTAGTGACTTTGATGGTCTGATATGCTCCTTGGTTGAAGCCTCTAAAATATAGGATTTAAGAGCCTCATGCTCCCGATCCGACAGATTAAATATGGCCTCCTTAGGGATGGGACTATCTGGGACAAGATCAATCCTACAATACCATTTGCGGTGTGGGGGTAATACCTCAGAAAGCTTCTTAGAGAACACATCTTGAAAATCCCATAAATAGTCCGGAATACTAATATTATCGGTGGAGCACAATGTAAGAGGCACTAGATGATCCTGACAGAACCCTCCCCACCGAACTAGCTCCAGAGTAGTCCAATTGAACTGAGGATAGTGCGTCCTTAGCCACGGCAATCCCAGAACGATATCCACAGACATCTTCTCCATGACCAGAAATGAAATAACCTCTGAATGTAATGCGCCCACCCAGAACCGAAGTTATGGTGTCCTCCAACACACTACCCTGAGGACAGAGGAGTTGCATCAAAACTGGTAAAGTGGATCGGCAAACCTAACTTGGTAAGGTTCGCGGCCGACCCAGAATCAATAAATGCCTGTCCCACCCTGTGAAAAGCCTTGTAAGACACACTACAAGGCACCAGTAATTTAGGGAGTACCTGACCTCCTAGATGACCCTCCCGACAGTAACCTAGAAGCTGAAGTTTTCCTGCTGCTTCCGTATCTGCCTTTCCTGGCAGGACGCGATGCGATAACCAGCCTTGCCGCAGTAGAAACAGAGTTGGTTTGAAACCCGGAACCGCCTCCGTTCTTCAGGACTCAACCGCTCCACTTCCATACCATCAGCTCTGGGGGTTGACAATGGGGTACAGGCTGTAGAAGTCGCTAGGGACTTAGCACCACGTTCTTGATGGTACTCTAGCTTAGCTTCCCTTCTAGACCTGAGTCTACGATCAGCTCTGACTGCCAATTCCATACCCTGATTCAAAGTAGAGGGTGACAGATGGGACAGCAATAGATCTTTTACTGCGTCAGACAGGCCTACCAAAAACAAATCTTTGAGCGCACAGTCGTTCCATGCAGATTCACCTGAATACTGCTTGAAACTAGTGCAATATTCTTCTGCCCACTGGCGCCCCTGGTGTAGAGCCAACAACTTACTGACTGCATAACCTGCACGATCGGGTTCATCAAAAATATTCCCGAGCTCAATGAAAAAAGAATCTAATGACTGCAGACAAGCGGAATCAGCTGGTAAAGAATAGGCCCATGACTGAGGCCCTTCTCTGAGCAGAGACATAACAATCCCCACCCGCTGGGGCTCGGACCCAGAGGAACGAGGCCGTAAGTGAAAAACAACTTACAAGCCTCCCGGAAGACAAAGAATTTTTTCTGGTCCCCCAAGAACACCTCGGGTAATGGGCATTTAGGTTCAGGAACTGGATCAGCGGGCACAACCAACCGCTGCTCATGATGGCTGAGACGTACCAACAGGTACTTAATTATCCACGTCAGGAATCAGATCGGTAATCATATTGTAGGACACCATTCACACCGGGAATCCCACCTCAAAAAAACGCAGGAAAATATTTTTTGGGCCAGTTATTATGTTACAGTACTAGAAGAGTGCACAGGTACGGACTCCCTGACCCTCACCCATGCCAATGTCCCTTCCTGGAGGTAGCCCCAAAGGTGGACAGGTCCAGGCCACCAACACTGACCCTACGCTGTCTAGTGGCAGGACAGGAAGGAACCGCCATACCTATGCAGAAGACCACTTACTAGTACCGACAGGCTAGGCCGATAGAACAAACCAACACGACAGGAAAACCACAGAACACAGGCAGAACTGGATCGAGACAAGGTAACTTCTACTGGAGCAGGACCGAAGTCAGACACACAGGGAACGGAACCAATAACTGGCAACTGCTATCAGCAGCTGCCAGACTATATTCAGGAGTCTACACCCAATCAAGCCGGCTGACTGGAGTTCCCAGCCAGGAATACGCAAAAGTTCCATTAGCAGCACTTCAGATAATCCCACTTCAGGGTCAGGCTGGTAAGATGCAAAGCCAGGCCGGAGTCCAAACCAGACAGTTTCCACGTGATAATCCAATAAAAGAAATAGGAAGGCCACTACGGTCGAAACGTCGCTGTCTATGTGAAGCGGCAATAAAAGTCTTTGTGCTACTTACATCCATGCATGCTGCCGGCTATTTCTTTTATTGGGGTTTCCAGCCAGCCACTATAACTCACAGAGGTAGAGCGTGCGCGCCTCTCATAGCAGGCGCGCACATGACCGCGCATGCCACACGCTGCGCCCGCACACCGGAGCACAGCGCCGTTGCTCGCCAATCCGAACGTGGGCGCAACACCATCCCAGAACGCTGCCGTGAACCACGCCACTGCCACCCGTGGTCCCTGAATGGCATCATGGTAACAACAACGGTACCTAACACACAGGGGTCTGGTCCAAAAGGACAGACATAAGAACAAAACTGCGAATAGCACCAGTGACTAGAAGCCAGAACAGACAGACCACGAAACAGAACTGACAGACCACAGAACAGGATTGCGAATAGCACCAGGGACTAGACGCCAGACATGACAAACCATGGAACAGAACGGACAGCAGCAGAACAGGATTGACAGACAATGGAACAACGAGACTGCAAATAGCACCAGGAGCTAGACACCAGAACTGGCAGACCATTGAACAGAACTGACAGACCACAGAACAACATGACTGCGACTAGCACCAGGAGGCTAAACATCAGAACTGACAGTCCACGGAACAACGACACTGCGGATAGCACCAGGAGGCTAGACATCAGAACAGACCAAAGAACACCTCATTGTTCACACTGATACATCACAGGGCAGAAACAAACATAAATCAGACTGAAAAAATACATATAGGACTTATCCATACAAGCCTAGCACAGCACAGGAGCACACACATGAGCATGCACATGGCACTCACAAAACAAATGCGAATGATAAATAAGAAGAGGGAAAAGAACTAATGTACAACCCACACACAGGAGACCGTAACAAATGCTACACATAACTCCCACCTAAAATGCGCATACTCTGCTGTCAGGGTAAAATTCTAAGTACAGCACCAATCAGGCCCACCCCACTTGCCCCGCTGCCGGCGGTAAGAAGAGACACCACACAGAGGTCTGGTATAGTTTCTCACACGGGACATGGCTGCGCTTTTCGCTTCATTACAGATTACATGAGATATTATACCCTTTTGTCCCATCACCAGGAATGGGTGATGGGCTCATAACCATATATGGGAAGTCCGGATTTCCGGCCTGAGACAGTGAAAACAGTCGTTATCTTGCTACGGCGCCTCTGGAAAAACAGCCAAGTATGCGTCCTTGTGTCTGGTTCTTCCTTTGCTGGGTTTTAAGATACATTTTGTCTTCGCCTTGCAAGGCCTTTGGAATATCTGATGTAAGGCGACATATAAGTTTTTCTCATTTGGAATTGAATAGAACTTGCATATAGGTATAAAGCATAAAAAACATATGGCAATATATACATATACCCTCACAAACCCCCCTAAAAACTTATATGGAGATCAAGCATCAGACCTTGCACTCTTCCTCGGTCGTCTCTCCCTTGCATCAGGGTTTCTCCACTGCCCGTAAGTCCCCACTCCTAGGAGGGGGGATCCCTACCTCACCTCAGAAGGAGGCCATGGATTCCCTGGGCTTATTTCCGGGCATCCATACCCTCTATCTGTACGAGTTAACACCCCGCAGGGTGTGCCCTCGCCGGAACCTAAGGTCTTCTGCACTTTCCCTAG
Organism: Eleutherodactylus coqui; assembly: GCA_035609135.1. Lineage (NCBI taxonomy): Eukaryota > Metazoa > Chordata > Amphibia > Anura > Eleutherodactylidae > Eleutherodactylus > Eleutherodactylus coqui. The sequence continues at coordinate 227,124,344 of CM069410.1, read as the reverse complement.
GCAAATGGGAATTCCACTGACAGTCCATCTTAGAAGATCGGGGTAGGCATAGTACTAGTACATTTCTCCATTCTTCTGGTAACGTACGTGGTTGGCATTATCGGAACTGGCTCTTCATCTTTTTCAAACAAGGGAAACGCTGGTGTCACATTATCCAGTCCCATATTTTTTTTGATCAAAGGGATAATACACATACAGGAAATTACATACCCCACCTCTTTCTGCTAAAACCATATCCAGGGCTACTCTATTTTGGAACGCCATGGATGCAGTGGGCCCTAACTGGTCAGCTAACCCTTGCAAAGCATCCCTGGTGTAGTTTACAAACCTCTGCCGATTGTAATAGATATAATTCATCCAATCTACATTATTATTAACAGTGACAATAGCAAATAAGGACTCAAAACCTGCTTAAACCTGATCTCTAGAATTAAATTAATCTGGCACCCCCCTTGGCACTCCTCTTGCATCTATGTATACATGTGGATTAAAGTTACCACCTGGAGTGTCAACGTCTCTCTTAGCACGATGTGGTATTGGATTCTCACCCTCAGTGTACTCTTCATATTGCACATTTGATTGTATTAATTTGTTCTGAAACACGGGGCTAGTGTACAGTAGTCAAAGGTGTGTGTTAGAGGAATTGTACCACATTATAGCATGTAAAGGATATGCAGGATCATTAGTTTTTTCAGTGTGAAGTGTGGATCCAAGTGGGCTTTCCTTCGAGCTTGACTGCAGTTGGGGTGGTGAGCAACATCTGGTAAGGACCTTTAAACCGGGTTTCTTGCTCAAACTCCTTCACATAGACCCTGTCACCTGGTTTCAGATTGTGACACTCATCTGTAGGACCTGGGAGAAAAGCAGAGACTGCAGAATGGATTACTAACAATTCCTTAGAGAGACCTATGACAACATTAACAAGAAAATCATTCTCCAAACTCAGCTACTGTGACATGTATCCTCCTAAGAAAAAGAAAAACTAATGGGAGACACTCAATTCAAGATTTGCCCATTTCCTCCATTGTCTTTTGTATCTACTTTCCCACTACTCCGCGGATGGTAGGGTGTGTGAAAAGCCTGGAATATACCCAAAGCAGACATGATGTGTTGCATTATTTCACCTGTGAAGTGTGTACCTTTGTTTGACTCAATCACTTCCGGTACCCCATATCTGCAGATTACCTTATTCATGAGCTTCTGTGCGGTTACCTGCTTATTTACTTTGGTAACAGAGTAGGTCTCCAACCTGAAAAACATCAACAACAACAAGCACATATTCATGCTTCCCAACAAGTGGGAGCTGAGTGTAGCCAATTTGCATTCCCTGAAATGGGTAGAGTGGCCCCGGCAAGTGTTATGTGGCAAATTTACTTCTGCCCTGTTGCTTACGGCAAAGATCATGCAAAATTGGACAAATGATGCAGCAGCTACAGAAAACCCAGGAGCCACCCGTCCTCGTTCAAGCATTGACATCATTGCTGCTTTGAGAGGTGCGTCTTTCCGTACATCAGCTGGGCCATCATGGGGCACAGGGACTGTGGTGGGCAAGTTCTGTTGACTGTTTGCCATACGCCGTCCCTTTTTAGTCCATTTTTCCTTTTCTTCCTTGCTGGCTTGTAACTGTAAAGTCTTTAGCATATCAAAGTTCAAAGTTATTATCAAAGTCCAAATTTTTATCAAAGTCCAAATTTTTATCAAAGTCCAAGTTTTTATCAAAGTCCAAGTTTTTATCAAAGTCCAAGTTCATATCAAAGTCCAAGGTTTAGTCAAAGTCCAAAGTTATTGTTAAATTCTTCTTCTTCTTTTCTTTTCTTCCACGGCTTAAGGGCCGCTGCTTTTGCTGTGTGGCCTGTGATGGCGTTGCCTCTTGTTTCTCTGGTGTAGGAATTGGTGTGAGCTTTCCACCTTGTCAGGTAGAAGTAGGGTCTCCATGAGACCGCTGCATCATTCTTAATTGGCTGTCCTGCTGAGGTAACAAACTGTCTGGCCTTCCATTTTGGGCCGTAATCATGAGCTATGCCAAATGCATACCGGGAGTCAGTGTAAATGTTTGCCGTCTTACCTTCTTCCACTCTACACGCCTCAGCGAGGGCCTTTAGTTCCGCTTCTTGTACTGCGACATGCGGAGGCATTCTGCTTTTAGGACATCTTGTTGTGTAACCATTACATATCCAGTGTGGAGTTGTCAATCACCCTGGGTACCATCTATAAAAAACAACTCAAAATATGCATTGTTAACAAGGGCTTTCAGTAACTTTTTAAAACTTAAATTTTCTTGTTGCATCACTGCTAGACAATCAGGCTGGTATTATATTTCAAAAAGATCAGAACCTTGTTGCAAAAAAATTAAAAATTTAAAAATGGCTTGCAAAAAATTTAAAAATGGCTGATTTGCCATACCTAGATCACCTATGCCTTCTCCTCCCCCCCCCCCCCCCCTTTGAACCCGGGTACGCAATTGGAAGAAATAGTAGCCGGGTTCAAGTTAGTACAACATTGTAAAAAGATTTGATGGATGCAGATAAGGCCTGTAAAATGTTAGCACCAATAACAGAAACATGAGTTACACCGGGGAAGAATAACCTACAAAACATCTACTAATATTGGAAATGTGAGATCCCTTTAAGTGAATTCATTATTAGTCTGATCCTGCCTGCAATTTCTTATCAAATTTGAGACAGGAGAAAAAACAAAACAAAAACTTTTACTAGCTGCTCAAGATCCTTACCCCCTCCCTTGGACAAGAGGGATGAAACATTACTACGTACTATTACATCATCTAGCTCCACCCCTTCGATATTGGCTGCGTGCGTCTTTTTTCACAGCTCATTTCAGCTTAACAGTCTACACGTCCACATCTCAACCAAGCAAAGTCCCATGCATGGGGTAGGAACTTTTATCCCCAGTCAATATCTGCATCACACACTCACCACAGCCCAAACACGGGTCACTAACTCTCATCCATCCATGCGCTCAAGTCTGCTCCGTCACCCCCTATTAAAGGTGTACCAGTACATACAGATGCACAGACAAAAAAGTTTGACAAACAAACATACATCAGTTGAAAAACATTGAGGTGAGTGCTATAATGTTATAAAGTACATGATTCTATTGAGATGAGATTGTGAATGAGCGCTATCTTTGACAAATTATGTGAAAAAAAAATTTGCTGAGTGACTGAGACATTCTATCTTTCTTATTTACTGAAACTATTATATGCCGTATTAAACACTGAAGTATTTTAGAATGCGTGACCCTGAGCTTAGAGTGAATCTGAAAGCCCCCACCTTTTTAAAACATGTGTTATCTCTCTACGAATATGAAACACAGACTGAATAAGTTGTTTTAGCTTAACTATTGCCTGCATTTGAACTCATAATTAACACATATCCTGGGACCTTGCAACATTCATTTTCAACCCCTGTATAAGTAAGAATATATCTTAGAAATTGCTATATTTCCTGCCTACTAAGACAGTATAATTAATTAAATTCATTTTAAGCCTTCATTCCTTTACAGCAAGCAAAGATATTATCCAGGGTTATTATTGCATTCTTTCTCTCGTTTTGTTATCTTCTTGACCTTGAAAACTAAACACAAGCTCGCAGCTACATGTCAACAAAACCTTCTCTTCTAAAAGCAAGCTCAGTTAACTATTTGCACATACAGTATATACATATATACACACATATATATATCTATTATCTATCTTGTATTATACACCTTTTCTTCTTTCTCTCTGCCAACAAATCACATGCATTGTAACTTTCTGCTCGCCTTTGCTTGTTCCCCATACTTCTCTCCCTACCTAGCTGCCAATATAACCTTCAATAGACACTCTCCCGACACCCTCTTGATCACTTACTGTACTTTTCAACATTTCACTTACGGATACTTTCTTAAACAAATAATGTGTACATACAACTTTCTCTGACTGTCTCTCTCTCTCCTCCTCCTCCAGCACTTTCTAGCAAACCTTGGTCTTTCAAGGCACCTCTTGCTCCTAAAGACCTCCTCCCAGACACCATTTTTGTAATCTACCGTGCGGGTCGATGTCACACATTTTCATAAGTTTTCTTACATTCTACAAATTCATCCACACGGCGGCAGCCCTTGAGGGGCTCTGTCTTCTTTAATAAGATCTTACGCATATTAGAACATTAACAACAATAAAAATAACACGCTCCATAGAGTGCATCCTTCTGACCCGAATTGTCAGCCCCTTATATATGGCAAAACAACCGAAGGCATCTTCTTCTATGGAACCAGTCCCAAAGAGTGCATCCCTCTCCTCAGCTAAACCATCAACAACTAAACTAAACTAAAACCGAGGGTCTCTTCTTCTATGGGACCTGTCTCACAGAGTGCTTCCCTCTCAGCATGCATCCCTTTTAATTTTCAAATTGTTAGTCCCTTATATACTGGAAAAACAACCGAGGGTCCCTTCTCTTGTGAGACTAAATGAAAAGAAAGAGAAAAAAAAAACTTCTGCAGATACAACAATCTCCACTATTATTAAAACGTTAAAACTTCAAAGTACAAATAGACTACAGACTAGTTTCTGGGTGAGTGATTGGTGCGCATATCACGGTCAGTGGTCCATGACGGCAAACCCGAAGCCCACACGAGTTACCGTGTAGAACTCTTAACCCAACCCGTCCGGTCACAAACCACAGATAGTCAGTCCTGCTGCAAGACTCTCAGCGTAAAACGCAACATAAATATATGCTGGTCTTACCTGGAGTTCTGTGAGTTGATCAGGCTCGGTTTGCAGCAGGACGGCTTCTCCGTGGCGTGGATCCGGGTGGAATGCGTTGTAAGCTCCGGTGTTTTACCGCCCCACGTTCGGGCGCCAAATTGTCAGGGTAAAATTCTAAGTACAGCACCAATCAGGCCCACCCCACTTGCCCCGCTGCCGGCGGTAAGAAGAGACACCACACAGAGGTCTGGTATAGTTTCTCACACGGGACATGGCCCCTCGGGATTATCCATTACTCCTTTGGAGCAAATTGCATCAGGGAACCATTCTAGGTTAGTAAGAAAAGAAATGTTTTATATATTTAAATTCAACACATTACACCCTATAGGACTAAACGAAACACTGGAGAAATTTTATTAATAATTTTAGTAATATTCTTATTAACATATAAGAGAAATTTATTTGATTTTAAGATTGATATCTATTTTTATCTTTATTATTTATTCTTTGACAAGTGGTCTTATATGATGCAATGCATATAATCTTGTGATTTTATCCCTCTTTTTCTCCCCCCCCCCTTTCCCCTTCCCCCCTCTTCCCCCCCCCCCTTTTTATCCTCCACCCCCCTTTTTTTCCTTTTTACATCTTGAAACCCTCTAAGGAATACATTAGACAATAATATGCAATGCTGTTCCCACATAGTTATTTGGTATGCTGCTGTCCTTTATGATATGTTCCTTTCACCTAATTCTGGTCCAAAGGGGCCTCCATAGTTAGTCACATGAGTATTTACAAGCAAATTCTTTCCCTACGGCACTCTGATAGTGCAATCATGTGACACAACGTGTTCGAACGTTGGACGTCACCACGCACGATGTAACTCCATGTGATCATGTCACGGGAAGACTATCGTACTGAACGTCATCACGCCTAGCGTAATATCACGTGACCTCCCGCAAGACATGACAAAAGATCTCCTGGATGAGACGTGACGGGAACCCGCCCCTTCCTTGTATCCAAGGATACCGAACGCTAGTCGGATCGGTTTAAAGGAACGTCCTACTTTGTAGTGCAACACCATATCACTTCCCCCTTTTCCTTTTTGAGTTCCGATCACGTGGTTGAATAGCGCAGTGCCTCTCTATGGGGACCGTTTGATATATGTAAGTTTGCATACATTATAAAAACAACCATAATAGTATGCTACCATAAATGAAGATATGATACCATTTATTGAATTATATTTATTATTTAGAGATTGCACATAGCGATTGTCCACACCAAAGCCCCTCCCTTTCCCCTTCCCCTCAGTGTTTGTTTGCTATAAATAGGAAGCACTTGACATTTGTTCCCTATGCTTGAAAAAGGCTTGTCAAAAGCCGAAACGCGTTGCGATATTTACCCATTTGCTCTTGTATGCAATAAATTGCTTTATGAAGAATACCCCTGCTTCGTTGGAATTTTCCTGCTCCTTTGGATATTGGGGTGCCAGGAGTCCAGGCACCCCCCATCAAGTAAGATTTCCATACTTTGATACAGTTGGACAGAGCGCATTAAGTGAGTCTTTTTGCCTATTCTGAATACATAGTTTCTGGGTGAGTGATTGGTGCGCATATCACGGTCAGTGGTCCATGACGGCAAACCCGAAGCCCACACAAGTTACCGTGTAGAACTCTTAACCCAACCCGTCCGGTCACAAACCACAGATAGTCAGTCCTGCTGCAAGACTCTCAGCGTAAAACACAACATAAATATATGCTGGTCTTACCTGGAGTTCTGTGAGTTGATCAGGCTCGGTTTGCAGCAGGACGGCTTCTCCGTGGCGTGGATCCGGGTGGAATGCGTTGTAAGCTCCGGTGTTTTACCGCCCCACGTTCGGGCGCCAAATTGTCAGGGTAAAATTCTAAGTACAGCACCAATCAGGCCCACCCCACTTGCCCCGCTGCCGGCGGTAAGAAGAGACACCACACAGAGGTCTGGTATAGTTTCTCACACGGGACATGGCTGCGCTTTTCGCTTTATTACAGATTACATGAGATCTTATACCCTTTTGTCCCATCACCAGGAATGGGTGATGGGCTCATAACCATATATGGGAAGTCCGGATTTCCGGCCTGAGACAGTGAAAACAGTCGTTATCTTGCTACGGCGCCTCTGGAAAAACAGCCAAGTATGCGTCCTTGTGTCTGGTTCTTCCTTTGCTGGGTTTTAACCCTTTCCAATCCATTTATTTTTTCTCACCCATTCTCCCCAGCTCCAAATAAATTGGAGCTGGGGAAAATGGGTGAGAAAAAATACATTTTCCCTGCACCCTCCTGAACTGACAGAGATCAGGAGGGTGCAGGTGCTCACTGCACCGTGGAGGGACCTGCTTACCTGTCAGGCATCTTCCGCATTCTCCTTCTGCCTCCCGCCTCGGCGATCATGTGACCGCTGGGGTCAGGTGGCACCTGGCGGTCACATGATCGCCGGGCCGGGAGACAGAAGGAGAACGCGCAAGACGCCGGTCAGGTAAGCAGGTCCCCTCACGGTACAGACTCCCGGCTCGGAGTTCATGTGACCGCCGGGGGTCAGGTAACCCCTGGCAGTCACATGATCGCCGGCCGGCCGGAATCTCTATGCATTACATAGCGCTAATTGAGCGCTATGTAATGTGTAAAGGAGAAGGCAGAAAGGGTTAAAAACCCTTTCTGCCTTCTCCTAGGGGGTCCTCGATGGGGACCAGTGCACAAGTGTATCTGCACCCGATGTGTCTGCCGATCGGGTGCAGATGCACTCCTGCACTGCAGTGTCGGGCCTGCCCCGACATTGGAGCTGTGGAGGAAAATGTTGATGTCGGGGCAGGCCCGACATTGGATTGGAAAGGGTTAAGATACATTTTGTCTTCGCCTTGCAAGGCCTTTGGAATATCTGATGTAAGGCGACATATAACTTTTTCTCATTTGGAATTGAATAGAACTTGCATATAGGTATAAAGCATAAAAAACATATGGCAATATATACATATACCCTCACAGTGCTATGTTCAGTTCACACCACAACTCAGGGACTTAGAAACTCCGGTACTCAGACAGACTTTCTAACATACAGATAAACGGAAACTCAGAACTCAGAAAGAACAATAGTGAAATAGTGAACTGGACACATGGAAAGACATACCACACACACACACACACACACACACACACACACACACACACACACACACACAGGGGAGGGGACCAAATGAAACAAATGACCTCCACCTGAAACGTGTGTACTGTTACGACCCTAATACTCACAAGAGTACAATTATATTCTGTTGACACACATACCTTCCAGCTAAATCGCATTCGCTCTGTTATGTCTTCTAACCAACTAAACTCAGGAATTCAGACAGAACTCGGATGACAGGAAGTCAAAAAGACTCTGTTACATCTTCCAAACGACCAAATTGAGGAATCCAGACAAAACTCACTGACAAGCGAACTCAGATGGAACCCAGACAGAACCGCATGACTGAAAGACGGACTACATACTCGAGGACAGGCATACACCAAAGTCTGTCAAGTGCACAAAACACTCACCTGTGTACCTACACACTTAGCCCGATGGAATAACTATTGCATGTACGAGGTAGTCATTGATATTTTGGCCAAGATACTTAAGCCCGCGAGCCCACTTCACGGGTTCTAGTTGTCTCACGAGTCCCTACTCTAATGAGGCAACTAACCCCAGGAAAACCTGCCTGCATGTGGGGCGATCGTCCCAATAGGGATGACACTGCGCTGGAACCTAGGGACCTCCCTCCTCCTAGATGATAAAAAATCTACAGCAAGACTGTGTTCACACCACATGTACGGAAGCCTGCACAGACACGCAGGAACATGACACTGTTCATACTGAACATACTGAAAGACCAGAAGCTACATCATAGGAGCTGGTATATATTAGCAGCAGACCTGGGTGATTGGCTGGCTGGAGCAATACACACTCAGCCAGCTCAATAAACCACACCTGTGGAGCTGAGCTACTGGGTAAACATGTAGAACAACAGATCCCAGCAGAACGCTCTAACACCAATTTTTTAAAAACACTTTATTCTTGTATTGAATACACACATTCACATTTTGTTTTTCTCTTTGCTAGACTGGTCTATATCGGGGGCAAAACCAAAGTATACTGTTCTTCCCTCCCTTTCCTTACATCATCTAGCTCCACCCTGTATAGTCCAGTTAATTTTTTAAGCATATATTTCACACTTCAGATCAAATATACTGCCAACTTTTAAATGACTGTACATAAACATCCTTCAAATTCAATTTCCTTCTACCCTTCATCATACACTTGCTGAGACACTTTAATTCACTATATTTTCTCATGCTTATCTCTCCATTTGATTTATTGTACATAATTCTAAACATCAGTAACACGGCTCTCTGAGGCTGACAGCCCCTTCTTTCCAAATTCAGCTTATCTTTGACGTTGCATTGTATAAAATTACATCTCTTTCACTTGGAATGACAGTCTTATTATTACATTAGTGTTTAATAGAGATGAGCGAGCATAATCGTCCGAGCTTGATACTCGTTCGAGCATTAGGGTACTCGAGACGCTCGTTATTCGAGACGAGCACCACGCGGTACTCGAGTCAATAACATTTACTTCCCTGAAATGTTAGCGCCATTTTCTGGCCAATAGACATGCAGGGAAGGCATTACAATTCCCTCCTGTGACGTGCCAGCCCTATCCCACCCCCCTGCAGTGAGTGGCTGCCGAGATCAGGTGACCGCCAAGTATTTAAATCTTTCCCGCCTGCTGCTCGCCTCAGACACACGCTGGCAGAGATTAGGGAGGGTGCTGCTGCTATAGTTAGAGTGTTGGCGTCTTCAAGAGCCCCAACGGTCCTTCTTAGGGACGCATCTCACCGTGTGCATTAGTGTTGTGGCTGCTGGGAGCAGTTTTGCACAATTTTTTTTTTATATCGGACATGCAGGCTATAGCGTTCTCAGGCTGCAGTCTGTACTACGTAGTATAGGGGCAGTATTGGTCAGGCAGGGACAGTGGGTAGTGTAGAAGAACCCCAACGGTTCTTCTTAGGGCCACATCTTACAGTGTGAATTACAGTTGTTGCTGCTAGGAGCAGCTTTGCACCAAATTTTTTCTTTCATCTTGGGCTCTGCAGACTATTGTGTTCTCAGTCTGCAGCCAATTCTACAGAGTATAGGGGCAGTATTGGTGAGGCAGGGACAGTGCTACTGTAGAATCCTGTCAACAAGTACTCCAAAAAAGCACCTGTTTAGGGCTATCTGTGACCGTCTGCATTTAACTCCGTGGCTGCTGGTAGTTGTAGTACCTCATTATTGCACAGCTAGGCGTGCTTGCAGTCTTCTGAATTATTTTTTTCCTGGCTACAGTTTGTGTTACATAAGCGCCGTCTCACTCCAACTGCAGGCCAAGAAGAATTCAAAAAATTTTTACACCGCTGTGTGTCTGCTGTAAATTGCACGCACGGTGACAGACCCCCATACAGGGAAACTCACATTTGTGCAATATAGCCTGCATTGCACAAAAATTACAAAAAAAAACTTACGGCTAGAAAATCCTTACGGCTAGCTGTGACTCTCTGCATTTCACTGCGTGGCTGGTGTGAGCTCAGGAGTATCAGTATTGCATATTGTACAGCTCGGCGTGCTTGCAGTCTTCTGAATTATTTTTTTCCTGGCTACAGTTTGCGTTACATAAGCGCTGTATGACTCCAACTGCATGCCAATAAGAATTCAAACATTTTTTACACCGCTCTGTGTCTGCTCTATTCGTAATCCACCATGCTGAGGGGTAGGACTAGAGGACGTGGACGTGCATGCGGGTGAGGACGCGGAGTTCCAAGTGAGGGTGTGGGTATAGGCCGAGTTCCTGGTCCTGGTGAATCACAGCCGGCTGCTGCGGGAGTAGGAGAGAGGAAAGTTTCTGGGGTCCCCAGCTTCATATCACAATTTTTGGGTCCACATCGTAGACCTTTATTACAAAATGAGCAGTGTGAGCAGGTCCTGTCGTGGATGGCAGAAAGTGCATCCAGCAATGTCTCCAGCAACCTGTCTTCTAAACCGTCCACTGCTGCAACTCTGAATCCTCTGGCTGCTGCTCCTCCTTCCTCCCAGCCTCCTCACTCCATGAAAATGACACATTTGGATGAGCAGGCAGACTCCCAGGAACTGTTTTCGAGCCCCAGCGCTGATTGGGAAAAAATGGTTCCTCTCCCACCTGAGGAGTTTGTCGTGACCGATGTCCAACCTTTGGAAAGTTCCCGGGGTCCGAGTGATGAGGCTGGGGACTTCCGACACCTGTCTCAAGAGCTTTTGGTGGGTGAGGAGGTCGATGATTATGATGAGACACAGTTGTCTATCAGTGAGGCAGTAGTAAGGGCAGTAAGTCCGAGGGAGGAGTGCACAGAGGATTCGGAGGAAGAGTCGCTGGACGATGAGGTGACTGACCCCACCTGGTTCGATAAGCCAACTGAGGACAGGTCTTCAGAGGGGGAGGCAAGTGCAGCCGCAGGACAGGATGGAAGAAGCAGTGGGGTGGCCAGGGGTAGAGGCAAGGCCAGAGGGAATAATCCCCCAACGGATTCCCAAAGCACCCCCTCGCGCCAAGCCACCGTGCAGAGGCCAAGGTGCTCAAAGGTGTGGCAGTTTTTCACTGAGAGCGCGGACGACCTACGAACAGTGGTGTGCAACCTGTGTTGCGCCAAGATCAGCCGGGGAGCCACCACTACCAGCCTCACCACCACCAGCATGCGCAGACATATGATAGCCAAGCACCCCACAAGGTGGGACGAAGGCCGTTCACCGCCTCCGGGTTGCACCACTGCCTCTCCCCCTGTGCCCCAACCTGCCACTCAGATCCAACCCCCCTCTCAGGACACAGGCACGAGCGCCTCCCAACCTGCACCCACACCCTCACCTCCGCTGTCCTCGGTCCCATCCAGCAATGTCTCTCAGCGAAGCGTCCAGCTGTCGCTAGCAGAAGCGTTGGAGCGAAAGCGCAAATACCCCACCACGCACCCGCACGCTCAAGCTTTAAACGTGTACATTGCCAAATTGATCAGCCTAGAGATGCTGCCGTACAGGCTTGTGGAAACGGAGGTTTACAAAAACATGATGGCGGCGGCGGCCCCACACTACTCTGTCCCCAGTCGCCCCTATTTTTCACGGTGTGCCATCCCAGCCCTGCACGACCACGTCTCCCGCAACATTGTACGCGCCCTCACCAACGCGGTTACTGGCAAGGTCCACTTAACAACGGACACGTGGACAAGCACAGGCGGGCAGGGCCACTATATCTCCCTGACGGCACATTGGGTGAATTTAGTGGAGGCTGGGACCGAGTCAGAGCCTGGGACCGCTCACCTCCTACCCACCCCCAGAATTGCGGGCCCCAGCTCAGTGCGGGTATCTGCGGCGGTGTATGCCACCTCCACAAAACCTTCCTCCTCCTCCTCCAACGCAACCTCTACCTCGCAATCAAGACGTGTCAGCAGCAGCGCGTTGCCAGCAGTCAGTGTCGCGCGGCACGGCAGCACAGCGGTGGGCAAGCGTCAGCAGGCCGTGCTGAAACCAATCAGCTTAGGAGAGAAGAGGCACACGGCCCACGAACTGTTGCATGGTCTGACAGAGCAGGCCGATCGCTGGCTTTCGCCGCTAAGCCTCCAACTGGTCATGGTCGTGTGTGACAACGGCCGTAACCTGGTGGCGGCTCTGCAGTTCGGCAGCCTCACACATGTGCCAGGCCTGGCCCATGTCTTTCATTTGGTGGTGCAGTGGTTTCTGAAAAGCTACCCACACTTGTCAGACCTCCTCGGCAAGGTGCGCCGGGTCAGCGCAATTTCCGCAAGTCCAACACGGATGCTGCCATCCTGCGGACCCTGCAACATCGCCTTAATCTGCCAGTGCACCGACTGCTTTGCGACGCGCCCACACGGTGGAACTCTACGCTGCACATGTTGTCCAGGCTGTATGAGCAGCGTAGAGCTATAGTGGAATACCAACTCCCACATGGGCGGCGTAGTGGGAGTCAGCCTCCTCAATTCTTTACAGAGGAGTGGGCCTGAGGGGCAGATATCTGCCAAGTCCTTAGAAACTTTGAGGAGTCTACCCAGATGGTGAGCGGTGATGCTGCAATCATTAGCGTCACCATTCCTCTGCTATGCCTGTTGAGAAGTGCCCTGCAAAACATAAAGGCTGACGCTTTGCGGTCGGAACAGGAGATGGGGGAAGACAGTATGTCGCTGGATAGTCAGAGCACCCTCATGTCTATATCTCAGCGCGTTTTGGAGGCGGAGGAGGAGGAGGGGGAGAAGCCTCCGGAGGAGGAGGGGGAAGAGACAGCTGGGCCCACTGCAGAGGGTACCCATCCTGCTTGCCTCTCATCTGTTAATCGTGTATGGCCTGTGGAGGAGGATCCAGAAAGTGATCTTCCTAGTGAGGACAGTGATGTGTTGCGTACAGGTACCCTGGCACACATGGCTGACTTCATGTTAGGATGCCTTTCTTGTGACCCTCGCGTTAGATGCATTCTGGCCACTACGGATTACTGGGTGTACACACTGCTCAACCCATGGTATAAGGAGAACCTTTCGACTCTCATTCCCAAAGAGGAAAGGGGTTTGAGAGTGATGCTATACCACAGGGCCCTGGTGGACAAACTGATGGTAAACTTCCCATCTGACAGCGCTAGCGGCAGAAGGCGCAGTTCCGAGGGCCAAGTAGCAGGGGAGACGCGGAGATCAGGCAGCATGTTCAGCGCAGGCAGGGGAACACTCTCCAAGGCCTTTGCCAGCTTTATGGCTCCCCAGCAAGACTGTGTCACCACTCCCCAGTCAAGGCTGAGTCGGAGGGAGCACTGTAAAAAGATGGTGAGGGAGTACATAGCCGATCGTACCACCATCCTCCGTGACGCCTCTGCTCCGTACAACTACTGGGTGTAAAAGCTGGACACGTGGCCCGAACTCACGCTGTACGCCCTGGGGGTGCTGGCTTGCCCTGCGGCTAGCATCTTGTCAGAGAGGGTGTTTAGTGCAGCTGAGGGAATCATCACGGATAAGCGTACCCGCCTGTCAACTGACAGTGCTGACATGCTTACACTCATAAAGATGAACAAAGCCTGGATTTCCCCAGACTTCTCTTCTCCACCAGCGGAGAGCAGTGGTACCTAAACAATCTTTTCGCTGCAACCACAGATAAAAGCACACTTTATCACCATAAAAAAGGGACATTTACCTTTGTCAATCTGTCTATGATATTAGTCCTCCTCCTGCTCCTCCTCCTGAAACATCCTGTCAGCACGCTGAACTGCCAATTTTTCTGCGGCCAAAAGGGCTCATATAACTTTTGTCTAACAATATTTCGACTTTTCTAACTGAAGCATTGAAACTTCAACATGCACCAATTTTTTTAACAGGGCTGCCTCCAGGCTCAGTTACAAATTAAGACACAGTAAGCTAAAATATTAATGGGTTTCACCTGCCCTCTCGGTTGAGCAATTTTTCTGGGGTACATTTGTACTGTTGGTACAGCAATTTTTTGGGCCCTCGCCTACACTGTAATCCAAGTAATTTTTCTGGCCTTCGCCTACACTCATGGTCTGTCTATACTGTTAGTACCGAAATGTTACTGGGTTCTGTCTATACTGCTGTAAATGAAATGTTACTGGGGTCTGTTTTTACTGCTGCAAATGAAATGTTACTGGGGTCTGCCTATGCTGTTATTACTCAAATGGTACTGGGTTCTGGCTATACTGCTGTAAATGAAATGTTACAGGGGTCTGTCTATACTGTTACAACTGAAATATTACTGGGCTCTGCCTACGCTGCTGCTACTAAAATGTTACAGGAGTCTGTCTATACTGTTACTACTGAAATGTTACTGGGGTCTGTTTATACTGCTGCAAATGAAATGTTACTTGGGTCTGTCTATACTGCTGTAAATGAAATGTTACAGGGGTCTGTTTATACTGCTGCAAATGAAATGTTTCTGGGGTCTGTCTATACTGCTGCAAATGAAATGTTACTGGGGTCTGTCTATACTGCTGTAAATGAAATGTTACTGGGGTCTGTTTTTACTGCTGCAAATGAAATGTTACTGGGGTCTGCCTATGCTGTTACTACTCAAATGTTACTGGGTTCTGGCTATACTGCTGTAAATGAAATGTTACAGGGGTCTGTCTTTACTGTTAGTACCGAAATATTACTGGGTTCTGTCTATACTGCTGTAAATGAAATGTTACAGGGGTCTGTCTATACTGTTACAAGTATAGACATTAAGGAGAAGGTAAGGGAGTTGTTATTTGTATAGCGCCAACTTATTCCGCAGTGCTTTTTAGTTAATTTGTTTATTATCCCCCAGCAAGCTGAGTACTCATTTTACCGACCACAGAAGGATGGAAGGCTGAGTCACCCTTGAGCCAGTTACTGGAATCATTCGGGGATTGAACCTGCAACCTTCAGGTCGGGAGTGAGAGCTTAGGACTGCATTCTGCTGTTTTAACAATCTGCGGCACACAAGGCCTAATATCTCATATATTGTTACAGTGTGGGGCTATTAACTTATATTGTATCATAATAGCTTCTATTCTAAAATGAAAGCAGGTGATGTACGTAGCAGTACCGTTCACTGTATTTAGCAGTAGCTTTCAGCACTCACGGCCGGGAATGACAGGGAAGATTTAACACTTAAATCCTCAGACTCAGCGAGTCACCTACTATTAGCCCATAAGTTTAGCTTTAACCTAGAAATGTGTGAGTAAAATCAAAAGTAAATTAAACACCTACAAATGTAGCCAGTGTTCGGCATGCTCAACCTGTTTGTTTCATGCACTGAACAATCACTTGGTGCACTACACTATTTTGTAGCCCATTGCTTTCTAATGACTGTCAGAATGTGCAAATAACATAGACGTGGTACAATAACTACATACTACGCTGTGTGCTATATCTGTCCTCAATGCCTGCAAGACTTAAGTTTTAAAACTAATATTCTAGGAGCCATATGGCATAGGAATGTACAGATCCAACTTTTCCTGTTCTGCTCCTTGTCTGGCTGGAGATCAGGGGTGTAGTACAGTTAAATGTGTATTTCATAGGAATAGACTGAAGAGCAGATATAGCAGTGAAGTAGCTGAAAACCTGCCCTGTTCTCTCTACATTAGCACAATTCTGTACAGTCCAAGACCGAGCAAGTGATGAATATCATTATAAATCTTGCTTGTATTTTTGGTAACTTGTAGTGGAATTCAGAGAAATGTATTTTGTGAACACGTTTCTTGGATCAATGTCTCAACTATATTCTCATACTAGCTGATATACCCGGCTTCCACATGAGTTAATTTGGTATAGGTGTTTACATGGAAAATTTTATGAAGTTAAGGTTACTTTAGAGGAACCAAGGAATAAATATGCACATAGAGGAGCGTTAGATTCTCTTCAGCCAATGTCCTTCTGCAGAATGTGCAACCCCTCAAATTCTCCTCATTTAGGACCTGAAGAATGCTCGCGCCAAATTTCACACTTATATGACAGTGGGAATTTACATTACATAGGGGTGCATGCACTTTTGCAATCAGCATTGAATAATCGAGTTGTGACCCCATTACTTTCCCTATTTAGGAGCTAAAGAATGCTTGTGCCAAATTTCATGCTTGTACAACATCGGGAAGTTACATTACATATGGGTACACTTACTTTTGCATTTATCACTGAATAATCAAGTTGTGACCCCTTTACTTTTCCTAGTTAGGACTTAAAGAATGGTTGTGCCAAATTTTATGTTTGTACGACACTGGAAAGTTAAAGAATTAGAATAGGTACATAACACAGAGGTGCCAATACTTTTCCATTTAGCATTGAATAATCGAGTTGTGACTCCTGTACTTTTCCTATTTAGGACCTAAAGAATGCTTGTGCCAAATTTAATGTTTGTACGACAGCAGGAAGTTAGATATATAAATTAGGTACATTACATAGGTGTGCCAATACGTTTGTACTTGGTATTGAATTTTCTAGTTTTAACCTCATTACTTTTTCTACTTAGGACCTAAAGAATGATTGTGCCAAATTTCATTTTTGTATGACACTGGAAAATTACATTATAGAGGGGTGCCAATACTTGTGCACCTAGCATGGAATAATCAAGTTGTGACCCCTTTACGTTTCCTATTTAGGATCTAAAGAATAACATAGTTCGTAAGGCTGAATGAAGACAATGTCCATCTAGTCCAGCCTGTCTAGCCTCCTGTTTTGTTGATCCAGAGGAAGGCAAAAAAAAACCCAAGAGCAGAAGCCAATTAGCCCTTTTGGGGGAAAAATTCCTTCCCGACTCCCTAATGGCAATCAGACTGTTCCCTGGATCAACCCCTAATAGTTCCTACCTGCCTGTATACCCAGATTACCAAATAACCTTAGATTTATAGCCTATATTATCCTTTCTCTCCAGAAAAACATCAAGTCTCCTTTTAAACTCCTCTAAGGATTTTGCCATCACTACGTCCTCAGGCAGAGAGTTCCACAGTCTAACTGCTCTAACAGTGAAGAACCGCTTTCTATGTTGGTGATGAAACCTGCTTTCCTCTAAACGTAGCGGATGTCCTCTTGTTACCGTTGCAGTCCTGGGTATAAACAGATCCTGGGAGAGAATGGTCGTACAAAATTTCTTGTTTGTACAACACTGGCAAGTTAGAGAATTTAATTAGGTACATTACATAGGGGTGCCAATATTTTTGCCATTAGCATTGAATTTTTAGGTTTTGACCTCTTTACTTTTCCTATTTAGGACCTAAAGAATGATTGTGCCAAGTTTCACGTTTGTACGACACCAGGAAATTACATTACATGAGGGTGCCAACACATTTGCACTTAGCATTGAATAATCAAGTTGTGACCATTTTACTTTTCCTATTTAGGACCTAAAGAATAGTTGTGCCAAATTTCATTTTGTACGACATCAGGAAGTTAGAGAATTTGTGGCGAGTCAGTCAGTCAGTCAGTCAGTAAGTAAGTGAGGGCTTTCACCTTTATGTATATAGATGTAAATGTATTGTTGGTAATGATGATTGTACTGCTTCCTTACTCTATCCAGTAATATATTATTATCACTGTGTTCCTTTTCTAGAGCTGTTCATGATTCCAACAATAAATGTGACCTTGAACTTAGTTTTTGCAAATGATAACCTGACCCTAACATGTGAGACACGTCTCCCTCCTGCCAGACAGAACAGACAACTACGATCTGCTTTCTACAGAGAAGGACGGATTGTTCAGGACTTCAGTATAAATGATATCTATGAAGTCTACAATGTTCAGCTGGAGCATTCTGGGAAATATTCATGTGAGGTAGAAACTACAGATGGCCGAGTGAGAAAGAGAAGTGCAGAGCGGTTACTGCAGATAGAAGGTGAGGATGGACGTTGGTTATGTCGTCTACATGTGAGATCTTCTTTCTCCACCTGGAGTTTTAGGCAAAGTATAAAATCCCTCTGTATGATTTATTTCCCATCTGTCTCTTTCATTTTAAGAACCGTTCTCACACCTAAATATTACTGTGACCAGTGAATTGTATGAAGGGGATCCGATGACCCTGACATGTGATTCAACTCTTAGTCCACACATTTATCATACAGAATTGCAGTTTGCATTCTACAGAGATGGACGGGAGATTCAGGGATTCAATCTGTCTAATAAGTATGTAGTTCAGTCTGTTCAGCAGAAGGATTCTGGGAATTATGTGTGTGAAGTAAAAATCTCAAGTAACACTGCAGTGAGGATAAGTTATGGGATTCACATTCACATACAAGGTAAGCAAACAGAATGTAAAAAGAAATGGAGTATGCACATTGTCCATTATGGAACCAGCCAGGAGCTTCTCACCTAGAGAAATGTTCATGAATTAATAGAAAAGGATTTAGTAATTACTGCATAACTTCATTAAATATTGGAAGCCACATAATTACTGCTTTATTTCCCCCCTTATTAAGTACATGAGCTCCTGATTAGAGATGAGCGAGCACCAAAATGCTCGGGTGCTCGTTACTCGAGACGAACTTTTCGCGATGCTCGAGGGTTCGTTTCAAGTAACGAACCCCATTGAAGTCAATGGGCGACCCGAGCATTTTTGTATATCGCCGATGCTCGCTAAGGTTTTCATTTGTGAAAATCGGGGCAATTCAAGAAAGTGATGGGAACGACACAGCAACAGATAGGGCAGGCGAGGGGCTACATGTTGGGCTGCATCTCAAGTTCCCAGGTCCCACTATTAAGCCACAATAGCGGCAAGAGTAGCCCCCCCTCCCAACAATTTTTACTTCTGAAAAACCCTCATTAGCAATGCATACCTTAGCAAAGCATCACACTACCTCCAACAAAGCACAATCACTGCCTGCATGACACTCCGCTGCCACTTCTCCTCGGTTACATGCTGCCCAACCCCCCCTGCACGACCCAGTGTCCACAGCGCACACCAAATTGTCCTTGCGCAGCCTTCAGCTGCCCTCATGCCATGCCACACTCATGTCTATTTATAAGTGCGTCTGCCAGAGGAACCGCAGGCACACACTGCAGAGGGTTGGCACGGCAAGGCAGCGACCCTCTTTAAAAGGGGCGGGGCGATAGTCCACAATGCTGTACAGAAGCAATGAGAAATCCAATCCTGTGCCACCTCTATCTGGAGCTGCACACGTGGGCATAGCAATGGGGAACCTATGTGCCACACACTATTCATTCTGTCAAGGTGTCTGCATGCCCCAGTCAGACCGCGTTTTTTTATAAATAGTCACAGGCAGGTACAACTCCGCAATGGGAATTCCGTGTGCACCCACAGCATGGGTGGCTCCCTGGAACCCACCGGCTGTACATTAATATATCCTATTGCATTGCCCATCACAGCTGAGGTAATAATGTCATGTTTAATGCAGGTGGTCTTCGGCCCACACTGCATGCCCCAGTCAGACTGGGGTTCTTTAGAAGTGGAAACAGATGCATTTACAACTCCCTGTGGACCCACAGCATGGGTGGCTCCCTGGAACCCACCGGCGGTACATAAAAATATCCCATTGCATTGCCCATCACAGCTGAGGTAATATTGTCATGTTTAATGCAGGTGGTCTTCGGCCCACACTGCATGCCCAGTCAGACTGGGGTTCTTTAGAAGTGGACACAGATGCATTTACAACTCCCTGTGGACCCACAGCATGGGTGGGTGCCAGGAAGCCACCGGCGGTACATAAAAATATCCCATTGCAGTGCCCAACACAGCTGATGTAACGTCAGCTGTAATGCAGGTGGGCTAAAAATTTATTTGATTACACTGTAGGCGAGGGCCCACAAAAATTGCTGTATCAACAGTACTAATGTACATCAGAAAAATTGCCCATGGCCAACCAAGAGGACAGGTGAAACCCATTAATCGCTTTGGTTAATGTGGCTTAATTGGTAACTAGGCCTGGAGGCAGCCCAGTTAAAATAAAAATTGGTTGAGGTGAAAGTTTCAATGCTTTAATGAGCATTGAAACTTATAAAAATTGTTTAGAAAAATTATATGACTGAGCCTTGTGGGCCTAAGAAAAATTGCCCGTTCGGCGTGATTATGTGAGGTTTCAGGAGGAGGAGCAGGAGGAGAAGGAGGAATATTATACACAGATTGATGAAGCGAAAAGGTCACCGTTTTTGATGGGGATACAGAACGATGCTTCCATCCGCGGGTGCAGCCTACGTATTGCTTAGGTATCGCTGCTGTCCGCTGGTGGAGAAGAGAAGTCTGGAGAAATCCAGGCTTTGTTCATCTTGATGAGTGTTAGCCTGTCGGCACTGTCGGTTGACAGGCGGGTACACTTATCTGTGATGATTCCCCCAGCCGCACTAAACACCCTCTCTGACAAGACGCTAGCCGCAGGACAAGCAAGCACCTCCAGGGCATACAGCGCAAGTTCAAGCCACGTGTCCAGCTTCGACACCCAGTAGTTGTAGGGGGCAGAGGCGTCACGGAGGACGGTCGTGCGATCGGCTACGTACTCCCTCACCATCCTTTTACAGTGCTCCCGCCGACTCAGCCGTGACTGGGGAGCGGTGACACAGTCTTGCTGGGGAGCCATAAAGCAGTCAAGGGCCTTAAAGAGTGTTGCCCTGCCTGTGCTGTACATGCTGCCTGATCTCCGCGCCTCCCCTGCTACCTGGCCCTCGGAACTGCGCCTTCGGCCACTAGAGCTGTCGTATGGGAATTTTACCATCAGTTTGTCCGCCAGGGTCCTGTGGTATAGCAACACTCTCGAACCCCTTTCCTCTTCGGGTATGAGAGTGGAAAGGTTCTCCTTATACCGTGGGTCGAGCAGTGTGTACACCCAGTAATCCGTAGTGGCCAGAATGCGTGTAACACGAGGGTCACGAGAAAGGCATCCCAACATGAAGTCAGCCATGTGTGCCAGGGTACCTGTACGCAAAACATGGCTGTCCTCACTAGGAAGATCACTTTCAGGATCCTCCTCCTCCTCCTCAGGCCATACACGCTGAAAGGATGACAGGCCAGCAGCATGTGTACCCTCACCAGTGGGCCAAGCTGTCTCTTCCCCCTCCTCTTCATCTTCCTCCTCCTCCTCCTCCTCACCGCGCTGAGATATAGACAGGAGGGTGCTCTGACTATCCAGCGACATACTGTCTTCCCCCGGCTCTGTTTCCGAGTGCAAAGCGTCTGCCTTTATGCTTTGCAGGGAACTTCTCAAGAGGCATAGCAGAGGAATGGTGACGCTAATGATTGCAGCATCGCCGCTCACCACCTGGGTAGACTCCTCAAACTTTCCAAGGACCTGGCAGATGTCTGCCAACCAGGCCCACTCTTCTGAAAATAATTGAGGAGGCTGACTCCCACTGCGCCGCCCATATTGGAGTTGGTATTCCACTATAGCTCTACGCTGCTCATAGAGCCTGGCCAACATGTGGAGCGTAGAGTTCCACCGTGTGGGCACGTCGCACAGCAGTCGGTGCACTGGCAGATTAAACCGATGTTGCAGGGTGCGCAGGGTGGCAGCGTCCGTGTGGGACTTGCGGAAATGTGCGCAGAGCCGGCGCACCTTTGCGAGCAGGTCTGACAAGCGTGGGTAGCTTTTCAGAAAGCGCTGAAGCACCAAATTAAAGACGTGGGCCAGGCATGGCACGTGCGTGAGGCTGCCGAGCTGCAGAGCCGCCACCAGGTTACGGCCGTTGTCACACACGACCATGCCCGGTTGGAGGCTCAGCGGCGCAAGCCAGCGGTCGGTCTGCTCTGTCAGACCCTGCAGCAGTTCGTGGGCCGTGTGCCTCTTATCTCCTAAGCTAAGTAGTTTCAGCACGGCCTGCTGACGTTTGCCCACTGCTGTGCTGCCACGCCGCGCGACACCGACTGCTGGCGACGTGCTGCTGCTGACACATCTTGATTGCGAGACAGAGGTTGCGTTGGAGGAGGAGGGGGAGGAGGAGGGTGGTTTAGTGGAGGAAGCATACACTGCCGCAGATACCACTACCGAGCTGTGGGCCGCAATTCTGGGGGTGGGTAGGAGGTGAGCGGTCCCAGGCTCTGACTCTGTCCCAGCCTCCACTAAATTCACCCAATGTGCCGTCAGGGAGATATAGTGGCCCTGCCCGCCTGTGCTTGTCCACGTGTCCGTTGTTAAGTGGACCTTGGCAGTAACTGCGTTGTTGAGGGCGCGTACAATGTTGCGGGAGACATGGTCGTGCAGGGCTGGGACGGCACATCGGGAAAAGTAGTGGCGACTGGGAACTGAGTAGCGCGGGGCCGCCGCCGCCATCATGCTTTTGAAGGACTCCGTTTCCACAACCCTATACGGCAGCATTTCCAGGCTGATAAATTTGGCTACGTGCACGCTTAACGCTTGAGCGTGCGGGTGCGTGGCGGCGTACTTGCGCTTGCGCTCAAACACTTGCGCTAGCGACGGTTGGACGCTGCGCTGACAGACATTGCTGGATGGGGCCGAGGACAGCGGAGGTGAGGGTGTGGGTGCAGGCCAGGAGACGGTAGTGCCTGTGTCCTCAGAGCAGGGTTGGATCACAGTGGCAGGTTGGGGCACAGGGGGAGAGGCAGCGGTGCAAACCGGAGGTGGTGGACGGCCTTCGTCCCACCTTGTGGGGTGCTTGGCCATCATATGTCTGCGCATGCTGGTGGTGGTGAGGCTGGTGGTGGTGGCTCCCCGACTGATCTTGGCGCGACAAAGGTTGCACACCACTGTTCGTCGGTCGTCTACACTCTCAGTGAAAAACTGCCAGACCTTTGAGCACCTCGGCCTCTGCAGGGTGGCATGGCGCGAGGGGGCGCTTTGGGAAACACTTGGTGGATTATTCGGTCTGGCCCTGCCTCTACCCCTGGACACCGCACTGCCTCTTGCAACCTGCCCTGCTGCTGCCCTTGCCTCCCCCTCTGAAGACCTGTCCTCAGTAGGCGTAGCAAATCAGGTGGGGTCAGTCGCCTCATTGTCCTGCTGCTCTTCCTCAGAATCCTCGGTGCGCTCCTCCCTCGGACTTAATGCCCTTACTACTACCTCACTGATAGACAACTGTGTCTCATCGTCATCGACCTCCTTACCCACTGAAAGGTCTTGAGACAGTTGCCGGAAGTCCCCAGCCTCATCCCCCGGACCCCGGGAACTTTGCAATGGTTGGGCATCAGTCACGATAAACTCCTCTGGTGGAGAGGAACCACTGCTGCCCAATCTGAGCAGGGGCCCGAGAACAGTTCCTGGGAGTCTGCCCGCTCCTCAGAATGTCTCATTTTCATGGAGTGAGGAGGCTGGGAGGAAGGAGGAGCAGCAGCCAGAGGATTCTGAGTTGCAGCAGTGGACGGCGCAGAACTCTGGGTGGACGATAGGTTGCTGGAAGCACTTTCTGCCATCCACGACAGGACCTGCTCACACTGCTCATTTTCTAATAAAGGTCTACCGCGTGGACCCATTAAATGTGCTATGAATGTGGGGACGCCAGAAACGTGCCTCTCTCCTAATCCCGCAGCAGTCGGCTGCGATACACCTGGATCAGGAGCTCGGCCTGTGCCCACACCCGGACTAGGGCCTCCGCGTCCTCGGCCGCGCCCACGTCCTCTAGGCCTACCCCTACCCCTCAGCATGCTGTATTACCAGGAATGCAGAAACACAACACTGTAATTAAATGTGCCGCTTATTGGCCTGTGGTTGGAGGCTGAGTTCGCTTACGGAACGCCAGGAAATAATTTGGCGCAAGCCTGCTGTAACACTTAGCTGGCTGCGTATTTATTTGGAGAACTACTACCCTCCAGCAGACACGGACCCAGAACACTGAGCACAGTGACAGGCAGGCCAAATAGATTTTTTTCCAATATTTTTTTCAAAAGGACCACTGCGTCTATTCAATCTATAATATATGTCTTCTGGCCCTGCCTACACAATTCTGTCCCTGGACTGTGTCACGGAACTGCAGTGTTGCACTGTTATTAACTGCAACAGACCGGTGATTTCAGAGCCAGGAAATAATTTGGCGCAAGCCTGCTGTAACACTTAGCTGGCTGCGTATTTATTTGGAGAACTACTACCCCCAGCAGACACGGACCCAGAACACTGAGCACAGTGACAGGCAGGCCAAATAGATTTTTTTCCAATATTTTTTTCAAAAGGACCACTGCGTATATTCAATCTATAATATATGTCTTCTGGCCCTGCCTACACAAATCTGTCCCTGATGTGTGTGTCACGGAACTGCAGTGTCGCACTGTTATTAACTGCAACAGACTGGTGATTTTAGAGCCAGGAAATAATTTGGCGCAAGCCTGCTGTAACACTTAGCTGGCTGCGTATTTATTTGGAGAACTACTACCCCCAGCAGACACGGACCCAGAACACTGAGCACAGTGACAGGCAGGCCAAATAGATTTTTTTTCAATATTTTTTTCAAAAGGACCACTGCGTATATTCAATCTATAATGTATGTCTTCTGGCCCTGCCTACACAATTCTGTCCCTGGAGTATTACTGCAGGGCGCAATGCTCTGCACGGCCGATATACCAAAAAAAAAAAATGTGCAACACTGCTAAAAGCAGCCTCCACAGTACTGCACACGGTTAGATGTGGCCCTAAGAAGGACCGTTGGGGTTCTTGAAGCCTACACTAACTCCTAACACTCTCCCTACAGCAGCTCCGGCACCAGCAGCACTGTCCCTCAGCTATCTCACAACGCATCTGAGGCGAGCCGCGGGAGGGGCCGATTTTTATACTCGCGTGACACCTGATCTCCCCAGCCACTCACTGCAGGGGGTGGTATAGGGCTTGAACGTCGCAGGGGGAAGTTGAAATGCCTTCCCTGTCTTTCAATTGGCCAGAAAAGCGCGCTAACGTCTCAGAGATGAAAGTGAAAGTAACCCGAACATCGCGTGGTACTCGTTACGAGTAACGAGCATCCCGAACACGCTAATACTCGAACGAGTATCAAGCTCGGACGAGTACGTTCGCTCATCTCTACTCCTGATGTATTACCCTTATGATGTTATTGGTGTGTGGGTGAGAACATTTTTACTGTTAGTGCTATTCGTCTCGATCGGCCAGACAATAAAATTGACTCAATTTTTGTTAAATTAAGTTGGGTAACTCTCTCCCAATTTTTGCAAAAATCGTGCGAAAGTCGAATTTCCCTAAATGCCTGCTACTGAGATCAGGAAGAAGCCAATCAGAATCCAGAACACCTTGCTGATGTCACCAAATGTGTCCTCCATCTTGCACATGGGCAGCAATTTCATTAGTTGCCTGTATCAAATTACCCAGCCATATATAACATAGGCACAGTATAACCAGCTGACATTTCACAGCTTGGCACATGGCACAGAAGTTGTATCACATTCATATAACACATGGTCTGTTGTTAAGGACAGATATTCTACAGAGAATATATAGCTGCTGGACTGAGAGCTCGTTTACCAGGATTGTATTTGAGAAAACAGAGAAAGAAGCTGCATCATAGAATCATAGAATGGTAGAGTTGGAAAGCACCTCCAGGGTCATCGGGTCCAACGCCCTGCTTTGTGCAAAATTCACTAAATCATCCCAGACAGATATCTGTCCAGCCTCTGTTTGAAGACTTCCATGGAAGGAGAACTCACCACTTCCTGTGGTAACCTGTTCCACTCATTGATCCTCCTCACTGTCTAATGTCTATTTGGGTCTATTTGGGTCTCCTCCCTTTCAGTTTCATCCCATTGCTTCTAGTCTTTCCTTGTGCAAATGAGAATAGGGCTGATCCCTCTGCACTGTGACAGCCCTTCAGATAGACGGCTATTAAGTCTCCTCTTAGCCTTATTTTTTTGCATTCCCCGAACCTTTAACCATCCTGGTAACTCTTCTCTGAGTTACGCATTTTGAAGTTTATAAAAAAAACACAAACAAGAAAGAAGCGAATACATGCAGTGCGTGTCAGTGGCCTCAGACATTGGATAGTCACAAGTCCGGCCACTACAAATTATTTGCCTGCCTGAAGAAGAGAGTAGGTCAATGCAAACTGTTAGCCCACCACAGGATATATGTATTCAGGGGCACTGGCGTACCGTGAGGGGTCGCATGGGTCACAATTGTGACACGGCCCCTGCATTGAGGGAGCCCAGAGGCCCCGCCATATTCAAAATGCACAGTGTGTGCATTACCGGCACAGTTGGCCACGTGATCGCTGCGGCTGACAGTGTGTTTGTTGCAGGAGGCGATGGGAGAGAAGAGGAAGGAGGTGGGAAGCAGCGCCGCAGGTTGGCACTCGCAGAGGGGAGGGTTGTTACACAAGGAGTTGACAGCCAATTATAGACTGCAGACTCTCACGGTGTGCGGCCCTCTCACTGGTAGGCTGCAGCTGTGAGTGGTCACAGCTGCAGTTTATCAGTCACTGCCAGCCAGTGATTACCAGGGGGAGGGGCCAGTGCAGCTCTACTCACCTCCGCAGCGATGGATGCACAGCCAGTAAATGAAAGTGCAAGAAGACCTTTGGTTACAGATCACATGAGCCGGCTCCGGTTATGTGATCAAGGTCCTAGGCTTTCATTTACAGGATGCCCAGACATCGCTGCAGAGGTGAGTAGGGAAGGAATTGTAATTATGTATGTATAGCTGGTATAAGTTATACCAGCTGTACATATATATTTATATACAGGAGATACACAGGTTACACCAGCATGGGACATGCTACTATATACAGGGGGATATACATCTCCTGTATTTAGTGATATGGACCATGTTGGAATAACCTGCGTATCTCCTGTATATAATTATATATGTACAGCTTGTATAACCTGGGTATATACTGTATAAAATAATATATGTACAGCTGATATAACCTGGGTATATGCTGTGAATGATTATATGTATAGCTGGTATAAGTTATACATATCCTGTATATAATTATATATGTACAGCTGGTATAACCTGGGTATATACTGTATATAATTATATATGTACAGCTGGTATAACCTGAGTATATACTGTATATAATTATATATGTACAGCTGGTATAACCTGGGTATTTATTGTATATTTGAACACTTTACACACACCTGAAAAACTCATCAGAAACCTGCATGCAGTTTAAAAAAAACTCATGTATCGTTTGAATCCACATGCGGTTGTTAATAGTGCACGCAGTTATGGATGTGATTTTAATTGTGGTTCAAAAATGCAACAAAATCCATGAACACAGTCTTAGGCCGGCTGCACACAACTGGGTCGGATTCTGCATGCGGGAGCCCGCAGTGGAATCCAACCCTGTGCCCTGCTGGCATCCACGTGTACCTGTAATTTCTTTTTTTTTTCTGTACTGCCGATGGTCCACAAGGCGAGCCATCAGACTTGCGCAGTACAGTTTTTTTGTTTTTTTTTAATCACTGACTTTCCAGCGCCGTCGCCAGGAGATGACGTGGGTGCTCGAGACTATTCCGCAATGTCAGGACACTGAGTCGGACAGCATGCATTGAGCTCAATGGAGGCCATCCGTGCAGAATCTGCACTAAAATAGAGCATGCTGTGATTTTTCCTCCGTGAGCAGAAATTCACAATTGATTTCTGCTCGTGTGGAGGAAAAAACGCTTTTCCATAACATGCTATGGGCGGTACATGCTGCGGAACCGTAGGAGAATGCCTGCTTCATATTCCGCAATGCAAATCCGTCCGTGTGCAGCTGGCCTTAGTCTAATTTGACACGGGTGAGTCTGATATTGGGCTGTGAAACTCTGCCCCATATCACACTCGCCAACATGTGCTGTCCACACGGATGTGAGGGTTTTTTGTGTTGAAACCAGCTCGCATCACATCATCATATTTTCATGCGATGCAGATAAAAAGGTTAAATCGCTCATGTGTATGATCATATTCAAAAGAATGGGGTTCATATTCATGTGCGATTTATGTGTCTTGCAACGCATGTGTGAAAGCAGCCTAAGACGGTTACCAACAGATTTTTATATAGCCCAGGAATTGAGTCCTATTGAGAGCTTACGCCAAGGGACTAGATCATATATATAAATTGAGCCTTTAGGTTTGCCCTTGATCAGGGGGATGCAGTAATAGAAGTGCCAGTTCCTGTTGCCCACTGTTACATAGAATCTACTCAAGAGGAAAAGGACGATGAAAAGGGAGAGGAGGTGGAAGAGAATGAAGTGCTCGATCTAACATGGAGAAGCAGGGAGAATCATCATAGCAGCTTGTAGCAGGAGGAGGACGTTGCAATGCAGCACCATGACAAGACAGTAGGGTGTTGCCAAAAACAAAAGGGCATAGCCAACACCCTCAGCTACTTCTAGTCACAACAGCCGCATCAGACCTACAGCTAGGTCGGCCCACAGTATTTGTGCAAACTGGGCATTCTTTGAAACTTCAGGTGATGACAGAAGAGCGATCATCTGTAAGATCTGCGGTAAATATTTAAGACATGACAATAATGTAAACAGCCTCCTCAACACAATGAGTTTGAACATCCACATTAATTCCCACCAGCTGCCTTGGAGAGCCCATCTGGGCAAGAGGGCAAAGAATCTGCCTCATCCTGCTCCCTCTTCCGCTGCTATAGCTTCCTCTTCCTCCATTTCTCTCCATGTTCATGCAGTAGCCTCTGAGCACAGAAAGGCAGTTTTGTGTAGGGCAGTAGTATGCCTGCTTCAGTTCTATACTTAGCAATTGATGATCAGGCAGCAGGCTTCAGAGCTAGGGGTGGGAAATGGAGAGCAGAAACAGAGCCGTCACCATCACCATCAGCATTCTCCAACATCTACCCCATATTTCAGCATGTCCCAAGTCAGCAGCCAGCCTCCATTCCCCAGCTATAAAAAAGTAAAAAGAAACAACCATCCACGAGAACAAAGCCTAAACAATAGCATTGCACAGCTGCTTGCAATAGAAATGCTGCCATTCTCGGGACACAAAACACTTTCTGCAACGTGATGCACCATGCTAACCCACAGTACCAGATTCCCATTTCTTTTTCCAAAACGCCATCCCTGCTCTGCAGTGCCATGCGAGTAATGTGCCCCTGTTGTTGCAGAACGCTGTCAGTGGCAGGGTGCACCTGACCATGGAAACGTGCCTCAGGAAGCATGACCAGAAGTGTTGCAAAGTCTTTGGGGGCAATCTGGCGATAATTGTCAGAGTGGCCATGTCAATGTTCCAGGAGGTTTGCCTAGGGCGAGTGCCCCTGAGTGTCTCTCAGTGTTTGGTAAAAACTGGGTCATAGTCGTAAATGTGGCCGACTGGGTCCTCAGGAGGTTGGGCTGGGTGAGTGCCAAGTCCCTCTGAGTACCCTGAGTGTCTCCCAGTGTTTGGTCAAAACTGGGTAATAGCCGTCAATGTGGCCGACTGGGGCTCCAGGAGGTCAGTCTGGGGCGAGCGCCAAGTCCCTCTGAGTGCCCCTGAGTGTCTCCCAGTGTTTGGTGGAAACCTGGTGATAGCCGTCAGAGCAGCCGATTCCGTGGTCAGAGCAGCCAATTTGAGTTGATGAGGAAAATCCAGGGCGTCCATGCTGGGTTGGTGTTCCAAGAGTTGATGAGGAAAATCCAGGGCGTCCATGCTGGGTTGGTGTTCCAAGAGGTCGGCATGAGGTGGCAGGTTTTCCCCTTAGAGAGTTACTATGTGCCAAAATGGAGGTCAGCAAAAAAGCACCTCTGGCAGATGTATACAGGGTGGCTGGCTGGG
Source organism: Eleutherodactylus coqui (assembly GCA_035609135.1). Taxonomy (NCBI): domain Eukaryota; kingdom Metazoa; phylum Chordata; class Amphibia; order Anura; family Eleutherodactylidae; genus Eleutherodactylus; species Eleutherodactylus coqui. Next base: position 227,094,457 of record CM069410.1, on the reverse strand, counting down.
TGAAACAGAGTGAGTGACCGGCAATTGGGTGCTAGCCTCCCTGAGTAACTGTGTCAGAGTTCCAGGAGATGGGCCTGACTTCTATACTGGAAAAGATCTTTGAACAAATTATTAAACAGCATGTATGCAAATATTTACATGAGAATGGAGTAATTAACCAGAGCCAGCATGGGTTTGTAACAAGCAAGTCATGCCAGTCAAATCTAATTTCCTTCTATGACAGAATCACTGACTGGGTTGATCAGGGAAATGCGGTGGATATAGTATATCTAGTCTTTAGTAAAGCATTTGACAAAGTATCTCATACCATACTTTTTGAAAAAATGACCAAATATGGGATTGACAAGGCAACTGTTAGGTGGATTCACAACTGCCTGAGTGATCATGCTCAAAGAGGGGTCATAAATGGCCGCACATCCAAGTGGAAGAATGTATCAAGTGGGGTACCACAAGGCTCTGTCCTAGGCCCAGTGTTGTTCAACATCTTTATAAATGATCTGGAGGAGGGAATTGATGGGAAACTGATTGAATTTGCCGATGTCACAAAGCTAGGAGGGATAGCTAACACTAGGGAAAAGAGAGAGAGTATTCAAATAATCTAGAAAAGCTTGAACAGTGGGCAGCGACTAACAGAATGGTATTTAACAAGGAGAAATGCAAAGTCCTACATCTGGGCAAGAAAAATGAAGAAAGCACATACAGAATGGGAGGAATTGGGAATGTTTAGCTTGCAAAAAAAAAGGCTGAAAGGAGACTTAATATCTGTCTACAAATATCTGAATAAATCAATAAGCCGAAAAAAATGGATCTGCGCTAGAGATGAGCGAGCACCAAAATGCTCGGGTGCTCGTTACTCGGGACGAACTTTTCGCGATGCTCGAGGGTTCATTTCGAGTAACGAACCCCATTGAAGTCAATGGGCGACCCGAGCATTTTTGTATATCGCCGATGCTCGCTAAGGTTTCCTTGTGTGAAAATCTGGGCAATTCAAGAAAGTGATGGGAACGACACAGCAACGGATAGGGCAGGCGAGGGGCTACATGTTGGGCTGCATCTCAAGTTCACAGGTCCCACTATTAAGCCACAATAGCGGCAAGAGTGCCCCCCCCCCTCCCAAAAACTTTTACTTCTGAAAAGGCCTCATTAGGATGGCATACCTTTGCTAAGCACCACACTACCTCCAACAAAGCACAATCACTGCCTGCATGACACTCCGCTGCCACTTCTCCTGGGTTACATGCTGCCCAACCGCCCCCCCACAGCGCACACCAAAGTGTCCCTGCGCAGCCTTCAGCTGCCCTCATGCCACAGCACCCTCATGTCTATTTAGAAGTGCGTCTGCCATGACGAGGAACCGCAGGCACACACTGCAGAGGGTTGGCACGGCAAGGCAGCGACCCTCTTTAAAAGGGGCGGGGCGATAGCCCACAATGTTGTACAGAAGCAATGAGAAATAGAATCCTGTGCCACCGCCATCAGGAGCTGCACACGTGGGCATAGCAATGGGGAACCTATGTGCCACACACTATTCATTCCGTCAAGGTGTCTCTGCATGCCCCAGTCAGACCGGGCTTTTTAATTCATAAACACAGGCAGGTACAACTCCCTATTGTGAAGTCCCTGTCGACCGACAGCATGGGTGGCTCCCTGGAACCCACCGGCGGTACATAAAAATATCCCATTGCATTGCCCAACACAGCTGAGGTAGTAATGTCGTGCTTAATGCAGGTGGGCTTCGGCCCACACTGCATGCCCCAGTCAGACTGGGGTTCTTTACAAGTGGAAACAGATGCATTTATAATTCCCTGTGGACCGACAGCATGGGTGGGTGCCAGGAAGCCACCGGCGGTACATAGAAATATCCCATTGCATTGCCCAACACAGCTGAGGTAGTAATGTCGTGCTTAATGCAGGTGGTCTTCGGCCCACACTGCATGCCCCAGTCAGACTGGGGTTCTTTACAAGTGGACACATGTAGGTTAAACTCCGTGTGCACCTACAGCATGGGTGGCTCCCTGGAACCCACCGGCGATACACAAAAATATCCCATTGCATTGCCCAACAAAGCTTAGGTAGTAATGTCGTGCTTAATGCAGGTGGGCTTCGGCCCACACTGCATGCCCCAGTCTGACTGGGGTTCTTTACAAGTGGAAACAGATGCATTTATAATTCCCTGTGGACCCACAGCATGGGTGGGTGCCAGGAAGCCACCGGCGGTACATAGAAATATCCCATTGCATTGCCCAACACAGCTGAGGTAGTAATGTCGTGCTTAATGCAGGTGGGCTCCGGCCAACACTGCATGCCCCAGTCAGACTGGTAATATGTACCTTAACAGTAACCGCGTTGGTGGTAATGTGGTGGTGACTGCGGACCTAGTAGCGCGGTTTTATTTTGTTGGTTTTCGGAATGTGGCCAGGATTAAGTGGGCCGTGGCGGGGGATGTTTTGGAGGCACTACGTGTCCTCTCCACGTGTCCGTGGTTATATGCACCTTAACAGTAACAGCGTTGGTGGGAAATGGCCTCGCCGCCATCATGTCTTTGGGAAGCCTCTGTTTCCACACCCCAGAGACATACCATTAGCAGCGGTATAGGCAGAGCCCAGAATTAGTAACATTTCAGCCATAGCATTAGCGACAGGCCCCACTAACATATCACTAGCAGCATTATAGGGGGAGCACAGTCTTAGTTCCATTTCAGTAATAGTAGCAGCCTACACAGGCCCCAGTAACAATTCCGAAGCAGCAGTATAGTGGGAGCGCAGTCTTAGTTCCATTTCAGTAGCTGCAGTATAGCCAAGGCCCAAGTTACATTTATGTAGCTAAAGTGTAGGCCAACCCCACACACACTTCTGTACCATGAGTGCAGGCGAAGAACATAGAAATTGCTATGATTACACTGTAGGTGGGGGCCCCAAAACATTGGTGTACCAACAGTACTAATGTACCTCAGTAAAAATTGGCCATGCCCAACCAAGATGGCAGGTGAAACCCATTAATCGCTTTGGTTAATGTGGCTTAAGTGGTAACTAGGCCTGGAGGCAGCCCAGTTTAACAAAAAATTGGTTCAAGTTAAAGTTTCAACGCTTTTAAGAGCATTGAAACATATAAAAATTGTTTAGACAAATTAGATGAGTGAGCCTTGTGGCCCTAAGAAAAATTGCCCGTTCAGCGTGATTACGTGAGGTTTCAGGAGGAGGAGCAGGAGGAGGAGGAGGAATATTAGACACAGATTGATGAAGCAGAAATGTCCCCGTTTTGGATGGTGAGAGAGAACGTAGCTTCCATCCGCGGGTGCAGCCTACGTATTGCTTACGTATCGCTGCTGTCCGCTGGTGGAGAAGAGAAGTCTGGGGAAATCCAGGCTTTGTTCATCTTGATGAGTGTTAGCCTGTCGGCACTGTCGGTTGACAGGCGGGTACGCTTATATGTGATGATTCCCCCAGCCGCACTAAACACCCTCTCTGACAAGACGCTAGCCGCAGGACAAGCAAGCACCTCCAGGGCATACAGCGCGAGTTCAGGCCACGTGTCCAGCTTCGACACCCAGTAGTTGTAGGGGGCAGAGGCGTCACGGAGGACGGTCGTGCGATCGGCTACGTACTCCCTCACCATCCTTTTACAGTGCTCCCGCCGACTCAGCCTTGACTGGGGAGCGGTGACACAGTCTTGGTGGGGAGCCATAAAGCTGTCCAGGCCCTTAAAGACTGTGGCACTGCCTGGGCTGTACATGCTGCTCGATCTCCGCACCTCCCCTGCTACCTGGCCCTCGGAACTGCGCCTTCTGCCACTAGCGCTGTCGGATGGGAATTTTACCATCAGCTTGTCCGCCAGGGTCCTGTGGTATAGCAACACTCACAAACCCCTTTCCTCTTCGGGAATGAGAGTGGGAAGGTTCTCCTTATAGCGTGGGTCGAGCAGTGTGTACACTCAGTAATCCGTAGTGGCCAGAATGTAACGCGGGGGTCACGAGAAAGGCATCCTAACATGAAGTCAGCCATGTGTGACAGGGTACCTGTACGCAACACATGGCTGTCCGCACTAGGAAGATCACTTTCAGGATCCTCCTCCTCCTCCTCCTCCTCCTCCTCCTCCTCAGGCCATACACGCTGAAATGATGACAGGCAAGCAGCATGGGTACCGTCAGCAGTGGGCCAAGCTGTCTCTTCCCCCTCCTCCTCCTCCTGAACGCGCTGAGATATAGACAGGAGGGTGCTCTGACTATCCAGCGACATACTGTCTTCCCCCGGCTCTGTTTCCGAGCGCAAAGCGGCTGCCTTTATGGTTTGCAGGGAACTTCTCAAGATGCATAGCAGAGGAATGGTGACGCTAATGATTGCAGCATCGCCGCTCACCACCTGGGTAAACTGCTCAAAGTTTCGAAGGACCTGGCAAATGTCTGCCAACCAGGCCCACTCTTCTGAAAATAATTGAGGAGGCTGACTCCCACTGCGCCGCCCATGTTGGAGTTGGTATTCCACTATAGCTCTACGCTGCTCATAGAGCCTAGCCAACATGTGGAGCGTTGAGTTCCACCGTGTGGGCACGTCGCACAGCAGTCTGTGCACTGGCAGATTAAACCGATGTTGCAGGGTGCGCAGGGTGGCAGCGTCCGTGTGGGACTTGCGGAAATGTGCGCAGAGCAGGCGCACCTTTACGAGCAGGTCTGACAAGCGTGGGTAGCTTTTCAGAAAGCGCTGAACCACCAAATTAAAGACGTGGGCCAGGCATGGCACGTGCGTGAGGCTGCCGAGCTGCAGAGCCGCCACCAGGTTACAGCCGTTGTCACACACGACCATGCCCGGTTGGAGGCTCAGCGGCGCAAGCCAACGGTCGGTCTGCTCTGTCAGACCCTGCAGCAGTTCGTGGGCCGTGTGCCTCCTATCTCCTAAGCTGAGTAGTTTCAGCACGGCCTGCTAACGCAGGCCCACCGCTGTGCTGCCACGCCGCGCGACACCGACTGCTGGCGACGTCCTGCTGCTGCTGACACATCTAGATTGCGAGACAGAGGTTGAGGAGGAGGAGGAGGAGGAGGGTGCTTTAGTTGAAGAAGCATACACCGCCGAACATACCACCACCGAGCTGGGGCCCGCAATTCTGGGGGTGGGTAGGACGTGAGCGGTCCCAGGCTCTGACTCTGTCCCAGCCTCCACTAAATTCACCCAATGTGCCGTCAGGGAGATGTAGTGGCCCTGCCCGCCTTTGCTTGTCCACGTGTCCGTAGTTAAGTGGACCTTGCCACTAACCGCATTGGTGAGGGCGCGTACAATGTTGCGGGAGACGTGGTCGTGCAGGGCTGGGACGGCACATCGGGAAAAGTAGTGGCGACTGGGAACTGAGTAGCGCGGGGCCGCCGCCGCCATCATAGCTTTGAAAGCCTCCGTTTCCACAACCCTATACGGCAGCATCTCAAGGCTGATAAATTTGGCTATGTCGACGGTTAACGATTGAGCGTGCGGGTGCGTGGCGGCGTACTTGCGCTTGCGCTCCAACACTTGCGCTAGCTATGGCTGGACTGTGCGGTGCGAGACATTGGTGGATGGGGCCAAGGACAGCGGAGGTGAGGGTGTGGGTGCAGGCCATGAGACGGTAGTGCCTGTGTCCTGAGAGGGGGGTTGGATCTCAGTGGCAGGTTGGGTCCCACCTTGTGGGGTGCTTGGCCATCATATGTCTGCGCATGCTGTTGGTGGTGAGGCTGTTGGTGGTGGCTCCCCGGCTGATCTTGGCGCGACAAAGGTTGCACACCACTGTTCGTCGGTCGTCAGGCGTCTCGGTGGAAAACTGCCAGACCTTAGAGCACCTCGGCCTCTGCAGGGTGGCATGGCGCGAGCGTGCGCTTTGGGAAACAGTTGGTGGATTATTCGGTCTGGCCCTGCCTCTACCCCTGGCCACCGCACTGCCTCTTGCAACCTGCCCTGCTGCTGCCCGTGCCTCCCCCTCTGAAGACCTGTCCTGTGTAGGCGTTGCACACCAGGTGGGGTCAGTCACCTCATCGTCCTGCTGCTCTTCCTCCGAATCCTCTGTGCGCTCCTCCCTCGGACTTACTGCCCTTACTACTACCTCACTGCAAGACAACTGTGTCTCATCGTCATCGTCCTCCTCACCCACAGAAAGTTCTTGAGACAGTTGGCGGAAGTCCCCAGCCTCATCCCCCGGACCCCGGGAACTTTCCAATGGTTGTGCATCAGTGACGATAAACTCCTCTGGTGGGAGAGGAACGACTGCTGCCCAATCTGAGCAGGGGCCCGAGAACAGTTCCTGGGAGTCTTCCTGCTCCTGAGCATGTGTCATTGTAGTGGAGTGAGGAGGCTGGGAGGAAGGAGGAGCAGCAGACAGAGGATTCGGAATTGCAGCAGTGGACGGAGCAGAACTGTGGCTGGACGATAGGTTGCTCGAAGCACTTTCTGCCATCCAGGACAGGACCTGCTCACACTGCTCATTTTCTAATAAAGGTCTCCCGCGTGGACCCATTAATTGGGCAATGAATGTGGGGACGCCAGAAACGTGCCTCTCTCCTAATCGCGCAGCAGTCGGCTGCGACACACCTGGATCAGGAGCTCGGCCTGTGCCCACACCCTCACTTGGGCCTACGCGTCCTCGGCCGCGTCCACGTCCTCTAGGCCTACCCCTCAGCATGCTGTATTACCAGTGATTTGATTTCACAGGCAGGAAAGAAATTGGCGCAAGCCTGCAGGCCAAATATAATTTTTTAACTTTTTTTAAAAAGGAAAGGCCCACTGCCTCTAGTGAATGAATAATAAGTTTAATAACTGTGTTGCGGCCCTGCAAAAGTGTCACAGAACTTTACTGTTGCAGAGTTATTAACTGTGGCAGAGCAGGTATTTCCCAGGCAGGAAAGAAATTGGCGCAAGGCTGCACTCAACCGTAGCTGGTTGCGTCTGATTTTTTTAGGTTCTCCACGCAGCACACACGTACCCAGAGCCCTTAGGACTGACAGAGGCAGGGCAAATATACTTTTTTCCCTTTTGTTAAAAAAGAAAAGGCCCACTGCGTCTATTCAATGACTAATAACTGTGTTGTGGCCCTGCCTACACAATTCTGTGCCTGTAGTATCAATGGAGGGTGCAATGCTCTGCACCGCCGATTTTGAGAAAAAAAAAAAAAAAGCAACACAGCTAACAGCAGCCTGCACAGTACTCCACACAGTTAAATGTGGCCCTAGAAAGGACCGTTGAGGTTCTTGAAGGCTACACTCACTCCTAACACTCTCCCTGCCTAAGCACCACTTCTGTCCCTAATACCGGGTGCAATGCTCTGCACTGCCGATTTTGAGAAGAAAAAAAAATTTCTCCACTGCTAACAGCAGCCTGCACACACGTAGATGTGGCCCTAAGAAGGACCGTTGGGGTTCTTGAAGCCTACACTCACTACAAACACTCTCCCTACAGCAACTCCAATAGAACAGCTAACTCACAAGACATCTGAGGCGAGCCGCGGGAGGGGCCGACTTTTATACTTGGGTGACATCTGATCGCCCCAGTCACTCACAGCAGGGGGGTGGTATAGGGCTTGAACGTCACAGGGGGAAGTTGTAATGCCTTCCCTGTCTTTCAATTGGCCAGAAAAGCGCGCTAACGTCTCAGAGAGGAAACTGAAAGTAACCGGAACACCACGTGGTACTCGTTACGAGTAACGAGCATCCCGAACACCCTAATATTCGCACGAATATCAAGCTCGGACGAGTACGTTCGCTCATCTCTAATCTGCGCTCATTTGGGAATATTTTTCACCAGGAAACTATTTAGCATAACCAAATCTTCTTTATTCTTCAATGTACAACGCGTTTTGTCATAAAATAACTTTATCAAGTACATACATTATCTCACTACATGACCATTTATATAGATATAGGCTATTACCTGTAAAGAGTGTCATCATGCTCATTCCACCAGACCCGCTGCCTCCATGATGACACTCTTTACAGGTAATAGCCTATATCTATATAAATGGTCATGTAGTGAGATAATGTATGTGCTTGATAAAGTCATTTTTATGACGAAACGCGTTGTACATTGAAGAATAAAGAAGATTTGGTTATGCTAAATAGTTTCCTGGTGAAAAATATTCCCAAATGAGCTGCCATCCACTTTTTTCGGCTTATTGATTTATTTCTAAACGGATCTCACTCACTAGATAAAAATATGCAAAAGAAGAGTTACATAAACGGGCGAGGAGCACTCAAATATACACAAACAGTATAAAAACAGAAATGGATATAATAAGAGAAAATCCCAGTCTATAAAGTTATTTTAAATAGTCCTGGTGTGTAAGGAATGCATGCAGAACAGGGATCAAACTGCATTAGATGCCACTCCTGGGTCTGACAATTTAGGGAGGGGACTTCCTTAGTTTTTACGCTTTCGTAGAACCACTACTCCATCTGTTTTTTTACACCATCGATAGGCATGCTGAGCATATGTGTAGATTATGTGGATAGAAGTCCAATTTAACATTTTGGAGATATTTGCCCAGGAGGCAAATTCAATAGGGGAGATTTGGCTGTATTGTTTCATTTCATGAAACCACCTAATCGTGGATACCAAACATGATATGTTGCAGATGATTGGATATGCATATGTGGGTTCTGTGGGTCACTCAGTGAAGGGAATACATACACTGGGTATGCAGTAGCCTTACAGTTAAGAAAATATAACTACTGTTGGGCTGGGACTTTCAGATGACCCACAATCTCCATTATAAATGTGTCCTCTGATAAATACAGTATCAAGGCTAGGTGTCACGATGTCTGAGTGGTGTATACTGGACACAGGATGAAGGCCAAATGGTTGGTGAAATGTAGTATTTGACATCCTCTTGTCACTTAGTAACTTTGTTAACATCACAGCTAGAGGAGCGAGCACGCTCGATAAGGTGAGTTACTTGAGTGAGCCTTGCTCATCTCGAGTAATTGCCTTCTCCTCTGAGTGTGCTTCGGGGGGGGTGCGCCGGAGTGAGTGGGTATTAGTGGGGGGGAGAGAGAGAGAGATCTCTCTCACTCCCCCCCCCCCCCCCCCCGCTCCCCTCCGCCCCCCGCTGCCACGGAGGAGAAGGCAGTTACTCGAGATGAGCGAGTAACTCACCTTACCGAGAGTGCTCGCTCATCTCCAATCACAGCAAAAGGTTTGCTTGCTGGTCCGAGAAAAGCAGACTACATCAAAGACAACTCTGGTGCAGATGTGAACTGAGGGGAAAATGAATTCTGATTACTTCTACTGGGCGGAAAATGCACTTCCATCTGCTAAGCCAACCCAACTTTCCCTAGACCAGAAACATGGTAAATTAACACAAAATGATGGCTGGTAATCTACCATGTATCATTATACTACAACCCCCACAAAAAACAATATACTAATTATTTACTAATTTATATATTCCCTGTAGACTTGCAGTATACAGAAGGTCCTGTAGAGGGCTGCAAAAAGGCCTTTTGGTACTAAAGAAAAGAGATAACACCTTTGGGTGTAGCAGGAAGTGAGATAAAAGCATCAGCTCCTGCCACACTTAAGGGGGAGAGTAGCAGAGCTCCAAGCTAGACGTCTGGCGCGGACCAGTTGTGGGAAGCATCACGCATCTGATGGAGGAAGACGCACTCTAGCCACTCCAGGTGAGGTATTGATGGTGGCCCAGTGAGTTTGTGGACCCTAAATTATGAACTTTGTGTTGTATCCTGTTCACATACGTTTTGCTGTGCTGAACCAATAAATGCTAGCAGATGCCAGTTTTGAAGACTTCAAAGTCTCCTGAGCGGTTTTCTGCACGTGTGCTGTCCACTTCCGGACCGAGAGGTCAGCGATCTAATAAGCGAGTAAACCTCTTTGCCAAATCCCCAAAAGAAGTCCAAACAATCATCTGGTTGGGTTTAAAATCATCTAGTTGGGTGTCCAAAACTGTGTTAATAATAGAGATGTCCTTATTTTATTATTTTTGAATAAAAACACTGAATGAACATTTTTATTTTCAGGCCGCACAAACAATACGGGGTATACCCGGCAGAATATCGTCCGTCTGACCTTATCCGCATGTGTATTAATTCTTGCTGCACTATTCATCTTCTATCATATAAAATGGATGAAGTCTATGGAACCAGCAGACGGCTCTACAACATGAGGATCCCCTCAGCTACAAGATCCAACATCATCGCCCATCCATGTTCCTACAGTATAGATACAAATATACACCTGCATCCGCTGCCCGATAACTGTTCTACTAACATAAGGGTGGATTCACAGGTCATGTAAAAATATGCCATAGACAAATCAATTGCACAATTCATAAGCTTTACATGTCTTAGATACGGATTTTGTTGTGGATTTGAGTGCAGATTTGTTGCTGCAAATCCACTTCTAAATCTGTCTGCAGATTACGCATTGGATTTGTTTGTGGCGTATTTTTATTTTATGTGTGAGTCCCCCCTAAGTATGACTGACAAACAATATCCAACTACTGTCCTCTTGTATTCTAATTGAAAAAATATTATTGTACTTGCTTTTTTTAAATTGCTGTGATATCTCTATTTTTTGTCAAAATTTTTTATAAGAAATTCTTCAGTGAGATTAGAAGTAATATCGCGCACATGAGACACTAGACCCAGTCTTCAACTTGTGATGTAAACTTCAGTATTTACATGGAGCCTTTTATACAGAGCTATCTAGTAACAACAATTCTTAGGGGAGGTCGGTCACCTCATTTTAGTACAAATATCTGAAGGGCTGTCACAGTGCAGAGGGATCAGCCCTATTCTCATTTGCACAAGAAAAGACTAGAAGCAATGGGATGAAACTGAAAGGGATGAGACACAAATTAGATATTATAAAAAACTTTGAGAGAGAGGGTGATCAATGAGTGGAACAGGTTGCCACGGGAGGTGGTGAGTTCTCCTTCAATGGAAGTGTTCAAACAAAGGCTGGACAAATATCTGTCTGGGATGATTTAGTGAATCCTGCAGTGAGCAGGGGGTTGGACCAGATGACCCTGGAGGTCCTTTCCAACTCTACCATTCTATGATTCTATGATTCCTATTGCAAGTATAGCTAGTCCTGGATTCACTGCAATAAATATATTAGTTAATCCAGACACCAGCATTAAAATAGTGGACCACCACTGATTTATCCACAGGCATTCCCAGAAAACATGTAGGGAAGTTCCCGTTTGGCCACAATTGCACTAACATAACTTGGAGGAACTTTGGAATAGATGTGCCAATTTGAAGGGGTAATAGTACCCTCTCAGAATTAATTTGTGGAACATTTCTTGTACAGGAGGAAGCTTTCAGTGACAATTTAATTGCTGTGAACCATTGTTTAATAGGGATAGCCTTACCAAAGTCCTTCTCCCAAATGAGTAGATGTGCTTCCTTAGAGTATTCCACCTCTTTATTGAGATAAATATAAATAGATGTTGTAATCTTAAATTCTGATTTAGGTGGATCAAAGGGGAAAACGTGTAATTGTTGGTGGATTCTTTGATAAAGAAATGTGTAGAATTCAGCCTCAGGGATGTTCTATTGCTGCACCAGATCTGCATAAGGTTTGATTTTCCCCTGATGAACCAGATCAGTAATGCGAAGAATCCCTTTTTTAACTTAAAGCTGCGTTTTGATACCTGGGATAAACAAATCGAGAGTCTCCAACAGGAACCAGACAAAGGGTTTCAAAATGTTTTAGGTATTGCAGTAAAAGAAGGCACGCAGTTAATCAGGCTCTTATTGAGGGGAATATTGGTATGGGTAATTTGGGATTGACTAGGAATTCAAGTAGGTGAGAACGAAGGGAAACCTTACCTACCAAGCCTTGTTCTATAGCAGGCTAGCTTACCACTTTAGGTGAATTCCACCAGTTTCTAAGGTGATGCAGGAGGAACGCATTGTGATATGTGGTAAGGTTAGGAATCCCCATTCTCCTCGGGACTTATACTAGAGGCTGCTATCCTAAGACGTTTGTCTCCAAACAAAGCTGTTTAATTGGCTTTGAAATCTCTGTAGAAGAGACTTGGGTACTAGGACAGGCAGTGCATGGAAAAAATATAAGATTTTTGGCAAGATAATAATCTTTATTTGTATAGCGCCAACTTATTCCGCAGCGCTTTCAAGCATGGGAGAAATGCAAACCATACAACAGTTACAATGTGAGATACAATCATTTTGAAACAAATGGGGTGGGGGTGGTACAGGAAGTACTAGGGGGAGGGAGTGAGGCATTGGGAACATAGGAAGTAGGGGATATCATGTGGATATCAGTTATTAGAAAGCAAATGGGTTGGGGTGGTAAGAAGGTGCAGGGGAAGAGGTCATATGTGATAGGCAGGGTGGAAGGTGTGGGGAGCCATAGGCAGGAGCCGTGGCAGGAGACTAGGTCAGGGGATTTGGTATGCCTCCCTGAAGAGGTGCGTTTTTAAGGCCCGTCTGAAATTTCGTGCATCGGAAATTGTCCAGATGCCTTGGGGTAGAGCATTCCAGAGGATAGGTGCCGCTCGGGTGAAGTCCTGTAGGTGAGCATGTAAGGTTCGTATTAGAGGGGTGTTTAGTCTGAGAGTGTTAGCGGATTGGAGTGAGTGGGCTGGCTGGTGTATGGACAGGAGGGAGGCAATGTTTGGTGGCACGGTGCGATGCAGAGCTTTATAGGTGAGGTTGAGGAGTTTAAATTTAGTTCTGCAGAGGATAGGCTGGCAATGTAGCGACTGGCATAGTGCAGAGGCATCTGAGTAATGGCTGGATAGAAAAGTGAGCCTATCTGCCGCATTTAGTATAGTTTGGAGTGGAGCGAGTCTGGTGTGTGGGAGGCCTGATGAATAGCAAGTTGCAGTAGTCGAGTCGGAAGTGGATGAGGGTGACCACGAGTGTCTTTAGCGTGTCCATGGTAAGGAACGGCCATATTTTACCAACATTTCTGAAGTGCTTGTTTGAGCCAGAGATTAGATGAGGGGGGTAAAGGAGAGGTCAAAGTCCAGTGTGACCCCAAGGCAGCAGGTGTGCCATCTGGGGGTTATGATGGTGCCAAACACTGGAATGGAAATGTTGAAGGGAGGTCGGTTGGAAGGCGAAAGATAAGAAGGTCAGTTTTAGAGAGGTTAAGTTTGAGAAAAATGGAGGGCATAATATTAGAGACAGCGGACAGGCAGTCGGTGATATTTTGGATGAATGGTTCAGAGATCTCACGGGAAGAGGCAGGGGCGTACCTAAGAGCTCAGGGGCCCGGGTGCAAAAGTTCAGCTCAGGCCCCCCCCCCCCTGGGCCTCCACCCCACACTCCCCCATACCCATACCTAGATCGTGCTGCATACATGATCTGCCCCTTAGCTTAATCTTTCCAAACATGATGCATTTACTTCACATGAAAATTTGTTTGTAGCCCCGCAGGCCACTCTCACACACACCGCTTTTTACTGCTATTAGCGCAGTGTCCCGAGCGCCGTACTAACCGCGGTACAACACTCCCATAGATTTTAATGAGCTTACTTAAACCTGCGCTCGAACGTGGTGTCCCTAACGCTGTGATTTTCAAGAGCTGTCTGTTTTATTTTTGCGTTGTCTTGGTTTTTAACACACCTCCTCACAACGACGGGGTGCATTAAAAAGCGCCGTCAGACGCTGTAACCTGTGTTCAAAAACGCTGCTCGAAATTCCGGTAAAAATGCCACAATTTCAAGCTGCGTTTTCTGAACACGTGTCTATCTATCTATATACTATCTATCTATCTCATATCTATCTATATGCTATCTATCCCATGTCTATCTGTATACTATCTATCCCATATCTATCTATATACTATCTATCTATCTATCTATCCCATATCTATCTATATACTATGTATCTATCCCATATCTATCTATATACTATCTGTCTATCCCATATCTATCTATATACTATCTGTCTATCCCGTATCTATCTATATACTATCTATCTGCTATCTATCTACTATCTATTCATCCATCTATCTATATACTATCTATCTATACACTATCTATCTATCTCATATCTATACTCTATCTATCTCATATCTATCTATACACTATCTGTCTTATATCTATGTATCTACTATCTATCTATACACTATCTGCTATCTATATACTATCTATCTATTCATCCATCTATCTATATACTATCTATTTATGTCATATCTATCTATCTCATATCTATTGATCTATCTATATACTATATATCTATCTACTATCTATACACTATCAATCTATCTACTATCTATTCACTATCTACCTATCTATCTATACACTATCTATCTATTTACTCTCTATATACTATCTACCTATATTCTATCTATACACTATCTATTTACTATCTATATACTATCTATCTATCTATATACTATCTATACACTATATCTATACACGATCTCATATCTATCTATACTCTATCTATCTGCTATCTATATACCATCTATTCATCCATATATCTATATACTATCTAGTCATCTATCTATCTATATACTATCTATCTCATATGAGATAGATAGTATATAGATAGCAGATAGATAGTATATAGATAGATGGATGAATAGATAGTATATAGATAGATATGGGATAGATAGTATATAGATAGATATGGGATAGATAGTATATAGATAGCAGATAGATAGATAGTATATAGATAGCAGATAGATAGATAGTATGCAGATAGCAGATAGTTAGATAGTATACAGATAGCAGATAGATAGATAGATAGCAGATAGATAGATAGATAGTATATAGATAGATAGTATATAGATATGGGATAGATAGATAGATAGATAGTATATAGATAGCAGATAGATAGATGTTATATAGATAGCAGATAGATAGATAGATAGATAGATAGTATATAGATAGCAGATAGATAGTATATAGACAGATAGCAGATAGATAGATAGTAGATAGATAGATAGTATATAGATATATATGGGATAGATAGTATATAGATAGCAGATAGATAGATAGTATATATATAGATAGATAGATAGATAAAGGAGGGAGACAGACACACACATATGCACTTACCCCAGGGCCCGGTCCACTTCTCCTCCATGTGACAGCAGCAGGAGAGGAAAACTCAGAAGCTTCCCGTTCAGCAGGAAGCAGGGGGCAGCACATGATCACTGTGCTCTGCCGCCCCATGTGACTTCTTCCCTCCTCCCCTGCCAGCCCATGTGAGTTCCTCCCACCTCCTCCCTGCTCTGCCGGGCCTTCCTCTCAAGCTGGCCGTTCTGGCTGCCGCATAATGAGAATTTTGCTGCAGTCAGAACGGCCAGCCATTAATGCACTAAATGTGCATGTTTGTATTGCGGAGGGCGGCCTCGGGGCCCCCTGAGCGCTGGGGCCGGCTCGCCATTGCGACCCCAGCACCCCCTGATGCTATGCCTATGGGAAGAGGTGTATAGTTAAGTGTTGTCAGTGTAGAGATGGAATTGAAGGCTGAATTTGTGGATGGTTTGTCTAATTGGGGCTGTATAGATAGAGAAGAGAAGAAGACCAAGGACCGAGCCCTCAGCTCGGGCCCCCCCCCTGGGCCTCCACCCCACACTCCCCCATACCCATACCTAGATCGTGCTGCATACATGATCTGCCCCTTGGCTTAATCTTTCCAAACATGATGCATTTCCTGCACATGAAAATTTGTTTGTAGCCCCGCAGGCCACTCTCACACACACCGCTTTTTACTGCTATTAGCGTGGTGTCCCGAGCGCCGTACTAACCGCGGTACAACACTCCCATAGATTTTAATGAGCTTACTTAAACCTGCGCTCGAACGTGGTGTCCCTAACGCTGTGATTTTCAAGAGCTGTCTGTTCTATTTGTGCATTGTCTTGGTTTTTAACACACCTCCTCACAACGACGGGGTGCATTAAAAAGCGCCGTCAGACGCTGTAACCTGTGTTCAAAAACGCTGCTCGAAATTCCGGTAAAAATGTCACAATTTCAAGCTGCGTTTTCTGAACACGTGTCTATCTATCTATATACTATCTATCTATCTCATATCTATCTATATACTATCTATCTATCCCACGTCTATCTGTATACTATCTATCTATCCCCTATCTATCTATATACTATGTATCTATCCCATATCTATCTATATACTATCTGTCTATCCCATATCTATCTATATACTATCTATATATATATATATATATATATATATATATATATATATATATATATATATACTATCTATCTAGCTATCCCATATCTATCTATATACTATCTATCTGCTATCTATCTACTATCTATCTATTCATCCATCTATCTATATACTATCTATCTATCTATACACTATCTATCTATACACTATCTATCTCATATCTATGTATCTACTATCTATCTATACACTATCTATCTAATATCTATCTATATACTATCTATCTATCCAATATCTATCTATATACTATCTATTTATCCCATATCTATCTATATGCTATCTATCTATCTATCTATCCCATATCTATCTATATATCATCTATGTATCCCATATCTATCTATATACTATCTATCTGCTATCTATATACTATCTATGTCATATCTATCTATCTCATATCTATTGATCTATCTATATACTATCTCCAACTATACACTATCTATCTACTATCTATACACTATCTACCTATCTATCTATATACTATCTATCTATTTACTATCTATATACTATCTACCTATATTCTATCTATACACTATCTATTTACTATCTATACACTATCTACCTATATACTATCTATACACTATCTATCTATATACTATCTATACTCTATCTATCTATATACTATATCTATACACTATCTCATACTCTATCTATCTGCTATCTATATACCATCTATTCATCCATCTATCTATATACTTTCTATCTATATACTATCTAGTCATCTATCTATCTATCTATATACTATCTATCTCATATGAGATAGATAGTATATAGATAGCAGATAGATAGTATATAGATAGATGGATGAATAGATAGTATATAGATAGATATGGAATAGATAGTATATAGATAGTAGATATATAGTATATAGATAGCAGATAGATAGATAGTATGCAGATAGCAGATAGTATACAGATAGCAGATAGATAGATAGCAGATAGATAGATAGATAGTATATAGATAGATAGTATATAGATATGGGATAGATAGATAGTATATAGATAGCAGATAGATAGATGATATATAGATAGCAGATAAATAGATAGTTTATAGATAGCAGATAGATAGTATATAGACAGATAGCAGATAGATAGATAGTATATAGATATGGGATAGATAGATAGTATATAGATATGGGATAGATAGATAGTATATAGATAGTATATAGATAGCAGATAGATAGATAGTATATAGATAGATAGATAGATAGATAGATAGATAGATAGATAGATAGATAGATAGATAAACCTATGTTCAAAAACGCTGCTCGAAATTCCGGTAAAAATGTCACAATTTCAAGCTGCGTTTTCTGAACACGTGTCTATCTATCTATATACTATCTATCTATCTCATATCTATCTATATACTATCTATCTATCCCATGTCTATCTGTATACTATCTATCTATCTATCCCCTATCTATCTATATACTATGTATCTATCCCATATCTATCTATATACTATCTGTCTATCCCATATCTATCTATATACTATCTATATATATATATATATATATATATATACTATCTATCTAGCTATCCCATATCTATCTATATACTATCTATCTGCTATCTATCTACTATCTATCTATTCATCCATCTATCTATATACTATCTATCTATCTATACACTATCTATCTATACACTATCTATCTCATATCTATGTATCTACTATCTATCTATACACTATCTATCTAATATCTATCTATATACTATCTATCTATCCAATATCTATCTATATACTATCTATTTATCCCATATCTATCTATATGCTATCTATCTATCCCATATCTATCTATATATCATCTATGTATCCCATATCTATCTATATACTATCTATCTGCTATCTATATACTATCTATGTCATATCTATCTATCTCATATCTATTGATCTATCTATATACTATCTCCAACTATACACTATCTATCTACTATCTATACACTATCTACCTATCTATCTATATACTATCTATCTATTTACTATCTATATACTATCTACCTATATTCTATCTATACACTATCTATTTACTATCTATACACTATCTACCTATATACTATCTATACACTATCTATCTATATACTATCTATACTCTATCTATCTGCTATCTATATACCATCTATTCATCCATCTATCTATATACTTTCTATCTATATACTATCTAGTCATCTATCTATCTATCTATATACTATCTATCTCATATGAGATAGATAGTATATAGATAGCAGATAGATAGTATATAGATAGATGGATGAATAGATAGTATATAGATAGATATGGAATAGATAGTATATAGATAGTAGATATATAGTATATAGATAGCAGATAGATAGATAGTATGCAGATAGCAGATAGTATACAGATAGCAGATAGATAGATAGCAGATAGATAGATAGTATATAGATAGATAGTATATAGATATGGGATAGATAGATAGTATATAGATAGCAGATAGATAGATGGTATATAGATAGCAGATAAATAGATAGTATATAGATAGCAGATAGATAGTATATAGACAGATAGCAGATAGATAGATAGTATATAGATATGGGATAGATAGATAGTATATAGATAGTATATAGATAGCAGATAGATAGATAGTATATAGATAGATAGATAGATAGATAGATAGATAGATAAAGGAGGGAGACAGACACACACATATGCACTTACCCCAGGGCCCGGTCCACTTCTCCTCCATGTGACAGCAGCAGGAGAGGAAAACTCAGAAGCTTCCCGTTCAGCAGGAAGCAGCACATGATCACTGTGCTCTGCCGTCCCATGTGACTTCATCCCTTCTCCCCTGCCGGCCCATGTGAGTTCCTCCCACCTCCTCCCTGCTCGGCCGGGCCTTCCTTTCAAGCTGGCCATTCTGGCTGCCGCATGATGAGAATTTTGCTGCAGTCAGAACAGCCAGCCATTAATGCACTAAATGGGCATGTTTGTATTGCGGAGGGCAGCCTCGGGGCCCCCTGAGCGCAGGGGCCGGGTCGCCATGGCGACCCCAGCACCCCCTGATGCTACGCCTATGAGAAGAGGTGTATAGTTAGGTGTTGTCAGTGTAGAGATGCAATTGAAGGCTGAATTTGTGGATGGTTTGTCCAATTGGGGCTGTATAGATAGAGAAGAGAAGGAGACCAAGGACTGAGCCCTGAGGTGGACAGGAGATAGAAGCAGCAAAGGAGACACTAAAAAGCGATCAGAGAGGTAGCAGGAGAACCAGGAGAGAGTAGTGTCCTTTAGGCCAATATAGCAGAGCATAGTGAGAAGGAGGTCATGGTCGACATTGTCAAATGCAACAGAGAGGTCAAGGAGGATTAGTAGGGAGCAGTCACCTCTTAACTTTGCTGTCATCAGGACATTTGATACTTTTATGAGGGCAGTTTCGGTCGAGTGTAGAGAGCGAAAACCAGACTGGAGGGGGTTGAGAAGGGAGTTGTCAAGAGAGAAAGCATGTGAGGCAGAAGAAACCAGGCGTTCTAGTAATTTGGAGATGAAGCAGAGGTTTTTGACGGGTTGGTAGTTGGCGGCATCAGTTGGGTCAAGTGTTGATTTTTTAAGCAGAGGGGATATGATGGAGTGTTTAAATGAGATGGGGAAGGTGCCAAAGGTTAGGGAGAGGTTGCAGATTGTGGTGAGGTGAGTAATGAGAGCTGGGGAAAGGGACCGGAGGAGAGGAGAGGGTCGCTAGCACAGGTGGTGGGGTGGGCAGCGGAAAGCAGCCTGGAGACTTCTTCCTCTGTCATTGGTTCTAACATAGAAAGTGAGTAGGTGCTGGATGTAGTGCTGAGGAGACTGGGATCGGGGCTAGCCGTGCAGTTTTTGGAGATTTCTTTTTTTTTTTTTTTTTTTTTAATCAATTTGTTCTTTATTGATTTTGTAATTTTTTTTTTTTTCCCTTTAGAAAGGGTACAAATAAACCATACATACATTGCTTTCGCACGTCTGTACATATCGTTGAAAACAAACTGTTTGTATTAAACAAAAAATTGAGTAACTTACTCTTTATCTAGAGTCTTTGTGCTTTCCATAACTTTAACTTGAACGAAGAGCAGGTTAATTAAGCAGTAAAATAAGAATTAGTTCTGCTGGGAACAAAATTACATTTATCCTTGTGCATTACATCTTATAATTTTTAAACCAGTAATAAACGACAGGGTAACAATAGGGCGTGGAGGGGGAAGAGGAGAAGGGAAGGAAGGAAGGAAAGAAAGAAAGGAAGGAGGCTATGACAATATTATGTCCATTATCAAGCTTCACCTGTTGCGCCAGTTAGATTTGCAACTCAAATTTCTGTTTTTTTTTTTTTTTTTTTTTTTTTTTTTTTTTTTATTTATATATATTGTTACTTATTTTCCCTTCAACACGGGTGCATATGAAACAAACAAACATGCTTACTTTGCTAATGGAAGTTTCGCGTATATCAGTCGAATGAAGCAGTTTACCATAAGCAGAAAATTTATAAAACTTACCCTTTATGAATATTCTATTCTATATTTAGCGTTCAGGTAGTAATAAGATATGGAGTGGGGAGGAGGGTGGGGGGGAGGGAAACGGGGAAGGAGAGAGGGGGTAGGAAGGGGGAACTGCTTTGAAAATATTATTTCAATAATCATACATTGGCTATAAGGTCAAGTGGATTTGTAGCCAGGGGTTCCATTTGTTTTGATATTTTACGAATTCTCCATTTTTTAGGGCATATAGTTTCTCATATGTGCTGTGGTCAGTTAGGGACTGTATTAATTCCGGGATGGTGGGGACGTTAGCCGCTCTCCACCTCCTTGAGATCAAGAGCTTGGCCACCAGGAGGATATGACCCAGTAACTTTTTCATAGTATGTGGAATATTTTTGTTATTCAGTAATAGAATAGCTAATTCAGGGGATCTGGGAATGGACACCTTCGAGATTCTTCCCAAGAGAGAGAAGACCCCATCCCAGAAGTGTGAAAGCTTTGGGCACTCCCAGAATATATGAAGAATACTACCCCTGTGGCCACAGTGTCTCCAGCATCTGTCATCAGATTTCGTGAACGCTCTCGCCAAAACCATTGGCGTGAGGTACCATCTAGTCACCACTTTAGTGTGGACCTCTAAGATATTCGCATTGGTAGATGCACTGTTTGCCCACTTGAAGGCAGATAGCCAATCTTCTGGGGAGAATTTCCCCCCCAGATCTCTCTCCCAGTTAAGAATATGTGCGCGCTTCACTCCACCCATGTCACCCGAGAGTCTGTCATAACAGGCTCTCACTTGGGAACGAGACATCGGGTAGGGGTCATTCATGGTATCTAGGAGGTCACCCGACACTCTCACTTTTTCTATTTTAATAGAGTTCAAAACAGATCTTATTTGGAGATATCTAAAGGCCTCCCTCGGGGGCAGACCATATCTCACGCTCAAATCTTGAAACGAGATCAACTTGTCCTTTTTTACTATGTCGTCTATGTATGTGATTCCGCTTTTAGTCCAACTCTCCAAGTGGAGATTGGGGACAAGGTATTCTAGTGTGGAGATGGGTATATCACCCACTTTTTTCCCCCCACAGCGGTTAGTGTTTTGGGCCAGCCATGACCAAGAGTCCAATGAAGCTTGTATTATAGGGGAAATAGATTGGGGTTTGTATAGTGGGAGCACCGGAGAAGAGAGCGAGGCCAACAGGGAAGCCAAGAGAAGAGGGCGGATAGGCCTTCCCTCATTCATCTGAGTCTCAATTTGCAGCCAGCTTGGGCCTGTTTTTGTTTTCAGCCAATGCCTTGATTGGTTAATATTGGATGCGTGTAAGTATGACCACAGGTTCGGCACCCCTAAACCCCCTTGTCCTCTTTTGAGGAATAAAATGGAGGCAGCAACTCTTGGTCTCTTGCCTCCCCATATGAAGTCTGAGAGTTGTTTTTGGAGTTTTGCTACCACCAACCTAGGAATCGGCAGAGTCACTGTGCGGAATATATATAAAATTTTGGGGAGAATTAGCATTTTATAAAGTGTGACTCTTCCCATCCAAGAGGGTTCTCTCTTCGTTAGAGCTTCCAGTTCTATTTGGAGGTTGGCCAGCAAGGGCAAGAAGTTTGTTGGGACCATGTTGGATAGAGGACTACATAGTTTAATTCCGAGATACGGGATATCCTTACCTCCCCATTTAAAGGGGAACTCTTCCTGGATGCTGCGTTTTAGAGATTTGTCCAAGTTAATAGGGAGAATTTGGGATTTGTCTATGTTTAATTTATAGTAAGATACTTTACTAAACTCTTGAATAATTTTATATGTTTCCCTTAAGGATGAGATAGGGTCTGTAAGCAGAAGTAGGACGTCGTCCGCAAAAAGACTTATTTTGTGTTGTCTAATGCCCGCCGATATTCCCCTGACTCTTTCATTAATTCTAATCGCCTCTGCCAAGGGCTCCATAACGAGCGTGAACAGAAGAGGGGATAGAGGGCAACCCTGACGGGTGCCATTCGTTATTTGAAAGGGTTTTGATATAATCCCATCTACTAAGACCCGCGCTGAAGGGGAGCTATATAGGGCTCGAATGGCCTCAAGAATGTTTCCCCCAAAGCCGAACTTTTCTAGCGTGGCGAAGGCGAACCCCCAATGAAGCCTATCAAAGGCTTTTTCAGCATCTAAAGCCAGTAAGACAGTAGGGGTATGGTCCGCCTCCGCCACTGCCATGAGGTTCAGGACTCTTCTAGTGCCATCCGACGCCTGCCTTCCCTTTGTGAACCCCACCTGGTCCCCATGTACTATCTGTGGAAGAATCTTTAACAGGCGTTGGGCTAATATTTTTGAATATATTTTTGTATCGCTATTGAGCAAAGAGATGGGCCGGAAGTTCGCAGGTGAGTTCGGAGATTTCCCTTGCTTAGGGATTGTGACTATAGTTGCGTTCAGCATCTCTTTCGGGAGATTACCTGTAGATATTGCTTTATTAAATGTGTCAGCCAAACAAGGCGCCAGGTCCGGGGCAAAATCTTTATAATATTCATTGGAAAATCCATCCGGACCCGGGGCCTTGTGGGCCTTTAGAGATTTAATTGTATTATGAATTTCCAAACAAGAGACAGGGGAATTTAGCAATTCTAGGTGGTCCTCTGTGATAGTGGGAAGATCAATCCCTCCCAAGAAGTTGTTAATTTGTTGGATGTCTGGCTGAGGGGTGGAGACGTCTTTCTTTAAGTTATATAGGTTGGAATAGAAAATGCTGAATTCATCAGCTATAGCCTGAGGGTGGGTTATTTTAGTATTTGTTCCATCTTGCTTGACTAGGAATGGGATTTTAGTCGGCGCCTGTCGTTGTTTTATTATCCTAGCCATCAGTCTAGAGGGTTTGTTGTAGGCTGTATAATAGTTCATCTTTGAGAAATTCAAGGTTTTAACGTAGTCACCGATCAGCTCCTGTCGGAGATCCCGGCGAAGAGACATCAGTTCTCTATGTAGAACGATTGAGGGGGATAACCTAATGTTTTGCTCCACGTTCGCAATTTTCGCGAGGATGTTATTTATTTGGAGGTGTTTCATTTTTTTGTGGTGCGAGCTTATTTTAATTAAAATTCCTCTCAAGTAGGCCTTGTGGGCACACCAGGTGGAGAAAACATCCACTTCCGGGTTGCTGTTTAATGAGAAGTACTCAGTAAGTGCTTCTTTAATGAATTTTTTGTGCTCCGGAAGTCTCATAAGAGGAACATTAATTCTCCAACTCCCAAGGGACGGGGGGGCCCGTGCAGTTTCCAATGTGAGAAAGACGGGAGAGTGGTCCGACCATGTGGTCACACCCACGTCCGCGTTCTTTACTGCTGGAAGGGTCCACTTATCCACCAGGAATAAATCAATCCTCGAAAAGGATCTGTGGCGAGGGGAGTAGTATGTGTACTCTCTGGAAGTGGAGTTAAGGCATCTGTAGGAATCAAAGAGCGCTTGTTTGTGTAACCAAGGCGAGAGCATATGAGACGTCCTTGTGGTTGGGTTGGAAGAGTCAAGCTGTCTGTCGGGCACAATATTAAAGTCCCCACATACAATGAGTCTGCCCTTTTGGGCTTTGCGAATTTTTTTTGAAATCTTATTTAAAAAGGAAATTTGTGAGGAATTTGGGGCGTAAACGTTGACTAATGTTAATGGGGTATTATTAAAATTGCCCACTAGTATTATGAATCTACCTTTGGGATCAAGTATTACTTCTGTAAGTGAGAAATCTATCGTATCTTTAATGGCTATTATTGTCCCCGCTCTCTTCTCCTTGGCGCAGGAGAGAAACATTCCCGGAAATTTTTTATGGAAGAATGAGGGGTGCTTTCCGAGAGCAAAGTGTGACTCTTGAAGGCACAAAATGTCTGTTTTATCTCGGAGCGCATCCCTCCAAACCGCCGACCTCTTGAAGGGGGAGTTAAGCCCTTTCACATTCAATGAGCATATTTTTAACGCCATCATGTCAGAGATAGATACGCGGTGGAATCCTGGACACATACACGATTATTGACTCTTATTTCTTCAGAGGGGGAGAGGCAAACATTAACATGGAAAACATAATTGTCTGGCCTTAGACAAGAAATAACAGGGCCAGAAAACATTATTTTTCTAGAAATAGTATACATATATCTGTCTAGAAAAAAAAACAAAACAAAATTTCTTCACTTCTGACAGTTGAAGAATAATCTCGCAGGAATGAGATCCTGCAAAAGAGTGGGGGGTAATAAAAGTTCACCCAACGAATGAGGAAGTTCAACCTCCAATTTGTGGTGAGATATGTAACTCAGCGGGGTGAGCGAGAATGTGAGCTTTCTTCTTCCAACGGTTCACGGGGCCGCTGGTTGGGAGCTTTATTGTGGGCAACCTCGGCAATCTGGAGGCCCCAAGCGGAAAGAGCTTTTTCACCTTCTTCCGGCTTGTTAAAGATATGAGTGATGCCTTCTCTATGAAGGATA
Organism: Eleutherodactylus coqui; assembly: GCA_035609135.1. Classification (NCBI taxonomy): domain Eukaryota; kingdom Metazoa; phylum Chordata; class Amphibia; order Anura; family Eleutherodactylidae; genus Eleutherodactylus; species Eleutherodactylus coqui. Next base: position 227,069,405 of record CM069410.1, on the reverse strand, counting down.
AGCTTAGTGGGGAAACCCCATTTGTAAGGCATTTTTTCTCTCCTTAGTGTTGTGGTGACGCGAGAAAATGATTTTCTAGCTTGAATGGTGGAAGCGGATAAGTCCACAAATAATTTAATATCTGAAAACTGTGGAGGAAGGTCATGCATGTTGCGAGATGCAAACATAAGTGCCTCTTTGACATGGAAGTAGTGGATTCGCGCTATAACATCGCGCGGGACATTCTCGTGAAGGAATTTCGGTTTCTGTAGACGATGCGCTCTATCAATAACTAGCTCTTGACTAGGAGTAGAAGGCAGGAGCTTTTTTATTAACTGCATCAGAAAGTCCTTCAGCTCTGCTGGACTGACCTTCTCAGGAATGCCTCTGAACTTAACATTATTGCGGCGATTGCGATCCTCCAGATCCGCCATTTTTATTTTGATCTGATCAACTTCCTCCTCCAGGGCATAATGGGCGTCTATTAACGTATTATGGGAGTTGGTCAATTCACTCATTTTATCTTCTATGCGGGACGTTCTCTCCTCTATTGCATTTATGGAAGAGGTAAATGTAGAAGAAAACGTATGTAGGTCCTCCCTCATGGTGGTTCTTAGGGCCAGCATCATCTCTTTTATAAAAACCTCGGATGCGGGTTGATCTAATGTGGGGACCATGTCCAGCAATTCTGTGTTTTTAAATGCAGGCATTAAAGAGTTAACTTCCTCCTCCATCCTTGGTCTCCTCTTTTCAGGACTTGCAGATGGGGAGGAATTATCTCCTGAGGGTGACATGTGGCTGGGCGCCATTTTGGCTGGGGGAGAGGTGCTGCATGTAGTGGGTGCTGGATTGTCACTCACCGCTCCCAGGTCCAGATGACGGCGAGAGTCCCTCCGAGAGGATGCAGGGCCCTCCGGTGATGTCTCCTGACTCTGTGGAGGCGCTGGAGCGGAGCTACGGAGCTCCTTCATAGAGGAAAGGCGCGCCGCCGACGGGGTCTTCCTGCCGCTGCGGGCGGAGAAGAAGTCCGCTACCGGGACCGGGGAAGCTTTTGCGGTCCTCCGTCTGGTCATCGCTACTTCCTGAAGGTATCGGTGTAACTCCGGGGGAGAAGTAGCGCCCGCTGAAGCTGTGTACGTCGCTTAGGAGGCTGAAGGAGAGCGGAGCTCACAGAATGGCGACCGTCACTTTCCTCGGTTAGGCCACGCCCCTTGGAGATTTCTTTTTGAATGTTATCAATTTTTTCTTTGAAATAGGCAGATAGTTCCCGAGCAGTCAGCTCTATCATGGGGGCTGTTTTTTGGGGCTGAGGAGGGAGTGAAAAGTCTCGAAGAGTTGTTTGGGGTTGTGGGATAGTGAGGAGACAAGGGAAGTGAAATAAACTTGTTTCGCATGGTGGAGGGCTAGGTTATAAGTTTTAAGCATGAATTTGAAGTGGAGGAAGTCTGTGATCAGCTTTGATTGTCTCCACAGCCGCTCAGTGCACCTAGAGCACCACCAGATGAGGCGCGTTTGGGACATAAGCCAAGGGTACCATGGTCTGCGGTTGGAAAGTCTCGGGTCATGGGTGATGCCGTTTCATCCAGGGCATGACTGAGGGTGGTGTGGTAGTGTTCGGCTGCCAGGTTAGGGTAGGGGAGGAAAGAGATAGGGGACAGGGAGGACTGAATGGTTTCAGCAAACTGTTGGGTGCAGACGGACTGGAGATTCCCAGAGGTATGATAGATAGAAGGGTCAGGGGAGATGCTAGGGTGCCCGATGGAAAAAGAGAGGTGACTGTGATCTGAGAGTGGAAGGGGGGAGTTAGTAAAGTGAGAGGCAGAGCAGAGACGGAGGAAAATTAAATTGAGAGTGTTGCCATTTCTGTGAGTGGTGGAGTCAGAGATTAGTGATAGGCCGAGGGAGGAGTTAAGCATTAAAAGCAGAGAGGCAGATGAGGAGCTGGGGTCATTAGTAGGGATGTTGAAATCGCCAAGGATGAGAGTTAGGATTTCACAGGATAGGAAGCGGGGGAGCCAGGTGGCCAAGTGGTCTAGGAACAGGTGGGTGAGACTTGGGGGGCACTAAATAAATGCGACATGCAGGGGCAGTGGGTGGAATAGTCACAGGGTGCGGACTTCGAATGACTCGAAGGTGAGCGAGGAAACTGAGGGAATGACCTGGAAGGTACAGTTATGTGAGAGGAAAAATGTCTACTCCTGCGCTGCGCCTGTCGTCTGTTCTGAAGCTGTAGGAGAACTGCAGGCCATGATAAGACAATGCAGCGTGGGAGGTAGAATCGGACCACTGTATCTAGGTTTCGGTGAGGGCAAGCAGGTTAAAGTGCTTTTTGGTGAAGAGGTCATGCATAGTTGGGAGTTTGTTGCATGTGGATTGGGAGTTCCATAGGCGCATTTGAATGGGGCAGGGGGGAGGGGGCATTTTGGTAGAGAGCAGTACGAGGTAGACCTGGGTTGGGGGATATGTCCCCTGTGGCGAGGAGTAGCAGAGTAGCGAGCGTGAGCACGTGGTTAGGGGATTTGTGTAGGTGGATGAGGTGTTTGTTGGCAGTATGGGGGGGGGTTGGAGACATCTGAGGAAGTTGAAAAGTGCATGAGAGCTCTGCATCGGTGAGGAAAGGACGGAGAGGCTGATGTGGATAGGGTTTGTTGGGGCTGGGCGTTGGAAGAAAGTGTTAAGACTTAAAAGGAAAATAGTAGTGGAGGTCAGTGCAAAGACAAAAGTATTTTCTTGCAGAATATGGACGATTGTGGATTTTACCTGTCTCCTGCTCTGTCAAACTGCGCTGAAAAACTGCATCATTCGACTGTATAATCATTTTATATAAGATTATACGCCACATCCAGGAGGGTTCTATCCTTGAGAACAATGTCAAATGTTTTTTAATGGTATTCAACAATGGGAGAAGATTTTCCCCTACTAATCCAGCCAAGAGGAAACAAAGGGTAATACTCAGGTATGGGATACTCCTCTCTACCCATTGGAAGGGGAACTCAGCTTGTACAGCACTCTCTAAGTCTTTCTTGATAAATCAGCCTAAGATTTGTGATTTATCAACATTGATTTTTATAGTAGGAGATTTTCCCAAAATCTTCTAGAATTTGAAAGGTAGGTCTCAAAGATTAAAGAGGCTCAGGTATGGCAATAATGATATCATCAGCGAAAAGACTTATTTTGTCTTGTCTATGGCTAGCAGAGATACTCTGAATATTTGTGTAGGAGCGAATAGCCTCTGCTAATGGTTTTATTATCAAAGTGAATAACAGAGGGTATTGCCCCCTAATGTATATATACAGATAACTATGTATAAATACATTAGGGGACAATATAAGGATCTCTCCCATGACCTGTTTATACCAAGGACTGTGACAGTAACAAGAGGGTATCCTCTACTTCTAGAAGAAAGCAGGTTCAGGTTTCATCACCAGCACAGAAGGGGGTTCTTTACTGTAAGAGCAGTAAGGCTGTGGAACTCTCTACTGAAGACATGGTGATGGCAAAATCCATAGAGGAATTTAAGATGGGACTAGATGTCTGTCTAGAACATCTATGATGATACAGGATATAGACATTAGGTGACCAGTGAGGTTGATGATCAAATGTTGATCGAGGGATTACTTTGGCTGCCATCATGGAGTCAGGAAGGAATTTCCTTCCTCCAAATGAGCTAAATGGCTGCTTGTTTTTTTGTTTTTTTTTTGCCTTCCTCTGGACCAACAAGGGGGAGGGGGTTGAAACAGGCTGAACTAGATGGACATGGTCTTCATTCAACCTAGTATACTATGTTACTATGTTAAAGGACATCCTGCCTGGTTCCGTTGGTTATCTCAAATTTAGATAAAGTCCCATTCACCAGAACTCTATCCAAGGGAGAGAAATATAAAGCCTGGATAGCTTTCATGATATTCCCATCAAAGCCAAATGTTTGGAGGACCCAGAAAGCAAAACCCCTAATGAATTCTATCATTAAGTTAAAAAAAATGTTTTGAAAAGTTAATTAAAGTTAAAGTTTCAGCTCATGGATTGTATTCACAAGGGGAGCTGAAACTACTCACCTCCATCCTTCACAATGTCCCATGGCGCTCTGGTGCTTCCAGGACTTGCTGCGAGCTTCTGCGCATTGCGCATGCACTCCAGATAGAAAACGTCGCATGTAGAAGGCCCAGGAAATTTAAAAACTCTCTGCTCCTGGCTAGCATGAGAGCAGGGAGATGTCACCGGGAACCACTGTACATGGTCACAGGATCACCATTACCCAATTTAAAAAAAAGTTAAAATTTCACCTCCCATCATGGATTCGATCCATGAGGGGAGGTGAATTTACTTACCTAAGGCCACTGGCGATTTCCCTCGAGGGAATCTGTATCTGCAGACCTTTACTCAGCATGTGCCCATCTGTAAGCTGGCAGACGCAAGCAGAGAAGCTGGGGAGGGCCCAGGAAATTTTAAATCTCCTTGCTCCCAGCTACTAAAGATAGCTGAGAGCCTGCAGCAGTGACTGAGGGGTGAGCGGCCCATGGTCATGTGACCACCATTATCCAATAGATAATATAGATCAGGTAAAAGTTAAAAAAAGAGTTGAAATTTAATCTCCCCTCATTGATGCGATCGATGAGTGAAGATGAATCTTCTTATCAGAGACATCCACATTTCGAACCTGACACGATCATCCTTCAGGGACCTTCCCCGGCTTCTGCATGTGCGCCTGCCGGCAAAATGCCAGAAGCATGCGCTGGAGCCTGGTAGCTTCCAGGAAAGTTAAAATCTCCTTGTTCCTGGCTACCAAAGGTAGCCGAGAGCCTGGAGTAGTGACTGGTGGCATTGTTGAACAGTCCCCACACATGTGATAAAAAAGTAGTGATCTACCTTAGGCGGGTCTCACACAACCGGATGGAAATTATGAATTCCTCATGCGTTGGATCTGCGGTAATACGCGGATCAATCAAATGCATTGGATTAAAAAAATTCCACTTGCAGAAATGAGAACGCAGCAGGTTCTATGTTACCACAGATATCCGCAGCATAGAGTCCATTGTGCTCTATGGGCGCAGATATACCCGCTGCTCATATGTAACTACATTGTGTACAGGCTGCGGGTACCCGCATCATCGCTAAGTGACGGGGCAGGAAATATAAACAAAAGAGGTGTAATGCGCATGACCGCCTGTGTAAGTACGCAGTTATGCACAGTACATTACGTGGCCGTACGCAGCGCTATAGCCAAGCTCACAGCTGGGATCTGCTGTGGGCCTCCGCAAGTGGATTCCACATTCGTCCTTGTAAGTCCGGCGTTATTTAGATCGCTACCTAGAATACGTAATTTACAAGAAGCCCTGGAAGCGCTCGCCTTGCAGTTCCAGAAGCAGCTTGTTGAATGCCTTCTGCTTGAAACCACCGCAAGCTTATGAAGCCTCACATAGCACCACTTTTTACACCCCATCCCTGCTACTGAAGTCAAGAAATACCCCCCAAAAAAGTCTGTGGAGGGGGGATTATGTTTTTTTCTGCACATGCGAGCAATGGGGACTGCAATTTATTTAGTTGTACCCTGAAATCCAATGGGTGTTCCCTCCATTAGAGGCCATGTGTCCAGTAAGTACAAAATGGATATGTTTCTCAACAAAGAACAAACAGGAGTATCCCTTTTGCGACAAAAGTCTTCATTCATATGTGTGCTCTACAAAAAAACTGTTTTTAAAATGACACAATTGGCAAAAAATGAAAATCACAATTTTTTTCCTTCTGCTTTGCTTAGATTCATTCCAAAATACACAGTACACCCATAGCTAAATTTGTTAAGGGGTCCAGTTTTCAAAATGGGGTGATTTGTGGGTGTTCTCTTTGTTTTGGTTGCTCAAGGGCTCTACAAGTGTGCAATGGGGCCTAAATCACCTTCAAGCAAAATGTTCTGAAAGCCACCAGCTGCTCCTTTCTAGGTCCCGTTTTGCGAATCTCTCTGAACACAGGACAAACATGGTATCTATTCTGGGGTACAAATCCTCATTTTTATGTGCACTAGAGAAAAAAAATGTCTTTAAAATGACATATTTGCAAAATGTGAAATTTAATTTTTTCTCTTTTAAATTTCATTAACTCCTGAAAAGAAACTGCGGTGTCAAAATACTCATGACCCCCCTCAGTGCATACATTAAGATGTGTATTTTTTAAATAGGGTCATTTGTGGGGGTATCTATCATTCTGATACAAAACAAAATGTTCCTCAAAATGTAAATATTTAATGTTAAGTTTGTACGTCTCCTAAATGGTTAAATAAAACCAAAGTTTTTCAAATGTGCATCCAGAATAAAGTGAACAGATGGAAATATATGTCTTATCAAATATTTGTACAATATGTTTGCACAGTATGTTGCAGTTGAAAATGTGAAAAATTAAATTTTTTTCAAAATGTTCCCATTTATGGCCCTTTCAATAAATATACACAAATTCTACGGAATCTAATTCTCTCACTTGAAATTTGGCACGATCATTGATTATGTCATAAATAGGAAAAGTTAATGGCTCCCAACTCGACTATTCAATTCTAAGCGCAAAAGAATTAGCGTCCATGTTTTATGTACGGAATCTAATTCTCTCACTTCCCAAGGTCATAGAAACTTGAAATTTCGGACAAGCATTGATTATGTCATAAATAGGAAAATTTAATGGGTCCTAACTCGATTATTCAATTCTAAGCGCAAAAGAATTAGCATCCACGTTTTACATACAGAATCTAATTCTCTCACTTCCCGATGTCATAGAAACTTGAAATTTGGCACAAGCATTGATTATTTCATAAATAGGAAAAGTAGGGGGCGGAGCCTGGCCACTGATCCTGATGGCCGCTTGAGAACCGAGCTCCGTCAGAATGGTACCCATAAAGGACCTAACAGCCACTATTAAAAGCCGAAATGAGGGGGAACATGAAGGAGAAGGGACCCAAGACCACTAGCACCCCACGACTAACAAGGGGCAAGCTGATATGCAGCGGTACCTGAAAGAGAATAATAGCAGGTCACCGCTGCCTCTCCCCAAGATGGCGCCGAGCTGTGAAGCTGCTGCAGCTAACAGTAAGGAGGAGAAGGAGGAGATCTCCTCTGACGGGGAAGATAGAGAGACAGTCTCCAAGGGCTTTATGAAAGACCTTATATTGAATGCCCTGCAGCCCATAATGAATGACCTGGCTGAAATAAAGGACGATATTAAAAACATGGGGCGCCGTGTGGAAGATTTAGAGACCGCCACAGCTTCTATTACCTCCCACTCCCTGGAACTGATGAAAACTTTACAAAATCAGCATAACCACTTAAATAAAGCCTTAATTATGCAGGAGGACTTAGAGAATAGGAACAGGCGCTGCAACGTCAGCTTTAAAGGGCTACCAGAATCGTGGGCCGCAGAATGCCTCCCTAAGATCGCCAAAGAAATTTTTGCAAACTTACTGGGTCTGGAAAAAGCCACCCCTATAACCATTGAACGTATTCACAGGGCTCTTAGACCCCCCACCCCCACCCCTCCCCGGCGACCTCTGAGTCCCCCAGGGACATAATCTGTAAACTGCTTTCCTTTCAAGACGCTATAGCAGTTCTCAGAGCTGCGAGGAGCCATAAAGATCTTCGTTATGCAGACGCACCCATCCAGATATACCAAGATCTTGCTTCCTCCACTTTGGCCAAACGCCGACTGATGCGTCCTCTCTTAGAGGTGCTGAGAGCGAAAGAGATCAGATACACCTGGTTATTCCCATTCGGCCTAGGCAGCACCCACAAAGGCCAGAGAATAAATATTCGTGCTCCAGAAGATCTGCAGATGTGCTGGGAAACTCTAGATCTGGAACCTGTGGATCTCCCTTGCTGGCTCCCACTTCCAGAATTGCCTACCTTCACCAAGCTAGCGGCACCTACAATCTGGTGCACGGCGGGAGGCACAAAATCCCCCAGGAGCAAAAAGAAGAAAAGCAGGGACTCTACACCTGGGGGTGACTGGAGATTCGAAGTCCTGCCACCTTTACTGGGTTGACCCCCACGTGTGTGCCCTAGGCACTGGCCGGCCATAGTCTCTGTCCTCCCGAAGTGATCTCAGGGACTTGGGACAGTCTCCCCCTACTAGGGGTCTCGTGATGGCCTGCCCATGTGGGGCCCATGCCTAACTTGTTCCTGAATGTTGGTTCAGTGATTCCCATAAGTAGAGTTAATATCTACTGCTACGTGACATTTTTTACTTGCGATGTCTGACCCCCCTCTCTCCTTTTGATATATTTTATATGCTCCTCCTTGTTTCCTCTGATTTCTAGAGGTTCTGGTTGGTGTCTGTCAGAACAGGCACTGTGTGTGCAATAGTCTTTGATTGCTCTCTTTACAGCGTCAAAGCGTCTCCTGGGTTCTTTAAGGAGACACTGTTCCACACGACACCCTCCAGTGCTAGTTTCTAGACAACAGGTCCCTACAGACCTTTATATTATTCTTAATTGTTCTTATTGTTTCCCTAACCTATATCCTTACCCCTTTGTGTCTTTCCCTCCCCACCCCCCACCTCCACCCCCGTTCCTGCCCTTATCATCCCCAAGTACTCATCAGTGAGACCGGTGAGTTGGTTTAATATTTCTGACTCTATTCCTTCAATTAGCTACTGGATTGACGTCTCGAGACACCTCCAGTACAATCCGTCATGGGTGACCACCTTCGTATTACCTCCTTCAATGTCAGAGGTCTGAATTCACCACATAAAAGACACAACGTGGTTCAGCTCCTACGAAAATATAACACCAAAATTGCCCTCCTCCAGCAGACCCATTTCAAGAGGGGTAAGTGTTTGGCCCTCCCGGGCAAGCAATTCACACAATGCTTTCACAATCCACATCCGTCCTCCGCCTCGAAGGGTGTCACAATCGCCTTCCACAGATCCATATTTTTCAGGCGGGAGATCAAATACGCGGATGTAGAGGGTCGAGCCCTCTTTCTGAAAGGCGCAATAAACAACTGGAAAGTCACAATAGCGAATCTTTATCCCCTCCAATTCCAATCAGATCCCATGGCTCTTAGGTCAATTAGAGGCTCTCCGAGAGTTCGCAGTTGGCCCTATATTACTGGGCAGAGATTTTAATGTCACCTTAAACCCACTCTTGGACTCCTCAACGGGTCGTTCGCAGGTCCCGCAACTGAAACTTAGGAAGCTCCTACGTTGCTTGGCGGGCTTGGGAGTCGTGGATGTATGGCGCCAGTTCTCTCCCTCTGTAAAGGATTACACTTACTTCTCACAGGTCCACTCTTCGTTTCAACGGTTGGATTATGTATTCGTTTCTTTCATGCTTCTAGCCTCCCTGACCGGCACAAAAATAGAACCCATTACTATATCAGACCACGTCCCGTTACACGCAGACCTCCTCCCTATGCAGCCCACCCCACGGGAATGGAGATGGAGCTTAAACCCCTCTCTTTTCGACTCCCCGGAGGACAAAACTTTCCTTATTAATCAGCTGAAAGAATTCTTTCAGATAAACTCATCACAGGACCAAACAATCCCGCTGGTGTGGGAGGCACATAAGGCCTTCGTAAGAGGGATCCTAATTGCCTTGGGATCCAAGAAAAAGAAACTCCAGCAGAAGGATATAGACAATCACTTGTCCCAAATTGCTAAACTGGAATACACAGTTAAACTCTTTCTGAATAAAGAGAACCTAGAAAAACTGACTAACTTAAGGAAAGAATTAAAGCTCCTCCTCGAGGCCAGATTTAATGAAAAATGCCTCCACTTCAGACATATAGTATACGACCAGGGTAACCAAGGCAGCAAATATATGTCGGCCCTGATAAAGAAAGCGCGCAAAAAAAAAACAAATCAATTTAATTAAATCCCAAGCTGGCCCCTTAGTAATGAGCACCGAAGAAATCGCCAATGAGTTCCAAAAATTTTACTCCGGACTATACAATCTTAGAGCACACTAGTCTACCGAGGACTCTGACACTCTCATTAGCCAGACAGAGACCTTCCTTTCCAACTTGCGACTCCCTAAGTTGAAGGAAGACACAGTAGCTTCCTTGATCGCCCCGTTCTCGGAGTCCGAAGTAGAAAGAATTCTGGACTCCCCCCCCCCACCCGGAAAAAGCCCCGATCCTGACGGCCTCTCCCTTATTTATTTCAAGACCTTTCGACAACTACTTGTACCTCGCATGACAGAACTGTATAATTCCCTGTTGTCGGGCCTTCCCCTCCCAAGACAGGCCCAGGAAGCCCATATAACGCTCATTCACAAGGACAACAAAGACCCGAAGATGTGCAGTTGTTACAGGCCCATCTCCTTAATAAACCTAAATGTTAAATTATGGGCCAAACTCCTGGCCAAACGTCTAGAGGAGCACATCCCAAACTAGTAATTAATAAAGAACAAGGGGGCTTTGTCAAGGGAAGGGAGGGCAGAGACAACTGCCTACGCATTCTACATGCAATCCACTATGCACAGTCAAAAGGAATACACCTCACTCTAGCAAGTACGAATGCTGAAAAGGCTTTTGACCGTGTAGATTGGTCATCTATGCGTACGGTACTCGCCCACTTCAATTTCCCTCCCTCCTTTATTTCCGCTATCTTCTCCCTTTACCCCGAACCCCACGCCAGACTAAAAATTAATGAAGCGCTCTCCCCGGCGTTTGAGATCAGTAATGGTACTCGTCAGGGATGCCCCCTCTCCCCTACCCTGTTCATATTAGCATTATTACCGTTGTTACAGAGTGTCAGACTAAACCCGGAGATTGGTGGTCTATCCCTGAAGGGCCAAGAACTCTCGGCCGCAGCGTTTGCGGACGACATAGTGTTCGTGGTCACGGACCCAGAAAATACTATTCCTAAGCTCATCTCGCTTCTAGATCAGTTCGGGTCTCTCTCAAATTTTAAAATCAACTTTACCAAATCGACGATTTTAAATATCTCCATTCCCTTAAACCGAGCAAAGGCCATGAGGGACAGTTTCCAACTTTCATGGTCTGACTCGGATATCGATTTCCTGGGGGTGAAATTGACTAAGAAGATAGGGAACCTTTACTCTGCAAATTTTTCCCCCCTTATTTCCAAGATTAAAAACCTCTTGCACGACTACGATTTACCCAACGTTTCGTGGTTTGGCAGAAAGAACATCTTAAATACATATATTCTACCCATCATTCTCTATAAGATACGTATGCTTCCGATCCACCTCCTGGGGACCTTTTTTAAGACCATGAGATTAATTTTTACAAAATATATCTGGAGACAGAGGAGACCCAGATTAGCATACAGCCTCATGATGAAGAGGAGATCGGGAAGGGGGGGGGGGGGGATTGGACTGCCATGCATCCACGACTTCTATTTGGCCTCACACCTAAGCTACTGGATGGAGCTGGTTAGTCCACTGAGAGACCCCTTTCTGGCCCATTTGGCTGAGGCCTCACATGATATCCCCCTCTTGGAGACACTCTGGTTTCCCCAAAAAAACATATACAGAAAGCGGAACTTTAATCCCTTCCTGAGAGGCCCATGCAAGATGTGGGATTCAAGAGAAGACACACTTGCTAAGAGACCCTCCCCGGTCACCCCTCTCTGCTTGCTACCCAGCTACACACCCATGCCTAATTAGCCTTTGGTCTAAGTTCAATGTCAGAACATTTAGAGACCTCCAGACACTAGCACACCTGGGCTCGGAAGGGGCCCTCCAGTCTCTTCTACCCGAACAGCCCTTTTCCTTCTTACAGAAAGCACATGTTAGGGGCATCTTAGGAGATTTCCTTAAATCTAATATGTCTACTATACCCCTCTCGGAGTTTGAAAAAACTCTGGCAGAGGGCAAATACACACCCAGGAAAATCTCATTTCTCCGCAGGCGGTTCATAGCCCCCCCTCAATTCTCCAGACCAACTTTCATAACCTCCTGGGAGAAAAAACTAGGTATTAAACTATCGCCGAACGAGATCGACCTAATCCTAAAAATGGCCTACGGACTGTCTCCTTGCATTATCTTGCAGGAGTCCCACTACAAACTTTTAGTCCGCTGGTATAGGACCTCCCAGTGGCTATTCGACCATAAACTTGCCTCTCACCAAAACTGCTGGAGATGTGAAGCAGGGCCAGGCTCATACCTGCACATCTGGTGGGAGTGCCCGATTGTGACCCCCTTCTGGCAACAAATTGAGACGACTCTCCGGAAACTCTCCCCCAATTTCAAAATCACTCCTGAGATAATATTTTTATGGAGACCCTCGCTAAGGTTCCATCCTCTAAAACAGAAATTGCTTGCGTATCTAATCGATGCCGCAAAAGCACTTATCCCCCTTCTATGGCTCCAAAAGAACCCACCCTCTCAGAGTCAATGGATTGACAGAGTCGATTTGACTTGTAATCTGGAAGAACTAGTTGGTTGGGCGAGGGGCACCCATGACGGATTCCTGGAGACCTGGAGCCCTTGGAGAGCCATCAGACCCAACCTGTAGAAGACATTTGCAGTAGTGAGAGGACCTGGAAGCCTAAACTTCCTTACCAGTCAGGCTGCAACCCGCACATTCTCTTTCCGACTCCCGACTCAGAGCAAAGAAGACGAGCGACCTACAAGTGCCAGTCAGGCGTGGGCCCTATCTCAGGTCTTACGCTACCCGGTCCCTCTCACCAACCTTCAGCCTGTGAGAACATGCACTCCAGCGTGGTTACATCCCAAACATTTTTCGAGGGTTCGCAGCCATCTGGAGAGTCCTTCAAAAGATCCTCCAAGTCGGGTCTCTTCCACACCACTCGCTATTGGGGAGAGTCGGCCTGGGAGGAATCCCATGAGACAGCGGGGCTCAGCACTGGGATCTAGGCCCCACTCCAAAAAGGGGATGGAGCCTGAGTTGCGACTGACACTAGGGAGCTGAGGAAGCGTGGGAGGACGCTCACCTGGCGATTAATCATTCAGGGAGCGTGTTGGTCACAGTCCAGGAGCAGTTGGTAAGCGAGATGTTTCTATGTGTGGAGGGGTCAGGAGGTCAGTCTGTGGCAACAGGTGAACGGTAATTGATTGGTTCGGTTACGCAGAGGAGGGATACGTGTGCAGGGAGATCGAGATCGGTGACAGAGCTGGAGAGACGTTGCAGACCATCCAGATGGAGTATACCCCTTATGGTAGCGGTGAGGAGGCAGAGGTTGTCTGGCAGGAGACAGAGCCTGCAGCTGGTAGGTTCAAAGCCCCTAGTGAGTTAACTTCTATGTTGTGTCCGATTTATTTAGATAACGCATTGGTACACGCAGGAAGCAGGAGATTTAGTGATTGGGCTGTGAGGTGATTGGGGTGGTGCACGAGGTTCTGTGGAAAATGTTAGAGACATTTTGGGGTGCATGAAGGAAATTTTATCTAGGTGTGAGAGGGTACTGGATTGGGTTTGAGGAATGATCTATCTGCGGTTGAGGCGTGGATGACACGGTCGCTGCTGACTATCAGCGGGAGTACGCTAGGGGGGGGGGGGGGAGTTCAGTGGTGGGAGCAGAGGACGCATAGTAAATGGGGGTGACAATTGCTGTGCCGGAAACAGGAAACAGATGATGAAGAGCTCTTTTTGGATGATAGAGCAAAAAGGGAGGTGTATGTGTGTTATGAGGGTCCGCTGAGGGCGCAAATAAAAAAGGAGACTAGAGAAAAAATATGGCAGGACAAGTATGTGGAGATATTCTTATTCCTTCACTTGGAAAAATTTATTTAAACAAGGGTAAAAGGATGGAATATAAAAGGAGAAGGTGGAATAGAGGAGATGGCGCTTCATTCCGCAGACTTTTAGCAATTGGTTGCAGGTGTTTGCCATCTTAGCTGGAGTGATTGGGAAAAAAATTGTTCACCACTTCTTTGTTACCTGGATTTGATTTGGGAAGCTTACAGGGCGTATGGAGGGAAAATTGGCTGCGTTATGATGAGCAGCTTAGGTAGAGAAAAGCAGGCCTTTTGTTGAGGGTGATGGCCCTGGTGAGGTATCCGGACGGTGTTAAGGCGGAATTGTTATTTTTAGGTTTCTGCGATGGTTTTAAAATGCATCCGCCTGTTCATAGTGTTCCTTTCTCTAGAAAGAACCTGCAGTCAGCAGTCTGTTATGCAGAAATTGCTTCAGTAATATTATGGAAGGAGGTGTTTTTGGGCAGCAAGGTGGGGCCGTCTGAGGAAAAAAAATATAGACAAGATAGCCAACTTCTGCTGCAACAGCGGGGGTGTGTGAGGACAGCGACCCCAGCTGTTAACCCCTTTTCTGTCGCGATCTATGTAGATTGTGGCATGTAAAAAGTTCACAGAGGGAGCGCGCTCCCTCTGTGATGTCATTGGACTCCCGCAATGAAATCGCAGAGAGCTCGCTGGGTTGCCATGGCAACAGGATGCCAGCTACAGGTGTGGTGCATTGCTAATGCCTATGATTGCTAAAACAAAGGATAAGGCATTGCAGAACAGGAGTCCTGCAATGCCTTATCATAGCGATCATAGGTGCTATTGTACCAGTCCCCTACATGGACATAAAAAATGTAAAAAAATAATAAATAATGTAAAGAAAAATGTAAAAAAAAATCTTTTTTGTGCTTTTTTTTATATTAGCATTTTTTTAATTAAAATCCCACTTATTTGGTATCGTCATATCCGTAACAACGTGTACAATAAATTGAACATGCTTTTAATCCTGCACGGCAAAAAGCATAAAAAACCCCTAAAAAACGGAGGCAAAATGCTTATTTTTATCATTTTGTTTCCCAAAAAAACACAAGAAGGCTGCATTCAGACGATGGTATATCGGCCGGGTATTCACGCTGGCCGATATACGGCGTCTCTCTCGGCAGGGGGAGGAGGCTGGAAGAGGCGGGAGCAGTGCTCTGAGCTCCTGCCCCCTCTCTGCCTCCTCTCCACCCCCCTGCACTATTTGCAATGAGAGGAGGCAAGACAGGGGCGGGTCTAAGTTCCGGGAATTGGTCCTCTGAATGCACCCGAAAAGTGATTAAAAAAGCCATATATACCGCAAAATTGTAGCAATAAAAAACTACAGCTCATCTCGCAAAAAATAAGTTACAGGACCTTAAATGCATCGATTTAGAAAAAAAAAAATTTTCCAAAAAAATGGTTTTTCTTGCAAAAAGTGGAAAAACCTAAAAAAATCTAAGAATTTTGGTATCGTTGTAATCGTACCGACCCGCAGAAAAAAAGTGTTGTGTCATTTATGCTGCATGATTAACGCTGTAAAAAATTATCTATGGCAGAATTCATGTATTTTCTCTTCCTGCTATCATAAAAAAATTCATAAACGTTTTACAATATAGTCTTATGTGCCTAAAAATGGCAACAATAAAAACTGCAGTTCGCCACGCAAAACTCAAACCCTCATACAGCCGCATCAACGGAAAAGTAAAAATGTTATAGCTTTGGAAAAATGGAGATGAAAGTCCCCCAAATCGTTGCACCCTAAATAGGCCGGGTCTTTAAGGGTTAAATTCCCATCCAATGGATCCTTGGGTTTATTTTATTCTGCCTGTGTTGTTTGTATTTTTCTCCATACATTAATTGTTTGGCTTAGTAGTCCCTTTATATTCTCATGTTGACACAGATTTACCATTCAGCAGAACTACTGTGATAAATCTGGTGCACCAGTTACTGGTCATCCCCTCTTCAATAAGCCCCCAGGATCCAGCGCTGCAGCCCCTCTGTGGTCCCAGTAGTTGTTGTGATA
The DNA here is from genome assembly GCA_035609135.1 of Eleutherodactylus coqui. Taxonomy (NCBI): domain Eukaryota; kingdom Metazoa; phylum Chordata; class Amphibia; order Anura; family Eleutherodactylidae; genus Eleutherodactylus; species Eleutherodactylus coqui. The sequence goes on along the minus strand of CM069410.1, from coordinate 227,053,740 downwards.
GGTGATTTCACAGGAACGTAGGTGACCTCTATAGCCAATGAGATGCTGGAGCCTCACCGATCATTCTCCTAAGCGCCATGATGCCAGGAGGTCAGGATCATAATGCTGTAGCCTCTCATTGGCTGCAGTGGTCAGGAACTGTCAAAATAATCACCGGGAGAACAGCGGGGCTGCAGCGCTGGATTTCCGAAGGCAACAGAAGGGTAAGTATGTTTCAGTTTATCATTTTACCCCATATAGCCCTATTGAAATGGGATTGTTCAGTAACTGATCAACCCCTTTACTGTCTAGTCTAAGACCGGCTTCACACGAACGGATCTGCACACATTGAAAGACATTTACTTTTGGTTTCTCGCTCACACTTGCGAATACGAATTGTATATTCTGTGAGCTGAGAAAAAAAATCTCAGCATGCTCTATTTTGCTGCGGACTCTCTGCAGGCGGCCTCCATTGAGGTCAATGGAGGCCATCTGACCAGCAGCCCATATCATCACTAAGCAAGGGCGCAGGAAATACAAACATGCAGAATCCGACCCGGTCGTTAGAAGGCGGTCTAAGAGTACTTTTACATGGGATAACTCTTGGGCGTCTCAATGACTATCATTCCTGTGCTCCCACGTTGGAGTGACAGTCATTCAGTGAATGCAGGCAGAGCGCACCAGAGGTCTCTTCTGTCCCCTCCATTCACTGTGAAGAGACAGACGTTCATAGACGATTGATTGCCTGTTTACACTGAGTGAGAAGTTACTCATTAGTCTCTGTGTTTCAGTGATCTTGAATGAAGCAACTAGTGACTAATGAGCAACTTCTCCTTCAACATTCTGTCACATTCTGGGTTTACACGAGACAACTATCAGGTGGAAATCACCAATTTGAGCGATTTGTGACTCATTTGGCCCGTGTAAAAGTATCCTAAGTTTGCACCTTCTAGTTATTAGACAGTATTAGTAAATCTGCCTCATTCTGTTTGAAGAAAGCAATGCTGTAATGACAAGTAAAATACTGTGTCGATAAGAGGAAGAGGAGTGAAGATTACACTTATGTGTTATTATAATCTTCCAGGAAGCTCCTCTATGATGTAATACCGCAGTTCTTGCTTTCCTGCTCCTGACCAGCATGTGGTGAGGTGGAGTCTGTATGTTGTTTCATTCTGAAATGCAAACAATTATGAAATATGGACATTTTGGAGCTTAGTAATGAATTAAAGAAGAGTGTATAGAATGTCACCTGTGTATAGTTATATGATGGCCAAGAAGGGAAAACTAAGGTCCGTAAGCTTAATATTAAAGGGGTTCGCTGGAATATTTATAGTATATTACTAATATCCCGCCCCATGCTGCCCACAGCACTTTACCATATAATTGCCTGTCTGACAATGTACCTTTTCTTTGTTCCGGCAGTGTGTCACATGAGCTGCACCGTCACTGCCATCCCAGGTATGTCCCATATACAGGGATAGAAGCAGATACTCCTTGCCCTGTTTATAGGATGTCCTGATGATGTTCTATGCATGGAGGTTCCTGGACGACATTGGCTGCTGTGGTCATGTGTATATATAAACATATCACCGCTGCAGTCAGTGTACATACCGACTGGTGGTGTGAATGGAGCAGCGGCGGGGAAACTGCCGATTGTGGTGTAGAAACTTCAGCTTTTCAACATCTAGGAAAGCTGAGTGCTGAAGTGGAGCTTTGAAATAGGCTTCAGCAAAGACTGTCACTTACCCCCAGGGGGTCTGTGGTGTCCCAAGGCCCCTGCAAAACCAGAGCTAGCAACTGTTTACAATAGGAGACAAGAACAGGAAAACGCCTTCACATCCCAGTAAGTTCTCCTCCCCATTTCTCGGAGTTGGTTCCAGGAGATCTGATAACTTTTGGAGGCAAATCATGACAAAGAGATTTCTCTCTCAAACAAAGAAAAGTGTCATTTGGTAATTATGGCTGATCTGTACATGGCCGCCCGCTGACAAGGATATTTTATGAAATGTTACATCACCACAAATAAGATGCAGGGACTCCTATCCTTGTGGGATGCTCAGAAACCCAGAACCGCATATCTGGGAAAATATAGATCAGAACATATACGTGTGTAGACTCCATGCGTAGGTAAAATCATGACTAAAAGTATGTCGCGTCTATGTTCCTGATCAGATAACCTCGTGTGGAGATCTGACTAAAAATAGGGAATTATGAGCTTCTACCATCCCCACCCTCCCTTCTCTGTGCGACCTCAGGGGGGTAGGAATAAGGTGTGTTCTGAGGGATCCTTTAAAATGTGGGACCCCACAGGCCCAAATTGTCTGCCCCTTGGAGTCAACTATGAAAAGACTGTCCTGAATTCTGTGCAATTCCACACAAAGACTGGTAATTTTCTTTTAATTTCTCCTGCTTCTTTTAACCCATTTAGGACCAAGCACTGTAAATATACGGCGCCTGGTCCCGGCCTTTAAGCCTAGCCGTATGTATATAAAAAAAAAATATATATATATATATATATATATATATATATATATATATATATATATATACATATACTCACCTCTCTGCAGCTCAGGCGCGTCCAGCTGTGTCTTCGCCCTGCACTGCTCTGAATCTCTTTCAGCAGGCGGGGATTTTTGATAAGATATATATTTCCAACTGTTTACTTTATTCTGGACACACATCTGAAAAACTTTTGCTTTTATTTAACCATTTAGGAGACATACAAATTTAACATTGATTATCAACATTTTAAGGAACACTTTGTTTTCCTGCACCAAGGCAAGATTGCAAAGGCTCATAGGTGTCAGAATGATAGATACCCCCCAAAATGACCACATTTTAAAAGCTACACCCCTTATTGTATTCACTGAGGGGGGTCAGGAGTATTTTTACCCCATAGTTTTTTTCAGGAATTACTGCAATTTAGGGCTCATGTCCACGGGCAAAATAAGAATTAAAATCCGCAGCGGATTTTAACTCTTCTTCCGCCCGCGGATCCGCACCCCATAGGGATGCATTGACCACCCGCGGGGTAGATAAATACCCGCGGATCGTCAATAAAAGGAATTTTAAAAAAAATGGAGCATGAAAAAATCCGGACCATGCTCCATTTTCATGCGGGTCTCCCGCGGGGACGGCTCCCGCGGGCTTCTATTGAAGCCTATGGAAGCCGTCCGGATCCGCGGGAGACAAAAATCAGAGTTTACTCACACGCTCCGGTTCTTCTCTTCGGCGCCGCGCCATCTTCTCTCAGTCGCGGCCGGATCATTTTGCTTCGGCCCGGCGTATGCGCGGGGCACGTCACTGACGTCATCATGCACATCCACCGAGCCGAAGAAAGAAGATCCGGCCGCGACGAGAGAAGATGACGCCGCAGCGAAGAGAAGAAACGGAGCGGATGGGAGGTGAGTTTATTCTGATTTATTGTTATTTTCAGCGCTCATGTCCGCGGGGCAGGAGGGACCCGCTGCAGATTCTCCATGGAAAATCTGCAGCGGATCTGATTTTCCCCGTGGACATGAGGCCTTAGAGAAGAAAAAATACAATTTCATATTTTTGTAAATACGTCATTTTAAAGGCAGTTTTTTTTCCTATAGTGCACATGAAAATGAGGATTTAAACCCCAAAATGGATCCCCCTGTTTGTCCTTTGTTCAGAAACATACCCGTTGTGGCCCTAATATTATGTCTGTATGCACAACGGTGTCCAAAATAAAAGGAGCAGCCAGAGGCTTTCAGAACAGAAATTTTACTTGAAGGCATTTTAGGCCCCATTGCCCACTTGTAGAGCCCTTAAGTGGCCGAAATGATACAGAACCCCCACAAATAATCGCATTTTGAAAACTAGACCCCTTAACAACTTTATCTAGCGGTGTGCTGCGTATTTTTACCCCTCAGTTTTTGAGTGAATCTAAGCAAAGCAATAGGAAAAAATTACGATTTTCATTTTTTTGACAATTGTGTAATTTTAAAAACAGGTTTTTTTTATACAGAATACTTAGAAATGAAGAATTTCACCCCAAAATGGATAGCCCTGTTTGTCCTGTGTTCAGAAACATACCCATTGTGGCCCTAATCATATGTCTGTATAGAAAGGGGGCCCAAACAGAAAGAAGCAACCGCTGGCTTTCAGAACAGACATTTTGCTTGAAGGTGTTTTAGGCCCCATTGCCAACTTGTAGAGCCATTGACTGGCCAAAACTACAGAGAACCCCCACAAATGATCCCGTTTTGAAAACTAGACCCCTTAACAAATTAATCTAGGGGTGTTTTGTCTATGTTTACCCCACAGTTAGTGAATTAATCTAAGCAAAGCAGTAGGAAACAATTAAGATTTTCATCTTTTTGGCAATTGTGTCAATTTAAAAACTGTTTTTTTGTACAGCACATATATGAATGAAGAGTTTCACTCCAGAATGGTGTATTCCGTGTTCAGAAACATGCGCATTGTGGCCCTAATCTACTTACAGGACACATGGCTAGGCCTATAATGGAGGGAACACCTGAACTGAATAAATTCCTCACTTGTGCGGAAAAAAATGTGACTCCCTAAAAATAATCCCCCTCCGCGCCCTTTTTGGCATTCCCTAAATCTTAGATAAAAGTAATAATGTAAACTGTGTAGTATGTCCAAAGACAGGGGTAATTACGGGGGCCTGGTTGGGATGGGCACATGCGGCAAAAAAACTGTGTATCCCTCCTCCTCCCATGCTTTTTTGGGGGGTATTTCTTGACCTCAGCGATAGGAATGGGGTGTAAAAAGTGGTGCTTTGTGAGGCCTTGTAAGCTTGCAGAGGTGGAAAGAAGGAGAGAGTTAATGGAGCTTTTTGTAAATGATGTATTACTGGTAGCGTTCTGAATAACGCCCTGGGTACGGCCGTGTAATGTACTGTGCATAACTACGTACTCACACAGAATGGCCTAGCACAGAGTATGGCCTAAGGTAGATCGCTATATTTTTATCATGTGACCGGGAACCGCTCAACGAGGCCACCGGTCACTGCTCTAGGCTCTCGGAGGCCTTTGGTGGCCGGGAGTAAGGAGATTTCAAATTTCCTGGGCCCACCCCGGCTTCTGCGTATGTGTCTGGCATTTTGCCAATGGGCGTATGCTTAGAATTTGGGTAACTGCCGTGGCGGAGGATTGCATCGGGGTTCAAATACGGAGGCCTCCGATAAAAAGTTTCATCTTCTCTCACCGATCGGATCAGTGAGGGGAGCTGAAACGTCAACTTTTTTTTTGTTTTACATGATCGCCATTATCCACATGACCAGGAACTGCTCACCACAGCCCCCGTGATATCTACAGGCTAGGAGCAGGGAGGTTTTAGGTTTCCTTTGCCGATGGATAACAGTGATCATGTGATGTGGAACTGCATACAATGGTCCCCAGTAACATCTCCCTGCACTCGACTATGTTTGACAGCCGGGTGCAGGCAGATTTTAAATTTGCTGGGCCCTCCGGCCCGGATGTGGCACGCATGCGCAGAAGCCCGTGGCAGATTCCGATCGCTGTGGGACATCACGGAGGATAGGGGATGAGTATTTCCAGCTGCCCTCATGGATTCGATCTATGAGGGCAGCTGAAACTAACATTTTTTTAACTTTTCCGTGATCGCCGGTATCTGTTGGATACCGGTGATAACGGGCCCGGGGACTGACCACCAATGATATCTCCTGCCTCCTGGATACCTTCAGGAGCCGGGAGCCCGGAGATTTCAAATCTCACGGGCGATCCAGGCTTCTGCGCGTGCGCATGACCCCATACGCCCAGTAATGGTTCTATGGGCAGCATGAGTCATCACCCTCTTCTACCCCCTGTAACTTTTTTGTTATCTCTATTACTACAGATGTACTTCACATGACAATAAGAAGTGGAATAAAAATTAGAAGGAAAGGAGACCCCAAGTGGTCGGCACTAAAGAGGGATTTTTTTTTAGTACTAAATGGTATCTATATATATAAAATTGAATGTCTGTCTGTGTGTCTGTCTGTGTGTCTGTCTGTCTGTTTGTCCTTTATGCGCTACTACACCATTCATCCGATCGCCATGAAACTTTGGGAAGTTGTTGAGTACACTCCTGGGAAGATTATAGGCATAGTACATCTATCCTATGAGAAATGGCGCGCGTGCGAGCGTCGTCGACAGTTACGTTCCCCCCCCCCCCACCCCCCGAGTAGATCGTTCGATTTCCATCATTGCCACTAAATCTCTCACTTCCCGATGCCGTAGAAACATGAAATTTGGCACGAGCATTGATTATGTCATATATAGGAAAAGTTAATGGGTCCCAACTCAATTCTAAGCGCAAAATACTTAGCGTCCAAATTTTACATACGGAATGTAATTCTCTCACTTCCTGATGTCATGTATATATATAAAATTGAATGTATGCGTGTGTGTCTGTCTGCGTGCGTGTCTGTCTGTCTGTCTGTTTGTCCTTTATGCGCTACTACACCATTCATCTGATCGCCATGAAACTTTGGGAAGTTGTTGAGTACACTCCTGGAAAGATTATTGGCATAGTACAACTATACTATGATAAATGGCGCGCGTGCGAGCGTCGTCGACGGTTACGACCCCCCACGTAGATCGTTTGATTTCCATCATTGCCACTAATTCTCTTACTTCCCGATGTTGTAGAAACATGAAATTTGGCAGGAGCATTGATTATGTCTTTAGCGTGTCCATGGTAAGGAACGGCCATATTTTACCAACATTTCTGAAGTGCTTGTTTGAGCCAGAGATTAGATGAGGGGGGTAAAGGAGAGGTCAAAGTCCAGTGTGACCCCAAGGCAGCAGGTGTGCCATCTGGGGGTTATGATGGTGCCAAACACTGGAATGGAAATGTTGAAGGGAGGTCGGTTGGAAGGCGAAAGATAAGAAGGTCAGTTTTAGAGAGGTTAAGTTTGAGAAAAATGGAGGGCATAATATTAGAGACAGCGGACAGGCAGTCGGTGATATTTTGGATGAATGGTTCAGAGATCTCACGGGAAGAGGCAGGGGCATACCTAAGGGCTCAGGGGCCCGGGTGCAAAAGTTCAGCTCAGGCCCCCCCCCCCTGGGCCTCCACCCCACACTCCCCCATACCCATACCTAGATCGTGCTGCATACATGATCTGCCCCTTAGCTTAATCTTTCCAAACATGATGCATTTACTTCACATGAAAATTTGTTTGTAGCCCCGCAGGCCACTCTCACACACACCGCTTTTTACTGCTATTAGCGCAGTGTCCCGAGCGCCGTACTAACCGCGGTACAACACTCCCATAGATTTTAATGAGCTTACTTAAACCTGCGCTCGAACGTGGTGTCCCTAACGCTGTGATTTTCAAGAGCTGTCTGTTTTATTTTTGCGTTGTCTTGGTTTTTAACACACCTCCTCACAACGACGGGGTGCATTAAAAAGCGCCGTCAGACGCTGTAACCTGTGTTCAAAAACGCTGCTCGAAATTCCGGTAAAAATGCCACAATTTCAAGCTGCGTTTTCTGAACACGTGTCTATCTATCTATATACTATCTATCTATCTCATATCTATCTATATGCTATCTATCCCATGTCTATCTGTATACTATCTATCCCATATCTATCTATATACTATCTATCTATCTATCTATCCCATATCTATCTATATACTATGTATCTATCCCATATCTATCTATATACTATCTGTCTATCCCATATCTATCTATATACTATCTGTCTATCCCGTATCTATCTATATACTATCTATCTGCTATCTATCTACTATCTATTCATCCATCTATCTATATACTATCTATCTATACACTATCTATCTATCTCATATCTATACTCTATCTATCTCATATCTATCTATACACTATCTGTCTTATATCTATGTATCTACTATCTATCTATACACTATCTGCTATCTATATACTATCTATCTATTCATCCATCTATCTATATACTATCTATTTATGTCATATCTATCTATCTCATATCTATTGATCTATCTATATACTATATATCTATCTACTATCTATACACTATCAATCTATCTACTATCTATTCACTATCTACCTATCTATCTATACACTATCTATCTATTTACTCTCTATATACTATCTACCTATATTCTATCTATACACTATCTATTTACTATCTATATACTATCTATCTATCTATATACTATCTATACACTATATCTATACACGATCTCATATCTATCTATACTCTATCTATCTGCTATCTATATACCATCTATTCATCCATATATCTATATACTATCTAGTCATCTATCTATCTATATACTATCTATCTCATATGAGATAGATAGTATATAGATAGCAGATAGATAGTATATAGATAGATGGATGAATAGATAGTATATAGATAGATATGGGATAGATAGTATATAGATAGATATGGGATAGATAGTATATAGATAGCAGATAGATAGATAGTATATAGATAGCAGATAGATAGATAGTATGCAGATAGCAGATAGTTAGATAGTATACAGATAGCAGATAGATAGATAGATAGCAGATAGATAGATAGATAGTATATAGATAGATAGTATATAGATATGGGATAGATAGATAGATAGTATATAGATAGCAGATAGATAGATGTTATATAGATAGCAGATAGATAGATAGATAGATAGTATATAGATAGCAGATAGATAGTATATAGACAGATAGCAGATAGATAGATAGTAGATAGATAGATAGTATATAGATATATATGGGATAGATAGTATATAGATAGCAGATAGATAGATAGTATATATATAGATAGATAGATAGATAAAGGAGGGAGACAGACACACACATATGCACTTACCCCAGGGCCCGGTCCACTTCTCCTCCATGTGACAGCAGCAGGAGAGGAAAACTCAGAAGCTTCCCGTTCAGCAGGAAGCAGGGGGCAGCACATGATCACTGTGCTCTGCCGCCCCATGTGACTTCTTCCCTCCTCCCCTGCCAGCCCATGTGAGTTCCTCCCACCTCCTCCCTGCTCTGCCGGGCCTTCCTCTCAAGCTGGCCGTTCTGGCTGCCGCATAATGAGAATTTTGCTGCAGTCAGAACGGCCAGCCATTAATGCACTAAATGTGCATGTTTGTATTGCGGAGGGCGGCCTCGGGGCCCCCTGAGCGCTGGGGCCGGCTCGCCATTGCGACCCCAGCACCCCCTGATGCTATGCCTATGGGAAGAGGTGTATAGTTAAGTGTTGTCAGTGTAGAGATGGAATTGAAGGCTGAATTTGTGGATGGTTTGTCTAATTGGGGCTGTATAGATAGAGAAGAGAAGAAGACCAAGGACCGAGCCCTCAGCTCGGGCCCCCCCCCCTGGGCCTCCACCCCACACTCCCCCATACCCATACCTAGATCGTGCTGCATACATGATCTGCCCCTTGGCTTAATCTTTCCAAACATGATGCATTTCCTGCACATGAAAATTTGTTTGTAGCCCCGCAGGCCACTCTCACACACACCGCTTTTTACTGCTATTAGCGTGGTGTCCCGAGCGCCGTACTAACCGCGGTACAACACTCCCATAGATTTTAATGAGCTTACTTAAACCTGCGCTCGAACGTGGTGTCCCTAACGCTGTGATTTTCAAGAGCTGTCTGTTCTATTTGTGCATTGTCTTGGTTTTTAACACACCTCCTCACAACGACGGGGTGCATTAAAAAGCGCCGTCAGACGCTGTAACCTGTGTTCAAAAACGCTGCTCGAAATTCCGGTAAAAATGTCACAATTTCAAGCTGCGTTTTCTGAACACGTGTCTATCTATCTATATACTATCTATCTATCTCATATCTATCTATATACTATCTATCTATCCCATGTCTATCTGTATACTATCTATCTATCCCCTATCTATCTATATACTATGTATCTATCCCATATCTATCTATATACTATCTGTCTATCCCATATCTATCTATATACTATCTATATATATATATATATATATATATATATATATATACTATCTATCTAGCTATCCCATATCTATCTATATACTATCTATCTGCTATCTATCTACTATCTATCTATTCATCCATCTATCTATATACTATCTATCTATCTATACACTATCTATCTATACACTATCTATCTCATATCTATGTATCTACTATCTATCTATACACTATCTATCTAATATCTATCTATATACTATCTATCTATCCAATATCTATCTATATACTATCTATTTATCCCATATCTATCTATATGCTATCTATCTATCTATCCCATATCTATCTATATATCATCTATGTATCCCATATCTATCTATATACTATCTATCTGCTATCTATATACTATCTATGTCATATCTATCTATCTCATATCTATTGATCTATCTATATACTATCTCCAACTATACACTATCTATCTACTATCTATACACTATCTACCTATCTATCTATATACTATCTATCTATTTACTATCTATATACTATCTACCTATATTCTATCTATACACTATCTATTTACTATCTATACACTATCTACCTATATACTATCTATACACTATCTATCTATATACTATCTATACTCTATCTATCTATATACTATATCTATACACTATCTCATACTCTATCTATCTGCTATCTATATACCATCTATTCATCCATCTATCTATATACTTTCTATCTATATACTATCTAGTCATCTATCTATCTATCTATATACTATCTATCTCATATGAGATAGATAGTATATAGATAGCAGATAGATAGTATATAGATAGATGGATGAATAGATAGTATATAGATAGATATGGAATAGATAGTATATAGATAGTAGATATATAGTATATAGATAGCAGATAGATAGATAGTATGCAGATAGCAGATAGTATACAGATAGCAGATAGATAGATAGCAGATAGATAGATAGATAGTATATAGATAGATAGTATATAGATATGGGATAGATAGATAGTATATAGATAGCAGATAGATAGATGATATATAGATAGCAGATAAATAGATAGTATATAGATAGCAGATAGATAGTATATAGACAGATAGCAGATAGATAGATAGTATATAGATATGGGATAGATAGATAGTATATAGATATGGGATAGATAGATAGTATATAGATAGTATATAGATAGCAGATAGATAGATAGTATATAGATAGATAGATAGATAGATAGATAGATAGATAGATAGATAGATAGATAGATAGATAAACCTATGTTCAAAAACGCTGCTCGAAATTCCGGTAAAAATGTCACAATTTCAAGCTGCGTTTTCTGAACACGTGTCTATCTATCTATATACTATCTATCTATCTCATATCTATCTATATACTATCTATCTATCCCATGTCTATCTGTATACTATCTATCTATCTATCCCCTATCTATCTATATACTATGTATCTATCCCATATCTATCTATATACTATCTGTCTATCCCATATCTATCTATATACTATCTATATATATATATATATATATATATATATATATACATATATATATATATATATATATATATATATATATATATACTATCTATCTAGCTATCCCATATCTATCTATATACTATCTATCTGCTATCTATCTACTATCTATCTATTCATCCATCTATCTATATACTATCTATCTATCTATACACTATCTATCTATACACTATCTATCTCATATCTATGTATCTACTATCTATCTATACACTATCTATCTAATATCTATCTATATACTATCTATCTATCCAATATCTATCTATATACTATCTATTTATCCCATATCTATCTATATGCTATCTATCTATCCCATATCTATCTATATATCATCTATGTATCCCATATCTATCTATATACTATCTATCTGCTATCTATATACTATCTATGTCATATCTATCTATCTCATATCTATTGATCTATCTATATACTATCTCCAACTATACACTATCTATCTACTATCTATACACTATCTTCCTATCTATCTATATACTATCTATCTATTTACTATCTATATACTATCTACCTATATTCTATCTATACACTATCTATTTACTATCTATACACTATCTACCTATATACTATCTATACACTATCTATCTATATACTATCTATACTCTATCTATCTGCTATCTATATACCATCTATTCATCCATCTATCTATATACTTTCTATCTATATACTATCTAGTCATCTATCTATCTATCTATATACTATCTATCTCATATGAGATAGATAGTATATAGATAGCAGATAGATAGTATATAGATAGATGGATGAATAGATAGTATATAGATAGATATGGAATAGATAGTATATAGATAGTAGATATATAGTATATAGATAGCAGATAGATAGATAGTATGCAGATAGCAGATAGTATACAGATAGCAGATAGATAGATAGCAGATAGATAGATAGATAGATAGTATATAGATAGATAGTATATAGATATGGGATAGATAGATAGTATATAGATAGCAGATAGATAGATGGTATATAGATAGCAGATAAATAGATAGTATATAGATAGCAGATAGATAGTATATAGACAGATAGCAGATAGATAGATAGTATATAGATATGGGATAGATAGATAGTATATAGATAGTATATAGATAGCAGATAGATAGATAGTATATAGATATGGGATAGATAGATAGTATATAGATAGTATATAGATAGCAGATAGATAGATAGTATATAGATAGATAGATAGATAGATAGATAGATAGATAGATAGATAGATAGATAGATAGATAGATAAAGGAGGGAGACAGACACACACATATGCACTTACCCCAGGGCCCGGTCCACTTCTCCTCCATGTGACAGCAGCAGGAGAGGAAAACTCAGAAGCTTCCCGTTCAGCAGGAAGCAGCACATGATCACTGTGCTCTGCCGTCCCATGTGACTTCATCCCTTCTCCCCTGCCGGCCCATGTGAGTTCCTCCCACCTCCTCCCTGCTCGGCCGGGCCTTCCTTTCAAGCTGGCCATTCTGGCTGCCGCATGATGAGAATTTTGCTGCAGTCAGAACAGCCAGCCATTAATGCACTAAATGGGCATGTTTGTATTGCGGAGGGCAGCCTCGGGGCCCCCTGAGCGCAGGGGCCGGGTCGCCATGGCGACCCCAGCACCCCCTGATGCTACGCCTATGAGAAGAGGTGTATAGTTAGGTGTTGTCAGTGTAGAGATGCAATTGAAGGCTGAATTTGTGGATGGTTTGTCCAATTGGGGCTGTATAGATAGAGAAGAGAAGGAGACCAAGGACTGAGCCCTGAGGTGGACAGGAGATAGAAGCAGCAAAGGAGACACTAAAAAGCGATCAGAGAGGTAGCAGGAGAACCAGGAGAGAGTAGTGTCCTTTAGGCCAATATAGCAGAGCATAGTGAGAAGGAGGTCATGGTCGACATTGTCAAATGCAACAGAGAGGTCAAGGAGGATTAGTAGGGAGCAGTCACCTCTTAACTTTGCTGTCATCAGGACATTTGATACTTTTATGAGGGCAGTTTCGGTCGAGTGTAGAGAGCGAAAACCAGACTGGAGGGGGTTGAGAAGGGAGTTGTCAAGAGAGAAAGCATGTGAGGCAGAAGAAACCAGGCGTTCTAGTAATTTGGAGATGAAGCAGAGGTTTTTGACGGGTTGGTAGTTGGCGGCATCAGTTGGGTCAAGTGTTGATTTTTTAAGCAGAGGGGATATGATGGAGTGTTTAAATGAGATGGGGAAGGTGCCAAAGGTTAGGGAGAGGTTGCAGATTGTGGTGAGGTGAGTAATGAGAGCTGGGGAAAGGGACCGGAGGAGAGGAGAGGGTCGCTAGCACAGGTGGTGGGGTGGGCAGCGGAAAGCAGCCTGGAGACTTCTTCCTCTGTCATTGGTTCTAACATAGAAAGTGAGTAGGTGCTGGATGTAGTGCTGAGGAGACTGGGATCGGGGCTAGCCGTGCAGTTTTTGGAGATTTCTTTTTGAATGTTATCAATTTTTTCTTTGAAATAGGCAGATAGTTCCCGAGCAGTCAGCTCTATCATGGGGGCTGTTTTTTGGGGCTGAGGAGGGAGTGAAAAGTCTCGAAGAGTTGTTTGGGGTTGTGGGATAGTGAGGAGACAAGGGAAGTGAAATAAACTTGTTTCGCATGGTGGAGGGCTAGGTTATAAGTTTTAAGCATGAATTTGAAGTGGAGGAAGTCTGTGATCAGCTTTGATTGTCTCCACAGCCGCTCAGTGCACCTAGAGCACCACCAGATGAGGCGCGTTTGGGACATAAGCCAAGGGTACCATGGTCTGCGGTTGGAAAGTCTCGGGTCATGGGTGATGCCGTTTCATCCAGGGCATGACTGAGGGTGGTGTGGTAGTGTTCGGCTGCCAGGTTAGGGTAGGGGAGGAAAGAGATAGGGGACAGGGAGGACTGAATGGTTTCAGCAAACTGTTGGGTGCAGACGGACTGGAGATTCCCAGAGGTATGATAGATAGAAGGGTCAGGGGAGATGCTAGGGTGCCCGATGGAAAAAGAGAGGTGACTGTGATCTGAGAGTGGAAGGGGGGAGTTAGTAAAGTGAGAGGCAGAGCAGAGACGGAGGAAAATTAAATTGAGAGTGTTGCCATTTCTGTGAGTGGTGGAGTCAGAGATTAGTGATAGGCCGAGGGAGGAGTTAAGCATTAAAAGCAGAGAGGCAGATGAGGAGCTGGGGTCATTAGTAGGGATGTTGAAATCGCCAAGGATGAGAGTTAGGATTTCACAGGATAGGAAGCGGGGGAGCCAGGTGGCCAAGTGGTCTAGGAACAGGTGGGTGAGACTTGGGGGGCACTAAATAAATGCGACATGCAGGGGCAGTGGGTGGAATAGTCACAGGGTGCGGACTTCGAATGACTCGAAGGTGAGCGAGGAAACTGAGGGAATGACCTGGAAGGTACAGTTATGTGAGAGGAAAAATGTCTACTCCTGCACTGCGCCTGTCGTCTGTTCTGAAGCTGTAGGAGAACTGCAGGCCATGATAAGACAATGCAGCGTGGGAGGTAGAATCGGACCACTGTATCTAGGTTTCGGTGAGGGCAAGCAGGTTAAAGTGCTTTTTGGTGAAGAGGTCATGCATAGTTGGGAGTTTGTTGCATGTGGATTGGGAGTTCCATAGGCGCATTTGAATGGGGCAGGGGGGAGGGGGCATTTTGGTAGAGAGCAGTACGAGGTAGACCTGGGTTGGGGGATATGTCCCCTGTGGCGAGGAGTAGCAGAGTAGCGAGCGTGAGCACGTGGTTAGGGGATTTGTGTAGGTGGATGAGGTGTTTGTTGGCAGTATGGGGGGGGGTTGGAGACATCTGAGGAAGTTGAAAAGTGCATGAGAGCTCTGCATCGGTGAGGAAAGGACGGAGAGGCTGATGTGGATAGGGTTTGTTGGGGCTGGGCGTTGGAAGAAAGTGTTAAGACTTAAAAGGAAAATAGTAGTGGAGGTCAGTGCAAAGACAAAAGTATTTTCTTGCAGAATATGGACGATTGTGGATTTTACCTGTCTCCTGCTCTGTCAAACTGCGCTGAAAAACTGCATCATTCGACTGTATAATCATTTTATATAAGATTATACGCCACATCCAGGAGGGTTCTATCCTTGAGAACAATGTCAAATGTTTTTTAATGGTATTCAACAATGGGAGAAGATTTTCCCCTACTAATCCAGCCAAGAGGAAACAAAGGGTAATACTCAGGTATGGGATACTCCTCTCTACCCATTGGAAGGGGAACTCAGCTTGTACAGCACTCTCTAAGTCTTTCTTGATAAATCAGCCTAAGATTTGTGATTTATCAACATTGATTTTTATAGTAGGAGATTTTCCCAAAATCTTCTAGAATTTGAAAGGTAGGTCTCAAAGATTAAAGAGGCTCAGGTATGGCAATAATGATATCATCAGCGAAAAGACTTATTTTGTCTTGTCTATGGCTAGCAGAGATACTCTGAATATTTGTGTAGGAGCGAATAGCCTCTGCTAATGGTTTTATTATCAAAGTGAATAACAGAGGGTATTGCCCCCTAATGTATATATACAGATAACTATGTATAAATACATTAGGGGACAATATAAGGATCTCTCCCATGACCTGTTTATACCAAGGACTGTGACAGTAACAAGAGGGTATCCTCT
The DNA here is from genome assembly GCA_035609135.1 of Eleutherodactylus coqui. Classification (NCBI taxonomy): domain Eukaryota; kingdom Metazoa; phylum Chordata; class Amphibia; order Anura; family Eleutherodactylidae; genus Eleutherodactylus; species Eleutherodactylus coqui. The sequence continues at coordinate 227,037,680 of CM069410.1, read as the reverse complement.
ACTTCTAGAAGAAAGCAGGTTCAGGTTTCATCACCAGCACAGAAGGGGGTTCTTTACTGTAAGAGCAGTAAGGCTGTGGAACTCTCTACTGAAGACATGGTGATGGCAAAATCCATAGAGGAATTTAAGATGGGACTAGATGTCTGTCTAGAACATCTATGATGATACAGGATATAGACATTAGGTGACCAGTGAGGTTGATGATCAAATGTTGATCGAGGGATTACTTTGGCTGCCATCATGGAGTCAGGAAGGAATTTCCTTCCTCCAAATGAGCTAAATGGCTGCTTGTTTTTTTGTTTTTTTTTGCCTTCCTCTGGACCAACAAGGGGGAGGGGGTTGAAACAGGCTGAACTAGATGGACATGGTCTTCATTCAACCTAGTATACTATGTTACTATGTTAAAGGACATCCTGCCTGGTTCCGTTGGTTATCTCAAATTTAGATAAAGTCCCATTCACCAGAACTCTATCCAAGGGAGAGAAATATAAAGCCTGGATAGCTTTCATGATATTCCCATCAAAGCCAAATGTTTGGAGGACCCAGAAAGCAAAACCCCTAATGAATTCTATCATTAAGTTAAAAAAAATGTTTTGAAAAGTTAATTAAAGTTAAAGTTTCAGCTCATGGATTGTATTCACAAGGGGAGCTGAAACTACTCACCTCCATCCTTCACAATGTCCCATGGCGCTCTGGTGCTTCCAGGACTTGCTGCGAGCTTCTGCGCATTGCGCATGCACTCCAGATAGAAAACGTCGCATGTAGAAGGCCCAGGAAATTTAAAAACTCTCTGCTCCTGGCTAGCATGAGAGCAGGGAGATGTCACCGGGAACCACTGTACATGGTCACAGGATCACCATTACCCAATTTAAAAAAAGTTAAAATTTCACCTCCCATCATGGATTCGATCCATGAGGGGAGGTGAATTTACTTACCTAAGGCCACTGGCGATTTCCCTCGAGGGAATCTGTATCTGCAGACCTTTACTCAGCATGTGCCCATCTGTAAGCTGGCAGACGCAAGCAGAGAAGCTGGGGAGGGCCCAGGAAATTTTAAATCTCCTTGCTCCCAGCTACTAAAGATAGCTGAGAGCCTGCAGCAGTGACTGAGGGGTGAGCGGCCCATGGTCATGTGACCACCATTATCCAATAGATAATATAGATCAGGTAAAAGTTAAAAAAAGAGTTGAAATTTAATCTCCCCTCATTGATGCGATCGATGAGTGAAGATGAATCTTCTTATCAGAGACATCCACATTTCGAACCTGACACGATCATCCTTCAGGGACCTTCCCCGGCTTCTGCATGTGCGCCTGCCGGCAAAATGCCAGAAGCATGCGCTGGAGCCTGGTAGCTTCCAGGAAAGTTAAAATCTCCTTGTTCCTGGCTACCAAAGGTAGCCGAGAGCCTGGAGTAGTGACTGGTGGCATTGTTGAACAGTCCCCACACATGTGATAAAAAAGTAGTGATCTACCTTAGGCGGGTCTCACACAACCGGATGGAAATTATGAATTCCTCATGCGTTGGATCTGCGGTAATACGCGGATCAATCAAATGCATTGGATTAAAAAAATTCCACTTGCAGAAATGAGAACGCAGCAGGTTCTATGTTACCACAGATATCCGCAGCATAGAGTCCATTGTGCTCTATGGGCGCAGATATACCCGCTGCTCATATGTAACTACATTGTGTGTAGGCTGCGGGTACCCGCATCATCGCTAAGTGACGGGGCAGGAAATATAAACAAAAGAGGTGTAATGCGCATGACCGCCTGTGTAAGTACGCAGTTATGCACAGTACATTACGTGGCCGTACGCAGCGCTATAGCCAAGCTCACAGCTGGGATCTGCTGTGGGCCTCCGCAAGTGGATTCCACATTCGTCCTTGTAAGTCCGGCGTTATTTAGATCGCTACCTAGAATACGCAATTTACAAGAAGCCTTGGAAGCGCTCGCCTTGCAGTTCCAGAAGCAGCTTGTTGAATGCCTTCTACTTGAAACCACCGCACCTCAGCAATCTTATGAAGCCTTACATAGCACCACTTTTTACACCCCATCCCTGCGACTGAAGTCAAGAAATACCCCCCAAAAAAGTCTGTGGAGGGGGGATTATGCTTTTTTCTGCACATGTGAGCAATGGGGACTGCAATTTATTTAGTTGTACCCTGAAATCCAATGGGTGTTCCCTCCATTAGAGGCCATGTGTCCAGTAAGTCCAAAATGGATATGTTTCTCAACGAAGAACAAACAGGAGTATCCCTTTTGCGACAAATGTCTTCATCCATATGTGTGCTCTACAAAAAAACTGTTTTAAAATGAAACAATTGGCAAAAAAAAAAAAGAAAATCGTAGCTTTTACCTTCTGCTTTGCTTAGATTCATTCAAAAACTGTGTGGTCAAAATGAATTTGTTAAGGGGTCTAGTTTTCAAAATGGGGTCAATTGTGGGGGTTCTCCATTATTTTGGCCGCTCAAGGTCTCTACAACTGGGCAATGGGGCCTAAAACACCTTCAAGCAAAATTGCTGTTCTGAAAGCCACCGGCTGCTCCTTTTGGTTTGAGCCCCGTTGTTCATAAGATCAGGGCCACAATGGGTATGACTCTGTAAACGGGACAAACGGGGGTATCCATTTTAGGCTGAAAGTCTCCATTCATATGTTTGCTGTACAAAAAAAAACTGTTATTAAAATGACACAATTGCCAAAAAATGAAAATCACTATTTTTTCCTTCTGCTTTGCTTAGATTCATTCCAAAATACACAGTACACCCATAGATAAATTTGTTAAGGGGTCCAGTTTTCAAAATGGGGTGATTTGTGGGTGTTCTCTTTGTTTTCGTCGCTCAAGGGCTCTACAAGTGTGCATTAGGGCCTAAATCACCTTCAAGCAAAATGTTCTGAAAGCCATCAGCTGCTCCTTTCTGGGTCCCGTTTTGCGAATTTCTCTGAACACAGGACAAACATGGTATCCATTCTGGGGTACAAATCCTCATTTTTATGTGCACTATAGAAAAAAAGTGTCTTTAAAATGACATATTTGCAAAATGTGAAATTTAATTTTTTCTCCTTTAAATTTCATTAAAAGGGTTGTCCCGTGAAAGCAAGTGGGTCTATACACTTCTGTATGGCCATATTAATGCACTTTGTAATATACATCATGCATTAAATATGAGCCATACAGAAGTTATACACTTACCTCCTCCTTTGCTGGCGTCCCCGTCTCCATGGCGCCGACTAAAGCTGCCTTTTCCTTCCATTAGACGCGCTTGCGCTGTGCGGTCTTCTGCTCTGTTGAATGGGGCCGCTCCAGCGTGCTCGCGCCGCACATGTCTTCTGCGCATGCGCAGACCAGCTCTCCGGCACGAGCACGCCGGAGCAGCCCCATTCAACAGAGCAGAAGACCGCACAGCGCAAGCGCGTCTAATGGAAGGAGAAGGCAGCTTTAGTCGGCGCCATGGAGACGGGGACGCCAGCAACGGAGGAGGTAAGTGTATAACTTCTGTATGGCTCATATTTAATGCACGATGTATATTACAAAGTGCATTAATATGGCCATACAGAAGTGTATAACCCCACTTGCTTTCACGGGACAACCCCTTTAACTCCTGAAAAGAAACTGTAGTGTCAAAATACTCATGACCCACCTCAGTGAATACATTAAGATGTATATTTTTTAAATAGGGTCCTTTGTGGGGGTATCTATCATTCTGATACAAAACAAAATGTTCCTCAAAATGTAAATATTTAATGTTAAGTTTGTACGTCTCCTAAATGGTTAAATAAAACCAAAGTTTTTCAAATGTGCATCCAGAATAAAGTGAACAGATGGAAATATAGGTCTTATCAAATATTTGTACAATATGTTTGCACAGTATGTTGCAGTTGAAAATGTGAAAAAAATTTTTTTTTTCAAAATGTTCCCATTTATGGCCCTTTCAATAAATATACACAAATTCTACGGAATCTAATTCTCTCACTTGAAATTTGGCACGAGTATTGATTATGTCATAAATAGGAAAAGTTAATGACCCCCAACTCGATTATTCAATTCTAAGTGCAAAAGAATTAGCGTCAAAATTTTCTGTACGGAATCTAATTCTCTTACTTCCCGATGTCATAGAAACTTGAAATTTCGGACAAGCATTGATTATGTCATAAATAGGAATAGTTAATGGGTCCTAACTAGAAATGAGCGAGTATACTCGCTAAGGCACTACTCGCTCGAGTAATGTGCCTTAGCCAAGTATCTCCCCGCTCGTCCCTAAAGATTCGGGGGCTGGCAGGGGGCGGGGAGCGGCGGGGGAGAGCGGGGAGGAACGGAGGGGAGATATCTCTCTCCCTCTCTTCCCCTCGCTCTCCCCTGCTCCCCGCCGCAACTCACCTGTCGACTAAGGCACATTACTCGAGCGAGTAGTGCCTTAGCGAGTATACTCGCTCATCTCTAGTCCTAACTAGATTATTCAATTCTAAGCGCAAAAGAATTAGCGTCCAAGTTTTACGTACGGAATCTAATTCTCTCACTTCCCCATGTCATTGAAACTTGAAATTTCGCACGAGCATTGATTATATCATAAATAGGAAAAGTAGGGCATGGAGCCTGTCCGCTGATACTGATGGCCGCTTGAGAACCGAGCTCCGTCAGAACGGCACCCATAAAGGACCTAACAGCCACTATTAAAAACCGAAATGAGGAGGAACATGAAGGAGAAGGGACCCGAGACCACGGGCACCCCATGGACTAACAAGGGGCAAGCCGATATGCAGCGGTACCTGAAAGAGAATAATAGCAGGTCACCGCTGCCTCTCCCCAAGATGGCGCCGAGCTGTGAAGCTGCTGCAGCTAACAGTAAGGAGGAGGAGGAGGAGATCTCCTCTGATGGGGAAGATAGAGAGACAGTCTCCAAGGGCTTTATGAAAGACCTTATATTGAATGCCCTGCACCCCATAATGAACGACCTGGCTAAAATAAAGGACGATATTAAAAACATGGGGCGCCGTGTGGAAGATTTAGAGACCGCCACAGCTTCTATTACCTCCCACTCCCTGGAACTGATGAAAGCTTTACAAAATCAGCATAACCACTTAAATAAAGCCTTAATTATGCACGAGGACTTAGAGAATAGGAACAGGCGATGCAACGTCAGCTTTAAAGGGCTCCCAGAATCGTGGGCCACAGAATGCCTCCCTAAGATCGCCAAAGATATCTTTGCAAACTTACTGGGTCTGGAAAGAGCCACCACTATAACCATTGAACGTATTCACAGGGCTCTTAGACACCCCCCCCCCCCCCCCCCGGCGACCTCTGAGCCCCCCGGGGACATAATCTGTAAACTGCTTTCCCTTCAAGACGCTATAGCAGTTCTCAGAGCTGCTAGGAGCCATAAAGATCTTCGTTATGCAGACGCTCCCATCCAGATATACCAAGATCTCGCTCCCTCCACTTTGGCCAAACGCCGACTGATGCGTCCTCTCTTAGAGGTGCTGAGAGCGAAAGAGATCAGATATGCCTGGTTATTCCCATTCGGCCTAGGCATCATTTACAAAGGCCGGAGAATAAATATTCATGCTCTAGAAGATCTGCAGATGTGCTGGGAAACTCTAGATCTGGAACCTGTGGATTTCCCTTGCTGGTTCCCGCTTTTAGAATTGCCTACCTTCACCAAGCTAGTGGCACCTACAATCTGGTGCACAGCGGGAGGCACAAAATCCCTTAGGAGCAAAAAGAAGAAAAGCAGGGACTCTACACCTGGGGGCGACTGAAGAGTCAAAGTCCTGCCACCTTTACTGGGTTGACCCCCCCGTGTGTGCCTTAGGCACTGGCCGGCCATAGTCTCTGTCCTCCCGAAGTGATCTCAGGGACTTGGGACAGTCTCCCCCTACTAGGGGTCTCGTGATGGCCTGCCCATGTGGGGCCCATGCCTAACTTGTTCCTGAATGTTGGTTCAGTGATTCCCATATTTGACATTTTTTACTTGCGATGTCTGACCCCCCTCTCCCCTTTTGATATATTTTATATGCTCCTCCTTGTTTCCTCTGATTTCTATAGGTCCTGGTTGGTGTCTGTCAGAACAGGCCCTGTGTGTGCAACAGTCTTTTTGATTGTTCTTATTGTTTCCCTAACCTATATCCTTACCCCTTTGTGTCCCCCCCCCCCTGTTCCTGCCCTTATCATCCCCAAGTACTCATCAGTGAGACCAGTGAGTTGGCTTAATATTTCTGACTCTATTCCTTCAATTAGCTACCGGATTGACGTCTCGAGACACCTCCAGTACAATCCATCATGGGTGACCACCTTCGTAGTACCTCCTTCAATGTCAGAGGTCTGAATTCACCACATAAAAGACACAACGTGGTTCAGCTCCTACGAAAATATAACACCAAAATTGCCCTCCTCCAGAAGACCCATTTCAAGAGGGGTAAGTGTTTGGCCCTTCCGGGCAAGCAATTCACACAATGCTTTCACAACCCCCATCCGTCCTCTGCCTCGAAGGGTGTCACAATCGTCTTCCACAGATCCATATTTTTCAGGTGCGAGATCCAATACGCGGATGGAGAGGGTAGAGCCCTCTTTTTGAAAGGCTCAATAAACTGGAAAGTAACAATAGCTAATCTTTATGCCCCCAATTCAAATCAGATCCCATGGCTCTTAGGTCAATTAGAGGCTCTCCGAGAGTTCACAGTTGGCCCTATTTTACTGGGCGGAGATTTTAATGTCACCTTAAACCCACTCTTGGACTCCTCAACGGGTCGCTCGCAGGTCCCGCAACTGAAACTTAGGAAGCTCCTACGTTGCTTGGCGGGCTTGGGAGTCGTGGATGCATGGCGCCAGTTCTCTCCCTCTGTAAAGGATTACACTTACTTCTCACAGGTCCACTCTTCGTTTCAACGGTTGGATTATGTATTCCTTTCTTCCACACTTCTAGCCTCCCTGACCGGCGCAAAAATAGAACCCATTACTATATAAGACCACGCCCCGTTACATGCAGACCTCCTCCCTATGCAGCCCAGCCCACGGGAATGGAGATGGAGCTTAAACCCCTCTCTTTTCGACTCCCCGGAGGACAAAACTTTCCTTATTAATCAGCTGAAAGAATTCTTTCAGATAAACTCATCACAGAACCAAACAATCCCGCTGGTGTGGGAGGCACATAAGGCCTTCGTAAGAGGGATCCTAATTGCCTTGGGATCCAAGAAAAAGAAACTCCAGCAGAAGGATATAGACAATCGCTTGTCCCAAATTGCTAAACTGGAATACACAGTTAAACTTTTTCTGAATAAAGAGAACCTAGAAAAACTGACTAGCTTAAAGGGGTTGTCCCGCGGCAGCAAGTGGAGTTATACACTATGGCCATAATAATGCACTTTGTAATATACATCGTGCATTAAATATGAGCCATACAGAAGTTACATATACCTCGCCCTAGTAAGTACGGATGCTGAAAAGGCTTTTGACTGTGTAGATTGGTCATACATGCGTACGGTACTCGCCCACTTCAATTTCCCTCCCTCCTTTTTTTCCGCTATCTTCTCTCTTTACCCCGAACCCCACGCCAGACTAAAAATTAATGAAGCGCTCTCCCCGGCATTTGAGATCAGTAATGGTACTCGTCAGGGATGCCCCCTCTCCCCTACCCTGTTCATATTAGCATTAGAACCGTTGTTACAGAGTGTCAGACTAAACCCGGAGATTGGTGGTCTATCGGTGAGGGTCCAAGAACTCTTGGCCGCAGCGTTTGCGGACAACATAGTGTTCGTGGTCACGGACCCAGAAAATAGTATTCCCAAGCTCATCTCGCTTCTAGATCAGTTCGGGTCTCTCTCAAATTTTAAAATCAACTTTACCAAATCGATGATTTTAAATATCTCCATTCCCTTAAACCGAGCAAAGGCCATGAGGGACAGTTTCTAACTTTCGTGGTCTGACTCGGATATCGATTTCCGGGGGGTGAAATTGACAAAGAAGATAGGGAACCTTTACTCTACCAATTTTTCCCCCCTTATTTCGAAGATTAAAAACCTCTTGCACGACTACGATTTACCCAACGTTTCGTAGTTTGGCAGAAAGAACATCTTAAATACATATATTCTATTCTCTATAAGATAAGTATGCTTCCGATCCACCTCCCGGGGACCTTTTTTAAGACCATGAGATTAATTTTTACAAAATATATCTGGAGACAGAGGAGACCCAGATTAGCATACAGCCTCATGATGAAGGGGAGATCGGGGGGGGGGGGGGGGGGGGGATTGGACTGCCATGCATCCACGACTTCTATTTGGCCTCGTACCTAAGCTACTGGATGGAGCTGGTTAGTCCACTGAGAAACCCCTTTCTGGACCATTTGGCTGAGGCCTCACATGATACCCCCCTCTTGGAGACACTCTGGTTTCCCCAAAAAAACATATACAGAAAGCAAAACTTTAATCCCCTCCTGAGAGGCCCATGCGAGATGTGGGATTCAAGAGAAGACATGCTTGCTAAGAGACCCCCTGCTTCCTACCCAGCTTTCAGGGATACCCCGGCGACCCATGCCTTTGGTCTAAGTTCAATGTCAGAACATTTAGAGACCTCCAGACACTAGCACACCTGGGCTCGGAAGTGGCCCCCCAGTCTCTTCTACCCAAACAGCCCTTTTCCTTCTTACAGAAAGCACATGTTAGGGGCATCTTAGGAGATTTCCTTAAATCTAATACGTCTACTAGACCCCTCTCGGAGTTTGAAAAAACTCTGGCAGAGGGCAAATACACACCCAGGAAAATCTAATTTCTCCGCAGGCGGTTCATAGCCCCCCCTCAATTCTCCAGACCAACTTTCATAACCTCCTGGGAGAAAGAACTAGGTATTAAACTATCGCCGAACGAGATCGACCTAATCCTAAAAATGGCCTACGGACTGTCTCCTTGCATTATCTCGCAGTAGTCCCACTACAAACTTTTAGTCCGCTGGTATAGGAACCCCCAGTGGCTATTCGACCATAAACTTGCCTCTCACCAAAACTGCTGGAGATGTGAAGCAGGGCCAGGCTCATACCTGCACCTTTGGTGGGAGTGCCCGATTGTGACGCCCTTCTGGCAACAAATTGAGACGACTCTGCGGAAACTCTCCCCCAATTTTAAAATAACTCCTGAGATAATATTTTTATGGAGACCTTCACCAGGGTTCCATCCCCTAAAACAGAAATTGCTTGCGTATCTAATCGACGCCGCAAAAGCACTTATCCCCCTTCTATGGCTCCAAAAGAACCCACAATCACCGAGTCAATGGATTGACAGAGTCGATTCAACTTGTAATCTGGAAGAACTAGTTGGTTGGGCGAGGGGCACCCATGACGGATTCCTGGAGACCTGGAGCCCTTGGAGAGCCATCAGACCCGACCTGTAGAAGACATTTGTGGTAGTGAGAGGACCTGGAAGCCTAAACGTCCTTACCAGTCAGGCTGCAACCCGCACATTCTCTTTCCGGCTCCCGACCCAGAGCAAGGAAGATGAGCGACCTACAAATGCCAGTCAGGCGTGGGCCCTATCTCAGGTCTTACGCTACCCGTTCCCTCTCACCAACCTCCCCCCCCCCCCCCTCCACCCCACCACCTCTGTATGTCTCCCCATGGATTTACCCTCTCAGGTTTTGTCAAATTGTAATGTGCTTTGATTGTATGATGAGAATGTTAATGAGTAAACTCCCTATCTTTGGGAAATGTGTCCAACGTCATGTTCATACCCCCCGTGTTATACAAAATCTTCAATAAAAATTTGATTTGAAAAAAAAAAAAAATAGAAAAAGTAAATGGGTCCCAACTCGATTATTCGATTATTCAAGTCTAAGCGCAAAAGAACTAGCGTCCAAATTTTACATACGTAATCTAATTCTCTCACTTCCCGATGTCATAAAAACTTGAAATTTGGCACGAGCATTGATTGTGTAATAAATAGGAAAAGCTAATGGGTCCTAACTCGATTATTCAACTCTAAGCGCAAAAGAATCAGCGTCCAAATTTTACGTATGGAATCTAAATCTCTCACTTCCCGATGTCATAGAAATTTGAAATTTGGCACGAGCATTGATCGTGTCATAAATAAGAAAAGTTAATGGGTCCCAACTCGATTATGCAATTCTAAGCGCAAAAAAATTAGCATCCAAATTTTACGTACGTAATCTAATTCTCTCACTTCCTGATGTCATTTTATATAAAGGAAATGTCGCATGTTTACCTCCACATGGTGTTTCCTGGGTAACGCAAAGAACCATGCAAAATGGTGAACATATTTTTTTCCTCTGTATCTCTAAACTAACCACGACTTCATAAGATTTTCCATGTTAACACCAGATAAACAGCAGTACCAAATTAACTCGGGCGAAGTCAGGTATATCAGCTAATATATATATATACATTGAGTATGGGCCATAGATACCCACGTCATCACTAAGCGATGGCCCAGGAAATACAAACATGCGGAATCTGACCCGGTCGTTAGAAGACAGTCTAAAAGTACTTTTACATGGGATAACTCTTGGGCGTCTCAAAGACTATCACTCCTGTGCTTCCACATTGGAGTGACAGTCATTCAGTGAATGCAGGCAGAGCGCACCAGAGGTCTCTTCTGTCCCCTCCATTCACTGTGAAGAGACAGACGTTCATAGATGACTGACTCCCTGTTTAAACTGAGTGAGAAGTTACTTATTAGTCTCTGTGTTTCAGTGATCTTGAATGAAGCAACTAGTGACTAATGAGTAATTTCTCCTTCTACAGTCTGTCACGTTCTGGGTTTACACGGGACAACTATCAGGTCAAAATCACCAATTTGAGCGATTTGTGACTCAGTTGGCCCTTGTAAAAGTATCCTAAGTTTGCACCTTCTAGTTATTAGACAGTATTAGTAAATCTGCCTCATTCTGTTTGAAGAAAGCAATTCTGTAATGACAAGTAAAATACTGTGCAGATAAGAGGAAGAGGAGTGAAGATTACACTTATGTGTTATTATAATCTTCCAGGAAGCTCCTCTATGATGTAATACCGCAGTTCTTGCTTTCCTGTTCCTGACCACCATGTGGTGAGGTGGAGTCTGTATGGTGTTTCATTCTGATCTGCAAACAATTATGAAATATGGACATTTTGGAGCTTAGTAATGCATTAAAGAAGAGTGCATAGAATGTCATCTGTGTATAGTTACATGATGGCCAAGAAGGGAAAACTAAGGTCCGTAAGCTTAATATTAAAGGCGCCCTCTGGAATATTTATAGTATATTACTAATATCCCGCCCCATGCTGCCCACAGCACTTTACCATATACTTGCCTGTCTGACAATGTACCTTTTCTTTGTTCCGGCAGTGTGTCACATGACCTGCACCTTCACTGCCATCACAGGTATGTCCCATATACATAGCAAGAAGCAGATACTCCTTGCCCTGTTTATAGGATGTCACTGATGATGTTCTATGCATGGAGATTCCTGGACGACATTGGCTGCTGTGGTAATGTGTATATATAAACATATCACCGCTGCAGTCAGTGTACATACCGACTGGTGGTGTGAATGGGGCAGCGGCGGGGAAACTGCCAACTGTGGTGTAGAAACTTCAGCTTTTCAGTATCTTGGAAAGCTGAGTGCTGAAGTGGAGCTTTGAAGTAGGCTTCAGCAAAGAATGTCACTTCGTCCCAGGGGGTCTGTGGTGTCCCAGGGCCCCTGCAAAACAGAGCTAGCAAATGTTTACAATAGGAGATAAGAACAGGAAAACGCCTTCACACCCCAGTAAGTTCTCCTCCCCATTTCTCGGAGTTGGTTCCAGGAGATCTGATAACTTTAGTGGGCAAATCATCACAAAGAGATTTCTCTCTCAAACAAAGAAAAGTGTCATTTGGTAATTATGACTGATCTGTACATGGCAGCCCGCTGACAAGGATATTTTATGAAATGTCACATCACCATGAATAAGATGCAGGGACTCCTATCCTTGTGGGATGCTCAGAAACCCAGAACCGCATATCTGGGAAAATATAGATCAGAACATATACGTGTGTAGACTCCATGCGTAGGTAAAATCATGACTAAAAGTATGTCGCGCCTATGTTCCTGATCAGATAACCTCGTGTGGAGATCTGACTGAAAATAGGGAATTATGATTTTTCAGAGTTTCTACAATCCCCACCCTCCCTTCTCTGTGTGACTTCAGGGGGGTAGGAATAAGGTGTGTACTGAGGGATCCTTTAAAATGTGGGACCCCACAGGCCCAAATTGTCTGCCGCTTGGAGTCAACTATGAAAAGACTGTCCTGAATTCTGTGCAATTCCACACAAAGACTGATAATTTTCTTTTAATTTCTCCTGTTTCTTTTAACTCATTTAGGACCAGGCACTGTAAATATACGGCGCCTGGTCCCGAGCTTTAAGCCCAGCCATATGTAAAATTACGACGGGAATTAAAACCTCCTGCTTCTGTAATCAATCAGTAGAAGGATGGGTTGTCAGCTGTTAGTAACTGCTGATAACCCAGAGGAGAAGGCAGGAGGGGTTTTTAACCTTTTCTTCCTTCTCCTTCCTCGAGTACACAGTGCTCAATGAGCGCAGTGTACTAAAAAGCCTGGGGGTCACGTGACTGCCAGGATTCCCTGTGATAGCAGAGCTGCAGGGTTGTAGTAGACCCTGACCAACTCTGTCAGTGACTAATATCATTACAGGGGATGTTTTTCCCTGGAACTGCGTCTCCTATGGATGAACCAGCTACAGTGGGAAAATGTCAAATAAAAAAATAAAAAAATACGTGTGAATGTTCCCCAGAGGTCTTATGTGACATCATGGGGGACATAGATAGTAAAAAATAAGATTACATAAATAAATAAAACAAAATTGTAGAATAAAACAACAGTATATACATAAAAAAGAAAATAAACCAAAGCTGACGCCAACCAAAGCCATTGCTACATGCGCCCTGTAATCCAAAATCATACATATTATATATCAAAACGTCCAAAACAAAATGAGGTACCCATCCCCATACTTTATTTTAGAGTAAATATACTAATTTAAAAAAAAATACTAGAAATTTAAAAAAAACACTTTTTTTTAGCTTTTTACCCCAATAAAACAGAAAACAAAACACAGTAAAAAATAATTTTGGTAGCTAAAGGAAAAAGAATAGGGCAGTAAAACCGACACATTGGTAAAATCCCTAAAAAGTGGCTGGTCCTTAGAGTGCTTTCAAACGAGCATGGCCATGTGCGTACATATGTGCGCACAAAACCACAGGTCTTTTAAAACCATTGGACCCTATGGTGTGTTCACATGTCTGTGTTTTACAAGCGAGCAAATGCACATACCTGAAAAACATAGGACATGCATGCACTATAGGTCCATGATGCATGTCAATATTCCCCAGCGGGGAGTCCCCTTGTCACTGAACACTGTGACTGCATTGACACAGTGTTCAGTGACAAGGGGACTCCCAGTGGGGAGTAAAGAATCAGCTGTCACAGTTGTGGCAGAGGATTTCTTCATCTCTGCCGGGAGTAAAGAATCCCCTGCCACGGCTGTGGCAGGGGATGGCAATGTTCTCCCATTGATTTCAATTTGACCAGCGCTTCTGCAGTCCCATTGAAAACAATGGGCTGCCGGCGAGCCCTGCCGGGATTTTCGGGGAAGGGCTTTAAATATAAGTATATATGTATATACTCACCTCTCTGCAGCTGCCGGGGCTCAGGCGCGTCTTCGCCCTGCACTGCTCTGAATCTCTTTCAGCAGGAGGGGATTTTTGATAAGATATATATTTCCAACTGTTTACTTTATTCTGGATGCACATCTGAAAAACGTTTTGTTTTTTTTAACCATTTAGGAGACGTACAAATTTAACATTGATTATCAACATTTTAAGGAGCACTTTGTTTTCCTGCACTAAGCCAAGATTGCAAAGGCTCATAGGTGTCAGAATGATAGATACCCCCAAAATGACCACATTTTAAAAGCTACACCCCTTATTGTATTCACTGAGGGGGTCAGGAGTATTTTTACCCCACAGTTTTTTTCAGGAATTACTGCAATTTAGAGAAGAAAAAATACAATTTCATATTTTTGCAAATACGTCATTTTAAAGGCAGTCTTTTTCCTATAGTGCACATGAAAATGAGGATTTAAACCCCAAAATGGATACCCCTGTTTGTTCTTTGTTCATAAACATACCCGTTGTGGCCCTAATACTATGTCTTCCTGCACAACGGGGCCCAAAATAAAAGGAGCAGCCAGAGGCTTTCAGAACAGAAATTTTACTTGAAGGCATTTTAGGCACCATTGACCACTTGTAGAGCCCTTAAGTGGCCGAAATGATACAGAACCCCCACAAATAACCGCATTTTGAAAACTAGACCCCTTAACAACTTTATCTAGGGGTGTACTGCGTATTTTTACCCCTCAGTTTTTGAGCGAATCTAAGCAAAGCAATAGGAAAAAAATTCGATTTTCATTTTTTTGACAATTGTGTAATTTTAAAAATAGGGTTTTTTTTTATACAGAATACTTAAAAATGAAGACTTTCACCCCAAAAATGGATAGCCCCGTTTGTCCTGTGTTCAAAAACATACCCATTGTGGCCCTAATCGTATGTCTGTACAGAAAGGGGGCCCAAACAGAAAGAAGCAACCGGTGGCTTTCAGAACAGGCATTTTGCTTGAAGGTGTTTTAGGCCCCATTGCGCACTTGTAGAGCCATTGAGTGGCCAAAACTACAGAGAACCCCCACAAATGACCCCTTAACAAATTGATCTAGGGGTGTTCTGTCTTTGTTTACCCCACAGTTTTTGAATTAATCTAAGCAAAGCAGTAGGAAACAATTACGATTTTCATCTTTTTGGCAATTGTGTCAATTTAAAAACTATTTTTTTGTACAGCACACATATGAAGGAAGACTTTCACTCCAGAATGGTGTACTCCATGTTCAGAAACATACGCATTGTGGCCCTAATCTACTTACAGGACACATGGCTAGGCCCATAATGGAGGGAACACCTGAACTGAATAAATTCCTCACTTGTGCGGAAAAAAATTTGACTCCCTTAAAATAATCCCCCTCCGTGCCCTTTTTGGCATTCCCTAAATCTTAGATAAAAGTAATAATGTAAACTGTGTAGTATGTCCAAAGACGGGTAATTACGGAGGCTGGTTGGGATGGGCACATTCGGCAAAAATACTGGGTATCCCTCCTCCTCCCATGCTTTCTGGGGGGTATTTCTTGACCTCAGTGATAGGAATGGGGTGTAAAAAGTGGTGCTTTGCAAGCTTACAAGGCCTCACAGAGGTGGAAAGAAGGCGAGTAGGGATGAGCGAACGTGTCCGTTACGGACACATCCGCACCCGGACACCGGCTTTGCCGAACACTGCAGTGTTCGCGCGTAAGTGTCCGGGTGCCGCCGGGGGGCGGGGAGATGCGCGGCGGCGCGGGCGGCAGTAGCGGGGAACAGGGGGGAGCCCTCTCTCTCTCCCTCTCCCCCCCACTCACCGCCGCACCCCCCCGCGCTGCCACGGCGGCCCCCAAACTTTTTCGCCCGAACACTGAAGTGTTCGCAAAGTTCGGTGTTCGGGCGAAAAAGGGGCGGAGCCGAACGTGTTCGCTCATCTCTAAAGGCGAGCGTTACTGGAGCTTTTTGTGAATGATGTATTACTGGTAGCGTTCTGAATAACGCCCTGGGTACGGCCGTGTAATGTACTGTGCATGACTACGTACTCACACAGAATGGCCTAGCACAGAGAATGGCATAAGGTAGATCGCTATCTTTTTATCATGTGATCGGGGACCGCTCAACGAGGCCACCGGTCACTGCTCTAGGCTCTCGGAGGCCTTTGGTAGCCGGGAGTAAGGAGATTTCAAATTTCCTGGGCCCTCCCCAGCTTCTGCGTATGTGTCTGGCATTTTGCCAATGGGCGTATGCTTAGAATTTGGGTAACTGCCGTGGGGGAGGATTGCGTTGGGGTTCAAATACGGAGGCCTCCGGTAAAAAGTTTCATCTTCTCTCACCGATCGCATCAGTGAGGGGAGCTGAAACGTCAATTTTTGTTTTACGTGATCGCCATTATCCACGTGACCAGGAACCGCTCACCACAGCTCCCCGTTATATCTACAGGCTCTCGGCTACCTTTGGTAGCCAGGAGCAGGGAGGTTTTAAGTTTCCTGGGCAATCCTTGCCTTTTGCCGATGGATAACAGTGATCATGTGATGGGGAACCGCATACAATGGTCCCCGGTAACATCTCCCTTCCCTACAACTATGTTTGACAGCCGGGTGCAGGCAGACTTTAAATTTGCCGGGCCCTCCGGCCTTCTGCGAATGCGCACCACATCCGGGCATGCGCAGAAACCCGTGGCAGGTTTCGATCGCCGTGGAACATCACGGAGGATGGGGATGAGTATTTCCAGCTGCCCTCATGAATTTGGTCTATGAGGCAGCTGAAACTAACTTTTTTTAACTTTTCCGTGATCGCCGGTATCTGTTGGATGCCAGCGACCACGGGCCCGGGACTGACCACCAATGATATCTCCTGCCTCCTGGCTACCTTCAGGAGCCGGTAGCCCGGAGATTTCAAATCTCACGGGCGATCCAGGCTTCTGCGCATGTGCATGACACGATACGCCCAGTAATGGTTATATGGGCAGCATGAGTCATCACCCTCTTCTACCCCCTGTTACCTTTTTTGTTATCTCTATTACTACAGATGGACTTCACAGGACAATGAGCAGTGGAATGAAAATTAGAAGGAAAGGAGACTCCAAGTGGTCAGCACTAAAGAGGGATTTTTCAGTACAAAATGTAATTTTAGGTAAATAAAGTAATTTACACTTTTGCTATTTATCACATTAGTGCAAATTGTTTGAAAAGTTAATAAGCATATAAAGGTCATTGAGCTACTGGGCATTTTTTGCCTGCAAGGAGAAAGCTTTCCTTCCCAGTCTGGTAAAATTTGTATTCAATAAATATAACATGCTAAGCATACTATATATAAGCGATACAGCATGAGTGACATCTGCTTCTAAGTATAATGTAGTCACTCCAGGGATTCAACAGTTAAGGTCCAACTTTACTGCTGTTATTTCAGTCCATAAAAAGCTTTTGCTAATTGATCATTCCTAATGTCCCATTTAGAGGGCAACATAACAAGTAAACCTCAAGGGGCACACAGAAACCAGTAACTGATTCAAATCCGGTGGTCACGGATATAGACAACAACAGATAATGAGCCGGAAGAGAACTTACAGCAGTAGGGGGCGGGGCTTAGGGGCTGGTGGGATCTCTGAGTTCTCAGACCATTGAGGCAGTAGTCATGGAGGAAGCCGCCAGCATGTGGTAGCAGAGGAAATACATAAAGGGGTTGTTCCATCTGGTCGGCGCTTCTTAGAATAAAGCTGCCCCATTGATCATATGACAGTTGTTAGTTCGGCTTATCTAAAGGTGCGTTTACACAGAATTATTATCATTCAAAAAATTGCTGCATAAAAAGCCATTTATATAGGCTTGCATTACAATAAGATACAAAATGGAGCCAATTATATTTGCACTACAAGGTAGTTACAGGAAACTCATCTGTACTCATTTCTATATATATATATATATATATATATATATATAGCTACTATTGTTTCTCTTCCTTACATAAAAATCTTCTTTCTTTGTCTTTTGCAGTTACTATAGTTGTAATCTTTGTTGGTACTCACTACACCTTTTCCTTCCCACTGCAGGTAAGCTCCTTTTCTTCCTCCTGCTCCTTACTTGATATGTCTTCTTCTCTCACCCAAACTGTACTCCCTGCAATGACAGGAATTCTTTCAACCAACCCATGCAGGGAGGCTACTCCACCAATCACAGGGCTTCTCTGTCACCTCACTCACTGGCAGCCAATCCCATCGCCGTTGCTATATAGTAAAATGGCCGATGGGAACAGGGCAGCTGATAGCTAATGAAGAAGCAGGAAGGTTGTAAGGCAGATTATGCAAGACTGATCTAACATTAAATGAACACTATTTGTGCATGTACCACTTAAAAGTCTTTTTTGCAAACTTTGCGCGATTGCACATGAAAAAAAAAACATACAAGAACTATGTATTAGAAAGATCGGGCAATGCCTGTTTTTTTCTTGATCGTAAGCATATTGCTCAAGGATCACGCTAGTGAAAACGAAACCATTGAAATCAATGGCTTTCCCTCTTCACATTTTGTGGGCATGAGCTTCACGTTAGCAAAATTATTCACAAGCATACTTGTCTGTTTAGGCCATAAGAATTGCAGATGTTGTAGACGTAGACTAAAACCAAAAAATGTCCTCTGTGGAATAAATGTTGATTCCACCGAAGTTGAATCCTTCCCTTACAGTAATTCTCCTCTCTGGCTCAAAAAGTGAGATACACCCAACTATTATTTCCATATGCCTTAATAGGACACATGGGAAGTGGTTAAACAGATGGAACAATCCCTTTAAAAGTTACTGTAGGAATCTATTTTTGTGGTTTAGCAGATCAGGTGTAGAAGATAAGATACACATGGAAGTAGCACACTTATAAGCAGTATCACACAAGGCATCATCCAATCTAAGGTCCTAATGACGCATCTCATGGTCAAGCACAGATGTATTTAGATACAAATTACTATTTATATAAAGGCAGTGACTATTTCACACGTCTTACTTCCTTTTATTTTACTCAGGAAGATACCAGCAGAAACCAAGTTCTCTCTTTAGATCTGACAGCATTGTCTCCATCCATCATGTCCACAGAGACGTCCGTGTTATTACTCTGTAAGTACAATCATCTTCATGTCTGTTGGTGTCTGTCTGATGGGGAATCATAGGAGGGGTTCAATAATGTCATATAATACTGGACATTACTACAAGTTACCGGTCTACACACCAAGTCTGTCCCCAAGGAAAACACATGGATGCTCCACTGTACCGAAATGCATTAGGCTGCTACATTAGCACTCACAGAGCTCTGGATTCTGATATGTAAAGTATAAGAATAAATTGTTATAACAGTTAGTCTCTATAATGCAAGTGTAGCAACACTAATGTGTTAATTCAATAGGTATTCAGTAGAGGGTCAAAGATTATAGATATGTTTATTAAAATAAACACCTATAACTAGAGATGAGCGAGCACACTGGTCCGAGCTTGCTACTCGTCCGAGTATTAGGGTACTCAAGATGCTCGTTACTCGAGACGAACACCACGTGGTACTCGAGTCAATTGCATTTCCTTCCCCGCATGTTTAGTGTCATTTTCTGGCCAATAAACATGCAGGGAAGGCATTACCACTTCCTGCAGTGAAGTGCCCCCCCCCCCCCCACAATAGTGAGTGGCTGGCGAAATCAGGTGACTGTCAAGTACTTAAAGTGGTTCCGCCCGCGGCTCGCCTCAGACACATGCTGGCAGTGGCTAGGGAAAGTGCTGATGCTTATACAGGGATAGTGTTAGCATAGGATCCTGTCTTCAAGAACCCCAACGGTCCTTCTTAGGGCTACTCCTCATCCTGTGATTTACTGTTGTGGCTGGCTGGGAGCAGTAGTGCACCATTTTTTTAAGCATCTAGGCCTTTGCAAGCCATTACAGCTATACTGTTCTGTGTGTGCAGTGCCGTAGCCAGAGTTGAGGGAAAGAGCTACTTATATAGGGAAAGTGTTAAAGTAGGATCTTGTCTTCAAGAACCCCAATGGTCCTTCTTAGGGCTACTCCTCATCCTGTTCTTACTGTTGTGGCTGGCTGGGAGCAGCAGTGCATCATTTTTTTTCATTACGCATCTAGGCCTGTTCCCGGTCTTTCACTTATAGCGTTCTCAGCCTGCAGTGCATTACACCGAGGTCTCACAGTGAAACAGCACTCTAATATTTCCTAGGCTACTGCAGAGTATTTCAGTTATAGCGTTCTCAGTCTGCAGTGCATTACGCAGAGTTTAGGGACAGAGTTGCCTATATAGGGAAAGTTTTACAGTCGTGATCCTCTGTACAAGAATCCTAACGCTCCTTTTTAGGGCAACTTCTCACCGTGTGCATTATAGTTGTGGCTGGCTGGGAGCCGTAGTGCATCATTTTTTTTTATTAGTCATATCGGCCTGTTCCCAGCCTTTCACTTTAAGCGTTCTCAGCCATTCTCAGTGCATTACACCAAGGTCTCACCGTGACACAGTACTCTAATATTTCCTAGGCTACAGCAAAGTATTTCAACTCTGCCGCTGTGCAGAGCATCTGACAATACCCTTTCCTTGAGGAGGGTTGAGATAGCCGCAGTTACCAGCACTATAAACTGGCTTTAGAGTCTTCTCCCACTCCATACAGCCTCTCTTATCTACAAGACTCTGTGAGCGGTAAATTACCCTTAAAGGGGTTGTCCCGCGCAGAAACGTTTTGTTTTTTTTCAACCCCCCCCCCCCCCCCCCCGTTCGGCGCGAGACAACCCCGATGCAGGGGTTAAAAAAGAACACCGCACAGCGCTTACCTGAATCCCCGCGGTCCGGTGACTTCTTACTTACCTGCTGAAGATGGACCGCAGGGCTTCTGTGCGGTCCATTGCCGATTCCAGCCTCCTGATTGGCTGGAATCGGCACGTGACGGGGCGGAGCTACACAGAGCCGGCATCCTGCACGAGCGGCCCCATTGAGAAAAGAAGAAGACCCGGACTGCGCAAGCGCATCTAATTTGGCCATTAGGCGCCGAAAATTAGGCGGCTCCATGGAAACGAGGACGCTAGCAACGGAGCAGGTAAGTGAAAAACTTCTTATAACTTCTGTATGGCTCATAATTAATGCACAATGTACATTACAAAGTGCATTATTATGGCCATACAGAAGTGTATAGACCCACTTGCTGCCGCGGGACAACCCCTTTAAGTATCAGCGCAAGACTGCTGGTTAATTTTTTCAAGTCACAGCATAGAGCCTCCGCTATCTGCAAGTCTCTGTGTGCGGTGAATTAGCCACTGTTGTCAGCGCTGTCCAGTGTGGTAATTTATTTCGGCTCTGCTCTATCCTTAATCCGCCATAATGAGGAGTAGGGGTAAGGGTCGAGGATGTAAACGTGGACGAAGACGCGGACACGAGTGCCCAATTGAGGGTGTGGGCACAGGCCAAGTTCCTGGGTGGGGTGAATTACAGACAGCTGCTGAAGGATTAGGAGAGAGGCAAGTTTCTGGGCTCCCCAGCTTCATATCACAATTTGCAGGTCCGCGTGGTAGACCTTTATTACAAACAGAGCAGTGTGAGCAGGTCCTGTCGTGGATGGCAGAAAATGCTTCCGGCAATGTATCGCCCTCCCGGTCTTCTACGCAGTCCACTACTCCCAGCCTAGAGACTGCAACTCTGAATCCTCTGGCTGCTGCTCGTCCTTCCTCCCAGCCTCCTCACTCCATGAAAATGACATATTCTGAGCAGGCAGACTCCCAGGAACTGTTCTCACGTCCCTGCCATGAGTGGGAAAAAACGGTTCCTCTCACCTGAGGAGTTTGTCGTGACCGATGCCCAACCTTTGGAAAGTCCGGGTGATGAAGCTGGGGACTTCCGGCAACTGTCTCAAGAGCTTTTTGTGGATGAAGATGATAAAACACAGTTGTCTGTCAGTGAGGTAGTAGTAAGGGCAGTAAGTCCGAGGGAGGAGCACGCAGAGGATTCGGAGGAAGAGCTGCTGGACGATGAGGTGACTGATCCCACCTGGTTTGCTAAGCCTACTGAGGACAGGTCTTCAGAGGGGGAGGCAAGTGCAGCAGCAGGGCAGGTTGGAAGAGGCAGTGCGGTGGCCAGGGGTAGAGGCAGGGCCAGACCGAATAATCCACTAACTGTTTCCCAAAGCGCCCCCTCACGCCATCCCACCCTGCAGAGGCCGAGGTGCTCAAAGGTGTGGCAGTTTCTCACTGAGAGTGCAGACGACCGACAAACTGTGGTGTGCAAGGTTTGTCGCGCCAAGATCAGCCGTGGAGCCACCACCACCAGCATGCGCAGACATATGATGGCCAAGCACCCCACAAGGTGGGATGAAGGCCATTCACCGCCTCCGGTTTGCACCACTGCCTCTCCCCCTGTGCCCCAACCTGCCACTGAGATCCAACCCCCCTCTCAGGACTCAGACACGACCGTCTCCCGGCCTGCACCCATTACCTCACCTCCGCTTTCCTCTGCCCCATCCAGCAATGTCTCTCAGCGCAGCGTCCAGCCGTCGCTAGCGCAACTGTTTGAGAGCAAGCGCAGAATTGCGGGCCAGAATTGCGGGCCCCAGCTCGGTGCTGGTATCTGCGGCGGTGTATGCTTCCTCCACTAAACCACCCTCCTCCTCCTCCTCCTCCTAGGTAACCTCTGTCTCGCAATCAAGATGTGTCAGCAGCAGCACGTCGCCAGCAGTCGGTGTCGCGTGGCAGCACAGCGGTGGGCAAGCGTCAGCAGGCCGTGCTGAAACTACTCAGCTTAGGAGAGAAGAGGCACATGGCCCACGACCTGCTGCAGGGTCTGACAGAGCAGACCGACTGCTGACTTGCGCCGCTGAGCCTCCAACCGGGCATGGTCGTGTGTGACAACGGCCGTAACCTGGTGGCGGCTCTGCAGCTCGGCAGCCTCACGCACGTGCCATGCCTGGCCCACATCTTTAATTTGGTGGTTCAGAGGTTTCTGAAAAGCTACCCACGCTTGTCCGACCTGCTCGGAAGGTGCGCCGGGTCAGTGCACATTTCCGCAAGTCCAACACGGACGCTGCCACCCTGCGGACCCTGCAACATCGGTTTAATCTGCCAGTGCACCAACTGCTGTGCGACGTGCCCACACGGTGGAATTCTACGCTCCACATGTTGGCCAGGCTCTATGAGCAGCGTAGGGCTATAGTGGAATACCAACTCCAACACGGGCGGCGTAGTGGGAGTCAGCCTCCTTAATTCTTTACAGAAGAGTGGGCCTGGTTGGCAGACATCTGCCAGGTCCTTGGAAACTTTGAGGAGTCTACCCAGATGGTGAGCGGCGATGCTGCATTCATTAGCGTCACCATTCCTCTGCTATGCCTCTTGAGAAGTTCCCTGCAAAGCATAAAGGCAGACGCTTTGCGCTCGGAAACGGAGGCGGGGGAAGACAGTATGTCGCTGGATAGTCAGAGCACCCTCATGTCTATATCTCAGCGCGTTGAGGAGGAGGGGAAGGAGGAGGAGGAGGAGGGGGAAGAGACAGCTTGGCCCACTGCTGAGGGTACCCATGCTGTTTGCCTGTCATCCTTTCAGCGTGTATGGCCTGAGGAGGAGGAGGAGGAGGATCCTGAAAGTGATCTTCCTAGTGAGGACAGCCATATGTTGCATACAGGTACCCTGGCACACATGGCTGACTTCATGTTAGGATGCCTTTCTCGTGACCCTCGCGTTACACGTATTCTGGCCACTACGGATTACTGGGTGTACACACTGCTCGACCCACGGTATAAGGAGAACCTTTCCACTCTCATACCCAAAGAGGAAAGGGGTTCGAGAGTGATGCTATACCACAGGACCCTGGCGGACAAACTGATGGTAACATTCCCATCCGACAGCGCTAGTGGCAGAAGGCGCAGTTCCGAGGGCCAGGTAGCAGGGGAGGCGCGGAGATCAAGCAGCATGTACAGCACAGGCAGGGGAACACTCTCCAAGGCCTTTGCCAGCTTTCTGGCTCCCCAGCAAGACTGTGTCACCGCGCCCCAGTCAAGGCTGAGTCGGCGGGAGCACTGTAAAAGGATGGTGAGGGAGTACATAGCCGATCGCACGACCGTCCTCCGTGACGCCTCTGCTCCCTACAACTACTGGGTGTCGAAGCTGGACACGTGGCCTGAACTCGCGCTGTATGCCCTGGAGGTGCTTGCTTGTCCTGCGACTAGCGTCTTGTCAGAGAGGGTTTTTAGTGCGGCTGGGGGAATCATCACGGATAAGCGTACCTGCCTGTCAACCGACAGTGCCGACAGGCTTACACTCATAAAGATGAATAAAGCCTGGATTTCCCCAGACTTCTCTTCTCCACCAGCGGACAGCAGCGCTACCTAAACAATACGTAGGCTGCACCCGTGGATGGAAGCATTGTTCTCTATCACCATAAAAAACGGGGAGCTTTTAGCTTCATCACTGTGTATTATATTCATCCTCCTCCTCCTGCTCCTCCTCCTGAAACCTCACGTAATCACGCCGAACGGGCAATTTTTCTTAGGCCCACAAGGCTCAGTCATATTACTTTTGTAAACAATGTTTGTACGTTTCAATTCTCATTAAAGCGTTGAAACTTGCACCTGAACCAATTTTTATTTTAACTGGGCTGCCTCCAGGCCTAGTTACAAATTAAGCCACAGTAACCAAAGCGATTAATGGGTTTCACCTGCCCTCTTGGTTGGGCATGGGCAATTTTTCTGAGGTACATTTGTACTGTTGGTACACCAATTTTTGGGGGCCCTCGCCTTCATTGTAATCCTTGTAATTTTTATGGGCTTCGCCTGCACTCATGCTACAGCAAGGTATGTGGGGTTGGCCTACACTTTTGCTACATAAATGTAACTGGGGCCTTGTCTATACTGCAACTACTGAAATGTGAAAGAGACTTTTATCTCCCTAAACTGCTGCAACGGAAATGATACTGTGGCCTGTCTTGACTGCTACTATTACTGAAATGGAACTAAGACTGCGCTCCCCCTATACCGCTGCTTCAGAATTGCTACTGGGGCCTGTCTTGAGTGCTACTATTACTGAAATGGAACTAAGACTGCGCTCCCCCTATACTGCTGCTTCAGAATTGTTACTGGGGCCTGTCTTGAGTGCAACTATTACTGAAATGGAACTAAGACTGCGCTCCCCCTATACTGCTGCTTCGGAATTGTTACTGGGGCCTGTCTTGAGTGCTACTATTACTGAAATGGAACTAAGACTGCGCTCCTCCTATACTGCTGCTTCGGAATTGTTACTGGGGCCTGTCTTGAGTGCTACTATTACTGAAATGGAACTAAGACTGCGCTCCCCCTATACTGCTGCTTCGGAATTGTTACTGGGGCCTGCCTGGACTGCTACTACTACTGAAATGGAACTAATACTGTGCTCCCCCTATAATGCTGCTAGTGATATGTTACTGGGGCCTGTCCCTAATGCTACCACTGAAATGTTACTAATTCTGGGCTCTGCCTATACCGCTGCTAATGCTATGTCACTGGGGTGTGAAAACGGAGGTTTCCCAAAGACATGATGGTGGCGAGGCTATTTCCCACCAACGCGGTTACTGTTAAGGTGCATACAACCACGGACACATGGACAGGACACGTAGTGCCTCAAAAACATCCCCCTCCTCCTCCAACAATG
Organism: Eleutherodactylus coqui; assembly: GCA_035609135.1. Lineage (NCBI taxonomy): Eukaryota > Metazoa > Chordata > Amphibia > Anura > Eleutherodactylidae > Eleutherodactylus > Eleutherodactylus coqui. Next base: position 227,012,399 of record CM069410.1, on the reverse strand, counting down.
AAAACATTCTTGGCAAATACCTTTGCATTGGTCTGTCTGGTGGCAGTCCAAGAATTTCACCTTTAACGACACAACAAGAAAGCCCCCCCCGCCACGGCCCACTTAATCCTGGCCACATTCCGAAAACCAACTAAATGAAACCGCGCTACTAGGTCCGCAGTCGCCACCACATTCCCACCAATGCGGTTACTGTTAAGGTACATATTACCAGTCTGACTGGGGCATGCACTGGGATACATTTATGTACTGCCGATGGGTTCCAGGGAGCCACCCATGCTGTTGGTCCACAGGGACTTCACATTAGGGATTTGTACCTGCCAGTGTCTATGTATTAAAAACCCCGGTCAGACTGGGGCATGCAGTGTGGGCCAAAGCCCACCTGCATTTAATCGGACGTTACCTCAGCTGTGCTGGGCAATGCAATGGGATTTATTTATGTACCGCCGGTGGCTTCCTGGGACCCACCTATGCTGTCGGTCCACATGGAGTTGTAACTGCATGTGTCTACTTATAAAGAACCCCAGTCTGATTGGGGCATGCAGTGTGGGCCGAAGCCCACCTGCATTAAACCTGATGTTACCTCAGCTGTGCTGGGCACTGCAATGGGATTTATTTATGTACCGCCGGTGGGTTCCAGGGAGCCACCCATGCTGTTGGTCCACACGGACTTCACATTAGTGAGTTGTACCTGCCTGTGTCTATGTATTAAAAACCCCAGTCTGACTGGGGCATGCAGTGTGGGCCGAAGCCCACCTGCATTTAAACTGACGTTACCTCAACTGTGCTGGGCAATGCAATGGGATTTATTTATGTACCGCCGGTGGCTTCCTGGGACCCACCCATGCTGTCGGTCCACACGGAGTTGTAACTGCATGTGTCTACTTATAAAGAACCCCAGTCTGACTGGGGCATGCAGTGTGGGCCGGAGCCCACCTGTATTTAATCTGACGTTACCTCAGCTGTGCTGGGCACTGCAATGGGATATATTTATGTACCACCGGTGGGTTCCAGGGAGCCACCCATGCTGTCGGTCCACACGGACTTCACATTAGTGAGTTGTACCTGCCTGTGTCTATGTATTAAAAACCCCAGTCTGCCTGGGGAATGCAGTGTGGGCCGAAGCCCACCTGCATCTAATCTGACGTTACCTCAGCTGTGCTGGGCATTGCAATGGGATATATTTATGTACCGCCGGTGGCTTCCTGGGACCCACCCATGCTGTCGGTCCACACGGACCTCACAATAGGGAGTTGTACCTGCCTGTGTCTACTTATAAAAAACCCCAGTCTGACTGGGGCATGCAGTGTGGGCCGAAGCCCACCTGCATTTAATCTGACAATAGCTCTGCTGTCCAGGGTACTGCAAGGGGATACATTTATGTACCGCCGGTGGGTTCCAGGGAGCCACCCATGCTGTGGGTGCACACGGAATTCCCATTGCGGAGTTGTACCTGCCTGTGACTATTTATAAAAAACCCTGGTCTGACTGAAGCATGCAGTGTGGGCCAAAGCCCACCTGTATTTAATCTGACGTTAGCTCTACTATCCGGGGCACTGCATTTGGACAAACTACAGGAGCAATACAGTGCTAATGAGACGTGCACAGCTACGCTAGCATAGGAGTCCGCTGTAGGCCCGCGATTGCTGAGGGTTTGTGCAGAGGCCTATGTCCTTGGTGCAGTGAAAGTCTGCTTCCTGCCTACGATTGATGAAGCTGTGGGCCGAGGCCTATGTCGTGGGCGTGGTGCAAGTCTGCCATGTTTGGCCGCTCAGATCAATTTTTTGTTCATGTCTTGGGCTTCCCAGAACCCCCCTATGCTGTTGGTGCAAACTTAGTTCCCATCGCGGTGTTTGACCTGTCTGGCACAAAGGCACTGACTGACTTGGGTAGAGGGCAGAGCGCTGATGGCTTTCCCCTTGCAGTGTGGATTGAGCTATGCAACACCTTGGCAGAATGAATACTGTGTGGCACATGGATTCCCCATTGCTATGCCCACGTTTGCAGCTCCTGATGGAGGTGGCACAGGATTGGATGTCTCATTGCTTCTGTACAGCATTATGGGCTATCGCCCTGCCCCTTTTAAAGAGAGTCGCTGCCTGGCCGTGCCAACCCTCTGCAGTGTGTGCCTCCGGTTCCTCCTCATGGCAGACGCACTTATAAATAGACATGAGGGTGGTGTGGCTATGAGGCTAGCGTGTGGCATGAGGGCAGCTGAAGGCTGCGCAAGGACACTTTGGTGTGCGCTGTGGACACTGGGTCGTGCGGGGAGGTTGGGCAGCATGTAACCCAGGAGAAGTGGCAGCGGAGTCTCATGCAGGCAGTGATTGTGCTCTGTTGGAGGTAGTGTGGTGCTTAGCTAAGGTGTGCCTTGCTAATGAGGGTTTTTCAGAAGTAAAAATTGTTGGGGGGGGGCACTCTTGCCGCTATTGTGGCTTAATAGTGGGACCTGGGAACTTGAGATGCAGCCCAACATGTAGCCCCTCGCCTGCCCTATCCGTTGCTGTGTCGTTCCCATCACTTTCTTGAATTTCCCAGATTTTCACAAATGAAAACCTTAGCGAGCATCGGCGATATACAAAAATGCTCGAGTCGCCCACTGACTTCAATGGGGTTCGTTACTCGAAACGTACCCTCGAGCATCGCGGAAAGTTCGACTCGAGTAACGAGCACCTGAGCATTTTGGTGCTCGCTCATCTCTACATATAACTAATAAGTTATTACTAGTAACCAGTAGTTTCTCTAATTGCCACTTTCAGTAATTATTAAAGCTTAACTTTTATTTACCACCTTTTTTTACTAAGCATTATTTTTAGTCTCTGATAAAAATGTATGTATATATGTTCTGTCTTCTTACACGTTCAGACAGTGTGCAGTCTGACATTCAGTTTAACCATTTGTGTCTTCCAAATAAACAAACTGTTCTTCTTAATCTGACACGTTTATTGGTTAACAGATCATAGAATACGAGGGTGCATTCGTGATGATGATAATGTGCGATTGGTAAAACTATAAGAATACAGATAATTGACATAAGTATGAAGCATAGGAAGCATGCATAACATTACATAACAGTAACATGAAGGTGCATGGTAAAATGGCTGCTACACATAGTGCTGCATGGCTAACTAAACAGTTATAACTCCCTGAGTAACAATACAACTGACCACTGAACAGCTCTGCATAACATACTGTCACAGAAAACAAAGGCAGCTTTCTTACCAGATATACTTTTACAAGGATAGTGGAACTTGAAGAGGAGGGTGCAAAGGCAAGTCTGAACTCTGTCTTGAAGCTGAAAGTTCTCCTTCCCACAATGCCTTGCAAACTACCCATAATACATCAGTCTTTATGATAGAAAAACAAGGTGTCATACATTTTTAACACAGCTAGATGGTGCTGTAACCACTAAACACCAAAAATGGGCTGTTATGTAGCTTCAATTTCTGCTGGGCAGAACAATATATAAAATATCCCATGGATGGAGATCCAGAGAGAATATCATCATGCTGATAGTGGTCAGTCCTTACTATCTCCTATGTCTGACAGGGTCTATTTATCTGTATTGTCACCTTCAGTGCACAATGTTATTCTCTTGTACGGTATATGTAGTCACTTCTATCAGAGACTGTGATAAAGTTACCAGTAAATGCTTTGTGCCTGTATTTATGAAGGGTCCTTACAACTACTGACAACTGATGAGATGTTTACATATATTAACAATAAAATAGCAAAACTGGTACATATTGAGATATTCCGATTGTGGGCACTAGTGGCTGTGATGGCAGCAGATGAGCTGAGCTCCAACTCAGTCCTGCCATACACTGATTACAGATATTAGATAAAGATGCACTATTAGACTCACAACATGTTTCACAACTAAAAGCAGCGTCATCAGGGGACAAAAACATACCAGCAATACCGCCCATAGCTGGCTCAGCATCCCCCTCTTAAGGCTGCTGTCCATGGGCGTTGCAGACTCCCGCAGCAGATCTCTGCCGCTGGAGCCACTGCCCGGGAGCAGGAGCCGCCGCCGAATCTCCACCGGTCAACCCTATCTAATAGATAGGCTGACCATGGAGAATCGGAGCAATTCGCAGCATGCTGCAAATTGCCTGCCGTGAGCAAAGAATTGCAATGATTCTCCACTCGTGGACACGGGGCCGGCACTTTCCATAGCACACTATGGAAAGTTTCAGCCTGCATGATTCGACTGCGATTTACCCTCGTGGACAGGGGGCGTAAAAGTTTGCCCTTCACTAATCCTCTCTTGCCTGACATGCCTCTGATGGAAGTAACTCCATACACCGTACAAATGAATAAAAATGTCCACTGATGGTGATGATACAAATAAATAGACTGTCAGTCATAGGTCACGGTAAGGACTGATCGCTATCAGGATCATTCATGAGATTCTCTTCAGATCTTCATCCACAGGACATTTTATTCATTCACACCTTTTTGTTCGCAACTAAAAACAATGTTTAGAAAAAGATTATCTCTTTAGGTGGTAAATGAAAGTTAAGTTGTTGCAGGGAAAAAGTTTTTGACTTACAGTAAAAACCTGTTAGTTATTCTTTTACACTAATGGTGGCCCTAAGCTGTAATAACTCCAATGTATCAGGACTACATGATTTCTAATAACTATATTCCTGTTCTCTTTTATAGTGTTGGTTCTACTACAAAAAGGTAAGAAATGAGCTTTGTTCTTCCATCCTTTATTTTATAACACAGACCTATATGTAGTAGGGTTTGGAAGTATTTGGACAAAAATTGCCTGGTGCAAAACAGGTTCTCTATAACAGCGGTGATGGTTTATGGGGCCGGTGATTCAGCTGTAGACCTGGTGGTTTTGGCAGATGGTTGTTTCTATGTGGACTGCACATTATGTACATGTTATGGTCCTAATCGGTACTATGAAGAATGTGCAGGTCACTGTGTCTACAAGTCCTCTATATAATCCATGATGTCTTATAGGAGCCGCCATCAGACCTGCGGTGACCTTCTCTCCAAACTACAAGAAGATATTTACCACAGAGTCTATAACGATGACCTGTGATGGGGGCTCTACTATAGGAGGGGGGCCGAATTATATATGGTCCAAAGACAATTCTCCTGTACACAATGGAAAATCCTATATAATAGAAAGTGCTGGAACATCAGACAGTGGAAGTTACCGATGTCAGACCAGACCTGGAGAAATAAGTGACCCTGCTAGACTGGACGTTAGTGTTGGTGAGTAAATCTACCAGGTCATACATATAACACAAGGTAACACATTGTGTCACACAGACTGATAACACATCATATATATCACCTCATCTCATATCATGCTGTATTACAGGTCGGGTCATCCTGCAGACCCCTCTAGAAGTCTATGAAGGAGATGAGATAAATATAAGATGTCACCACCATCCCGGATACTCTGGAGGACGGACAAGATTCTACAAATATAACATACTCATTAGAGACTGGACAGATAATGCAGAATATTATATAGGAAATGTGGACAAGACAACTGCCGGGACTTACAGATGTGGGAAAAACATCGCTGGACAGAACATCTATTATGATGAAGCTTCTGTATCTGTAGAAGGTAAGTCCAGGATCGGTTATATAAGAATTATCCGGCAGTGTTTGTATACTGATGGAGTCACATTGTCTCCTGACCGGCCATCTGTATTTATTACTTTGGCCGAATGAGGATGGCTTTGTCGGATTCCTACTACGAGATCTCGTAGCGGAATCAGACCCTGTGCCCCGGCGGGGACCTCCGTGTACCTGTGTGATGTCTTCTTCTCTGTGCTGCGGATGTGCTGGCTGTCGCTGCACATGCGCAGTGGAGACGATGGCGCGCAGCTGCATCGGCGATGACGCGAACCTGTGTAGATTTTGAAGTTCTCATTTCGGAATCGCCACGAGGCGAATGGCATCTATTAACCCTTTAATGACGCTGCCCTTTTTTTTTCCATTTTCATTTTTTCCTCCCCCCTTAAAAAAAAATCCTAACTCCTTTATTTATCCATCAACACCACTTGTTTTTTGCCGGTTGTATTTTTTGATGGCGCTATTTAAAGTACCATATAATGTACTGAAAAACGTAAAAAAAATTCCAAGTGGAGTAAAATGAAAAAAAAACAATACATTCCGCCATCTTTCAGTGCGTCTTGTTTCTGCGGCGCACAACCTGCAACAAAAACGACAAACTTGTTTAGTTTTTTTTTACTGTACTACACTTTTTTGGAAAGACATTTAATTTTTTTCAATAATATTCTGCATTCATCTTGTGCGCGCAATAACTTTTTTATTTTTCCGTCGACGTAGTTCAGCGAGGGCTCATTTCTTGCCGGATGTCCTGTATTTGCCATTAGTAGCAATTCAAAATAAATACGGCTTTTTGATCACTTTTTATTGCGTATTTTTCCTAGAGACAGGGTGACTAAAAAAGTGCTTTTCTGGCTTTTTTTTTTTTTTAGACGACGTTCACCGTGCGGGGTAAATAATCTACTACTTTGATAAATCGGATGTTTACGGACGCGGCGATACCAAATATGTATTTTTATTTTATGATTTAGATTTTTTAATTATAGATATGGCAAAAGGGGGTGATTTAAACTTTTATGACTTTTTTTTACAATTAAAAAACTTTATTAATTTTTCATTTTTAACTTTAACTTTTGAGTCCCCCTGGGGGACTACAATATGCAATGCTTTGATCTCTCCTGCAGTATGACGTAATGCTATAGCATTCCCCCCCCCCCCCCCCCAAACAGAAAATAGCAGTTGATTTCCGCTCATGGGCACTGAAAAGCGTTTTAACATATATATGGGTGGTATTTGCTGTGGGATCCAGAGGCGAACGCCCATGTGCATTGGGCCTAAGTCAGGTTATGGTTAAATGTGGAGAATTTTTGGCATGGAATTCTACAGACTGAAACTCTGTAACAATCTGCACTACAAGGGAGGATTATCAACTTCACAGCGGGATCTACAGCGTGGGGCCGTATTGGGGCCCTGGAAGGGCCCATTAGAGAAGGCCCTGCATGACAGGGATGCTAGGGAACTAGAATAGGCAGGATAGGGTTAACAGTGTTTTGGAAGTGAGCTGTACAGAGAGGGGAGTGTTAGTAGGTTAGTGGAGGAATGAGATGATTGGACAGGGTTTATGTAGGGGGAGGGGTTATGGAAGTTTATAAAAGCGGAGGTTTGGGCGGGAGCACCATATTTGAGAACAGTTGGAAGCTGAGACCCACCCTCCCTTTATATATATAAAAAATAGATTAAAAAAATTAAAAAAGGGGGGGTAGTTCCTATAGTATTGTTAGTTTAGGATTAGAGATGAGCGAGCACCAAAATGCTCGAGTGCTCGTTACTCGAGACAAATTTTTCGCGATGCTCGAGGGTTCGTTTCGAGTAACGAACCCCATTGAAGTCAATGGGCGACCCGAACATTTTTGTATTTCGCCGATGCTCGCTAAGGTTTTCATTTGTGAAAATCGGGGCAATTCAAGAAAGTGATGGGAACGACACAGAAACGGATAGGGCAGGCGAGGGGCTACATGTTGGGCTGCATCTCAAGTTCCCAGGTCCCACTATTAAGCCACAATAGCAGCAAGAGTGGGCCCCCCCCCCAACAACTTTTACATCTGAAAAGCCCTCATTAGCAATGCATACCTTTGCTAAGCACCACACTACCTCCAACAAAGCACAATCACTGCCTGCATGACACTCCGCTGCCACTTCTCCTGGGTTACATGCTGCCAAATCCCCCCCCCCCCACGGCCCAGTGTCCACAGCGCACACCAAACTGTCCCTGCCCAGCCTTCAGCTGCCCTCATGCCACGCCACCCTCATGTCTATTTATAAGTGCGTCTGCAACAGGAAAAGCAGGCACACACTGCAGAGGGTTGGCATGGCTAAGCAGCGACCCTCTTTAAAAGGGGCAGGGCGATAGCCCACAATGCTGTACAGAAGCAATGAGAAATCCAATCCTGTGCCACCTCGATCTGGAGCTGCACACGTGGGCATAGCAATGGGGAACCTATGTGCCACACACTATTCATTCTGTCAAGGTGTCTGCATGCCCCAGTCAGACCGCGGTTTTTTATAAATAGTCACAGGCAGGTACAACTCCGCAATGGGAATTCCGTGTGCACCCACAGCATGGGTGGCTCCCTGGAACCCACCGGCGGTACATAAATATATCCCATTGCAGTGCCCATCACAGGTGATGTAATGTCGTGCTTAATGCAGGTGGGCTTCAGCCCACACTGCATGCCTCAGTCAGACTGGTGTTCTTTAGAAGTGGAAACAGATGCATTTACAACTCCCTGTGGACCCACAGCATGGGTGGGTGCCAGGAAGCCACCGGCGGTACATAAAAATATCCCATTGCATTGCCCAACACAGCTGAGGTAGTAATGTCATGTTTAATGCAGGTGGCCTTCGGCCCACACTACATGCCCCAGTCAGACTGGGGTTCTTTAGAAGTGGAAACAGATGCATTTACAACTCCCTGTGGACCCACAGCATGGGTGGGTGCCAGGAAGCCACCCTCAGTACATAAAAATATCCCATTGCATTGCCCATCACAGCTGAGGTAGTAATGTCATGTTTAATGCAGGTGGGCTTCGGCCCACACTGCATGCCCCAGTCAGACTGGGGTTCTTTAGAAGTGGAAACAGATGCATTTACAACTCCCTGTGGACCCACAGCATGGGTGGCTCCCTGGAACCCACCAGCGGTACATAAAAATATCCCATTGCATTGCCCATCACAGCTGAGGTAGTAATGTCATGTTTAATGCAGGTGGGCTTCGGCCCACACTGCATGCCCCAGTCAGACTGGGGTTCTTTAGAAGTGGAAACAGATGCATTTACAATTCCCTGTGGACCCACAGCATGGGTGGCTCCCTGGAACCCACCGGTGGTACATAAATATATCACATTGCATTGCCCAACACAGCTGATGTAACGTCAGCTGTAATGCAGGTGGGCTAAAAATTCATTTGATTACACTGTAGGCGAGGGCCCCCAAAAATTGCTGTATCAACAGTACTAATGTACATCCAAAAAATTGCCCATGCCCAACCAAGAGGGCAGGTGAAACCCATTAATCGCTTTGGTTAATGTGGCTTAATTTGTAACTAGGCCAGGAGGCAGCCCAGTTAAAATAAAAATTGGTTGAGGTGAAAGTTTCAACGCTTTAATGAGCATTGAAACGTATAAAAATTGTTTAGAAAAATTATATGACTGAACCTTGTGAGCCTAAGAAAAATTGCACGTTTGGCGTGATTATGTGAGGTTTCAGGAGGAGGAGCAGGAGGAGGAGGAATATTATACACAGATAGATGAAGCAAAAAGGTCCCCGTTTTGGATGGTGATAGAGAACGATGCTTCCATCCGCGGGTGCAGCCTACGTATTGTTTATGTATTGCTGCTGTCCGCTGGTGGAGAAGAGAAATCTGGGGAAATCCAGGCTTTGTTCATCTTGATGAGTGTAAGCCTGTCGGCACTGTCGGTTGACAGGTGGGTACGCTTATCCGTGATGATTCCCCCAGCCACACTAAACACACTCTCTGACAAGACGCTAGCCGCAGGACAAGCAAGCACCTCCAGGGCATACAGCGCGAGTTCAGGCCACGTGTCCAGCTTCAAGACCCAGTAGTTGTAGGGGGCAGAGGCGTCACCGAGGATGGTCGTGCGATCCGCTACATACTCCCTCACCATCCTTTTACAGTGCTCCCGCCAACTCAGCCTTGACTGGGGAGCGGTGACACAGTCTTGCTGGGGAGCCATAAAGCTGGCAAAGGCCTTGGATAATGTTCCCCTGCCTGCGCTGTACATGCTGCCTGATCTCTGCGCCTCCCCTGCTACCTGGGCCGCGGAAATGCGCCTTCGGCCACTAGCGCTGTCGGATGGGAAGTTTACCATCAGTTTGTCCACCAGCGCCCTGTGGTATAGCATCATTCTCGAACCCCTTTCCTCTTCGGGTATGAGAGTGGAAAGGTTCTCCTTATACCGTGGGTCGAGCAGTGTGTACACCCAGAAATCCGTAGTGGCCAGAATGCGTGTAACGCGAGGGTCACGAGAAAGGCATCCTAACATGAAGTCAGCCATGTGTGCCAGGGTACCTGTACGCAACACATGGCTGTCCTCACTAGGAAGATCACTTTCAGGATCCTCCTCCTCCGGCCATACACGCTGAAAGGATGACAGGCAAGCTGCGTCTGTGCCCTCAGCAGTGGGCCAAGCTGTCTCTTCCCCCTCCTCCTCATGCTCCTCCCCCTCCTCCTCCTCCTCCTCTGGCCATACATGCTAAAAAGGATGACAGGCAAGCAGCATCTGTCCCCTCAGCAGTGGGCCAAGCTGTCTCTTCCCCCTCCTCCTCATGCTCCGCCCCCTCCTCCTCAACGCGCTGAGATATAGACATGAGGTTGCTCTGACTATCCAGCGACATACTGTCTTCCCCCGCCTCCGTTTCTGATTCCAAAGCGTCTGCCTTTATGCTTTGCAGGGAACTTCTCAAGAGGCATAGCAGAGGAATGGTGACGCTAATGATTGCAGCATCCCCGCTCACCATCTGGGTAGACTCCTCAAAGTTTCCAAGGACCTGGCAGATGGCTGCCAACCAGGCCCACTCTTCTGTAAATAATTGAGGAGGCTGACTCCCACTGCGCCGCCCATGTTGGAGTTGGTATTCCACTATCGCTCTACGCTGCTCATAGAGCATGGCCAACATGTGGAGAGTAGAGTTCCACCGTGTGGGCACGTCGCACAGCAGTCGGTGCACTGGCAGATTAAACCGATGTTGCAGTGTCCGCAGGGTGGCAGCGTGCGTGTGGGATTTGCGGAAATGTGCGCAGAGCTGGCGCACCTTTCCGAGCAGGTATGACAAGTGGGGGTAGCTTTTCAGAAAGCGCTGAACCACCAAATTAAAGACATGGGCCAGGCATGGCACGTGCGTGAGGCTGCCGAGCTGCAGAGCCGCCACCAGGTTACGCCCGTTGTCACACACAACCATGCCCGGTTGGAGGCTCAGCGGCGCAAGCCAGCGGTCGGTCTGCTCTGTCAGACCCTGCAGCAGTTCGTGGGCCATGTGGCTCTTCTCTCCTAAGCTGAGTGGTTTCAGCACGGCCTGCTGACGCTTGCCCACCGCTGTGCTGCCACGCCGCGTGACACCGACTGCTGGCGACGTGCTGCTGCTGCTGACACATCTTGATTGCGAGACAGAGGTTGCGTAGGAGGAGGAGGAGGGTGGTTTAGTGGAGGAAGCATACACCCCCGCAGATACCACCACCGAGCTGGGGCACGCAATTCTGGGGGTGGGTAGGACGTGAGTGGTCCCAGGCTCTGACTCTGTCCCAGCCTCCACTAAATTCACCCAATGTGCCGTCAGGGAGATATAGTGGCCCTGCCCGCCTGTGCTTGTCCACGTGTCTGTTGTTAAGTGGACCTTGGCAGTAACCGCGTTGGTGAGGGCGCGTACAATGTTGCGGGAGACGTGGTCGTGCAGGCCTGGGACGGCACATCAGGAAAAGTAGTGGCGACTGGGAACCGAGTAGCGCGGGGCCGCCGCCGCCATCATGCTTTTGAAAGCCTCCGTTTCCACAAGCCTATACGGCAGCATCTCTAGGCTGATCAATTTTGCAATGTGCACGTTTAACGCTTGAGCGTGCGGGTGCGTGGCGTCGTACTTGCGCTTGCGCTCAAACAGTGGCGCTAGCGACGTCTGGACGCTACGCTGAGAGACATTGCTGGATGGGGCCGAGGAAAGCGGAGGTGAGGGTGTGGGTGCAGGCCAGGAGACGGTACTGCCTGTGTCCTCAGAGGGGGGTTGGATCTCAGTGGCAGGTTGGGGCACAGGGGGAGAGGCAGTGGTGCAAACCGGAGGCGGTGAACGGGCATCGTCCCACCTTGTGGGGTGCTTGGCCATCATATGCCTGCGCATGCTGGTGGTGGTGCCTCCCCAGCTGATCTTGGCGCAACAAAGGTTGCACACCACTGTTCATCGGTCGTCAGGCGTCTCTGTGAAAAACTGCCACACCGTAGAGCACCTTGACCTCTGCAGGGTGGCATGGCGCGAGGGGGCGCTTTGGGAACCAGTTGGTGGATTATTCGGTCTGGCCCCGCCTCTACCCCTGGCCACCGCACTGGCTCGGCCTGGGCCCACACCCTGACTTGGGCCTCCGCGTCTTCGCCCGCGTCCACGTCCTATAGGCCTACCCCTACCCCTCAGCATGGTGTATTAGCAGTAGTGCAGAAACAGAACGCTGTAATTAAATGTGCCGCTTATTGGCCTGTGGTTGGAGGCTGACTTCGTTTACGGAACGCCAGGAAATAATTTGGTGCACGCCTGCTGTAACACTTAGCTGCCTGCGTATTTATTTGTAGAACTACTACACCCAGCACACACGGACCCAGAACACTGAGCACAGTGACAGGCAGGCCAAATAAATTTTTTGCCCAATATTTTTTTGAAAAGGACCACTGCGTATATTCAATCAATAATATATGTCTTCTGGCCCTGCCTACACAATTCTATCCCTGGAGTATTACTGCAGGGCGCAATGCTCTGCACGGCCGATATACCAAAAAAAAAAAAATGTGCAACACTGCAAAAAGCAGCCTCCACAGTACTGCACACGGTTAGATGTGGCCGTAAGAAGGACCGTTGGGGTTCTTGAAGCCTACACTAACTCCTAACGCTCTCCCTATAGCAGCTTCGGCACCAACAGCACTGTCCCTCAGCTATGTCACAACGCATCTGAGGCGAGCCGCGGGAGGGGCCAATTTTTATACTCGGGTGACACCTGATCTCGCCAGCCACTCACTGCAGGGGGGTGGTATAGGGCTTGAACGTTGCAGGGGGAAGTTGTAATGCCTTCCCTGTCTTTCAATTGGCCAGAAAAGCGCGCTACCGTCTCAGAGATTAAAGTGAAAGTAACCCGAACATCGCGTGGTACTCGTCACGAGTAACGAGCATCTCGAACACGCTAATACTCGAACGAGTATCAAGCTCGGACGAGTACGTTCGCTCATCTCTATTTAGGATGTATAATGGTAAATTTGGTTGAAGAATGATAAGTATATGACATGTCGTGGCAGCCGTTGGCAGGCGGGGGGGGGTCCTAGGAGGCAGATTTAATATATTGGGTGGAAGGAAGTCTTGGTGGGTACGGCCTCACCTGTATGACCACCCTGGTGTTATAGTGGTTGGGTCTGGTGTGTGGGAGAAGGCCAGGGAAGGGATCCCGGGTGGCCTTAATCAATTTTGTTATTGTGGCCTCCCAGTGGGGGGGCTAGTGGTGTCTCCGAACCGGGTGTACGATTCGAGGCAAGGTATGGTTTTAGTTGGAAAAACACCAGAACTTTTTAGTTTTGGTTTTGTCTCCAAGGGCCTCCTCTCCTTTATGTAAAGGTTAACAAAGAATAAAATTATTTTGGTTTTGTTAACTAAATTTGGCTGCTGTGGGCAAAAATTTTGAACGCGTTTAGGTTCTGTGGTTTTATTTTAGATAACCCTGAACAATCTGAAGCCAGGTAAGGTTGTGTGTGACAATAGACCAATAAAAAAGGAGATCGGTTCAGAATCCAATCCAGTCCTATTATAATCAAAATCAAGAATGCTTGTTGTCATAAGCAATAACTATGAATTGGATCCTCTAAAATATAACTTTACTTAACAAAAAGATTACACATGGAAACAAAAATATTTAAAAACACAGTATATAGTGCAGACGTATATTTTTTTTTGTATTGTGGTTTATTACCATCCACAGTATCATCATTATCCCATATTCAGATAGCTGTCGGTCTATGACTGTAGTTATGTTTGCATTTGTTATTCAGCAGGTCAGTACTGGAGAGAATGGTGAGTGGCGCACGTTCCCCATAAAAACCAGTAAAACCCAATAAGTCCTCCTAAGTAGAGGTACAGTGAAGCCTCCAGAGTACTGCCTATGGCATCTGACTAATTAGTTTGATCGTTAGAACCTGCTACACCATCCCCGCAGGTACATGTGTGACAATAGGGCCCTAGCCTTGGTAAGCTCACATATGTACCTTGCCTGGCCCATCTAAACCTGGTAGTACAATTACTCAGGTTTACATCCACTGCTGGAAAAGTCCAGGAGCATTCACACTCAGTCGCCTCTCATCTGGCAGAGGTGCAGTGACAGTTTGGACTACCACTCAACCGCCTGATCTGTGACATACTTAGAGGGTGACATTCCACTTTCCTTATGTTACAGAGGTTAAGCCAGCAGTAGAAAGTGAGAACGGAGTACCAGATGTTGTGTGCCGTTAGAAGGTGGTGTATGGAGATCGGTCACATGACTCCTGCAGATTAATGACATTTGTGCCATTTTAGCCTACTTTGAGGAAGCTACCAAAATACACTGTCATGTAGATGCAATGATCAGTATGACCATGCTAGTTGTCTGCCTGCTGGAACAGACCCTACAAGTCCTCATGGACAATGACGTGTTGTCATAGGAGATGGAGCAAGGAATACCAATCTCCCAACTGTCTCGCCACTCCGCTATTACACAACACTGGATGGAGGGTGTCTTTGGGTAAAAAAGTGGGTTTCTAACACATTTCTCCACCCATAGGAGAAGTAAACAGGGGGAGCAGAAGGAAAAAAAAAATCTGAGGGGGATAATATAGGTCTATAGGCCGGGGAGCAGGCTATGCAACGTTTCTTTCATCAATCACTGCCCTTAGGTATTCTATATAGATGGAGGACCAGCTGAAGGATACTCTGAGGCCTGACCTCGAGGGATTAGAGGCTATTACTCTTGGGTACTTTGAAGCATATGAGTGCTTTTATGCTACAGTGCCTGCAGAAGGACCATTACATAGAACACATGAAAACATCAGAACATTTCTGAGTGGCCAACCTCCCTGGTCCCCGCTACAACGCCAAAAAGACAAATTTAATTTTGGCAGTATAGAGGGACCATTAGATGCAGCATTATCAGGATAGACTGTTGAGCAGCATTTCTCTACGGCTGCAGAGATGCATCCTCAAAGGATCACAGCTCTGCGGCTCATGTCAGATGAGCAGGAAGCCATCACATCAGCACCACCACCGGGGCAGCGGAGGTCTAACAGAGGTGGGTATAGATTTTTCAGTCTGTCGCATCTTGCAGCAACAGTTGACAGTCACAGGCAGCACTTATTCATGATGGTCCAAGAGTATTTCAGCTCCCCATGGATGTACTCAGACATGGCATTGGCCTCTTTGATTTCTGGGTGTCTAAGCTAGATGAGTGTCGAGAGCTTATACAACATGCTTTAGGCTGGGTTCACACGGGGCGGATTTTCGTCGGAAATCTCGCGGTTTGGCCGCAGCAATAACCGCGAGACTTCCGCCGGGAGAACCGCCGCGGTTTAAGCCGCGGCGGGTTTGAAGCGGCCCGGCCGCGCTGCGGCCGGCGCTCCCATAGAGGAGAGCGCGGCCGCAGCGAAGAATGGACATGCTGCTTCTTTTGAAACCACGGCTGCAGCCGCCGCAGCTTCAACCGGATTTACCGCAGCGGATTAGCCGTCCCGTGTGGACAAGATTTCTGAGAAATCTCATCCACATGGCTGGCTAATCCCGGGATTAGCGGCCGCGGGCGGTTTTGCCGCGGGCGGATCTGCTGCGGCAAAACCGCGGCAAATCCGCCCTGTGTGACCCTAGCCTAGGCTTCTCTCACACAGGCCTTTGGCAAAGCGCCATGAATTCGAGAGCAGCGCTTTGCCTTTTTTCTTTTGTTTTTGGCTGCAGCTGGCTTTTAGCACTCCTCATCATGGATCAAACTTCCTTTCCTGAATTTTTAACCTGCTGTGATTAATAGCACCCCACAACCCGATCACTGCACATAAGTAGTGCAGTGTAGTGTACATGTTATTGAACAATCGTATCTTCAAGTTTCTTTAAGGGACAAAATCATATGTTAAAAAAGTTCAAGAAAAGTTAAATAAAGTTTATTTTTGAAAAAAAAAAGTTTTTAAAAAGCCACCTTTATCATAGAAGAAAAATCAATGCATAAACATATTACATATCACTGCATTTGTAATAACCCGTACTACAAAAATCTTATATTCCACACAGTAAGCAGGTAAAAAAAGGCGAAAGTTGTTTCTTTTAACGTTCATCTGCATTCCAAAAAATGCAAGGCCTCCAACAGCTCATTTGGCAAAAAATAAAAATCGTATGGGTTGTGGAGAGCGGCGATGCAACTATAATTTTTTTGAGTTTTTATTGTAGAAAAATAATAACACATAAAAAAACTATATACGATTGGTATCACAGTAATTACAATGACCCACAGAATAAAAGTAACTTTTTTTATACTGCATGTAAACCCTATAAAAGAAAAAAAACAAAATGGTGGAATTTCAATTTTTTTTGTCCTGTTCCCTCCCAAGAAAATTAACAATACATTAAAAGTAAGCCGTATACTTACAACTCATCCAACATAAAACAAGGGGCCATAGGACTATGTCGATGGAAAAACAAAATGTTATGGCTCTTGAAATGCCTGGAGATTAAGGTGCAAAATAGGCCAGTCACTATGGGGTTAAAGGCTACCATAGTGACAGGTTCTCTATAACAGCAGTGATGGTTTATGGGGTCAGTGATTTAGCTGTAGACCTCGTGGATTCAGCAGATGATGATTTTTCCTACATGTTATGTTCCTAATCTGTACTATGAAGATATGAGGAATGTGCAGGTCATTGTGTCTACAAGTCCTCTATATAATACACGATGTCTTATAGGAGCCGCCATCAGACCTGTGATGACCTTCTCTCCAAACTACAAGAAGATATTTACCACAGAGTCTATAACGATGACCTGTGATGGGGGCTCTACTACAGGAGGGGGGCCGAATTATATATGGTCCAAAGACTATTCTCCTGTACACAATGGAAAATCCTATACAATACAAAGTGCTGGAACATCAGACAGTGGAAGTTACCGATGTCAGACCAGACCTGGAGAAATAAGTGACCCTGCTAAACTGGATGTCAGTGATGGTGAGTAAATCTACTGGGTCATACATATAGACACAAGGTAACACATTGTATCACATGGATGGATAACACATCATATATGTCACCTCATCTTATTTCATACTGTATTACAGGTCAGGTCATCCTGCAGACCCCTCTATATGTCTATGAAGGAGATGAGATAAATATAAGATGTCACCACCGTCCTGGATACTCTGGAGGACCGACAAGATTCTACAAAGATAACAGAGTCATTAGAGACTGGACAGATAATGCAGAATATTATCTAGGAAAAATAGGTGGAATGACTGTTGGGACTTACAGATGTGAGAAAGGAATCAGTGCGCCACACTTCTCTGAAGATGTAGTTTCTGTATCTGTAGAAGGTAAGTCCAGGATCAGTTATATAAGAATTATCCGCCAGCATTTGTATACTGATAGAGTCACATTGTCTCCTGACCGGCCATCTGTAATTATTACTTAGTCAGGTTACGGTTAGATGGGGAGGATTTTTGGGGTGGAATACTACAGACTGAACCTCTGCAACAAACTGGACTACATGGGAGGATTATCACATTCACAGCGGGATCTACTGTAGATGTGATGATTTGGGGCACAGATTTCACCCTTTGCAATGTAGACAGTGAAATCTGCAGTAAAATCTCTCTGTAACATCTGTAGCTTTAAGACCGTATCTGTAGCAGAGATCTTCCACCATCTTTTAGTAGTCAGTCAGTAAATCTTCCCAGTTCCTGGAACCCTACAGCACCATGTAACTATGAGGAAAGGGTGATATTGGTGAAATGGTCACATCTCAGTCCAACTGTACACTTCAAATAATACTGCTGCTAAGGCTACATGATGATGACGAGGAGGAGGATTTTTTCTATTTTTCACAGGAAACATAGTTTCGAGTTGGACCATATTAGATTAAGTACATTTTGTATCACCCTGTAGTTCTTTATAAACTAAAAACTAAACTAAAAAAAAACACAAAAAAAAAAAATATATGAAGAAAGCAAGGGATAGTCTTGGGGGTAAATGGGCCAAGTTGGTGCCTTAAGTGGCAACCCTGCTGCCATTCCCTAAAAGTGGTTCTGCCACAGCATTACATCCACAGCCTGAAGACGAGGTTGTAGAGTAGATGACACCGCATGCTCAAGTACCACCACCTCCTCTTCCTCCCAGTCGCAGGCACACAGCAGGCAGTCTGTACCCGTCAGCCAGGAGCATCTACACTGTACTTCACTCTATGCCAAATCCCCAGTACCCTCCCAAATGGTGCACATGGACCAGACTGAGGAGTTTTTTGATCATTATGTGTCATACACATCAATAGAAAGACCAAACAACCAATCGGAGGCTAATTTCACACAGGAAAGCACACTATCAGGCCAAGAAACTCAGCCTGATAGCCCGTTCATGCATGTGCGATGTTCCCGCGGATGTGAGGCATTTTTTGGCAAAAAACACTTCTCATCATTTCTGGGAAGTTGCGATCCTCCTGCACAGCTTTTAGCCGCGGTGGAGGATCGTCACGTGTTTCCTATTGTTTTCAATATAAAATCCTGCATCGCACTCGTGTGCATATCACACACTGCAATTTTTTTTCCAGCCCCATTGAAAACAATAGACGAAGCATTCCAGGGGAGTACCCAAAGATAGGACATCGCTCATGTGTGTGTTCCGATTCAAAGGAATGGGGTTAATATTTGTGTGAGATTTGTAAGTCTCGCAAAACACAAATCTTACGTGAATTTCTTGATCATGTGAAAGCAGCCAGAGAAGACCAGATATTGAACGCACTGATGCTCAATGATTTTTGCCCTCCAAATAGGAAGATGAGGGTGGGTCAGTGCACACAGTCAGCCCTACACAGACAATGTGCACTCAGGGGGATGTGGAAATGGAGGTGCTAACTCCTGGTGCTCACAGTGACAGGAGGAGAATGATGAACATGATGGTGGAAGATGATTAACCCCTTAGAGACCAGCCCATAGTCTTTTTACATCCTGCCCAAGTGGCCTTTATTCTCTGAAGACGTAAAAACATGTGTCCTGCAGAGAATAAAGCCACGTGGGCTCTGGACGTTACAGCTCCATGCTGTCGGTGCCCGCAGGTAGCCGACAGCATGGAGCTGTCATCTTGGGCTACGGGCAGTCCCCCCCGGCATTGCAATCGGCGCTATCCAAGGGATAGCGCCGATCGAAATAAAGTGAAAAAAAGTTCCGGATCCATCAGGGCAGCTGAAATTACTCACCCACCTTCTCCGGGGTCTTCTGCGGTGATGGGGTCCTCCCGGACCTGCCGCCGCTCTTCTGCGCATGCGCGCCAGACGGATAACGTGACACGCATGCGCAGAAGCCCGGGAGCCCCCAGCAAATTCAAAATCTCCTGGCTCCTGAAGGTAGCCGGGAACCAGGAGATGTTACCTGGGACAGCAGTGAGCGGTCCCTGGGCCCGTGATTACCGCTATCCAATGGATATAACAACCAATTGCAGCGCAGCTTTCATGTTACCTCAGTAGTATAAGAAATAGCAACCAATCACAGCGCAGCTTTCATGTTACCTCAGTAGTATAAGAAATAGCAACCAATCACAGCGCAGCTTTCATGTTACCTCAGCAGTATAATATATAGCAACCAATCACAGCACAGCTTTCATGTTACCTCAGCAGTATAAGAAATAACAACCAATCACATTGCAGCTTTCATGTTACCTCAGTAGTATAAGAAATAGCAACCAATCACAGCGCAGCTTTCATGTTACCTCAGTAGTATAAGAAATAGCAACCAATCACAGCGCAGCTTTCATGTTACCTCAGCAGTATAATATATAGCAACCAATCACAGCACAGCTTTCATGTTACCTCAGCAGTATAAGAAATAACAACCAATCACATTGCAGCTTTCATGTTACCTCAGCAGTATAAAGAATTGCAACCAATCACAGCGAAGATTTCCTTTTCCTCAGCACTATGGGAAATAACAAATCACAGCACAGCTTTCAGCATACCTCAGAAGTATAAGAAATAACAACCAATCACAGCAAGCTTTCAGCATACCTCAGCAGTATAATTTATAACAACCAATCACAGTGCAGCGTTCATGTTATCTCAGCAGTATAAGGAATAGCAACCGCAATTGTTTCGCGAAACGTTCAGCGGATGCATCATTTTGTAGTTGAACACGCATCCCGTTGCTCGTAATGCCTTTTTCTCTCGTGCTTGAGATGGAAATCGATTGGTCAATCTACGTCTGGGGGGCATAACTGTTGACGATGCTCGCACGCCCGCCCGCCACCTATCGTAGGATAGATGTACTATGCCAGAAACCGTCGCAGGAGTGTACTCAGCAACTTCCCAAAGGACAGTCAAATCGAGGGGCCACTACCCTCTGCTAATATAGGTTTGTAGCGCCGCATAGGCCTACTCTCTAATTCTAGTAATGATTATTATCCCCTATATTGGCCCCAGTAGTAATAGTGACCCCCACAGTGACCTCAGTAGTAATATGGTCCCCAACATTGGCCTCTGTAGTAATAGTGTCCCCTATATTGGTCCCACACAGTGGCCTCAATAGTAAGTGTTTTTTATATTGGCCCCAGTAGTAATAGTGACCCCCACAGTGGCCTCAGTAGTAATAACATCCCCTATATTGGCCCCTAGTAATAATAGTGCCCCCCTGTGGCCGATATACAGTGGCCCCTTTGTTTGATGCCACTGTGGGCAGAGTGTGTGCGCCCAGATGCCTCCTCCCTTCTACGCCCCACTTGCAGAACCAAGAAGGAGAAGTCAGAGAAGTAGGAACTTGGTTGCTCACACTGTATTTTGTGTGTGCACCTGTAAGGCCTCACGGCCACGGCCGTATTGGTTAAAGGCTGTGGGTCTCCCTATTTTACCGGTGTTTGCAAATGCGGGGTCTGCCGGCAGAGACCACATATGGCTGCGGGTATACTGCACCAATCTGGAGACAGCAATTTGTAAGATTAAATTTTGCTGGGATTGAAGAAAGCATAGGCTTGTTATGGGGCCCTACTAAACAAAACTTCATGGGGACTCAACTTAGTCTTACGATTGGACACAGTTCTGACTGAGTAGAGGGTTAATAAAATGAGTGCCTCTTATTTTCTATGACTTCTGATACACCATATATACAAATTAATTAATTCAACAATTTCTTAGCCATAGTTTTGATATTTTATTTTACAAGCCTCACCTACAGCTTTCCTGAGAAGAGGTCTATGCAAACCAACATAAACTACAAAACACCTACCTCTGGTAGCTGTATGCACTGAATCTGCAGTCACTGAAACAGATAGCCTGGCCTTGTAGCAACAGCGAGGAGGCATTTTAACCAATTGGCCTGAACTGTGACAGGCGCATACTATGTATGCAGTTCTGTACAAATCGGGTTGCAGCAGTGTTGAACTCTGGGGCAAGCCAAGCAGAAGACACTATAGCACACAGTACCTCCTTTGAGTGATGAGTTAGCCCATGGCTCAGGAGAGACATCATGCAGTAGAGCATGCAGGAAAAGCACAGGAGTATAACCTTCCTTCAAACCCTGTCAGTGTTCTGTTCGCTCCTCTGAATGCCACTCTTCCTTTACTCCCTTTGAGGCCTGTTCCTGCAAATTAAGCAATAGAGAGATATCTACACCCACTTCGGGTGCAACCCAGTTAATCAGTCAAGGGGAGTCGGGATGCTGCTCTGGCTGCTGTTTCTACTCACTGATTCATTACAGCCTCAGGAGTTGTCTCTTTGGTAAGGTAAAGGCAAAGGCCCCTGGTGCAAGCACTGAGTAATGACCGATTCCTAGCGTGACATCACATCAGACTGTTTTTGCCATTGCCTTCCCCAGCAAACTAGGTACTCATTTTACTGACCTTGGAAGGATGGAAGTATGAGTCAAACTTGAGCCGGCTATCTGACCCAAGCGGGGATTGAACCCACAAACCTTCAGGTACTGAGTGAGAGCTTAGGACTGCATTCTGCTGCCTTCACACTTTGTGCTTGTTCAACAAAGACACTGCTTTTGCATTCTGGATTGGTTTTCCCAATGATCCAACAAAATTTCCACTGTGCCACAAGGGTGCAAAAGCAAATGCGATTCCAAAAGCGTACCTCAAATCGATGCAGATATTAACAGTCTTTCCTTCAGCCAGTCCATACACTCCAGTGAGTGCCATCAACTCCAGCTTCCTGAGCAGATGTCCCAAAAAAGGAGAAGGTTTTTCTTTTTCTACAATTACCAATTTTGGTTTCTGCTGCACAACCTGTTCTGTCTGTCCATTTTCATGATTTTCGGAACATCTACGAAAAACTCAAAATCCGCATTAGCAATTGGTTCATCTTTAACATGCTTAAATCTAGTGATTTTATGCATGCTGCAGAAGAAACAATCAGGTATATTGCTCTCCTTTAAAGCGTAAGCTGGACAAGCACCAGCAGGACACCCCATGGAAAGCATTTTCTAGATCCACATCCGTAAAATGAGTGGCAGTAGGGGGCTAGGCTTTTTCTCCTGACTGGATATAGTGGACTATTACAAGGAGAAGTGGTTTCTTTTTATGCCCTGGCCTGTAGTAAGCCTTTTCTTTCAGCTTGACCAAGACAGGTGGGACCGGAAGCCTCCTGATATCTGTCTTGCTAGTCACCACTAGCGTCTGTTGGACATGATTAAGCTGAGCTATATCTGCAGGGGCCATGGACTTGTTAGCTTTTTCCAAGAAAACAAAAGCTTTTAACAAGCAAATTAAATGTTCACCTGCCTCAGAACTGAGGGTAACCGTACTATCAGTTGAGAAGTGGATAGTGGCTTGCAAAGGCATGTGTCACATCGGACCCAAACAGATTTACAAGTGCAGAGTCAGTGACTAGGAATTGTGTTATAATCCTATGCGTCAATATATGCATTAGGAATAGGAGCTTAAATATGACTTCTAGTTTCACTTTCCTGTATTCCAAGCGATCACAGTCTTGAGATTACATAGTCTGCCTCACCTTCTCCTTTCCAAATTCAGCAGAAGGAATGAAGCTGTATTTAGAACTACTGAGATTATGATGTGAGGGTGCTAGCAGGGCAGTCTCATACTTTTTTTTTTAAATTAAAGTATTTTTTATTAAACTTTTTCACCTTTTGCATATTTTAAAACATTTTTTTAACAAATCTTTGGTTTCCCCTCCCTCCCTCCCCCTCTCACCCACCCCCTTCCCCTCACCCCCCTCCCTCCCCCATCCCCCCTAAGATCTCTCTCTCAACGTTCTGTTCTTTGGGTAAACTGTCTCTGAATGAACACAGTGTTGTGTTGTAAACAATAATAACAGTTCATGTAACGTATATTTGTTTTCTTCTTTGGTCTTCGTGTTGCTTATCTTCTTGCTGTTTTCTTTTATTGATTCAGGGTTAGATTTTTTGTTGCATTCGAGGGGGGGTCATATTTCTTTTGCCCGTTGCCCGGTCTCTCTCTCTCCAATCCCTCCTCTCTTAACTTTTCCCTATTACTCCTTACCACTTTATTTTATTGTATATCGAGTCTGTAATTTGTTCTACATTTCCCAATAAGGGCAGTCTCATACTTAGTGAATCTGGTACCTGAAGGATTTTTAATTTGTACTTAATGCAGAATTTTCATGCCTACATGAGAGACCATGACAGTAAGCCACCCACAACTCCTCTGGTACCTGCATAATAATTAGTTTCAGATAGGGGAAGAATTTAGAGTTAGTAACCATACTGCACAAATGGTGGTTAACTGCTGGTTCATACCGCTAAAACTCACGTGGGGTATATTTGTTTCTGCTTGTATCACTGAAAATATGTCTGCCATAATAGGTTGACTGGGCAGGTCTGTAACATCATAAGTCTACCCACATTGGACATGTGATTGTGTTTGCGAAACACTCATCAGGTTTCTCAAATACATAATTATCTCATTTTAGCATCATACTTCAATAGTATTCAAATACATAGAAACAATTGTAACGTCTTCCAACTGACCAAACTCAGGAATTCAGACAGAACTCAGGGAGGGATAAACAACTTCAAAAACGATTTATCAAACACCCAATACACCCTCCAAGAACTCGGTAAATCCAACTCATAAACTAGAGGATTAATGACTCGCGTTATGGCAAAGGGACTGATAAAATGCGGCGCAAGCTTTACCGAGGAGAGCTTCAATTTTAAATTCTTCGTGGACAGAGACCTTCTGACCGACCTCAAATGGCTCCGACACAGTGGACCTTTTACAACAACGTAGTTGCATACGACCACTTGCTTCGTCCAGATTCTTGTGCACCATTCCAGATCTCCCTCAACTCACTAGTAATAACATCAACAGCGGGACTAACTGTAGGTACTGGAATGGAAGTCAGGAACCAGGGATGCCGAACGAACACACAGAAGAAAGGTGACACCCCCGTCGCAGAACTGATACGATTATTTATGGCAAATTCGGCCAAAGGTAAAAACTCTACCCACCGAATGACCCTCTCGCCCACAAAAAGATGCAAGTATTGTACTAGGTCTTGATTTTTACGTTCTGTTTGCCCATTCGTCTGCGGATGAAATGCTGATGAGAAAGACAGAGATGTTCCCAAGTTTTTACAGAAGGCCCTCCAAAATTAGGCCACGAATTGCACCCCCAATCCGAAACTATATTAACTGGTATTCCATGCAATCTTATAATCTCTCTCGTGAAAATCTTCACTAATTCAGCGGCAGACGGAAATTTTTCCAAAGCAACAAAATGGGCCATTTTCGAGAACCTGTCAACAGCTACCAATATGGTGGAACAACCTTGTGACAGAGGCAGGTCAGTGACAAAATCCATGGACACGTGCGACCATGGACTACAAGGTACTGACAGCAGCATTAACAGTCCCTTAGGGCTCTTACGGCGACTTATCACGCGCACAAGCTGAACACCGATTTACGAACTCCCGGACCTCCCATACCATGTCGGGCCACCAGTAGAATCGGGAACATAGCTCAAGAGTCCCCTGGATGCCCTGCAAAAACGGACGAATAAGACTCTTCCAGAACCAACAACCGCAGAGACATTGGTTCCTAATGACTTCCCTGCCGGAACCCCTTCCAGGGCTTTTTGTTGATATTCCTGAAGCTGAGCCGGAAGGTTCCGTGTCAGGGCTGCCCCCACGACAAAGTGTGGGAGGATGCCTTCTGGAGAAGAGTCCTCAACCTCCGGAGTTCCGAAACTGCGGGAGAGGGTATCAGCTTTCACACTTTTATCTCCCGGCAGGTACGTGAGTGTAAATTGAATCTCAAGAATAAAAGTGACCACCTGGCTCGCCGCGCATTGAGACGCTTAGTATTCTAAAGGTAAACGAAGTTCTTGTGATCAATGAAGACTGTCACCTGGTGTCGAGCTCCCTCCGGAAAATGACGCAATTCCTCAAATGCCCATTTTATTGCCAACAGTTCGCTGTTACCAACATCGTAGTTGCGCTTGGCGCTACTGAATTTACGTGAAAAGAAGGCACATGGACTATACCCTGAATGACCCCCCAATTCCTGGAAAAGGGCTGCACCCACCCGAACCTCCGAAGCGTTTGCCTCCACGAAAAAGGCTTCTGGGGGTCTGGCTGGGCAAGCACCGGCACAGTGGAAACAGCCCTCTTAAGTTGCTCAAATGCCTCTGCGTTTTTTTGTGAGATCAGTCAAGGGTTATGCAGTCACTGAAAAATTTCTGATAAATTTTCTGTAAAAGTTTACAAACCCAACAAAACACTGAAGAGCCTTCAAATTATCTGGTTTAGCTCATTGTGTGATTGCCACAACCTTGTCTGACTTCATACACACATCAGTTGGAGTAACGATATACCCAAGAAATGACACGCGTTTGACCCCAAATGAGCACTTCTACAATTTAACATACAATTGGTACTCCCGTAGACGCTCTAACATAATCGTGGAATACCAAGTTCATAACCCCTGAAAAACCGCAGGGGCGTTGCATAACTCGAATGGCATAACCAGACACTCGAAGTGCCCCAATGGGGTGTTGAACACGGTTTTCCACTCGTCACCAGACTTAATATGTATGAGATTATAAGCCCCCCAAGGTCAAGCTTAGAGAACCAGCATGCTCCCACCACCTAATTCAACAGATCAGGGATCAGAGGGAGTGAGCACTGATTCTTTATGGTGATCTTGTTTAACCCGTTTAGGACCAGCCACAGTAAATTTACGGCGGCTGGTCCTGGGCTTAGAGCACCGCCGATAGTAAAATTACGGCGGTGCTTTAAGTCTCCTGCAATCAATCAGAGGCAGGAATAGGTTATCAGCTGTTAGTGACAGCTGATAACCCGGAGCAGAGGGCAGGAGGGGTTTTTAACCCTTCCTGCCTTCTGCTTCCCTGATATACAGTGCTCAATGAGCACTGTGGGCATATTTGGTATTTCAGCCACATTTCAGTAGAGGTGAGCGATTCCAGCGACCTGATTGGTTGTTGGGTACACACCCCCTTTGGAGATGTGCAGGAGTGCTACTTCACGAGACCCGCGGGGGGTTAGGGTTTACAGTTAGGTTTAGGGTTAGGGTTAGGTTTAGGGTTAGGGTTTAGGGTTAGGGTTACGGTTTAGGGTTGGGGTTACTTGCCGACCCTCCTACGGCCCTGCTGCTGCTTATTTAACGGGCAGGCCACTCGTGCACATTTCCAAAGGGGGGTGTGTACCCAAAAACCAATCAGGTCGCTGGAATCGCTCACCGTTACTGAAGTGCAGCTGAAATACCAAATATGCGCACTGTGGGGGGAAGTGAAAGTAACATGTACTTTCACTACGGGAGCCTCGGGGGGTCATGTGACCTCCCGGGATTTCCTGCTACTGCAGAGCTAGAGGGTCAGACTAGACCCTGGTAGCTCTGCAAGTGACTAATGTCACTGCAGGGGCTGTTTTTCCCTGTAACTGGGGCTCCTATGGACGCCCCAGCTACAGTGGGAAAGTGTCAAAAAAGGAAAAAAAAAAAAAAAGTGAATGTCCCCCAGAGGTCTTACATGAAGTCATGGGGGACATTGATAGTAAAAATCACAATTACTTACATAAGTAAAATACAATTACAGAATAAAACAACAATACATACATAAGAAAGAAAATAACACGAAGAAGACGCCAACAAAATCCGTTGCCGTATGCGCCCTGTAAACCAAAACCATACATACTATATATCAAAATGTACGAAACAAATAGAGGAACCCCTTCTCATATTTTTTTTTTGTGTGTAAATATAAAAATAATTAAAAAAAAAATTACAAATGTTTAAAAAATCTTTTTTTTAGGTTTTTACCCCCAATAAAACTAAAAAACAGAAAAAAAAAGTCAGTGAAAAAAATATAAAAAAAGAGTCCTATATGTATTGGAAAAAAAACGCAGCAAAAATAATTTTGGTAGCTAAAGGAAAAAAAATAGAGCAGTAAAACCGCCACATGGGTAAAATCACTAAAAAGTGTCTGGTCCTTAAAGGAGTTGTCCGGCCACACAGGGTAAAATTTTTTATAATGCTGCTGCTTCCCTTTCAGTAAGGATAGTAACAGACAGCATACAGGGGCTCAAACCGGCCGGCAGATCAGCTGCAATGTCAGTTTATTACCTTAGACTGATCTTCTCTGCAGTTTTCAAAGATGGCGCCTCTGTGCTGCCTTCTCACATGCCCTGCGCCCCCCCTCTTCTGTGTGCGCGCTCCCGATGGTAGTAAGACATGAAAAGGCAGGATTTCCCTCAGCTCACGTCCTAGCCCCGCCCA
Organism: Eleutherodactylus coqui; assembly: GCA_035609135.1. Lineage (NCBI taxonomy): Eukaryota > Metazoa > Chordata > Amphibia > Anura > Eleutherodactylidae > Eleutherodactylus > Eleutherodactylus coqui. Next base: position 226,984,633 of record CM069410.1, on the reverse strand, counting down.
CAACACGCCCACCTCTATTGAACTGCTCTACAGTCTCTCCCCGCCCAGGCCCCGCCCCCTGCTAAAGTAAAGTAAAACATTTCCCCACACACACATGCCCTCATAGTGCCCCTCTCACAATGACCCCCCCCCACACTTATGTCAGCCGGGTCAATGCACATACACATCACTGCACCCCCCCCCCCTGCACACATCCATCCATCCATCCATCCTCTTTCCCACTCCACACCCCCCCCCCCTTCCCCCGGGACTTCTGTCAGCCGGTCCGTGCACATACACACACATCACTGCACCCCCCCCCCCCCCTTCCCCTGCACACATCCATCCATCCATCCATCGATCTTTCCCACTCCACACACCCCCCCTTCCCCCGGGACTTCTGTCAGCCGGTCCGTGCACATACACACACATCACTGCACCCCCCCCCTTCCCCTGCACACATCCATCCATCCATCCATCTTTCCCATTCCACACACACCCCCTTCCCCCGGGACTTCTGACAGCCGGTCCGTGCACACCACACACACATCACTGCACCCCCCCCCCCCCGTGCACACATCCATCCATCCATCTCTCCAACATTTCTCCCCTTCTCCCCTACTCCCCTTCTCCCCTTTCACATACTTTTAAAGTCCCGACGGTGTCTTCTTGGCTCTTGTCCAAGCAGCAGCGGCAGGCAGTCACTCACTCCGCTCTGGTATATGAAACCAGGAAGTGAGTGTACTGCGCATGCGCCGACCGGCGGCGCGCGTCCCCTGCGATGATGAGGTAAAGAGCGCGGTCCCGGCAGAAGAAAGAAGGACTGCGCACGCGGAAGGGAAGAGGAGCGTTCCAGCGCCGACGAGAGCTGCTGCCGGCCCGACAAGAAATGCAGACGATTTCTTGTCGTAACCACGGACGACCGAGGGTCAACACAGGGGGGGGCACCCCTTCAGGTAAGTCCAAAACTTCTGTTTGCTTCATTTTCCATGCACAATGTATATTACAAAGTGCATGGAAATGGGCAAACAGAAGTAATGAGCTATGATGTTTCTGGCCGGACAACCCCTTTAAGGTACAAAACAGCCCGGTCCTTAAGGGGTTAAAGCCCAATAGTCAACACAAGGCCGCAAAGACCCATCTTTCTTTTCAACAAAAAATAGTCCTGCTCCAGCTAGTGACTTTGATGGTCTGATATGTTCCTTGGTTGAAGCCTCTGAAATATAGGATTTAAGAGCCTCATGCTCCCGATCCAACAGATTAAATATGGCCCCCTTAGGGATGGGACTATCCGGGACAAGATCAATCCTACAATACCATTTGCGGTGTGGGGGTAATACCTCAGAAAGCTTCTTAGAGAACACATCTTGAAAATCCCATAAATAGTCCGGAATACTAATATTATCGGTGGAGCACAATGTAAGAGGCACTAGATGATCCTGACAGAACCCTCCACACCGAACTAGCTCCAGAGTAGTCCAATCGAACTGAGGATAGTGCGTCCTTAGCCACGGCAATCCCAGAACGATATCCACAGACATCTTCTCCATGACCAGAAATGAAATAACCTCTGAATGTAATGCGCCCACCCAGAACCGAAGTTATGGTGTCCTCCAACACACTACCCTGAGGACAGAGGGGTTGCATCAAAACTGGTAAAGTGGATCGGCAAACCTAACTTGGTAAGGTTCGCGGCCGACCCAGAATCAATAAATGCCTGTCCCACCCTGTGAAAAGCCTTGTAAGAGACACTACAAGGCACCAGTAATTTAGGGAGTTCCTGACCTCCTAGATGACCCTCCCGACAGTAACCTAGAAGCTGAAGTTTTCCTGCTGCTTCCGTATCTGCCTTTCCTGGCAGGACGCGATGCGATAACCAGCCTTGCCGCAGTAGAAACAGAGTTGGTTTGAAACCCGGAACCGCCTCCGTTCTTCAGGACTCAACCGGTCCACTTCCATACCATCAGCTCTGGGGGTTGACAATGGGGTACAGGCTGTAGAAGTCGCTAGGGACTTAGCACCACGTTCTTGATGGTACTCTAGCTTAGCTTCCCTTCTAGACCTGAGTCTACGATCAGCTCTGACTGCCAATTCCATACCCTGATTCAAAGTAGAGGGTGACAGATGGGACAGCAATAGATCTTTTACTGCGTCAGACAGGCCTACCAAAAACAAATCTTTGAGTGCACAGTCGTTCCATGCAGATTCACCTGAATACTGCCTGAAACTAGTGCAATATTCTTCTGCCGACTGGCGCCCCTGGTGTAGAGCCAACAACTTACTGACTGCAAAACCTGCACGATCAGGTTCATCAAAAATATTCCCGAGCTCAATGAAAAAAGAATCTAATGACTGCAGACAAGCGGAGTCAGCCGGTAAAGAATAGGCCCATGACTGAGGCCCTTCTCTGAGCAGAGACATAACAATCCCCACCCGCTGGGGCTCGGACCCAGAGGAACGAGGCCGTAAGTGAAAAAACAACTTACAAGCCTCCCGGAAGACAAAGAATTTTTTCCGGTCCCCCAAGAACACCTCGGGTAATGGGCATTTAGGTTCAGGAACTGGATCAACGGGCACAACCAACCGCTGCTCATGATGGCTGAGACGCACCAACAGATACTTAATTATCCACGTCAGGAATCAGATCGGTAATCATATTGTAGGACACCATTCACACCGGGAATCCCACCTCAAAAAAACGCAGGAAGATATTTTTTGGGCCAGTTATTATGTTACAGTACTAGAAGAGTGCACAGGTACGGACTCCCTGACCCTCACCCACGCCAATGTCCCATCCTGGAGGTAGCCCCAAAGGTGGACAGGTCCAGGCCGCCAACACTGACCCTACGCTGTCTAGTGGCAGGACAGGAAGGAACCGCCATACCTATGCAGAAGACCACTTACTAGTACCGACAGGCTAGGCCGATAGAACAAACCAACACGACAGGAAAACCACAGAACACAGGCAGAACTGGATCGAGACAAGGTAACTTTTACTGGAGCAGGACCGAAGTCAGACACACAGGGAACGGAACCAATAACTGGCAACTGCTATCAGCAGCTGCCAGACTATATTCAGGAGTCTACACCCAATCAAGCCGGCTGACTGGAGTTCCCAGCCAGGAATACGCAAAAGTTCCATTAGCAGCACTTCAGATAATCCCACTTCAGGGTCAGGCTGGTAAGATGCAAAGCCAGGCCGGAGTCCAAACCAGACAGATTCCACGTGATAATCCAATAAAAGAAATAGGAAGGCCACTACGGTCGAAACGTCGCTGTCTATGTGATGCAGCAATAAAAGTCTTTGTGCTACTTACATCCATGCATGCTGCCGGCTATTTCTTTTATTGGAGTTCCCAGCCAGCCACTATAACTCACAGAGGTAGAGCGTGCGCGCCTCTCATAGCAGGCGCGCACATGACCGCGCATGCCACACGCCGCGCCCGCACACCGGAGCACAGCGCCGTTGCTCGCCAATCCGAACGTGGGCGCAACACCATCCCAGAACGCTGCCGTGAACCACGCCACTGCCACCCGTGGTCCCTGAATGGCATCATGGTAACAACAACGGTACCTAACACACAGGGGTCTGGTCCAAAAGGACAGACATAAGAACAAAACTGCGAATAGCACCAGTGACTAGAAGCCAGAACAGACAGACCACGAAACAGAACTGACAGACCACAGAACAGGATTGCGAATAGCACCAGGGACTTGACGCCAGACATGACAAACCATGGAACAGAACGGACAGCAGCAGAACAGGATTGACAGACAATGGAACAACGAGACTGCAAATAGCACCAGGAACTAGACACCAGAACTGGCAGACCATTGAACAGAACTGACAGACCACAGAACAACATGACTGCGACTAGCACCAGGAGGCTAAACATCAGAACTGACAGTCCACGGAACAACGACACTGCGGATAGCACCAGGAGGCTAGACATCAGAACAGACCAAAGAACACCTCATTGTTCACACTGATACATCACAGGGCAGAAACAAACATAAATCAGACTGAAAAAAGACATATAGGACTTATCCGTACAAGCCTGGCACAGCACAGGAGCACACACATGAGCATGCACATGGCACTCACAAAACAAATGCGAATGATAAATAAGAAGAGGGAAAAGAACTAATGTACAACCCACACACAGGAGAGCGTAACAAATGCTACACATAACTCCCACCTAAAATGTGCATACTCTGCTATGTTCAGTTCACACCACAACTCAGGGACTTAGAAACTCAGGAACTCAGACAGACTCTCTAACATACATATAAACAGAAACTCAGAAAGAACAATGAAATAGTGAACTGGACACATGGAAAGACATACCACACACACACACACACACACACACAGGGGAGGGGACCAAATGAAACAAATGACCTCCACCTGAAACGTGTGTACTGTTACGACCCTAATACTCACAAGAGTACAATTATATTCTGTTGACACACATACCTTCCAGCTAAATCGCATTCGCTCTGTTATGTCTTCTAACCAACTAAACTCAGGAATTCAGACAGAACTCGGATGACAGGAAGTCAAAAAGACTCTGTTACATCTTCCAAACGACCAAATTGAGGAATCCAGACAAAACTCACTGACAAGCGAACTCAGATGGAACCCAGACAGAACCGCATGACTGAAAGACGGACTACATACTCGAGGACAGGCATACACCAAAGTCTGTCAAGTGCACAAAACACTTACCTGTGTACCTACACACTTAGCCCGATGGAATAACTATTGCATGTACGAGGTAGTCATTGATATTTTGGCCAAGATACTTAAGCCCGCGAGCCCACTTCACGGGTTCTAGTTGTCTCACGAGTCCCTACTCTAATGAGGCAACTAACCCCAGGAAAACCTGCCTGCATGTGGGGCGATCATCCCAATAGGGATGACCCTGCGCTGGAACCTAGGGACCTCCCTCCTCCTAGATGATAAAAAATCTACAGCAAGACTGTGTTCACACCACATGTACGGAAGCCTGCACAGACACGCAGGAACATGACACTGTTCATACTGAACATACTGAAAGACCAGAAGCTACATCAGAGGAGCTGGTATATATTAGCAGCAGACCTGAGTGATTGGCTGGCTGGAGCAATACACACCCAGCCAGCTCAATAAACCACACCTGTGGAGCTGAGCTACTGGGTAAACATGTAGAACAACAGATCCCAGCAGAACGCTCGAACACCAATTTTTTTAATACACTTTATTCTTGTATTGAATACACACATTCACATTTTGTTTTTCTCTTTGCTAGACTGGTCTATATTGGGGGCAAAACCAAAGCATACTGTTCTTCCCTCCCTTTCCTTACATCATCTAGCTCCACCCCGTATAGTCCAGTTAATTTTTTAAGCATATCTTTCACATTTCAGATCAAATATACTGCCAACTTTTAAATGACTGTACATAAACATCCTTCAAATTCAATTTCCTTCTACCCTTCATCATACACTTGCTGAGACACTTTAATTCACTATATTTTCTCATGCTTATCTCTCCATTTGAGTTATTGTACATAATTCTATACATCAGTAACACAGCTCTCTGAGGCTGACAGCCCCTTCTTTCCAAATTCAGCTTATCTTTGACGTTGCATTGTATAAAATTACATCTCTTTCCCTTGGGAATGACAGTCTTATTATTACATTAGTGTTTAATAGAGATGAACGAGCATAATCGTCCGAGCTTGATACTCGTTCGAGCATTAGGGTACTCGAGACGCTCGTTATTCGAGACAAGCACCACGCGATACTCGAGTCAATAACATTTACTTCCCTGAAATGTTAGCGCCATTTTCTGGCCAATAGACATGCAGGGAAGGCATTACAATTCCCTCCTGTGACGTGCCAGCCCTATCCCACCCCCCTGCAGTGAGTGGCTGCCGAGATCAGGTGACCGCCAAGTATTTAAATCTTTCCCGCCCGCTGCTCGCCTCAGACACACGCTGGCAGAGATTAGGGAGGGTGCTGCTGCTATAGTTAGAGTGTTGGCGTCTTCAAGAGCCCCAACGGTCCTTCTTAGGGCCACATCTCACCGTGTGCATTAGTGTTGTGGCTGCTGGGAGCAGTTTTGCACAATTTTTTTTAATTTTTTTTTTAAATATCGGACGTGCAGGCTATAGCGTTCTCAGGCTGCAGTCTGTACTACGTAGTATAGGGGCAGTATTGTTCAGGCAGGGACAGTGGGTAGTGTAGAAGAACCCCAACGGTGCTTCTTAGGGCCACATCTTACCGTATGAATTACAGTTGTTGCTGCTAGGAGCAACTTTGCACCAAATTTTTGCTTTCATCTTGGGCTCTGCAGACTATTGCATGCTCAGTCTGCAGCCAATTCTACAGAGTATAGGGGCAGTATTGGTGAGGCAGGCACAGTGCTACTGTAGAATCCTGTCAACAAGTACCGCAAAAAAGCACCTGTTTAGGGTTATCTGTGACCGTCTGCATTTAACTCTGTGGCTGCTGGTAGTTGTAGCACCTCATTATTGCACAGCTAGGCGTGCTTGCAGTCTTCTGAATAATTTTTTTCCTGGCTACAGTTCGCGTTACATAAGCGCTGTCTCACTCCAACTGCACGCCAATAAGAATTCAAACATTTTTTTACACTGCTCTGTGTCTGCTCTATTCGTAATCCACCATGCTGAGGGGTAGGGCTAGAGGACGTGGACATAGACGCAGGTGAGGACGCGGAGTTCCAAGTGAGGGTGTGGGTATAGGCCGAGTTCCTGGACCTGGTGAATCACAGCCGGCTGCTGCGGGAGTAGGAGAGAGGAAAGTTTCTGGGGTCCCCAGCTTCATATCACAATTTTTGGGTCCACGTCGTAGACCTTTAATACAAAATGAGCAGTGTGAGCAGGTCCTGTTGTGGATGGCAGAAAGTACATCCAGCAATGTCTCCAGCAACCTGTCTTCTAAGCCGTCCACTGCTGCAACTCTGAATCCTCTCGCTGCTGCTCCTCCTTCCTCCCAGCCTCCTCACTCCATGAAAATGACACATTTGGATGAGCAGGCAGACTCCCAGGAACTGTTTTCGGGCCCCAGCGCTGATTGGGAAAAAATGGTTCCTCTCCCACCTGAGGAGTTTGTCGTGACCAATGTACAACCTTTGGAAAGTTCCCGGGGTGCAAGTGATGAGGCTGGGGACTTCCGGCACCTGTCTCAAGAGCTTTCGGTGGGTGAGGAGGTCGATGATTATGATGAGACACAGTTGTCTATCAGTGAGGCAGTAGTAAGGGAAGTAAGTCAGAGGGAGGAGCGCACAGAGAATTCGGAGGAAGAGCCGCTGGACGATGAGGTTACTGACCCCACCTGGTTCGATAAGCCAACTGATGACAGGTCTTCAGAGGGGGAGGCAAGTGCAGCCGCAGGACAGGTTGGAAGAAGCAGTGGGGTGGCCAGGGGTAGAGGCAGGGCCAGAGGAAATAATCCCCCAACGGATTCCCAAAGCACCCCCTCGCACCAAGCCACCGTGCAGAGGCCAAGGTGCTCAAAGGTGTGGCAGTTTTTCACTGAGAGCGACCTACGAACAGTGGTGTGCAACCTGTGTCGCGCCAAGATCAGCCGGGGAGCCACCACTACCAGCCTCACCACCACCAGCACGCGCAGGCATATGACCGCCAAGCACCCCACAAGGTGGGACGAAGGCCGTTCACCATCTCCGGGATGCACCACTGCCTCTCCCCCTGTGCCCCAACCTGCCACTCAGATCCAACCACCCTCTCAGGACACAGGCACGAGCGCCTCCCAGCCTGCACCCACACCCTCACCTCCGCTGTCCTCGGTCCCATCCAGCAATGTCTCTCAGCACAGCATCCAGCTGTCGCTAGCAGAAGCATTGGAACGAAAGCGCAAATACCCCGCCACGCACCCACGCGCTCAAGCTTTAAACGTGCACATTGCCAAATTGATCAGCCTAGAGATGCTGCCATACACGCTTGTGGAAACGGAGATCTTCAAAAACATGATGGTGGCGGCGGCCCCGCACTACTCTGTCCCCAGTCGCCCCTATTTTTCACAGTGTGCCGTCCTAGCCCTGCATGACCATGTCTCCCGCAACATTGTACGCGCCCTCACCAACGCGGTCACTGGCAAGGTCCACTTAACAACGGACACGTGGACAAGCACAGGCGGGCAGGGCCACTATATCTCCCTGACAGCACATTGGGTGAATTTAGTGGAGGCTGGGACCGAGTCAGAGCCTGGGACCGCTCACCTCCTACCCACCCCCAGAATTGCGGGCCCCAGCTCCGTGCAGGTATCTGCGGCGGTGTATGCCACCTCCACAAAACCTTCCTCCTCCTCCTCCAACGCAACCTCTACCTCGCAATCAAGACGTGTTAGCAGCAGCACGTCGCCAGCAGTCGGTGTCGCGCAGCACGGCAGCACAGCGGTGGGCAAGCATCAGCAGGCCGTGCTGAAACTAATCAGCTTAGGAGAGAAGAGGCACACGGCCCACGAACTGTTGCATGGTCTGACAGAGCAGACCAACCGCCTCCAACCGGGCATGGTCGTGTGTGACAACGGCCGTAACCTGGTGGCCGCTCTGCAGCTTGGCAGCCTCACACGTGCCAGGCCTGGCCCACGTCTTTAATTTGGTGGTGCTTTGCGACGTGCCCACACAGTGGAACTCTACGCTGCACATGTTGGCCAGGCTGTATGAGCAGCGTAGAGCTATAGTGGAATACCAACTCCCACATGGGCGGCGTAGTGGGTGTCAGCCTCCTCAATTCTTTACAGAGGAGTGGGCCTGAAGGGCAGATATCTGCCAAGTCCTTAGAAACTTTGAGGAGTCTACCCAGATGGTGAGCGGCGATGCTGCAATCATTAGCGTCACCATTCCTCTGCTATGCCTGTTGAGAAGTGCTCTGCAAAGCATAAAGGCTGACGCTTTGCGGTCGGAACAGGAGACGGGGGAAGACAGTATGTCGCTGGATAGTCAGAGCACCCTCATGTCTATATCTCAACGAGTTTTGGAGGCGGAGTGGGAGGGGGAGGAGCCTCAGGAGGAGGAGGGGGAAGAGACAGCTGGGCCCACTGCAGAGGGTACCCATCCTGCTTGCCTCTCATCTGTTAAGCGTGTATGGCCAGTGGAGGAGGAGGAGAATCCAGAAAGTGATCTTCCTAGGGAGGACAGCGATGTATTGCGTACAGGTACCCTGGCACACATGGCTGACTTCATGTTAGGATTCCTTTCTTGTGACCCTCGCATTAGATGCATTCTGGCCACTACGGATTACTGGGTGTACACACTGCTCAACCCACGGTATAAGGAGAACCTTTCGACTCTCATTCCCGAAGAGGAAAGGGGTTTGAGAGTGATGCTATACCACAGGGCCCTGGTGGACAAACTGATGGTAAACTTCCCATCTGACAGCGCTAGCAGCAGAAGGCGCAGTTCCAAGGGCCAAGTAGCAGGGGAGACGCAGAGATCAGGCAGCATGTTCAGCGCAGGCAGGAGAACACTCTCCAAGGCCTTTGCCAGCTTTATGGCTCCCCAGCAAGACTGTGTCACCACTCCCCAGTCAAGGCTGAGTCGGAGGGAGCACTGTTAAAAGATGGTGAGGGAGTACATAGCCGATCGTACCACCATCCTCCGTGACACCTCTGCTCCGTACAACTACTGGGTGTCAAAGCTGGACACGTGGCACGAACTCGCGCTGTACGCCCTGGAGGTGCTGGCTTGCCCTGCGGCTAGCATCATGTCAGAGAGGGTGTTTAGTGCAGCTGAGGGAATCATCACGGATAAGCATACCCGCCTGTCAACTGACAGTGCTGACATGCTTACACTCATAAAGATGAACAAAGCCTGGATTTCCCCAGACTTCTCTTCTCCACCAGCGGAGAGCAGTGGTACCTAAACAATCTTTTCACTGCAACTGCAGATAAAAGCACTCTTCTTTATCACCGTAAGAAAAGGGACATTTACCTTTGTCAATCTGTCTATGATATTAGTCCTCCTCCTCCTGCTCCTCCTCCTGAAACATCCTGTCAGCACGTTGAACTGCCAATTTTTCTGCGGCCAAAAGGGCTCATATAACTTCTGTCTTACAATATTTTGACTTTTCTAACTGAAGCATTGAAACTTCAACATGAACCAATTTTTTTAACAGGGCTGCCTCCAGGCTCTGTTACAAATTAAGACACAGTAAGCTAAAATATTAATGGATTTCACCTGCCCTCTCGGTTGAGCAATTTTTCTCGGGTACATTTGTACTGTTGGTACAGCAATTTTTTGGGCCCTCGCCTACACTGTAATCCAAGTAATTTTTCTGGCCTTCGCCTACACTCATGGTCTGTCTATACTGTTAGTACCGAAATGTTACTGGGTTCTGTCTATACTGCTGTAAATGAAATGTTACTGGGGTCTGTTTTTACTGCTGCAAATGAAATGTTACTGGGGTCTGCTTATGCTGTTACAACTCAAATGTTACTCGGTTCTGGCTATACTGCTCTAAATGAAATGTTACAGGGGTCTGTCTATACTGTTACAACTGAAATATTACTAGGCTCTGCCTACGCTGCTGCTACTAAAATGTTACAGGGGTCTGTCTATACTGTTACTACTGAAATGTTACTAGGGTGTGTCTATACTGCTGCAAATGAAATGTTACTGGGGTCTGTCTATACTGCTGTAAATGAAATGTTACTGGGGTCTGTCTATACTGCTGCAAATGAAATGTTACTGGGGTCTGCCTATGCTGTTACTACTCAAATGTTACTGGGTTCTGGCTATACTACTATAAATGAAATGTTACAGGGGTCTGTCTATACTGTTAGTACCGAAATGTTACTGGGTTCTGTCTAAACTGCTGTAAATGAAATGTTACAGGGGTCTGTCTATACTGTTACAACCGAAATGTTACTGGGCTCTGCCTACGCTGCTGCTCCTAAAATGTTACAGGGGTCTGTCTTTACTGTTACTACTGAAATGTTACTGGGGTCTGTCTATACTACTGCCAATGAAATGTTACTGGGGTCTGTCTATACTGCTGCAAATGAAATGTTACTGGGGTCTGTCTATACTGCTGCAAATGAAATGTTACTGGGGTCTGCCTACGCTGTTACTACTCAAATGTTACTGGGTTCTGGCTATACTGCTGTAAATGAAATGTTACAGGGGTCTGTCTATACTGTTAGTACCGAAATATTACTGGGTTCTGTCTATACTGCTGTAAATGAAATGTTACAGGGGTCTGTCTATACTGTTACAAGCATAGACATTAAGGAGAAGGTAAGGGAGTTGTTATTTGTATAGCGCCAACTTATTCCGAAGTGCTTTTTAGGTAATTTGTTTATTATCCCCCAGCAAGCTGAGTACTCATTTTACCGACCACAGAAGGATGGAAGGCTGAGTCACCCTTGAGCCAGTTACTGGAATCATGCGGGGATTGAACCTGCAACCTTCAGGTCGGGAGTGAGAGCTTAGGACTGCATTCTGCTGTTTTAACAATCTGCGGCACACAAGGCCTAATATCTCATATATTGTTACAGTATGGGGCCATTAACTTATATAGTATCATAATAGCTTCTATTCTAAAATGAAAGAAGGTGAAGTACTTAGCAGTGCCGTTCACTGTATTTAGCAGTAGCTTTCAGCACTCACGGCAGGGAATGACAGGGAAGATTTAACACTTAAATCCTCAGACTCAGCGAGTCACCTACTATTAGCCCATAAGTTTAGCTTTAACCTAGAAATGTGTGAGTAAAATCAAAAGTAAATTAAACACCTACAAATGTAGCCAGTGTTCTGCATGCTCAATCTGTTTGTTTCATGCACTGAACAATCACTTGGTGCACTACACTATTTTGTAGCCCATTGCTTTCTAATGACTGTCAGAATGTGCAAATAGCATAGACGTGCTACAATAACTACATACTACGCTGTGTGCTATATCTGTCCTCAATGCCTGCAAGACTCAAGTTTTAAAACTAATATTCTAGGAGCCATATGGCATAGGAAAGTACAGATCCAACTTTTTCTGTTCTGCTCCTTCTCTGGCTGGAGATCAGGGGTGTAGTACAGTTAAATGTGTATTTCATAGGAATAGACTGAAGAGCAGATATAGCAGTGAAGTAGCTGAAAACCTGCCCTGTTCTCTCTACATTAGCACAATTCTGTACAGTCCAAGACCGAGCAAGTGATGAATATCATGATAAATCTTGCTTGTATTTTTGGTAACTTGTAGTGGAATTCAGAGAAATGTATTTTGTGAACACGTTTCTTGGATCAATGTCTTAACTATATTCTCATACTAGCTTATATACCCGGCTTCCACATTAGTTAATTTGGTACAGGTGTTTTCATGGAAAATTTTATGAAGTTAAGGTTACTTTAGAGGAACCAAGGAATAAAATATGCACATAGAGGAGCGTTGGATTCTCTTCAGCCAATGTCCTTCTGCAGAATGTGCAACCCCTCAAATTCTCCTCATTTAGGACCTGAAGAATGCTCGCGCCAAATTTCACACTTATATGACAGTGGGAATTTACATTACATAGGGGTGCATGCACTTTTGCAATCAGCATTGAATAATCGAGTTGTGACCCCATTACTTTCCCTATTTAGGAGCTAAAGAATGCTTGTGCCAAATTTCATGCTTGTACAACATCGGGAAGTTACATTACATATGGGTACACTTACTTTTGCATTTATCACTGAATAATCAAGTTGTGACCCCTTTACTTTTCCTGATTAGGACCTAAAGAATGGTTGTGCCAAATTTTATGTTTGTACGACACTGGAAAGTTAAAGAATTAGAATAGGTACATAACACAGAGGTGCCAATACTTTTCCATTTAGCATTGAATAATCGAGTTGTGACTCCTGCACTTTTCCTATTTAGGACCTAAAGAATGCTTGTGCCAAATTTCATGTTTGTACGACAGCAGGAAGTTAGATAAATAAATTAGGTACATTACATAGGTGTGCCAATACGTTTGTACTTGGTATTGAATTTTCTAGTTTTAACCTCATTACTTTTTCTACTTAGGACCTAAAGAATGATTGTGCCAAATTTCATTTTTGTATGACACTGGAAAATTACATTATAGGGGGGTGCCAATACTTGTGCACCTAGCATGGAATAATCAAGTTGTGACCCCTTTACTTTTCCTGTTTAGGATCTAAAGAATAACATAGTTCGTAAGGCTGAATGAAGACAATGTCCATCTAGTCCAGCCTGTCTAGCCTCCTGTTTTGTTGATCCAGAGGAAGGCAAAAAAAAACCCCAAGAGCAGAAGCCAATTAGCCCTTTTGGGGAAAAAATTCCTTTCCGACTCCCTAATGGCAATCAGACTGTTCCCTGGATCAACCCCTAATAGTTCCTACCTGCCTGTATACCCAGATTAACAAATAACCTTAGATTTATAGCCTATATTATCCTTCCTCTCCAGAAAGACATCAAGTCTCCTTTTAAACTCCTCTAAGGATTTTGCCATCACTACATCCTCAGGCAGAGAGTTCCACAGTCTAACTGCTCTAACAGTGAAGAACCCCTTTCTATGTTGGTGATGAAACCCGCTTTCCTCTAAACGTAGCGGATGTCCTCTTGTTACCGTTGCAGTCCTGGGTATAAACAGATCCTGGGAGAGAATGGTCATACGAAATTTCTTGTTTGTACAACACTGGCAAGTTAGAGAATTTAATTAGGTACATTACATAGGGGTGCCAATATTTTTGCCATTAGCATTGAATTTTTAGGTTTTGACCTCTTTACTTTTCCTATTTAGGACCTAAAGAATGATTGTGCCAAGTTTCACGTTTGTACGACACCAGGAAATTACATTACATGAGGGTGCCAACACGTTTGCACTTAGCATTGAATAATCAAGTTGTGACCATTTTACTTTTCCTATTTAGGACCTAAAGAATGGTTGTGCCAAATTTCATTTTGTATGACATCAGGAAGTTAGAGAATTTGTGGCGAGTCAGTCAGTCAGTAAGTGAGGGCTTTCACCTTTATGTATATAGATGTAAATGTATTGTTGGTAATGATGATTGTACTGCTTTCTTACTCTATCCAGTAATATATTATTATCACTGTGTTCCTTTTCTAGAGCTGTTCATGATTCCAACAATAAATGTGACCTTGAACTTAGTTTTTGCAAATGATAACCTGACCCTAACATGCGAGACACGTCTCCCTCCTGCCAGACAGAACAGACAACTACGATCTGCTTTCTACAGAGAAGGACGGATCGTTCAGGACTTCAGTATAAATGATATCTATAAAGTCTACAATGTTCACCTGGAGCATTCTGGGAAGTATTCATGTGAGGTAGAAACTACAGATGGCCGAGTAAGGAAGAGAAGTGCAGAGCGGTTACTGCAGATAGAAGGTGAGGATGGACGCTGGTTATGTCTTCTACATGTGAGATCTTCTTTCTCCACCTGGAGTTTTAGGCAAAGTGTAAAATCCCTCTCTATGATTTATTTCTCATCTGTCTCTTTCATTTTAAGAGCCCTTCTCACACCCAAATATTACTGTGACCAGTGAATTGTATGAAGGGGATCCGATGACCCTGACATGTGATTCAACTCTTGGTCCATACATTTATCATACAGGATTGCAGTTTGCATTCTACAGAGATGGACAGGAGATTCAGGGATTCCATCTGTCTAATAAGTATGTAGTTCATTCTGTTCAGCAGAAAGATTCTGGGAATTATACGTGTGAAGTAAAAATCTCAAGTAACACTGCAGTGAGGAGAAGTTATGGGATTCACATTCACATACAAGGTAGGCAAGCAGAATGTAAATAGAAATGGAGTATGCACATTGTCCATTATGGAACCACCCAGGAGCTTCTCACCTAGAGAAATGTTCATGAATTAATAGAAAAGGATTTAGTAATTACTGCATAACTTCATTAAATATTGGAAGCCACATCATTACTACTTTATTTCCCCCCTTATTAAGTACATGAGCTCCTGATGTATTACCCTTATGATGTTATTGGTGTGTGGGTGAGAACATTTTTACTGTTAGTGCTATTCATCTTGATCGGCCAGACAATAAAATTGACTCGATTTTTGTCAAATGAAGTTGGGTAAGTCTCCTCCAATTTTTGCAAAAACCTTGCGAAAGTCGAATTTCCCTAAATGCCTGCTACTGAGATCAGGATGAAGCCAATCAGAACCCAGAGCATCTTACTGATGTCACCAAATGTGTCCTCCATCTTGCATATGGGCAGCAATTTTATTAGTTGCCTGTATCAAATTACCCAGCCATATATAACATAGGCACAGTATAACCAGCTGATATTTTACAGCTTGGCACAGGACACAGAAGTTGTATCACATTTATATTACACATGGTCTGTTGTTAAGGACAGATATTCTACAGAGAATATATAGCTGCTGGACTGAGAGCTCATTTACCAGGATTGTATTTGAGGAAACAGAGAAAGAAGCTGCATCATAGAGTCATAGAAGAGTAGAGTTGGAAAGGACCTCCAGGGTCATCGGGTCCAACCCCCTGCTTTGTGCAGAATTCACTAAATCATCCCAGACAGATATCTGTCCAGCCTCTGTTCGAAGACTTCCATGGAAGGATAACTCACCACTTCCTGTGGTAACCTGTTCCACTCATTGATCCCCCTCACTGTCTAATGTCTATTTGGGTCTCCACCCTTTCAGTTTCATCCCATTGCTTCTAGTCTTTCCTTGTGCAAATGAGAATAGGGCTGATCCCTCTGCACTGTGATGGCCCTTCAGATAGACGGCTATTAAGTCTCCTCTCAGCCTTCTTTTTTTGCATTCCCCGAACCTTTAACCATCCTGGTAACTCTTCTCTGAGTTACGCATTTTGAAGTTTATAAAAATAAACACAAACAAGAAAGAAGCGAATACATGCAGTGCGTGTCAGTGGCCTCAGACATTGCACAGTCCGGCCACTACAAATTATTTGCATGCCTGAAGAAGAGAGTAGGTCAATGCAAACTGTTAGCCCACCACATGATATACTGTATGTATTCAGAGGCACTGGCGTACAGTGAGGGGTCGCATGGGTCGCAATTGTGACACGGCCCCTGCATTGAGGGAGCCCAGAGGCCCCGCTATATTCAAAATGCACAGTGCGTGCATTACCGGCACAGTCGGCCGCCTGATTGCTGCGGCTGACAGTGTGTTTGTTGCAGGAGGCAGAGGGAGAAAAGAGGAAGGAGGAGGAAACAGCGCCGCAGGTTGGCCCTCGCAGAGGGGAGGATTTTTACACATGGAGTCGACAGCCAATTGCAGACTGCAGACTCCCACGGCGCGCGGACCTCTCACTAGTAGGCTGTAGCTGTGAGTGGTCACAGTTGCAGTTTATCAGTCACTGCCAGCCAGTGATTACCAGGGGAAGGGGCTAGTGCGGCTCTACTCACCTCCGCAGCGATGGATGCACAGCCGGTAAATGAAAGAGCAGGAGGACCTTTGGTCATAGATCACATGAGCCAGCTCCGGCCATGTGATCAAAGGTCCTAGGCTTTCATTTACAGGATGCCCAGACATTGCTACAGGGGTGAGTAGGGAAGGAATTGTAATTATATATGTATAGCTGGTATAAGTTATACCAGCTGTACATATATATTTATATACAGGAGATACACAGGTTATACCAGCATGGGACATACCACTATATACAGGGGGATATACATCTCCTGTATATAGTGATATGGACCATGTTGGAATAACCTGTGTATCTCCTATATATAATTATATATGTACAGCTGATATAACCTGGGTATATACTGTATGAAATTATATATGTACAGCTGATATAACCTGGGTATATACTGTGAATGATTATTTGTATAGCTGGTATAAGTTATACATATCCTGTATATAATTATTAATGTACAGCTGGTATAACCTGGGTATATACTGTATATAATTATATGTCTACAGCTGGTGTAACCTGAGTATATACTGTATACAATCATATATGTACAGCTGGTATAACCTGGGTATATACTGTATATTTGAACACTTTACATACACCTAAAAAACTCATCAGAAACCTGCATGCAGTTTAAAAAAAGCATGTATCGTTTGAATGCACATGCGGTTGTTAATAGTGCATGCAGTTTTTGGATGTGATTTTAATTGTGGTTCAAAAATGCAACAAAATCCACAAACACAGTCTTAGGCCGGCTGCACACAACTGGGTCGGATTCTGCATGCGTGAGCCCGCAGTGGAATCCAACCCTGTGCCCCGCTGGCATCCGCGCGTACCTGTAATTTCTTTTTTTTTTCTGTACTGCGCATGGCCCACAAGGCGAGCCATTGGACCTGCGCAGTAAAGTTTTTTTTTTTAATCACTGACTTTTCAGTGCCATCGCTAGGCGATGACGCGGGTGCTCGAGACTATTCCGCAATGTCAGGGCGGCGGGTTGGACGGCTTGCATTGAGTTCAATGGAGGCCATCCGTGCAGAATCTGCACTAAAATAGAGCATGCTGTGATTTTTCCTCCATGAGCGGAAATTCACAATTGATTTCTGCTCGTGTAGAGGAAAAAACGCTTATCCATAACATGCTATGGGCGGTACATGCTGCAGAACCGTAGGAGGATGCCTGCTCCATATTCTGCAAATGAAATCCGTCCGTGTGCAGCCGGCCTTAGGCTAATTTGACACGTGTGAGTCTGATATTGGGCTGTGAAACTATGCCCCATATCACACTCGCCAACATGTGCTGTCCACACGGATGTGAGGGGTTTTTTGTGTTGAAACCAGCTCGCATCACATCATCATATTTTCATGCGATGCAGAGAAAAAACATCGCTCATGTGTATGATCGCATTTAAAAGAATGGGGTTGATATTCATGCGCGATTTATGTGTCTTAGAACGTACGTGTGAAAGCAGCCTAAGACGGTTACCAACAGATTTTTATATAGTCCCGGAATTGAGTTCTATTAAGAGCTTACACCAAGTGGCTAGATCATGTATGTAAATTATCATGGTTTAGGTATAGGTATGGGTACAGATGGAGGGGGGGGGGAGGGAGCTGAACTTTTGCACACCGGCCCTTGAGCCTTTAGGTTCGCCCTTGATCAGGGGGTGCAGAAATAAAAGTGCCAGTTCCTGTTGCCCACTGTTACATAGAATCTACTTAAGAGGAGAAGGACGATGAAAAGGGAGAGGAGGTGGAAGAGAATGAAGTGCTCGATCTAACATGGAGAAGCAGGGAGAGTCATACTAGCAGCTTGCAGAGGGAGGAGGACGTTGCAATGCAGCACCATGACAAGACAGTAGGCTGTTGCCGAAAAACAAAAGGGCATAGCCAACACCCTCAGATACTTCTAGTCACAACAGCCGCATCAAACCTACAGCTAGGTCTGCCCACAGTATTTGTGCAGAGTGGGCATTCTTTGAAACTGTAGGTGATGACAGAAGAGCGATCATCTGTAAGATCTGCGGTAAATATTTAAAACATGGCAATAATGTGAACAACCTCCTCAACACAATGAGTTTGAACATCCACATTAACTCCCACCAGCTGCCTTGGAGAGCCCATCTGGGCAAGAGGGCAAAGAATCTGTCTCATCCTGCTCCCTCTTCCGCTGCTTTCTGTAGTTTCCTCTTCCTCCATTTCTCTCCATGTTCATGCAGTAGTCTCTGAGCACAGAAAGGCAGTTTTGTGTAGGGCAGTAGTATGCCTGCTTTAGTTCTCTACTTAGCAATTGATGATCAGGCAGCAGGCTTCAGAGCTAGGGGTGGGAAATGGAGAGCAGAAACAGAGCCGCCACCATCACCATCAGCATTCTCCAACATCTACCCCATATTCCAGCATGTCCCAAGTCAGCAGCCAGGCCTCCATTCCCCAGCTATAAAAAAGTAAAAAGAAAGAACCATCCACGAGAACAAAGCCTAAACAATAGCATTGCACAGCTGCTTGCAATAGAAATGCTGCCATTCTCTGGACAAAAAACACTTTCTGCAACGTGATGCACCATGCTAACCCACAGTACCAGATTCCCATTTCTTTTTCCAAAAAGCCATCCCTGCTCTGCAGTGCCATGCGAGTAATGTGCCCCTGTTGTTGCAGAACGCTGTCAGTGGCAGGGTGCACCTGACCATGGAAACGTGCCTCAGGAAGCATGAGCAGAAGTGTTGCAAAGTCTTTGGGGGCAATCTGGCGATAACTGTCAGAGTGGCCATGTCAATGTTCCAGGAGTTTTGCCTAGGGCGAGTGCCCCTGAGTGTCTCTCAGTGTTTGGAAAAAACTGGGTCATAGTCGTTATTGTGGCCGACTGGGTCCTCAGGAGGTTGGGCTGGGTGAGTGCCAAGTCCCTCTGAGTACCCCTAAGTGTCTCCCAGTGTTTGGTCAAAACTGGGTAATAGCCATCAGTGTGGCCGACTGGGGCCCCAGGAGGTCGGCCTGGGGCGAGCGCCAAGTCCCTCTGAGTGCCCCTGAGTGTCTCCCAGTGTTTGGTGGAAACCTGGTGATAGCCGTCAGAGCAGCCGATTCCGTAGTCAGAGCAGCCCATTTGAGTTCCAGGAGATCTGCCTAAGCCGAGTTAAAATGCGGGTTAAGAGAACTGGGATGAGGAAAATCCAGGGCATCCATGCTGGGTTGGTGTTCCAAGAGGTCGGCATGAGGTGACATGTTTTCTCCTTAGAGAGTTACTATGTGTTAAAATGGAGGTCAGCAAAAAAGCACCTCTGGCAGATGTATACAGGGTGGCTGGCTGGGTGAAACAGAGTGAGTGACTGGCAATTGGGTGCTAGCCTCCCTGAGTAACTGTGTAAGAGTTCCAGGAGATGGGCCTGACTTCTATACTGGAAAAGATCTTTGAACAAATTATTAAACAGCATGTATGCAAGTACTTGTATGAGAATGGAGTAATTAACCAGATGCAGCATGGGTTTGTAACAAACAAGTCATGCCAGTCAAATCTAATTTCCTTCTATGACAGAATCAACGACTGGGTTGATCAGGGAAATGCGGTGGATATAGTATATCTTGACCATCGTAAAGCATTTCACAAAGCATATTATACCATACTTATTGAAAAAATGACCAAATCTGGTACTGACAAGACAACTGCTAGGTGGATTCACAACTGGCTGAGTGATCGTACTCAAAGAGTGGTCATAAATGGCTGCACATCCAAGTGGAAGAATGTATCAAGTGGGGTACCACAAGGCTCTGTCCTAGGCCCAGTGTTGTTCAACATCTTTATAAATGATCTGGAGGAGGGAATTGATTGGAAACTGATCAAATTTGCCAACGACACAAAGCTAGGAGGGATAGCTAACACCAGGGAAGAGAGAGAGAAGATTCAAAAAGATCTAGAAAAGCTTGAACAGTGGTCGGCGACTAACAGAATGGTATTTAGCAAGGAGAGATGCAAAGTCCTACATCTGGGGAAGAAAAATGAAGAAAGCACATACAGAATGGGAGGAATTGGGAATGTTTAGCTTGCAAAAAAAAGGCTGACAGGAGACTTAATATCTGTCTACAAATATCTGAATAAATCAATAAGCCGAAAAAAATGGATCTGCGCTCATTTGGGAATATTTTTCACCAGGAAACTATTTGGCATAACCAAATCTTCTTTATTCTTCAATGTACAACGCGTTTCGTCATAAAAATAACTTTATCAAGCACATACATTATCTCACTACATGACTATTTATATAGATATATGTGCTTGATAAAGTCCTTTTTATGACAAAACGCGTTGTACATTGAAGAATAAAGAAGATTTGGTTATGCCAAATAGTTTCCTGGTGAAAAATATTCCTAAATGAGCGGGGATGCATTTTTTTTTGGCTTATTGATTTATTTCTAAACGGATCTCACTTCCTTTGAGACACGTAGGACCTGCATGCTCTCCTGCTATAGCCCAGCGGGATATAAGGAATTTCCAGGCTTTTCATTCAAGGCTCACTGGGATATGGAGGTGGTAGGGGAGTCCTGATCCTAGGCTCCACTACACACCGGGTAAGTGCATACCCATTCTTTATATTATTCCATTGGATTCCTGCAGCAATAGGAGCGCTATGCTCATTCACACTTTACAAATATCTGAAGGGCTGTCACAGTGCAGAGGGATCAGCTCTATTCTCATCTGCACAAGGAAAGACTAGAAGCAATGGATGAAATTGAAAGGGAGGAGACACAGATTAGATATAAGAAAAGACTTTCTGACAGTGATCAATGAGTGGAACAGGTTACCACGGGAGGTGGTGAGTTCTCCTTCAATGGAAGTGTTCAAACAAAGGCTGGGGAAATATCTGTCTGGGCTGATTTAGTGAATCCTGCACTGAGCAGGGGTTTGGACCCGATGACACTGGAGGTTCCTTACAACTTTACCATTCTATGATTCTATATGCACTGAATACAATAGCAAAGGAGTGTACAACATACCAATGTACTACAAAGTATACCAAAATAAAGACGAAGCTAAGATGCACTGAACCAGGTACCGGTTCAGTGCATCTCAACTGCTCTTCACTGCGGTATTTGCTGGAAACCTGGTTGCATTTGAAGCGGGTGTGGATATCTTTCTATTGCTTAAATTGCAGGAACAGGCCTCAAAGGGCAAAATAGTTTTTTTATGCATCTCCCCTGTCTTCTATTAACAGCACATGTGTTGGTTTACAGGTCCGATAGTAACTTGTGACTTACGGCACCCAAGGGCAGACAAGAGGGTTGACTTAGTTCTAGCTCCCTAGATCCTGCACTTGCACAAGAAAAAGCCCAAATCACACGTTGCATGGTGTAGCCCACCCTACTGCCACCACTGACCATTTTTGATAGGTAGGCCAGCCACCTTGGTTGGAAGTTGTGGATCCCATAAAGCATTTAAGGATAAGTAATAAAGTTTTAAGATTTATTCTAAAAAGGATTAGATAAAAATATGCAAAAGAAGAGTTACATAAACAGGCGAGGAGCACTCAAATATACACAATCAGTATAAAAACAGAAATGGATGAAATAAGAGAAAATCCCAGTCTATAAAGTTATTTTAAATAGTCCTGGTGTGTAAGGAATGCATGCAGAACAGGGATCAAACTGCATTAGATGTCACTCCTGGGTCTGACAATTTAGGGAGGGGGACTTCCTTAGTTTTTAAGCTTTCGTAGAACCACTACTCCATTGGTCTTTTTACATCATCGATAGGCATGCTGAGCATATGTGTAGATTATGTGGATAGAAGTCCAATTTAACATTTTGGAGATATTTGCCCAGGAGGCAATTTCAATAGGGGAGATTTGGCTGTATTGTTTCATTTCATGAAACCACCTAATCGTGAATACCAAACATGCTATGTTGCAGATGATTGGATATGCATATGTGGGTTCTGTGGGTCACTCAGTGAAGGGAATACATACACTGGGTATGCAGTAGCCTTACAGTTATGAAAATATAACTACTGTTGGGCTGGGACTTTCAGATGACCCACAATCTCCATTATAAATGTGTCCTCTAATAAATACAGTATCAAGGCTAGGTGTCACGATGTCTGAGTGATGTATACTGGACACAGGATGAAGGCCAAATGGTTGGTGGAATGTAGTATTTGACATCCCCTTGTCACTTGGTAACTTTGTTAACATCACAGCTAGAGATGAGTGAGCACGCTCGGTAAGGTGAGTTACTTGAGCGAGCCTTGCTTATCTCGAGTAACTGCCTTCTCCTCTGAGCGTGCTCGGGAAAGTGGCAGGGGGTAGCGGGGGGAAGAGAGAGAGAAATCTCTCTCCCTCTCCCCCCAGCTCCCCTCCGCTCTCCCCCGCTCAGAGGAGAAGGCAGTTACTCGAGATGAGTGAGGCTCACTCGAGTAACTCACCTTACCAAGCGTGCTCACTCATCTCTAATCAGAGCAAAAGGTTTGCTTGCTGGTCTCAGAAAAGCAGGCTACATCAAAGACAACTCTGGTACAGATGTAAGCAGAGGGGAAAATTAATTCTAATGGTCTCTACTTGGAAGAAAATGCACTTCCATCTGCTAGGCCAACCCAACTTTCCCTAGACCAGAAACATGGTAAATTAACACAAAATGATGGCAGGTGATCTACCATGTATCATTATTAGAGTTGAGCAAACGTACTCTGCCGACACTCAAGGGGGAGAGTAGCAAAGCTGCAAGCTAGAGGTCTGGCGCGGACCAGTTGTGGGAACCATCACGCATCTGATGGAGGAAGATGCCCTCTAGCTACTCCAGGTGGGGTATTGATGGTGTCCCAGTGAGTTTGTGGACCCTAAATTATGGACTTTGTGTTGTATCCTGCTCACATACGTTTTGCTGTGCTGAACCAATAAATGCTAGCAGATGCCAGTTTTGAAGAATTCAAAGTCTCCTGAGCGGTTTTCTGCAAGTGTGCTGTCCACTTCTGGACCGAGAGGTCAGCTATCTAATAAGCGAGTAAACCTCTTTGCCAAATCCCCAAAAGAAGTCAAAACAATCATCTGGTTGAGTATAAATTCTTCTAGTTGAGTGTCCAAAACTGTGGTAATAATAGAGATGTCCTTATTTTATTATTTTTGAATAAAAACACTGAATGAACATTTTTTATTTTAAGGCCGCACAAACAATACGGGGTATACCCGGCAGAATATCGTCCGTCTGACCTTATCCGCATGTGTATTAATTCTTGCTGCACTATTCATCTTCTATCATATAAAACGAATGAAGTCTATGGAACCAGCAGATGGATCTACAACATGAGGATCCCCTCAGCTACAAGATCCAACATCATCGTCCATCCATGTTCCTACAGTATAGATACAAATATATACCTGCATCCGTTGCCTGATAACTGTTCTACTAACATAAGGGTGGATTAACAGGTCATGTAAAAATATGCCATAAACAAATCCATCGCACAATCTATAAGCTTTACATGTCTTAGATGCGGATTTTGTTGTGGATTCGAGTGCAGACTTGTTGCTGCAGATTCACACCTAAATCCACTTCTAAATCTGTCTGCAGATTACACATCGGATTTGTTTGTGGGGTATTTTTATTTTATGTGTGAGACCCCCCCTAAGTATGACTGACACACAATATCCAACTACTGTCCTATGTATCCTTGTATTCTAAGTAAAAAATATTATTGTACTTGCTTTTATTTAATTGCTGTGATCTCTATTTTCTGTCCAAAATTTTTAAGAAACTCTTCAGTGAGATTAGAAGTAATATCGTGCACATGAGACACCAGACCCAGTCTTCAACTTCTGATGTAAACTTCAGTATTTACATGGAGCCTTTTATACAGAGCTATCTAGTCACAACAATTCTTAAGGGAGGTCGGTCACCTCATTTTAGTACAAATATCTGAAGGGCTGTCACAGTGCAGAGGGATCAGCCCTATTCTCATTTGCACAAGGAAAGACTAGAAGCAATGGGATGAAACTGAAAGGGAGGAGACACAAATTACATATTAGAAACAACTTTCTGACAGTGAGGGTGATCAATGAGTGGAACGGGTCACCATGGGAGGTGGTGAGTTCTCCTTCAATGGAAGTGTTAAAACAAAGGCTGGACAAATATCTGTCTGGGATGACTTAGTGAATCCTGCACTGAGCAGGGGGTTGGACCAGATGACCCTGGAGGTCCCTTCCAACTCTACCATTCTATGATTCTATGATTCACATTGCAAGTAGAGCTAGTCCTGATTCACTGCAATAGATATATTAGTTAATTCAGACACCAGCATTAAAATAGTGGACCACCACTGATTGATCTACAGGCATTCCCAGAAAACATGTAGGAAAGTGCCCATGTGGCCACAATTGCACTAAGATAACTTGGAGGAACTTTGGAATAGATGTGCCAATTTGAAGGGGTAATAGTACCCTCTCAGAATTAATTTGTGGAAGATTTCTTGAAAATTCGCACAGGAGGAAGCTTTCAGGGACAATTTAATTGCTGTAAACCATTGTTTAATAGGGATAGCCTTACCAAAGTCCTTCTACCAAATGAGTAGATGTGCTTCCTTAGAGTATTCCGCCTCTTTATTGTGATAAATATAAATAGATGTTGTAACAAATGGAGTGGGGGTGGTACAGGAAGTACAAGGGGGAGGGATCGAGGCATGGGGAACATAGGCAGTAGGAGATTTCATGTGGAAATCAGTTATTAGAAAGCAAACAGGTTGGGGTGGTAAGAAGGTGCAAGGGAAGAGGCCGTATGTGATAGGCAGGGTGGAAAGTGTGGGGAGCCATAGGGAGGGGCGGGGGACTAGGTCAGGGGATTCGGTATGCCTTCCTGAAGAGGTGCGTTTTTAAGGCCTGTCTGAAATTTCGTGCATCGGGAATTGTCCGGATGCCTCGGGGTAGACCATTCCAGAGGATAATTGCTGCTCTGGTCAAGTCCTGTAAGGTTCATATCAGAGGGGTGTTTAGTCTGAGAGTGTTAGCGGATTGGAGTGAGTGGGCTGGCTGGTGTATGGACAGGAGGGAGGCAATGTTTGGTGGCCCGGCGCCATGCAGACCTTTATAGGTGAGGTTGAGGAGTTTAAATTTAGTTCTGCAGAGGATAGGCTGGCAATGCAGCGACTGGGATAGTGCAGAGACATCTGAGTAATGGCTGGATAGAAAAGTGAGCCTATCTGCCGCATTTAGTATAGTTTGGAGTAGAGCAAGTCTGGTGCGTGGGAGGCCTGATGAATAGCAAGTTGCAGTAGTCGAGTCGGGAGTGGATGAGGGTGACCACGAGTGTCTTTAGCATGTCCATGGTGAGGAACGGCTATATTTTAGAAATATTTCTGAAGTGCATGTAGCTTGCTTGAGCCAGAGATTGGATGAGGGGAGTAAAGGAGAGGTCAAAGTCCAGTGTGACCCCAAGGCAGTGGGTGTGCCATCTGGGGGTTATGATGGTGCCAAACACTGGAATGGAGATGTTGAAGGGAGGTTGGTTGGAAGGCGGAAAGATAAGAAGGTCAGTTTTAGAGAGGATAAGTTTGAGAAAAATGGAGGGCATAGTTTCAGAGATAGTGGACAGACAGTCGGTGATATTTTGGAGGAATGGTTCAGAGATCTCACGGGAAGAGGTGTATAGTTTAGGTGTTGTCAGTGTGAAGATGGAATTGAAGGCCAAATTTCTGGATGGTTTCTCCAATTGGGGCTGTACAGATAGAGAAGAAAAGGGGACCAAGGACCGAGCCCTGAGGTACCACAACAGCGATAGGAAGTGGAGAGGAGGTAGAACCAGCAAAGGAGACACTAAAAGAGCGATCAGAGAGGTAGGAGGAGAACTAGGAGAGAGCAGTGTCCTTTAGGCCAATACAGCGGAGCATAGTGTGAAGGAGGTCATGATCGACAGTGTCAAATGCAGCAGAGAGGTCTAGGAGGATTAGTAGGGAGTAGTTACCTCTTGACTTTGTTGTTATCAGGTCATTTGATACTTTTGTGAGGGCAGTTTCGGTCGAGTGTAGAGAGCGAAAACCAGACTGGAGGGGGTTGAGTAGTAAGTTGCCAGCGAGAAAGCGTGTGAGGCAGCAGTAAACCAGGCGTTCTAGTAATTTGGAGATGAAGCAGAGGTTTTTGACGGGTTGGTAGTTGGCGGCATCACTCGGGTCAAGGGTTGTTTTTTTAAGCAGAGGGGATATGATGAAGTGTTTAAATGAGGAGGGGAAGGTGCCAGAGGTTAGGGAGAGGTTGCAGATTGTGGTGAGGTGAGTAATGAGAGCTGAGGAAAGGGACCGGAGGGGGGGAGAGAGTCGCTAGCACAGGTGGTGGGGCGGGCAGCGGAAAGCAGCCTGGAGACTTCTTCCTCTGTCATTGGTTCTAACATGAAAAGTGAGTAGGGGCTGGATGCAGTGCTGAGGAGACTGGGATCGGGCTAGACGTGCAGTTTTTGGAGATTTCTTTTTGAATGTTGTCAATTTTTTCTTTGAAATAGGCAGATAGTTCCCCAGCAGTCAGATCCATCACGGGGGCTTGTCTTTGGGGCTGAGAAGGGAGTGAAAAGTCTAGAAGAGTCATTTAGGGTTGTGGGATAGTGAGGAGACAAGGGAGGTAAAATAAACTTGTTTGTCATGGTGAAGGGCTAGGTTATAAGTTTTAAGCATGAATTTGAAGTGGAGGAAGTCTGTGAGCAACTTTGATTTTCTCCACAGCGCACCTAGAGCACCACAGGATGAAGCACGTTTGGGACATAAGCCAAGGTTACCATGGTCTGCAGTTGGAAAGTCTCGGGTCATGGGTGGTGCCACTTCATCCAGGGCACGACTGAGGGTGGTGTAGTAGTGTTCGACTGCCAGGTTAGGGCAGAGGAGGAAAGAGATAGGGGAGAAGAATGACTGAATGTTCTCAGCGAACTGTTGGGTGCAGATGGACTGGAGATCCCCAGAGGTATGATAGATAGAAGGTTCAGGGGAGATGCTAGGGTGCCCAATGGAAAAAGACAGGAGACTGATCTGAGAGTGGAAGGGGGAGTTAGTAAAGTGAAAGGCAGAGCAGAGACGGAGGAAATTAAATCGAGAGTGTTGCCATTTCTGTGAGTGGTGGAGTTAGAGATTATTGATAGGCCGAGGGAGAAGTTAAGCATTAAAAGCCGAGAGGCAGATGAGGAGCTGGGGTCATTAGTAGGGATGTTGAAATTGCCAAGGATGAGAGTTAGGATTTAACAGGATAGGAAGTGGGGGAGCCAGGTGGCCAAGTAGTCTAGGAACAGGTGGGTGAGACTTGGGGGCCGCTAAATAAATGCGACACGCAGGGGCAGTGAGTGGAAGAGTCACAGGGTGTGGACTTCGCATGACTCGAAGGTGAGCGAGGGAGCTGAGGGCATAACCTGGAAGGTACAGTTAGGTGAGAGGAAAAATGTCTACTCCTGCGCTGCGCCTGTCGTCTGTTCTGGAGCTGTGGGAGAACTGCAGGCCATCATAAGACAATGCAGCATGGGAGGTAGAATTGGACTGCTGTATCCAGGTTTCGCTGAGGGCGAGCAGGTTTAAGTGCTTGCTGGTGAAGAGGTCATGCATAGTTGGGAGTTTGTTGCATGCGGATTGGGAGTTCCATAGGCGCATTTGAATGGGGCAGTGGGGGGCATTTTGTTAGAGAGCAGTACGAGGTAGACCTGGGTTGGGGGATATGTCCCCTGCGGCTAGGAGTAGCAGAATAGCGAGCGTGAGAACATGGTTAGGGGATTTGTGTAGGTGGATGAGGTGTTTCTTGGTAGTATGGGGGGTTGGAGACATCTGAGGAAGTTGAAAAGTGCATGAGAGCTCTGCATCGGTGAGGAAAGAACAGAGGGACTGATGTGGATAGGATGTGTTGGGGCTGGGCGTTGGAAGAAAGTGTTAAGACTTAAAAGGAAAATAGTGGTGGAGGTCAGTGCAAAGAAAAAAGTATTTTCTTGCAGAATATGGACGATTGGGGATTTTACCTGTCTCTTGCTCTGTCAAACTGCGCTGTAAAACTGCATCATTCGACTGTTTAATCATTTTATATAGGATTATACGCCTCATCCAGGAGGGTTCTATCCTAGAGAACAATGTCAAATATTTTTTAATGGTATTCAACAATGGGAGAAGATTTTCCCCTACTAATCCAGCCAAGAGGAAACAAAGGTTAATACTCAGGTATAGGATACTCCTCTCTACCCATTGGAAGGGGAACTCAGCTTGTACTGCACTCTCTAAGTCTTTCTTGATAAAGCAGCCTACGATTTGTGATTTATCAACATTGATTTTATAGTAGGAGATTTTCCCCAAATCTTCCAGAATTTGAAAGGTAGGTCTCAAAGATTAAAGAGGCTCAGGTATGGCAATAATGTCATCATCAGCAAAACGACTTATTTTGTCTTGTCTATGGCTAGCAGAGATACTCGGAATATTCGTGTAGGAGCGAATAGCCTCTGCTAATGGTTTTATTATCAAAGTGAATAACAGAGGGTATTGCCCCCTAATGTATATATACAGATAACTATGTATAAATACATTAGGGGACAATATAAGGATCTCTCCCATGACCTGTTTATACCAAGGACTGTGACAGTAACAAGAGGATAGCCTCTACGTCTAGAAGAAAACAGGTTTCATCACCAGCACAGAAGGGGGTTCTTTACTGTAAGAGCAGTGAGGCTGTGAAACTCTCAGCTGAAGACATGGTGATGGCAAAATCCATAGAGGAATTTAAGATGGGACTAGATGTCTGTCTAGAACATCTATGATAATACAGGATATAGACATTAGGTGACCAGTGAGGTTGATGATCAAATGTTGATCGAGGGATTACTTTGGCTGCCATCATGGAGTCAGGAAGGAATTTCCTTCCTCCAAATGAGCTAAATGGCTGCTTGGGTTTTTTTTCCTTCCTCTGGACCAACAAGGGGGAGGGGCTTGAAACAGGCTGAACTAGATGGACATTGTCTTCATTCAGACAAGTATACTATGTTACTATGTTAAAGGACATCCTGCCTGGTTCCGTTGGTTATCTAAAAATGCTTTGAATAAAGTCCCGTTCTCCAGAACTCTATCCAACGGAGAGAAATATAAAGCCTGGATAGCTTTCATGATATTTCCATCAAAGCCAAATGTTTGGAGGACCCAGAAAGCAAAACCCCTAATGAATTCTATCATTAAGATAAAAAAATGTTTTGAAAAGTTATTTAAAGTTAAAGGGGTTGTCCCGCGCCGAAACGTTTTTTTTTTTTTTTTCAATAGCCCCCCCGTTCGGCGCGAGACAAACCCGATGCAGGGGTTAAAAAAAAAAACGGATAGTACTTACCCGAATCCCCGCGCTTTGGTGACTTCTTACTTACCTTGTGAAGATGGCCGCCGGGATCTTCACCCTCGGTGGACCGCAGGTCTTCTGTGTGGTCCATTGCCGATTCCAGCCTCCTGATTGGCTGGAATCGGCACACGTGACGGGGCGGAGCTACGAGGAGCCGCTCTGCAGCACGAGCGGCCCCATTCAGAAGGGAGAAGGCCGGACTGCGCAAGCGCGTCTAATCGGGCGATTAGACGCTGAAGATTAGACGGCACCATGGAGACGAGGACGCCAGCAACGGAGCAGGTAAGTGAATAACTTCTGTATGGCTCATAATTAATGCACGATGTACATTACAAAGTGCATAAATATGGCCATACAGAAGTGTATAACCCCACTTGCTTTCGCGGGACAACCCCTTTAAAGTTTCAGCTCATGGGTTGTATTCACAAGGGGAGTTGAAACTACTCACCTCCATCCTTCACGATGTCCCAAGGCACTCTGGTGCTTCCAGGACTTGCTGCGAGCTTCTGTGCATTGCGCATGCGCACCAGATAGAAAACGTCGCACGTAGAAGGCCCAGGAAATTTAAAAACTCTCTGCTCCTGGCTAGCATAAGAGCAGGGAGATGTCACCGGGAACCACTGTACATGATCACAGGATCGCCGTTACCCAATTTTAAAAAAGTTTAAATTTCACCTCCCATTGTGGATTCGATCCATGAGGGGAGGTGAAATTACTCACTTAAGGCCACTGGCGATTTCCCTCAAGGGAATCTGTATCTGCAGACCTTTACTCAGCATGCTCCCATCTGTAAGCTGGCGGACGCAAGCAGAGAAGCTGGGGAGGGCTCAGGAAATTTAAAATCTCCTTGCTCCCAGCTACTAAAGATAGCTGAGAGCCTGCAGCAGTGACTGAGGGGTGAGCGGCCCATGGTCATGTGACCACCATTATCCAATGGATAATATAGATCAGGTAAAAGTTAAAAAAGAGTTGAAATTTAATCTCCCTTCATTGATGCGATCGATGAGTGAAGATGAATCTTCTTATCAGAGACATCCACATTTCGAACCTGACACGATCATCCTCCATGCGAAGGAGCCTGGTAGCTCCCAGGAAAGTTAAAATCTCCTTGCTCCTGGCTACCAAAGGTGACATCAGTCATGCGGTGATTGCATCAAGAGAAGAAGCATGTCAGGAGCTGTGAGAAAAAATCTTATTGATGGATATGGACATGTGATCAAGCAGTATCCTGCTGCTGCGATGGCTCAGGGCACTGGGGGACTGTAGAGGACTATGGCTGAAGCACTGGGTACATCCGCAATTTCATCCGAAAAACACTGAGGGCCTGTGAGAGCATGCACTCCAGCGCGGTTACATCCCAAACATTTTTCGAGGGTTCTCAGCCATCTGGAGAGTCCTTCAAAAGATCCTCCAAGTTGGGTCTCTACCACACCACTCGCTAGGGGGGGGGGGAGAGTCGGCCTGGGAGGAATCCCATGCGACAGCGGGGTTCAGCACTGGGATCTAGGCCCCACTCCAAAAAGGGGATGGAGCCTGAGTTGCGACTAACACTAGGGAGCTGAGGAAGCGTGGGAGGACGCTCACCTGCCGATTAATCATTCAGGGAGCGTGTTGGTCACAGTCCAGGAGCAGTTGGTGAGCGAGATGATTCTATGTGTGGAGGGGTCAGGAGGTCAGTCTGTGGCAACAGGCAAACGGCAATTGATTGGTTCGGTTACGCAGGGAAGGGATACGTGTGCAGGGTGAGCGGGATCGGTGTACAGAGCTGGAGAGACGTTGCAGACCATCCAGATGGAGTAGACCCCTTATGGTAGCGGTGAGGAGGCAGAGGTTGTCCGACGGGAGACAGAGCCTGCAGCTGGTAGGTACAAAGCCCCTGCGCAGCCGGGTGAGTTAACTTCTATGTTGTGTCCGATTAATTTAGATAACGCATTGGTACACGCAGGAAGCAGGAGATTTAGTGATTGGGCTGTGAGGTGATTGGGGTGGTGCACGAGGTTCTGTGGAAAATGTTAGAGACATTTTGGGGTGCATGAAGGAAATTTTATCTAGGTGTGAGAGGGTACTGGATTGGGTTTGAGGAATGATCTATTTCCGGTTGAGGCGTGGATGACACGGTCGCTGCTGACTATCAGCGGGAGTACGCTAGGGGGGGAGATTCAGTGGTTGGAGCTGAGGACGCATAGTAAATGGGGGTGACAATTGCTGTGCTGGAAACAGGAAACAGATGATGAAGAGCTCTTTTTGGATGATAGAGCAAAAAGGGAGGTGTATGTATCTTATGAGGATCCGCGGGGGGGGGGGGGGCGCAAATAAAAAAGGAGGCTAGAGAAACAATATGGCTGGACAATTATTTGGAGATATTCTTATTCCTTCACTTGGAAAAATGTTATTTAAACAAGGGTAAAAGGATGGAATATAAAAGGAGAAGGAGGAAGAGAGGAGATGGCGCTTCATTCCGCAGACTTTTAGCAATTGGTTGCAGGTGTTTGCCATCTTAGCTGGAGTGATTGGGAAAAAAATTGTTCACCACTTCTTTGTTACCTGGATTTGATTTGGGAAGCTTACAGGGCGTATGGAGGGAAAATTGGCTGCGTTATGATGAGCAGCTTAGGCAGAGAAAAGCAGGCCTTTTGTTGAGGGTGATGGCCCTGGTGAGGTAACCGGACGTGTTAAACTGCAGTCAGCAGTCTGTTATGCAGAAATTGTTTCAGTAAT
Organism: Eleutherodactylus coqui; assembly: GCA_035609135.1. Taxonomy (NCBI): domain Eukaryota; kingdom Metazoa; phylum Chordata; class Amphibia; order Anura; family Eleutherodactylidae; genus Eleutherodactylus; species Eleutherodactylus coqui. The sequence goes on along the minus strand of CM069410.1, from coordinate 226,952,234 downwards.
ATTATGGAAGGAGGTGTTTTTGGGCAGCAAGGTGGGGCCGTCTGAGGAAAAAAATATAGACAAGATAGCAAACTTCTGCTGCAACAGCGGGGGGGGGGGGGGGGGGTGTCAGGACAGCGACCCCAGCTGTTAACCCCTTTCCTGTCGCGATCTATGTAGATTGTGGCATGTAAAAAGCTCCCTCTGTGATGTCATTGGACTCCCGCAATGAAATCGCAGAGAGCCCGCTGGGTTGCCATGACAACAGGACGCCAGCTACAGGTGTGGTGCATTGCTAGTGCCTATGATTGCTAAAACAAAGGATAAGGCATTACAGAACAGGAGTCCTGCAATGCCTTATCATAGCGATCATAGGTGCTATTTTACAAGTCCCCTACATGGACATAAAAAGTGTAAAAAAAAAATAATAAATAATGTAAAGAAAAATGTAAAAAAAATTCTTTTTTGTGCTTTTTTTTGATATTAGCATTTTTTTAAAATTAAAATCCCACATATTTGGTATCGTCATATCCGTAACAATGTGTACAATAAATTGAACATGCTTTTTATCCTGCACGGCAAAAAGCATAAAAAAACCCTAAAAAACTAAGGCAAAATGCTTATTTTTATCATTTTGTTTCCCAAAAAAACACAAGAAGGGTGCATTCAGACGATGGTATATCGGCCGGGTATTCACGCCGGCCGATATACGGCGTCTCTCTCTGCAGGGGGAGGAGGCTGGAAGAGCCAGGAGCAGTGCTCTGAGCTCCTGCCCCCTCTCTGCCTCCTCTCCACCCCCCTGCACTATTTGCAATGAGAGGAGGTGGGACTGGGTCGGGGCTAAGTTTCGGGAATTGGCTCTGCCCCCGTCCCGCCTCTCCTCATTGATAGTGCAGGGGGGTGGAGAGGAGGCAGAGAGGGGGCGAGAGCTCAGAACACTGCTTCAGGCTCTTCCAGCCTCCTCACCCTGCAGAGAGAGACGCTGTATATCAGCCGGCGTGAATACCCGGCCGATACACGGTCGTCTGAATGCACCCGAAAAGTGATTAAAAAAGCCATATATACCGCAAAATTGTAGCAATAAAAAAATACAGCTCGTCTTGCAAAAAATAAGCCCTCACAGAGCTCCGTCCTTGGAAAAATAAACAAGTTGCAGGACCTTAAATGCATCGATTTAGAAAAAAAATAATTTCCAAAAAAAATGTTTTTTCTTGCAAAAAGTGGAAAAACCTAAAAATAATATAAGAATTTTGGTATCGTTGTAATCGTACCGACCCGCAGAAAAAGTGTTGTGTCATTTATGCTGCATGATTAACGCTGTAAAAAATATCTATGGCAGAATTGATGTGTTTTCTCTCCCTGCTATCATAAAAAAATTCATAAAAGTTTTACAATATAGTCTTATGTGCCTAAAAATGGCAACAATAAAAACTGCAGTTTGCCACGCAAAACTCAAACCCTCATACAGCCGCATCGACGGAAAAGTAAAAATGTTATAGCTTTGGAAAAATGGAGATGAAAGTCCCCCAAAAATCGTTGCGCCCAAAATTGGCTGGGTCTCTAAGGGTTAAATTCCCATCCAATGGATCCTTGGTTTTATTTTATTCTGCCTGTGTTGTTTGCATTTTTCTCCATACATTAATTGCTTGGCTTAGTAGTCCCTTTATATTCTCATGTTGACACAGATTTACCTTTCAGCAGAACTACTGTGATAAATCTGGTGCACCAGTTACTGGTCATCCCCTCTTCAATAAGCCCCCAGGATCCAGTGCTGCAGCCCCTCTGTGGTCCCAGTAGTTGTTGTGATAGGTGATGTCACAGGAACGTAGGTGACCTCTATAGCCAATGAGATGCTGGAGCCTCACGATCGTTCTCCTAAGCGCCATGATGCCAGGAGGTCAGGATCATAATGCTGTAGCCTCTCATTGGCTGCAGTGGTCAGGAACTGTCAAAATAATCACCGGGAGAACAACGGGGCTGCAGCACTGGATTTCCGAAAGCAACAGAAGGGTAAGTATTAGAGATGAGCGAGCACCAAAATGCTCGGGTGCTCGTTACTCGAGTCGAACTTTCAGTGATGCTCGAGAGTTCGTTTCGAGTAACGAACCCCATTGAAGTCAATGGGCGACTCGAGCATTTTTGTATATCGCCGATGCTCGCTAAGGTTTTCATTTGTGAAAACCTGGGAAATTCAAGAAAGTGATGGGAACGACACAGAAACGGATAGGGCAGGCGAGGGGCTACATGTTGGGCTGCATCTCAAGTTCCCAGGTCCCACTATTAAGCCACAACAGTGGCAAGAGTGAGACCCGCCCCCCCCCCCCCCCCCCGCACTGTCAGCATAAAAATCGTTCTCCTCTGCCACGGCTGTAACAGCTGTGGCAGAGAAGAACGATGTTAGCCCATTGAATTCAATGGAGCCAGCAATACAGCCGGCTCCATTGAAAGCAATGGGCTGCCGGCGATCACGGGATGAATTGTCGGGAAGGGCTTAAATATATAAGCCCTTCCCTGCAATTCATCCAGAAATGTGTAAAAATAAAAAAAATATACTCACCTGGTCACGGCAGACGAAGTTCAGCGCGGCAGGCTGCAGTTTAAAATCCCCGCCTGCTGAATACGCTGCCTCTGATTGGTCACAGCCTGACCAATCAGAGGCAGCCCTCACTCACACCCATTCATGAATTCAATGGTCAGTGCTCGTTTATTCGAGACAAGTACCGCGTGGTGCTCGTCTCGAGTAACGAGCATCTCGAGCACCCTAATACTTGAACGAGCATCAAGCTCGGACGAGTATGCTCGCTCATCTCTAGTAAGTATGTTTCAGTTTATTATTTTACCCCATATAGCCCTATTGAAACGGGATTGTTCAGTAACTGATCAACCCCTTTACTGTCTAGTCTATGACTGGCTTCACATGAATGGATTTGCACACATTGAAAGGCATTTACGTTTGGTTTCTCGCTCACACTTGTGGATACGAATTGTATATTCTGTGAGCAGAGAAAAAAATCTCAGCATGCTCTATTTTGCTGCGGACTCTACGCAGGCGGACTCCATTAAAGTCAATGGAGGCCATCCAACCAGCAGCCCATATGCAATTAATATTGTGTATGGGCCATGGGTACCCACGTCATCACTAAGCGATGGCGCAGGAAATACAAACATGCGGAATCTGACCCGGTCGTTTGAAGATCGTCTAAGGGTACTTTTACATGGGATAATTCTTGGGCGTCCCAATGACTATCACTCCTGTGCCTCCACATTGGAGCGACAGTCATTCAGTGAATGCAGGCAGAGCGCACCCGAGGTCTCTTCTGTCCCCCTCCATTCACTGTGAAGAGACAGGTGTTCATAGATGATTGACTACCTGTTTACACTGAGTGAGAAGTTACTCATTAGTCTCTGTGTTTCAGTGATCTTGAATGAAGCAACTAGTGACTAATGAGCAACTTCTCCTTCAACATTCTGGGTTTACACGGGACAACTATCAGGTCGAAATCACCAATTTGAGCGATTTGTGACTCAGTTGGCCCGTGTAACTTCTAGTTATTAGGGTGCATTCAGACCACCATATATCGGCTCGGTTTTCACGCCCAACCAATATACGGCGTCCCTCTCTGCAGGGGGAGGAGGATGGAAGAGCCAGGAGCAGGAACTGCGCTCCCGCCCCTCTCTGCCTCCTCTCTGCCCACCTGCACTATTTTCAATGAGGAGAGGCGGGACGGGGGTGGGGCTGATTCTAGGAACTTAGCTCCACCCCATCCCACCTCTTTTCATTGCAAATAGTGCAGAGAGGGGGTGGAGAGGAGGCAGAGAGGGGGCGGGAGCTCAGTTCCTGCTCCTGGCTCTTCCACCCCCACCCCCCGCGCTGCAGACGAGAACATCGTATATCGGCTTGGCGTGAAAACCCAGCCGATATACGGTGGTCTGAATGCACCCTTAGACAGTATTAGTAAATCTGCCTAATTCTGTTTGAAGAAAGCAATGCTGTAATGACAAGTAAAATACTGTGCTGATAAGAGGAAGAGGAGTGAAGATGACACTTATGTGTTATTATAATCTTGCAGGAAGCTCCTCTATGATGTAATACCGCAGTTCTTGCTTTCTTGCTCCTGACCAGCATGTAGTGAGGTGGAGTCTGTATGTTGCTTCATTCTGAACTGCAAACAATTATGAAATATGGACATTTTGGAGCTTAGTAATGAATTAAAGAAGAGTGCATAGAATGTCACCTGTGTATAGTTACATGATGGCCAAGAAGGGAAAACTAAGGTCCGTAAGCTTAATATTAAAGGGGTTCTCTGGAATATTTATAGTATATTACTAATATCCCGCCCCATGCTGCCCACAGCACTTTACCATATACTTGCCTGTCTGACAATGTACCTTTTCTTTGTTCCGGCAGTGTGTCACATGACCTGCACCTTCACTGCCATCACAGATATGTCCCATATACAGAGCAAGAGGCAGATACTCCTTGCCCTGTTTATAGGATGTCCTGATGATGTTCTACGCATGGAGGTTCCTGGACGACATTGGCTGCTGTGGTCATGTGTATATATAAACATATCACCGCTGCAGTCAGTGTACATACCGACTGGGGGTGTGAATGGGGCAGCGGCGGGGAAAATGACGACTGTGGTGTAGAAACTTCAGCTTTTCAGTATCTTGGAAAGCTGAGTGCTGAAGTGGAGCTTTGAAGTAGGCTTCAGCAAAGATTGTCACTTCGCCCCAGGGGGTCTGTGGTGTCCCAAGGCCCCTAGCAAATGTTTACAATAGGAGACAAGAACAGGAAAACGCCTTCACATCCCAGTAAGTTCTCCTCCCCATGTCTTGGAGTTGGTTCCAGGAGATCTGGTAACTTTTGGAGGCAAATCATCACAAAGAGATTTCTCTCTCAAGCAAAGAAAAGTGTCATTTGGTAATTATGGCTGATCTGTACATGGCAGCCCGCTGACAAGGATATTTTATGAAATGTCACATCACCACAAATAAGATGCAGGGACTCCTATCCTTGTGGGATGCTCAGAAACCTAGAACCGCATATCTGCAAAAATATAGATCAGAACATATACGTGTGTAGACTCCATGCGTAGGTAAAATCATGACTAAAAGTATGTCGCGCCTATGTTCCTGATCAGATAACCTCGTGTGGAGATCTGACTAAAAATAGGGAATTATGATTTTTCAGAGTTTCTACCATCCCCACCCTCCCTTCTCTGTGCGACCTCAGGGGGGTAGAAATAAGGTGTGTACTGAGGGATCCTTTAAAATGTGGGACTCCACGGGGCCCAAATTGTCTGCCGCTTGGAGTCAACTATGAAAAGACTGTCCTGAATTCTGTGCAACTCCACACAAAGACTGGTAATTTTCTTTTAATTTCTCCTGCTTCTTTTAACCCATTTAGGACCAAGCACTGTAAATATACGGCGCCTGGTCCCGAGCTTTAAGCCTAGCCGTATGTATATTAAAATATATATATCTCTCTACACACACACCTCTCTCTCTCTCATATATATATACTCACCTCTCTGCAGCTGCCGGGGCTCAGGCGCGTCCAGCTGTGTCTTCGCTCTGCACTGCTCTGAATCTCTTTCAGCAGGCGGGGATTTTTGATAAGATATATATTTCCAACTGTTTACTTTATTCTGGACACACATTTGAAAAACTTTTGTTCTTATTTAACCATTTAGGAGACATACAAATTTAACATTGATTATCAACATTTTAAGGAGCACTTTGTTTTCCTGCACCAAGCCAAGATTGCAAAGGCTCATAGGTGTCAGAATGATAGATACCCCCAAAAATGACCACATTTTAAAAGCTACACCCCTTAATGTATTCACTGAGGGGGGATCATGAGTATTTTTACACCAGTTTTTTTCAGGAATTACTGCAATTTAGAGAAGAAAAAATACAATTTCATATTTTTGCAAATACGTCATTTTAAAGGCAGTCTTTTTCCTATAGTGCACATGAAAATGAGGATTTAAACCCCAAAATGGATACCCCTGTTTGTCCTTTGTTCAGAAACATACTCATTGTGGCCCTAATATTATGTCTTCCTGCACAACGGGGCCCAAAATAAAAGGAGCCGCCAGAGGCTTTCAGAGCAGAAATTTTACTTGAAGGCATTTTAGGCCCCATTGCACACTTGTAGAGCCCTTAAGTGGCCGAAATGATACAGAACCCCCACAAATAACTACATTTTGAAAACTAGACCCCTTAGCAACTTTATCTAGGGGTGTACTGCGTGTTTCTACCCCACAGTTTTTGAGCGAATCTAAGCAAAGCAGTAGGAAAAAATTACGATTTTCATTTTTTTGACAATTGTGTAATTTTAAAAACTGTTTTTTTATACAGAATACTTGGAAATGAAGACTTTCACCCCAAAAATGGATAGCCCTGTTTGCCCTGTGTTCAAAAACATACCCATTGTGGCCTTAATCTTATGTCTGTATGGAAAGGGGGCCCAAATCCAAGCCGGAGGCTTTCAGAATAGACACTTTGCTTGAAGGTGTATTAGGCCCCATTGCCCACTTGTAGAGCCATTGAGTGGCCAAAACTACAGAGAACCCCCACAAATGACACCGTTTTGAAAACTAGACCCCTTAACAAATTAATCTAGGGGTGTTCGTGTATGTTCACCCCACAGTTTTTGAATGAATCTAAGCAAAGCAGCAGGAAACAATTAAGATTTTCATCTTTTTTGCAATTGTGTCAATTTAAAAACTATTTTTTTTGTACAGCACACATATGAATGAAGACTTTCACTCCAGAATGCTGTATTCCGTGTTCAGAAAGATACGCATTGTGGCCCTAATCTACTTACAGGACACATGGCTAGGCCTATAATGGAGGGAACACCTGAACTGAATAAATTCCTCACTTGTGCTGAAAAAATGTGACTCCCTAAAAGTAATCCCCCTCCGTGCCCTTATTGGCATTCCCTAAATCTTAGATAAAAGTAATAATGTAAACTGGGTAGTATGTCCAAAGACAGAGGTAATTACGGAGGCCCGGTTGAAATAGGCACATGCGGCAAAAAAACTGGATATCCCTCCTCCTCCCATGCTTTTTGGGGGCTATTTCTTGACCTCAGCGATAGGAATGGGGTGTAAAAAGTGGTGCTTTGTGAGGCCTTGTAAGCTTGCAGAGGTGGAAAGAAGGCGAGTGTTACTGGAGCTTTTTGTAAATGATGTATTACTGGTAGCGTTCTGAATAATGCCCTGGGTACGGCCATGTAATGTACTGTGCATGACTACGTACTCACACAGAATGGCCTAGCACAGAGAATGGCCTAAGGTAGATCGCTATCTTTTTATTATGTGACTGGGGACCGCTCAACGAGGCCACCGGTCACTGCTCTAGGCTCTCGGAGGCCTTTGGTGGCCGGGAGTAAGGAGATTTCAAATTTCCTGGGCCCTCCCCGCCTTCTGCGTATGTGTCTGGCATTTTGCCAATGGGCGCATGCTTAGAATTTGGGTAACTGCCGTGGCGGAGGATTGCGTTGGGGTTCAAATACGGAGGTCTCCGGTAAAAAGTTTCATCTTCTCTCCCCGATCGGATCAGTGAGGGGAGCTGAAACGTCAACTTTTTTTTTTGTTTTACAAGATCGCCATTATCCACGTGACCAGGAACCGCTCACCACAGCCCCCCGTGATATCTACAGGCTCCTGGCCAGGAGCAGGGAGGTTTTAAGTTGCCTTTGCCGATGGATAACAGTGATCATGTGATGTGGAACCACATACAATGGTCCCCGGTAATATCTCCCTGCACTTGACTATGTTTGACAGCCGGGTGCAGGCAGATTTTAAATTTGCCGGGCCCTCCGGCCCGGATGTGGCACGCATGCGCAGAAGCCCGTGGCAGATTCCGATCGCTGTGGGACATCACGGATGATGGGGATGAGTATTTCCAGCTGCACTCATGGATTCGATCTATGAGGGCAGCTGAAACTAAGTTTTTTTTAACTTTTCCGTGATCACCGGTATCTGTTGGATACCGGTGATAACGGGCCCGGGGACTGATCACCAATGATATCTCCTGCCTCCTGGCTACCTTCAGGAGCCGGGAGCCCGGAGATTTCAAATCTCACGGGCGATCCAGGCTTCTGCGCATGTGCATGACCCCATACGCCCAGTAATGGTTCTATGGGCAGCATGAGTCATCACCCTCTTCTACCCCCTGTTACCTTTTTGTTATCTCTATCACTACAGATGGACTTCACATGACAATGAGCAGTGGAATGAAAACTAGAAGGAAAGGAGACCCCAAGTGGTCAGCACTAAACAGGGATTTTTTTTTAGTACAAAATGTTATCTATATATATAAAATTGAATGAATGTATGCGTGTGTGTCTGTCTGCCTGTCTGTGTGTGTGTGTCTGTCTGCCTGTCTGTGTGTCTGTCTGTGTGTCTGTGTGTGTGTGTCTGCGTGTCTGTCTGCCTGTCTGTGTGTCTGTCTGTGTGTCTGTCTGTTTGTCCTTTATGCGCTACTACACCATTCATCCGATCGCCATGAAACTTTGGGAAGTTGTTGAGTACACTCCTGGGAAGATTATAGGCATAGTACATCTATCCTATGATAAATGTCGCGCGTGCGAGCGTCGTCGACAGTTACGTTCCCCCCCGCGCGCGCGTGGATCGTTCGATTTCCATCATTGCCACTAAATCTCTCACTTCCCGATGCCGTAGAAACATGAAATTTGGCACGAGCATTGATTATGTCATAAATAGGAAAAGTTAATGGGTCCCAACTCAATTCTAAGCGCAAAATACTTAGCGTCCAAATTTTACGTACGGAATCTAATTCTCTCACTTCCTGATGTCATCTATATATATAAAATTGAATGTATGTCTGTGTGTCTGTCTGCGTGCGTGTCTGTCTGTCTGTTAGTCCTTTTTGCGCTACTACACCATTCATCCGATCGCCATGAAACTTTGGGAAGTTGTTGAGTACACTCCTGGGAAGATTATAGGCATAGTACAACTATACTATGATAAATGGCGCGTGTGCGAGCCTCGTCGACAGCTACCCCCCCCCCACGTAGATCGTTCGATTTCCATCATTGCCACTAATTCTCTCACTTCCCGATGTTGTGGAAACATGAAATTTGGCATGAGCATTGATTATGTCATAAATAGGAAAAGCTAATGGGTCCCAACTCGATTATTCAATTCTAAGCACCAAAGAATTAGCGTCCAAATTTTACGTATGGAATCTAATTTTCTCGCTTCCCAATGTCATAGAAATAGGAAATTTGGCACGAGCATTGATTATGTCATAAATAGGAAAAATTAATGGGAAGTTGTTGAGTACACTCCTGGGAAGATTACTGGCATAGTACAACTATCCTACGATAGGTGGCGCGCGTGCGAGCGTCGTCGACAGTTATGCCCCCCAGATAAAGATCGTTCGATTTTCATCTCAAGCACAAAAGCAAAAGGCATTACGAGCAACGGGATGTGTGTTCAACCAGGAAATGATGCATCCGCCGAACGTTTCGCAAGACATATTGAGAATGCTGAGGTAAAATAAAAGCTGTGCTGTGATTGGTTGCTATATATTATTCCGCTGAGGTAAAATCAGTGCTGCACTGTGATTCGTTGCTATTTTTTTATATTGCTGAGGCAGAATAAAAGCTGTGCTGTGATTGGTTGTTATTTCTCTTACTGCTGACGTAACATGAAAGCTGTGCTGTGATTGGTTGTTATATATTATACCGCTGAGGTAACATGAAAGCTGCACTGTGATTGGTTGTTATATTTTATACTGCTGAGGTAACATATAAGCTGCGCTGTGATTGGTTATATATTATACCACTGAGGTAACCTAAAAAAACTGCGCTGTGATTGGTTGTTATTAGAGATGAGCGAGCACCAAAATGCTCGGGTGCTCGTTACTTGGGACGAACTTTTCGCGATACTCGAGGGTTCGTTTCGAGTAACGAACCCCATTGAAGTCAATGGGCGACCCGAGCATTTTTGTATTTCGCCGATGCTCGCTAAGGTTTCCTTGTGTGAAAATCTGGGCAATTCAAGAAAGTGATGGGAACGACACAGCAACGGATAGGGCAGGCGAGGGGCTACATGTTGGGCTGCATCTCAAGTTCACAGGTCCCACTATTAAGCCACAATAGCGGCAAGAGTGCCCCCCCCTCCCAACAACTTTTACTTCTGAAAAGCCCTCATTAGCATGGCATACCTTTGCTAAGCACCACACTACCTCCAACAAAGCACAATCACTGCCTGCATGACAATCCACTGCCACTTCTCCTGGGTTACATGCTGCCCAACCGCCCCCCCTCCCCCCACAGCGCACACCAAAGTGTCCCTGCGCAGCCTTCAGCTGCCCTCATGCCACACCACCCTCATGTCTATTTAGAAGTGCGTCTGCCATGAGGAGGAACCGCAGGCACACACTGCAGAGGGTTGGCACGGCTAGGCAGCGACCCTCTTTAAAAGGGGCGGGGCGATAGCCCACAATGCTGTACAGAAGCAATGAGAAATAGAATCCTGTGCCACCGCCATCAGGAGCTGCACACGTGGGCATAGCAATGGGGAACCTATGTGCCACACACTATTCATTCTGTCAAGGTGTCTGCATGCCCCAGTCAGACCGGGCTTTTTAATTCATAGACACAGGCAGGTACAACTCCCTATTGTGAAGTCCCTGTCGACCGACAGCATGGGTGGCTCCCTGGAACCCACCGGCGATACACAAAAATATCCCATTGCATTGCCCAACACAGCTGAGGTAGTAATGTCGTGCTTAATGCAGGTGGGCTTCGGCCCACACTGCATGCCCCAGTCAGACTGGGGTTCTTTACAAGTGGAAACAGATGCATTTATAATTCCCTGTGGACCCACAGCATGGGTGGGTGCCAGGAAGCCACCGGCGGTACATAGAAATATCCCATTGCATTGCCCAACACAGCTGAGGTAGTAATGTCGTGCTTAATGCAGGTGGGCTTCGGCCCACACTGCATGCCCCAGTCAGACTGGGGTTCTTTACAAGTGGACACATGTAGGTTAAACTCCGTGTGCACCTACAGCATGGGTGGCTCCCTGGAACCCACCGGCGATACACAAAAATATCCCATTGCATTGCCCAACACAGCTGAGGTAGTAATGTCGTGCTTAATGCAGGTGGGCTTCGGCCCACACTGCATGCCCCAGTCAGACTGGGGTTCTTTACAAGTGGAATCAGATGCATTTATAATTCCCTGTGGACCCACAGCATGGGTGGGTGCCAGGAAGCCACCGGCGGTACATAGAAATATCCCATTGCATTGCCCAACACAGCTGAGGTAGTAATGTCATGCTTAATGCATGTGGGCTCCGGCCAACACTGCATGCCCCAGTCAGACTGGTAATATGTACCTTAACAGTAACCGCGTTGGTGGTAATGTGGTGGTGACTGCGGACCTAGTAGCACGGTTTTATTTTGTTTGTTTTCGGAATGTGGCCAGGATTAAGTGGGCCGTGGCGGGGGATGTTTTGGAGGCACTACGTGTCCTCTCCACGTGTCCGTGGTTATATGCACCTTAACAGTAACAGCGTTGGTGGGAAATGGCCTCGCTGCCATCATGTCTTTGGGAAGCCTCTGTTTCCACACCCCAGAGACATACCATTAGTAGCGGTATAGGCAGAGCCCAGAATTAGTAACATTTCAGCCGTAGCATTAGCGACAGGCCCCACTAACATATCACTAGCAGCATTATAGGGGGAGCACAGTCTTAGTTCCATTTCAGTAATAGTAGCAGCCTACACAGGCCCCAGGAACAATTCCGAAGCAGCAGTATAGAAGGAGCATAGTCTTAGTTCCATTTAAGTCATTGTAGCAGCCTACACAGGCCCCAGTAACAATTCTGAAGCAGCAGTATAGTGGGAGCGCAGTCTTCGTTCCATTTCAGTAATAGTAGCAGCCTACACAGGCCCCAGGAACAATTCCGAAGCAGCAGTATAGAAGGAGCATAGTCTTAGTTCCATTTAAGTCATTGGAGCAGCCTACACAGGCCCCAGGAACAATTCCGAAGCAGCAGTATAGTGGGAGCGCAGTCTTAGTTCCATTTCAGTAGCTGCAGTATAGCCAAGGCCCAGGTTACATTTATGTAGCTAAAGTGTAGGCCAACCCCACACACACTTCTGTACCATGAGTGCAGGCGAAGAACATACAAATTGCTATGATTACACTGTAGGTGAGGGCCCCAAAACATTGGTGTACCAACAGTACTAATGTACCTCAGTAGAAATTGGCCATGCCCAACCAAGATGGCAGGTGAAACCCATTAATCGCTTTGGTTAATGTGGCTTAAGTGGTAACTAGGCCTGGAGGCAGCCCAGTTTAACTAAAAATTGGTTCAAGTTAAAGTTTCAACGCTTTTAAGAGCATTGAAACGTATAAAAATTGTTTAGAAAAATTAGATGAGTGAGCCTTGTGGCCCTAAGAAAAAATTGCCCGTTCAGCGTGATTACGTGAGGTTTCAGGAGGAGGAGCAGGAGGAGGAGGAGGAATATTAGACACAGATTGATGAAGCAGAAATGTCCCCGTTTTGGATGGTGAGAGAGAACGTAGCTTCCATCCGCGGGTGCAGCCTACGTATTGCTTACGTATCGCTGCTGTCCGCTGGTGCAGAAGAGAAGTCTGGGGAAATCCAGGCTTTGTTCATCTTGATGAGTGTAAGCCTGTCGGCACTGTCGGTTGACAAGCGGCTACGCTTATCCGTGATGATTCCCCCAGCCACACTAAACACACTCTCTGACAAGACGCTAGCCGCAGGACAAGCAAGCACCTCCAGGGCATACAGCGCGAGTTCAGGCCACGTGTCCAGCTTCGACACCCAGTAGTTGTAGGTGGCAGAGGCGTCACGGAGGACGGTTGTGCGATCGGCTACGTACTCCCTCACCATCCTTTTACAGTGCTCCCGCAGACTCAGCCTTGACTGGGGAGTGGTGACACAGTCTTGCTGGGGAGCCATAAAGCTGGCAAAGGCCTTGGAGAATGTTCCCCTGCCTGCGCTGTACATGCTGCATGATCTCTGCGCCTCCCCTGCTACCTGGCCCTCGGAACTGCGCCTTCTGCCACTAGCGCTTTCGGATGGGAAGTTTACCATCAGTTTGTCCACCAGCGCCCTGTGGAATAGCATTATTCTCGAACCCCTTTCCTCTTCGGGAATGACAGTGCAAAGGCTCTCCTTATACCGTGGGTCGAGCAGTGTGTACACCCAGTAATCCGTAGTGGCCAGAATGCGTGTTTAACGCGAGGGTCACGAGAAAGGCATCCTAACATGAAGTCAGCCATGTGTGCCAGGGTACCTGTACGCAACACATGGCTGTCTTCACTAGGAAGATCACTTTCAGGATCCTCCTCCTCCTCTTCCTCCTCCTCAGGCCATACACGCTGAAAGGATGACAGGCAAGCAGCATGGGTACCGTCAGCAGTGGGCCAAGCTGTCTCTTCCCCCTCCTCCTCATCCTCCTCATGCTCCTCCTCCTCCTCCTGAACGCGCTGAGATATAGACAGGAGGGTGCTCTGACTATCCAGCGACATACTGTCTTCCCCCGGCTCTGTTTCCGAGCGCAAAGCATCTGCCTTTATGCTTTGCAGGGAACTTCTCAAGATGCATAGCAGAGGAATGGTGACGCTAATGATTGCAGCATCGCCGCTCACCACCTGGGTAGACTCCTCAAATTTTCCAAGGACCTGGCAGATGGCTGCCAACCAGGGCCACTCTACTGTAAATAATTGAGGAGGCTGACTCACACTGCGCCGCGCAAGTTGGAGTTGGTATTCCACTATAGCTCTACGCTGCTCATAGAGTCTGGCCAACATGTGGAGCGTAGAGTTCCACTGTGTGGGCACGTTGCACAGCAGTCGGTGCACTGGCAGATTAAACGATGTTGCAGTGTCCGCAGGGTAGCAGCGTGCATGTGGGATTTGCGGAAATGTGCGCAGAGCTGGCGCACCTTTCCGAGCAGGTATGACAAGTGGGGGTAGCTTTTCAGAAAGCGCTGAACCACCAAATTAAAGACATGGGCCAGGCATGGCACGTGCGCTAGGCTGCCGAGCTGCAGAGCCGCCACCAGCTTACGGCCGTTGTCACACACGACCATGCCCGGTTGGAGGCTCAGCGGCGCAAGCCAGCGGTCGGTCTGCTCTGTCAGACCCTGCAGCAGTTTGTGGGCCGTGTGCCTCTTGTCTCCTAAGCTGAGTAGTTTCAGCACGGCCTGCTGACGCTTGCCCACCGCTGTGCTGCCACGCCGCGTGACACCGACTGCTGGCGACGTGCTGCTGACACATCTTGATTGTGAGATAGAGGTTGCGTTGGAGGAGGAGGAGGAGGAGGAAGGTGCTTTAGTGGAGGAAGCATACACCGCCGCAGATACCACCACCGAGCTGTGGCCCGCAATTCTGGGGGTGGGTAGGACGTGAGCGGTCCCAGGCTCTGACTCTGTCCCAGCCTCCACTAAATTCACCCAATGTGCCGTCAGGGAGATATAGTGGCCCTCCCCGCCTGTGCTTGTCCACGTGTCTGTTGTTAAGTGGACCTTGGCAGTAACCGCGTTGGTGAGGGCGCGTACAATGTTGCGGGAGACGTGGTCGTGCAGGCCTGGGACGGCACATCGGGAAAAGTAGTGGCGACTGGGAACCGAGTAGCGCGGGGCAGCCGCCGCCATCATGCTTTTGAAAGGCTCCGTTTCCACAAGCCTATATGGCAGCATCTCTAGGCTGATCAATTTTGCAATGTGCACGTTTAACGCTTGAGCGTGCGGGTGCGTGGCGTCGTACTTGCGCTTGCGCTCAAACTGTGGCGCTAGCGACGTCTGGACGCTACGCTGAGAGACATTGCTGGATGGGGCCGAGGACAGCGGAGGTGAGGGTGTGGGTGCAGGCCAGGAGACGGTAGTGCCTGTGTCCTCAGAGGGGGGTTGGATCTCAGTGGCAGGTTGGGGCACAGGGGGAGAGGCAGTGGTGCAAACCGGAGGCGGTGAACGGGCATCGTCCCACCTTGTGGTGTGCTTGGCCATCATATGCCTGCGCATGCTGTTGGTGGTGCCTCCCCAGCTGATCTTGGCGCGACAAAGGTTGCACACCACTGTTCATCGGTCATCAGGCGTCTCTGTGAAAAACTGCCACACCGTAGAGCACCTTGACCTGTGCAGGGTGGCATGGCGCGAGGGGGCGCTTTGGGAAACAGTTGGTGGATTATTCGGTCTGGCCCTGCCTCTACCCCTGGCCACCGCACTGGCTCGGCCTGTGCCCACACCCTTACTTGGGCCTCCGCGTCCTCGCCCGCGTCCACGTCCTATAGGCCTACCCCTACCCCTCAGCATGGTGTATTACCAGTGATTTGATTTCCCAGTGATTTGATTTCCTGCAGCCAAAATAGAATTTTTTCCCTTGTTTTTCAAAGGACAAGCCACACTGCGTGTATTCAATGAATACTACTAAGTTTAATAACTGTGTTGTGGCCCTGCAAATGTGTCAGAGAACTGTAGTGATGCAAAGTTATTCGCTCCAGCAGATCAGGGATTTCCCATGCAGGAAAAAAATTGGCGCAAGCCTGCAGCCAAAATAGAATTTTTTCCCTTGTTTTTCAAAGGACAAGCCACACTGCGTGTATTCAATGAATACTACTAAGTTTAATAACTGTGTTGTGGCCCTGCAAATGTGTCACAGAACTGCAGTGATGCAAAGTTATTCGCTCCAGCAGATCAGGAATTTCCCATGCAGGAAAAAAATTGGCGCAAGCCTGCAGCCAAAATAGAATTTTTTCCCTTGTTTTTCAAAGGACAAGCCACACTGCGTGTATTCAATGAATACTACTAAGTTTAATAACTGTGTTGTGGCCCTGCAAATGTGTCACAGAACTGCAGTGATGCAAAGTTATTCGCTCCAGCAGATCAGGGATTTCCCATGCAGGAAAGAAATTGGCGCAAGCCTGCAGCCAAAATAGAATTTTTTCCCTTGTTTTTCAAAGGACAAGCTACACTGCGTGTATTCAATGAATACTACTAAGTTTAATAACTGTGTTGTGGCCCTGCAAATGTGTCAGAGAACTGCAGTGATGCAAAGTTATTCGCTCCAGCAGATCAGGGATTTCCCATGCAGGAAAAAAATTGGCGCAAGCCTGCAGCCAAAATAGAATTTTTTCCCTTGTTTTTCAAAGGACAAGCCACACTGTGTGTATTCAATGACTACTACTAAGTTTAATAACTGTGTTGTGGCCCTGAAAATGTGTCAGAGAACTGCAGTGATGCAAAGTTATTCGCTCCAGCAGATCAGGGGTTTCCCATGCAGGAAAGAAATTGGCGCAAGCCTGCAGCCAAAATAGAATTTTTTCCCTTGTTTTTCAAATGACAAGCCACACTGCGTGTATTCAATGAATACTACTAAGTTTAATAACTGTGTTGTGGCCCTGCAAATGTGTCAGAGAACTGCAGTGATGCAAAGTTATTCGCTCCAGCAGATCAGGGATTTCCCTTGCAGGAAAGAAATTGGCGCAAGCCTGCAGCCAAAATAGAAATTTTTCCCTTGTTTTTCAAAGGACAAGCCACACTGCGTGTATTCAATGAATACTACTAAGTTTAATAACTGTGTTGTGGCCCTGCAAATGTGTCAGAGAACTGCAGTGATGCAAATTTATTCACTCCAGCAGATCAGGAATTTCCCATGCAGGAAAAAAATTGGCGCAAGCCTGCAGTAAAACGTAGCTGGCTGCGTCAGATTTTTTTTAACGTTCTGCACGCAGCACACACGTACCCAGAGCCCTGAGGACTGTCAGAGGCAGGCGAAATAGATTTTTTTCCCTTGTTTTTCAAAGGAAAAGCCACACTGCGTCTATTCAATGAATAATGTTTGTCTTCTGGCCCTGCCTACACAAGTCTATCCCTGTAGTATTAATGCCGGGTGCAATGGTCTGCACAGCCGGTTTTGAGAAAGAAAAAAAAATATGCAACACTGCTAACAGCAGCCTGGACAGTACTGCACACGGATAGATGTGGCCCTAGAAAGGACCGTTGGGGTTCTTGAAGCCTACACTCACTGCTAACACTCTCCCTGCCTAACCACCACTTCTGTCCCTATTGCAGGGCGCAATGCTCTGCAGATCCAATTTTGAAAAAAAAAAAAAAATACAGTGCTAACACAGTACTGCACACTATTAGATGTGGCCCTGAGAAGGACCGTTGGGGTTCTTGAAGCCTACACTGACTCCTAACGCTCTCCCTACAGCAGCTCCAGCACGATACCACTGTCCCTCAGCTAACTCACAAGACATCTGAGGCGAGCCGCGGGAGGGGCCGACTTTTATACTCGGGTGACATCTGATCGCCCCAGCCACTCACAGCAGGGGGGTGGTATAGGGCTTGAAAGTCACAGGGGGAAGTTGTAATGCCTTCCCTGTCTTTCAATTGGCCAGAAAAGCGCGCTAACGTCTCAGAGAGGAAACTGAAAGTAACCGGAACACCGCGTGGTACTCGTTACGAGTAACGAGCATCCCGAACACCCTAATATTCGCACGAATATCAAGCTCGGACGAGTACGTTCGCTCATCTCTAGTTGTTATCAATATATATAAAAACGAATGTATGTCTGTCTGTCTTCGCAGCAACGCGCTACGGGTAAGCTAGTCTATATATATAAATGTTTGTCTGTTTGTCCTTTATGCGCTACTACACCGTTTATCTAATCACCATGAGACTTCGGGAAGTTGTTGAGTACACTCCTGGGAAGGTTACAGGCATAGTACATCTATCCTACGATAGGTGGCGCGCGTGCGAGCGTCGTCGACAGTTATGCCCCCCAGACAAAGATCGTTTGACTTCCTTCTCAAGCACGAAAGAAAAAGGCATTACGAGCAACGGGATGAGTGTTCAACTACACAATGATGCATCCGCCGAACGTATCACAAGACAATTGCTGGATACTGGGAATGCTGAGGTAAAATGAAAGCTGCGCTGTGATTGGTTGCTATTTCTTATACTGCTGAGGTAAAATGAAAGCTGTGCTGTCATTGGTTGCTATTTCTTATACCCCTTAGGTAAAATAAAAGCTGTGCTGTCATTGGTTGCTATTTCTTATACTGCTGAGGTAAAATGAAAGCTGTGCTGTGATTGGTTGCTATTTCTTATACTGCTGAGGGGACATAAATGCAGTGCTGTGATTGGTTGTTATTTCTTATACCACTGAGGTAAAATAAAAGCTGCACTGTGATTGGTTGCTATTTCTTATACCGCTGAGGTAAAATAAAAGCTGCGCTGTCATTGGTTGCTATTTCTTTACACCGCTGAGGTAAAATGAAAGCTGTGCTGTGATTGGTTGTTATTTCTTATACCGCTGAGGTAACATAAAAGCTGTGCTGTGATTGGTTGCTATTTCTTATACTGCTGAGGTAACATAAAAGCTGCGCTGTGATTGGTTGCTATTTCTTATGCTGCTGAGGTTACATAAAAGCTGCGCTGTGATTGGTTGCTCTTTCTTATACCGCTGAGGTAAAATGAAAGCTGCGCTGAGATTGGTTGCTATTCCTTATACTGCTGAGGTAAAATGAACGCTGTGCTGTGATTGGCTGCTATTTCTTATACTGCTGAGGTAAAATGAACGTTGCGCTGTCATTGGTTGCTATTTCTTATACTGCTGAGGTAAAATGAACGCTGTGCTGTGATTGGTTGCTATTTCTTATACTGCTGAGGTAAAATGAACGCTGCGCTGTCATTGGTTGCTCTTTATTATACGGCTGAGGTAACATGAACGCTGCACTGTGATTGGTTGTTATTTCTTATACCCCTGAGGTAACATGAAAGTTGTGCTGTGATTGGTTGCTCTGAGGTAACATGAAAGCTGCGCTTTGATTTTTCGCTCTCTTTCTTATACTGCTGAGGTAACATGAAAGCTGTGCTTTGATTGGTTGTTATTTTCTTATACCACTGAGGTAAAATAAAAGCTGCGCTGTGATTGGTTGCTAATCCTTATACTGCTGAGGTAACATGAAAGCTGCGTTGAGATTGGTTACTACTTCTTATACTGCTGAGGTAACATGAAAGCTGTGCTGTGATTGGTTGCTATTTCTTATACTGCTGAGGTAAAATAAAAGCTGCACTGCGATTGGTTGTTATTTCTTATACTGCTGAGGTAACATGAAAGCTGCCCTGTGATGGGTTGCTATTTCTTATACTGCTGAGATAAAATGAAGCCTGCGCTGTGATTGGTTGCTCTTTCTTATACTGCTGGGGTAAAATGAACGCTGCGCTGTCATTGGTTGCTATTTCCTATTCCCGTGAGGTAAAATAAAAGCTGCGCTATCATTGATTGCTCTTTCTTATACTGCTGAGGTAAAATGAACGCTGTGCTGTGATTGGTTGCTATTTCTTATACTGCTGAGGTAAAATGAACGCTGTGCTGTGATTGGTTGCTATTTCTTATACCCCTGAGGTAAAATGAACGCTGCGCTGTCATTGGTTGCTCTTTCTTATACTGCTGAGGTAAAATGAACGTTGCGCTGTCATTGGTTGCTATTTCTTATACCCCTTAGGTAAAATAAAAGCTGCGCTGAGATTGGTTGCTAATCCTTATACTGCTGAGGTAACATGAACGCTGCACTGTGATTGGTCGTTATTTCTTATACCCCTGAGGTAAAATGAAAGTTGTGCTGTGGTTGGTTGCTCTGAGGTAACATGAAAGCTGCGCTTTGATTTTTTGCTATTTCTTGTACTGCTGAGGTAACATGAAAGCTGCGCTGTGATTGGTTGCTATTTCTTATACCCCTGAGGTAACATAAAAGCTGTGCTGTGCTGTGATTGGTTGCTATTCCTTATACTGCTGAGGTAACATGAAAGCTGTGCTGTGATTGGTTGCTATTTCTTATACCGCTGAGGTAAAATGAACGCTGCGCTGTTATTGATTGCTATTTCCTATATCCCTGAGGTAAAATAAAAGCTGTGCTGTGGTTGGTTGCTATTTCTTATACTGCTGAGGTAAAATGAACGCTGCGCTGTTATTGATTGCTATTTCCTATATCCCTGAGGTAAAATAAAAGCTGTGCTGTGATTGGTTGTTATTTCTTATACCGCTGGGTTAACATGAAAGCTGCGCTGTGATTGGTTGCTTTTGCTTATACTGCTGAGGTAACATAAAAGATGCGCTGTGATTGGTTGCTATTTCTTATACTGCTGAGGTAAAATGAACGCTGTACTGTGATTGGTTGCTCTTTATTATACGGCTGAGGTAACATGAAAGCTGCACTGTGATTGGTTGTTATTTCTTATACCCCTGAGGTAACATAAAAGTTGTGCTGTGATTGGTTGCTCTGAGGTAATATGAAACTGCGCTTTGATTTTTTCCTCTTTCTTATACTGCTGAGGTAAAATGAACGCTGCGCTGTGATTGGTTGCTATTTCTTATACTGCTGAGGTAACATGAATGCTGTGCTGTCATTGGTTGCTATTTCTTATACTGCTGAGGTAAAATGAACGCTATGCTGTCATTGGTTGCAATTTTTTTTATACTGCTGAGGTAACATTAAAGCTGCGCTGTAATTGGTTGCTATTTCTTATACTGCTGAGGTAACATAAAAGCTGTGCTTTGATTGGTTGTTATTTCTTATACCACTGAGGTAAAATAAAAGCTGCGCTGTGATTCGTTGCTTTTTCTTATACTGCTGAGGTAACATGAAAGCTGCGTTGAGATTGGTTACTACTTCTTATACTGCTGAGGTAAAATGAAAGCTGTGCTGTGATTGGTTGCTATTTCTTATACTGCTGAGGTAAAATAAAAGCTGCACTGCGATTGGTTGTTATTTCTTATACTGCTGAGGTAACATGAAAGCTGCGCTGTGATTGGTTGCTATTTCTTATACTGCTCAGGTCACATGAAAGCTGCGCTGTGATTGGTTGCTAATCCTTATACTGCTGAGGGAACATAAAAGCTTGCTATGATTGGCTGTTATTTCTTATACCACTGAGGTAACATAAAAGCTGTGCTGTGATTTGTTGCTATTTCTTATACTGCGCTGTGATTGGTTGCTATTTCTTATATTGCTGAGGTAACATGAAAGCTGCGCTGTGATTGGTTGCTATTTCTTATACTGCTCAGGTCACATGAAAGCTGCGCTGTGATTGGTTGCTAATCCTTATACTGCTGAGGGAACATAAAAGCTTGCTATGATTGGCTGTTATTTCTTATACCACTGAGGTAACATAAAAGCTGTGCTGTGATTTGTTGCTATTTCTTATACTGCGCTGTGATTGGTTGCTATTTCTTATATTGCTGAGGTAAAATGAAAGCTGCGCTGTGATTGGTTGCTACGTGGAATAATTTGTATTTATTGTGAATGTCCAATTGCCACTCTCACTCAATACATTTACATGCGTTTTTTTCATTGTTAGTTTAATCGATTTGAATTCTCATAATCTTTCGAATACTGCATTTTCCCATTTATTTATTTACTCTTTTTCCCAGCAAATTTGTGAGCATCGTCGACAGTTATGCCCCTTAAACGAAAATCGATTGGTCAATCTACACCTCAAGCACGAAAGAAAAAGGCATTACGAGCTTCAGAAACAGATAAACAACGGGAATCAAGATTAGAAGCTATTCGAATACAAACTGCGCAAACCCGTTCTTCTCAAACAAACGAGCAACGAGAATCCAGATT
The DNA here is from genome assembly GCA_035609135.1 of Eleutherodactylus coqui. Classification (NCBI taxonomy): domain Eukaryota; kingdom Metazoa; phylum Chordata; class Amphibia; order Anura; family Eleutherodactylidae; genus Eleutherodactylus; species Eleutherodactylus coqui. Next base: position 226,930,594 of record CM069410.1, on the reverse strand, counting down.
GGAAACCGATCGATTACGCACTGTTCAAGCCCACTCGAATGAAACAGGAGAGCAACGACAATCCAGATTGGAAACCAACCGATTACGCACTGTTCAAGCCCGCTCGAATGAAACAGGAGAGCAACGACAATCCAGATTGGAAACCAACCGATTACGCACTGTTTAAGCCCGCTCGAATGAAACAGGAGAGCAACGAGAATCCAGATTGGAAACCAACCGATTACGCACTGTTCAAGCCCGCTCGAATGAAACAGGAGAGCAACGAGAATCCAGATTGGAAACCAACCGATTACGCACTGTTCAAGCCCGCTCGAATGAAACAGGAGAGCAACGAGAATCCAGATTGGAAACCGATCGATTACGCACTGTTCAAGCCCGCTCGAATGAAACAGGAGAGCAACGAGAATCCAGATTGGAAACCAACCGATTACGCACTGTTCAAGCCCGCTCGAATGAAACAGGAGAGCAACGAGAATCCAGATTGGAAATCGACCGATTACGCACTGTTCAAGCCCGCTCTAATGAAACAGGAAAGCACAAGAATCAAGATTGCAGGCCAATCGATCACGCACTGCTCAAGCCCGCTCGAATGACACAGTTGACCAACAGAGAGCAAGACTGGGAACCAATCGAGAACGCAGTGTTCGATCCAGACAGACACTGCACGCTGATTTGAATCTTGCTGCATTCCATTACGATGCTGATTATGATTACAGTCATCATCTAAGTGTCGTTATTGGAAAAATGGACAACTTATGCAAATTTTGCCAGGCATTGAAATTCAAAAATGAAACTCCAGGAATGTGCTGCGCAGGTGGAAAAGTGAAATTGCCTGAATTGCATTTACCACCCGAACCATTATCAACGTTGCTATCCGGTGACACAAGCCAGTCTAAACATTTCTTGGCAAACATATGCAAGTACAATTCATGTTTCCAGATGACATTGTTTGGTGCAACAGAAATCATACGTGACAATTACATGCCAACGTTCAAAGTCCAAGGCCAAATTTATCATCTCGCTGGATCACTTCTACCACTGCTGCATTCAGATCACAAATTTCTCCAAATTTATTTCATGGGAACCACCGATGAACAAGTTGATCAACGTTGTCGAGTCAATACCAGCACTAATCGAGAAATTGTTGCTGCATTACAAAATTTATTTGAGCATTACAACCAATTAGTTCAACTGTTCAGGACGGCCCTTGAGCGAATGCCAGCTGATGATTACGTTGTTGTCATTAGAGCTGACAAAACACCAGTCGGCCAACACGAAAGACAATACAACGCACCAACAATTAATGAAGTGGCGATCGTCATAGTTGGTGAAGAATTTAACTCGCGTGATATAGTTCTTCATCGCAGAGATGGTCATCTTCACCGAGTCTCTGAAACTCATCGCTCATACGATGCATTGCAATATCCAATTTTATTCTGGCAAGGAGAAGATGGATATCATTTCAACATCAAAATGAGAAATCCACAAACACATGAGGAGACCAATAAGAAAGTCAGTGCCATGAATTACTATTCATATCGATTGATGATTCATGAGAACCCAGACAATCACATTTTGAAATGTCGGCATTTGTTCCATCAATACATTGTCGATATGTATGCAAAAATCGAGACCGAACGACTTCTCTTTATTCGATTGAATCAAACCAAACTGCATTCAGAAGAATATATTCATTTACGTGAGGCAATTGCTACTTATGGCAATCCCAATGAACTGGGAAAAATGGTCATCCTGCCGGCTGCATTCACAGGAAGCCCACGGCACATGCATGAATACGCACAAGATGCAATGACTTATGTTCGCGCATATGGCCATCCAGATTTTTCATAACATTCACATGCAATCCTACATGGGATGAAATTAAAGAACTTCTGTTGCCTGGACAATTGCCTTCAGATAGCCATGACATCATCGCACGTGTGTTCAAAAAAAATTGAAATCCATGTTTTTGGGGAGACACGCTGTTGGATGTATTCCATTGAATGGCAGAAAAGAGGATTACCGCATGCACACATTTTGATTTGGTTGATCGACAAAATTACACCAGACAAAAATGATGAAGTCATCTCAGCAGAAATCCCAGATTTCAACATTGATCCAGGCTTATTCGAAGTCGTTACTAAAAACATGCTTCATGGTCCATGTGGCGCAATCAACAACTATTCTCCATGCATGAAGGATGGAAAATACACAAAACGCTATCCAAGAGACTTACATGCTGAAACCATCACTGGAAATTATGGATATCCACAATATCGTCGACGATCAACTGAAGATGGTGGCAAATAAATCACTTTAAAAGTGTGCAACTATGACATTGAAGTCGATAATCGTTGGGTTGTGCCATATTCACCATTACTCTCAAAGACGTTCAAAGCACACATCAATGTCGAGTATTGCAATTCAGTGAAATCGATCAAATACATTTGCAAATATGTCAATAAAGGAAGTGATATGGCAGTTTTCGGAGTGGAAAATACATCTGCACCAATTGATGAAATCAAACGATATCAATTGGGACGCTACATTAGTAGCAATGAAGCTGTTTGGCGTATTTTCGCATTTCCAATTCATGAACGTCATCCAACAGTTGTTCATTTGGCAGTAAATCTCGAAAATGGACAGCGCGTATATTTTACAACAGAAAATGTACATGCAAGAGCATCTTCGCCACCGCAAACAACGTTAACTGCCTTCTTCTCATTGTGCGCGCATGATTTGTTCGCAGGAACACTACTTTACTCAGAAGTGCCAAAATACTACACATGGAATGCATCAGCAAAAAACTTTCAACGTCGTAAACAGGGCAAACCAGTTGAAGGACATCCGAATATATATTCGTCCGACACCTTAGGCCGCCTGTATACAGTTCATCCAAACAATCAAGAATGTTTTTACTTGCGCTTACTGTTAGTTAACATGCGTGGACCGAAATCCTTCCAAGAACTGAGAACAGTAAATGGTGAAGTATGTGCGACCTATCGAGAAGCTTGCCAACAATTAAATCTTATTGAAAATGATGCCCATTGGGACACAGCACTCAATGATGCATTGAATACTGCTCAACCACAGCAAATACGCACGTTATTTGCGATAATATTGACAACGTGTTTCCCATCCAATCCAAAAGATCTTTGGGAAAAATACAAAGATTACATGAGTGAAGACCTCCTACGTCGTTTGCGAGCAACGAATCCGAACATGCAATTCACAACAAACGTGTATAATGAGGCGTTAGTTTCGATCGAGGATATATGTTTGGCAATCGCTACCAAAGGATTGGTGCAGTTGGGAATGTGTGCACCGAATCAAGCTGCAAATGACGCTTATGATCGTGATTTGCAACGTGAAACACACTTCAATGTCGATGATTTGGGTACATTTGTTGAAAATAATCTTCCAAAATTGGTTCCAGAACAACGCATTGTATATGACACAATCATAAAAGCAATTACAAATCAAAGCAGAGGATTGTACTTCATAGATGCGCCCGGAGGTACTGGCAAAACTTTTCTCATTTCAATCATTTTGGCAACTATACGATCACGGAATAAAATTGCACTGGCAATTGTATCATCTGGAATTGCGGCAACACTTTTGGATGGTGGTCGAACAGCACATTCAGCACTGAAATTGCCCTTGAATTTGCAAGCCACTGAGACGCCAACATGCAATATCACCAAAAATTCCGGAATGGGCAAAGTTCTCCAAACTTGTGAACTTATCATATGGGACAAATGCACAATGGCTCACAAAAAAGCATTGGAAGCGCTTGATCGTACACTGCAAAATTTGAGGGGAAATGCACAGCCCTTCGGTGAAGCACTCATTTTATTGTCTGGTGATTTTCGACAAACTCTGCCAGTTATACCACGTTCAACACCCGCTGATGAACTTAATGCATGTCTCAAATCATCAGTTCTATGGCGACATGTTAAGAAATTGACTTTGAAAACCAATATGCGTGTTCAACTACAAAATGATGCATCCGCCGAACGTTTCGCAAAACAATTGCTGAATATTGGAAATGGGAAGATGCCAATCGACAGATCTACACAATGTATCACATTGCCAACAAACTTTGGAAAGATGACATCAACCAAAGACGAATTGATTCAAAAGGTGTTCCCAAATATCGCGCGGAATTACAAAAATCATCAGTGGCTCAGTGCACGGGCTATATTAGCAGCTACCAACAACGATGTCAATGCCATTAATTTCAGCATTCAAAACGGAATACCAGGCGAAGTGACAACGTATAAGTCCATCGATACTGTGATGAATCAAGATGAAGTGGTCAATTACCCAACGGAATTCTTGAATTCACTCGATTTTCCAGGTATGCCACCGCATGTTTTAACATTGAAAATTGGCGTGCCTATCATTCTTCTCCGAAACATCAACCCACCACGACTTTGCAACGGTACAAGACTTTCGGTGAAAAAGATGATGAACAATGTAATCGAAGCTATGATAGATGTGAGTTCGGATTATCTAAAGGTGCATTTACACAGAATTATTATCATTCAAAAAATTGCTGCATCGTTTGCAGTTGAGTGATAGTCATTCAGTGTAAACATGGCCAACGATCAAACGATGAATGATAATTCATCTGCTTATCATTCATTTCATGCAAGAATGAAAATTATCATTGGCTTGTTCACTAATCATTCCATTTAAATACTGAATGATTTAGTGAGTGAATGTGTGGTGTGCCAGAATGTGGAGCGGTTTGGTGGTATGGCGGCGGTGGCTTCGCTGTTCTTTACAAATATCATAACCAACAGAATATAAATTTATGGCATTATTTACTTTAAAACGCAATTTGGCTACCCGCAGTCGGGTAAGGTATGGTGGTAATTAAAGTTTGTTTGTGATGCCAGCTCATAGACTGAGCTAGACCTTGTACGAGCAAAAATAATAAAAAGGGTAAAAATATGGGGTTGCTGGGGGTTGTAGTCCCTTCCCCTGGAGGGTGGTGTAGTACTCAGTGCAGGTGGTATTTGGGCGAGAAGGGGCTCCAGGAGATGAACACTTTTGTAAACTTCTATTTAAGCATTTACAGGTAACACTTCTGTATTTCTTATATTTATGTAGGTAGTTGCAGGCAAACACTTCTGTGCTTCTTTCTCTCTATGGTAAGTAGTGGCAGGGAACACATCTGTGCCTCTCTCTAAATATAGGTAGTGTTTTGCCAACTGGAAAACAACAAGTTCGGATACGGCTTTAAGGAAGGACAAGTGGATTGATACAACACAATTTATTAATACAAATGAATAGATGATTGTAATAAAACAATTTTACATAAAAATAGGTGATATTGCAGAAATGTTTTGTAAACAATTCTTAAACAACGGTTACATCAATACTTATATCACAATTCACTGAAAAGCACCCAAAAATTGATGAATTTATTTATAGTGTTATTAAAAAATAACTTTTATTATAAATTTTCATTTAAAATAAAGTGTGACACACTACCTATAACTCAGCAGACACCGGGGACTAGAGAGACACTAAAAAAACAAACAAAGAACAGAAAAAAGGGGGACAAACAAGGAAACTAAAGGGGTAAAGTGCGTTTCAGACACTATGTCAAGAGATCATGTTTTTTTCTTTCCTCATAAGTTGCCACTGGTTGGTGATTCTCATACGTTGGTATTCACCAATTGACAAAGTTCTGAATGGTTCCCACCGCGCGTGCGCGTGAATGTCCAGCCAATACGATGACATCGCGAGACGAGCAAGGAGGGTTTCTCCTGGAGGCAGATATGATTAGGTCCCTAACGGACTGCACTGCACGTGCGCGGCTTCTTCCAATAGCTTGCCAAACATCGCGAGATCAGCAAGGAAGGGGGCATCTGGAGAAATGACTAAGTCCTGAATGGACTCCACTGCACGTGTGCGGCTTTTCTCCAATAGAGTCAGAGAACAGCATGAGACTAGGAAGGAAGGGGCTTGACCCTCTACTGAGCCCTCATAGGCTAATGACAGCGAATCACCTTACACGAGGGGCGGAGTTGTCTCTTTTTAAGGGAAGCTTGGTGCAGATCCTACCAGGGATATCAGTAGGGGGTTGTGTGTCCTGGTGTGCAGTTGTCAGTTTGTTAGTGCTGGCGCAGTGCCTACAGTTAAGGCTGAGAAAACGTTGACAGCCACTAACAGGCGTTTGCTCTTAATAGGTAGTGATACAAAAAAAGAATTCCAACTAAGCTAACACAACTTTGCCTGTAAAGAATGAGGGACTAATTATCAAAGCCCTCTAGGGTGGCATGTGTGTTATCTTAAAGTACATATCTGGGAATCTTGAGGTATAACTTTTTGGAGCATTCTATTACTGCTGCATAAAACAGCAGAACATTCATATCTTTGTGGACTTTATAACATTACTATTTTAATTGATGGAAATGTGAACGTAGTCATCATACTTCACGTAAATCATTGATTTTAACGAAGTCCACCACTGACTACAACTGTTTGGAGAGGGGATATGCACGTAATCTATCTCTACCCTCATATCCATCAGCATTACACCAGGCAGCTGTTTTTCATGAGCTCTAAACCAACAGCTCCTCAATGTAACCATAAGTAAGAGCAGAGGCATTATCATCCTAACAGCACTGATATATCCTCAGGAGGATACTATAATAACCACTCAATGTACTTATAAAAAAGAGCAGTGGCTTTACCATTCCAGCAGCGCTGATTAATACATCCTCAGCAGGATACTGTAATAATCACGAACAAAGTACCTTTACACAATATAAACTTTAGGAACTACTCTATAAAGATTCCTTACACGAATTTACTTAGGCTATTCACCCCTTTTGATCCTGATGAATCGGCTCAACTATCGTATCAGGGCCGAAGAAACGCGTCGATAAAAGTGAAAAGTGACATAATTATTGATCATATTCAGCCTTTGGATGATATATATAAATTGGTCACGTTGTGATTGAAGTGACACAATTGCTGATGGTATTCAGCCCTCAGATGAGATATATACAGATATCACTATTGGATTTAAAGGGATAGAATTGATCATCAGTAACAAGAAGATTGGGACAATGGTCCTTCACATAGAGGCAATATAAGTGTTTACTGTCTCTGATTGGAGGATTGTATGCTAATCATCAGAACAAGGCCCCTAAAAGCATAGGCCACTGGAGGTCTCAAATTGGTGAATACCAACGTATGAGAATCACCAACCAGTGGCAACTTATGAGGAAAGAAAAAAACATATCTCTTGACATAGTGTCTGAAACGCACTTTATCCCTTTAGTTTCCTTGTCTGTCCCCCTTTTTTCTGTTCTTTGTTTGTTTGTTTTTAGTGTCTGTCTAGTCCCCGGTGTGTGCTGAGTTATAGGTAGTGTGTTACATCTTATTTTAAATGAAAATTTGTAATAAAAGTTATATTTTAATAACACTATAAATAAATTCATCAATTTTTGGGTGCTTTTCAGTGAATTTTGATTTCAAGTCTAAAGGACCCCTCTGTCTCTGTGATTTTTTTTAATACTTACATCACCAAGAGCCTTAGGTATACATATCTGCTTTGTGCATCAGCCTGAGAAGCAATGGCTTCTTGGTAACGACACTGTGAGAGAACATTCTCCATCATAGGTCCAAAATGCTTCTGATCTATTACAATTTGTCCCCTGTTTTATACACTATAATTGTTTTGTCATCTGCCATATGCTCCAAACTTTGCAACCAAGATGTTATCAATCTGAGACCCCCCACCATCTGAAGTAGCCAGCTTCATTGATGAAAGGTTCTGAATCAACAAAACTCAATTCCCTAGACAATGATGATAGTATCACAGGATTAACAAGACTCAACAAATTCATGGTGATACAATGCAAACCTATACAAATGAAATTGTAGTTAATACAATTAGCATTTTTCTGGTAATTGTAGTTGATTCAATTAACATTGTAACTGTAGTTAATTCAATTAACATTGTTCTGGAAAACTAAGCCTACACCAAACAAGTTTAAAGTCCACATGAGTGTTCATAGCATTTCCGATTTAAGATACAAAATGGGGGATAAAGGAACATAAATAGCCATTTATATAGGCTTGCATTACAATAAGATACAAAGTGGAGGGCTTCAAATAGCCAATTATATGTGTACCAAAAGGTAGTTACAGGAAACTCATCTGTACTCATTTCCTTATATCTGTATATAAAATTTCTCTCTTTGTATGTATCTATCTATATATATATATATATATATATATATATATATATATATATATATAAATATATATATTATATATTTTGCTACTATTGTTTCTCTTTTTTACATAAAAATCTTCTTTGTCTTTTACAGTTACTATAGTTGTAATCTTTGTTGGTACTCACTACACCTTTTCCTTCCCACTGCAGGTAAGCTCCTTTTCTTCCTCCGTCTCTTTACCTGATGTGTCTTCCTGCACTGCCAGGAATTCTTTCAACCAACCCATGCAGGGAGGCTACTCCACCAAACACAGGACTTCCCTGTCACCTCACTCACTGGCAGCCAATCCCATTGCGGTTGCTATACAGTAAAATGGCCGTTGGGAACAGGGCAGCTGATAGCTAATAAAGAAACAGGAAGGTTGTAAAGCATAATATGCAAGACTGATCTAACATTAAATGAACACTATTTGTGCATGTACCAGTTAAAAGTCTTTTTTGCAAACTTTGCGCGATTGCACATGAAAAAAACAAACCTACAAGAACTATGTATTATAAAGATCGGGCCATGCCTGTTTTTTTCTTGATCGTAAGCATATTGCTCAAGGATCACGCTAGTGAAAATGAAACCATTGAAATCAATGGCTTTCCCTCTTTACATTTTGTGGGCATGAGCTTCACGTTCGCAAAATTATTCAAAAGCATACTTGTCTGTTTAGGCCATAAGAATTGCAGATGTTGTAGACATAGACTAAAACCCAATAATGTCATCTGTGGAATAAATGTTGATTCCACCAGAGTTGAATCCTTCCCTTACAGTAATTCTCCTCCTTGGCTCACAAAGTGAGATGCACCCAACTATTATTTCCATATGCCTTAATAGGACACATGGGAAGTGGTTAAACAGATGGAACAATCCCTTTAAAAGTTACTGTATGAATCTATTTTTGTGGCTTAGCAGATCAGGTGTAGAAGATAAGATACACATGGAAGCAGGACAGTTATAAGCAGTATCACACATGGCATCATCTAATCTAAGGTCCTAATGACGCATCTCATGGTCAAGCACAGATGTATTTAAATACAAATTACTATTTATATAAGGGCAGTGACTATTTCACACGTCTTACTTCCTTTTATTTTACAGGAATATGCCAGCACTAAACCAACTTCTCTCTTTAGATCTGACAGCATTGTCTCCATCCATCATGTCCACAGAGATGTCCGTGGTATTACTCTGTAAGTACAATCATCTTCATGTGTGTTGGTATCTGTCTGATGGGGAACCATAGGAGGGGTTCAATAATGTCATATAATACTGGACATTACTACAAGTTACCGGTCTACACATCAAGTCTGTCCCCAAGGAAAACACATGGATACTTCCCTAAACCGAAATGCATTAGGCTGCTACATTAGCAATCACAGAGCTCTGGATTCTGATATGTAAAGTATAAGGATAAATTGTTATAACAGTTAGTCTCTATAATGCAAGTGTAGCAACACTAATGTGGTAATTCAATAGGCATTCAGTAGAGGGTCAAAGATTATAGATATGTTTATTAAAATAAACACCAATAACTAGAGATGAGCGAGCACACTCGTCCGAGCTTGATGCTCGTTTGAGTATTAGGGTACTCGAGATGCTCGTTACTCGAGACGAACACCACGCAGTACTCGAGTCAATTGCATTTCCTTCCCCGCATGTTTAGCGTCATTTTCTGGCCAATAAACTTGCAGGGAAGACATTACCACTTCCTGCAGTGAAGTGCCCCCCCCCCCCCCCCCCCACAATAGTGAGTGGCTGGCGAAATCAGGTGACTGTCAAGTACTTAAAGTGGTTCCACACGCGGCTCGCCTCAGACACATGCTGGCAGTGGCTAGGGAAAGTGCTGATGCTTATACAGGGATAGTGTTAGCGTAGGATCCTGTCTTCAAGAACCCCAACGGTCCTTCTTAGGGCTGCTCCTCATCCTGTGATTTACTGTTGTGGCTGGCTGGGAGCAGTAGTGCATAGTTTTTTTTTCATTACGCATCTAGACCTGTTTCCAGCCTTTCACTTATAGCGTTCTCAGCCTGCAGTGCATTACACCGAGGTCTCACCGTGAAACTGCACTCTAATATTTCCTAGGCTACTGCAAAGTATTTCAGTTATAGCGTTCTCAGTCTGCAGTGTATTACGCAGAGTTTAGGGACAGAGCTGCCTATATAGGGAAAGTTTTACAGTCGTGATCCTCTGTACAAGAACCCTAACGCTCCTTTTTAGGGCAACTTCTCACCGTGTGCATTATAGTTGTGGCTGGCTGGGAGCCGTAGGGCATCATTTTTTTTATTACGCATCTTGGCCTCTTCCCAGCCTTTCACTTAAAGCATTCTCAGCCTGCAGTGCATTACACCGAGGTCTCACCGTGAAACAGCACTCTAATATTTCCTAGGCTACTGCAAAGTATTTCAGCTCTGCCACTGTGCAGAGCGTCTGACAATACCCTTTCCTTGAGGAGCGTTGAGATAGCTGCAGTTACCAGCACTATAAACTGGCTTTAGTGTCACTCCATACAGACTCTCTTATCTACAAGTCTCAGAGAGTGGTAAATTACCCATAGGTATCAGCGCAAGACTGCGGGTTAATTTTTTCAAGTCACAGCATAGAGCCTCTGCTATCTACAAGTCTCTGTGTGCGGTGAATTAGCCACAGTTGTCAGCGCTGTCCAGTGTGGTAATTTATTTCGGCTCTGCTCTATCCTTAATCTGCCATGATGAGGAGTAGGGGTAAGGGTCGAGGACGTAAACGTGGATGAGTACTCGGACACGAGCACCCAATTGAGGGTTTGGGCACAGGCCGAGTTCCTGGGCGGGGTGAATCACAGACGGCTGCTGAGGGATTAGGAGAGAGGCAAGTTTCTGGGCTACCCAGCTTCATATCACAATTTGCGGGTCCGCGTGGTAGACCTTTATTACAAACTGAGCAGTGCGAGCAGGTCCTGTCGTGGATGGCAGAAAATGCTTCCGGCAATGTATTGACCACCCAGTCTTCTACGCAGTCCACTATTCCCAGCCTAGGGACTGCAACTCTGAATCCTCTGGCTGCTGCTCCTCCTTCCTCCCAGCTTCCTCACTCCATGAAAATGACATATTCTGAGCAGGCAGACTCCCAGGAACTGTTCTCAGGTCCCTGCCATGAGTGGGAAAAAATGGTTCCTCTCACCTGAGGAGTTTGTCGTGACCGATGCCCAACCTTTGGAAAGTCCGGGTGATGAAGCTGGGGACTTCCGGCAACTGTCTCAAGAGCTTTTTGTGGATGAAGATGATGAAACAAAGTTGTCTGTCAGTGAGGTAGTAGTAAGGGCAGTAAGTCCGAGGGAGGAGCATGCAGAGGATTCGGAGGAAGAGCTGCTGGACGATGAGGTGACTGATCCCACCTGTTTTGCTAAGCCTACTGAGGACAGGTATTCAGAGGGGGAGGCAAGTGCAGCAGCAGGGCAGGTTGGAAGAGGCAGTGCGGTAGCCAGGGGTAGAGGCAGGGCCAGACCGAATAATCCACCAACTGTTTCCCAAAGCGCCCCCTCGCGCCATGCCACCCTGCAGAGGCCGAGGTGCTCAAAGGTCTGGCAGTTTTTCACTGAGAGTGCAGACGACCGACAAACTGTGGTGTGCAAGATTTGTCATGCCAAGATCAGCCGTGGAGCCACCACCACCAGCATGCGCAGACATATGATGGCCAAGCACCCCACAAGGTGGGACGAAGGCCGTTCACCGCCTCCGGTTTGCACCACTGCCTCTCCCCCTGTGCCCCAACCTGCCACTGAGATCCAACCCCCCTCTCAGGACTCAGGCACGACCGTCTCCCGGCCTGCACCCACACCCTCACCTCCGCTGTCCTCGGCCCCATCCAGCAATGTCTCTCAGCGCAACCGTTTGAGCGCAAGCGCAAGCACGCCGCCACGCACCCGCACGCTCAAGCGTTAAACGTGCACATAGCCAAATTGATCAGCCTGGAGATGCTGCCGTATAGGCTTGTGGAAACGGAGGCTTTCAAAAACATGATGCGGCGGCGGCCCCGCGCTACTCGGTTCCCAGTCGCCACTACTTTTCCCGATGTGCCGTCCCAGCCCTGCACGACCACGTCTCCCGCAACATTGTACGCGCCCTCACCAACGCGGTTACTGGCAAGGTCCACTTAACAACGGACACGTGGACAAGCACAGGCGGGCAGGGCCACTATATCTCCCTGACGGCACATTGGGTGAATTTAGTGGAGGCTGGGACTGAGTCAGAGCCTGGGACCGCTCACGTCCTACCCACCACCAGAATTGCGGGCCCCAGCTCGGTGCTGGTATCTGCGGCGGTGTATGCTTCCTCCACTAAACCACCCTACTCCTCCTGGTGGCGGCTCTGCAGCTCGGCAGCCTCACGCACATACCATGCCTGGCCCACATCTTTAATTTGGTGGTTCAGCGGTTTCTGAAAAGCTACCCACGCTTGTCCAACCTGCTCGTAAAGGTGCGCCGGGTCAGCGCACATTTACGCAAGTCCAACACAGACGCTGCCACCCTGCGGACCCTGCAACATCGGTTTAATCTGCCACTGCACCGACTGCTGTGCGACGTGCCCACACGGTGGAACTCTACGCTCCACATGTTGGCCAGGCTCTATGAGCAGCGTAGAGCTATAGTGGAATACCAACTCCAACATGGGCGGCGTATTGGGAGTCAGCCTCCTTAATTCTTTACAGAAGAGTGGGCCTGGTTGGCAGACATCTGCCAGGTCCTTGGAAACTGAGGAGTCTACCCAGATGGTGAGTGGCGATGCTGCAATCATTAGCGTCACCATTCCTCTGCTATGCCTCTTGAGAAGTTCCCTGCAAAGCATAAAGGCAGACGCTTTGCGCTCGGAAACGGAGGCGGGGGAAGACAGTATGTCGCTGGATAGTCAGAGCACCCTCATGTCTATATCTCAGCGCGTTGAGGAGGAGGAGTAGGAGGGGAAGGAGGATGAGGAGGAGGGGGAAGAGACAGCTTGGCCCACTGTTGAGGGTACCCATGCTGTTTGCCTGTCATCCTTTCAGCGTGTATGGCCTGAGGAGGAGGAGGAGGATCCTGAAAGTGATCTTCCTACTGAGGACAGCATGTGTTGCGTACAGGTACCCTCGCACACATGGCTGACTTCATGTTAGGATGCCTTTCTCGTGACCCTCGCGTTACACGCATTCTGGCCACTACAGATTACTGGGTGTACACACTGCTCGACCCACGGTGTAAGGAGAACCTTTCCACTCTCATACCCAAAGAGGTAAGGGGTTCGAGAGTGATGCTATACCACAGGACCCTGGTGGACAAACTGATGGTAACATTCCCGTCCGAGAGCGCTAGTGGCAGAAGGCGCAGTTCCGAGGGCCAGGTAGCAGGGGAGGCACGGAGATCAGGCAGCATGTACAGCGCAGGCAGGGGAATACTCTCCAAGGCCTTTGCCAGCTTTATGGCTCCCCAGCAAGACTTTGTCAACGGTCCCCAGTCAAGGCTGAGTCGGCGGGAGCACTGTAAAAGGATGGTGAGGGAGTACGTAGCCGATCGCACGACCGTCCTCCATGACGCCTCTGCTCCCTACAACTACTGGGTGTCGAAGCTGGACACGTGGCCTGAACTCGCGCTGTATGCCCTGGAGGTGCTTGCTTGTCCTGCGGCTAGCGTCTTGTCAGAGAGGGTGTTTAGTGCGGCTGGGGGAATCATCACGGATAAGCGTACCCGCCTGTCGACAGTGCCGACAGGCTTACACTCATAAAGATGAACAAAGCCTGGATTTCCCCAGACTTTTCTCCACCAGCGGACAGCAGCGGTACCTAAACAATACGTAGGCTGCACCCGCGGATGGAAGCATTGTTCTCTATTAGAGATGAGCGAGCACCAAAATGCTCGGGTGCTCGTTACTCGGGACGAAATTATCGCGATGCTCAAGGGTTCGTTTCGAGTAACGAACCCCATTGAAGTCAATCGGCGACCCGAGCATTTTTGTATTTCGCCGATGCTCGCAAAGGTTTCCATGTGTGAAAATCTGGGCAATTCAAGAAAGTGATGGGAACGACACAGCAACGGATAGGGCAGGCGAGGGGCTACATGTTGGGCTGCATCTCAAGTTCACAGGTCCCACTATTAGGCCACAATACCGGCAAGAGTGGGCCCCCCCCTCCCAACAACTTTTACTTCTGAAAAGCCCTCATTAGCATGGCATACCTTAGCTAAGCACCACACTACCTCCAACAAAGCACAATCACTGCCTGCATGACACTCCGCTGCCACTTCTCCTGGGTTACATGCTGCCCACCCCCCCCCCCCCCCACCCCCCCGCACGACAGTGTCCACAGCGTACACCAAAAATTGTCCCTGCCCAGCCTTCAGCCTTCAGCTGCCCTCATGCCACGCCACCCTCATGTCTATTTATAAATGCGTCTGCCACAGGAAAAGCAGGCACACACTGCAGAGGGTTGGCACGGCTAGGCAGCGACCCTCTTTAAAAGGGGCGGGGCGATAGCCCACAATGCTGTACAGAAGCAATGAGAAATCCAATCCTGTGCCACCTCCATCTGGAGTTGCACACGTGGGCATAGCAATGGGGAACCTATGTGCCACACACTATTCATTCTGTCAAGGTGTCTGCATGCCCCAGTCAGACCGCGGTTTTTTATAAATAGTCACAGGCAGGAACAACTCCCCAATGGGAATTCCGTGTGCACCCACAGCATGGGTGGCTCCCTGGAACCCACCGGTGGTACATAAATAAATTCCATTGCATTGCCCATCACAGCTGAGGTAATGTTGTGGTTAATGCAGGTGGGCTTCGGCCCACACTGCATGCCCCAGTCAGACTGGGGTTCTTTACAAGTGGACAGATGTAGTAACAACTCCCTGTGGACCCACAGCATGGGTGGGTGCCAGGAAGCCACCGGCGGTACATAAATATATCCCATTGCATTGCCCTACTCAGCAGAGCTAACGTCAGATACAATACAGGTGGGCTTCGGCCCACACTGCATGCCCCAGTCAGACTGGGGTTCTTTACAAGTAGTCAGATGTAGTAACAACTCCCTGTGGACCCACAGCATGGGTGGGTGCCAGGAAACCACCGGCGGTACATAAATATATCCCATTGCATTGCCCAACACAGCTGAGGTAATGTCGTGCTTAATGCAGGTGGGCTTCCGCCCACACTGCATGCCCCAGTCAGACTGGGGTTCTTTAGAAGTGGACAGATGTAGGTTAAACTCCGTGTGCACCTACAGCATGGGTGGCTCCCTGGAACCCACCGGTGGTACATAAATATATCCCATTGCAGTGCCCTACTCAGCAGAGCTAACGTCAGATACAATACAGGTGGGCTTCGGCCCACACTGCATGCCCCAGTCAGACTGGGGTTCTTTACAAGTGGACAGATGTAGTAACAACTCCCTGTGGACCCACAGCATGGGTGGGTGCCAGGAAGCCACCGGCGGTACATAAATATATCCCATTGCATTGCCCAACACAGCTGAGGTAATGTCGTGCTTAATGCAGGTGGGCTTCGGCCCACACTGCATGCCCCAGTCAGACTGGGGTTCTTTAGAAGTGGACAGATGTAGGTTAAACTCCGTGTGCACCTACAGAATGGGTGGCTCCCTGGAACCCACCGGTGGTACATAAATATATCCCATTGCAGTGCCCTACTCAGCAGAGCTAACGTCAGATACAATACAGGTGGGCTTCGGCCCACACTGCATGCCCCAGTCAGACTGGTAATATGTACCTTAACAGTAACCTCGTTGGTGGTAATGTGGTGGTGACTGTGGACCTAGTAGCCCGGTTTTATGTAGTTGGTTTTTGGAATGTGGCCATGATTAAGTGGGCCGTGGCGGGGGGATGGTGGTGGTGCTCTCTTGTTGTGTCGTTAAAGGTGAAATTCTTGGACTGCCACCAGACGGACCAATGCAAAGGTATTTGCCAAGAATGTTTTCATTGTTGGAGGAGGAGGGGGTTGTTTTGGAGGCACTATGTGTCCTCTCCACGTGTCCGTGGTTATATGCACCTTAACAGTAACAGCGTTGGTTGGAAATGGCCTTGCCGCCATTATGTCTTTGTGAAGCCTCTGTTTCCACACCCCAGTGACATACCATTAGCTGCGGTATAGGCAGAGCCCAGAATTATTAACATTTCAGCGGTAGCATCAGGGACAGGCCCCACTAACATATCACTAGCAGCAGTATAGGGGGAGCACAGTCTTAGTTCCATTTCAGTTATAGTAGCACTCAAGACAGGCCCCAGTAACAATTCTGAAGCAGCAGTATAGGAGGAGCGCAGTCTTAGTTCCATTTCAGTAATAGTAGCACTCAAAACAGGCCCCAGTAATATTCCCATTGCAGCAGTTTAGGGAGATAACAGTCTCTTTCACATTTCAGTAGCTGCAGTATAGACAAGGCCCCAGTTACATTTATGTAGCAAAAGTGTAGGCCAACCCCACACACCTTTCTGTACCATGAGTGCAGGCGAAGAACATAGAAATTACAATGATTACACTGTAGGTGAGGGCCCAAAAAAATTGGTGTACCAACAGTACTAATGTACCTCAGAAAAAATTGGCCATGCCCAACCAAGATGGCAGGTGAAACCCATTAATGGTTTTGGTTAATGTGGCTTAAGTGGTAACTAGGCCTGGAGGCAGCCCAGTTTAATGAAAAATTGGTTCAAGTTAAAGTTTCATCGCTTGTAAGAGCATTGAAACGTATAAAAATTGTGTCGAAAAATTATATGAGTGAGCCTTGTGGCCCTAAGAAAAATAGCCCGTTCGGCGTGATTACGTGAGGTTTCAGGAGGAGGAGCAGGAGGAGGAGGAGGAATATTATACACAGATTGATGAAGCAGAAATGTCCCCGTTTTGGATGGGGATAGAGAACGATGCTTCCATCCGCGGGTGCAGCCTACGTATTGCTTAGGTATCGCTGCTGTCCGCTGGTGGAGAAGAGAAGTCTGGGGAAATCCAGGCTTTGTTCATCTTGATGAGTGTAAGCCTGTCAGCACTGTCGGTTGACAGGCGTGTACGCTTATCTGTGATGATTCCCCCAGCCGCACTAAACACCCTCTCTGACAAGACGCTAGCCGCAGGACAAGCAAGCACCTCCAGGGCATACAGCGCGAGTTCAGGCCACGTGTCCAGCTTCGACACCCAGTAGTTGTAGGTGGCAGAGGCGTCATGGAGGACGGTCGTGCGATCGGCTACGTACCCCCTCACCATCCTTTTACAGTGCTCCCGCCGACTCAGCCTTGACTGGGGAGCGGTGACTCAGTCTTGGTGAGGAGCCATAAAGCTGTCCAGGGCCTTAAAGAGTGTTGCACTGCCTGTGCTGAACATGCTGCTCGATCTCCGCACCTCCCCTGCTACCTGGCCCTCGGAACTGCGCCTTCTGCCACTAGCGCTGTCGGATGGGAATTTTACCATCAGCTTGTCCGCCAGGGTCCTGTGGTATAGCAACACTCTCGAACCCCTTTCCTCTTCGGGAATGAGAGTGGAAAGGTTCTCCTTATACCGCGGGTCGAGCAGTGTGTACACCCAGTAATCCGTAGTGGCCAGAACGCGTGCAACGCGAGGGTCACGAGAAAGGCATCCTAACATGAAGTCAGCCATGTGTGCCAGGGTACCTGTACGCAACACATGGCTGTCTTCACTAGGAAGATCACTTTCAGGATCCTCCTCCTCCTCCTCCTCCTCCTCAGGCCATACACGCTGAAAGGATGACAGGCAAGCAGCATGGGTACCGTCAGCAGTGGGCCAAGCTGTCTCTTCCCCCTCCTCCTCATCCTCCTCATGCTCCTCCTCCTCCTCCTCAACGCGCTGAGATATAGACAGGAGGGTGTTCTTACTATCCAGCGACATACTGTCTTCCCCCGCCTCCGTTTCCGAGCGCAAAGCATTTGCCTTTATGCTTTGCAGGGAACTTCTCAAGAGGCATAGCAGAGGAATGGTGACACTAATGATTGCAGCATTGCCGCTCACCACCTGGGTAGACTCCTCAAACTTTCCAAGGACCTGGCAGATGTCTGCCAACCAGGCCCACTCTTCTGAAAAGAATTGAGGAGGCTGACTCCCACTGCGCCGCCCATGTTAGAGTTGGTATTCCACTATAGCTCTACGTTGTTCATAGAGCCTGGCCAACATGTGGAGCATAGAGTTCCACCGTGTGGGCACGTCGCACAGCAGTCGGTGCACTGGCAGATTACACCGATGTTGCAGGGGGCGCAGGGTGGCAGCGTCCGTGTGGGACTTGCGGAAATGTGCGCGGAGCCGGCGCACCTTTACGAGCAGGTCTGACAAGCGTGGGTAGCTTTTCAGAAAGCGCTGAACCACCAAATTAAAGACGTGGGCCAGGCATGGCACGTGCGTGAGGCTGCCGAGCTGCAGAGCCGCCACCAGGTTACGGCCGTTGTCACACACGACCATGCCCGGTTGGAGGCTCAGCGGCGCAAGCCAACGGTCGGTCTGCTCTGTTAGACCCCGCAGCAGTTCGTGGGCCGTGTGCCTCTTATCTCCTAAGCTGAGTAGTTTCAGCACGGCCTGCTGACGCTTGCCCACCGCTGTGCTGCCACGCCGCGCGGCACCGACTGCTGGCGACGTCCTGCTGCTGCTGACACATCTAGATTGCGAGACAGAGGTTGAGGAGGAGGAGGAGGAGGGTGCTTTAGTGGAGGAAGCATACACCGCTGAACATACCACCACCGAGCTGGGGCCCGCAATTCTGGGGGTGGGTAGGACGTGAGCGGTCCCAGGCTCTGACTCTGTCCCAGCCTCCACTAAATTCACCCAATGTGCCGTCAGGGAGATGTAGTGGCCCTGCCAGCCTGTGCTTGTCCACGTGTCCGTTGTTAAGTGGACCTTGGCAGTAACCGCATTGGTGACGGCGCGTACAATGTTGCGGGAGACGTGGTCGTGCAGGGCTGGGATGGCACATCGGGAAAAGTAG
The DNA here is from genome assembly GCA_035609135.1 of Eleutherodactylus coqui. Taxonomy (NCBI): domain Eukaryota; kingdom Metazoa; phylum Chordata; class Amphibia; order Anura; family Eleutherodactylidae; genus Eleutherodactylus; species Eleutherodactylus coqui. Next base: position 226,911,413 of record CM069410.1, on the reverse strand, counting down.
TGGCGACTGGGAACTGAGTAGCGCGGGGCCGCCGCCGCCGCCATCATACTTTTGAAGGACTCCGTTTCCACAACCCTATACGGCAGCATCTCAAGGCTGATAAATTTCGCTATGTGGACGGTTAACGCTTGAGCGTGCGGGTGCATGGCGGCGTACTTGCGCTTCCGCACAAAGACTTGCGCTAGCGACGGCTGGATAGTGCGGTGCGAGACATTGCTGGATGGGGCCGAGGACACCGGAGGTGAGGGTGTGGCTGTAGGCCAGGAGACGGTAGTGCCTGTGTCCTGAGAGGGGGGTTGGATCTCAGTGGCAGGTTGGGGCACAGGGGGAGAGGCAGCGGTGCAAACCGGAGGCAGTGAACGGCCTTCGTCCCACCTTGTGGGGTGCTTGGCCATCATATGTCTGCGCATGCTGGTGGTGGTGAGGCTGTTGGTAGTGGCTCCCCGGCTGATCTTGGCGCGACAAAGGTTGCACACCACTGTTCGTCGGTCATCAGGCGTCTCTGTGAAAAACTGCCAGACCTTAGAGCACCTCGGCCTCTGCAGGGTGGCATGGCGCGAGGGTGCGCTTTGGGAAACAGTTGGTGGATTATTCGGTCTGGCCCTGCCTCTACCCCTGGACACCGCACTGCCTCTTGCAACCTGCCCTGCTGCTGCCCTTGCCTCCCCCTCTGAAGACCTGTCCTGAGTAGGCGTTGCACACCAGGTAGGGTCAGTCACCTCATCGTCCTGCTGCTCTTCCTCCGAATCCTCTGTGCGCTCCTCCCTCGCACTTACTGCCCTTACTACTACCTCACTGCAAGACAACTGTGTCTCATCGTCATCGGCCTCCTCACCCACTGAAAGGTCTTGAGACAGTTGCTGGAAGTCCCCAGCCTCATCCCCCGGCCCCCGGAAACTTTCCAATGGTTGGGCATCAGTGACGATAAACTCCTCTGGTGGGAGAGGAACCACTGCTGCCCAATCTGAGCAGGGGCCCGAGAACAGTTCCTGGGAGTCTTCCCGCTCTTGAGCATGTGTCATTGTAGTGGAGTGAGGAGGCTGGGAGGAAGGAGGAGCAGCAGCCAGAGGATTTGGATTTGCAGCACTGGACGGCGCAGAACTGTGGGTGGATGATAGCTTGCTAGAAGCACTTTCTGCCATCCACGACAGGACCTGCTCACACTGCTCATTTTCTAATAAAGGTCTCCCGCGTGGACCCATTAATTGGGCGATGAATGTGGGGACGCCAGAAACGTGCCTCTCTCCTAATCGCGCAGCAGTCGGCTGCGATACACCTTGATCAGGAGTTCGGCCTGTGCCCACACCCTCACTTGGGCCTACGCGTCCTCGGCCACGTCCACGTCCTCTAGGCCTACCCCTACCCCTCAGCATGCTGTATTACCAGTGATTTCCCAGGCAGGAAATAAATTGGCGCAAGCCTGCAGGTCAAATAGAATGTTTCCCTTTTTTTTTTTAAAGGGAAGGCCCACTGACTATATTCATATAACACTGCAGTTCTGTGGAACACATTTCTAATCTTATCTGATTGAATATAGTGAGTGGGCCTTCCCTTTAAAAAAAAAAGGGAAACATTCTATTTGGCCTGCAGGCTTGCGCCAATTTATTTCCTGCCTGGGAAAAATCACCGCTCTGCTGCACTTTATATAACACTGCAGTTCTGTGGAACACAGTTCTAATCTTATCTGATTGAAGTGCAGCAGAGCGGTGATTTTTCCCAGGCAGGAAATAAATTGGCGCAAGCCTGCTGTTAAACGTAGCTGGCTGCGTATGATTTCTTTACGTTCTCCACCCACCACACACGTACCCAGAACGCTGAGGACTGTCAGAGGCAGGCCAAATAGAATGTTTCCGTTTTTTTTTTTTAAAGGGAAGGCCCACTGACTATATTCAATCAGATAAGAGATTAGAAATGTGTTCCACAGAACTGCAGTGTTATATGAAGTGCAGCAGAGCGGTGATTTTTCCCAGGCAGGAAATAAATTGGCGCAAGCCTGCAGGCCAAATAGAATGTTTCCCTTTTTTTTTTAAAGGGAAGGCCCACTCACTATATTCAATCAGATAAGATTAGAAATGTGTTCCACAGAACTGCAGTGTTATATGAAGTGCAGCAGAGCGGTGATTTTTCCCAGGCAGGAAATAAATTGGCGCAAGCCTGCTGTTAAACGTAGCTGGCTGCGTATGATTTCTTTACGTTCTCCACCCACCACACACGTACCCAGAACGCTGAGGACTGTCAGAGGCAGGCCAAATAGAATGTTTCCCTTTTTTTTAAAGAAAAGGCCCACTGACTATATTCAATCAATAATAAATGTCTTCTGGCCCTGCCTACACAATTCTGTCCCTGTAGTATTACTGCAGGGCGCAATGCTCTGCACAGCCGATTTTGAAAAAAAAAAGAAAAATGCAACACTGCTAACAGCAGCCTGCACAGTACTGCACACGGTTAAATGTGGCCCTAAGAAGGACCGTTGGGGTTCTTGAAGCCTACACTCACTCCTAACACTCTCCCTGCCTAACCACCACTTCTGTCCCTGTAGTATTACTGCAGGGCGCAATGCTCTGCAGACAGCCGATTTTGAAAAAAAAAAATTGTGCAACACTGCTAACAGCAGCCTCCACAGTACTGCACACGGATAGATGTGGCCCTAAGAAGGACCGTTGGGGTTCTTGAAGCCTACATTCACTCCTAACACTCTCCCTACAGCAGCTCCAACACAACAGCACTTTCCCTCAGCTAACTCACAACGCATCTGAGGCGAGCCGCGGGAGGGGCCGATTTTTATACTCGGGTGACATCTGATCTCCCCAGCCACTCACAGCAGGGGGGTGGTATAGGGCTTGAACGTCACAGGGGGAAGTTGTAATGCCTTCCCTGTCTTTCAATTGGCCAGAAAAGCACGCTAACGTCTCAGAGAGGAAAGTGAAAGTAACCCGAACACCGCGTGGTGCTCGTTAAGAGTAACGAGCATCCCGAACACCCTAATATTCGCCCAAGCATCAAGCTCGGACAAGTACGTTCGCTCATCACTAGCAGATACCTTTGCACTGGTCCGTCTGGTGGCAGTCCAAGAATTTCACCTTTAACGACACAAGAGAGCCCCCCGCCACGGCCCACTTAATCCTGGCCACATTCCGAAAACCAATGAAATAAAACCGCGCTACTAGGTCCACAGTTGCCACCACATTCCCACCAATGCGTTTACTGTTAAGGTACATATTACGAGTCTGACTGGGGCATGCACTGTGGGCCGAAGCCCACGTGTATTGTATGTGACGTTAGCTCTGCTGAGCAGGGCACTGCAATGGGATACATTTATGTACCGCCAATGGGTTCCAGGGAGCCACCCATGCTGTTGGTCCACAGGGACTTCACATTAGGGATTTGTACCTGCCAGTGTCTATGTATTAAAAACCCCGGTCAGCCTGGGGCATGCAGTGTGGGCCGAAGCCCACCTGCATTTAATCGGACGTTACCTCAGCTGTGCTGGGCAATGCAATGGGATTTATTTATGTACCGCCGGTGGCTTCCTGGGACCAACCTATGCTGTCGGTCCACACGGAGTTGTAACTGCATGTGTCTACTTATAAAGAACCCCAGTCTGACTGGGGCATGCAGTGTGGGCCGAAGCCCACCTGCATTAAACCTGACGTTACCTCAGCTGTGCTGGGCACTGCAATGGGATTTATTTATGTACCGCCAGTGGCTTCCAGGGAGCCACCCATGCTGTTGGTCCACACGGACTTCACATTAGTGAGTTGTACCTGCCTGTGTCTATGTATTAAAAACCCCGGTCAGACTGGGGCATGCAGTGTGGGCCGAAGCCCACCTGCATTTAATCTGACGTTACCTCAGCTGTGCTGGGCAATGCAATGGGATTTATTTATGTACCGCCGGTAGCTTCCTGGGACCCACCCATGCTGTCGGTCCACACGGAGTTGTAACTGCATGTGTCTACTTATAAAGAACCCCAGTCTGACTGGGGCATGCAGTGTGGGCCGAAGCCCACCTGCATTTAATCTGATGTTACCTCAGCTGTGCTTGGCACTGCAATGGGATATATTTATGTACCGCCGGTGGGTTCCAGGGAGCCACCCATGCTGTCGGTCCACACGGACTTCACATTAGTGAGTTGTACCTGCCTGTGTCTATGTATTAAAAACCCCGGTCTGCCTGGGGAATGCAGTGTGGGCCGAAGCCCAACTGCATTTAATCTGACGTTACCTCAGCTGTGCTGGGCATTGCAATGGGATATATTTATGTACCGCCAGTGGCTTCCTGGGACCCTCCCATGCTGTCGGTCCACACGGACTTCACAATAGCGAGTTGTACCTGCCTGTGTCTACTTATAAAAAAACCCAGTCTGACTGGGGCATGCAGTGTGGGCCGAAGCCCACCTGCATTTAATCTGACGTTAGCTCTGCTGTCCAGGGTACTGCAATGGGATACATTTATGTACCGCTGGTGGGTTCCAGGGAGCCACCCATGCTGTGGGTGCACATGGAATTCCCATTGCGGAGTTGTACCTGCCTGTGACTATTTATAAAAAACCCTGGTCTGACTGAAGCATGCAGTGTGGGCCGAAGCCCACCTGTATTTAATCTGACGTTAGCTCTACTATCCGGGGCACTGCATTGGGACAAACTACAGGAGCAATACATCGCTAATGAGACGTGCACAGCTACGCTAGCATAGGAGTCCGCTGTAGGCCCGCGATTGCTGAGGGTTTGTGCAGAGGCCTATGTCCTTGGTGCAGTGAAAGTCTGCTTCCTGCCTACGATTGCTGAAGCTGTGGGCCGAGGCCTATGTCGTGGGCGTGGTGCAAGTCTGCCATGTTTGGCCGCTCAGATCAATTTTTTGTTCATGTCTTGGGCTTCCCAGGACCCCCCTATGCTGTTGGTGCAAACTTAGTTCCCATCGCGGTGTTTGACCTGTCTGGCACAAAGGCACTGACTGACTTGGGTAGAGGGCAGAGCGCTGACGGCTTTCCCCTTGGAGTGTGGATTGAGCTATGCAACACCTTGACAGAATGAATACTGTTTGGCACATGGATTCCCCATTTCTATGCCCACGTTTGCAGCTCCTGATGGAGGTGGCACAGGATTGGATGTCTCATTGCTTCTGTATAGCATTGTGGGCTATCGCCCTGCCCCTTTTAAAGTGGGTCGCTGCCTGGCCCTGCCAACCCTCTGCAGTGTGTGCTTCCGATTCCTCCTAATGGCAGACGCACTTATAAATAGACATGAGGGTGGTGTGGCTATGAGGCCAGCGTGTGGCATGAGGGCAGCTGAAGGCTGTGCAGGGACACTTTGGTGTGCGCTGTGGACACTGGGTCGTGCGGGGGGGTTGGGCAGCATGTAACCCAGGAGAAGTGGCAGCGGTGTGTCCCGCAGGCAGTGATTGTGCTTTGTTGGAGGTAGTGTGGTGCTTAGCTAAGGTATGCCTTGCTAATGAGGGTTTTTCAGAAGTAAAAATTGTTAGGGGGGGCCCACTCTTGCCGCTATTGTGGCCTAATAGTGGGACCTGGGAACTTGAGATGCAGCCCCACATGTAGCCCCTCGCCTGCCCTATCCGTTTCTGTGTCGTTCCCATCACTTTCTTGAATTTCCCAGTTTTTCACAAATGAAAACGTTAGCGAGCATCGGCGATATACAAAAATGCTCGAGTCGCCCACTGACTTCAATGGGGTTCGTTACTCGAAACGAACCCTCGAGCATCGCGGAAAGTTCGACTCGAGTAACGAGCACCTGAGCATTTTGGTGCTCGCTCATCTCTATTAGTAACCAGTAGTTTATCTAATTGCCACTTTCAGTAATTATTAAAGCTTAACTTTTATTTACCACCTTTTTTTACTAAACATTATTTTTAGTGTCTGATAAAAATGTATGTATATATGTTCTGTTTTCTTACACGTTCACACAGTGTGCAGTCTGACATTCAGTTTAACCATTTGTGTCTTCCAAATAAGTAAACTGTTCTTCTTAATCTGACAGGTTTATTGGTTAACAGATCATAGAATACGAGGGTGCATTCGTGATGATGATAATGTGCGATTGGTAAAACTATAAGAATACAGATAATTGACATAGGTATGAAGCATAGGAAGCATGCATAACATTACATAACAGTAACATGAAGGTACATGGTAAAATGGCTGCTACACATAGTGCTGCATGGCTAACTAAACAGTTATAACTCCCTGAGTAACAATACAACTGACCACTGAACAGCTCTGCATAACATACTGTCACAGAAACAAAGGCAGCTTTCTTACCAGATATACTTTTACAAGGATAGTGGAACTTGAAGAGGAGGGTGCAAAGGCAAGTCTGAACTCTGTCTTGAAGCTGAAAGTTCTCCTTCCCACAATGCCTTGCAAACTACCCATAATACATCAGTCTTTATGATAGAAAAACAAGGTGTCATACATTTTTAACACAGCTAGATGGTGCTGTAACCACTAAACACCAAAAATGGGCTGTTATGTAGCTTCGATTTCTGCTGGGCAGAACAATATATAAAATATCCCATGGATGGAGATCCAGAGAGAATATCATCATGCTGATAGTGGTCAGTCCTTACTATCTCCTATGTCTGACAGGGTCTATTTATCTGTATTGTCACCTTCAGTGTACATTGTTATTCTCTGGTACGGTATATGTAGTCACTTCTATCAGAGACTGTGATAAAGTGACCAGTAAATGCTTTGTGCCTGTATTTATGAAGGGTCCTTATAACTACTGACAACTGATGAGATGTTTACATATATTAACAATAAAATAGCAAAACTGGTACATATTGAGATATTCCGATTGTGGGCACTAGTGGCTGTGATGGCAGCAGATGAGCTGAGCTGCAACTCAGTCCTGCCATACACTGATTGCAGATATTAGATAAAGATGCACTATTAGACTCCCAACATGTTTCACAGCTAAAAGCAGCGTCATCAGGGGACAAAAACATACCAGCAATACCGCCCATAGCTGGCTCAGCATCCCCCTCTTAAGGCTGCTGTCCATGGGCGTTGCAGACTCCCGCAGCAGATCTCTGCCGCTGGAGCCACCGCCCGGGAGCAGGAGCCGCCGCCGAATCTCCACCGGTCAGCCCTATCTAATAGATAGGCTGACCATGGAGAATCGGAGCAATTCGCAGCATGCTGCAAATTGCCTGCCGTGAGCAGAGAATTGCAATGATTCTCCACTCGTAGACACGGGGCCGGCACTTTCCATAGCACACTATGGAAAGTTTCAGCCTGCATGATTCGACTGCGATTTACCGTCGTGGACAGGGGGCGTAAAAGTTTGCCCTTCACTAATCCTCTCTTGCCTGACATGCCTCTGAGAGAAGTAACTACATACACCATACAAATGAATAAAAATGTCCACTGATGGTGATGATACAAATAAATAGACTCTGTCAATCATAGGTCACGGTAAGGACTGATCGCTATCAGGATCATTCATGAGATTCTCTCCAGATCTCCATCCACAGGACATTTTATTCATCCACACCTTTTTGTTCGCAACTAAAAACAATGTTTAGAAAAAGATTATCTCTTTAGGTGGTAAATGAAAGTTAAGTTGTTGCAGGGAAAAAGTTTTTGATTTACAGTAAAAACCTGTTAGTTATTCTTTTACACTAATGGTGGCCCTAAGCTGTAATAACTCCAATGTATCAGGACTACATGATTTCTAATAACTATATTCCTGTTCTCTTTTATAGTGTTGGTTCTAGTACAAAAAGGTAAGAAATGAGCTTTGTTCTTCCATCCTTTATTTTATAACACAGACCTATATGTAGTAGGGTTTGGAAGTATTTGGACAAAAATTGCCTGGTGCAAAACAGGTTCTCTATAACAGCAGTGATGGTTTATGGGGCCGGTGATTCAGCTGTAGACCTGGTGGTTTTGGCAGATGGTTGTTTCTATGTGGACTGCACATTATGTACATGTTATGGTCCTAATCGGTACTATGAAGAATGTGCAGGTCACTGTGTCTACAAGTCCTCTATATAATACATGATGTCTTATAGGAGACGCCATCAGACCTGCGGTGACCTTCTCTCCAAACTACAAGAAGATATTTACCACAGAGTCTATAACGATGACCTGTGATGGGGGCTCTACTATAGGAGGGGGGCCGAATTATATATGGTCCAAAGACAATTCTCCTGTACACAATGGAAAATCCTATATAATACAAAGTGCTGGAACATCAGACAGTGGAAGTTACCGATGTCAGACCAGACCTGGAGAAATAAGTGACCCTGCTAGACTGGATGTCAGTGATGGTGAGTAAATCTACCAGGTCATACATATAACACAAGGTAACACATTGTATCACACAGACTGATAACACATCATATATATCACCTCATCTCATATCATGCTGTATTACAGGTCGGGTCATCCTGCAGACCCCTCTAGATGTCTATGAAGGAGATGAGATAAATATAAGATGTCACCACCATCCCGGATACTCTGGAGGACGGACAAGATTCTACAAATATAACATACTCATTAGAGACTGGACAGATAATGCAGAATATTATATAGGAAATGTGGACAAGACAACTGCCGGGACTTACAGATGTGGGAAAAACATCGCTGGACAGAACATCTATTATGATGAAGCTTCTGTATCTGTAGAAGGTAAGTCCAGGATCAGTTATATAAGAATTATCCGGCAGTGTTTGTATACTGATGGAGTCACATTGTCTCCTGACAGACCATCTGTAATTATTACTTTGGCCGAATGAGGATGGCTATGTCGGATTCCTACTGCGAGATCTCGTAGCGGAATCAGACCCTGTGCCCCGGCGGGGACCTCCGTGTACCTGTGTGATGTCTTCTTCTCTGTGCTGCGGATGTGCTGGCTGTCGCTGCACATGCGCAGTGGAAACGATGGCGCGCAGCTGCATGGGCGATGACGCGAGCCTGTGGAGATCTTGAAGTTCTTATTTCGGAATCGCCACGAGGCGAATGGCACCCATTAACCCATTAATGATGCGGCCCTTTTATTTCTATTTTCATTTTTTCCTCCCCCCCTTTAAAAAAATCATCATAACTCCTTTATTTATCCATCAACACCACTTGTCTTTTGCCGGTTGTATTTTTTAATGGCGCTATTTAAAGTACCATATAATGTACTGAAAAACTTTAAAAAAATTCTAAGTGGAGTAAAATGAAAAAAAAACAATACATTCCGCCATCTTTTAGTGCGTCTTGTTTCTGCGGCGCACAACCTGCAACAAAAACGACAAACTTGTATAGCTTTTTTTTACTGTACTACACTTTTTTTGAAAGACATTTAATTTTTTTCAATTATATTCTGCATTCATCTTGTGCGCGCAATAACTTTTTTATTTTTCCGTCTACGTAGTTCAGCGAGGGCTCATTTCTTGTGGGATGTCCTGTATTTTCCGTTAGTAGCAATTCGAAATAAATACGACTTTTTGATCACTTTTTATTGCGTTTTTTTCCTAGAGACAGGGTGACTAAAAAAGTGCTTTTCTGGCTTTTTTTTTTTTTTTTCAGACGACGTTCACCGTGCGGGGTAAATAATCTACTACTTTGATAAATTGGACTTTTACGGACGCGGCGATACCAAATATATATTTTTATTTTATGATTTAGATTTTTTAATTATAGATATGGCAAAAGGGGGGTGATTTAAACTTTTATGACTTTTTTTTTTACAATTAAAAAACTTTATTAATTTTTTCTCTTTTACTTTTGAGTCCCCCTGGGGGACTACAATATGCAATGCTTTGATCGCTCCTGCAGTATGACGTAATGCTATAGCATTATGTCATACTGCATTCTGACAGGCAGCCTATCGGTTATTTTTTAAGTGTTTTTATTGTTGAAAAATAGGCACATAAAAACTATATAAAATTAGTATGGCAGTAATTACAACTCGTCCTAAAACAAGACCTCATATGGCTGTGTCAACAAAAATAAAAATGTTCTTTATCCTGGAACGTAATAATGTAAAAACAAACAAAAATTGCCTGGTGCAAAGCAGGTTCTCTATAATACCGGTGATGGTTTATGGGGTCGGTGATTCAGCTGTAGACCTGATGGTTTTGCCAGATGGTTGTTTCTATGTGGACTGCACATTATATACATGTTATGGTCCTAATCTGTACTATGAAGATATGAAGAATGTGCAGGTCATTGTGTCTACAAGTCCTCTACATAATCCATGATGTCTTATAGGAGCCGCCATCAGACCTGCGGTAACCTTCTCTCCAAACTACAAGAAGATATTAACCACAGAGACTATAACGATGAGCTGTGATGGGGGCTCTACTATAGGAGGGGGGCCGAATTATATATGGTACAAAGACAATTCTCCTGTACACAATGGAAAATCCTATATAATACAAAGTGCTGGAACATCAGACAGTGGAAGTTACCGATGTCAGACCAGACCTGGAGAAATAAGTGACCCTGCTAGACTGGATGTCAGTGATGGTGAGTAAATCTACTGGGTCATGCATACAGACACAAGGTAACACATTGTATCACACAGACTGATAACATATCATATATGTCACCTCATCTTATTTCGTGCTGTATTACAGGTTGGGTCATCCTGCAGACCCCTCTATATGTCTATGAAGGAGATGAGATAAATATAAGATGTCACCAGCGTCTCGGATACTTTGGAGGACGGACAAGATTCTACAAAGATAACAGAGTCATTGCAGACTGGACATATAATGCTGAATATTACATAGGAAATGTAGACGGGACGACTGCCGGGACTTACAGATGTGGGAAACAAATCCCTGGACAGAACATCTATTATGATGAAGCCTCTGTATCTGTGGAAGGTAAGTCCAGGATCAGTTATATACGAATTATCTGGCAGCATTTATATACTGATGGAGTCACATTGTCTCCTGACCGGCCATCTGTAATTATTACTTTGGCCGAATGAGGATGGCTACGTCGGATTCCTACTGCGAGATCTCGTAGCGGAATCAGACCCTGTGCCCTGGCGGGGACCTCCGTGTACCTGTGTGATGTCTTCTTCTCTGTGCTGCGGATGTGCTGGCTGTCGCTGCACATGCGCAGTGGAGACGATGGTGCGCAGCTGCATCGGCGATGACGGGAACCTGTGGAGATCTTGAAGTTCTCATTTCGGAATCGCCACGAGGCGAATGGCATCCATTAACCCTTTAATGACGCGGCCCTTTTTTTTCCATTTTCATTTTTTCCTCCCCCCCTTTAAAAAAAATCATATTTATCCTTTATTTATCCATCAACACCACTTGTTTTTTGCCGGTTGTATTTTTTAATGGCGCTATTTAAAGTACCATATAATGTACTGAAAAACGTAAAAAAAATTCTAAGTGGAGTAAAATGAAAAAAAAACCAATACATTCCGCCATCTTTTAGTGCGTCTTGTTTCTGCGGCGCACAACCTGCAACAAAAACGACAAACTTGTATAGCTTTTTTTTACTGTACTACACTTTTTTTGAAAGACATTTAATTTTTTTCAATTATATTCTGCATTCATCTTGTGCGCGCAATAACTTTTTTATTTTTCCGTCTACGTAGTTCAGCGAGGGCTCATTTCTTGTGGGATGTCCTGTATTTTCCATTAGTAGCAATTCAAAATAAATACGGCTTTTTGATCACTTTTTATTGCGCTTTTTTCCTAGAGACAGGGTGACTAAAAAAGAGCTTTTCTGGCTTTTTTTTTTTTTTTTCAGACGACGTTCACCGTGCGGGGTAAATAATCTACTACTTTGATAAATCGGATGTTTACGGACGCGGCGATACCAAATATGTATTTTTATTTTATGATTTAGATTTTTTCATTATAGATATGGCAAAAGGGGGTGATTTAAACGTTTATGACTTTTTTTTTACAATTAAAAACTTTATTAATTTTTCATTTTTTCCTTTTACTTTTGAGTCCCCCTGGGGGACTACAATATGCAATGCTTTGATCGCTCCTGCAGTATGACGTAATGCTATAGCACCCCCCCCCCCCCCCAAACAGAAAATAGCAGTTGATTTCCGCTCATGGGCACTGAAAAGCGTTTTAACATATATATATGGGTGGTATTTGCTGTGGGATCCAGAGGCGAACGCCCATGTGCATTGGGCCTAAGTCAGGTTATGGTTAAATGTGGAGAATTTTTGGCATGGAATTCTACAGACTGAAACTCTGTAACAAACTGCACTACAAGGGAGGATTATCAACTTCACAGCGGGATCTACAGCGTGGGGCCGTATTGGGGCCCTGGAAGGGCCCATTAGAGAAGGCCCTGCATGACAGGGATGCTAGGGAACTAGAATAGGCAGGATAGGGTTAACAGTGTTTTGGAAGTGAGCTGTACAGAGAGGGGAGTGTTAGTAGGATAGTGGAGGAATGAGATGATTGGACAGGGTTTATGTAGGGGGAGGGGTTATGGAAGTTTATAAAAGCAGAGGTTTGGGCGGGAGCACCATATTTGAGAACAGTTGGAAGCTGAGACCCACCCTCCTTTTATATATATAAAAAATAGATAAAAAAATTAAAAAAGGGGGGGTAGTTCCTATAGTATTGTTAGTTTAGGATTAGAGATGAGCGAGCACCAAAATGCTCGGGTGCTCGTTACTCGAGACAAATTTTTCGCGATGCTCGAGGGTTCGTTTCGAGTAACGAACCCCATTGAAGTCAATGGGCGACCCGAGCATTTTTGTATATCGCCGATGCTCGCTAAGGTTTTTGTTTGTGAAAATCTGGGCAATTCAAGAAAGTGATGGGAACGACACAGCAACGGATAGGGCAGGCGAGGGGCTACATGTTGGGCTGCATCTCAAGTTCCCAGGTCCCACTATTAAGCCACAATAGCAGCAAGAGTGGGCCCCCCCCCAACAACTTTTACATCTTAAAAGCCCTCATTAGCAATGCATACCTTAGCTAAGCACCACACTACCTCCAACAAAGCACAATCACTCGCCTGCATGACACTCTGCTGCCACTTCTCCTGGGTTGCATGCTGCCAAATCCCCCCCCCCACACGACCCAGTGTCAAGAGCGCACACCAAACTGTCCCTGCCCAGCCTTCAGCTGCCCTCATGCCACGCCACCCTCATGTCTATTTATAAGTGCGTCTGCCACAGGAAAAGCAGGCACACACTGCAGAGGATTGGCACGGCTAAGCAGCGACCCTCTTTAAAAGGGGCGGGGCGATAGCCCACAATGCTGTACAAAAGCAATGAGAAATCCAATCCTGTGCCACCTCCATCTGGAGCTGCACACGTGGGCATAGCAATGGGGAACCTATGTGCCACACACTATTCATTCTGTCAAGGTGTCTGCATGCCCCAGTCAGACCGCGTTTTTTTATAAATAGTCACAGGCAGGTACAACTCCGCAATGGGAATTCCGTGTGCACCCACAGCATGGGTGGCTCCCTGGAACCCACCGGCGGTACATAAATATATCCCATTGCATTGCCCATCACAGCTGATGTAATGTCGTGCTTAATGCAGGTGGGCTTCGGCCCACACTGCATGCCCCAGTCAGACTGGGGTTCTTTAGAAGTGGAAACAGATGCATTTACAACTCCCTGTGGACCCACAGCATGGGTGGCTCCCTGGAACCCACCGGCGGTACATAAAAATATCCCATTGCATTGCCCATCACAGCTGAGGTAGTAATGTCATGTTTAATGCAGGTGGGCTTCGGCCCACACTGCATGCCCCAGTCAGACTGGGGTTCTTTAGAAGTGGAAACAGATGCATTTACAACTCCCTGTGGACCCACAGCATGGGTGGGTGCCAGGAAGCCACCGGCGGTACATAAATATATCCCATTGCATTGCCCAACACAGCTGAGGTAGTAATGTCATGTTTAATGCAGGTGGGCTTCGGCCCACACTGCATGCCCCAGTCAGACTGGGGTTCTTTAGAAGTGGAAACAGATGCATTTACAACTCCCTGTGGACCCACAGCATGGGTGGCTCCCTGGAACCCACCGGCGGTACATAAAAATATCCCATTGCATTGCCCATCACAGCTGAGGTAGTAATGTCATGTTTAATGCAGGTGGGCTTCGGCCCACACTGCATGCCCCAGTCAGACTGGGGTTCTTTACAAGTGGAAACAGATGCATTTACAACTCCCTGTGGACCCACAGCATGGGTGGGTGCCAGGAAGCCACCGGCGGTACATAAATATATCCCATTGCATTGCCCAACACAGCTGAGGTAGTAATGTCATGTTTAATGCAGGTGGGCTTCGGCCCACACTGCATGCCCCAGTCAGACTGGGGTTCTTTAGAAGTGGAAACAGATGCATTTACAACTCCCTGTGGACCCACAGCATGGGTGGCTCCCTGGAACCCACCGGCGGTACATAAATATATCCCATTGCAGTGCCCAACACAGCTGATGTAACGTCAGCTGTAATGCAGGTGGGCTAAAAATTAATTTGATTACACTGTAGGCGAGGGCCCCCAAAAATTGGTGTATCAACAGTACTAATGTACCTCTGAAAAATTGCCCATGCCCAACCAAGAGGGCAGGTGAAACCCATTAATCGCTTTGGTTAATGTGGCTTAATTGGTAACTAGGCCAGGAGGCAGCCCAGTTAAAATAAAAATTGGTTGAGGTGAAAGTTTCAACGCTTTAATGAGCATTGAAACGTATAATAATTGTTTACAAAAATTATATGACTGAGCCTTGTGGGCCTAAGAAAAATTGCACGTTCGGCGTGATTATGTGAGGTTTCAGAAGGAGGAGCAGGAGGAGGAATATTATACACAGATAGATGAAGCAAAAAGGTCCCCGTTTTGGATGGTGATAGAGAACGATGCTTCCATCCGCGGGTGCAGCCTACGTATTGTTTATGTATCGCTGCTGTACGCTGGTGGAGAAGAGAAGTCTGGGGAAAACCAGGCTTTGTTCATCTTGATGAGTGTAAGCCTGTCGGCACTGTCGGTTGACAGGAGGGTACGCTTATCTGTGATGATTCCCCCAGCCACACTAAACACACTCTCTGACAAGACGCTAGCCGCAGGACAAGCAAGCACCTCCAGGGCACGTGTCCAGCTTCAAGACCCAGTAGTTGTAGGGGGCAGAGGCGTCACCGAGGACGGTCGTGCAATCGGCTACGTACACCCTCACCATCCTTTCACAGTGCTCCCGCCAACTCAGCCTTGACTGGGGAGCGGTGACACAGTCTTGCTGGGGAGCCATAAAGCTGGCAAAGGCCTTGGATAATCTTCCCCTGCCTGCGCTGTACATGCTGCCTGATCTCTGCGCCTCCCCTGCTACCTGAGCCGCGGAAATGCGCCTTCGGCCACTAGCGCTGTCGGATGGGAAGTTTACCATCAGTTTGTCCACCAGCGCCCTGTGGTATAGCATCATTCTCGAATCCCTTTCCTCTTCGGGAATGAGAGTGGAAAGGCTCTCCTTATATCGTGGGTCGAGCAGTGTGTACACCCAGTAATCCGTAGTGGCCAGAATGCGTGTAACGCGAGGGTCACGAGAAAGGCATCCTAGCATGAAGTCAGCCATGTGTGCCAGGGTACCTGTACGCAACACATGGCTGTCCTCACTAGGAAGATCACTTTCAGGATCATCCTCCTCCTCCGGCCATACACGCTGAAAGGATGACAGGCAAGCTGCGTCTGTACCCTCAGCAGTGGGCCAAGCTGTCTCTTCCCCCTCCTCCTCCTCTGGCCATACATGCTGAAATGCAAAAAAGCTATCAGCAAACAAAATATTTTCTGCGCTCACAAAATAGTGTGCATCCACAAATAGTATTCTGTCAAGAAAAAATGCATAGGAGTTACACTTACTGGGGAGGAGGGGGGTATGATGACCATGAGCCCCCTCCTTGAAGTGATGTCTCCCTCTGTCTCCAAATAGATGTTTCCACACGTATACGAGATGAAATAATAACACCTTTTATTCTCAAACTTCACTTAAAACAACGGGCAACGCGTTTCAGTGCGCACAGGCACCTTTCTCAAGCCATAATAAAACAGTATGATCGTTACAAATATATAGTATATGAGTCACTTACATTGCATGCTGCTGGTGTCTCTCAATGGCCGCAGCCATATTGGAGGTGTGTCTCAATTACCAGCGTCATCACGCCGATCACATGACCGGCGCGCTGGTGTTCCATCACTACCAATGGGGCCTGGTGTTGGCGGCCATATTGGCGGCGTGTTATAGCAAGCCCACGTCATCGCACCGGTCACATGACCAGCGTTCCGACGTCCCTCGTTATTAGTGTCTCCCGGAGGTTGTGATCATATTTAGAGGCATGTTTTCATCGATCGTCATCCCGCCGGTCATGTAGTCGGCGCGAATGACGTTCTGCCTCTGCCGGAAGGGCCTGGAGGTAACGGCCATATTAGGGGCGTGTCGTAGCAAGCCCACGTCATCACGCTGGTCACATGACCAGCGTTCCGACGTACCATTACTATTAGTGTCTCTCGGTGATAGCGGCCATATTAATGGAGGGTTTACCATTCAACAATGTAGGTCACATGATCGGCATTTTGACATACCACCTTAGAAGGGTAGAAGAGTGTTTAAAAGATCACTAGAGTCATATTTAGTATGTAATACATCGTTAGGGTCATAGAATCAACCTCTATTAAGACCCTACCCTCTGAATTAAAAATAATACCAAATCGATAAAACTGACTTCATTCTCTCTGTCATGCAGTACATTAAAGATGCACCTACATCTTGCACAATGTTGTGATATTTATAACTATACATATCAATATGGTCTTTCTTATTTTACTAATAACACAATCCTTTTATAGGCTTATTTAAATGGTTGCACAGTTTGCACTTGCAAAAAAAGACAATATTTTTAGTATACACCCGCATCAAGCGTTCACCATAAAATATGTATCATTCATAAGGTATAGATTATGGATGTACATACAACAAAACATTTTTACTGCCATTATATATCCTTAAATGCTAGAACATGGCTGTGTTTTGTTCAATTTAAAAAACTTAATCGTTTAAAAGTTTTTTTATATAAAAAAAATTTTTTTTACATTTTTTTCCAGAGTTTCGTTCAAACCTATTGGATACAGTGTTTGTAATCGGAAAATCCAATACATCTCCCGTTTTTTAAGGAGAGAAAATATTTCAGGTTTCACTTTCTCTAGTGGTGTGACTTTTAAACCTCTGGCGTCTTTATTATGCTCTTTTTTAAAATGTCTTGAGACGCTGTGTTTCTCGAAACCGTTCACTATGTTATTGCGATGTTTGTTGATACGTGTTCGTAAAGGATTAATAGTGCGTCCTATGTATCTTAATCCGCAAGGGCATTGCAGCAGGTAAATCACAAATTTTGAGCTACATGTTAGAAAGGATTGGATCTTGTGTGTTTTTTTTGGGGATGTTATCGAGAGTGGTACCTCTTTTCTTCCATGTGTGATATGTGTACAGCATTTACATCTGGATATCCCACACTTATATGTACCTTGAATGGGTTTTAGGAATTGGTTCGCCTCATTTGTGACTTTATTTTGTTTTTTCTGTTTTTTGAAAGGACAGGAAGGGGCTAGTATATCTTTTAATGTCTTGTTTCTTCTGAACGTTACTATTGGTCTTTCAGATAGATCTTTTTGTAAAAAAGGGTCATCTTTTAAAATATTCCAGTGTTTTTGCAAAATATTTCGAATTCCTCCATGTTGTGTGTTGTATTTTGTTATAAACCTTGATTGGAGGGTATGAGTCTCTTCTTTTCCCGTTTTCTTTCTTCGTTCCTGATCACCTATTCCTTGTTCAGTTGTTCTTGCCAACGCTTTTTTGTAGGCCGATTCTACAAGTTGTATTGGATATCGTTTTTCATGGAATCGTTGTTTTAGTATTCCTGATTGTATGATGAAATCTTCGACTTTGGTACAGTTCCGGCGCATACGTACAAACTGACCATATGGGATGTTATTTTTCCACGATTTCGCGTGACAGCTAGTGAACTTTAAATAACTGTTTGTGTCGGTGGGTTTGAAGTAGTTTTTTGTATTGATTATTTTTTTATCAATAAATATTTCGACGTCTAAAAAGACTATATTACTTTGACTAAAACTTCCTGTGAACTCGAGTCCCCACTCCCTCAAGTTTAGGTTTTTAATAAAGTTTTCTAGTTCGTATTCTTCTCCTCCCCATATAAAAAACACATCATCGATAAAGCGACGATAAAAAACGATATTTTTTTCTTTTATCTCTTCCTCCAGGGCCCCCATGAATAAATTTGCATATGCCGGTGCGAATTTCGTGCCCATAGCGGTTCCTTTATTCTGGATATAGAATCGATCTTTATAGGAAAAATAATTGTTCTGCAGGATGAATCTAATTGCTCTAAGAATGAACTTTTTTTTGATGGTCTGGCATAGTTGTATCTCTAGTTAAAAAATGATTGACTGCTGCTATACCCTTCTCATGTGGGATGTTCGAATATAAAGATGTTACATCCAAAGTGCATAACCAATAATTTTCTTGCCAGTTGTTAATTTTTAAGGCTTTCAGAAAGTCGCTGGTGTCGCTTATATATGCTGGTAGATTTATTACAATTCTTTGTAGCTGATGATCTACATACTCCGATAATGCACACGTTATCGAATTTATCCCTGCAATTATTGGGCGCCCTGGGGGATTTTCCTTATTTTTGTGCGTTTTTGGTAAGAAGTAAAAATATGGGGTTTCCGCTTCTTTATTGCAAATATAATTCCTCTCATCTTTCGTGAGGCATTGTTCTTCCAACGCTCCATCTATCAATTCATATAATTCATGGGATATTTTATTCCTTTGGGACCACTCTCATATGAGAGACCCCAATTATTTCTGCAGCTCTCCCCCTTGCTTTGGAGGATTAGAATAGTGTCGTTTTCCACTGAATGACAACCTGAGGCGCTATCTGGCGACATCTTCTTGTTACATGCTGAAAGGATGACAGGCAAGCAGCATCTGTCCCCTCAGCAGTGGGCCAAGCTGTCTCTTCCCCCTCCTCCTCATGCTCCTCCCCCTCCTCCTCAACGCGCTGAGATATAGACATGAGGTTGCTCTGACTATCCAGCGCCATACTGTCTTCCCCCGCCTCCGTTTCTGATTCCAAAGCGTCTGCCTTTATGCTTTGCAGGGAACTTCTCAAGAGGCATAGCAGAGGAATAGTGACGCTAATGATTGCAGCATCCCCGCTCACCATCTGGGTAGACTCCTCAAAGTTTCCAAGGACCTGGCAGATGGCTGCCAACCAGGCCCACTCTTCTGTAAATAATTGAGGAGGCTGACTCCCACTGCGCCGCCCATTTTGGAGTTGGTATTCCACTATAGCTCTACGCTGCTCATAGAGTCTGGACAACATGTGGAGCGTAGAGTTCCACTGTGTGGGCACGTCGCACAGCAGTCGGTGCACTGGCAGATTAAACCGATGTTGTAGTATCCGCAGGGTGGCAGCGTGCGTGTGGGATTTGCGGAAATGTGCGCAGAGCAGGCGCACCTTTCCGAGCAGGTATGACAAGTGGGGGTAGCTTTTCAGAATGCACTGAACCACCAAATTAAAGACATGGGCCAGGCATGGCACGTGCGTGAGGCTGCCGAGCTGCAGAGCCGCCACCAGGTTACGGCCGTTGTCACACACGACCATGCCCGGTTGGAGGCTCAGCGGCGCAAGCCAGCGGTCTGTCTGCTCTGTCAGACCCTGCAGCAGTTCGTGGGCCATGTGGCTCTTCTCTCCTAAGCTGAGTAGTTTCAGCACGGCCTGCTGACGCTTGCCCACCGCTGTGCTGCCATGCCGCGTGACACCGACTGCTGGCGACGTGCTGCTGCTACTGACACATCTTGATTGCGAGACAGAGGTTGCGTAGGAGGAGGAGGAGGGTGGTTTAGTGGAGGAAGCATACACCCCCGCAGATACCACCACCGAGCTGGGGCACGCAATTCGGGGGGTGGGTAGGGCGTGAGTGGCCCCAGGCTCTGACTCTGTCCCAGCCTCCACTAAATTCACCCAATGTGCCGTCAGGGAGATATAGTGGCCCTGCCCGCCTGTGCTTGTCCACGTGTCTGTTGTTAAGTGGACCTTGGCAGTAACCGCGTTGGTGAGTGCGCGTACAATGTTGCGGGAGACGTGGTCGTGCAGGCCTGGGACGGCACATCGGGAAAAGTAGTGGCGACTGGGAACCGAGCAGCGCGGGGCCGCTGCCGCCATCATGCTTTTGAAAGCCTCCGTTTCCACAAGCCTATACGGCAGCATCTCTAGGCTGATCAATTTTGCAATGTGCACGTTTAACGCTTGAGCGTGCGGGTGTGTGGCGGCGTACTTGCGCTTGCGCTCAAACAGTGGCGCTAGCGACGTCTGGACGCTACGCTGAGAGACATTGCTGGATAGGGCCGAGGACAGCGGAGGTGAGGGTGTGGGTGCAGGCCAGGAGACGGTACTGCCTGTGTCCTCAGAGGGGGGTTGGATCTCAGTGGCAGGTTGGGGCACAGGGGGAGAGGCAGTGGTGCAAACCGGAGGCGGTGAACGGGCATCGTCCCACCTTGTGGGGTGCTTGGCCATCATATGCCTGCGCATGCTGGTGGTGGTGCCTCCCCAGCTGATCTTGGCGCGACAAAGGTTGCACACCACTGTTCATCGGTCGCCAGGCGTCTCTGTGAAAAACTGCCACACCGTAGAGCACCTTGACCTCTGCAGGGTGGCATGGCGCGAGGGGGCGCTTTGGGAACCAGTTGGTGGATTATTCGGTCTGGCCCTGCCTCTACCCCTGGCCACCGCACTGGATCGGCCTGGGCCCACACCCTGACTTGGGCCTCCGCGTCCTCGCCCGCGTCCACGTCCTATAGGCCTACCCCTACCCCTCAGCATGGTGTATTAGCAGTAGTGCAGAAACAGAACGCTGTAATTAAATGTGCCGCTTATTGGCCTGTGCTTGGAGGCTGACTTCGTTTACGGAACGCCAGGAAATAATTTGGCGCACGCCTGCTGTAACACTTAGCTGCCTGCGTATTTATTTGTAGAACTACTACACCCAGCACACACGGACCCAGAACACTGAGCACAGTGACAGGCAGGCCAAATAGATTTTTTGCCCAATATTTTTTTGAAAAGACCAACTGCGTATATTCAGTCAATATAATATATGTCTTCTGGCCCTGCCTACACACTTCTGTCCCTGGACTATTACTGCAGGGCGCAATGCTCTGCACGGCCGATATACCAAAAAAAAAAAAAAATGTGCAACACTGCAAAAAGCAGCCTCCACAGTACTGCACACGGTTAGATGTGGCCCTAAGAAGGACCGTTGGGGTTCTTGAAGCCTACACTAACTCCTAACGCTTTCCCTACAGCAGCTCCGGCACCAACAGCACTGTCCCTCAGCTATCTCACAACGCATCTGAGCCGAGCCGCTGGAGGGGCCGATTTTTATACTCGGGTGACACCTGATCTCGCCAGCCACTCACTGCAGGGGGGTGGTATAGGGCTTGAACGTCACAGGGGGAAGTTGTAATGCCTTCCCCGTCTTTCAATTGGCCAGAAAAGCGCGCTAATGTCTCAGAGATGAAAGTGAAAGTAACCCGAACATCGCGTGGTACTCGTTACGAGTAACGAGTATCTCGAACACGCTAATACTCGAACGAGTATCAAGCTCGGACGAGTACGTTCGCTCATCTCTATTTAGGATGTATAATGGTAAATTTGGTTGAAGAATGATAAGTATATGACATGTCGTGGCAGCCGTTGGCAGGCGGGGGGGTCCTAGGAGGCAGATTTAATATATTGGCTGGAAGGAAGTCTTGGTGGGTACGGCCTCACCTGTATGACCACCCTGGTGTTATAGTGGTTGGGTCTGGTGTGTGGGAGAAGGCCAGGGAAGGGATCCCGGGTGGCCTTAATCAATTTTGTTATTGTGGCCTCCCAGTGGGGGGGCTAGTGGTGTCTCCGAACCGGGTGTACGGTTCGAGGCAAGGTACGGTTTTAGTTGGAAAAACACCAGACCTTTTTAGTTTTGGTTTGGTCTCCAAGGGCCTCCTCTCCTTTACGTAAAGGTTAACAAAGAATAAAATTATTGTGGTTTTGTTAACTAAATTTGGCTGCTGTGGCCAAAAATTTTGAACGCGTTTAGGTTCTGTGGTTTTATTTTAGATAACCCTGAACAATCTGAAGCCAGGTAAGGTTGTGTGTCACAATAGACCAATAAAAAAGGAGATCGGTTCAGAATCCAATCCAGTCCTATTATAATCAAAATCAAGAATGCTGTTGTCATAAGCAATAACTATGAATTGGATCCTCTAAAATATAACTTTACTTAACAAAAAGATTACACATGGAAACAAAACTATTTAAAAACATAGTATGTAGTGCAGACGTAAAATTTTTTTTGTATTGTGGTTTATTACCATCCACACTATCATCATTATCCCATATTCAGATAGCTGTCGGTCTATAACTGTAGTTATGTTTGCATTTGTTATTCAGCAGGTCAGTACTGGAGAGAATGGTGAGTGGCGCACGTTCCCCATAAAGACCAGTAACACCCAATAAGTCCTTCTAAGTAGAGGTACAGTGAAGCCTCCAGAGTACTGCCTATGGCATCTGGCTAATTAGTTTGATCGTTAGAACCTGCTACACCATCCCCGCAGGTACATGTGTGACAATAGGGCCCTAGCCTTGGTAAGCTCACATATGTACCTTGCCTGGCCCATCTAAACCTGGTAGTACAATTACTCAGGTTTACATCCACTGCTGGAAAAGTCCAGGAGCATTCACACTCAGTCGCCTCTCATCTGGCAGAGGTGCAGTGACAGTTTGGACTACCACCCAAACGCCTGATCTGTGACATACTTAGAGGGTGGAATTCCACTTTCCTTATGTTACAGAGGTTAAGCCAGCAGTAGAAAGTGAGAACGGAGCATCACATGGTGTGTGCGATTAGAAGGTGGTGCATGGAGTTCGGTCACATGACTCCTGCAGAGTGTCTGCAGATTAATGACATTTGTGCCATTTTAGCCTACTTTGAGGAAGCTACCAAAATTCACCGTCATGTAAATGCAATGATCAGTATGACAATGCTAGTTGTCTGCCTGCTGGAACAGACCCTACAAGTCCTCATGGACAATGACGTGTTGTCATAGGACATGGAGCAAGGGATACCAATCTCCCAACTGTCTCGCCACTCCACTATTACACAACACTGGATGGAGGGTGTCTTTGGGTAAGAAAGTGGGCATTCTAACACATTTCTCCACCGATAGGAGAAGTATACAGAGGGAGCAGAAGGGAAAAAAAAATATGAGGGGGATAATATAGGTCTACAGGCCGGGAAGCAGGCTATGCAACGTTGCTTTCATCCATCACTGTCCTCAGGTATTCTATGTAGATGGAGGACCAGCTGAAGGATACTCTTAGGCCTGACCTCGAGGGATTGGGGGCTATTACTCTTGGGTACTTTGAAGCATATGAGTGCCTTTATGCTACAGCGCTTGCAGAAGGACCATTACATAGAACATATGAAAACATCAGAATATTTCTGGGTGGCCAACCTCCCTGATCTCCGCTACAACGCCAAAAAGACAAATTTAATTTTGGCAGTATAGAGGGACCTGTAGATGCAGCATTATCAGGATAGACTGTTGAGCAGCATTTCTCTATGGCTGCACAGATGCATCCTCAAAGGATCACAGCTCGGCGGCTCATGGCAGATGAGCAGGAAGCCATTACATCAGCACCACCACCAGGGACAGGGGAGGTCTAACAGAGGTGGGTATAGATTTTTCAGTCTGTCGCATCTTGCTGCAACAGCTGACAGCCACAGGCAGCACTTATTCATGATGGTCCAAGAGTATTTCAGCTCCCTCATGGATGTACTCAGACATGACAGTGGCCTCTTTGATTTCTGGGTGTCTAAACTGGATGAGTGTCGAGAGCTTGTACAACATGCTTTAGGCCTCTCTCACACAGGCCTTTGGCAAAGCACCATGCATTCGAGCGCAGCGCTTTGCCTTTTTTCTTTTGTTTTTGGCTGCAGCTGGCTTTTAACACTCCTCATCATTGATCAAACTTCCATTCCTGAATTTTTAACCTGCTGTGATTAATAGCACCCTGCAAGCCGATCACTGCACATGAGTAGTGCAGTGTAGTGTACATGTTATTGAACAATCGTATCTTCAAGTTTCTTTAAGGGACAAAATCATATGTTAAAAAAGTTCAAGAACAGTTAAATAAAGTTTATTTTTGAAAAACAAAAGTTTTTAAAAATCCACCTTTATCATAGAAGAAAAATCAATGCATAAACATTAGGGATGAGCGAGTATACTCGCTAAGGCACTACTCGCTCGAGTAATGTGCCTTAGACGAGTATCTCCCCGCTCGTCCCTAAAGATTCAGGAGCCGCTGCAGCTGACAGGTGAGTTGCGGCGGGGAGCAGGGGAGAGCGGGCGGGAGAGAGGGAGAGAGAGATCTCCCCTCCGTTCCTCCCAGCTCTCCCCCGCCGCTCCCCGCTCCGCGGCGGCCCCTGAATCTTCAGGGACGAGCAGGGAGATACTCTTCTAAAGCACATTACTCGAGCGAGTAGTGCCTTAGCGAGTATACTCGCTCATCCCTAATAAACATATTACATATCACTGCATTTGTAATAACTCGTACTATAAAAATATTATATTACACAGTAAGCGGGTAAAAAAAAGGTGAAAGTTGTTTCTTTTAACGTTCATCTGCATTCCAAAAAATGCAATAGAAAGTGTTCAAAAAGTCACAACTACCCCAAATTGGTATGAATGTAAACAAAAGCTCTTCTCAGGGGCTCCAATGGCTCATTTGGCAAAAAATAACAATCGTATGGGTTGTGGAGAGCGGCGATGCAAATACAATTTTTTTGAGTTTTTATTGTAGAAAAATAATAACACATAAAAAAAAACTATATATGATTGATATCACAGTAATTACAATGACCCACAGAATAAAAGTTACTTTTTTTATACTGCATGTAAACCCTATAAAGGAAAAAAACAAAATGGTGGAATTTAAATTTTTTGTCCTGTTCCCTCCCAAGAAAATTAACAATCCATTATAAGTAAGCGGTATACTTACAACTCATCCTACATAAAACAAGGGGCCATATGACTATGTCGATGGAAAAACAAAATGTTATGGCTCTTGAAATGCCTGGAGATTAAGGTGCAAAATAGGCCAGTCACTATGGGGTTAAAGGCTACCATAGTGACAGGTTCTCTATAACAGCAGTGATGGTTTATGGGGTCGGTGATTATCTGTAGACCTCATGGTTTCAGCAGATGATGATTTTTCCGACATGTTATGCTCCTAATCTGTACTGTGAAGATATGAAGAATGTGCAGGTCATTGTGTCTACAAGTCCTCTATATAATCCATGATGTCTTATAGGAGCCACCATTAGACCTGTGATGACCTTCTCTCCAAATTACAAGAAGATATTTACCACAGAGTCTATAACAATGACCTGTGATGGGGGCTCTACTATAGGAGGGGGGCTGAAATATATATGGTCCAAAGACAATTCTCCTGTACACAATGGAAAGTCCTATACAATACAAAGTGATGGAACATCAGACAGTGGAAGTTACCGATGTAAGACCAGTGCTGGAGAAATAAGTGACCCTGCTAGACTGGACGTTAGTGATGGTGAGTAAATCTACTGGGTCATACATATAGACACAAGGTAACACATTGTTTCACACAGACTGATAACACATCATATATGTCACCTCATCTTATATCCTGCTGTATTACAGGTGTTGTCATCCTGCAGACCCCTCTATATGTCTATGAAGGAGATGAGATACATATACGATGTCACCACCATCCCAGATACTCTGGAGGATCGACATAACAGAGTCATTAGAAACTGGACAGATAATGCAGAATATTATATAGGAAAAATAGGTGGAATGACTGTTGGGACTTACAGATGTGAGAAAGAAATCAGTGCGCCACACTTCTCTGAAGATGTAGTTTCTGTATCTGTGGAAGGTAAGTCCAGAATTGGTTATATAAGAATTATTTGGCAGTATTTATATCCTGACTAGCTTGCCCGTCGCGCATTGCTGCGAAGACAGACATACATACATACATTCGCAGCGCAGCTTTCATGTTACCTCAGCGGTATAATATTGGGAAGTGATGGAATTAGATTCCATACATAAATTTGGACGCTAATTTTTTTGTGCTTAGAATTGAATAATCGAGTTGGGACCCATCAGCTTTTCCTATTTATGACATAATCAATTCCGTGCCAAATTTCAAGTTTCTATGACATTGGAAAGTGAGAGAATTAGATTCCATACGTAAAATTTGGACGCTAATTCTTTTGCACTTAGAATTGAATAATCGAGTTGGGACCCATTAACTTTTCCTATTTATGACATAATCAAAGCTCGTGCCAAATTTCAAGTTTTTATGACATCGGGAAGTGAGAGAATTAGTGGCAATGATGGAAATTGAAAAATCTACGTGGGGGGGGGGCGTAACTGTCGACGACGCTCGCACGCGCACCATTTATCATAGCATAAATGTACTATGCCTATAATCTTCCCAGGAGTGTACTCAACAACTTCCCAAAGTTTCATGGCAATCGGATAAATGGTGTAGTAGCGCATAAAGGACAAACAGACACGCATACAGACAGACACGCGTTGCTGCGAAGACAGACAGACATACACACATTCGTTTTTATATATCTAGATAACAACCAATCACAGCGCAGCTTTTTTATGTTACCTCAGTGGTATAATATATAACAACTAGAGATGAGCGAACGTACTCGGATAAGCACTACTCGTCCGAGTAATGTGCCTTATCCGAGTACCGCTGTGCTCGTGCTCAAAGATTCGGGACGCGCTGCGGAGCGGGGAGCTGCAGGGGAGAGCGGGGAGGAACGGAGGGGAGATCTTTCTCTCCTTCTCTCCCGGCCGCTCTGCCCCGCTCCCCGCTGCGACTCACCTGTCAGCAGCGGAGCGCCCCGAATCTTTGAGCACGAGTACAGCGGTACTCGGATAAGGCACATTACTCGGACGAGTAGTGCCTATCCGAGTACGTTCGCTCATCTATAATAACAACCAATCGCAGCGCAGCTTACATGTTAACTCAGCTTTATAATATATAACACCCAATCACAGTGCAGCTTTCATGTTACCTCAGCAGTAAGAGAAATAACAACCAATCACAGTGCAACTTTTATTCTGCCTCAGCAATATAAAAAATAGCAACCAATCACAGCGCAGCATTCATTTTACCTCAGCGGTATAATATTTAGCAACCAATCACAGCACAGCTTTCATGTTGCCTCAGCAGTATAAGAAAT
This sequence comes from Eleutherodactylus coqui, assembly GCA_035609135.1. Classification (NCBI taxonomy): domain Eukaryota; kingdom Metazoa; phylum Chordata; class Amphibia; order Anura; family Eleutherodactylidae; genus Eleutherodactylus; species Eleutherodactylus coqui. The sequence continues at coordinate 226,884,092 of CM069410.1, read as the reverse complement.
AGCAACCAATCACAGCACAGCTTTTATTTTACCTCAGCATTCTTAATATCCAGCAATTGTCTTGCGAAATGTTCGGCGGATGCATCATTTTGTAGTTGAACACACATCCCGTTGCTCATAATGCCTTTTGTTTTTGTGCTTGAGATGGAAATCAAACGATCTTTGTCTGGGGGGCATAACTGTCGATGACTAAAATTAGATTCCATACGTAAAATTTGGACGCTAATTCTTTTGCGCTTAGAATTGAATAATCGAGGTGGGATCCATTAGCTTTTCCTTTTTATGACATAATCAATGCTCATGCCATATTTCACGTTTCTATGACACTGGAAAGTGAGAAAATTACATTTCGTACGTAAAATTTGGACGCTATTTCTTTTGCGCATAGAATTGAATAATCGAGTTCGGACCTATTAGTTTTTCCTATTTATGGCATAATCAATGCTCGTGCCAAATTTCAAGTTTCTATGACATTGGGAAGCGAGAAAATTAGATTCCGTACGTAAAATTTGGGCGCTAATTCTTTTGCGCTTAGAATTGAATAATCGATTTGGGACCTATTAACTTTTCCTATTTATGACATAATCAATGCTCGTGCCAAATTTCAAGTTTCTATGACATTGGGAAGCGAGAGAATTAGATTCCGTACGTAAAATTTGGACGCTAATTCTTTTGTGCTTAAAATTGAATAATCGAGTTGGGACCCATTACCTTTTCCTATTTATGACATAGTCAATGCTCGTGCCAAATTTCAAGTTTCTATGACATTGGGAAGCGAGAGAATTAGATTCCGTACGTAAAATTTGGACGCTAATTCTTTTGTGCTTAAAATTGAATAATCGAGTTGGGACCCATTACCTTTTCCTATTTATGACATAGTCAATGCTCGTGCCAAATTTCATGTTTCTACGACATCGGGAAGTGAGAGAATTAGTGGCAATGATGGAAATCGAACGATCTACGTGGGGGGTCGTAACCGTCGACGACGCTCACGCACGCGCCATTTATCATAGGATATTTGTACTATGCCTATAATCTTCCCAGGAGTGTACTCAACAACTTCCCAAAGTTTCATGGCGATCGGATGAATGGTGTAGTAGCGCATAAAGGACAAACAGACAGACAGACACGCACACAGACAGACACACAGACATACATTCAATTTTATTTATATAGATGGAGCCACATCGTCTCCTGACCGGCCATCTGTAATTATTACTTAGTCAGGTTACGGTTAGATGCAGAGGATTTTTTGGGTGCAATACTACAGACTGAAACTCTGCAACAAACTGCACTACAATGGAAGATTATCAATTTCACAGCGGGATTTACTGTAGATGTGATGGATTTTTGGCACAGACCTACCCCTTTGCAATGTAGACAGTGAAATCTGCAGTAAAATCTCTCTGTAGCATTTGTAGCTTTAACCCCTTAGTGACCAAGCCTGTTTGCGCCTTAATGACCAGGCCAAATTTTGGAAATCTGACATGTGTACTTTAACATAGAATAGCTCTGTAAAGGTTTTGCATATCCAAGTGATTCTGACATTGTTTTTTGCCACATGTTGTACTTCATTTAGGTGGTGAAAATAGTCTGATATAATTTGTGTATATTTATTAAAAGTGCCAATATTGGGAAAATTTTGAAAAAAATATTGTTTTTTCACATTTTCTATTGTAATATATCAAATATGTGTAAACATACTGTACAAACTTTTGCTAAGATATATATTTTCATCTATTTACTTTATTCTGGACGCACATTTGAAAAACTTTTATGTTTTTTTAACCATTTAGGAGACGTACAAATTTAATATTACTTTTCAGCATTTTGAGGAACACTTTATTTTCCTGCACCAAGCCAAGATTGCAAAGGCTCATAGGTGTCAGAATAATAGATACCCCCACAAATGACCCTAATTTAAAAACTACACCCCTTAATGTATTCACTGAGGGGGATCATGAGTATTTTGACCCCACAGTTTTTTTCAGGAATTAATTCAATTTAGCGGAGAAAAATTAAAATTTCATATTTTTGCAAATAGTTTTCTATAGTTTTTCATATTTTTCTATAGTTTACATGAAAATGAGGATTTACACCCCAAAATGGATCCCCCTGTTTGTCTTGTGTTCAAAAATATACCCAATGTGGCCCTAATCTTATATCTGAGTGTACAACGGGGCCCAAAATGAAAGGAGTAGTCGGTGTCTTTCAGAACAGAAATTTTGCTTGAAGGCGTTTTAGGCCCCATAGCACATGTAGAGTTCTTGAGTGCCCAAAACCATAGAAAACTACCACAAATGACCCCATTTAGAAAACTAGACCCCTTAACAAATTTATCTAGGGGTGTATTGCCCATTTTGACCCCACGGTTTTTGAATGAATTCAAGCAAAGCAAAAGGAAAAAATTGTGATTTTTGTTTTTTTGGCAATTCTGTCACTTTAAAAACAGCTTTTTTTGTACAGCACACATATGAAGGAAGACTTGCACCCCACAATTGATACCCCTATTTGTGCTGTTTTCAGAAATATACCCATTGTGGTTCTAATCTTATGTCTGGATGCACAACGGGGCCCAAAATGAAAGGAGCAGTCGGTGGCTTTTAGAACATAAATTTTGCTTGAAGGCCTTTTATGCCCCATAGCACATTTGTAGAGTTCTTGAGCGCCCAAAACAATAGAGAACCCCCACAAATGACCTCATTTTGAAAACTAGACCCCTTAACACGTTCATCTAGGGGTGTACTGTGTATTTTAACCATACAATTTTTGAATAGATCTAAGCAAAGCACTAGGAAGAAATTACGATTTTCATTTTTGGGGCAATTGTGTCAATTTAAAAACAGGTTTTTTTTTGTACAGCACATGTATAAATGAAGACTTTCACCCCAAAATGGATACCCCTGTTTGTCCCGTGTTCAGAAACATACCCATTGTGGCCCTAATAGACTTACAGGACACATGGCTAGGCCTACAATGAAAGGAATACCCGTTGGATTTCAGGGTACAACTAAACAAATACCAGGTCCCATCGCCCACTTATAGAGCCATTGGGCGGCCAAAACGATAAGGAACCCCCTCAAATGACCCCATTTTGAAAACTAGACCCCTTAACGAATTCATCTAGGGGTGTACTGTGTATTTGTACCCCACAGTATTTGAATGAATCTAAGCAAAGCAGAAGGAAAAAATTGTGATTTTCAATTTTTTTGGCAATTTTTTCAATTTAAAAACAGTTTTTTTTGTACAGCGTACATAGGAATGAAGACGTTCACCCCAAAATGGATACCTCCGTTTGTCCCGAGTTCAGAAACATACCCATTGTGGCCCTAATCTACTTACAGGGCCCATGGCAAGGCCTATAATGGAGGGAACACCCGTTGGATCGCAGGGCACAACTGAATAAATCCCAGGCCCCATTGCTCATTTTTCCGGAATAAAAATTGACTCCCTAAAAATATCCCCACACACACTCCGCTCCCTTTTCGGCCTTCCCCAAATCTTAGATAAAAGTAATAATGTGAACTGTGTGGTATTTCTGAAGACAGGGGTAATTACGGAGGCTGGTTGGAATGGGCACATGGGGCAATAAAACCGGGTATCCCCCCTCCTCTCATGCTTTTTGGGGGTCATTTCTTGACCTCAGTGATGGGTTTGGGGTGTAGCAAGTAGCGCTTCGTGAGTCTTCGTAAGCTTGCGGAGGTGCGGCGGTCTCGCACAGAAGACGCTCAACAAGCTGCTCCTGGAACTGCAGAAAAGCAAGCGTTCCCGGGGCTTCTTGTAAAATACGTATTACAGGTAGCGGTCTGAATAACGCCGGGCTCACGCAGCCGTAGGCGGAATCCGCTTGCGGAGGCCCGCAGCGGATCCCATCTGTGAGCCCGGCCGTGGCCCTGCGTACGGCCGCGTAATGTACTGCGCATAACTGCCTACTCACACAGGCGGTCATTCGCAGTACAAATTTTTTTTGTTTCTTTGTATTCCCCGCACCGTCGCTTAGCGATGATGCGGGTATCCGCAGCCCGTACACAACGTAGTTGCGTATGGGCAGCGGGTATATCCAAGACTATGGAGCACAATAGGCTCTATGCTGCGGATAGCTGCGGTAAAATAGAACCTGCTGCGTTCTCTTTTCTGCGAGTGGATTACGCAATTCCGACCCACTAATGTAAGCGGAAATGTGTAATCCAATGCGATTGATCTGCGTGTTACCGCGGATCAGACGCATGCGGAATCCGTAATTCCTATCCAGTCATGTGAGACTGGCCTATGTTAGATCGCTACCCTTTTATCACGTGACTGGGGACCGCTCAACAAGGCCACCCGTCACTGCTCCAGGCTCTCGGCGACCGTTGGTCGCAGAGAGCAAGGAGATTTTAAGTTTCCTGGGCTCCCTGACTCCTGCGCATGTGTCCGGCATTTTGCCGGCGGTCGTATGTGCAGAATCCGGGTAAGTTAACGGAGGAGGGTCGTGTCGGGGTGCAAATACAGAGGCCTCCAGTAGAAAGTTTCATCTCCTCTCACCGATCGCATTGGTGAGGGGAGATGAAACTAACTTTTTTTTAACTTTTACGTGATCACAATTATCCATTGGATAACGGTGAACACGTGATCAGGAACCGCTCACCGCGAAATCTCCAGGCTCTTGGCTAAGTTTTGTAGACTTTTGCTCATGCGTCTGCCGCTTTGGCGACGGCCGCGTGCGCAGAACCTGTGGTAAGGTCCGCGGATAAATCCAGGGGCTTAGGTACGTAATTTCATCCTCCTTCACGGATATGATCCGTGAGGGGAGATGAAATGCAAGCGTTTAAACTTTTTTTTTTACACTTTTTTTTTACTTTAAATGATCACTGCTATCGATTGGATAACAGTGATCATCTCTGCAGTGACAGCGAGGAGCAGCCAGCAGCAGAGGGATTTTAAATTTCCCGAGTCCTGAGCCCCTCTGTGCACGCACCCGATGTCAATCATCAGGTGTGCATGCGCAGAAGGGGACTCAGGTCTCGGAAGACCGGGACACCGCTGAGGACTGGGGGTGAGTATTTTCACCTCCCCTTGGATCCGATCCATGAGGGGAGGTGAAATTAACGCTATTTTTACTTTTTTTGTGACTTTTTCGTGATTGCCGCTATCCACTGGGGACATCTCCTGGTTCCCGGCTACCTTCAGGAGCCGGGAACCAGGAGATTTTAAGCTCACCGGGGTTCCCAGTCTTCTGCACGTGACGTCATTTGTCTGGCGCGCATGCGCAGAAGAGCCGCGCCGGGTCCAGGAGGACCCTTTCACTGCGGCAGACATCGGGAAGCCGGGTGAGTACTTTCAGCTGCCCTGATGGATCCGATCCATCAGGGCAGCTGAATCTTTAACTTTTGTAACTTTTTTTTCACTTTATTGCGATCGGCGCTATCCATTGGATAGCGCCGATCGCAATGCCGGGGGGACTGCCCGCAGCCCAGGATGACAGCTCCATGCTGTCGGCTACCTGCGGGCACCGACAGCATGGAGCTGTCACGTCCATAGCCCACGGGGCTTTATTCTCTGTAGGACGCATGTTTTTACGTCCTCAGAGAATAAAGCCCACTTGGGCAGGACGTAAAAAGGCAATGGGCTGGTCGTTAAGGGGTTAAGACCATATCTGTAGCAGAGATCTTCCACCATCTTTTAGTAGTCAGTCAGTAAATCTTCCCAGTTCCTGGAACCCTACAGCACCATGTAACTATGGGGAAAGGGTTATATTGGTGAAATGGTCACATCTCAGTCCAACTGTACACTTCAAATAATACTGCTGGTAAGGCTACATGATGATGATGAGGAGGAGGAGGATATTTCTATTTTTCACAGGAAGCATAGTTTCGAGTTGGACCATATTAGATTAAGTACATTTTGTACCTCCCTGTAGTTTTCTATAAACTAAAAACTAAACTAAAAAAACACAGAATAAAATAAAATATGAAGAAAGCAAGGGATAGTCTTGGGGATGAATGGGCCAAGTTGGTGCCTTAAGTGGCAACCCTGCTGCCATTCCTTAGAAGTGGTTCTGCAACAGCATTACATCCACAGCAAGCAGACGAGGTTGTAGAGTAGATGACACAGCATGCTGAAGTACCACCACCTCCTCTTCCTCCCAGTCGCAGGCACACAGCAGTCAGTCTGCACCAGTCTGCCAGGAGCATCCACATTGTACTTCACCCCATGCCAAATCCCCAGTACCCTCCCAAATGGTGCACATGGACCAGACTGAGGAGCTTTTTGATCATTATGTGTCATACACATCAATAGAAAGACCAAACAACCAATGGGAGGCTAATTTCACACAGGAAAGCACACTATCAGGCAAAGAAACTCAGCCTGATAGCCCGTTCATGCATGTGCGATGTTCCCGCAGATGTGAGGCATTTTTTGGCAAAAAACATTTCTCATCATTTCTGGGAAGTTGCGATACTCCAGCGCAGCGTTGTGCCGCGGTGGAGGATCATCACGTGTTTCGTATTGTTTTCAATGTAAAATCTTGCATCGCACTCGTGTGCATATCACACACTGCAATTTTTTTTGCAGCCCCATTGAAAACAATAGACGAAGCATTCCAGGGGAGTGCCCAAAGATAGGACATCGCTCATTTGTGTGTCTTGATTCAAAAGAATGGGGTTAATATTTGTGTGAGATTTGTAAGTCTCGCAACACACAAATCTTGCGTGATTTTCTTGATCATGTGAAAGTAGCCAGAGAAGACCAGACATTGAACGCACTGATGCTCAATGATTTTTTCCCTCCAAATAGGAAGATGAGGGTGGGTCAGTGCACACAGTCAGCCTTAGGGCTCCCACCCACTGGCGTTTTTTTCTCCACTGCGCTGCGAGAGTAAGTGAAAACTCTTGCAGAGCAGTGCGAGAAAATCGCTGCGATATCTCTGCAACAGTCTTTTCAATGGGGCCAGCGGCAGCAGCTCTAGCCCCATTGAAAAGATATGAAGAATGCCGCGGACTTCTGCCACAGCTGTGACAGCTGTCACAGCTGTGGCAGAAGTCCGTGGCATGCTATCCCATTGCTTTCAATCCCATTGAAAGCAGTGGTTTCTGACAAGCCCTGCAGAATGATTATCGGAGAAGAGCTTGAAATATAAGCCCTTCCCCGATAATCATAAAAAAGTGGTTAAAAAAAATAATAAAAATGTTACTCACCTCTCCTGCTGTCAGCCGCGTCCTCCGGCTGGCTCCCCGGCACTGCTACTGAGCTCTTTCAGCAGACGGGGATTTAAAAATCCCCGCCTCCTGAAAGGGCTGTGCAGATTGGCTGAGGGCTTAGCCAATAGCAGCTACTGCTTAGCTATTGGCTGAGAGCTCAGCCAATGGCAGATAGCTCTTAGCTATTCATTCATGAAAATACTCACCTCAGGTCCGCCGATGTCCCCGGTGTTCCCGGACCCGTGCACAGAGGGGCTCGAGCCCCGGGAGATTCAAAATCACTCTGCTCCTGGCTGCCATGTGTAGCCCGGAGCAGAGGGATGTCACTGCAGAGATGATCACTGCCATCCAATGGATAACAGCGATCATTTAAAGTAAAAAAAAAATGTGTAAAAGAGTTTTTTCAAAAGTCTTAAAAAGTTTAAAAAGCTTATGTTTCATCTCCCCTCACGGATCACATCCATGAGGGGGGATGAAAGTGCATACATAAGACGCCCGGATTTATTACCACGGACCTTATCCCGGCTTCTGCGCACACGCCCGTCGCCATAATGGCAGACGCATGCGCAAAAGCTGTGGATTGCCAGGATAATTTAAATTCTCCCTGCTCCTGGCTACAAAACTTAGCGAAGTGCCTGGAGATTTCATGGGGGGCCGCAGTGAGCGGTTCCTGGTCATGTGTTCGCTGTTATCCGATGGATAATTGTGATCACGTAAAAGTTTTCAAAAAAAATTGAAGTTTCCTCTCCCCTCACAGATGCGATCAGTGAGAGGAGATGAAACTTACCGGAGGCCTCCGTATTTGAACCCCGACGCGATCCTCCTACATGAACCTTGCCGGATTCTGCACATGCGACCACCGGCAAAATGCCGGACACATGCGCAGGAGTCGGGGAGCCCAGAAAATTTAAAATCTCATTGCTCTCAGCGACCAACTGTCGCCGTGAGCCTGGAGCAGTGACAGGTGGCCTCGTTGAGTGGTCCCCGGTCACGTGATAAAAAGGTAGCGATCAACCTTAGGCCTGTCTCACATGACCGAATAGGAATTACGGATTCCGTATGCGTCTGATCCGCGGTAATACGCAGATCAATCGCATTGGATTACACAATTACGCTCACATTAGCGGGTCGGAATTGTGTAATCCACTCGCAGAAAAGAGAACGCAGCAGGTTCTATTTTACTCCGGATATCCGCAACGTAGAGCCCATTGTGGTCTATGGTCGTGGATATACTCACTGCCCATACGCAACTACATTGTGTACGGGCTCCAGGTACCCGCGTCATCACTAAGCGACGGTGCGGGAAATACAAACAGAAAAAGGTACTGCGCATGAACGCCCGTGTAAGTACGCAGTTATGCACAGTTCATTACGCGGCCGTACGCAGGGTCACAGCCGGGCTCACAGCTGGGATCCGCTGCGGGCCTCCGCAAGCGGATTCCACCTACGGCTGCGTGAGCCCGGCATTATTCAGACCGCTACCTGTAATACGTAATTTACAAGAAGCCCCGGGAACGCTCGCCTTCCTGCAGTTCCAGGAGCAGCTTGTTGAGCGCCTTCTGTGTGAGACTGCCGCACCGCAGCAAGATTAAGGAGACTCACAGAGCGCCACTTTTTACACCCCATACCCGCCACTGAGGTCAAGAAATGACCCCCAAAAAGCATGAGAGGAGGGGGGATACCCGGTTTTATTGCCCCATGTGCCCATTCCAACCGGCCTCCGTAATTACCCCTGTCTTCGGAAATACCACACAGTTCACATCATTATTTTTATCTAAGATTTGGGGAAAACCGAAAAGGGCGCGGAGTGTGTGTGTGTGTGTGGGCGGGGGTGGGGGGGTGGGGGGGGGTGGATATTTTTAGGGAGTCAATTTTTATTCCGTACAAATGAGCAATGGGGCCTGGAATTTATTCACTTGTGCCCTGCAATCCAGCGGGTGTTCCCTACATTATATGCCTTGCCATGGACCCTGTAAGTAAATTAGGGCCAGAATGGGTATGTTTCTGAACTCGGGACAAACGGGGGTATCCATTTTGGGGTGAACATCTTCATTTCTATGTACACTGTACAAAACAAAAATTGTTTTAAAAATGAAAAAATTTCCAAAAAAATGTAAAATCGTAATTTTTTTCCTTCTGCTTTGCTTAGATTCATTGAAATACTGTGGGGTCAAAATATGCAGTACACCCCTAGATGAATTTGTTAAGAGGTATAGTCTTCTAAATGGGGTCATTTGAGGGGGTTCCTTATCATTTTGGCCGCTCAATGGCTCTATAAGTGGGCGATGGGGCCTGGAATTTATTCATTTCTTCCCTGAAATCCAACGGGTGCTCCTTCCATTATAGGCCTAGCCATGTGTCCTGTAAGTAGATCAGGGCCACAAGGGGTATGTTTCTGAACACGGGACAAGAAGGGGTATCCATTTTGGGGTGAAAGTCTTCATTTATATGTGTGCTGTACAAAAAACACTGTTTTTAAATTGATGCAATTGCCCAAAAATGAAAATCGTAATTTTTTCCTAGTGCTTTGCTTAGATCAATTCAAAACTTGTAGGGTTAAAATACACAGTCCATGCCTAGATAAATGCGTTAAGGGATCTAGTTTTCAAGATGAGGTCAATTGTGGGGGTTCTCTATAGTTTTGGCCGCTTAAGAACTCTACAAGTGTGGTATGGGGCATAAAAGGCCTTCAAGCAAAATTTCTGTTCTGAAAGCCACCGACTGCTGCTTTCATTTTGGGCCCCGTTGTGCATCCAGACATAGATTAGGGCCACAATGGGTATATTTTTGAACACAGGACAAACAGGGGTATCCATTTTGTGGTGTAAATCCTCATTTTCATGTGCACTATAGAAAAAAAATGTCTTTAAAATGACATACTTGCAAAAAAATGAAATTTTACTTTTTGTCCTCTAAATTAAATTAATGCCTGAAAAAAACTGTGGGGTCAAAATACTCATGGGGGTGAAGTTTTTAAAATAGGGTCATTTGTGGGGGTATCTATTATTCTGACACCTATGAGCCTTTGTAATCTTGGCTTGGTGCAGGAAAAGTGTTCCTCAAAATGCTGAAAAGTAATATTAAATTTGTACGTCTCCTAAATGGTTAAAAAAACGTAAAAGTTTTTCAAATGTGCGTCCAGAATAAAGTAAACGGATGGAAATATATATCTTAGCAAAAGTTTGTACAGTATGTTTGCACATATTTGATATATTACAATTGAAAATGTGAAAAAATGAAAATTTTTTCAAAATTTTCCCAATATTGGCACTATTAATAAATATACACAAATTATATCAGACGATTTTTACCACCTAAATGAAGTACAATATGTGGTGAAAAAATAATGTCAGAATCACTTGGATATGCAAAACCTTTACGGAGCTATTCTATGTTAAAGTACACATGTCAGATTTCCAAAATTTGGGCTGGTCATTAAGGCGCAAACAGGCTTGGTCACTAAGGGGTTAAGTACTTGACCCAACATGGTGTGAAAGCAGGGAGCATCATTATAGCAGTTCGCAGAAGGGAGAGAAAGAGGCGGGCATTGCAGGGCAGCACCTTGCCAAGGCAGCCATTAGAGTGTCCTAAAAAAACAAATGGGCAATGCCGCCACCCTCAGATACTACTAGTCACAGCATCACCAACATCCGTCCCACAGGGCAGGTCTGCTCACAGGACTTGTACAGCCTGGGCATTCTTTGAAACCACGTGTGATGACAGATGATTGGCCATCTGTAACGTCTGCGATAAGAGTTTAAAACGTGAAAGCATGTGAACAATTTCAACACAACATGCATAAACAGCCACACAAACTTCCATCACCCACTGCTTTGAAGAGCAGTGTATGGCTGCTTGCACTAGAAATGCTGCCCTTCAGGCTAATGGACAAAGATGCCTTCCCCAATGTGATGCTCCATGCTAACCCATAATACCAGATGCCCAGCCACCATTGAGTGATAATGTGTACCTGGCTTTGAAGAACACTGTCAATAGCAGGTTGCACCTGACCATAGTCACCTGGTCCAGCAAGCATAGGCAGGGGCATTACATATCCTTAAAGGGGTTGTCCCGCGCCGAAACGGGGTTTTTTTTTTTTCAATAGCCCCCCCGTTCGGCGCGAAACAAACCCGATGCAGGGGTTAAAAAAAAAAACGGATAGTGCTTACCTGAATCCCCGCGCTCCGGTGACTTCTTACTTACCTGGTGAAGATGGCCGCCGGGATCTTCACCCTCGGTGGACCGCAGGTCTTCTGTGCGGTCCATTGCCGATTCCAGCCCCCTGATTGGCTGGAATCGGCACGTGATGGGGCGGAGCTACGAGGAGCCGCTCTCCGAAACGAGCGGCCCCATTCAGAAAAGAAGAAGACCGGACTGCGCAAGCGCGTCTAATCCGGCGATTAGACGCTGAGAATTAGACGGCACCATGGAGACGAGGACGCCAGCAACGGAACAGGTAAGTGAATAACTTCTGTATGGCTCATAATTAATGCACAATGTACATTACAAAGTGCATTAATATGGCCATACAGAAGTGTATACCCCCACTTGCTTTCGCGGGACAACCCCTTTAACAGCATATTGGGTCAATTTCCTAGAGGTGGTGTATCAAGCCAAAATGGGTGGCCTTCATTTCATGATACCCCCAAGACTTGCAGGACATTCATCCATGTCTATCCCCTCTTTATTCTCTCCTCTTCCTACTCCGTCACCGCCTGTATATCTCACAAAACCTGACCTCCATACAGTGGTGCCCATGTCTAACGGCAACATGCTGTGCTAAAACACATATATCTAGGTTATCCTGGCCACACTACCGAAGAGCTGTTCATGGCTCTGCAGACCCAGAGTAACATGTCGCTGACCTGGCACAATTTGATGCCAGACAAGGTCATGTGTGACCAAAAAGCTTGCCGGCGCTGATTGGCTGAGACAGTCAATGAAGGGCTGTGATTGGTCATCGAGCGTGCCGACAACCAATCACAGCACTCTATTGCTAGAGGCGGGGTTCTCAAACCTGGCCGGCAATTGACTTGGGAGTGCCGAGGAAGCCCGGGTCAGCGGCAGAGACCAGCGGCCGCGACCCGGACTGCAGCGGTTAGGTGAGTGTTATTTTTTTTTTTCTCTAGCCCGCTGGGACTGTTTTTCGGGGTAGGGCTTCTATTGCAAGCCCTCACCCCGAAAATCGGCGAGCGGTTAACGCTGCCAAAAACGCGGCACCAAGTGTTGCCGCGTTTTCAGCAGTGCTAAAACCGCTGAAAACGCCCCAAAATAGAACACACATCGCTGTCAAAGCGCAGCGTTGCAAGGCGCTGCGTTTTCAGCCCTGTGTGAGCAGCCCCATTGAAATGAATGGGAGTGTTGTACAGCGTTTAGCTGTGGGCTGAAAAGGCAGCGCAAAATGCTGTACAAAACGCCCTGTGTGAGGGAGGCCTTATGCTTTATGAGGAGCATGCTCTGCCCTCAAGGTGGTATCAGTGGTGCTGCTACTGTTCTTCCCCTACTTCCATTATTTTTCTTCTTTCTGCCCCTCTCTCCTCCCCAAAGCAAACATATTTAAAAACTATGAGAAAGAGCTCTCTCTCTAATGCTTTCCCTTGGAGGAGTACACTGTTTGGGTTTTCTCTATCCCTGGTATAATTTTTCTTCGAAAAATTAAATTTGTTGTAAATAAGTAGGGGGGCATTACCTCATATATTATTACAGTAATGGAAATTGCCTTGTGTATTATTATAGTAGTGGGGACTTTACTCCATATATTATTACAGGATGGGGAAGATTACTTCATATACTATTACAATATGGGGACTTTTCATCATATATTATTACAGGAGGGGATATTACCTTATATATAACCATAGTAAGGGGACTATACGCCATATAATATTTGCAGCACGAGGAACATTATGTCATATATCATTACAGTAGAAGGGACATTACCTCATGTATTATTAGAGTAAGGGACTTTACGCTATACTTTATTAGCCCCTTTCCGCTCCATGACGGGGTACGTCATGGAGAGTCGGGGTACGTATAAAAAGAGGGCGACCTCTCTTCATACTGCGCAGGCGTCAGCTGTTTATTATAGCTGACACCCGCGGGCAATAGCCGCGATCAGCTATTAACCCTTTAAATGCTGCTGTCAATTCTGACAGCGGCATTTAAATTTAAGTCCCGTACACCCCCCCTCCGCAGTGAGATCGGGGGAGCCGTGCAGGTGTCATGGCAGCTGGGGGCCTACTGAAAGGCCCCAGGGCTGCCTCAGCAGACTGCCTATCAAGCCATCCCCGTGGAGTAGCTTAATAGACTGCCTGTCAAATAGCAGTATAACGTAATGCTATAGCATTATGTCATACTGCAGGAGCGATCAAAGCATCGCTGGTTGTAGTCCCCCAGGGGGACTTTAAAGTAAAGTAAAAAAAAATATCAATAAACTTTTATTAATTGTAAAAAAAAAAAAGTGATAAAAGTTTAAATCACCCCCCTTTTTTGCCATATCTATTATTAAAAAGTCTAAATCATAAATTATTTTTCCCGCACGGTGAACGTCGTCTGAAAAAAAAAATAAAGAACTACAGAAATGCACTTTTTTAGTTACCCTGTCTCCCAGAAAAAACACAATAAAAAGTGATCAACAAGTCTATGTATTCCGAATTGGTATTATCGGAAACTACAGGACATCCTGCAAAAAATGAGCCTTCGCTCAACTACGTCAACGGAAAATAAAAAAAATTTATTGCGCGCACAAAATGACCGCAGAAAATAATTGAAACAAATTAAATGCCTTTAAAAAAAAAAAAAAAGAGTAGTATAGTAAAAAAAAAACTATACAAGTTTGGTATTGCAGTAATCATACCGACCCATAGAACAAAGTTATCATGCCATTTTTGTTGCAGTTTATGTACCGTAAGAAACAAGACGCGCTGAAAGATGACAGAATGTTGTTTTTTGTTTTCATTTTACTCCACTTAAAATTTTTTTACGTTTTTCAGTGCATAATACGGTACATTAAATAGCACCATTGAAAACTACAACTCGTCCCGCAAAAAACAGGCCATCATTCAGCGACGCCGATGGATAAATAAAGGAGTTACAATTTTTTTGAAGAGGGGGAGGAAAAAACGAAAATGGAAAAAGAAAAAGGGGCCGTGTCATTAAGGGGTTAAAGTACTAGCTTACCCAACGTGGTGCTCGTCTCGAGTAACGAGCATCTCGAGTACCCTACTACTCGAACGAGCATCAAGCTCGGACGAATACGCTCGCTCATCTCTAATAGCAACCAATCACAGTGCAGCTTTCATGTTACCTCAGCAGTATAATATATAACAACCAATCACAGCGCAGCTTTCATGTTAACTTAGCAGTATAAGAAATAGCAACCAATCACAGCACAGCTTTCATGTTACCTCAGCAGTATAAGAAATAGCAACTAATCACATTGCAGCTTTCATGTTACCTCAGCAGTATAATATATAGCAACCAATCACAGCACAGCTTTTATGTTCCATCAGCAGTATAATATATAACAACCAATCACAGCACAGCTCTAATGTAATCTCAGTAGTATAAGATAAAACAACCAATCACAGCGCAGCTTTCATGCTACCTCAACAGTTTAGAAAGTAACAACCAATCACAGCGCAGCTTTCATGTTAACTTAGCAGTATAAGAAATAGCAACAAAGCACAGCTCAGATTTCATGTTACCTCAGCAGTATAATATATAACCACCAATCACAGAGCAGCTTTCATGTTACCTCAGTAGAAATTAATAACAACCAATCATAGCACAGATTTCATGTTACCTCAGCAGTATAAGAAATAGCAACAAGAGATGAGCGAGCACCAAAATGCTCGGGTGCTCGTTGCTCAAGTCGAGCTTTCCACGATGCTCGAGGGTTCGTTTCGAGTAACAAACCCCATTGAAGTCAATGGGCGACTCGAGCATTTTTGTATATCGCTGATGCTCTCTAAGGTTTTCATTTGTGAAAATCTGCAAAACCTACGAAAGCTATGAAAACGACACAGAAACGGATAGGGCAGGCGAGGGGCAACATGCTGGGCTGCATCTCAGGTTCCCAGGTCCCACTATTAAGCCACAATAGCGGCAAGAGTGCCCCCCCCCCCCCCGAACAATTTATACTTCGGATAAACCCTCACTAGCAAGGCACACCTTAGCTAAGCACCACACTACCTCCAACCAAGCACAAGCACTGCCTGCGGGTCACACCGCTGCCTCTTCTCCTGGGTTACATGCTGCCCAGCCCCCCCCCCCCCCCCGCACGACCCTGCGTCCGCAGCGCACACAAAAGTGTCCCTGTGTAGCCTTTAACTGCCCTCATGCCACACGCTGGCCTCATAGCCACACCACCCTCATGTCTATTTATAAGTGCGTCTGCCATGAGGAGGAACCGGAGGCACACACTAGAGAGGGTTGGCAGGGCTAGGTAGCGACATTCTTTAAAAGGGTCGGGGTGATAACCCACAATGCTGTAGAGAATCGATGAGAAATTGACGTTCGATCTTCATTCCAATCCTGTGCCACCTCTGTCAGGAGCTGCATACGTGGGCATGAGTTTACATAGCAATGGGGAACCCATGTGCCCACACAGTATTCATTTTGTCTAGGTGTCGCATAGCTCAATCGACACCTCAAGGGGAAAGCCATCTGTACTCTGCCCCCTACCCAAGTCAGTCAGTGTCTTTGTGCCAGACAGGTCAAACACCGCGATGGGAACTAAGTGGGCACCAACAGCATAGGTGGGTCCTAGGAAACCAAAGACATGAACCAAAAATTGATCTGAGCGGCCAAACATGGCAGACTTGCACCGCGCCCACAGAATAGGCCTCGGCCCACAGATTCAGCAATCCTAGGCAGGAAGCGGACTTTCACTGCACCCAGGACATAGGCCTCTGCACAAACCCTCAGCAATCACGTGCCTACAGCGGACTCCAATGCTAGCGTAGCTGTGCACGTCTCATTAGCGCTGTATTGCTCCTGTAGTTTGTCCCAATGCAGTGCCCCGGATAGTAGAGCTATCTACTGCATGCCCGAGTCAGACTGGGTTTTTTTATAAATAGACACAGGCAGGTACAACTTCCCTATGGAAAGTCTGTGTGGAGTGGACCCACAGCATGGGTGGCTCCCTGGAACCCACCGACGGTTAATAAATAAATCCCATTGCAGTGCCCCGGATAGCAGAGCTAACGTCAGAAAAAATACAGGTGGGATTCGGCCCACACTGTATGCCCCAGTCAGACTCGTTTTTTTAAATAAATAGTCACAGGCGGGTACAACTCCCCTATGAGTAGTCTGCGTGGAGTGGACCCACAGCATGCGGTACATTAATAAATCCCATTGCAGTGCCCCAGGCAGAAGAGCTAACGTCAGATAAAATACAGGTGGGCTTCGGCCCACACTGCATGCCCGAGTCAGACTGGGTTTTTTTTATAAATAGACACAGGCAGGTACAACTTCCCTATGGAAAGTCTGTGTGGAGTGGACCCACAGCATGGGTGGCTCCCTGGAACCCACCGACGGTTAATAAATAAATCCCATTGCAGTGCCCCGGATAGCAGAGCTAACGTCAGAAAAAATACAGGTGGGATTCGGCCCACATTGTATGCCCCAGTCAGACTCGTTTTTTTTAATAAATAGTCACAGGCGGGTACAACTCCCCTATGAGTAGTCTGCGTGGAGTGGACCCACAGCATGCGGTACATTAATAAATCCCATTGCAGTGCCCCAGGCAGAAGAGCTAACGTCAGATAAAATACAGGTGGGCTTCGGCCCACACTGCATGCTCGAGTCAGACTGGGTTTTTTTTAATAAATAGTCACAGGCAGGTACAACTCCGCTATGGGAATTCTGTGTGCACCCACAGCATGGGTGGCTCCCTGGAACCCACTGGTGGTACATAAATAAATCCCATTGCAGTGCCCCGGATAGCAGAGCTAACATCAGATAAAATACAGGTGGGATTCGGCCCACACTGCCTGCCCTAGTCAGACTCGTTTTTTTTAATTAATAGTCACAGGCAGGTACAACTCCGCTAAGGGAAGTCTGTGTGGACCCACAGCATGGGTGCGTCCCAGGAAGCCACCAACGGTACATAAATAAATCCCATTGCAGTACCCCGGATAGCTGAGGTAACGTCAGATAAAGTACAGGTGGGCTTCGGCGAACACTGCATGCCCCAGTCAGACTGTGTTTTTTTTTATAAATAGACACAGGCAGGTACAACTTCCCTATGGAAAGTCTGTGTGGAGTGGACCCACAGCATGGGTGGCTCCCTGGAACCTCCCGTCGGTACATAAATAAATCCCATTGCAGTGCCCCGGATAGCAGAGCTAACGTCAGATACAATACAGGTGGGCTTCGGCCCACACTGCATGCCCGAGTCAGACTGGGTTTTTTTTAATAAATAGTCACAGGCAGGTACAACTCCGCTATGGGAATTCTGTGTGCACCCACAACACGGGTGGCTCCCTGGAAACCACCGGCGGTACATAAATAAATCCCATTGCAGTGCCCCAGATAGCAGAGCTAACATCAGATAAAATACAGGTGGGATTCGGCCCACACTGCATGCCCCAGTCAGACTGGGTTTTTTTCTTGCCCTAGATACGCAGAACACTGCGATGTGAAAACTTAGTGCAACCATACTATGCACAGACCCCTGTAGTATTCCTGTAGCAAAGGTATAAGCTGACCCCACTAACACTTACGTTGAAGAAGTCTAGGTCGACCCCAGTAACATTTCAGTTGCAGCAGTATAGACTGATCCCAGTAATATTTCAGTAGCAGAAGTGTAGGCAGAGCCCAGTAACATTTCATTTGCAGCATTATAGACAGACCACGGTAAAATTTCATTTGCAGCATTATAGACAGACCCCAGTAACATTTCATTTGCAGCAGTATAGACAGACCCCAGTAACATTTGAGTAGCAGCAGTGTAGGCAGAGCCCAGTAACATTTCATTTGCAGCATTATAGACAGACCCCAGAAACATTTCATTTGCAGCAGTATAGACAGACCCCAGTTACATTTCAGTAGCAGCAGTGTAGGCAGAGCCCAGTAACATTTCAGGAGTAACAGTATAGACAGACCCCAGTAACATTTCAGTTGCAGCATTATAGACAGGCCTCAGTTACATTTCAGTTGCAGTAGTGTAAGCAGAGCCCAGTAACATTTCATTTGCTGCAGTATAAACAGACCCCTGTAACATTTCATTTGCAGCAGTATAGACAGACCCCAGTAACATTTCAGTAGTAACAGTATAGACAGACCCCAAAAACATTTCAGTTGCAGCAGTATAGACAGACCCCAGTTACATTTCAGTAGCAGGAGTGTAGGCAGAGCCCAGTAACATTTCAGTTGCAGCATTATAGACAGACCCAAGTAACATTTCAGTAGCAGCAGTGTAGGCAGAGCCCAGTAACATTTCAGTAGCAGCAGTGTAGGCAGAGCCCAGTAACATTTCAGTAGCAGGAGTGTAGGCAGAGCCCAGTAACATTTCAGTTGCAGCATTATAGACAGACCCAAGTAAAATTTCAGTAGCAGCAGTGTAAGCAGAGCCCAGTAACATTTCAGTAGTAACAGTATAGACAGACCCCAAAACATTTCAGTTGGAGCAGTATAGACAGACCTCAGTTACATTTCAGTAGCAGCAGTGTAGGCAGAGCCCAGTAACATTTCAGTAGTAACAGTATGGACAGACCCGAAAAACATTTCAGTTGCAGCAGTATAGACAGACCCCAGTTACATTTCAGTAGCAGCAGTGTAGGCAGAGCCCAGTAACATTTCAGTAGCAGGAGTGTAGGCAGAGCCCAGTAACATTTCAGTTGCAGCATTATAGACAGACCCAAGTAAAATTTCAGTAGCAGCAGTGTAAGCAGAGCCCAGTAACATTTCAGTAGCAGCAGTGTAGGCAGAGCCCAGTAACATTTCATTTGCAGCAGTATAGACAGACCCCAGTTACATTTCATTTGCAGCAGTATAGACAGACCCCAGTAACATTTCAGTAGTAACAGTATAGACAGACCCCAAAACATTTCCGTTGGAGCAGTATAGACAGACCTCAGTTACATTTCAGTAGCAGCAGTGTAGGCAGAGCCCAGTAACATTTCAGTAGTAACAGTATGGACAGACCCGAAAAACATTTCAGTTGCAGCAGTATAGACAGACCCCAGTTACATTTCAGTAGCAGCAGTGTAGGCAGAGCCCAGTAACATTTCAGGAGTAACAGTATAGACAGACCCCAGTAACATTTCATTTGCAGCATTATTGACAGACCCCAGTAACATTTCATTTGCAGCATTATAGAAAGATCCCAGTAACATTTCAGTAGTAACAGTATAGACAGACCCAGTAACATTTCATTTGCAGCAGTATAGACAGACCCCAGTAACATTTCATTTGCAGCATTATAGACAGACCCTAGCAACATTTCAGTAGTAACAGAATAGACAGACCCCAGTAACATTTCATTTGCAGCAGTATAGACAGACCCCAGTAACATTTCCGTAGCAGCAGTATAGGCAGAGCAGCACATTATCATTTCCGTAGCAGCAGTATAGGCAGAGCCCAGTGGTAGTAACATTTCAGTAGTAACAGTATAGACAGACCCTGTAACATTTGCGTAGCAGCAGTATAGGCAGAGCCCAGCATTAGTAACATTTCTGTGGTAACAGTATAGACAGACCCCGGTAGCATTTCAGTAGCAGCAGTATATGCAGAGCAGCACATTAACATTTCTGTAGCAGCAGTATAGGCAGAGCCCAGTATTAGTAACATTTCAGTAGTAGCAGTATAGACAGACCCCAGTAACATTTCCGTAGCAGCAGTATAGGCAGAGCCCAGTATTAGTAACATTTCAGTAGTAACAGTATAGACAGACCCTGTAACATTTGCGTAGCAGCAGTATAGGCAGAGCCCAGCATTAGTAACATTTCTGTGGGAACAGTATAGACAGACCCCAGTAGCATTTCAGTAGCAGCAGTATAGGCAGAGCCCAGTAACATTTACATAGTAACAGTATAGACAGACCCCAGTAACATTTCCGTAGCAGCAGTATAGGCAGAGCCCAGTATTAGTAACATTACAGTAGTAACAGTATACACAGACCACGGTAACATTTCAGGAGCAGAAGTATTGGCAGACTAAAGTTACATTTCTGTTGCAGAAGTATAGGCAGACCCCTGTAGCATTACTGTGGCAGAAGTATAGGCAGGCAGAACCGAGTTACATTTCTTTAGCTAAAGTGTAGGCCAACCCCTGACACATTGGTGTACCATGAGTGCAGGCGAAGCCCATAAAAATTACTTGGATTACATTGTAGGCGAGATCCCCAAAAATTTGTACACTAACAGTACAAATGTACCCCAGAAAAATTGCCCATGCCCAACCCAGAGGGCAGGTGAAACCTATTACTCGCTAAGCTTATTGTGGCTTAATTTGCAACTAGGCCTGGAGGCAGCCCAGTTAAAAAAATTGGTTTAGGTGGATGTTTCAATGCTTTAATTAGAATAGAAACGCATAAATATTATTATAAAAATTATATGAGCCTTTTGGCCCACCGAAAAATTGGCCGTTCGGGGTGATTACGTGAGGTTTCAGGAAGAGGAGCAGGAGGAGGAGGACGAATATCATACACGGATTGACAAAGGTAAATGTCCCCATTTTTTACGGTGATAGAGAATAATGCTTGCATCCGCTGTTGCAGCGAAAATAATCTTTAGGTACCGCTGCTCTTCGCTGGTGGAGAAGAGAAGTCTGGGGAAATCCAGGCTTTGTTCATCTTTATGAGTGTAAGCCTGTCGGCACTGTCAGTTGACAGGCGGGTACGCTTATCCGTGATGATTCCCCCAGCTGCACTAAACACCCTCTCTGACAAGATGCTAGCCGCAGGGCAAGCGAGCACCTCCAGGGCATACAGCGTGAGTTCGTCCCACGTGTCCAGCTTTGACACCCAGTAGTTGTACGGAGCAGAGGTGTCACAGAGGACGTTCGTATGATCGGCTACGTACTCCCTCACCATCTTTTTACAGTGCTCCCTCCGACTCAGCCTTGACTGGGGAGTGGTGACACAGTCTTGCTGGGGAGCCATAAAGCTAGCAAAGGCCTTGGAGAGTGTTCCCCTGCTGCGCTGAACATGCTGCCTGATCTCCGCGCCTCCCCTGCTACTTGGCCCTCGGAACTGCGCCTTCTGCCGCTAGCACTGTCAGATGGGAAGTTTGTCCACCAGGGCCCTGTGGTATTGCATCACTCTCGAACCCCTTTCCTCTACGGGAATGAGAGTGGAAAGGTTCTCCTTATACCGTGGGTCGAGCAGTGTGTACACCCAGTAATCCGTAGTGGCCAGAATGCGTCTAACGCGAGGGTCACGAGAAAGGCATCCTAACATGAAGTTAGCCATGTGTGCCAGGGTACCTGTACGCAACACATCGCTGTCCTCATTACGAAGATCACTTTCTGGATCCTCCTCCTCCTCCGCAGGCCATACACGCTGAACGGATGAGAGGCAAGCAGCATGGGTATCCTTTGCAGTGGGCCCAGCTGTCTCTTCCCCCTCCTCCTCCTCAACGCGCTGAGATATACACAGGAGGGTGCTCTGACTATCCAGCGACATACTGTCTTGCGCCGCCTCCATTTCCGACAGCAATGCGTCAGCCTTTATGCTTTGCAGGGAACTTCTCAACAGGCATAGCAGAGGAATGGTGATGCTAATGATTGCAGCATCGCCGCTCACCATCTGGGTAGAGTCCTCAAAGTTTCTAAGGACCTGGCAGATATCTGCCATCCATGCCCACTCCTCTGTAAAGAATTGAGGAGGCTGACTCCCACTACGCTGCCCATATTGGAGTTGGTATTCCACTATAGCTCTACGCTGCTCGTACAGCCTGGGCAACATGTGCAGCATAGAGTTCCACCGTGTGGGCACATCGCAAAGCAGTCGGTGCACTGGCAGATTAAGGCAATGTTGCAGGGTGGCAGCGTCTGTGTTGGACATGCAAAAATATGCGCTGACCCGGCGCACCTTGCCGAGGAGGTCTGACAAGTGTGGGTAGCTTTTTAGAAACCGCTGAACCACCAAATTAAAGACATGGGCCAGACACGGCACGTGCGTGAGGCTGCCGAGCTGCAGAGCCACCACCAGGTTACGGCCGTTGTCACACACGACCATGCCCGGTTGGAGGCTCAGCGGCGAAAGCCAGCGGTCGGTCTGCTCTGTCAGACCATGCAACAGTTCGTGGGCTGTGTGCCTCTTCTCTCCTAAGCTGATTAGTTTCAGCACGGCCTGTTGACGCTTGCCCACCGCTGTGCTGCTGCGCGACACCGACTGCTGGCGACGTGCTGCTGCTGACACATCTTGATTGCGAGGCAGAGGTTGTGTTGGAGGAGGAGGAAGGTTTAGTGGAGGTGGCATGCACCGCCGCAGATACCCGCACCGAGCTGGGGCCCGAAATTCTGGGGGTGGGTAGGACGTGAGCGGTTTCAGGCTCTGACTCGGTCCCAGCCTCCACTAAATTCACCCAATGTGCCATCAGGGAGATATAGTGGCCCTGCCCACTTGTGCTTGTCCACGTGTCCGTTGTTAAGTGGACCATCCCAGTAACCGCGTTGGTGAGGGCGCGTACAATGTTGCGGGAGACGTGGTCGTGCAGGGCTGGGATGGCACACCGTGAAAAACAGTGGCGACTGGAGACCGAGTAGCGCGGGGCCGCCGCCGCCATCATGTTTTTAAAAGCCTCCCTTTCCACAAGCGTGTACAAAGCTTGAGTGTGCGGGTGCGTGGCGGCGCATTTGCGCTTTCGCTCCAACGCTTGCGCTAGCGACAGCTGGACGCAGAGCTGAGAGACATTACTGGATGAGGTCGAGGACAGGGGAGGTGAAGGTATGGGTGCAGGCCGGGAGGAGCTCGTGCCTGTGTTCTGAGAGGGGAGTTGTATCTGAGTGGCAGGTTGGGGCACAGGGGGAGAGGCAGTGGTGCGACCCGGAGGCGGTGAACGGCCTTCGTCCCACCTTGTGGGGTGCTTGGCCATCATATGCCTGCGCATGCTGGTGGTGGTGAGGCTGGTAGTAGTGGCTCCCCGGCTGATCTTGGCGCGACAAAGGTTGCACACCCCTGTTCGTCGGTCGTCCGCGCTCTCAGTGAAAAACTGCCATACCTTTGAGTACTTTGGCCTCTGCACGGTGGCTTAGCGCGAGGGGGTGCTTTGGGAAACAGCTGGGGGATTATTCGCTCTGGCCCTGCCTCTACCCCTGGCCACCCCACTCCCTCTTCCAACCTGTCCTGCGGCTGCATTTGCCTACCCCTCTGAAGACCTGTCCTCAGTTGGCTTATCACACCAGGTGGGGTCAGTCACCTCATCGTCCAGCGTCTCTTCCTCCGAATCCTCTGTGCGCTCCTCCCTCGGACTTACTGCCCTTACTACTGCCTCACTGACAACTGTGTCTCATCACCATCGTCCTCCTCACCCACTAAAAGCTTTTGAGACAGTTTCTGGAAGTCCCAAGCCTCATCACCCAGACCCCGGGAACTTTCCAAAGGTTGGGCATCAGTCACGACAAACTCCTCAGGTGGGAGAGGAACCATTTTTTCCCAATCAGGGCAGGGGCCCGAGAACAGTTCCTGGGAGTCTGCCTGCTCATCAGAATGTGTCATTTTCATGCAGTGAGGAGGCTGGGAGGAAGCTGGAGCAGCAGCGAGAGGATTCAGAGTTGCAACAGTGGACGGCGTAGAAGACTGTGTGGTCGATAGATTGCTGGATGCACTTTCTGCCATCCACGACAGGACCTGCTCACACTGCTCGTTTTTTAATAAAGGTCTACGACGTGGACCCAAAAATTGTGATATGAAGCTGGGGACCCAAGAAACGTTCCTCTCTCCTAATCCCGCAGCAGCCGGCTGCGATTCACCTGGATCAGGAACTAGGCCTATGCCCACACCCTCACGTGAAACTCCGCGTCCTTGACCGCGTCCATGTCCTCTACCCCTACCCCTACCCCTCAACATGGTGGATTAAGAATCGAGCAGACACACAGAGCGGTGTAAAAAATGTTGTGAATTATTGCTGCGCAGTTGGTGTCTACCAGCGGTTATATAATGCTAAATGAAGCCAGATATAAATTATAAGCAAGGCTGCAAGCAGGCCTAGCTGTGCAATATTCAGTTGTGATGCACCTCAAGTCCCACAGGCCACGCAGTGAAATGCACTGGGTCACAGGTAGGAGTAAGAAGGATTTATCTTTTAAAATATATTTTTTTCAATGCAATGCAGGCTATAGAGCGTGTATCGGACTTTCCCTCTATGGGTGTCTGTCACCGTACATTGTGCGGGCAACTGACGGCAAACACAGAGCGGTGTAAAAAAAATGGTGGTTTCTTGGCGTGCACTGGAGGCAGACAGCGCTTACGTTACACAAACTGCACCCAGAAAAAAATGTAACAGAAGGCTGAAAGCACGCCTGGCTGTTCAATACTGAGGTACTACAACTCCCAGCAGCCACAGAGTTAAATGCACACGGTCACAGGTAGCCCAAAGAAGGACCGTTGGGGTTCTTTTAGACAGGATTCCACACTACCACTGTCCCTGCCTCACCAATACTTCCCCTATACTACGTAGTACAGACTGCAGCCTGAGAACGCTATAGCCTGCACGCCCGATATTTAAAAAAAAAGTGCAAAACTGCTCCCAGCAGCCACAACAATAGTGCTCTAGGTGAGCTGTGGCCCTAAGAAGGACCATTGGGGTTCTTGTAGACGCTAACAGTCTCCCTATAGCAGCAGCAGCACTCTCCCTAATCTCTGCCAGCGTGTGTCTGAGGCGAGCCGTGGGCGGGCCCACTTTATATATTCGGGTGTCACTTGATCTCACCAGCCACTCACTGCAGGGGCATGGGATAGGGCTGGAACGTCACAGGGGGAAGTTGTATTGCCTTCCCTGCATGTCTATTGGCCAGAAAATGGGGCTAAACATGCAGGGAAGGAAATGGAATTGACTCAAGCACCGCGTGGTGCTCGTCTCGAGTAACGAGCATCTCGAGTAACCTAATACTCGAACGAGCATAAAGCTCGGACGAGTACGCTCGCTTATCTCTAATAGCAACCAATCACAGTGCAGCTTTCATGTTACCTCAGCCGTATAAGAAATAGCAACCAATCACAGCGCAGCTTTCATGTTACCTCAGCAGTATAATATATAACAACCAATCACAGCGCAGCTTTCATGTTATCTCAGCAGTATAATATATAACAACCAATCACAGCGCAGCTTTCATGTTATCTCAGCAGTATAATATATAACAACCAATCACAGCACAACTTTCATGTTACCTCAACGGTATAATATATAACAACCAATCACAGCGCAACATTCATTTTACCTCAGCAGTATAATATATAACCACCAATCACAGCGCAGCATTCATTTTACCTCAGCAATGTAATATATAGCAACCAATCACAGCACAGCTTTCATGTTACCTCAGCAGTATAAGAAATAGCAACCAATCACAGCGCAGCTTTCATGTTACCTCAGCAGTATAATATATAATAACCAATCACAGCACAGCTTTCATGTTACCTCAGCAGTATAATATATAATAACCAATCACAGCACAGCTTTCATGCTACCTCAGCAGTATAATATATAACAACCAATCACAGCGCAGCTTTCATGTTACCTCAGCAGTATAAGGAATAGCAACCAATCACAGCACAGCTTTCATGCTACCTCAGCAGTATAAGGAATAGCAACCGCAATTGTCTTGCCATACGTTCGTGTTGAACACGCATCCTGTTGCTCGTAATGCCTTTTTCTTTCTTGCTTGAGATGGAAATCGATTGGTCAATCTACATCTGGGGGGCATAACTGACGACGACGCTCGCACACGCGTCAGCTATCGTAGGATCGATGGACTATGCCATATATATATATATATATATATATATATATAGGGATATTAGCTCATATATTATTACCTGACCCTTGACCAGATTGACGCTGCCAACTACTGACCCATCTCTAACCAAACTACTTGAACGCCTGGTCTATTCCCGCCTCACATCCTTTCTCTCTGATAATTCTCTCCTTGAACCCCCACAGTCCAGCTTCTGCCCCTATTCTTGATCAAAATTGCCCTCACAAAAGTATCAAAGACTTGAGGACAGTCAAATCGAGGGGTGACTACTCTCTGCTAATATATGTTTGTAGCACCGCATAGGCCTACTCTCTAATTCTGGTAATGATTAGTATCCCCTATATTGGCCACAGTAGTAATAGTGACCCCCACAGTGACGTCAGTAGCAATATGGTCTCCAACATTGGCCTCTGTAGTAATAGTGTCCCCTATATTGGTCCCAATATTAATAGTGAACCCACAGTGGCCTTAGTAGTAATAACATCCTCTATATTGGCCCCAGTAATAATAGTGCTCCCCTGTGGCCGATATACAGCGGCCCCTTTGTTTGATGCTGCTGTGGGCAGAGTGTGTGCGCCCAGATGCCTCCTCCCTTCTACTCCCCACTGGCAGAACCAAGAAGTCTGAGAAGTAGGAACTTGGTTGCTCACACTGTCTTCTGTGTGTGCACCTGTAAGGCCTCATGGCCACGGCCGTATTGGTTAAAGGCTGTGGGTCTCCCTATATGACCAGTGTTTGCAAATGCGGGGTCTGCTGGCAGAGACCACATATGGCTGCGAGTATACTGCACCAATCTGGAGACAGCCATTTGTAAGATTACATTTTGCTGGGATTGAAGAAAGCATAAACTTGTTATGAAGACATAATAAACAAAACTTCATAGGGACTCAACTTAGTCTTACGATTGGACACAGTTCTGACTGAGTAGAGGGTTAATAAAATGAGTACCACTTATTTTCTATGACTTCTGATACACCATATATACAAATAATTAATTCAACAATTTCTTAGCCATAGTTTTGGTATTTTATTTTACAAGCCACATCTCCAGCTTTCCTCAGAAGAGGTCTATGCAAACCAACATAAACTCCAAAACACCTACCTCTGGTAGCTGTATGCAGTGAAACTACAGTCACTGAAACAGTAGCCTGGCCTTGTAGCAACAGCGAGGAGGCATTTTAACCAATTGGCCTGGACTGTGATAGGCGCATACCATGCAGTTCTGTACAAATCGGGTTGCAGCAGTGTTAAACTGTGGAGCAAGCCAAGCAGAAGACACTATAGCACACAGTACCTCCTTTGAGTGATGAGTTAGCCCATGGCTCAGGTGTGACATCATGCATTAGAGCATGCAGGATAAGTACAGGAGTATAACCTTCCTTCAAACCCTGTCACTGTTCTGTTCACTCCTCTCAGTGCCACTCTTCCTTTACTCCCTTTGAGGTCTGTTCCTGCAAATTAAGCAATAGAGAGATATCTACACCTGCTTTGGGTACAACCAAGTTAATGTTACATCAGTCAAGGGGAGTTGGGATGCTGCTCTGGCTGCTGTGTCTACTCTCTGATTCATTACAGCCTCAGGAATTGTCTCTTTGGTAAGGTAAAGGCAAAGGCCCCTGGTGCAAGCACTGAGTCATGACCGATTCCTAGCGTGACATCACATCAGACTGTTTTTGCCATTGCCTTCCCCAGTCATCTTTACCCCACAGCAAGCTAGGTACTCATTTTACTGACCTTGGAAGGATGGAAGGATGAGTCAAACTTGAGCCAGCTACCTGACCCAAGTGGGGATTGAACTCACAAACCTTCAGGCTGTGAGTGAGAGCTTAGGACTGCATTCTGCTGCCTTCACACTGCTTTTGCATTCTGGATTGGTTTTCCCAATGATCCAACAAAATTTCCACTGTGCCACAATGGTACAAAAGCAAATGCGATTCCAAAAGCGTACCTCAAATCGATGCAGATATTAACAGTCTTTCCTTCAGCCAGTCCATACACTTCAGTGAGTGCCATCAACTCCAGCTTCCTGAGCAGATGTCCCAAAAAGAGAGAAGGTTTTTCTTTTTCTACAATTACCAATTTTGGTTTCTGCTGCACAACCTGTTCTGTCTGTCCATTTTCATGATTTTCGGAACATCTACGAAAAACTCAAAATCCGCGCTAGTAATTGGTTCATCTTTAACATGCTTAAATCCAGTGATTTTATGCATGCTGCAGAAGAAACAATCAGGTATATTGCTCTCCTTTAAAGCGTAAGCTGGACAAGCACCAGCAGGACACCCCATGGAAAGCATTTTCTAGATCCACATCCGTAAAATGAGTGGCAGTAGGGGGCTAGCCTTTTTCTCCTGACTGGATATAGTGGACTATTACAAGGAGAAGTGGTTTCTTTTTATGCCCTGGCCTGTAGTAAGCCTTTTCTTTCAGCTTAACCAAGACAAGTGGGACCGAAAGCTTCCCGATATCTGTCTTGCTAGTCGCCACTAGCGTCTGTTGGACATGAGTAAGCTGGGCTATATCTGCAGGGGCCATGGACTTGTTAGCTTTTTCCAAGAAGACAAAAGCTTTTAACAAGCAAATTAAATGTTCACCTGACTCAGAACTGAGGGTAACCGTACTATCAGTTGAGAAGTGGATAGTGGCTTACAAAGGCATGTGTCACATCGGACCCAAACAGATTTACAAGTGCAGAGTCACTGACTAGGAATTGTGTTATAATTAGAGATGAGCGAACACCAAAATGTTCGGGTGTTCGTTATTCGTAACGAACTTCCCGTGATGCTCGAGGGTTCGTTTCGAACAACGAACCCCATTGAAGTCAATGGGCGACCAGAACATTTTTGTATTTCGCCGATGCTCGCTAAGGTTTTCATGTGTGAAAATCTGGGCAATTCAGGAAAGTGATGGGAATGACACAGTGACGGATAGGGCAGGCGAGGGGCTACATGTTGGGCTGCATCCTAAGTTCACAGGTCCCACTATTAAGCCACAATAGCGGCAAGAGTGGGCCCCCCCCCCTCCCAACAACTTTTACTTCTGAAAAGCGCTCATTAGCATGGCATACCTTTGCTAAGCACCACACTACCTCCAACAAAGCACAATCACTGCCTGCATGACACTCCACTGCCACTTCTCCTGAGTTACATGCTGCCCAACCGCACCCCCTCCCCCCCACAGCGCACACCAAACTGTCCCTGCGCAGCCTTCAGCTGCCCTCATGCCACACCACCCTCATGTCTATTTAGAAGTGCGTCTGCCACGACGAGGGACCGCAGGCACACACTGCACAGGGTTGGCACGGCTAGGTAGCGACCCTCTTTAATAGGGGCGGGGCGATAGCCCACAATGCTGTACAGAAGCAATGAGAAATACAATCCTGTGCCACCGCCATCAGGAGCTGCACACGTGGGCATAGCAATGGGGAACCTATGTGCCACACACTATTCATTCTGTCAAGGTGTCTGCATGCCCCAGTCAGACTGGTTATATGCACCTTAACAGTAACCGCGTTGGTGGTAATGTGGTGGTGACTGCGGACCTAGTACCACGGTTGTATTTTGTTGGTTTTCGGAATGTGGCCAGGATTAAGTGGGCCGTGGCGGGGGGATGGTGGGGGGGCTCTCTTGTAGTGTCGGTAAAGGTGAAATTCTTGGACTGCCACCAGACGAACCAATGCAAAGGCATTTGCCAACAATGTTTTCCCTGTTGGAGGAGGAGGGGGATGTTTTTGAGGCACTACGTGTCCTCTCCACGTGTCCGTGGTTATATGCACCTTAACAGTAACCGCGTTGGTGGTAATGTGGTGGTGACTGCGGACCTAGTACCACGGTTGTATTTTGTTGGTTTTCGGAATGTGGCCAGGATTAAGTGGGCCGTGGCGGGGGGATGGTGGGGGGGCTCTCTTGTAGTGTCGGTAAAGGTGAAATTCTTGGACTGCCACCAGACGAACCAATGCAAAGGCATTTGCCAACAATGTTTTCCCTGTTGGAGGAGGAGGGGGATGTTTTTGAGGCACTATGTGTCCTCTCCACGTGTCCGTGGTTATATGCACCTTAACAGTAACCGCGTTGGTGGTAATGTGGTGGTGACTGCGGACCTAGTACCACGGTTGTATTTTGTTGGTTTTCGGAATGTGGCCAGGATTAAGTGGGCCGTGGCGGGGGGATGGTGGGGGGGCTCTCTTGTAGTGTCGGTAAAGGTGAAATTCTTGGACTGCCACCAGACGAACCAATGCAAAGGCATTTGCCAACAATGTTTTCCCTGTTGGAGGAGGAGGGGGATGTTTTTGAGGCACTACGTGTCCTCTCCACGTGTCCGTGGTTATATGCACCTTAACAGTAACCGCGTTGGTGGTAATGTGGTGGTGACTGCGGACCTAGTACCACGGTTGTATTTTGTTGGTTTTCGGAATGTGGCCAGGATTAAGTGGGCCGTGGCGGGGGGATGGTGGGGGGGCTCTCTTGTAGTGTCGGTAAAGGTGAAATTCTTGGACTGCCACCAGACGAACCAATGCAAAGGCATTTGCCAACAATGTTTTCCCTGTTGGAGGAGGAGGGGGATGTTTTTGAGGCACTACGTGTCCTCTCCACGTGTCCGTTCCATGTAAGCAATAGTAGCACTCAAGACAGGCCCCAGTAACAATTCTGAAGCAGCAGTATAGCGGGAGCGCAGTCTTCGTTCCATGTAAGCAATAGTAGCACTCAAGACAGGCCCCAGTAACAATTCTGAAGCAGCAGTATAGCGGGAGCGCAGTCTTCGTTCCATGTAAGCAATAGTAGCACTCAAGACAGGCCCCAGTAACAATTCTGAAGCAGCAGTATAGCGGGAGCGCAGTCTTCGTTCCATGTAAGCAATAGTAGCACTCAAGACAGGCCCCAGTAACAATTCTGAAGCAGCAGTATAGCGGGAGCGCAGTCTTAGTTCCATTTCAGTAGCCTTAGTATAGCCAAGGCACAAGTGACATTTATGTAGCTAAAGTGTAGGCCAACCCCACACACCTTTCTGTACCATGAGTGCAGGCGAAGAACATAGAAATTACTATGATTACACTGTAGGTGAGGGCCCCAAAAAATTGGTGTACCAACAGTACTAATGTACCTCAGTAAAAATTGGCCATGCCCAACCAAGATGGCAGGTGAATCGCTTTGGTTAATGTGGCTTAAGTGGTAACTAGGCCTGGAGGCAGCCCAGTGTAACGAAAAATTGGTTCAAGTTAAAGTTCCAACGCTTTTAAGCTAATTGAAACTTATAAAAATTGTTCTGAAAAATTATTTGAGTGAGCCTTGTGGCCCTAAGAAAAATTGCCCGTTCAGCGTGATTACGTGAGGTTTCAGGAGGAGGAGCAGGAGGAGGAGGAGGAGGAATATTAGACACAGATTGATGAAGCAGAAATGTCCCCGTTTTGGATGGTGAGAGAGAACGTAGCTTCCATCCGCGGGTGCAGCCTACGTATTGCTTAGGTATCGCTGCTGTCCGCTGGTGGAGAACAGAAGTCTGGGGAAATCCAGCCTTTGTTCATCTTGATGAGTGTTAGCCTGTCGGCACTGTCGGTTGACAAGCGGCTACGCTTATCTGTGATGATTCCCCCAGCCGCACTAAACACCCTTTCCGACAAGACGCTAGCCGCAGGACAAGCAAGCACCTCAAGGGCATACAGGGCTAGTTCAGGCCACGTGTCCAGCTTCGACACCCAGTAGTTGTAGGGGGCAGAGGCGTCACCAAGGATGGTCGTGCGATCCGCTACGTACTCCCTCACCATCCTTTTGCAGTGCTCCCGCCGACTCAGCCGTGACTGGGGAGCGGTGACACAGTCTTGGTGGGGAGCCATAAAGCTGGCCAGGCCCTTAAAGACTGTTGCACTGCCTGGGATGTACATGCTGCTCGATCTACGCACATCCCCTGCAACATGGCCCTCGGAACTGCGCCTTCTGCCACTAGCGCTGTCGGCTGGGAATTTTACCATCAGCTTGTCCGCAAGGGTCCTGTGGTATAGCAACACTCTCGAACCCCTTTCCTCTTCGGGAATGAGAGTGGGCAGGTTCTCCTTATACCGTGGATCGAGCAGTGTGTACACCCAGTAATCCGTAGTGGCCAGAATGCGTGCAACGCGAGGGTCACGAGAAAGGCATCCTAACATGAAGTCAGCCATGTGTGCCAGGGTACCTGTACGCAACACATGGCTGTCTTCACTAGGAAGATCACTTTCAGGATCCTCCTCCTCCTCCTCCTCCTCCTCAGGCCATACACGCTGAAAGGATGACAGGCAATCAGCCGGTGTACCGTCAGCAGCGGCCCAAGCTGTCTCTTCCCCCTCCTCCTCATCCTCCTCATGCTCCTCCTCCTCCTCCTGTACGCGCTGAGAAATAGACAGGAGGGTGCCCTGACTATCCAGCGGCATACTGTCTTCCCCCGCCCCCGTTTCCGAGCGCAAAGCAGCTGCCTTTATGGTTTGCAGGGAATTTCTCAAGATGCATAGCAGAGGAATGGTGACGCTAATGATTGTAGCATCGCCGCTCACCACCTGGGTAGACTCCTCAAAATTACCAAGGACATGGCAGATGTCTGCCAACCAGGCCCACTCTTCTGAAAGGAATTGAGGAGGCTGACTCCCACTGCGCCGCCCATGTTGGAGTTGGTATTCGACTATAGCTCTACGCTGTTCATAGAGCCTGGCCAACATGTGGAGCGTAGAGTTCCACCGTGTGGGCACGTCGCACAGCAGTCGGTGCACTGGCAGCTTAAAGTGATGTTGCAGGGTGCGCAGGGTGGCAGCGTCCGTGTGGGACTTGCGGAAATGTGCGCAGAGCCGGCGCGCCTTTACGAGCAGGTCTGACAAGCGTGGGTAGCTTTTCAGAAAGCGCTGAACCACCAAATTAAAGACGTGGGCCAGGCATGGCACGTGCGTGAGGCTGCCGAGCTGCAGAGCCGCCACCAGGTTACGGCCGTTGTCACACACGACCATGCCCGGTTGGAGGCTCAGCGGCGCAAGCCAGCGGTCGGTCTGCTGTGTCAGACCCTGCAGCAGTTCGTGGGCCGTGTGCCTCTTATCGCCTAAGCTGAGTAGTTTCAGCACGGCCTGCTGACGCTTGCCCACCGCTGTGCTGCCACACCGCGCGACACCGACTGCTGGCGACATGCTGCTGCTAACACATCTTGATTGTGAGACAGAGGAGGAGGAGGAGGAGGAGGGTGCTTTAGTGGAGGAAGCATACACCTCCGCAGATACCAGCACCGAGCTGGGGCCCGCAATTCTGGGGGTGGGTAGGACGTGAGCGGTCCCAGGCTCTGACTCTGTCCCAGCCTCCACTAAATTCACCCAATGTGCCGTCAGGGAGATGTAGTGGCCCTGCCCGCCTGTGCTTGTCCACGTGTCCGTAGTTAAGTGGACCGTGGCAGTAACCGCGTTGGTGAGGGCGCGCACAATGTTGCGGGAGACGTGGTCGTGCAGGGCTGGGACGGCACATCGGGAAAAGTAGTGGCGACTGGGAACTGAGTAGCGCGGGGCCGCCGCCTCCATGATACTTTTGAAGGACTCCGTTTCCACAACCCTATACGGCAGCATCTCAAGGCTGATGAATTTTGCGATGCGGACGGTTAACGTTTGAGCGTGCGGGTGCGTGGCGGCGTACTTGCGCTTGCGCTCGAACACTTGCGCAAGCGACGGCTGAACGGTGCGCTGAACTACACTGCTGGATGGGGCCGAGGACAGCGGAGATGAGGGTGTGGGTGCAGGCCATGAGGCGGTAGTGCCTGTGTCCTGAGAGGGGGGTTGCATCTCAGTGGCAGGTTGGGGCACAGGGGGAGAGGCAGGGGTGCAAACCGGAGGCGGTGAACGGCCTTTGTCCCACCTTGCGGGGTGCTTGGCCATCATATGTCTGCGCATGGTGGTGGTGGTGAGGCTGTTGGTGTTGGCTCCCCGGCTGAGCTTTGCGCGACAAAGGTTGCACACCACTGTTCGTCGGTCGTCAGGCGTCTCTGTGAAAAACTGCCAGACCTTAGAGCACCTCGGCCTCCGCAGGGTGGCATGGCGCGAGTGGGCGCTTTGGGAAACACTTGGTGGATTATTCGGTCTGGCCCTGCCTCTACCCCTGGCCACTGCACTGCCTCTTGCAACCTGCCCTGCTGATGCCCTTGACTCCCCCTCTGAAGACCTGTCCTCCTGAGTAAGCGTTGCACACCAGGTGGGGTCAGTCACCTCATCGTCCTGCTGCTCTTCCTCCGAATCCTCTGTGCGCTGCTCCCTGGGACTTACTGCCCTTACTACTACCTCACTGCAAGACAACTGTGTCTGATCGTCATCGTCCTCCTGACCCACAGAAAGTTGTTGAGACAGTTGGCGGAAGTCCCCAGCCTCTTCCCCCGGACCCCGGGAACTTTCGAATGGTTGGGCATCAGTGACGATAAACTCCTCTGGTGGGAGAGGAACCGCTGC
This sequence comes from Eleutherodactylus coqui, assembly GCA_035609135.1. Taxonomy (NCBI): domain Eukaryota; kingdom Metazoa; phylum Chordata; class Amphibia; order Anura; family Eleutherodactylidae; genus Eleutherodactylus; species Eleutherodactylus coqui. The sequence goes on along the minus strand of CM069410.1, from coordinate 226,849,556 downwards.
TGCCCAATCTAAGCAGGGGCCCGAGAACAGTTCCTGGGAGTGCTCCCGCTCCTGAGCAGGTGTTATTGTAGTGGAGTGAGGAGGCTGGGAGGAAGGAGGAGCAGCAGACAGAGGATTCGGATTGGCAGCAGTGGACGGCGCAGAACTGCGGGTAGACGATAGGTTGCTCGAAGCACTTTCTGCCATCCAGGACAGGACCTGCTCACACTGCTCATTTTCTAATAACCGTCTCCCGCGTGGACCCATTAATTGGGCGATGAATGTGGGGACGCCAGAAACGTGCCTCTCTCCTAATCGCGCAGTAGTCGGCTGCGACACACCTGGATCAGGAGCTTGGCCTGTGCCCACACCCTGACTTGGCCCTCCGCGTCCTCGGCCGCGTCCACGTCCTCTAGGCCTACCCCTACCCCTCAGCATGCTGTATTACCAGTGATTTGATTTCACAGGCAGGAAATAAATTGGCGCAAGACTGCAGGCCAAATATAATTTTTGCCCTTTTTGGAAAACGAAAGGCCCCACTGCCTCTAGTGAATGAATTATCTAAGTTTAATAACTGTGCTGTGTCCCTGCTTATGTGTCACAGAACGTGAGGGTAGCAGAGTTATTATAACTCTTGGAGAGCAGGTATTTTTTTCCCAATTAAGGAAAGCAAATGGCGAAGCCAGCAGTAAAGCGTAGCTGGGTGCGTATGATTTAGCACTGTTCTTCACGCAGCTCACACGTCTCCACCGCCCGTAAGGACGGACAGAGGCTGGACAAATAGATTTGTTTTCAGTTTTTTCCCACCAACAGGCAGCACTGCGTATATTCAATGAACATGAGAAGTTTAATAACTGTGCTGTGTCCCTGCTTATGTGTCACAGAACGTGAGGGTAGCAGAGTTATTATAACTCTGGCAGAGCAGGTATTTTTTTCCCAATTAAGGAAAGCAAATGGCGAAGCCAGCAGTAAAGCGTAGCTGGGTGCGTATGATTTAGCACTGTTCTTCACGCAGCTCACACGTCTCCACCGCCCGTAAGGACGGACAGAGGCTGGACAAATAGATTTGTTTTCAGTTTTTTCCCACCAACAGGCAGCACTGCGTATATTCAATGAACATGAGAAGTTTAATAACTGTGCTGTGTCCCTGCTTATGTGTCACAGAACGTGAGGGTAGCAGAGTTATTATAACTCTGGCAGAGCAGGTATTTTTTTTCCCAATTAAGGAAAGCAAATGGCGAAGCCAGCAATAAAGCGTAGCTGGGTGCGTATGATTTAGCAATGTTTTTCACGCAGCTCACACGTCTCCACAGGCGTAAGGACGGACAGAGGCTGGACAAATAGATTTGTTTTCAGTTTTTTCCCACCAACAGGCAGCACTGCGTATATTCAATGAACATGAGAAGTTTAATAACTGTGCTGTGTCCCTGCTTATGTGTCACAGAACGTGAGGGTAGCAGAGTTATTATAACTCTGGCAGAGCAGGTATTTTTTTCCCAATTAAGGAAAGCAAATGGCGAAGCCAGCAGTAAAGCGTAGCTGGGTGCGTCTGATTTAGCAATGTTTTTCACGCAGCTCACACGTCTCCACAGGCGTAAGGACGGACAGAGGCTGGACAAATAGATTTGTTTTCAGTTTTTTCCCACCAACAGGCAGCACTGCGTATATTCTATGAATAATAACTGTGTTGTGGCCCTGCCTATACAATTCTTTCCCTGCAGTATCAATGGAGGGTGGAATGCTCTGCAGAGGCGATTTTGAGAAGCCCAAAAAAAATGCAGCACAGCTAACAGCAGCCTGGACAGTACTGCACACGGATAAATATGGCCCTAGAAAGGACCGTTGAGGTTCTTGAAGGCTACACTCACTCCTAACACTCTCCCTGCCTATGCAGCACTTCTGTCCCTAATGCCAGGTGCAACGGTCTGCAGAGGCGATTTTGAGAAAAAAAAAAATCCCACTGCTAACAGCAGCCAACACACAGCTATCAGTGGCCCTAATAAGGACCTTTGGGGGGTCTTGAAGCCTACACTAACTACCAATTCTTTCCCTACAGCAGCTCCGGTATAAACAGCACTGTCCCTCATCTAACTCACACCGCATCTGAGGCGAGCCGCGGGAGGGGCCGACTTTTATATTAGGCGAACACCTGATCTCGCCAGCCACTCACAGCAGGGGGGTGGTATAGGGCTTAAACGTTGCAGGGGGAAGTTGTAATGCCTTCCCTGTCTTTCAATTGGCCAGAAAAGCGCACTAACGTCTCAGGGAAGGAAGTGAAAGTAACCAGAACACCGCATGGTGTTCGTTACGAATAACGAACATCCCGAACACCCTAATATTCGCACGAATATCAAGCTCGGACGAACGCGTTCGCTCATCTCTAGTTATAATCTTATGCGTCAATATACGCATTAGGAATAGGAGCTTAAATATGACTTCTAGTTTCACTTTCCTGTATTCCAGGCAATCACAGTCTTGAGATTCAGTTACATAGTCTGCCTCACCTTCCCCTTTCCAAATTCAGCAGAAGGAATGAAGTTGTATTTAGAACTACTGAGATTGTAATGTGAGGGTGCTGGCAGGGCAGTATCATACTTAGTGAATCTGGTACCTGAAGGATTTTAAATTTGTACTTAAGGCTGAATTTTGATGCCTACATGAGAGACCATGTCAGTAAGCCACCCACAACTCCTCTGGTACCTGCATAAAAGTTAGTTTCAGATAGGGGAAGAATTTAGAGTTAGTAACCATACTGCACAAATGGTGGTTAACTGCTGGTTCATTATTACCTCTAAAACTCACGTGGGGTATACTTGTTTCTGCTTGTATCACTGAAAATATATCTGCCATAATAGGTTGACAGGGCAGGTCTGTAACATCATAAGTCTACCCACATTGGAAATGTGATTGTGTTTGTAAAACACTCATCTCAAATACATAATTATCTCATTTTAGCATCATACTTCAATAGTATTCAAATACATAGAAACAATTGTAGCGTCTTCCAACGACCAAACTCAGGAATTCAGACAGAACTCAGGGAGGGATAAACAACTTCAAAAGGGATTTATCAAACACCCAATGCACCCTCCAAGAAATAAAATGCGGCGCAAGCTTTACCGAGGTGAGCTTCAATTTTAAATTCTTCGTGGACAGATAGACCTTCTGACCGACCTCAAATGCCTCCGACACAGTGGACCTTTTACAACTACGTAGTTGCATACGACCACTTGCTTCCTCCAGATTCTTGTGCACACCATTTCAGACCTCCCTCAACTCACTAGTAATAACATCAACAGCGGGACTAACTGTAGGTACTGGAATGGAAGTCAGGAACCGGGGATGCCGAACGAACACATAGAAGAAAGGTGACACCCCCGTCGCAGAACTGATACAATAATTTTTGGCGAATGACCCTCTTACCCACAAAAAGACGCAAGTATTGTACTAGGTCTTGATTTTTACGTTCCGTTTGCTCATTTGTCTGCGGATGAAATGCTGATGAGAAAGACAGAGATGTTCCCAAGTTTTTACAGAAGGCCCTCCAAAATCGGGCCACAAATTGCATCCCCTGATCCGAAACTATATTAACTGGTCTTCTGTGCAATCTTATAATCTCTCTAATGAAAATCTTCATTAATTCAGTGGCAGACAGAAATTTTTCCAAAGCATCAAAATGAGCCATTTTCGAGAACCTGTCAACAACTACCAAAATGGTGGAACAACCTTGTGACAGAGGCAGGTCAGTGACAAAATCCATGGACACGTGCGATCAAGGACTACCAGGTACTGACAGCAGCAATAACAGTCCCTCAGGGCTCTTACGGCGATTCTTACCACGTGCACAAGCTGAACACCGATTTACAAACTCCCAGACCTCCCGTACCATGCCGGGCCACCAGTAGAATCACTGTTTTGTTGATATTCCTGAAGCTGAGCCGGAAGGTTCCGTGTCAGGGCTGCCACTGCGACACCGGGTGGGAAGATGCCTTCTAGACAAGAGTCCTTAAGCTCCGGAGTCCCGAAACTGCAGGAGAGGGTATCAGCTTTCACATTTTTATCTCCCAGCAGATACGTGACTGTAAAATTGAATCTCGAGAAAGAAAAGCGCCCACCTGGCTTACCGTGCATTGAGACGCTTAGCATTCTCAAGATACACTAAGTTCTTGTGATCAGTGAAGACTGTCACCTCGAGACGAGCCCCCTCCAGAAGATGACGCCATTCCTCAAATGCCCATTTTATTGCCAACAGTTCCCTGTTCCCAACATCGTAGTTGCACTTGGCACTACTGAATTTACAGGAAAAGAAGGCACATGGACTATACCCTGAACAACCCTCCAATTCCTGGGAGAGAACTGCCCCCACCCCAACCTCCAAAGCGTCTGCCTCCACGAAAAAGGGCTTCTGAGGGTCTGGCTGGGCAAGCACCGGCGCGGTGGAAACAGCCCTCTTAAGTTGCTCAAACGCCTCTGAAGCTTCCAGGGACCACGACATCTCATCGGCTTCTTTTTTCGTGAGATCAGTCAGCGGTTGTGCAGTCACTGACAAATTTCTGATAAATTTTCTGTAAAAGTTTGCAAACCCAACAAAACGCTGAAGAGCCTTCAAATTATCTGGTTTAGCGTAACAGTAACGATATACCCAAGAAATGACACTCGTTTGACCCCAAATGAGCACTTCTCCAATCTAACATACAATTGGTACTCCCGTAGCTGCTCTAACACTAAATGGAGATGTCTGACATGCGTGTCCCAATCCGGCGAGTACACCAAAATGTCGTCCAAAAAGACAACCCCAAAAACCCCTAGATAATCGTTAAATACGGCGTTCATAACCCCCTGAAAAACCACAGGGGCACTGCATAACTCGAAGGGCATAACCAGACACTCGAAGTGCCCCAATTGTAAAAACATTGTTAGATGAGCCTTTTGGACTGCAGAAAAATTGGCAGTTCAGCGCGATGACGTGTTGTTTCTGGAGGAGTAGCAGGAAGAGGTCTAATATCAGAGACAGATTGACAAAGCTAAATGCTCCATTTTTCCGGTGCTTGAGAAGAGTGCTTTTATCTGCGGTTGCAGCGAAAAGAATCTTTAGGTTCCGCTGCTCTCCGCCGGTGGAGAAGGGAAGTCTGGGGAAATCCAGGCTTTGTTCATCTTTATGAGTGTAAGCATGTCGGCACTGGCAGTTGACAGGTGGGCACGCTCGTCCGTGATGATTCCCCCAGCTACACTAAACACCCTCTCTGACAAGACGCTAGCGGCAGGCCAAGCCAGCACCTCCAGGGCATACAGCGCAAGTTCGTGCCACGTGTCCAGCTTTGATACCCAATAGTTGTATGGAGCAGAGGCATCACGGAGGACGGTGGTACGATCAGCTACGTACTCAATTACCATCTTTTTACAGTGCTCCCTCCGACTCAGTCTTGACTGGGGAGTGGTGACACAGTCTTGCTGGGGAGCCATAAAGGTGGCAAAGGCCTTGGAGAGTGTTCCCCTGCCTGCACTGAACATGCTGCCTGATCTCCGCGCCTCCCTAGCTTCTTGGCCCTTGGAACTGCGCTTTCTGCCGCTAGCGCTGTCAGTAGGAAGTTTAGCATCACTTTTTCCACCAGGGCCCTGTGGTATTGCATCACTTTCGTACCCCTTTTCTCTTTGTGATTGAGAGTGGAAAGGTTCTCCTTGTAACGTGGGTCGAGAAGGGTGTACACCCAGTAATCCGTGTTGGCCAGAATGCGTCTAACGCGAGGGTCACGAGAAAGGCAGCCTAACATGAAGTCAGCCATGTGTGCCAGGGTGCCAGTTCGCAAGGCATGGCTGTCCTCGCTAGCAAGATGACTTTCAGGATCCTCCTCATCCTCCTCCTCCTCCACAGCCCATACATGCTGAACAGATGAGAGGCAAGCAGCATGGGTACCCTCTGCAGTGTGCCTAGCTGTCTCTTCCCCCTCCTCCTCCTCCTCCTACTCCTCCTCCAAAACGCACTGAGATATAGACATGAGGGTGGTCTGGCTATCAAGCGACATACTGTCATCCCCCGTCTCCTGCTCCAACCACAAAGCGTCGGCCTTTATGCCTTGCAGCGAACTTCTCAGCAAGCATAGTAGCGGGATGGTAACGCTAATGATTGCAGCGTCGCCGCTCACCATCTGAGTAGACTCCTCAAAGTTTCTGAGGACCTGGCAGATGTCTGCCATCCAGGCCCACTCCTTGGTAAAGAATTGGGGAGACTGACTACCACTACGCCGCCCATGTTGGAGTTGGTATTCTACTATTGCTCTACGCTGCTCATAGTGCCTGGCCAACATGTCTAGCGTAGAATTCCACCGTGTGGGCACGTCACACAGCAGTCGGCGCTCTGGTAGATTAAACCAATGTTGCAGGGTCCTCAGGGTGGCAGCGTCCGTGGTGGATTTGCAGAAATGTGCGCTGACGTGGCGCACCTTGCCGAGCAGGTCAGATAAGTGCGGGTAGTTTTTCAGAAACCGCTGAACCACCAGATTGAAGACGTGGGCCAGGCATGGCACGTGTGTGAGGCTGCCGAGCTGCCGAGCCGCCACCAGGTTACGGCCGTTGTCACACACGACCATGCCCGGTTGGGGGCTCAGCGGCGAAAGCCAGAGGTCGGTCTGCTCTGTCAGACCCTGCAACAGTTCAGGGGCCGTGTGCCTCTTGTCACCTAGGCTGAGGAGTTTCAGCGCAGCCTGCTAACGCTTGCCCACCGCTGTGCTGCTGCACCGCACCACACTGACTGCTGGTGACGTGCTGCTCACATTTTTTAATTGAGAGGTAGAGGTTGCATAGGAGGAGGTAGAGGGGGAGGGTTTAGAGGAGGTGGCATAGACCACCGCAGAAACCAGAACCGAGGAAGGACTCGCTATTCTGGGGGTGGGTAGGACGTGTGCGGTCCCAGACTCTGACTCGGTCCCAGCCTCCACCAAATTCACCCAATGTGCCGTCAGGGAGATACAGTGGCCCTGCCTGCCAGTACTTGTCCACGTGTCCGTGGTTAAGTAATAATCTTTATTTGTATAGCGCCAACTTATTCCGCAGCGCTTAAGTGGACCTTCCCAGTAACCGCGTTGGTGAGGGCACGATTGATGTTGTGGGAGACGTGTTGGTGTAGGGCTGGGACAGCACACCAGGAAAAATAGTGGCGACTGGGGACCGAGTAGCGTGGGACCACCGCTGCCATCATGTTTTTCAAAGCCTCCGTTTCCACAAGCCGGTACGGCAGCATCTCCAGGCTGATTAATTTGGCAATGCGCATGTTTAAAGCTTGAGCATGCGGGTGCGTGGCGGCATATTTGCGCTTTCACTCCAACGTTTGCGCTAGCGACAGCTGGATGCTGCGCTGAGAGATATTGCTGGATGGGGTCGAGGACAGCTGAGGTGAGGGTGTGGGTGCAGGCCGGGAGGCGCTCGTGCCTGTCTCCTGAGAGGGGGGTTGGATCTGAGTGGCAGGTTGGGGCACAGGGAGAGAGGCAGTGGTGCGACCTGGAGGCGGTGAACGACCTTCGTCCCACCTTGTGGGGTGCTTGGCCATCATATGCCTACGCATGCTGGTGGTGGTGAGGCTGATAGTGGTGGCTCCCCGGCTGATCTTGGTGCGTCACAGGTTGCACATCACTGTTCGTCGGTGGTCCATGCTCTCACTGAAAAACATCCACACCTTTGAACGCCTAGGCCTCAGCACGGTGGCTTGGCGCGAGGGGGTGCTTTGGGAAACAATTGGGGGATTCTTCGCTCTGGCCCTGCCTCTACCCCTGGCCACCCCACTGCCTCTTCCAACCTGTTCTGCTGCTGCACTTGCCTCCCCCTCTGAAGACCTGTCCTCAGTTGGCTTAGCAAACCAGGTGGGGTCAGTCAACTCATCATCCAGCGGCTCTTCCTCCAAATCCTCTGTGCACTCCTCCCTCGGACTTACTGCCCTTACTACTACCTCACTGATAGACAACTGTGTCTCATCATCATCGTCCTCCTCACCCACTGAAAGCTCTTGAGACAGTTGCCGTAAGTCCCCAGCCTCATCACCCGGACTCCGGGAACTTTCCAAAGGTTGGGCATCGGTCACGACAAACTCCTCAGGTGAGAGAGGAACCATTTTTTCCCAATCAAGGCAGGGACCCGAGAACAGTTCCTGGGAGTCTGCCTGCTCATCAGAATGGCTCATTTTCATGGAGTGAGGAGGCTCGGAGGAAGGAGCAGCAGCAGCGAGAGGATTCAGAGTTGCAGCAGTGGATGGCGTAGAAGACTGGGTGGTCGATACATTGCTGGATGCATTTTCTGCTATCCACGACAGGACCTGCTCACACTGCTCTGTTTGTAATAAAGGTCTACCACGTGGACCCATAAACTGTGATATGAAGCTGGGGAGCCCAGAAACTTGCCTCTCTTCTAATCCCGCAGCAGCCGGCTGTGATTCACCTGGACCAGGAACTTGGCCTGTGCCCACACCCTCACATGGACCTCCGCGTCCTCGCCCGCGTCCACGACCAGGTCCTCGAGCCCTACCCCTACCTCTCAGCATGGTGGATTACGAACAGAGCAGACACAGAGCGGTGTAAATAATTATGAAATTATTTTTGTACACTTTCACGCTGAACGCGCAAATCTTCAAAGTGGAAAAAAGTCTTTCCGCGCTCCTGCTGTAGCTCCTCTTAAAATAAAATGAACTGTCGTAGCAGACAGTCTTTATATAAATTAATAATAAATGTATTTCCAGATAAAAAGATTGCATGCAAGTGGAAGTCTTGCAGCAATGATTATACAACGCGTTTCGGCGTTCTAAGACGCCTTTCTCAAGTATACAGATAGATTAGAATACAACCTTTAAATAGCATGTCTTACCTTTTGGAGGTGGGAGTTGCAGGTGCATGGCGCGTGCCTCCGTATCGTGTCGTTCATTTTATTTTAAGAGGAGCTACAGCAGGAGCGCGGAAAGAATTTTTTCCACTTTGAAGATTTGCTAGTTTTAACCCATTGAGGGAAGTTTTCTCTCTCGGGGATTGTTTCATTCCGGCGGCTCTCCTTCCCCATTGAAGGATACCTGGAGTCTCTTCGTATATTACTACATACTCGGACCACAGGTGCAGCGGTTCAACGGTTTACGGGAACCCTGCTGTGCACCAGGTGAGTTACTCCCATTATTTATTATATGGTGGCGCGGATCGTTACTCCGAATTCACGCTGAACGTGGTATTGTAACGCTAACTCCAGGCAGAAACAAAGAATACGGAAGGCTGCAAACAGAAACAGGCCTAGCTCTGCAATAGTAATGCACTACAACTCCCACTAGACACCCTGTAAATTTCAGACGGTCAGAGGTCGCCCAACGATGGAACTTTTTTTTTTTTTTTGAAAAAGAGTACAGGCTATATAGTGTGTATATGACTTTTCCTCTATCACTGGCTGCGCCCGTACGCTGTGCGTTAAGTTCACTGCAGACACAGACCGGTGCAAAAAATTATGGAACTATTGGCATACAGTTTGAGGCTGACAGCGGTATTGTAACGCAAACTGCAGCCAGAAAAAAATTATATGGAAGGCTGCAAACAGGCCTAGCTGTGCCATAGTGATGCACAGCAACTCCCACCAGCCCCCCAGTAAATTTCAGACGGTCAGAGGTCGCCCAACGAAGGAGCCTTTTTAAAAAAAATTTTGAAAAAGAATACAGGCTATATAGCGTGTATATGACTTTCTCTCTATCAGTGGCTGTGGCCGTATGCTGCACGTTACGTTCACTGCAGACACAGACTGGTGTAAAAAATTATGGAATTATTGGCGTACAGTTTGACGCTGAGAGCCGTATTGTAACGCAAACTGCAACCATAAAAAAATTATCAGGAAGGCTGCAAAAAGGGCTGGCTGTTCAATAGTGATGCACTACAACTCCCACCAGACACCCTGTAAAATGCAGACAGTCAGAGGTAGCCCTAAGAAGGACCATTGGGGTTCTTGTAGACAGGATCCTACACTACCACTGTCCCTGTCTCAGCACCACTTTCCCTATACTCTGTATTACAGACTGCAGACTTGGAACGCTGTAGCTATAATATCCTGCACAGCCCGAGACGAAGAAAAAAATTTGGTGCAAAACTGCTCCCAGTAGCCACAACAGTAATGCACATGTTCAGATGTGGCCCTAAGAAGGACCGTTGGGGTTCTTGTAGACAGGATCCCACACTAACACTCTCCTTATAGCAGCAGCAGCACTTTCCCTATGCTCTCCCAGTGTGTGTCGCGGGCGGGACCGCTTTAAGTACTCAGCAGTCACTTGATCTCGCCAGCCACTCACTGCAGGGGGGGGGTGGGATAGGACTGGCACGTCACAGGAGGAAGTGGTATTGCCTTCCCTGCATGTCAATTGGCTAAAAAATGGCGCTAAACATGCAGGGAAGGATATGGAATTGACTCGAGTATCGCGTGGTGCTCGTCTCGAGTAACGAGCATCTCGAACACCCTAATGCTCGAACGAGCATCAAGCTCGGACGAGTGTGCTCGCTCATGTCTAGTTGTGACTCCTTTACTTTTCCTGTTTAGGACCTTACTTATCCTATTTAGGAACTAAAGAATGCTTGTACGTAATTTCACACTTCTACGACACCAAGAAGTCACATTATATAGGGGTGCACTTAATTTTACACTTACGATTGAATAATCCAGTTGTGACTTCTTCACTTTTACTATTTAGGAGCTAAATAATGGTCCTGCCAAATTTAATGTTTGTAGGACACCTGGAAGTTAGAGAACTAGATTAGGAACATTACACAGCAGTGCCAATACTTGTGCACTTAACATTGAATAATCAAGTTGTGGCCCCTTTACTTTTGTGTTTAGGACCTAAAGGATACTGCTGCCAAATTTCATGGTTGTACGGCACTGGGAAGTTAAAGTGTTTGATTAGGTACATTGCATAGGGGTGCTAATACCTTTGCAATTAGCATTGAATTTTCAATTTTATTTTTCCCAATTAGGACCTAAATAATGGTTGTGCCAAATTTCATGTTTGTACGACACTGGGAAGTTAGAGAATTAGATTAGGTGTATTACATAGATGTGCCAATACTTTTGCACTTAGCATTGAATAATTGAGTTGGGACCCCTTTACTTTTCCTGTTTAGGACCTTATTTATCCTATTTAGGAACTAAAGAATGCTTGTGCAAAATTTCACGCTTGTACGACACCGGAAAGTTATATTACATGGGGGTGTACCTTCATTTGCAATTAGCCTTAAATAATAGAGTTGTGCCAAATCTTGTTTTTGTATGACACTGGGAATTTACATTATAGAGGGGTGTCAATAATTGTGCACTTGGCATTGAATAATCAAGTTGTGACCCCTTTACTTTTCCTATTTAGGATCTAAAGAATGGTCGTATCAAATTTCATGTTTGTACAACACTGGGATGTTAGAGAATTTAATTAGGTACATTACATAGGGGTGCCAATACTTTTGCACTTATCATTGAATTTTTAAGTTTTGACCTCTTTACTTTTTCTAGTTAGGACTTAAAAAATGGTTGTGCAAAGTTTCACGTTTGTACGACACCAGGAAATGACATTACATAGGGGTGCCAATACATTTGCACTTAACATTGAATAATCAAGTTGTGACCCCTTTACTTTTCCTATTTAGAACCTAAAGAATTGTTGCGCCAAATGTCATGTTTGTACATCAGGAAGTTAGAGAATTTGTGGCAAGTCAGTCAGTCAGTAAGTGAGGGTTTTCACCTTTATGTATATAGATGTAAATGTATTGATTGTACTGCCTTCTTTTAACTCTATCCAGTAATATATTATTATCACTGTGTTCCTTTTCTAGAGCTGTTCATGATTCCAACAATAAATGTGACCTTGAACTTAGTTTTTGCAAATGATAACCTGACCCTAACATGTGAGACACGTCTCCCTCCTGCCAGACAGAACAGACAACTACGATCTGCTTTCTACAGAGAAGGACGGATTGTTCAGGACTTCAGTATAAATGATATCTATGAAGTCTACAATGTTCAGCTGGAGCATTCTGGGAAATATTCATGTGAGGTAGAAACTACAGATGGCCGAGTGAGGAAGAGAAGTGCAGAGCGATTACTGCAGATACAAGGTGAGGATGGACGCTGGTGATGTCTTCTACATGTGAGATCTTCTTTCTCCCCCTGGAGTTTTAGGCAAAGTGTAAGATCCCTCTGTATGATTTATTTCCCATCTGTCTCTTTCATTTATAGAGACCTTCTCACACCCAAATATTACTGTGACCAGTGAATTGTATGAAGGGGATCCGATGACCCTGACGTGATTCAACTCTTAGTCCACACATTTATCATACAGGATTGCAGTTTGCATTCTACAGAGATGGACAGGAGATTCAGGGATTCAATCTGTCTAATAAGTATGTAGTTCATTCTGTTCAGCTGATGGATTCTGGGAATTATACGAGTGAAGTAAAAATCTCAAGTAACACTGCAGTGAGGAGAAGTTATGGGATTTACATTCACATACAAGGTAGGCAAGCAGAATGTAAAAAGAAATGGAGTATGCACATTGTCCATTATGGAACCATCCAGGAGCCCTCACCTAGAGAAATGTTCATGAATTAATAGAAAAAGATTTAGTAATTACTGCATAACTTCATTAAAGGGGTTGTCCCGCGCCGAAACGGCTTTTTTTTTTTTTCAATAGGCCCCCCGTTCAGCGCGAGACAAACACAAGGGATCGGTTAAAAAAAAAAAAAAAGTTTAGTACTTACCCGAATCCCCCTCTGCAGCGACTTCTTACTTACCTTAACAAGATGACCGCCGGGATCTTCACCCACGATGCACCGCGGGTCTTCTCCCATGGTGCACCGTGGGCTCTGTGCGGTCCATTGCCGATTCCAGCCTCCTGAGCTGAGCAATGCGATGACGCTTAGAAGGGGGCGGAGCCAGAATGCCGCTCGTGCCGAGACCCAAGAGAAGGGAGAAGACCCTTCTGCGCAAGCGCGTCTAATCGGGAGATTAGACGCTGAAATTAGACGGCACCATGGAGACGGGGACGCCAGCAACGGAGGGGGTAAGTGAATAACTTCTGTATGGCTCATATTTAATGCACGATGTATATTACAAAGTGCATTAATATGGCCATACAGAAGTGCTTACCCCCACTTGCTTTCTCGGGACAACCCCTTTAAATATTAGAAGCCACATAATTACTGCTTTATTTCCCTCCTTATTAAGCACATGAGCTCCTGATGTATTACCCTTATGATGTTATTGGTGTGCGGGTGAGAAAATTTTTACTGTTAGTGCTATTCATCTTGATCGGCCAGACAATAAAATTGACTCGATTTTTGTTAAATTAAGTTGGGTAAGTCTCTCTCCCAATTTTTGCAAAAATCGTGCGAAAGTCGAAGTTCCCTAAATGCCTGCTACTGAGATTAGGAAGAAGCCAATCAGAATCCAGAACACCTTGCTGATGTCAACAAATGTGTCCTCCATCTTGCATATGGGCAGCAATTTCATTAGTTGCCTGTATCAAATTACCCAGCCATATATAACATAGGCACAGTATAACCAGCTGACATTTTACAGCTTAGCACAGGACACAGAAGTTGTACCACATTTATATTACACATGGTCTGTTGTTAGGGACAGATATTCTACAGAGAATATATAGCTGCTGGACTGAAAGCTATTTTACCAGGATTGTATTGTACCACCTGCTCAGTGCAGGATTCACTAAATCATCCCAGACAGATATCTGTCCAGCCTCTGTTTGAAGACTTCTATGGAAGGAGAACTCACCACTTCCTGTGGTAACCTGTTCCACTCATTGATCACTCTCACTGTCTAATGTTTTTTTGGGTCTCCTCCCTTTCAGTTTCATCCCATTGCTTCTAGTCTTTCCTTGTGCAAATGAGAATAGGGCTGATCCCTCTGCACTGTGATGGCCCTTCAGATAGACGGCTATTAAGTCTCCTCTCAGCCTTCTTTTTTTTTGCATTCCCCAAACCTTTAACCATCCTGGTAACTCTTCTCTGAGTAACGCATTTTGAAGTTTATAAAAAAAAAACACAAACAAGAAAGAAGTGAATACATGCAGTGCGTGTCAGTGGCCTCAGACATTGCACAGTCACAAGTCCGGCCACTACAAATTATTTGCATGACTGAAGAAGAGAGTAGGTCAATGCAAACTGTTAGCCCACCACAGGATATATCTATTCAGGGGCACTGGCGTACCGTGAGGGGTCGCATAGGTCGCAATTGTGACACGGCTCCTGCATTGAGGGAGCCCAGAGGCCCCGCCATATTCAAAATGCACAGTGTGTGCATTACTGGCACAGTCGGCCGCGTGATTGCTGCGGCTGACAGTGTATTTGTTGCAGGAGGGGGTGGGAGAGAAGAGGAAGGAGGTGGGAAGCAGCACCGCAGGTTGGCCCTCGCAGAGGGGAGGATTTTTACACATGAAGTCGACAGCCAATTATAGACTGCAGACTCCCACGGTGTGCGGCCCTCTCACTAGTAGGCTGCAGCTGTGAGTCGTCACAGCTGCAGTTTATCATGTCACTGCCAGCCAGTGATTACCAGGGGGAGGGGCTAGTGCAGCTCTACTCACCTCCGCAGCGATGGATGCACAGCCGGTAAATGAAAGTGCAGGAGGACCTTTGGTTACAGATCACATGAGCCGCTTCCGGCCATGTGATCAAGGTCCTAGGCTTTCATTTACAGGATGCCCAGACATCACTACAGGGGTGAGTAGGGAAGGAATTGTAATTATGTATGTATAGCTGGTATAAGTTATACCAGCTGTACATATATATTTATATAGAGGAGATACACAGGTTATACCAGCATGGGACATACCACTATATACAGGGGGATATACATCTCCTGTATATAGTGATATGGACCATGTTGGAATAACCTGTGTATCTCCTGTATATAATTATATATGTACAGCTGGTATAACCTGGGTATATACTGTATACAATTATATATGTACAGCTGGTATAACCTGGGTATATACTGTATACAATTATATATGTACAGCTGGTATAACCTGGGTATATACTGCATATTTGAACACTTTACACACACCTGAAAAACTCATCAGAAACCTGCATGCAGTTTAAAATAACTCATGTATCGTTTGAATCCACATGCGGTTGTTAATAGTGCATGCAGTTATGGATGTGATTTTAATTGTGGTTCAAAAATGCAACAAAATCCATGAACACAGTCTTAGGCCGGCTGCACACAACTGGGTCTTAAGCCGACAGTGGAATCCAACCCTGAGCCCTGCTGGCATCCGCACGTACCTGTAATTTTTTTTTCTGTACTGCCGATGGCGAGCCATTAGACTTGCGCAGTACAGTTTTTTGTTGTTTTTTTTAATCACTGACTTTCCAGCGCCGTCGCCAGGAGATGACGTGGGTGCTCGAGACTATTCCGCAATGTCAGGACACTGGGTCGGACAGCTTACATTGAGTTCAATGGAGGCCGTCCGTGCAGAATCTGCACTAAAATAGAGCATGCTGGGATTTTTCCTCCGTTAGCGGAAATTCACAATTGATTTCTGCTCGTGTAAAGGAAAAAACGCTTTTCCATAGCATGCTATGGGCGGTACATGCTGCAGTACCGTAGGGGTATGCCTGCTCCATAGTCTGCAATGCAAATCTGTCCGTGTGCAGCCGGCCTTAGGCTAATTTGACACGGGTGAGTCTGATATTGGGCTGTGAAACTCTGCCCCATATCACACTCGCCAACATGTGCTGTCCACACGGATGTGCGTGTTTTTTGTGTTGAAACCAGCTCGCATCACATCATCATATTTTCATGCGATGCAGAGAAAGAAAAATCGCTCATGTGTATGATTGCATTCAAAAGAATGGGGTTCATATTCATGCGCGATTTATGTGTCTTAGAACGTACGTGTGAAAGCAGCCTAAGACGGTTACCAACAGATTTTTATATAGTCCAGGAAATGAGTCCTATTGAGAGCTTATGCCAAGGGACTAGATCATATATATAAATTAGCAAGGTTTAGGTATAGGTATGGGTACAGATGGAGGGGGGGGGGGGGGGGCAGCTGAAATTTTGCACCCAGGCCCTTGAGCCTTTAGGTTTGCCCTTGATCAGGGGGGTGCAGAAATAAAAGTGCCAGTTCCTGGTGCCCACTGTTACATAGAATCTACTCAAGAGGAAAAGGACGATGAAGAGGGAGAGGAGGTGAAAGAGAATGAAGTGCTCGATCTAACATGGAGAAGCAGGGAGAGTCATACTAGCAGCTTGCAGAGGAAGGAGGACGTTGCAATGCAACACCATGACAAGACAGTAGGGTGTTGCCAAAAACAAAAGGGCATAGCCAACACCCTCAGATACTTCTAGTCACAACAGCAGCATCAGACCTACAGCTAGGTCTGCCCACAGTATTTGTGCAGACTGGGCATTCTTTGAAACTGCAGGTGATGACAGAAGAGCGGTCATCTGTAAGATCTGCGGTAAATATTTAAAACATGGCAATAATGTGAACAACCTCCTCAACACAATGAGTTTGAACATGCACATTAACTCCCACCAGCTGCCTTGGAGAGCCCATCTGGGCAAGAGGGCAAATAATCTGCCTCATCCTGCTCCCTCTTCCGCTGCTATAGCTTCCTCTTCCTCCATTTCTCTCCATGTTCATGCAGTAGCCTCTGAGCACAGAAAGGCAGTTTTGTGTAGGGCAGCAGTATGCCTGCTTCAGTTCTATACTTAGCAATTGATGATCAGGCAGCAGGCTTCAGAGCTAGGGGTGGGAAATGGAGAGCAGAAACAGAGCCGCCACCATCACCATCAGCATTCTCCAACATCTACCCCATATTTCAGCATGTCCCAAGTCAGCAGCCAGCCTCCATTCCCCAGCTATAAAAAAGTAAAAAGAAACAACCATCCACGAGAACAAAGCCTAAACAATAGCATTGCACAGCTGCTTGCAATAGAAATGCTGCCATTCTCGGGACACAAAACACTTTCTGCAACGTGATGCACCATGCTAACCCACAGTACCAGATTCCCATTTCTTTTTCCAAAACGCCATCCCTGCTCTGCAGTGCCATGCGAGTAATGTGCCCCTGTTGTTGCAGAACGCTGTCAGTGGCAGGGTGCACCTGACCATGGAAACGTGCCTCAAGAAGCATGACCAGAAGTGTTGCAAAGTCTTTGGGGGCAATCTGGCGATAACTGTCAGAGTGGCCATGTCAATGTTCCAGGAGGTTTGCCTAGGGCGAGTGCCCCTGAGTGTCTCTCAGTGTTTGGTAAAAACTGGGTCATAGTCGCAAATGTGGCCGACTGGGTCCTCAGGAGGTTGGGCTGGGTGAGTGCCAAGTCCCTCTGAGTACCCTGAGTGTCTCCCAGTGTTTGGTCAAAACTGGGTAATAGCCGTCAATGTGGCCGACTGGGGCTCCAGGAGGTCAGCCTGGGGCGAGCGCCAAGTCCCTCTGAGTGCCCCTGAGTGTCTCCCAGTGTTTGGTGGAAACCTGGTGATAGCCGTCAGAGCAGCCGATTCCGTGGTCAGAGCAGCCAATTTAAGTTGATGAGGAAAATCCAGGGCGTCCATGCTGGGTTGGTGTTCCAAGAGGTCGGCATGAGGTGGCAGGTTTTCCCCTTAGAGAGTTACTATGTGCCAAAATGGAGGTCAGCAAAAAAGCACCTCTGGCAGATGTATACAGGGTGGCTGGCTGGGTGAAACAGAGTGAGTGACCGGCAATTGGGTGCTAGCCTCCCTGAGTAACTGTGTCAGAGTTCCAGGAGATGGGCCTGACTTCTATACTGGAAAAGATCTTTGAACAAATTATTAAACAGCATGTATGCAAATATTTGCATGAGAATGGAGTAATTAACCAGAGCCAGCATGGGTTTGTAACAAACAAGTCATGCCAGTCAAATCTAATTTCCTTCTATGACAGAATCACTGACTGGGTTGATCAGAGAAATGCGGTGCATATAGTATATCTAGTCTTTAGTAAAGCATTTGACAAAGTATCTCATATCATACTTATTGAAAAAATGACCAAATATGGGATTGACAAGGCAACTGTTAGGTGGATTCACAACTGGCTGAGTGATCGTACTCAAAGAGGGGTCATAAATGGCTGCACATCCAAGTGGAAGAATGTATCAAGTGGGGTACCACAAGGCTCTGCCCGAGGCCCAGTGTTGTTCAACATCTTTATAAATGATCTGGAGGAGGGAATTGATGGGAAACTGATCAAATTTGCAGACGACACAAAGCTAGGAGGGATAGGTAACACTAGGGAAGAGAGAGAGAGTATTCAGAAAGATCTAGAAAAGCTTGAACAGTGGGTCGGCGACTAACAGAATGGTATTTAACAAGGAGAAATACGAGGTCCTACATCTGGGCAAGAAAAATGAAGAAAGCACATACAGAATGGGAGGAATTGGGAATGTTTAGCTTGCAAAAAAAAGGCTGAAAGGAGACTTAATATCTGTCTACAAATATCTGAATAAATCAATAAGCCGAAAAAAAATGGATCTGCGCTCATTTGGGAATATTTTTCACCAGGAAACTATTTAGCATAACCAAATCTTCTTTATTCTTCAATGTACAACGCGTTTCGTCATAAAAATGACTTTATCAAGCACATACATAATCTCACTACATGACCATTTATATAGATATAGGCTATTACCTGTAAAGAGTGTCATCATGCTCATTCCACCAGACCCGCTGCCTCCATGATGACACTCTTTACAGGTAATAGCCTATATCTATATAAATGGTCATGTAGTGAGATAATGTATGTGCTTGATAAAGTTATTTTATGACGAAATGCGTTGTACATTGAAGAATAAAGAAGATTTGGTTATGCTAAATAGTTTCCTGTGAAAAATATTCCCAAATCAGCGTGGATCCATTTTTTGGGGGCTTATTGATTTATTTCTAAATGGATCTCACTCCTTTTGGGACACGTAGGACCTGCATGCTTTCCTGCTATAGCCCAGCGGGATATAAGGTATTTCAAGGCTTTTCATTCAAGGCTCACTGGGATATGGAGGTGGTAGGGGAATCCTGATCCTAGGCTCCACTACACACCGGGTAAGTGCATACCCATTCTTTATATTATTCCATTGGATTCCTGCACCAATAGGAGCGCTATCCTCATTCACGCTTTATAAATATCTGAAGGGCTGTCACAGTGCAGAGGGATCAGCCCTATTCTCATCTGCACAAGGAAAGACTAGAAGCAATGGATGAAATTGAAAGGGAGGAGACACAAATTAGATATAAGAAAAAACTTTTTGACAGTGATCAATTAGTGGAACAGGTTTCCGCGGGAGGTGGTGAGTTCTCCTTCAATGGAAGTGTTCAAACAAAGGCTGGAGAAATATCTGTCTGGGCTGATTTAGTGAATCCTGCACTGAGCAGGGAGTTGGACCCGATGACCGTGGAGGTTCCTTACAACTTTACCATTCTATGATTCTATATGCACTGAATACAATAGCAAAGGAGTGTACATCTTACCAATGTACCACAAAGTATACCAAAATAAAGACGAAGCTAAGATGCACTGAACCAGGTACCAGTTCAGTGCATCCCAACTGCTCTTCACTGCGGTATTTGCTGGAAACCTGGTTGCATTTGAAGCGGGTGTGGATATCTTTCTATTGCTTAAATTGCAGGAACAGGCAATCTCTCTCGCTCTCCCCCCCAGCTCCCCTCAACTCTTCCCCGCTCAGAGGAGAAGGCAGTTACTCGAGATGAGTGAGGCTCGCTCGAGTAACTCACCTTACCGAACGTGCTCACTCATCTCTAATCAGTGCAAAAAGTTTGCTTGCTGGTCTCAGAAAAGCAGGCTACATCAAAGACAACTCTGGTACAGATGTGAACAGAGCGGAAAATGAATTCTGATGATCTCTACTTTGAAGAAAATGCACTTCCATCTGCTAGGCCAACCCAACTTTCCCTAGACCAGAAACATGGTAAATTAACACAAAATGATGGCAGGTGATCTACCATGCATCATTATTAGAGTTGAGCAAACGTACTCTGCCGACACTCAAGGGGGAGAGTAGCAGAGCTGCAAGCTAGAGGTCTGGCGCGGACCAGTTATGGGAACCATCACGCATCTGATGGAGGAAGATGACCTCTAGCTACTCCAGGTGGGGTATTGATGGTGGCCCAGTAAGTTTGTGGACCCTAAATTATGGACTTTGTGTTGTATCCTGCTCACATACGTTTTGCTGTGCTGAACCAATAAATGCTAGCAGATGCCAGTTTTGAAGAATTCAAAGTCTCCTGAGCAGTTTTTTGCACGTGTGCTGTCCACTTCCGGACCGAGAGGTCAGCTATCTAATAAGCAAGTAAACCTCTTTGCCAAATCCCCAAAAGAAGTCCAAACAATCATCTGGTTGAGTATAAAATCATCTAGTTTGGTGTCCAAAACTGTGGTAATAATAGGGATGTCCTTATTTTATTATTTTTGAATAAAAACACTGAATGAACATTTTTTATTTTCAGGCCGCACAAACATTATGTTGTATACCCGGCAGAATATCGTCCGTCTGACCTTATCCGCATGTGTATTAATTCTTGCTACACTATTCATCTTCTATCATATAAAATGGATGAAGTCTATGGCACCAGCAGACGGCTCTACAACATGAGGATCCCCTAAGCTACAAGATCCAACATCATCGTCCATCCATGTTCCTACAGTATAGATACAAATATATACCTGCATCCGCTGCCTGACAACTGTTCTACTAACATAAGGGTGGATTAACAGGTCATGTAAAAATATGCCATAAACAAATCCATCGTACAATCCATAAGCTTTACATGTCTTACATACGGATTTTGTTGTGGATTCGAGTGCAGACTTGTTGCTGCAGATTCACACCTAAATCCACTTCTAAACCTGTCTGCAGATTACGCATCGCATTTGCTTGTGGCGTACTTTTATTTTATGTGCGAAACCCCCCTAAGTATGACTGACACACAATATCCAACTACTGTCCTACGTATCCTTGTATTCTAAGTAAAAAATATGTTTGCACTTGCTTTTATTTAATTGCTGTGATATCTCTATTTTTTGTCCAAAATTTTTAAGAAACTCTTCAGTGAGATTAGAAGTAATATCGTACACATGAGACACTAGACCCAGTCTTCAACTTCTGATGTAAACTTCAGTATTTACATGGAGCCTTTTATACAGAGCTATATAGTCACAACAATTCTTAAGGGAGGTCGGTCACCTCATTTTAGTACAAATATCTGAAGGGCTGTCACAGTGCAGAGGGATCAGCCCTATTCTCATTTGCACAAGGAAAGACTAGAAGCAATGGGATGAAACTGAAAGGGGGGAGACACAGACTAGATACTAGAAAATACTATGACAGTGAGGGTGATCAATAAGTGGAACAGGTTACCACCGGAGGTGGCGAGTTCTCCTTCAATGGAATAGTTCAAACAAAGGCTGGACAAATATCTGTCTGGGATGATTTAGTGAATCCTGCACTGAGCAGGGGGTTGGACCCGATGACCTTGGAGGTCCCTTCCAACTCTACCATTCTATGATTCTATGATTCATATTGCAAGTATAGCTAGTCCTGGATTCACTGCAATAGATATATTAGTTAATTCAGACACCAGCATTTAAATAGTGGACCACCACTGATTGATCTACAGGCATTCCCAGAGAACATGTAGGAAAGTTCACGTTTGGCCACAATTGCACTAACATAACTTGGAGGAAGTTGTGCCAATTTGAAGGGGTAATTAATTAATAAGAATTAATTTGTGGAAGATTTCTTGAAAATTGGCACAGGAGGAAGATTTCAGGGACATTTTAATTGCTGTGAACCATTGTTTAATAGGGATAGCCTTACCAAAGTCCTTCTCCCAAATGAGTAGATGTGCTTCCTTAGAGTATTCCACCTCTTTATTGAGATAAATATAAATAGATGTTGTAATCTTAAATTCTGATTTAGGTGGATCAAAGAAAAAAAAACATGTAATTGTTGGTGGATTATTTGATAAAGAAATGTGTAGAATTCAGACTCAGGGATGTTCTATTGCTGCACCAGATCTGCATAAGGTTTGATTTTCCCCTGATGAACCAGATCAGTAATGCGAAGAATCCCTTTTTTAACTTAAAGCTGCGTTTTGATACCTGGGATAAACAAATCGAGAGTCTCCAACAGGAACCAGACAAAGGGTTTCAAAATGTTTTAGGTATTGCAGTAAAAAAAGGCGCGCAGTTAATCAGGCTCTTATTGAGGGGAATATTGGTATGGGTAATTTGGGATTGACTAGGAATTCAAGTAGGTGAGAACGAAGGGAAACCTTACCTCCCAAGCCTTGTTCTATAGCAGGGTAGCTTACCACTTTAGGTGAATTCCACCAGTTTCTAAGGTGATGCAGGAGGAACACATTGTGATATGTGGTAAGGTTAGGAATCCCCATTTCTCCTCGGGACTTATACTAGAGGCTGCTATCCTAAGACGTTTGTCTCTCCAAACAATGCTGTTTAATTGGCTTTGAAATCTCTGTAGAAGAGACTTGGGTACTAGGACAGGGAGTGCATGGAAAAAATATAAGATTTTTGGCAAGATAATAATCTTTATTTGTATAGCGCCAACTTATTCCGCAGCGCTTTCAAGCATGGGAGGAATGCAAACAATACAACAGTTATAATGTGAGATACAATAATTTTGAAACAAATGGGGTGGGGGTGGTACAGGTAAAAAACAAGGGGGAGGGAGTGAGGCATTGGGAATATAGGCAGTAGGGGATTTCATGTGGAAATCAGTTATTAGAAAGCAAACGGGTTGGGGTGGTAAGAAGGTGCAGGGGAAGAGGTCATATGTGATAGGCAGGGTGGAAGGTGTGGGGAGCCATAAGGAGGGGCAGGGGACTAGGTCAGGGGATTTGGTATGCCTCCCTGAAGAGGTGCATTTTTAAGGCCCGTTTGAAATTTCGTGCATCGTAAATTGTCCAGATGCCTTGGGGTAGAGCATTCCAGAGGATAGGTGCCACTCTGGTGAAGTCCTGTAGGTGAGCATGTAAGGTTCGTATTAGAGGGTGTTTAGACTGAGAATGTTAGCGGATTGGAGTGAGTGGGCTGGCTGGTGTATGGACAGAAGGGAGGCAATGTTTGGTGGCACGGTGCCATGCAGAGCTTTATAGGTGAGGTTGAGGAGTTTAAATTTAGTTCTGCAGAGGATAGGCTGGTAATGCAGCGACTGGGATAGTGCAGAGACATCTGAGTAATGGCTGGATAGAAAAGTGAGCCTATCTGCCGCATTTAGTATAGTTTGGAGTGGAGCGAGTCTGGTGTGTGGGAGGCCTGATGAATAGCAAGTTGCAGTAGTCGAGTCGGGAGTGGATGAGGGTGACCACGAGTGTCTTTAGCGTGTCCATAGTAAGGAACGGCCATATTTTACCAATATTTCGGAAGTGCATGTAGCTTGTTTGAGCCAGAGATTAGATGAGGGGGGTAAAGGAGAGGTCAAAGTCCAGTGTGACCCCAAGGCAGCAGGTGTGCCATCTGGGGGTTATGATGGTGCCAAACACTGGAATGGAGATGTCGAAGGGAGGTCGGTTGGAAGGCGAAAGATAAGAAGGTCAGTTTTAGAGAGGTTAAGTTTGAGAAAAATGGAGGGCATAATATTAGAGACAGCGGACAGGCAGTCGGTGATATTTTGGATGAATGGTTCAGAGATCTCATGGGAAGAGGCAGGGGCATACCTAAGGGCTCAGGGGCCCGGGTGCAAAAGTTCAGCTCGGGGCCATCCATGGGCCTCCACCCCACACTCCCCCGTACCCATACCTAGATCGTGCTGCATACATGATCTGCCCCTTGGCTTAATCTTTCCAAACATGACGCATTTCCTGCACATGAAAATTTGTTTGTAGCCCCGCAGGCCACTCTCACACACACCGCTTTTTACTGCTATTAGCGCGGTGTCCCGAGCGCCGTACTAACCGCGGTACAACACTCCCATAGATTTTAATGAGCTTACTTAAACCTGCGCTCGAACGTGCTGTCCCTAACGCTGTGATTTTCAAGAGCTGTCTGTTCTATTTTTGCGTTGTCGTGGTTTTTAACACACCTCCTCACAACGACGGGGTGCATTAAAAAGCGCCATCAGACGCTATAACCTGTGTTCGAAAATGCTGCTCGAAATTCCGGTAAAAATGCCACAATTTCAAGCTGCGTTTTCTGAACACGTGTCTATCTATCTATATACTATCTATCTCATATCTATCTATCTCATATCTATCTATCCCATATCTATCTATATACTATCTATCCCATATCTATCTATATACTATCTATCTATCTATCTATCCCATATCTATCTATATACTATCAATCTATCCCATATCTATCTATATACTATCTATCTATCTCATATCTATCTATATACTATCTATCTATCCCATATCTATCTATTTACTATCTATTTATCCCATATCTATCTATATATTATCTATCTATTCCATATCTATCTACTATGTATCTATCTATTCATCCATCTATCTATACACTATCTATCTCATATCTATACACTATCTATCTCATCTATCTAATATATATCTATATACTATCTATCTATCCCATATCTATCTATATACTATCTATCTATCCCATATCTATCTATATAATATCTATCTATATACTATCTATCTGTTATCTATATACTATCTATCTATCTCATATCTATCTATACACTATCTATCTATCCCATATCTATCTATATACTATCTATCTATCCCATATCTATCTATATACTATCTATCTATCCCATATCTATCTATATACTATCTATCTATCTATCTATCCCATATCTATCTATATACTATCTATCTATCTATCCCAATCTATCTATATACTATCTATCTGCTATCTATCTACTATGTATCTATCTATTCATCCATCTATCTATACACTATCTATCTCATATCTATACACTATCTATCTATCTCATATGTATCTATACACTATCTATCTAATATCTATCTATACACCATCTATCTATCCCATATCTATCTATATACTATCTGTCTATCCCATATCTATCCATATACTATCTATCTATATACTATCTATCTGTTATCTATATACTATCTATCCATCTCATATCTATCTATATACTATCTATCTATTCCATATCTATCTATATACTATCTATGTATCCCATATATATATCTATATACTATCTATCTGCTATCTATCTATTCATCCATCTATCTATCTCATATCTATCTATCTCATATCTATCTATCTCATATCTATCGATCTATCTATATACTATCTATCTACTATCTATACACTATCTATCTATATACTATCTATACACGATCTATCTATCTATATACTATCTATACACTATCTATCTATCTACTATCTATACACTATCTATCTATATACCATATCTATACACTATCTATATCATATCTATCTATACACTATCTATCTATCTGCTATCTATTCATCCATCTATCTATATACTATATATCTATCTATATACTATCTATCTATATACTATCTATCTCATATGAGATAGATAGTATATAAACAGCAGATAGATAGTATATAGATAGATGGATGAATAGATAGATAGTATATAGATAGATATGGGATAGATAGTATATAGATATATACGGGATAGATAAATAGTATATAGATAGCAGCTAGATAGTATATAGATAGATAGTATACAGATAGCAGCTAGATAGATAGTATATAGATAGATAGTATATAGATATGGGATAGATAGTATATAGATAGATAGCAGATAGTCTATCTATCTGTCTATCCCATATCTATCCATATACTATCTATCTATATACTATCTATCTGTTATCTATATACTATCTATCCATCTCATATCTATCTATATACTATCTATCTATCTATTCCATATCTATCTATATACTATCTATGTATCCCATATATCTATATACTATCTATCTGCTATCTATCTATTCATCCATCTATCTATCTCATATCTATCTATCTCATATCTATCGATCTATCTATATACTATCTATCTACTATCTATACACTATCTATCTATATACTATCTATACACTATCTATCTATCTACATACTATCTATACACTATCTATCTATCTACTATCTATACACTATCTATCTATATACCATATCTATACACTATCTATATCATATCTATCTATACACTATCTATCTATCTGCTATCTATTCATCCATCTATCTATATACTATATATCTATCTATATACTATCTATCTATATACTATCTATCTCATATGAGATAGATGGTATATAAACAGCAGATAGATAGTATATAGATAGATGGATGAATAGATAGATAGTATATAGATATATACAGGATAGATAAATAGTATATAGATAGCAGATAGATAGTATATAGATAGATAGTATACAGATAGCAGCTAGATAGATAGTATATAGATAGATAGTATATAGATATGGGATAGATAGTATATAGATAGATAGCAGATAGATAGATAGTATATAGATAGATAGTATATAGATATGAGATAGATAGTATATAGATAGATATGGGATAGATAGATAGATAGATAGATAGTATATAGATAGCAGATAGATAGTATATATATATAGATAGATAGATAAAGGAGGGAGACAGACACACACATATGCACTTACCCCAGGGCCCGGTCCACTTCTCCTCCATGTGACAGCAGCAGGAGAGGCAAACTCAGAAGCTTCCCGTTCAGCAGGAAGCAGGGGGCAGCACATGATCACATGATCACTGTGCATTGCCGCCCCATGTGACTTCTTCCCTCCTCCCCTGCCGGCCCATGTGAGTTCCTCCCTCCTCCTCCCTGCTCTGCCGGGCCTTCCTCTCAAGCTGGCCGTTCTGGCTGCCGCATGATGAGAATTTTGCTGCAGTCAGAACGGCCAGCTATTAATGCACTAAATGTGCATGTTGGTATTGCGGAGGGCGGCATCGGGGCCCCCTGAGCGCAGGGGCCGTGTCGCCATGGTGACCCCAGCACCCCCTGATGCTACGCCTATGGGAAGAGGTGTATAGTTAGGTGTTGTCAGTGTAGAGATGGAATTGAAGGCTGAATTTGTGGATTGTTTGTCCAATTGGGGCTGTATTGATAGAGAAGAGAAGGAGACCAAGGACCGAGCCCTGAAGTACCCCAACTGCGAGAGGAAGTGGAGAGGAGACAGAAGCAGCAAAGCAGACACTAAAAAAGCGATCAGAGAGGTAGCAGGAGAACCAGGAGAGAGCAGTGTCCTTTAGGCCAATACAGCAGAGCATAGTGAGAAGGAGGTCATGGTCGACAGTGTCAAATGCAGCAGAGAGGTCAAGGAGGATTAGTAGGGAGCAGTCACCTCTTGACTTTGCTGTCATCAGGTCATTTGATACTTTTATGAGGGCAGTTTCGGTCGAGTGTAGAGAGCGAAAACCAGACTGGAGGGGGTTGAGTAGTGAGTTGTCAAGAGAGAAAGCATGTGAGGCAGCAGTAAACCAGGCGTTCTAGTAATTTGGAGATGAAGCAGAGGTTTTTGATGGGTTGGTAGTTGGTGGCATCAGTCGGGTCAAGTGTTGTTTTTTTTAAGCAGAGGGGATATGATGGAGTGTTTAAATGAGGAGGGGAAGGTGCCAAAGGTTAGGGAGAGGTTGCAGATTGTGGTGAGGTGAGTAATGAGAGCTGGGGAAAGGGACCGGAGGAGGGGAGAGGGTCGCTAGCACAGGTGGTGGGGTGGGCAGTGGAACGCAGCCTGGAGACTTCTTCCTCTGTCATTGGTTCTAACATAGAAAGTGAGTAGGTGCTGGATGTAGTGCTGAGGAGACTGGGATCGGGGCTAGCCGTGCAGTTTTTGGAGATTTCTTTTTGAATGTTATCAATTTTTTCTTTGAAATAGGCAGATAGTTCCCCAGCAGTCAGCTTTATCATGGGGGCTGTTCTTTGGGGCTGAGGAGGGAGTGAAAAGTCTTGAAGAGTTGTTTGGGGTTGTGGGATAGGAGACAAGGGAAGTGAAGTAAACTTATTTGGCATGGTGGAAGGCTAGGTTATAAGTTTTAAGCATGAATATGAAGTGGAGGAAGTCTGTGAGCAGCTTTGATTGTCGCCACAGCCGCTCAGTGCACCTAGAGCACCACCAATGAGGCGCGTTTGAGACATAAGCCAAGGGTACCATGGTTTGCTTTTGGAAAGTCTCGGGTCATGGGTTGTGCCGCTTCATCCAGGGCACGACTGAGGGTGATGTGGTAGTGTTCGACTGCCAGGTTAGGGCAGGGGAGGAAAGAGATAGGGGAGAAGAATGACTGAATGTTCTCAACAAATTGTTGGGTGCAGACGGACTGGAGATTCCCAGAGGTATGATAGATAGAAGGGTCAGGGGAGATGCTAGGGTGCCTGATGGAAAAAGAGAGGAGACTGTGATCTGAGAGTGGAAGGGTGGAGTTACTAAAATGAGAGGCAGAGCAGAGACGGAGGAAGATTAAATTGAGAGTGTTGCCATTTCTGTGAGTGGTGGAGTCAGAGATTAGTGATAGGCCGAGGGAGGAGTTAAGTATTAAAAGCAGAGAGGCAGATGAGGAGCTGGGGTCATTAGTAGGGATGTTGAAATCGCCAAGGATGAGAGTTCGGATTTCACAGGATAGGAAGCGGGGGAGCCAGGTGGCCAAGTGGTCTAGGAACAGGTGGGTGAGACTTGGGGGGCGCTAAATAAATGCGACACGCAGGGGCAGTGGGTGGAATAGTCACAGGGTGCGGACTTCGAATGACTCAAAGGTGAGCAAGGAAGCTGAGGGAATGACCTGGAAGGTACAGTTAAGTGAGAGGAAAAATGTCTACTCCTGCGCTGCGCCTGTCGTCTGTTCTGGAGCTGTAGGAGAACTGCAGGCCATGATAAGACAATGCAGCGTGGGAGGTAAAGTCAGACCGCTGTATCCAGGTTTCGCTGAGGGCGAGCAGGTTAAAGTGCTTGGTGGTGAAGAGGTCATGCATAGTTGGGAGTTTGTTGCATGCGGATTGGGAGTTCCATAGGCGCATTTGAATGGGGCAGGGGGGGGCATTTTGGTAGAGAGCAGTACGAGGTAGACCTAGGTTGGGGGATATGTCCCCTGCGGCGAGGAGTAGCAGAGTAGCGAGCGTGAGCACGTGGTTAGGGGATTTGTGTAGGTGGATGAGGTGTTTGTTGGCAGTATGGGGGGGGGGGGGGTTGGAGACATCTGAGGAAGTTGAAAAGTGCATGAGAGCTCTGCATGGGTGAGGAAAGGAGAGAGGGGCTGATCTGGATAGGGTTTGTTGGGGCTGGGCGTTGGAAGAAAGTGTTAAGACTTAAAAGGAGGATAGTGGTGGAGGTCAGTGCAAAGAGAAGAGTATTTTCTTGCAGAATATGGATGATTGTGGACTTTCCTGTCTCCTGCTTTGTCAAACTGCACTGTAAAACTGCATCATTCAACTGTATAATCATTTTATATAAGATTATACGCCACATCCAGGAAGGTTCTATGTCAAATGTTTTTTAATGGTATTCAACAATGGGAGAAGATTTTCCCCTACTAATCCAGCCAAGAGGAAACAAAAGTTAATACTCAGGTATAGGATACTCCTCTCTACCCATTGGAAGGGGAACTCAGCTTGTACTGCACTCTCTAAGTCTTTCTTGATAAAGCAGCCTAAGATTTGTGATTTATCAACATTGATTTTATAGTAGGAGATTTTCCCAAAATCTTCCAGAATTTGAAAGGTAGGTCTCAAAGATTAAAGAGGCTCAGGTATGGCAATAATGATATCATCAGCGAAAAGACTTATTTTGTCTTGTCTATGGCTAGCAAAGATACCTTGAATATTCGTGTAGGAGCGAATAGCCTCTGCTAATGGTTTTATTATCAAAGTGAATAACAGAGGGTATTGCCCTTAATGTATTTATACAAATAACTATGTATACATACATTAGGGGACAATATAAGGATCTCTCTGACCTGTTTATACCAAGGACTGTGACAGTAACAAGAGGATATTCTCTACGTCTAGAAGAAAGCAGGTTTCATCACCAGCGCAGAAGGGGGTTCTTTACTGTAAGAGCAGTGAGGCTGTGGAACTCTCTGCTGAAGACATGGTGATGGCAAAATCCATAGAGGAATTTAAGAGGGGACTAGATGTCTGTCTAGAACATCTATGATAATACAGGATATAGACATTAGGTGACCAGTGAGGTTGATTATCAAATGTTGATCGAGGGATTACTTTGGCTGCCATCATGGAGTCAGGAAGGAATTTCCTTCCTCCAAATGAGCTAAATGGCTGCTTGTTTTTTTTTTTCCTTCCTCTGGACCAACAAGGGGGAGGGGGTTGAAACAGGCTGAACTAGATGGACATTGTCTTCATTCAGCCTAGTATACTATGTTACTATGTTAAAGGACATCCTGCCTGGTTCCGTTGGTTATCTCAAATGCTTTAGATAAAGTCCCATTCACCAGAACTCTATCCAAGGGAGAGAAATATAAAGCCTGGATAGCTTTCATGATATTCCCATTAAAGCCAAATGTTTGGAGGACTCAGAAAGCAAAACCCCTAATGAATTCTATCATTACGTTAAAAAAAAAATGTTTTGAAAAGTTAATTAAAGTTAAAGTTTCAGCTCATGGATTGTATTCACAAGGGGAGCTGAAACTACTCACCTCCATCCTTCACGATGTCCCATGGCGCTCTGGTGCTTCCAGGACTTGCTGCGAGCTTCTGCGCATTGCGCATGTGCACCAGATAGAAAACGTCGCATGTAGAAGGCCCAGGAAATTTAAAAACTCTCTGCTCCTGGCTAGCATGAGAGCAGGGAGATGTCACCGGGAACCACTGTACATGGTCACAGGATCACCATTACCCAATTTTAAAAAAAGTTAAAATTTCACCTCCCATCATGGATTCGATCCATGAGGGGAGGTGAATTTACTTACCTAAGGCCACTGGCGATTTCCCTCGAGGAAATCTGTATCTGCAGACCTTTACCCAGCATGCGCCCATCTGTAAGCTGGCGGACGCAAGCAGAGAAGCTGGGGAAGGACCAGGAAATTTAAAATCTCCTTGCTCCCAGCTACTAAACATAGCTGAGAGCCTGCAGCAGTGACTGAGGGGTGAACGGCCCATGGTCATGTGACCACCATTATCCAATGGATAATATAGATCAGGTAAAAGTTAAAAAAGAGTTGAAATTTAATCTCCCCTCATTGATGCGATCGATGAGTGAAGATGGATCTTCTTATCAGAGACATCCACATTTCGAACCTGACACGATCATCCTCCATGGACCTTCCCCGGCTTCTGCATGTGTGCCTGCCGGCAAAATGCCAGAAGCATGCGCAGGAGCCTGGTAGCTCCCAGGAAAGTTAAAATCTCCTTGTTCCTGGCTACCAAAGGTAGCCGAGAGCCTGGAATAGTGACTGGTGGCATTGTTGAACAGTCCCCACACATGTGATAAATAAGTAGCGATCTACCTTAGGCGGGTCTCACACAACCGGATGGAAATTATGAATTCCTCATGCGTTGGATCTGCGGTAATACGCGGATCAATCAAATGCATTGGATTAAACAATTCCACTTGCAGAAATGAGAACGCAGCAGCTTCTATTTTACCACAGATATCCGCAGCATAGAGTCCATTGTGCTCTATGGGCGCAGATATACCCGCTGCTCATATGTAACTACATTGTGTACAGGCTGCGGGTACCCGTATCATCGCTAAGTGACGGCAGGAGAAATATAAACAAAAGAGGTGTAATGCGCATGACCGCCTGTGTAAGTACGCAGTTATGCACAGCATATTACGTGGCCGTACGCAGCGCTATAGCCAAGCTCACAGCTGGGATCCGCTGTGGGCCTCCGCAAGTGGATTCCACATTCGTCCTTGTAAGTCCGGCGTTATTTAGATCGCTACCTAGAATACGCAATTTACAAGAAGCCTTGGAAGCGCTCGCCTTGCAGTTCCAGAAGCAGCTTGTTGAATGCCTTCTACTTGAAACCACCGCACCTCAGCAATCTTATGAAGCCTTACATAGCACCACTTTTTACACCCCATCCCTGCGACTGAAGTCAACAAATACCCCCCCAAAAAGTCTGTGGAGGGGGGATTATGCTTTTTTCTGCACATGTGAGCAATGGGGACTGCAATTTATTTAGTTGTACCCTGAAATCCAATGGGTGTTCCCTCCATTAGAGGCCATGTGTCCAGTAAGTCCAAAATGGATATGTTTCTCAACGAAGAACAAACAGGAGTATCCCTTTTGCGACAAATGTCTTCATCCATATGTGTGCTCTACAAAAAAACTGTTTTAAAATGAAACAATTGGCAAAAAAAAAAAGAAAATCGTAGCTTTTACCTTCTGCTTTGCTTAGATTCATTCAAAAATTGTGGGGTCAAAATGAATTTGTTAAGGGGTCTAGTTTTCAAAATGGGGTCAATTGTGGGGGTTCTCCATTACTTTGGCCGCTCAAGGTCTCTACAACTGGGCAATGGGGCCTAAAACACCTTCAAGCAAAATTGCTGTTCTGAAAGCCACCGGCTGCTCCTTTTGGTTTGAGCCCCGTTGTTCATAAGATCAGGGCCACAATGGGTATGACTCTGTAAACGGGACAAACGGGGGTATCCATTTTAGGCTGAAAGTCTCCATTCATATGTTTGCTGTACAAAAAAAAACTGTTATTAAAATGACACAATTGCCAAAAAATGAAAATCACTATTTTTTCCTTCTGCTTTGCTTAGATTCATTCCAAAATACACAGTACACCCATAGATAAATTTGTTAAGGGGTCCAGTTTTCAAAATGGGGTGATTTGTGGGTGTTCTCTTTGTTTTGGTCGCTCAAGGGCTCTACAAGTGTGCATTAGGGCCTAAATCACCTTCAAGCAAAATGTTCTGAAAGCCATCAGCTGCTCCTTTCTGGGTCCCGTTTTGCGAATTTCTCTGAACACAGGACAAACATGGTATCCATTCTGGGGTACAAATCCTCATTTTTATGTGCACTATAGAAAAAAAGTGTCTTTAAAATGACATATTTGCAAAATGTGAAATTTAATTTTTTCTCCTTTAAATTTCATTAAAAGGGTTGTCCCGTGAAAGCAAGTGGGGTTATACACTTCTGTATGGCCATATTAATGCACTTTGTAATATACATCATGCATTAAATATGAGCCATACAGAAGTTATACACTTACCTCCTCCTTTGCTGGCGTCCCCGTCTCCATGGCGCCGACTAAAGCTGCCTTTTCCTTCCATTAGACGCGCTTGCGCTGTGCGGTCTTCTGCTCTGTTGAATGGGGCCGCTCCAGCGTGCTCGCGCCGCACATGTCTTCTGCGCATGCGCAGACCAGCTCTCCGGCACGAGCATGCCGGAGCGGCCCCATTCAACAGAGCAGAAGACCGCACAGCGCAAGCGCGTCTAATGGAAGGAGAAGGCAGCTTTAGTCGGCGCCATGGAGATGGGGACGCCAGCAACGGAGGAGGTAAGTGTATAACTTCTGTATGGCTCATATTTAATGCACGATGTATATTACAAAGTGCATTAATATGGCCATACAGAAGTGTATAACCCCACTTGCTTTCACGGGACAACCCCTTTAACTCCTGAAAAGAAACTGTAGTGTCAAAATACTCATGACCCCCCCTCAGTGAATACATTAAGATGTATATTTTTTAAATAGGGTCCTTTGTGGGGGTATCTATCATTCTGATACAAAACAAAATGTTCCTCAAAATGTAAATATTTAATGTTAAGTTTGTACGTCTCCTAAATGGTTAAATAAAACCAAAGTTTTTCAAATGTGCATCCAGAATAAAGTGAACAGATGGAAATATAGGTCTTATCAAATATTTGTACAATATGTTTGCACAGTATGTTGCAGTTGAAAATGTGAAAAAAAATTTTTTTTTCAAAATGTTCCCATTTATGGCCCTTTCAATAAATATACACAAATTCTACGGAATCTAATTCTCTCACTTGAAATTTGGCACGAGTATTGATTATGTCATAAATAGGAAAAGTTAATGACCCCCAACTCGATTATTCAATTCTAAGTGCAAAAGAATTAGCGTTGAAATTTTCTGTACGGAATCTAATTCTCTTACTTCCCGATGTCATAGAAACTTGAAATTTCGGACAAGCATTGATTATGTCATAAATAGGAATAGTTAATGGGTCCTAACTAGAAATGAGCGAGTATACTCGCTAAGGCACTACTCGCTCGAGTAATGTGCCTTAGCCAAGTATCTCCCCGCTCGTCCCTAAAGATTCGGGGGCTGGCAGGGGGCGGGGAGCGGCGGGGGAGAGCGGGGAGGAACGAAGGGGAGATATCTCTCTCCCTCTCTTCCCCTCGCTCTCCCTGCTCCCCGCCGCAACTCACCTGTCGACTAAGGCACATTACTCGAGCGAGTAGTGCCTTAGCGAGTATACTCGCTCATCTCTAGTCCTAACTAGATTATTCAATTCTAAGCGCAAAAGAATTAGCGTCCAAGTTTTACGTACGGAATCTAATTCTCTCACTTCCCCATGTCATTGAAACTTGAAATTTCGCACGAGCATTGATTATATCATAAATAGGAAAAGTAGGGCATGGAGCCTGGCCGCTGATCCTGATGGCCGCTTGAGAACCGAGCTCCGTCAGAACGGCACCCATAAAGGACCTAACAGCCACTATTAAAAACCGAAATGAGGAGGAACATGAAGGAGAAGGGACCCGAGACCACGGGCACCCCATGGACTAACAAGGGGCAAGCCGATATGCAGCGGTACCTGAAAGAGAATAATAGCAGGTCACCGCTGCCTCTCCCCAAGATGGCGCCGAGCTGTGAAGCTGCTGCAGCTAACAGTAAGGAGGAGGAGGAGGAGATCTCCTCTGATGGGGAAGATAGAGAGACAGTCTCCAAGGGCTTTATGAAAGACCTTATATTGAATGCCCTGCACCCCATAATGAATGACCTGGCTAAAATAAAGGACGATATTAAAAACATGGGGCGCCGTGTGGAAGATTTAGAGACCGCCACAGCTTCTATTACCTCCCACTCCCTGGAACTGATGAAAGCTTTACAAAATCAGCATAACCACTTAAATAAAGCCTTAATTATGCACGAGGACTTAGAGAATAGGAACAGGTGATGCAACGTCAGCTTTAAAGGGCTCCCAGAATCGTGGGCCACAGAATGCCTCCCTAAGATCGCCAAAGATATCTTTGCAAACTTACTGGGTCTGGAAAGAGCCACCACTATAACCATTGAACGTATTCACAGGGCTCTTGGAAGCCAAGTCAGTGTTCTCAGACAAAGAGTTGGATTTACAATCACAAACAACATCTATAAACCAAGCTTTTAAGAATTTGACTAAAGTATACAAAGAATTCGTTAAATCATGGTGGGAGGTGCAGGGACTGACCAACTATTTGTCTAACAAAATAGTACCTCGCGGTCTAAGGGTACAAATTTTACCACCTCTGATACTTAGAACACCCACGTTTATGACCAAGTGGGAGAAAGAGGCGACTGAAAGCTCTCTTCGCCTCATGAACCTGTTATTGGAGGAAGAAAAAATAATTCTAGAGAAAAATAGCAAAACCCTCGAGGAGATGATTAAAGAAATACAAAAGTACTCTGCTGAAGCAGACTTTGAAAAGAGAGAGCATACACTCAAGATCACGATTGAGAAATACACTGGGTATTTAAAAGAAAGAAAACATTACCAGTATACCCGTGATCTCCGAGATTTTACGGAGAACAGGATATATGAAAATAGATCTATAACTGACTCCGAACAAAGTTCCTCGGAGGGTGAATATTCTGGCAATGAATTATCTAGAGGTATGAACTTCAATGACAGGTTCAAAGGTAGAGGTGGCAGTCGGTCCAAAACGCGAGGCAGGGGCAGAGGCAGAAACAACTCTAATGAAACCCATCATTTTTTAGGCCAGCCTATTTACCAGTATCTGACACGCAATCGAGGGAACCCCGATGCACCACAACAACATTAGTGGTCAATCCCTCAAGAATGTGCGATGATGCTGTGAGCCCCTCCCCCATGGAAAACGAATTCCAAATAATTAATTTATCACCCCGAGTACTCTCAGTAAATGAACAGGCAGTGATAAAGAAAGGTCTGTCATTTATTCCCACCAATAGGTACGACTCTTTCAATTGGACAAAAGATGTAGCGTTATTTCTTCGCAAATTACGTTGGAAGAAACATTTTGTCATACAGGACAAAAAGAAATGTAGTGAACTAGGACTGGA
The DNA here is from genome assembly GCA_035609135.1 of Eleutherodactylus coqui. Taxonomy (NCBI): domain Eukaryota; kingdom Metazoa; phylum Chordata; class Amphibia; order Anura; family Eleutherodactylidae; genus Eleutherodactylus; species Eleutherodactylus coqui. Next base: position 226,813,330 of record CM069410.1, on the reverse strand, counting down.
GTATAGAGACATAGAGATGGTAAAACTGCTGGAAGAACTTGAGCAAGAGGGCACAAAGGATCCAAGTAAAGGCCCGTTTACCCAATTAAAATCTAAGAATACGTCTACCCCCCCAGTAGTTGATTCAGCCTGTATAGATATTTTTGAATCTATGATCAATGATGAACTTTCTAATCTTGCCAAACGAAAGAAGTTCAAACATCAGAACATGACCGTAGCAGAAAAAAAGGCTATGCTGTCTATTGAAAAAGACTCTAGTATTGTCATTAAACCATCTGACAAGGGGGGGAATGTCGTGGTAATGGGCCGGGACCTTTACCGAAACATGTGTCTCCGTATACTCCAGGACAAAGTGAGCTACGAAATATTACCATCCGATCCAACGGATATATATAATAACGAACTGAAAGAAATGCTACTACAAGCGAAAGAGGATTCCCTCATTACAGAAAATGAGTTCAGGTATCTTTACTCTCCTACACCACAGATCGCTACCTTTTATGGTTTGCCAAAAATTCACAAAGGCATGACACCACTCAAAGGCCGTCCAATTGTGTCGGGAATAGACAGCCTAAGCCAAGGAATAAGTAAATACCTGGATGTACTCTTGCGACCGTTTGTGGAGGCCCTGCCATCATATATTAAGGACACGACTGATGTCCTTAAAAAATTAGATGGTTTAACATTATCCGCCAATACTAAGCTAGCAAGCCTCGATGTTGAGGCGTTGTATAGCTCTATACCCCATCGGGGCGGATTACAGGCCGTGGAGTTCTTTCTGAGCCAACGCGGAACACATCTGAAAGCACATAACACCATGCTGCTTCAATTCTTGTCATTTGTCTTAAATCGAAACTACTTCCTGTTTGAAGGGAAGCACTTCCACCAGCTCAGGGGTACGGCTATGGGGAGCCCATGTGCCCCCAGCTATGCCAATCTGTACCTGGGCTGGTGGGAGGAAACATCTGTCTTCGATGAGGCGAATGAGGCTTGGCTAACATCCATAGAAATGTGGGTGCGGTTCATAGATGACATATTGATTCTATGGACCGGAGAAATTGAGGACTTCCATAAATTTGTCGCTAATCTAAATGAGAATGACCTTGGCCTATACTTTACGGCTGAGATACATCCTAACACAATTGTATTCTTGGATCTTAAAATCACTAAATGTGAAGACGGTAACCTTGAAACAACAATTTTCCGCAAACCCACAGCAACGAACACCCTACTTCACTGGGAAAGTCATCACCCAGTTCCACTTAAACGTGGGATCCCAAAGGGACAACAAATTAGGGTACGGAGAAACTGTTCTTCTGATAGCGATTTTCTGACAAAATCCAATGAAATGTCTAACCGATTCATCAACAGAGGTTATCCCCGAGAAGTGGTAGTAGGAGCTATGGATCATGTAAAGGACATGAACAGAGACAATCTTCTGGCCCAAAGGGACCGACCAAGTGGTGATGGAAAGATCAGAGTTGTAGGTACCTATGATGACTGTTCTAGGGAGGTAAGAGGTATATTATCTAAATATTGGCACATTCTCCATCGTGATGGAGACATCTCTGAATACTTACCAAAAAAACCCCTCATAACCTATAGGAGGGGACGGAATCTGGGAGACCGCTTAGTCCACAGTCATCTAACCCCTTCGACATCTCCAACTACATGGCTCAACTCTGAATTACCCAAAGGTTCGTATCCCTGTTCGGGCTGTAAGGCTTGTAAGTTTATGAAGCGTGGTACAACATTCACCAGCTCATCTACAGGCCTTGAGTATAGAATCAGGGAATTCATCAATTGTCGATCCACAGGTGTCGTGTACAAGGCTACTTGTCCCTGCCCCCTCGACTATGTTGGGAAGACAATCCAACAACTGCGACGACGTGTTTTGGGACACGTCGGCAACATAGATCGAGGGGAGCATACAAGTCTGGCCACCCATATCAGGGAATGTCACAATAACAATCCCAATGTGGTGAAATTTCAGGGAATAGAGACCATCAGGGAAAATGGCAGAAGAGGCAATCGGGACCGGAGACTGCTCCAAAAAGAGACCCAATGGATTTACCGCCTGGAGTCATGTAGTCCAAAGGGACTAAATGAACAACAATCATATGTTTCATTTATTTAAAGCTACTTGAACACCATACGATCAATGTTGATCAATAATATGGTCTCACATTTGAGAAAGGGACTAAATGAACAACAATCATATGTTTCATCTATTTAAAGCTATATGAATACCATATGATCAATGTTGATCAATAATATGGTCTCACATTTGAACGTTTCATCGATACAATGGAAGGCATGGAACAATAATAAACCCCAGAATAGGGGAATCAAAGAGATCATGGAAAGCTGCTGTAATATGAAATATGTGACGATATGACATACGACATATAGCAGTCCCTTGCATTTTGTCCACTGCACAATCATAGAGTAATACATCACTAATTACTGTATCTATTATGAATAAAAATTCTATGTCATGGTCAGAATGCATTAACCCTTTATGTGTCTCCTTATGTGCCTAAGAACAAGTCTCAAGACATGTGTGTAGCAGCATGGAATCTACAAGGAATAATAATAGATTAAGAAGAGATTACATGCAGTTGTTGGAAATGTAAACATAGTAGACATGAGTTATAAAATATACCCATGTACTTATAACTGCATAGTGAAACATCAAGGGTATTCATGAACCCTTTACAGTACGCCTCTATCCCTGTTGTATTAAGCATAATTGTGCCAAAAATCTTGATAAGAGTATTGTGAGCTAAATTATGCTTTAACACTTATACTTTTAGTCATACACCGCTTGGTTTAACCCCAATCTGAAGTATACATCATATATTAATGAGAACACAAAACTACTATAACATCAGCCCTGTGGGGAATGTAAGTCTCCAGAACGGCAACCGGCTCCCTCTCCTGCTGTCCCGTGCGCTCCGTTGCTATGGTACCGTCGCGCCCTCCGCGTCACCCGGCGGCGCTCTCCGCTGGTTGGCAGTGGTTGGCAAACGGGCCTTGGCGGCGAGTGCGCATGCGCGGACCGCCGTGACAACGCGATACCTTGCAGGAGGTGTGTGTGTGCTGCTGGCCGCTCATTGGCTGCAGGGGACGCTCCCCCAAGTAGGGTGGGCGTGGCTTTGGCCTTATATACCCGTGAGAACGGGCCACGTACCATCTATGCTCAGATCTTTACAGCCGAGAGGCTGCATGTGCTTGTCCTCCTCTAATAACCACCCTGATGAAGCAATAGCGTACACCTTATTGCAGAAACGCGTTGGTGGCAGGCAATAGAATAGGAGATGACTTTAAAACTCTAGATAGCATCTCCTCTAATGAATGAGGAATGTGGGATAATATAAAAAACAAAAAAAAAATATCCCATTCCTCCTATTTTTTCTAAGAAGAGTTTTTTTCTGCCTAGAAATCACAGGCAGAAAACTTAGCTCTCTTATAAATCTGGAAGGCATTAATCACAACATAGCTATTATGCTTGGTGATACTATCCTGTACAACCAGATGGGGTAATGCACCATTAGCACAACAGCTCACTGTGAATGGAGTGCTTTCTAATACATGCACTCCCACTCTCTATAGAGCTCTATATGAGTCATGCATAGTCATTGGCTCTATATTTAGAGAACTATAAGTGACATAAGTGAGCACTAGTATTGGATCTCAACAGATATGGTCTATTGCACCAATGACCATGTCTGAGGATAATTGAGCTATGTCCAATAGAGACTCACATATTGGTGATCACAGTGAATAAGCTGCGACACACTTATCATCTGTCATATCTTGGACTATTTTGAACGTATGCCATACTAGCCCAAGAACTATAAACGTACGATTGATTGTGCAAATACAGCACTACCCCGGTTCTAAAAGTGCATAGAAAAAATTTTTGAACCATATTTAAGCTGCGCATTATTTTAATTAGTTCTTTATTAAAAGTTAAATTTTATCTATTAGTGGTTCCCAACAGTGATTAAGCTTGTTCCAGTGGGAACTTTTCTGCCTCGGTGATAAAAGATATTAAAAACATGGGGCGCCGTGTGGAAGATTTAGAGACCGCCACAGCTTCTATTACCTCCCACTCCCTGGAACTGATGAAAGCTTTACAAAATCAGCATAACCACTTAAATAAAGCCTTAATTATGCACGAGGACTTAGAGAATAGGAACAGGCGATGCAACGTCAGCTTTAAAGGGCTCCCAGAATCGTGGGCCACAGAATGCCTCCCTAAGATCGCCAAAGATATCTTTGCAAACTTACTGGGTCTGGAAAGAGCCACCACTATAACCATTGAACGTATTCACAGGGCTCTTAGACCCCCCCCCCCCCCCCCCCCCCCCGGCGACCTCTGAGCCCCCCGGGGACATAATCTGTAAACTGCTTTCCTTTCAAGACGCTATAGCAGTTCTCAGAGCTGCTAGGAGCCATAAAGATCTTCGTTATGCAGACGCTCCCATCCAGATATACCAAGATCTCGCTCCCTCCACTTTGGCCAAACGCCGACTGATGCGTCCTCTCTTAGAGGTGCTGAGAGCGAAAGAGATCAGATATGCCTGGTTATTCCCATTCGGCCTAGGCATCATTTACAAAGGCCGGAGAATAAATATTCATGCTCTAGAAGATCTGCAGATGTGCTGGGAAACTCTAGATCTGGAACCTGTGGATTTCCCTTGCTGGTTCCCGCTTTTAGAATTGCCTACCTTCACCAAGCTAGTGGCACCTACAATCTGGTGCACAGCGGGAGGCACAAAATCCCTTAGGAGCAAAAAGAAGAAAAGCAGGGACTCTACACCTGGGGGCGACTGAAGAGTCGAAGTCCTGCCACCTTTACTGGGTTGACCCCCCCACCGTGTGTGCCTTAGGCACTGGCCGGCCATAGTCTCTGTCCTCCCGAAGTGATCTCAGGGACTTGGGACAGTCTCCCCCTACTAGGGGTCTCGTGATGGCCTGCCCATGTGGGGCCCATGCCTAACTTGTTCCTGAATGTTGGTTCAGTGATTCCCATATTTGACATTTTTTACTTGCGATGTCTGACCCCCCTCTCCCCTTTTGATATATTTTATATGCTCCTCCTTGTTTCCTCTGATTTCTATAGGTCCTGGTTGGTGTCTGTCAGAACAGGCCCTGTGTGTGCAACAGTCTTTTTGATTGTTCTTATTGTTTCCCTAACCTATATCCTTACCCCTTTGTGTCCCCCCCCCCCCTGTTCCTGCCCTTATCATCCCCAAGTACTCATCAGTGAGACCAGTGAGTTGGCTTAATATTTCTGACTCTATTCCTTCAATTAGCTACCGGATTGACGTCTCGAGACACCTCCAGTACAATCCATCATGGGTGACCACCTTCGTAGTACCTCCTTCAATGTCAGAGGTCTGAATTCACCACATAAAAGACACAACGTGGTTCAGCTCCTACGAAAATATAACACCAAAATTGCCCTCCTCCAGAAGACCCATTTCAAGAGGGGTAAGTGTTTGGCCCTTCCGGGCAAGCAATTCACACAATGCTTTCACAACCCCCATCCGTCCTCTGCCTCGAAGGGTGTCACAATCGTCTTCCACAGATCCATATTTTTCAGGTGCGAGATCCAATACGCGGATGGAGAGGGTAGAGCCCTCTTTTTGAAAGGCTCAATAAACTGGAAAGTAACAATAGCTAATCTTTATGCCCCCAATTCAAATCAGATCCCATGGCTCTTAGGTCAATTAGAGGCTCTCCGAGAGTTCACAGTTGGCCCTATTTTACTGGGCGGAGATTTTAATGTCACCTTAAACCCACTCTTGGACTCCTCAACGGGTCGCTCGCAGGTCCCGCAACTGAAACTTAGGAAGCTCCTACGTTGCTTGGCGGGCTTGGGAGTCGTGGATGCATGGCGCCAGTTCTCTCCCTCTGTAAAGGATTACACTTACTTCTCACAGGTCCACTCTTCGTTTCAACGGTTGGATTATGTATTCCTTTCTTCCACACTTCTAGCCTCCCTGACCGGCGCAAAAATAGAACCCATTACTATATAAGACCACGCCCCGTTACATGCAGACCTCCTCCCTATGCAGCCCAGCCCACGGGAATGGAGATGGAGCTTAAACCCCTCTCTTTTCGACTCCCCGGAGCACAAAACTTTCCTTATTAATCAGCTGAAAGAATTCTTTCAGATAAACTCATCACAGAACCAAACAATCCCGCTGGTGTGGGAGGCACATAAGGCCTTCGTAAGAGGGATCCTAATTGCCTTGGGATCCAAGAAAAAGAAACTCCAGCAGAAGGATATAGACAATCGCTTGTCCCAAATTGCTAAACTGGAATACACAGTTAAACTTTTTCTGAATAAAGAGAACCTAGAAAAACTGACTAGCTTAAAGGGGTTGTCCCGCGGCAGCAAGTGGAGTTATACACTATGGCCATAATAATGCACTTTGTAATATACATCGTGCATTAAATATGAGCCATACAGAAGTTACATATACCTCGCCCTAGTAAGTACGGATGCTGAAAAGGCTTTTGACTGTGTAGATTGGTCATACATGCGTACGGTACTCGCCCACTTCAATTTCCCTCCCTCCTTTTTTTCCGCTATCTTCTCTCTTTACCCCGAACCCCACGCCAGACTAAAAATTAATGAAGCGCTCTCCCCGGCATTTGAGATCAGTAATGGTACTCGTCAGGGATGCCCCCTCTCCCCTACCCTGTTCATATTAGCATTAGAACCGTTGTTACAGAGTGTCAGACTAAACCCGGAGATTGGTGGTCTATCGGTGAGGGTCCAAGAACTCTTGGCCGCAGCGTTTGCGGACAACATAGTGTTCGTGGTCACGGACCCAGAAAATAGTATTCCCAAGCTCATCTCGCTTCTAGATCAGTTCGGGTCTCTCTCAAATTTTAAAATCAACTTTACCAAATCGATGATTTTAAATATCTCCATTCCCTTAAACCGAGCAAAGGCCATGAGGGACAGTTTCTAACTTTCGTGGTCTGACTCGGATATCGATTTCCGGGGGGTGAAATTGACAAAGAAGATAGGGAACCTTTACTCTACCAATTTTTCCCCCCTTATTTCGAAGATTAAAAACCTCTTGCACGACTACGATTTACCCAACGTTTCGTGGTTTGGCAGAAAGAACATCTTAAATACATATATTCTATTCTCTATAAGATAAGTATGCTTCCGATCCACCTCCCGGGGACCTTTTTTAAGACCATGAGATTAATTTTTACAAAATATATCTGGAGACAGAGGAGACCCAGATTAGCATACAGCCTCATGATGAAGGGGAGATCGGGGGGGGGGGGGGGATTGGACTGCCATGCATCCACGACTTCTATTTGGCCTCGTACCTAAGCTACTGGATGGAGCTGGTTAGTCCACTGAGAGACCCCTTTCTGGCCCATTTGGCTGAGGCCTCACATGATACCCCCCTCTTGGAGACACTCTGGTTTCCCCAAAAAAACATACAGAAAGCGAAACTTTAATCCCCTCCTGAGAGGCCCATGCGAGATGTGGGATTCAAGAGAAGACATGCTTGCTAAGAGACCCTCTGCTTGCTACCCAGCTTTCAGGGACACCCCGGCGACTCAAGCCTAATTAGCCTTTGGTCTAAGTTCAATGTCAACAAAACATTTAGAGACCTCCAGACACTAGCACACCTGGGCTCGGAAGTGGCCCTCCAGTCTCTTCTACCCGAACAGCCCTTTTCCTTCTTACAGAAAGCACATGTTAGGGGCATCTTAGGAGATTTCCTTAAATCTAATACGTCTACTAGACCCCTCTCGGAGTTTGAAAAAACTCTGGCAGAGGGCAAATACACACCCAGGAAAATCTCATTTCTCCGCAGGCGGTTCATAGCCCCCCCTCAATTCTCCAGACCAACTTTCATAACCTCCTGGGAGAAAGAACTAGGTATTAAACTATCGCCGAACGAGATCGACCTAATCCTAAAAATGGCCTACGGACTGTCTCCTTGCATTATCTCGCAGTAGTCCCACTACAAACTTTTAGTCCGCTGGTATAGGAACCCCAGTGGCTATTCGACCATAAACTTGCCTCTCACCAAAACTGCTGGAGATGTGAAGCAGGGCCAAGCTCATACCTGCACCTCTGGTGGGAGTGCCCGATTGTGACCCCCTTCTGGCAACAAATTGAGACGACTCTCCGGAAACTCTCCCCCAATTTCAAAATCACTCCTGAGATAATATTTTTATGGAGACCCTCACCAGGGTTCCATCCCCTAAAACAGAAATTGCTTGCGTATCTAATCGATGCCGCAAAAGCACTTATCCCCCTTCTATGGCTCCAAAGAACCCACAATCACCGAGTCAATGGATTGACAGAGTCGATTCGACTTGTAATCTGGAAGAACTGGTTGGTTGGGCGAGGGGCACCCATGACGGATTCCTGGAGACCTGGAGCCCTTGGAGAGCCATCAGACCCGACTTGTAGAAGACATTTGTGGTAGTGAGAGGACCTGGAAGCCTAAACTTCCTTACCAGTCAGGCTGCAACCCGCACATTCTCTTTCCGGCTCCCGACCCAGAGCAAGGAAGATGAGCGACCTACAAATGCCAGTCAGGCGTGGGCCCTATCTCAGGTCTTACGCTACCCGTTCCCTCTCACCAACCTCACCTCCCCCCGCCCCACCCCAACAACTCTGTATGTCTCCCCACGGATTTACCCTCTCAGGTTTTGTCAAATTGTAATGTGCTTTGATTGTATGATGAGAATGTTAATGAGTAAACTCCCTATCTATGGGAAATGTGTCCAACGTCATGTTCATACCCCCCGTGTTATACAAAATCTTCAATAAAAATTTGATTTGAAAAAAAAAAAAATAGGAAAAGTAAATGGGTCCCAACTCGATTATTCAAGTCTAAGCACAAAATAACTAGCGTCCAAATTCTACATACGTAATCTAATTTTCTCACTTCCCGATGTCATAAAAACTTGAAATTTGGCACGAGCATTGATTGCGTCATAAATAGGAAAAGCTAATGGGTCCTAACTCGATTATTCAACTCTAAGCGCAAAAGAATTAGCGTCCAAATTTTACGTATGGAATCTAAATCTCTCACTTCCCAATGTCATAGAAATTTGAAATTTGGCACAAGCATTGATCGTATCATAAATAAGAAAAGTTAATGGGTCCCAACTCGATTATGCAATTCTAAGCGCAAAAGAATTAGCGTCCAAATTTTACGTATGTAATCTAATTCTCTTTCTTCTCGATGTCATAGAAACTTGAAATTTGGCCCAAGCATTGATTATGTTATAAATAGGAAAAGCTAATGGGTCCCAACTTGATTATTCAATTTTACGTACGTAATCTAATTCTCTCACTTCCTGATGTCATTTTATATAAAGGAAATGTCGCATGTTTACCTCCACATGGTGTTTCCTGGGTAACGCAAAGAACCATGCAAAATGGTGAACATATTTTTTTCCTCTGTATCTCTAAACTAACCACGACTTCATAAGATTTTCCATGTGAACATCAGATAAACACCAGTACCAAATTAACTCGGGCGAAGTCAGGTATATCAGCTAATATATATATATACATTGAGTATGGGCCATAGATACCCACGTCATCACTAAGCGATGGCCCAGGAAATACAAACATGCGGAATCTGACCCGGTCGTTAGAAGACAGTCTAAAAGTACTTTTACATGGGATAACTCTTGGGCGTCTCAAAGACTATCACTCCTGTGCTTCCACATTGGAGTGACAGTCATTCAGTGAATGCAGGCAGAACGCACCAGAGGTCTCTTCTGTCCCCTCCATTCACTGTGAAGAGACAGACGTTCATAGATGACTGACTCCCTGTTTAAACTGAGTGAGAAGTTACTTATTAGTCTCTGTGTTTCAGTGATCTTGAATGAAGCAACTAGTGACTAATGAGTAATTTCTCCTTCTACAGTCTGTCACGTTCTGGGTTTACACGGGACAACTATCAGGTCAAAATCACCAATTTGAGCGATTTGTGACTCAGTTGGCCCGTGTAAAAGTATTCTAAGTTTGCAACTTCTAGTTATTAGACAGTATTAGTAAATCTGCCTCATTCTGTTTGAAGAAAGCAATTCTGTAATGACAAGTAAAATACTGTGCCGATAAGAGGAAGAGGAGTGAAGATTACACTTATGTGTTATTATAATCTTCCAGGAAGCTCCTCTATGATGTAATACCGCAGTTCTTGCTTTCCTGTTCCTGACCACCATGTGGTGAGGTGGAGTCTGTATGGTGTTTCATTCTGATCTGCAAACAATTATGAAATATGGACATTTTGGAGCTTAGTAATGCATTAAAGAAGAGTGCATAGAATGTCACCTGTGTATAGTTATATGATGGCCAAGAAGGGAAAACGAAGGTCCATAAGCTTAATATTAAAGGGGTTCTCTGGAATATTTATAGTATAATACTAATATCCCGCCCCATGCTGCCCACAGCACTTTACCATATACTTGCCTGTCTGACAATGTACCTTTTCTTTGTTCCGGCAGTGTGTCACATGACCTGCACCTTCACTGCCATCACAGATATGTCCCATATACAGAGCAAGAGGCAGATACTCCATGCCCTGTTTATAGGATGTCACTGATGATGTTCTATGCATGGAGATTCCTGGACGACATTGGCTGCTGTGGTCATGTGTATATATAAACATATCACCGCTGCAGTCAGTGTGCATACCGACTGGTGGTGTGAATGGGGCAGCGGCGGGGAAACTGCCAACTGTGGTGTAGAAACTTCAGCTTTTCAGTATCTTGGAAAGCTGAGTGCTGAAGTGGAGCTTTGAAGTAGGCTTCAGCAAAGATTGTCACTTCGCCCCAGGGGGTCTGTGGTGTCCCAGGGCCCCTGCAAAACCAGATCTAGCAAATGTTTACAATAGGAGATAAGAACAGGAAAACGCCTTCACATCCCAGTAAGTTCTCCTCCCCATTTCTTGGTGCTGGTTCCAGGAGATTTGATAACTTTTGGAGGCAAATCATCACAAAGAGATTTCTCTCTCAAACAAAGAAAAGTGTCATTTGGTAATTATGACTGATCTGTACATGGCGGCCTGCTGACAAGGATATTTTATGAAATGTCACATCACCATGAATAAGATGCAGGGACTCCTATCCTTGTGGGATGCTCAGAAACCCAGAACCGCATATCTGGGAAAATATAGATCAGAACATATACGTGTGTAGACTCCATGCGTAGGTAAAATCATGACTAGCGATGAGCGAACGTACTCGGTAAAGCACTACTCGTCCGAGTAATGTGCTGTATCCGAGTACCTCCCCGCTCGTCCTGAAAGATTCGGGGAGCGCCGCGGAGCGGGGAGCTGCAGGGGAGAGCGGGGAGGAACGGAGGGGAGATCTCTCTCCTTCTGTCCCGCCCGCTCTGCCCCGCTCCCCGCCGCAACTCACCTGTCAGCAGCGGCGCTCCCCGAATCTTTCAGGTCGAGCGGGGAGGTACTCGGATAAAGCACATTACTCGGACGAGTAGTGCTTTACCGAGTACGTTCGCTCATCTCTAATCATGACTAAAAGTATGTCGCGCCTATGTTCCTGATCAGATAACCTCGTGTGGAGATCTGACTGAAAATAGGGAATTGTGATTTTTCAGAGTTTCTACAATCCCCACCCTCCCTTCTCTGTGTGACTTCAGGGGGGTAGGAATAAGGTGTGTACTGAGGGATCCTTTAAAATGTGGGACCCCACAGGCCCAAATTGTCTGCCTCTTGGAGTCAACTATGAAAAGACTGTCCTGAATTCTGTGCAATTCCACACAAAGACTGGTAATTTTCTTTTAATTTCTCCTGTTTCTTTTAACCCATTTAGGACCAAGCACTGTAAATATACGGCGCCTGGTCCCGAGCTTTAAGCCCAGCCATATGTAAAATTACGGTGGGAATTAAAACCTTCTGCTTCTGTAATCAATCAGTAGCAGGATGAGTTGTCAGCTGTTAGTAACAGCTGATAACCCAGAGGAGAAGGCAGGAGGGGGTTTTAACCCTTTCTTCCTTCTTCTTTCTCAAGTACACAGTGCTCAATGAGCGCAGTGTACTAAAAAGCCTGGGGGTCACGTGACTGCCAGGATTCCCTGTGATAGCAGAGCTGCAGGGTTGTAGTAGACCCTGACCAACTCTGTTAGTGACTAATATCACTACAGGGAATGTTTTCCCCTGGAACTGTGGCTCCTATGGATGATCCAGCTACAGTGGGAAAATGTCAAATAATAAAAATACGTGTGAATGTTCCCCAGACGTCATGGGGGACATAGATAGTAAAAAATAAGATTACATAAATAAATAAAACAAAATTATAGAATAAAACAACAAAATATACGTAAAAAAGAAAATAAACCAAAGCTGACGCCAACCAAAGCCATTGCTACATGCGCCATGTAAACCAAAACCATACATATTATATATCAAAACGTCCAAAACAAAATGAGGAACCCGTTCCCATACTTTATTTTAGCGTAAATATACTAATTAAAAAAAAATTCTAGAAATTAAAAAAATCTTTTTTTAGCTTTTTACCCCAATAAAACTAAAAAAAAAACGGGAAAAAAATATTAAAAATATAGCCCTATATGTCACAGAAAACAAAACACAGCAAAAATAATTTTGGTAGCTAAAGGGAAAAAAAATAGGGCAGTAAAACAGCCACATTGGTAAAATCTCTAAAAAGTGTCTGGTCCTTAGAGTGCTTTCAGACGAGCATGGGCATGTGTGTACATATGTGCGCACAAAACCACAGATCTATTAAAACCATTGGACCCTATGGAGTGTTCACATGTCTGTGTTTTACAGGTGAGCAAACGCACGTACCTGAAAAACATAGGACATGCATGCACTATAGGTCCATGATGCATGTCAATATACCCCAGCAGGGAGTCCCCGTGTCACTGAACACTGTGACAGCATTGACACAGTGTTCAGTGACAAGGGAACTCCCAGCGGGGAGTAAAGAATCAGCTGTCACAGTTGTGGCAGAGGATTTCTTCATCTCTGCGCTGAGTAAAGAATCCCCTGCCACAGCTGTGGCAGAGGATGGCAATGTTCTCCCATTGCTTTCAATGGGACCAGCGCTTCTGCAGTCCCATTGAAAACAATGGGCTGCCGGTAAGCCCTGCAGGGATTTTCGGGGAAGGGCTTTAAATATAAGTATATATGTGTATACTCACCTCTCTGCAGCTGCCGGGGCTCAGCCGCGTCCAGCTGTGTCTTCGCCCTGCACTGCTCTGAATCTCTTTCAGCAGGAGGGGATTTTTGATAAGATATATATTTCCAACTGTTTACTTTATACTGGACACACATCTGAAAAACTTTTGGGTTTTTTAAACCATTTAGGAGACATACAAATTTAACATTGATTATCAACATTCTAAGGAACACTTTGTTTTCCTGCACCAAGCCAAGATTGCCAAGGCTCATAGGTGTCAGAATGATAGATACCCCCAAAATGACGACATTTTAAAAGCTACACCCCTTAATGTATTCACTGAGGGGGTCAGGAGTATTTTTACCCCACAGTTTTTTTTCAGGAATAACTGCAATTTAGAGAAGAAAAAATACAATTTCATATTTTTGCAAATACGTCATTTTAAAGGCAGTTTTTATTCTATAGTGCACATGAAAATGAGGATTTAAACCCCAAAATGGATACCCCTGTTTGTCCTTTGTTCAGAAACATACCCGTTGTGGCCCTAATATTATGTCTTTCTGCACAACGGGGCCCAAAATAAAAGGAGCAGCCAGAGGCTTTCAGAGCAGAAATTTTACTTGAAGGCATTTTAGGCCCCATTGCCCGCTTGTAGAGCCCTTAAGTGGCCGAAATGATACGGAACCCCCACAAATAACCACATTTTGAAAACTAGACCCCTTAACAACTTTATCTAGGGGTGTACTGCGTATTTCTACCCCACAGTTTTTGAGCGAATCGAAGCAAAGCAGTAGGAAAAAATTACGATTTTCATTTTTTTGACAATTGTGTATTTTAAAAACAGGTTTTTTTATACAGAATACTTAGAAATGAAGACTTTCACCCCCAAAATGGATAGCCCTGTTTGTCCTGTGTTCAAAAACATACCCATTGCGGCCTTAATCTTATGTCTGTATGGAAAGAGGGCCCAAACCCAAGCCGGAGGCTATCAGAATAGACACCTTGCTTGAAGGTGTTTTAGGCCCCATTGCCCACTTGTAGAGCCATTGAGTGGCCAAAACTACAGAGAACCCCCACAAATGATCCTGTTTTGAAAACTAGACCCCTTAACAAATTAATCTAGGGGTGTTATGTCTATGTTTACCACACAGTTTTTGAATGAATCTAAGCAAAGCAGTAGGAAACAATTACGATTTTCATCTTTTTGGCAATTGTGTCAATTTAAAAACTATTTTTTTTGTACAGCACACATATGAATGAAGACTTTCACTCCAGAATGTAAGGCTTGAGGGACAGTTAGGAGGGAAAGCCTCATGGGATCTGGGAGCTTTATGTACATGATGGATGGATGATATGTCACCCTCTATGGAGCCTCATGGGATCTGGAAGCTTTATGTACATGATGGATGGATGATATGTCACCTTCTATGGAGCCTCATGGGATCTGGGAGCTTTATGTACATGATGGATGGATGATATGTCACCCTCTATGGAGCCTCATGGGATCTGGGAGCTTTATTTACATGATGGATGGATGATATGTCACTCTCTATGGAGAAGGTTTTCTGGTTAGCCATGATATGTTACAAAGGTCATTACTGGGTTAGATGAGATGGAAGAGAGTGAGTTCTGCCCAGTGATGGACTGGTTGGCAGCAGCAGCTGATTGGCTGAAGAAAAATGGCGGGAAATGCCTGTGGTTGTCGGGCAGAATCAGGTGACCTGACCGCGGCTGGTGATTGGTCCAGAGGAACAAGCTGAGAGGAGCAGCAGTGAGATATGGAGGTGCAGAGATGTGGGCCATCATCACCCGGAAAGGAAGCAGCATGCAGTATCCAGGTGACAGCTGCCTGTTCCTGTCAGCTCCCCTCACAATTCCTGTCAGCTCCCCTCACAATTCCTGTCACAGCTTCAGACCCTCTGTGAAGATGGAGGACTTTCTCCAGCGGCTGATCGTCAGCGAGGATGAAGTGGTCAGTGAGGAACAGTTTCACAGATTTCTGGAATCCCCTGCGCTTCAGCTTAGAACTTGTCAGCAGCGCAGGCCAGGAGGAGCTGCAGAGGACATTGTGTGAGCGTTTGTATCTGAGGAGGACTTGTCAGTAGAGAACCACCAGTGAAGCAAACGCAGAGGCTGCCTTTACCTTCATCCGATCAGAGGTGACTAAAACCTGGCAGCGGGAACAGTGCCCAGCAGATGCCAACGCCAGCAGGAACAGTGCCACTAGATGCCAACACCAAGTCCTGTACTGCTGTGCGTGCAGGGTACGGGTGAAGCTCAACAAGATGGCGACGGCCCCTCTGCCAAGTCCTGTGCTGCTGTAATGGCAGGGTACAGGTGAAGCTCTACAAGTGGTGAGACCCCCGGTAACCAGGTGGTCCCCCTGGTCACTGGCTCCTGTGTATAGAAGGATTTAGCTTGTGTAGCAGTTGGGAGCAATTTCGCACGGCGGTTTTTGTGTTCGGATTTGGCGGGCCGGAGCCAGGAGTGCGTCCATTATGGGGAAGACATGTGAATCTTTGCATTGTACTTCCTCTCTGCTCCTGGCTTTGGCTCACAGGGTGCTGGGCATCGGGGGCCATCGTGTGAGCGCCCCCTAAGGTAGATTGGTCAGTTTTAAATGTGTTAGTGTTAACCCTTACTAGGCTGTAAAGAAAGGGCTGGTCAGGGTGATGAGGGGGAAGGTATGTCTGCTTAACAGTTGTGTTTTATTAATGGTATCATGTCTGAGCTGAGGTGACTGAGCTCTGAGGTGACTGAGCTCTGAGGTGACTGAGCTCTGAGGTGACTGAGCGCTGCGCTGAGGTAACTGAGCTCTGAGGTGACTGAGCTCTGAGGTGACTGAGCGCTGAGGTGACTGAGCTCTGAGGTAATGGAGCGCTGAGGTGACTAAGCTCTGGGGTAACTGAGCTCTGAGGTGACTGAGCTCTGAGGTGACTGAGCTCTGAGGTAACTGAGCTCTGAGGTAACGGAGTGCTGAGGTGACTGAGCTCTGAGGTGACTGAGCTCTGAGGTGACTGAGCTCTGAGGTGACTGAGCTCTGAGGTGACTGAGCGCTGCGCTGAGGTAACTGAGCTCTGAGGTGACTGAGCTCTGAGGTGACTGAGCGCTGAGGTGACTGAGCTCTGAGGTAATGGAGCGCTGAGGTGACTAAGCTCTGGGGTAACTGAGCTCTGAGGTGACTGAGCTCTGAGGTGACTGAGCTCTGAGGTGACTGAGCTCTGAGGTGACTGAGCTCTGAGGTAACTGAGCTCTGAGGTAACGGAGTGCTGAGGTGACTGAGCTCTGAGGTGACTGAGCTCTGAGGTGACTGAGCTCTGAGGTAACGGAGCTCTGAGGTGACTGAGCTCTGAGGTGACTGAGCTCTGAGGTGACTGAGCTCTGAGGTAACGGAGCGCTGAGGTGACTGAGCTCTGGGGTAATGGAGCTCTGAGGTGACTGAGCTCTGGGGTAACTGAGCTCTGAGGTGACTGAGCTCTGAGGTGACGGAGCTCTGAGGTGACGGAGCTCTGAGGTGACGGAGCTCTGAGGTGACGGAGCTCTGAGGTGACGGAGCTTTGAGGTAACTGAGCACTGCAGGAGACTGTTCTGAGGTAACCACTGTATGCAGACTGTCAGCTCTAACCACTGCTTGGTATCTGTCAGCTGTGAGATAACTGGTCACCTATCAGCTGTGAGGTAACCACTGTATGCAGGCAGTCAGCTGTGAGGTAACCACTGTATGCAGACTTTCAGCTGTGAGGTAACCACTGTATGCAGACTGTCAGCTGTGAGGTAACCACTGTATGCAGACTGTCAGCTGTGAGGTAACCACTGTATGCAGACTGTCAGCTGTGAGGTAACCACTGTATGCAGGCAGTCAGCTGTGAGGTAACCACTGTATGCAGACTTTCAGCTGTGAGGTAACCACTGTATGCAGACTGTCAGCTGTGAGATAACCACTGTATGCAGGCAGTCAGCTGTGAGGTAACCACTGTATGCAGGCAGTCAGCTGTGAGGTAACCACTGTATGCAGGCAGTCAGCTGTGAGGTAACCTCTGTATGCAGACTGTCAGCTGTGAGGTAACCACTGTATGCAGACTGTCAGCTGTGAGGTAACCACTGTATGCAGACTGCCAGCTGTGAAGTAACCACTGTATGCAGACTGTCAGCTGTGAGGTAACCACTGTATGCAGACTGTCAGCTGTGAGGTAACCACTGTATGCAGACTGCCAGCTGTGAAGTAACCACTGTATGCAGACTGTCAGCTGTGAGGTAACCACTGTATGCAGACTGCCGGCTGTGAGGTAACCACTGTATGCAGACTGTCGGCTGTGAGGTAACCACTGTATGCAGACTGCCAGCTGTGAGGTAACCACTGTATGCAGACTGTCAGCTGTGAGGTAACCACTGTATGCAGACTGCCAGCTGTGAGGTAACCACTGTATGCAGACTGTCAGCTGTGAGGTAACCACTGTATGCAGGCTGTCAGCTGTGAGGTAACCACTGTATGCAGACTGTCGGCTGTGAGGTAACCACTGTATGTAGACTGTCAGCTGTGAGGTAACCACTGTATGCAGACTTTCAGCTGTGAGGTAACCACTGTATGCAGACTGTCATCTGTGAGGTAACCACTGTATGCAGACTTTCAGCTGTGAGGTAACCACTGTATGCAGACTGTCAGCTGTGAGATAACCACTGTATGCAGGCAGTCAGCTGTGAGGTAACCACTGTATGCAGGCAGTCAGCTGTGAGGTAACCACTGTATGCAGACTGTCAGCTGTGAGGTAACCACTGTATGCAGACTGTCAGCTGTGAGGTAACCTCTGTATGCAGACTGTCAGCTGTGAGGTAACCACTGTATGCAGGCAGTCAGCTGTGAGGTAACCACTGTATGCAGACTGTCAGCTGTGAGGTAACCACTGTATGCAGACTGTCAGCTGTGAGGTAACCACTGTATGCAGACTGTCGGCTGTGAGGTAACCACTGTATGCAGACTGTCAGCTGTGAGGTAACCACTGTATGCAGACTGTCAGCTGTGAGGTAACCACTGTATGCAGACTGTCGGCTATGAGGTAACCACTGTATGCAGACTGTCAGCTGTGAGGTAACTACTGTATGCAGACTGCCAGCTGTGAGGTAACCACTGTATGCAGTCTGTGGTTGAGGCGGCTGCTGCTGTTAATCAGATTTGGTTTATAATTACTTGTTATTTTATAACTGTTACTTTCATATAAAAAGAATCAGAATCTAATGATGACCGGAAGAAACAGAGATGGTTAATAATGGTT
The DNA here is from genome assembly GCA_035609135.1 of Eleutherodactylus coqui. Taxonomy (NCBI): domain Eukaryota; kingdom Metazoa; phylum Chordata; class Amphibia; order Anura; family Eleutherodactylidae; genus Eleutherodactylus; species Eleutherodactylus coqui. Next base: position 226,794,878 of record CM069410.1, on the reverse strand, counting down.
ACCGGGGTGTTGGTGCTACCTCAGTGTAACTAGTTAGGTGGTTTATAGACATTCTTGGGGCGCCTCACTACCTGGATGTGTGGTTACATTTATGGGCGGTGTGGGTACTGCCATGAGGGCTCATATTGTGCCGCTCTCATCCATTTATGGTGGTTTTAGTCAGAAATCAGTACAAATTCCTTGCATCCAGGAAGTAGAGAATTTCCTGCAATAGGGCAAGACTCCAGTGAAGCCACCATATTGGAAGTAGGCCCGGCTCATTAAAGAAGGCTCCAGGTACGGCCTATATGTGCATGAGTTAAAGGGACTCAGCTGTGAAGGGGTTAATAAGTTAATTTCAGTTGTTTATGATCTAGTTAAATTGCTTAGAACATAGCTGAGGGCAGAGTTGCCGGTCATTTTGATCCCCCCCCCCCCCCCCTTTTTTTTTCCATTTGAGGTTGTCCCCTTTAAGGGTGATGCCACAGACAGAGTCTGTCTCCTCCTGGTTATTTATCATCTATCTTACCCCAAGCAGCTATCTCTGAATGCTGAGGGGCTCCTGAGCTGCTGGCAGTAAGATATGCATCATGTGACTACATTGGCTTTATTATGGCACTTCGGTGAAGTAATGCATTATTCGGATAACTTCTTATTGGTTGGGTTTTAATCCTTTGGTTTCCGGTTTGGCGTTACCGATGGGATCTAAGGCATCCCGCTATTATTTAGGACTATTCTCATTGTTAGAGTAGGTAGGAGGAAGGAATCCCCTGATGTTGGTGTAATACACTACTTAGATGATTGTTGTTTATGAGGCATCAGGGTAATGCGGGTATGTGCAAGTTTTAGAGGGCATGTGGTCAGGATGGAGGATTTTGGGGTGCCCCTGGCGAACGGAAAAAAAAATAAAAATTATTGTATGGCCGTGTACTCGGTTGGAGTTCTTAGGTATTTAATTGATAGCATTGTGATGGTTTTTTCCAATTGCCAGTGTCAGGGGTGTATAGTTATGGGTTTAATTAGTCAGACATTATGTATGAAGGCAGATTACATGGAGGGAGCTGCAGCGGTTAGCAGGTCAGTTTTGTTCGGCTTCACAGGTGATTATTATTGGTCGCAGGTATTCCCGCAGGTCATGTGTGGTGATGTGCGGTTGGAAGGCCCATACATCACATGCACAGATGTCAAGGGAGCTAAAGCAGGATTTAGTGCTAGGGTTGGTATCTTTGACTGTAATGGTCAGTCAGCTTGGTGATGGGAGCTTGTGGAAGCGGAGGAGCTATCATGAGGTGCTGACATCAGTGGATAATGGTTATGGAGTGATTGTTGGTAAGAGCTGGTCAGCACCAGTTAATTCGTATGCTAGTCAGATTATGTCTAACATTTAACCTCTTACTGAGGGTTAGAGATGGTCGGTGTGAGATTAATGCCGCTGCTATATAATAGTCTTGTTGGTCAGAGCCGGTCGGAGGAGTTAGTCCGTAGTCAGGTTATGTCTAACATATAACCTCTTACTGAGGGTTAGAGATGGTCTGTGGAGATTAATGCAGCTGCTATCTTATAGTCTTGTTTGCGAATGCAGCAATTCAGGGAAGAAGAGTCCAACATTCAGGATGCAGCTCATATAGCTCAGTTTGGAAGGTATTGTCGGGTATGGCTTTCTTTCAAAGATGGTATAATCTGGTACCTATTAATTGTTTTTCAGGTAGAGCGATTGATCAGGGGCTGTAAGGCAGTAGCTGATGCCGCTGATCAACGCTCTGCTATCACATTGAGCTTACAAGGGAAGTTGGTGGAAGTATTGCCTGAAGTGTGTAGATCAGCAGATGAGGTACAGCTGTTTAGATGTGACTTTGGGGCCTTAAGGATGTGTCCACCCATGGGAGCTTTATAATAATAATAATAATTAAAAAAAAAAAACGAAATGGGTAAAGGGGTGTGAATTCGCTTGTTTGCTCATTTTCATGAGAATATATGCTTGCTTAGGAATTTGCAGGCGTTTGTGTCTATGCCTGCAAGCACCAGGTTCTTTGTTGATCCATGTACCCTGTTTCTCCGGTGATAAAATCTACCCGGTCATAAACCCTAGCAGGATTTTTCAGGATGCTTGAACTTTAAGCCCTATTCCAAAATTAAGCCCTAGTTGCAGTTAATTAAAAAAAAGGCAATGTAAATAGTGCCGGGCAGTTATACATGGCAAAAGTAAGATCTTGTGGAGCAAAATTAGTAGAAGACCCTGTCTTGTTTTCGGGGAGACAGAGATGATGGACAGTCATTATCTTGCTTTTAATGGTGCTTAATTGTTTACAGGTGTGGTTTTATTGAAGAAAAAGTAAACAGATGGGGTTCATCTCAGTTTAAGTTGTACATGCGCCTGAATAATATGGTGTACTAATTCTTTTTTCATTTTAGGAATTAAGAAAAGTATTGTGTGGATTGTTGGACCCTCCTTTGTGTACTGGGCTTCGAGAAGGGCAGCGGATCACTGTTGTTCTGAAAATTTAGGTTTGTACAGAACACAGTTTGAAATTTTTTGGCGCGGTAGCAGAGGTATGAGGTGGAGTGGATTAATGGCTGAACTGATGTATAAAGAGTCACGTGGGTTTGGAGAATCACGTGGGCCCTGTCCACATGTTTTAATTTTACACTTAGGGGTTAATGACATAGAAGAGAACACATTGATGTGTCATGGGACATTGAAAGGGAGATGGGGAGCTTTAGAACAAGGTTCCAGATACAGTGATAGTTTTTTCAGATATTGTTCCTCGATTATTAGGGTCATTGCCGAGGTCTGTATATAGCGAGAGAATTCGGAGAAGGGTTACCCCGGTGGTAGAGCTCACGCCAGGAGTGGATGTTCTCTTTTTAGACATGCTGATTTGGAAGGTTTGGTTCCAGGCCTCCATAGGAATGATCTAGTATACTTGTCAGAGATTGCGTTGGATATTTTTAATATGGATTTGTGTAGATGATTGAGGAGGCTGCGGGTGTTGGGGGGGCCATGTCATTAGTGGATGCCATGGCCTGGTGGGGAATTGTCGCCCGCATTAGGCGGGTGGGCAGGTAAACTTGGGGAGAGTTTGGTGGTGGTAAACTCGTGTCTGTAACACAGAGTTTACATGAACTGTTATGGTTATTGATTGGTTAATAAACTTGGGTCTGTAAGACAGAGTTTACAGCAAGTGTTATGGTTATTATTGGTTACATTTCTCCCCAAATGTTTGTAACCCCGTTAATAAACACCGCGGCCTTCTTTATCCAATATTGGTGTCTGTGTCGGTTATTTATAAGAGTTTGGTAAGGTTTTAATAAAGCGTAAGATCCCATGGTGTATTCCGTGTTCAGAAACATACGCATTGTGGCCCTAATCTACTTACAGGACACATGGCTAGGTCTATAATGAAGGGAACACCTGAACTGAATAAATTCCTCACTTGTGCGGAAAAAAATTTGACTCCCTAATAATAATCCCCCTCCGTGCCCTTATTGGCATTCCCTAAATCTTAGATAAAAGTAATAATGTAAACTGTGTAGTATGTCCAAAGACAGGGGTAATTATGGAGGCCTTGTTGCGATGGACACATGCGGTAAAAAAACTGGATATCCCTCCTCCTCCCATGCTTTTTGGGGGGTATTTCTTGACCTCAGCGATAGGAATGGGGTGTAAAAAGTGGTGCTTTGTGAGGCCTTGTAAGCTTGCAGAGGTGGAAAGAAGGCGAGCGTTACTGGAGCTTTTTGTAAATGATGTATTACTGGTAGCGTTGTGAATAACGCCCTGGGTACGGCCGTGTAATGTACTGTGCATAACTACGTACTCACACAGAATGGCCTAGCACAGAGAATGGCCTAAGGTAGATCGCTATATTTTTATCATGTGATCGGGGACCGCTCAACGAGGCCACCGGTCACTGCTCTAGGCTCTCGGAGGCCTTTGGTAGCCGGGAGTAAGGAGATTTCAAATTTCCTGGGCACATGCTTAGAATTTGGGTAACTGCCGTGGCGGAGGATTGCGTTGGGGTTCAAATACGGAGGTCTCCGGTAAAAAATGTCATCTTCTCTCACCGATCGCATCAGTGAGGGGAGCTGAAACGTCAACTTTTTTTTTCTGTTTTACATGATCGCCATTATCCACGTGACCAGGAACCGCTCACCACAGCCCCCCGTGATATCTACAGGCTCTCGGCTACCTTTGGTAGCCAGGAGCAGGGAGATTTTAAGTTTCCTTTGCCGATGGATAACAGGGATCATGTCATGTGGAACCGCATACAATGGTCCCCGGTAATATCTCCCTGCACTCAACTATGTTTGACAGCCGGGTGCAGGCAGATTTTAAATTTGCCGGGCCCTCCGGCCCGGATGTGGCACGCATGCGCAGAAGCCCGTGGCAGATTCCGATCGCTGTGGGACATCACGGAGGATAGGGGATGAGTATTTCCAGCTGCACTCATGGATTCGATCTATGAGGGCAGCTGAAACTAACTTTTTTTAACTTTTCCGTGATCGCCGGTATGTGTTGGATACCGGTGATAACGGGCCCGGGGACTGATCACCAATGATATCTCCTGCCTCCTGGCTACCTTCAGGAGCCGGGAGCCCGGAGATTTCAAATCTCACGGGCGATCCAGGCTTCTGCGCATGTGCATGACACCATACTCCCAGTAATGGTTCTATGGGCAGCATGAGTCATCACCCTCTTCTACCCCCTGTTACCTTTTTTGTTATCTCTATTACTACAGATGGACTTCACATGACAATAAGCAGTGGAATGAAAATTAGAAGGAAAGGAGACCCCAAGTGGTCAGCACTAAAGGGGGATTTTTTTTCAGTACAAAATGTTATCTATATATATAAAATTGAATGAATGTATGAGTGTGTGTCTGTGTGTCTGTCTGCCTGTCTGTGTTTCTGTCTGTGTGTCTGTATGTCTGTCTGCCTGTCTGTGTGTCTGTCTGTGTGTCTGTGTGTCTGTCTGCCTGTCTGTGTGTCTGTCTGTGTGTCTGTCTGTGTGTCTGTGTGTCTGTCTGCCTGTCTGTGTGTCTGTGTGTCTGTCTGCCTGTCTGTGTGTCTGTCTGTGTGTCTGTGTGTCTGTCTGCCTGTCTGTGTGTCTGTCTGTGTGTCTGTGTGTCTGTCTGTGTGTCTGTCTTCGCAGCAACGCGCGACAGGTAAGCTAGTCTATATATAAAAATGTCTGTCTGTCTGTCTGTCCTTTATGCATTACTACACCATTTATCCAATCACTATGAGACTTTGGGAAGTTGTTGAGTTCACTCCAGGGAAGATTACTGGCATAGTACAACTATCCATCGTCGACAGTTATGCCCCCCAGACAAAGATCATTTGCATCCTACAAAATGATGCATCCACCGAACGTTTCGCAAGACAATTGCTGGATATTGAGAATGCTGAGGTAACATGAAAGCTGCGCTGTGATTGGTTGCTATTTCTTATACTGCTGAGGTAACATGAAAGCTGCGCTGTGATTGATTGCTATTTCTTATACTGCTGAGGTAAAATGAACGCTGCGCTGTGATTGGTTGCTATTTCTTATACTGCTGAGGTAAAATGAAAGCTGCGCTGTGATTGGTTGCTATTTCTTATACTGCTGAGGTAAAATAAAAGCTGCGCTGTGATTGGTTGCAATTTCTTATACTGCTGAGGTAAAATGAAAGCTGTGCTGTGATTGGTTGCAATTTCTTATACTGCTGAGGTTACATGAAAGTTGCGCTGTGATTGGTTGCTCTTATACTGCTGAGGTAAAATGAACGCTGTGCTGTGATTGGTTGTTATTTCTTATACTGCTGAGGTAAAATGAAAGCTGTGCTGTGATTTGTTGCTCTTTCTTATACTGCTGAGGTAAAATGAACGCTGCGCTGTCATTGGTTGCTATTTCTTATACTGCTGAGGTAAAATGAAAGCTGGGCTGTGATTGGTTGCTCTTATACTGCTGAGGTAAAATAAAAGCTGCACTGTGATTGGTTGCTAATCCTTATACTGCTGAGGTAATATGAAAGCTGCGCTGTGATTGGTTGCTCTTTCTTATACTGCTGAGGTAAAATGAACGCTGCGCTGTGATTGGTTGTTATTTCTTATACTGCTGACGTAAAATGAACGCTGCGCTGTCATTGGTTGCTCTTTCCTATTCTCGTGAGGTAAAATGAAAGCTGCGCTATCATTGGTTGCTCTTTCTTATACTGCTGAGGTAAAATGCAAGCTGCACTGTGATTGGTTGCTATTTCTTATACTGCTGAGGTAACATGAAAGCTGGGCTGTGATTGGTTGTTATTTCTGATACCACTGAGCTAACATGAAAGCTGTGCTGTGATTGGTTGCTCTTTCTTATACTGCTGAGGTAACATGAAAGCTGCGCTGTGATTGGTTCCTAATTCTTATACAGCTGACGTAAAATGAACGCTGCGCTGTCATTGGTTGCTATTTCTTATACTGCTGAGGTAACATGAAAGCTGCGCTGTGATTGGTTCCTATTTCTTATACAGCTGAGCTAAAATGAACGATGCGCTGTCATTGGTTGCTATTTCTTATACTGCTGAGGTAACATGAAAGCTGCACTGTGATTGGTTGCTATTTCTTATACTGCTAAGGTAAAATGAACGCTGCGCTGTGATTGGTTGCTATTTCTTATACCCCTGAGGTAAAATAAAAGCTGCGCTGAGATTGGTTGCTAATCCTTATACTGCTGAGGTAATATGAAAGCTGCGCTGTGATTGGTTGCTCTTTCTTATACTGCTGGGGTAAAATGAACGCTGCGCTGTGATTGGTTGCTATTTCCTATTCCCGTGAGGTAAAATAAAAGCTTCGCTATCATTGGTTGCTCTTTCTTATACTGCTGAGGTAAAATGAACGCTGCGCTGAGATTGGTTGCTAATCCTTATACTGCTGAGGTAACATGAAAGCTGCGCTGTGATTGGTTGTTATTTCTTAAACCACTGAGGTAACATGAAAGCTGCGCTGTGATTGGTTACTACTTCTTATACTGCTGAGGTAAAATGAACGCTGTGCTGTGATTGGTACCTATTTCTTATACTGCTGAGGCAAAATGAATGCTGCGCTGTGATTGGTTCCTATTTCTTATACTGCTGAGGCAAAATGAATGCTGCGCTGTGATTGGTTGCTTTTTCTTATACTGCTGAGGTTACATGAAAGCTGCGCGGTGATTTTTTGCTATTCCTTATACTGCTCAGGTCACATGAAAGCTGCGCTGTGATTGGTTGCATTTTCTTATACTGCTGAGGTAAAATGAAAGCTGTGCTGTGATTGGTTGCTCTTTCTTATACTGCTGAGGTAAAATGAACGCTGCGCTGTGATTGGTTGCTATTTCTTATACTGCTGAGGTAACAAGAACGCTGCGCTGTCATTGGTTGCTATTTCTTATACTGCTGAAGTAAAATGAACGCTGCGCTGTGATTGGTTGCTATTTCTTATACCCCTGGGGTAAAATAAAAGCTGCGCTGAGATTGGTTGCTAATCCTTAGACTGCTGAAGTAAAATGAACGCTGCGCTGTCATTGGTTGCTGATTCCTATACCCTGAGGTAAAATAAAAGCTGCGCTGTCATTGGTTGCTCTTCCTTATACAGCTGAGCTAAAATGAACGCTGCGCTGTGATTGGTTCCTATTTCTTATACTGCTGGGGTTACATGAAAGCTGCGCTGTGATTGGTTGCTATTCCTTATACTGCTGAGGTAAAATGAACGCTGCGCTGTCATTGGTTGCTATTTCTTATACTGCTGAGGTAAAATGAACGCTGCGCTGTCATTGGTTGCTATTTCTTATACTGCTGAGGTAAAATGAACGCTGCGCTGTGATTGGTTGCTATTTCTTATACCCCTGGGGTAAAATAAAAGCTGCGCTGAGATTGGTTGCTAATCCTTATACTGCTGAGGTAAAATGAACGCTGCGCTGTCATTGGTTGCTATTTCCTATACCCTGAGGTAAAATAAAAGCTGCGCTGTCATTGGTTGCTCTTCCTTATACAGCTGAGCTAAAATGAACGCTGCGCTGTGATTGGTTCCTATTTCTTATACTGCTGGGGTTACATGAAAGCTGCACTGTCATTGGTTGCTATTCCTTATACTGCTGAGGTAACATGAAAGCTGCGCTGTGATTGGTTGCTATTACTTATACTGCTGAGGTAACATGAAAGCTGCGCTGTGATTGGTTCCTATTTCTTATACTGCTGGGGTTACATGAAAGCTGTGCTGTGATTGGTTGCTATTCCTTATACTGCTGAGCTAAAATGAACGCTGCGCTGTGATTGGTTCCTATTTCTTATACTGCTGGGGTTACATGAAAGCTGTGCTGTGATTGGTTGCTATTCCTTATACTGCTGAGGTAACATGAAAGCTGCGCTGTGATTGGTTGCTATTTCTTATACTGCTGAGGTAACATGAAAGCTGCGCTGTCATTGGTTGCTATTCCTTATACTGCTGAGGTAACATGAAAGCTGTGCTGTGATTGGTTGCTATTACTTATACTGCTGAGGTAACATGAAAGCTGCGCTGTGATTGGTTCCTATTTCTTATACTGCTGGGGTTACATGAAAGCTGTGCTGTGATTGGTTGCTATTCCTTATACTGCTGAGCTAAAATGAACGCTGCGCTGTGATTGGTTCCTATTTCTTATACTGCTGGGGTTACATGAAAGCTGTGCTGTGATTGGTTGCTATTCCTTATACTGCTGAGGTAACATGAAAGCTGCGCTGTGATTGGTTGCTATTTCTTATACTGCTGAGGTAACATGAAAGCTGCGCTGAGATTGGTTGCTAATCCTTATACTGCTGAAGTAAAATGAACGCTGCGCTGTCATTGGTTGCTGATTCCTATACCCTGAGGTAAAATAAAAGCTGCGCTGTCATTGGTTGCTCTTCCTTATACAGCTGAGCTAAAATGAACGCTGCGCTGTGATTGGTTCCTATTTCTTATACTGCTGGGGTTACATGAAAGCTGCGCTGTGATTGGTTGCTATTCCTTATACTGCTGAGGTAAAATGAACGCTGCGCTGTCATTGGTTGCTATTTCTTATACTGCTGAGGTAAAATGAACGCTGCGCTGTGATTGGTTCCTATTTCATATACTGCTGGGGTTACATGAAAGCTGCGCTGTGATTGGTTGCTATTCCTTATACTGCTGAGGTAAAATGAACGCTGCGCTGTCATTGGTTGCTATTTCTTATACTGCTGGGGTAAAATGAACGCTGCGCTGTCATTGGTTGCTATTTCTTATACTGCTGAGGTAAAATGAACGCTGCGCTGTGATTGGTTGCTATTTCTTATACCCCTGGGGTAAAATAAAAGCTGCGCTGAGATTGGTTGCTAATCCTTATACTGCTGAGGTAAAATGAACGCTGCGCTGTCATTGGTTGCTATTTCCTATACCCTGAGGTAAAATAAAAGCTGCGCTGTCATTGGTTGCTCTTCCTTATACAGCTGAGCTAAAATGAACGCTGCGCTGTGATTGGTTCCTATTTCTTATACTGCTGGGGTTACATGAAAGCTGCGCTGTGATTGGTTGCTATTCCTTATACTGCTGAGGTAAAATGAACGCTGCGCTGTCATTGGTTGCTATTTCTTATACTGCTGAGGTAAAATGAACGCTGCGCTGTGATTGGTTCCTATTTCTTATACTGCTGGGGTTACATGAAAGCTGCGCTGTGATTGGTTGCTATTCCTTATACTGCTTAGGTAAAATGAACGCTGCGCTGTCATTGGTTGCTATTTCTTATACTGCTGGGGTAAAATGAACGCTGCGCTGTCATTGGTTGCTATTTCTTATACTGCTGAGGTAAAATGAACGCTGCACTGTGATTGGTTGCTATTTCTTATACCCCTGGGGTAAAATAAAAGCTGCGCTGAGATTGGTTGCTAATCCTTATACTGCTGAGGTAAAATGAACGCTGCGCTGTCATTGGTTGCTATTTCCAATACCCTGAGGTTAAATAAAAGCTGCGCTGTCATTGGTTGCTCTTCCTTATACAGCTGAGCTAAAATGAACGCTGCGCTGTGATTGGTTCCTATTTCTTATACTGCTGCGGTTACATGAAAGCTGCACTGTCATTGGTTGCTATTCCTTATACTGCTGAGGTAACATGAAAGCTGCGCTGTGATTGGTTGCTATTCCTTATACTGCTGAGGTAACATGAAAGCTGCGCTGTGATTGGTTCCTATTTCTTATACTGCTGGGGTTACATGAAAGCTGTGCTGTGATTGGTTGCTATTCCTTATACTGCTGAGCTAAAATGAACGCTGCGCTGTGATTGGTTCCTATTTCTTATACTGATGGGGTTACATGAAAGCTGTGCTGTGATTGGTTGCTCTTTCTTATACTGCTGAGGTAAAATGAACGCTGCGCTGTGATTGGTTGCTATTTCTTATACTGCTGAGGTAACATGAACGCTGCGCTGTCATTGGTTGCTATTCCTTATACTGCTGAGGTAACATGAAAGCTGCGCTGTGATTGGTTGCTATTTCTTATACTGCTGAGGTAACATGAAAGCTGCGCTGTGATTGGTTGCTATTTCTTATACTGCTAAGGTAAAATGAACGCTGCGCTGTCATTGGTTGCTATTTCTTATACTGCTGAGGTAATATGAAAGCTGCGCTGTCATTGGTTGCTATTTCTTATACTGCTGAGGTAACATGAAAGCTGCGCTGTGATTGGTTGCTATTTCTTATACTGCTGGGGTAACATGAAAGCTGCGCTGTGATTGGTTGCTATTTCTTATACTGCTGAGGTAACATGAAAGCTGCGCTGTGATTGGTTGCTATTTCTTATACTGCTGAGGTAAAATGAATGCTGCGCTGTCATTGGTTGCTATTTCTTATACGGCTGAGGTAACATGAAAGCTGCGCTGTGATTGGTTGCTATTTCTTATACTGCTGAGGAAACAAGAAAGCTGCGCTGTGATTGGTTACTACTTCTTATACTGCTGAGGTAAAATGAACGCTGTGCTGTGATTGGTTCCTATTTCTTATACTGCTGAGGCAAAATGAATGCTGCGCTGTGATTGGTTGCTTTTTCTTATACTGCTGAGGTTACATGAAAGCTGCGCGGTGATTTTTTGCTATTCCTTATACTGCTCAGGTAACATGAAAGCTGCGCTGTGATTGGTTGCTCTTTCTTATACTGCTGAGGTAAAATGAACGCTGCGCTGTGATTGGTTGCTATTTCTTATACTGCTGAGGTAACATGAACGCTGCGCTGTCACTGGTTGCTATTTCTTATACTGCTGAGGTAAAATGAACGCTGCGCTGTGATTGGTTGCTATTTCTTATACCCCTGGGTTAAAATAAAAGCTGCGCTGAGATTGGTTGCTAATCCTTATACTGCTGAAGTAAAATGAACGCTGCGCTGTCATTGGTTGCTGATTCCTATACCCTGAGGTAAAATAAAAGCTGCGCTGTCATTGGTTGCTCTTCCTTATACAGCTGAGCTAAAATGAACGCTGCGCTGTGATTGGTTCCTATTTCTTATACTGCTGGGGTTACATGAAAGCTGCGCTGTGATTGGTTGCTATTCCTTATACTGCTGAGGTAAAATGAACGCTGCGCTGTCATTGGTTGCTATTTCTTATACTGCTGAGGTAAAATGAACGCTGCGCTGTGATTGGTTCCTATTTCTTATACTGCTGGGGTTACATGAAAGCTGTGCTGTGATTGGTTGCTATTCCTTATACTGCTGAGCTAAAATGAACGCTGCGCTGTGATTGGTTCCTATTTCTTATACTGCTGGGGTTACATGAAAGCTGTGCTGTGATTGGTTGCTCTTTCTTATACTGCTGAGGTAAAATGAACGCTGCGCTGTGATTGGTTGCTATTTCTTATACTGCTGAGGTAACATGAACGCTGCGCTGTCATTGGTTGCTATTCCTTATACTGCTGAGGTAACATGAAAGCTGCGCTGTGATTGGTTGCTATTTCTTATACTGCTGAGGTAACATGAAAGCTGCGCTGTGATTGGTTGCTATTTCTTATACTGCTAAGGTAAAATGAACGCTGCGCTGTCATTGGTTGCTATTTCTTATACTGCTGAGGTAATATGAAAGCTGCGCTGTCATTGGTTGCTATTTCTTATACTGCTGAGGTAACATGAAAGCTGCGCTGTGATTGGTTGCTATTTCTTATACTGCTGGGGTAACATGAAAGCTGCGCTGTGATTGGTTGCTATTTCTTATACTGCTGAGGTAACATGAAAGCTGCGCTGTGATTGGTTGCTATTTCTTATACTGCTGAGGTAAAATGAATGCTGCGCTGTCATTGGTTGCTATTTCTTATACGGCTGAGGTAACATGAAAGCTGCGCTGTGATTGGTTGCTATTTCTTATACTGCTGAGGAAACAAGAAAGCTGCGCTGTGATTGGTTACTACTTCTTAAACTGCTGAGGTAAAATGAACGCTGTGCTGTGATTGGTTCCTATTTCTTATACTGCTGAGGCAAAATGAATGCTGCGCTGTGATTGGTTCCTATTTCTTATACTGCTGAGGCAAAATGAATGCTGCGCTGTGATTGGTTGCTTTTTCTTATACTGCTGAGGTTACATGAAAGCTGCGCGGTGATTTTTTGCTATTCCTTATACTGCTGGGGTTACATGAAAGCTGCGCTGTGATTGGTTGCTCTTTCTTATACTGCTGAGGTAAAATGAACGCTGCGCTGTGATTGGTTGCTATTTCTTATACTGCTGAGGTAACATGAACGCTGCGCTGTCACTGGTTGCTATTTCTTATACTGCTGAGGTAAAATGAACGCTGCGCTGTGATTGGTTGCTATTTCTTATACCCCTGGGTTAAAATAAAAGCTGCGCTGAGATTGGTTGCTAATCCTTAGACTGCTGAAGTAAAATGAACGCTGCGCTGTCATTGGTTGCTGATTCCTATACCCTGAGGTAAAATAAAAGCTGCGCTGTCATTGGTTGCTCTTCCTTATACAGCTGAGCTAAAATGAACGCTGCGCTGTGATTGGTTCCTATTTCTTATACTGCTGGGGTTACATGAAAGCTGCGCTGTGATTGGTTGCTATTCCTTATACTGCTGAGGTAAAATGAACGCTGCGCTGTCATTGGTTGCTATTTCTTATACTGCTGAGGTAAAATGAACGCTGCGCTGTGATTGGTTCCTATTTCTTATACTGCTGGGGTTACATGAAAGCTGCGCTGTGATTGGTTGCTATTCCTTATACTGCTGAGGTAAAATGAACGCTGCGCTGTCATTGGTTGCTATTTCTTATACTGCTGGGGTAAAATGAACGCTGCGCTGTCATTGGTTGCTATTTCTTATACTGCTGAGGTAAAATGAACGCTGCGCTGTGATTGGTTGCTATTTCTTATACCCCTGGGGTAAAATAAAAGCTGCGCTGAGATTGGTTGCTAATCCTTATACTGCTGAGGTAAAATGAACGCTGCGCTGTCATTGGTTGCTATTTCCTTTACCCTGAGGTTAAATAAAAGCTGCGCTGTCATTGGTTGCTCTTCCTTATACAGCTGAGCTAAAATGAACGCTGCGCTGTGATTGGTTCCTATTTCTTATACTGCTGGGGTTACATGAAAGCTGCACTGTCATTGGTTGCTATTCCTTATACTGCTGAGGTAACATGAAAGCTGCGCTGTGATTGGTTGCTATTCCTTATACTGCTGAGCTAAAATGAACGCTGCGCTGTGATTGGTTCCTATTTCTTATACTGCTGGGGTTACATGAAAGCTGTGCTGTGATTGGTTGCTCTTTCTTATACTGCTGAGGTAAAATGAACGCTGCGCTGTGATTGGTTGCTATTTCTTATACCCCTGGGGTAAAATAAAAGCTGCGCTGAGATTGGTTGCTAATCCTTATACTGCTGAGGTAAAATGAACGCTGCGCTGTCATTGGTTGCTATTTCCTATACCCTGAGGTAAAATAAAAGCTGCGCTGTCATTGGTTGCTCTTCCTTATACAGCTGAGCTAAAATGAACGCTGCGCTGTGATTGGTTCCTATTTCTTATACTGCTGGGGTAACATGAAAGCTGCACTGTCATTGGTTGCTATTCCTTATACTGCTGAGGTAACATGAAAGCTGCGCTGTGATTGGTTGCTATTCCTTATACTGCTGAGGTAACATGAAAGCTGCGCTGTGATTGGTTCCTATTTCCTATACTGCTGGGGTTACATGAAAGCTGTGCTGTGATTGGTTGCTATTCCTTATACTGCTGAGCTAAAATGAATGCTGCGCTGTGATTGGTTCCTATTTCTTATACTGCTGGGGTTACATGAATGCTGTGCTGTGATTGGTTGCTATTCCTTATACTGCTGAGGTAACATGAAAGCTGCGCTGTCATTGGTTGCTATTTCTTATACTGCTGAGGTAACATGAAAGCTGCGCTGTGATTGGTTGCTATTTCTTATACTGCTGAGGTAACATGAAAGCTGCGCTGTGATTGGTTGCTATTTCTTATACTGCTAAGGTAAAATGAACGCTGCGCTATCATTGGTTGCTTTTTCTTATACGGCTGAGGTAACATGAAAGCTGCGCTGTGATTGGTTGCTATTTCTAATACCCCTGAGGTAAAATAAAAGCTGCGCTGAGATTAGTTGCTAATCCTTATACTGCTGAGGTAATATGAAAGCTGCGCTGAGATTGGTTCCTATTTCTTATACTGCTGGGGTTACATGAAAGCTACGCTGTGATTGGTTGCTATTCCTTATACTGCTGAGGTAAAATGAATGCTGCGCTGTCATTGGTTGCTATTTCTTATACTGCTGGGGTAACATAAAAGCTGCGCTGTGATTGGTTGCTATTCCTTATACTGCTGAGGTAAAATGAACGTTGCGCTGTCATTGGTTGCTATTTCTTATACTGCTGAGGTAACATGAAAGCTGCGCTGTGATTGGTTGCTATTTCTTATACTGCTGAGGAAAATGAACGCTGCGCTGTGATTGGTTGCTATTTCTTATACTGCTGAGGTAACATGAAAGCTGCGCTGTGATTGGTTGCTATTTCTTATACTGCTGAGGTAACATGAAAGCTGCGCTGTCATTGGTTGCTATTTCTTATACTGCTGAAGTAAAATGAACGCTGCGCTGTCATTGGTTGCTATTTCTTATACTGCTGAGATAACATGAAAGCTGCGCTGTCATTGGTTGCTTTTTCTTATACTGCTGAGGTAACATGAAAGCTGTGGTGTGATTGGTTGCTCTTATACTGCTGAGGCAAAATGAACGCTGTGCTGTGATTGGTTGCACTTTCTTACACTGCTGAGGTAAAATGAACGCTGCGCTGTGATTGGTTGCTATTTCTTATACCGCTGAGGTAACATGAAAGCGGCGCTGAGATTGGTTACTATTTCTTATACTGCTGGGGTTACATGAAAGCTGCGCTGTGATTGGTTGCTATTCCTTATACTGCTGAGGTAAAATGAATGCTGCGCTGTCATTGGTTGCTATTTCTTATACTGCTGAGGTAACATAAAAGCTGCGCTGTGATTGGTTGCTATTCCTTATACTGCTGAGGTAAAATGAACGCTGCGCTGTCATTGGTTGCTATTTCTTATGCTGCTAAGGTAAAATGAACGCTGCGCGGTCATTGGTTGCTATTTCTTATACTGCTGAGGTAATATGAAAGCTGCGCTGTGATTGGTTGCTATTTCTTATACTGCTGAGGTAACATGAAAGCTGCGCTGTGATTGGTTGCTATTTCTTATACTGCTGAGGTAACATGAAAGCTGCGCTGTGATTGGTTGCTATTTCTTATACTGCTGAGGTAACATGAAAGCTGCGCTGTGATTGGTTGCTATTTCTTATACTGCTAAGGTAAAATGAACGCTGCGCTGTCATTGGTTGCTTTTTCTTATACGGCTGAGGTAACATGAAAGCTGCGCTGTGATTGGTTGCTAATCCTTATACTGCTGAGGTAATATGAAAGCTGCGCTGAGATTGGTTCCTATTTCTTATACTGCTGGGGTTACATGAAAGCTACGCTGTGATTGGTTGCTATTCCTTATACTGCTGAGGTAAAATGAATGCTGCGCTGTCATTGGTTGCTATTTCTTATACTGCTGGGGTAACATAAAAGCTGCGCTGTGATTGGTTGCTATTCCTTATACTGCTGAGGTAAAATGAACGTTGCGCTGTCATTGGTTGCTATTTCTTATACTGTTGAGGTAACATGAAAGCTGCGCTGTGATTGGTTGCTATTTCTTATACTGCTGAGGAAAATGAACGCTGCGCTGTGATTGGTTGCTATTTCTTATACTGCTGAGGTAACATGAAAGCTGCGCTGTGATTGGTTGCTATTTCTTATACTGCTGAGGTAACATGAAAGCTGCGCTGTGATTGGTTGCTATTTCTTATACTGCTGAAGTAAAATGAACGCTGCGCTGTCATTGGTTGCTATTTCTTATACTGCTGAGGTAACATGAAAGCTGCGCTGTCATTGGTTGCTATTTCTTATACTGCTGAGGTAACATGAAAGCTGTGGTGTGATTGGTTGCTCTTATACTGCTGAGGCAAAATGAACGCTGTGCTGTGATTGGTTGCACTTTCTTACACTGCTGAGGTAAAATGAACGCTGCGCTGTGATTGGTTGCTATTTCTTATACCGCGGAGGTAACATGAAAGCGGCGCTGAGATTGGTTACTATTTCTTATACTGCTGGGGTTACATGAAAGCTGCGCTGTGATTGGTTGCTAATCCTTATACTGCTGAGGTAAAATGAATGCTGCGCTGTGATTGGTTGCTATTTCCTATACTCCTGAGGTAAAATAAAAGCTGTGCTGTCATTGGTTGCTCTTTCTTATACAGCTGAGCTAAAATGAAAGCTGCGCTGTGATTGGTTGCTATTTCTTATACTGCTGAGGTAAAATGAACGCTGCGCTGTCATTGGTTGCTATTTCTTATACTGCTTAGGTAACATGAAAGCTGCACTGTGATTGATTGCTATTTCTTATACTGCTGAGGTAACATGAAAGCTGCGCTGTGATTGGTTGCTATTTCTTATACTGCTGAGGTAAAATGAACGCTGCGCTGTCATTGGTTGCTATTTCTTATACTGCTGAGGTAACATGAAAGCTGCGCTGTCATTGGTTACTATTTCTTATACTGCTGAGGTAACATGAAAGCTGTGGTGTGATTGGTTGCTCTTATACTGCTGAGGCAAAATGAACGCTGTGCTGTGATTGGTTGCACTTTCTTACACTGCTGAGGTAAAATGAACGCTGCGCTGTGATTGGTTGCTATTTCTTATACCGCTGAGGTAACATGAAAGCTGCGCTGAGATTGGTTACTATTTCTTATACTGCTGGGGTTACATGAAAGCTGCGCTGTGATTGGTTGCTATTCCTTATACTGCTGAGGTAAAATGAATGCTGCGCTGTCATTGGTTGCTATTTCTTATACTGCTGAGGAAAATGAAAGCTGCGCTGTGATTGGTTGCTATTTCTTATACTGCTGAGGTAACATGAAAGCTGCGCTGTGATTGGTTGCTATTTCTTATACTGCTGAGGTAACATGAAAGCTGCGCTGTGATTGGTTGCTATTTCTTATACTGCTGAAGTAAAATGAACGCTGGGCTGTCATTGGTTGCTATTTCTTATACTGCTGAGGTAACATGAAAGCTGCGCTGTGATTGTTTGCTATTTCTTATACTGCTGAGGTAACATGAAAGCTGCGCTGTGATTGGTTGCTATTTCTTATACTGCTGAGGTAACATGAAAGCTGCGCTGTGATTGGTTGCTATTTCTTATACCCCTGAGGTAAAATAAAAGCTGCGCTGAGATTAGTTGCTAATCCTTATACTGCTGAGGTAATATGAAAGCTGCGCTGAGATTGGTTGCTCTTCCTTATACAGCTGAGCTAAAATGAACGCTGTGCTGTGATTGGTTCCTATTTCTTATACTGCTGGGGTTACATGAAAGCTGTGCTGTGATTGGTTGCTATTCCTTATACTGCTGAGGTAAAATGAAAGCTGCGCTGTCATTGGTTGCTATTTCTTATACTGCTGAGGTAACATGAAAGCTGCGCTGTGATTGGTTGCTATTTCTTATACTGCTGAGGTAAAATGAACGCTCCGCTGTCATTGGTTGCTATTTCTTATACTGCTGAGGTAACATGAAAGCTGCGCTGTGATTGGTTGCTATTTCTTATACTGCTGAGGTAACATGAAAGCTGTGCTGTGATTGGTTGCTATTTCTTATACCACGGAGGTAACATGAAAGCTGCGCTGTGATTGGTTGCTATTTCTTTTACTGCTAAGGTAAAATGAACGCTGCGCTGTCATTGGTTGCTATTTCTTATACTGCTGAGGTAACATGAAAGCTGAGCTGTGATTGGTTGCTATTTCTTATACTGCTGAGGTAACATGAAAGCTGCACTGTGATTGGTTGCTATTTCTTATACTGCTGAGGTAACATGAAAGCTGCGCTGTGATTGGTTGCTATTTCTTATACTGCTAAGGTAAAATGAACGCTGCGCTGTCATTGGTTGCTATTTCTTATACTGCTGAGGTAACATGAAACCTGCGCTGTCATTGGTTGCTATTTCTTATACTGCTGAGGTAACATGAAAGCTGCGCTGTGATTGGTTGCTATTTCTTATACTGCTGAGGTAACATGAAAGCTGCGCTGAGATTAGTTGCTAATCCTTATACTGCTGAGGTAATATGAAAGCTGCGCTGAGATTGGTTCCTATTTCTTATACTGCTGGGGTTACATGAAAGCTGTGCTGTGATTGGTTGCTCTTCCTTATACAGCTGAGCTAAAATGAACGCTGCGCTGTGATTGGTTCCTATTTCTTATACTGCTGGGGTTACATGAAAGCTGTGCTGTGATTGGTTGCTATTCCTTATACTGTTGAGGTCAAATGAAAGCAGCGCTGTCATTGGTTGCTATTTCTTATACTGCTGAGGTAAATTGAACGCTGCGCTGTCATTGGTTGCTATTTTTTATACTACTGAGGTAAAATGAAAGCTGCGCTTTGATTGGTTGCTATTTCTTATACTGCTAAGGTAACATGAAAGCTGCGCTGTGATTAGTTGCTAATCCTTATACTGCTGAGGTAATATGAAAGCTGCGCTGTGATTGGTTACTATTTCTTATACTGCTGAGGTAAAATGAACGCTGCGCTGTCATTGGTTGCTATTTCTTATACTGCTGAGGTAGCATGAAAGCTGCTCTGTCATTGGTTGCTATTTCTTATACTGCTGAGGTAACATGAAAGCTGCGCTGTGATTGGTTGCTCTTATACTGCTGAGGCAAAATGAACGCTGTGCTGTGATTGGTTGCACTTTCTTATACTGCTGAGGCAAAATGAACGCTGTGCTGTGATTGGTTGCACTTTCTTATACTGCTGAGGCAAAATGAACGCTGCGCTGTGATTGGTAGCACTTTCTTATACTGCTGGGGTAAAATAAAAGCTGCGCTGAGATTGGTTGCTATTTCTTATACTGCTGAGGTAAAATAAAAGCTGCACTATCATTGGTTGCTATTTCTTATACTGCTGAGGTAAAATGAACGCTGCGGTGTCATTGGTTGCTATTTCTTATACTGCTGAGGTAACATGAAAGCTGCGCTGTGATTGGTTGCTTTTTCCTATACTGCTAAGGTAAAATGAACGCTGCGCTGTCATTGGTTGCTATTCCTTATACTGCTGAGGTAACATGAACGCTGCGCTGTGATTGGTTCCTATTTCTTATACTGCTGGGGTTACATGAAAGCTGTGCTTTGATTGGTTGCTATTTCTTATACTGCTGAGGTAACATGAAAGCTACGCTGTGATTGGTCGCTATTTCTTATACTGCTAAGGTAAAATGAACGCTGCGCTGTCATTGGTTGCTATTTCTTATACTGCTGAGGTAACATGAAAGCTGCGCTGTGATTGGTCGCAATTTCTTATACTGCTAAGGTAAAATGAACGCTGCGCTGTGATTGGTTGTTATTTCTTATACTGCTGAAGTAACATGAAAGCTGCGCTGTGATTGGTTGCTATTTCTTATACTGCTGAGGTAACATGAAAGCTGCACTGTGATTGGTTGCTATTTCTTATACTGCTAAGGTAAAATGAACGCTGCGCTGTCATTGGTTGTTATTTCTTATACCCCTGAGGTAAAATAAAAGCTGCTGTGCTGAGATTAGTTGCTAATTAGAGATGAGCGAGCACCAAAATGCTCGGGTGCTCGTTACTCGAGACGAACTTTTCGCGATGCTCGAAGGTTCGTTTCGAATAACGAACCCCATTGAAGTCTATGGGCGACCCGAGCATTTTTGTATATTGCCGTTGCTCGCTAAGGTTTCCATGTGTGAAAATCTGGGCAATTCAAGAAAGTGATGGGAACGACACAGCAACGGATAGGGCAGGCGAGGGGCTACATGTTGGGCTGCATCTCAAGTTCCCAGGTCCCACTATTAAGCCACAATAGTGGCAAGAGTGCCCCCCCCCCCTCCCAACAACTTTTACTTCTGAAAAGCCCTCATTAGCATGGCATACCTTAGCTAAGCACCACACTACCTCCAACAAAGCACAATCACTGCCTGCATGACACTCCGCTGCCACTTCTCCTGGGCTACATGCTGACCAACCACCCCCCCCCCCACGACCCAGTGTCCATAGCGCACACCAAACTGTCCCTGCCCAGCTTTCAGCTGCCCTCATGCCACGCCACACTCATGTCTATTTATAAGTGCGTCTGCCACAGGAAAAGCAGGCACACACTGCAGAGGGTTGGCACGGCTAGGCAGCGACCCTCTTTCAAAAGGGGCAGGGCGATAGCCCACAATGCTGTACAGAAGCAATGAGAAATATAATCCTGTGCCACCGCCATCAGGAGCTGCACACGTGGGCATAGCAATGGGGAATCTATGTGCCACACACTATTCATTCTGTCAAGGTGTCTGCATGCCCCAGTCAGACCGGGCTTTTTAATTCATAGACACAGACAGGTACAACTCCCTATTGTGAAGTCCCTGTGGACCGACAGCATGGGTGGCTCCCTGGAACCCACTGGCGGTACATAAAAATATCACATTGCAGTGCCCATCACAGCTGAGGTAGTAATGCCATGTTTAATGCAGGTGGGCTTCGGCCCACACTGCATGCCCCAGTCAGACTGGGGTTCCTTAGAAGTGGAAACAGATGCATTTACAACTCCCTGTGGACCCACAGCATGGGTGGCTCCCTGGAACCCACCGGCGGTACATAAAAATATCCAATTGCAGTGCCCATCACAGCTGAGGTAGTAATCTCATGTTTAATGCAGGTGGGCTTCAGCCCACACTGCATGCCCCAGTCAGACTGGGGTTCTTTAAAAGTGGAAACAGATGCATTTATAATTCCCTGTGGACCCACAGCATGGGTGGGTGCCAGGAAGCCACCGGCGGTACATAAATGTATCCCATTGCATTGCCCAACACAGCTGAGGTAGTAATGTCGTGCTTAATGCAGGTGGGCTTCGGCCCACACTGCATGCCCCAGTCAGACTGGGGTTCTTTAGAAGTGGAAACAGATGCATTTATAATTCCCTGTGGACCGACAGCATGGGTGGCTCCCTGGAACCCACCGGCGGTACATAAAAATATCCCATTGCAGTGCCCATCACAGCTGAGGTAGTAATGTCATGTTTAATGCAGGTGGGCTTCGGCCCACACTGCATGCCCCAGTCAGACTGGGGTTCCTTAGAAGTGGAAACAGATGCATTTACAACTCCCTGTGGACCCACAGCATGGGTGGGTGCCAGGAAGCCACCGGCGGTACATAAATATATCCCATTGCATTGCCCAACATAGCTGAGGTAGTAATGTCGTGCTTAATGCAGGTGGGCTTCGGCCCACACTGCATGCCCCAGTCAGACTGGGGTTCTTTAGAAGTGGAAACAGATGCATTTATAATTCCTGTGGACCCACAGCATGGGTGGCTCCCTGGAACCCACCGGTGGTACATAAAAATATCCCATTGCAGTGCCCATTACAGCTGAGGTAGTAATCTCATGTTTAATGCAGGTATGCTTCGGCCCACACTGCATGCCCCAGTCAGACTGGGGTTCTTTAGAAGAGGGTGCCAGGAAGCCACCGGCGGTACATAAAAATATCCCATTGCATTGCCCAACACAGCGGATGTAACGTCAGCTATAATGCAGGTGGGCTAAAAATTCATTTGATTACACTGTAGGCGAGGGCCCACAAAATTGCTGTATCAACAGTAATAATGTACATCAGAAAAATTGGCCATGGCCAACCAAGAGGGCAGGTGAAACCCATTAATCGCTTTGGTTAATGTGGCTTAATTGGTAAGTAGGCCAGGAGGCAGCCCAGTTAAAATAAAAATTGTTGGAGGTGAAAGTTTCAACGCTTTAATGAGCATTGAAACGTATAAAAATTGTTTAGAGAAATTATATGACTGAGCCCTGTGGGCCTACGAAAAATTGCCCGTTCGGCGTGATTATGTGAGGTTTCAGGAGGAGGAGCAGGAGGAGGAGGAGGAATATTATACACAGATTGATGAAGCAAAAAGGTCCCGCGGGTGCAGCCTATGTATTGCTTAGGTATCGCTGCTGTCCGCTGGTGGAGAAGAGAAGTCTGGGGAAATCCAGGCTTTGTTCATCTTGATGAGTGTTAGCCTGTCGGCACTGTCGGTTGACAGGCGGGTACGCTTATCTGTGATGATTCCCCCAGCCGCACTAAACACCCTCTCTGACAAGACGCTAGCCGCAGGACAAGCAAGCACCTCCAGGGCATACAGCGCGAGTTCAGGCCACGTGTCCAGCTTCGACACCCAGTAGTTGTAGGGGGCAGAGGCGTCACGGAGGACGGTCGTGCGACCGGCTACGTACTCCCTCACCATCCTTTTACAGTGCTCCCGCCGACTCAGCCGTGACTGGAGAGCAGTGACACAGTCTTGCTGGGGAGCCATAAAGCTGTCAAGGGCCTTAAAGAGTGTTGGCCTGCCTGTGCTGTACATCCTGCCTGATCTCCGCGCCTCCTCTGCTACCTGGCCCTCGGAACTGCGCCTTCGGCCACTACCGCTGTCGTATGGGAATTTTACCATCAGTTTGTCCGCCAGGGTCCTGTGGTATAGCAACACTCTCGAACCCCTTTCCTCTTCGGGTATGAGAGTAGAAAGGTTCTCCTTATACCGTGGGTCGAGCAGTTTGTACACCCAATAGTGGCCAGAATGCGTGTAACGCGAGGGTCGCGAGAAAGGCATCCTAACATGAAGTCAGCCATGTGTGCCAGGGTACCTGTACGCAACACATGGCTGTCCTCACTAGGAAGATCACTTTCAGGATCCTCCTCCTCCTCCTCAGGCCATACACAATGAAAGGATGACAGGCAAGCAGCATGGGTACCCTCAGCAGTGGGCCAAGCTGTCTCTTCCCCCTCCTCCTCATGCTCCTCCCCCTCCTCCTCAACGTGCTGAGATATAGACAGGAGGGTGCTCTAACTATCCAGCGACAAACTGTCTTCCCCCGCCTCCGTTTCCGAGCGCAAAGTGTCTGCCTTTATGCTTTGCAGGGAACTTCTCAAGAGGCATAGCAGAGGAATGGTGACGCTAATGATTGCAGCATCGCCACTCACCACCTGGGTAGACTCCTCAAAGTTTCCAAGGACCTGGCAGATGTCTGCCAACCAGGCCCACTCTTCTGAAAATAATTGAGGAGGCTGACTCCCACTGCGCCGCCCATGTTGGAGTTGGTATTCCACTATAGCTCTACGCTGCTCATAGAGCCTGGCCAACATGTGGAGCGTAGAGTTCCACCGTGTGGGCATGTCGCACAGCAGTCGGTGCACTGGCAGATTAAACCGATGTTGCAGGGTGCGCAGGGTGGCAGAGTCCGTGTGGGACTTGCGGAAATGTGCGCAGAGCCGGCGCACCTTTCCGATCAGGTCAGACAAGCGAGAGTAGCTTTTCAGAAAGCGCTGAACCACCAAATTAAAGACGTGGGCCAGGCATGGCACGTGCGTGAGGCTGCCGAGCTGCAGAGCCGCCACCAGGTTATGGCCGTTGTCACACACGACCATGCCCGGTTGGAGGCTCAGTGGCGCAAGCCAGCGGTCGGTCTGCTCTGTCAGACCCTGCAGCAGTTCGTGGGCCGTGTGCCTCTTATCTCCTAAGCTGAGTAGTTTCAGCACGGCCTGCTGACGCTTGCCCACCGCTGTGCTGCCACGCCGCGCGACACCGACTGCTGGCGATGTGCTGCTGCTGACACATCTTGATTGCGAGACAGAGGTTGCGGAGGAGGAGGAGGAGGAGGGTGGTTTAGTGGAGGAAGCATACACCGCCGCAGATACCAGCACCGAGCTGGGGCCCGCAATTCTGGGGGTGGGTAGGACGTGAGCGGTCCCAGGCTCTGACTCGGTCCCAGCCTCCACTAAATTCACCCAAAGTGCCGTCAGGGAGATATAGTGGCCCTGCCCGTCTGTGCTTGTCCACGTGTCCGTTGTTAAGTGGACTTTGGCAGTAACCGCGTTGGTGAGGGCGCGTACAATGTTGCAGGAGACGTGGTCGTGCAGGGCTGGGACGGCACATCGGGAAAAGTAGTGGCGACTGGGAACTGAGTAGCGCGGGGCCGCCGCCGCCATCATACTTTTGAAGGACTCCGTTTCCACAACCCTATACGGCAGCATCTCCAGGCTGATAAATTTGGCTATGTGCACGTTTAACGCTTGAGCGTTCGGGTGCGTGGCGGCGTACTTGCGCTTTCGCTCAAACACTTGCGCTAGCGACGGCTGGACGGTGCGCTGAGAGACATTGCTGGATGGGGCCGAGGACAGCGGAGGTGAGGGTGTGGGTGCAGGCCAGGAGACGGTAGTTCCTGTGTCCTCAGAGCAGGGTTGGATCTCAGTGGCAGGTTGGGGCACAGGGGGAGAGGCAGCGGTGCAAACCGGAGGCGGTGAACGGCCTTCGTCCCACCTTGTGGGGTGCTTGGCCATCATATGTCTGCGCATGCTTGTGGTGGTGAGGCTGGTGGTGGTGGCTCCCCGGCTGATCTTGGCGCGACAAAGGTTGCACACCACTGTTCGTCGGTTGTCTGCACTCTCAGTGAAAAACTGCCAGACCTTTGAGCACCTCTGCCTCTGCAGGGTGGCATGGCGCGAGGGGGCGCTTTGGGAAACAGTTGGTGGATTATTCGGTCTGGCCCTGCCTCTACCCCTGGCCACCGCACTGCCTCTTCCAACCTGCCCTGCTGCTGCCTTGCCTCACCCTCTGAAGACCTGTCCTCAGTAGGCGTAGCAAACCAGGTGGGGTCAGTCACCTCATCGTCCTGCTGCTCTTCCTCAGAATCCTCGGTGCGCTCCTCCCTCGGACTTAATGCCCTTACTACTACCTCATTGATAGACAACTGTGTCTCATCGTCATCGGCCTCCTCACCCACTGAAAGGTCTTGAGACAGTTGCCGGAAGTCCCCAGCCTCATCCCCCGGACCCCGGGAACTTTGCAATGGTTGGGCATCAGTCAGGAATGCAGAAACACAACACTAATTAAATGTGCCGCTTATTGGCCTGTGGTTTGAGGCTGAGTTCGCTTAGGGAACGCCAGGAAATAATTTTGCGCAAGCCTGCTGTAACACTTAGCTGGCTGCGTATTTATTTGGAGAAATTTTACCCCCAGCACACACGGACCCACAACACTGAGCAGAGTGAGAGGCAGGCCAAATAGATTTTTTTCTAATCTTTTTTTGCACAAGGACCACTGCGTATATTCAATCTATAAGATGTCTTCTGGCCCTGTCTACACAATTCTGTCCCTGTAGTATTACTGCAGGGCGCAATGCTCTGCACGGCCGATATAGCAAAAAAAAAAAAAAGTGCAACACTGCTAAAAGCAGCCTCCACACTACTGCACACTGTTAGATGTGGCCCTAAGAAGGACCGTTGGGGTTCTTGAAGCCTACAATAACTCCTAACACTCTCCCTACAGCAGCTCCAACACTATAGCACTGTCCCTCAGCTATCTCACAACGCATTTGAGGCGAGCCGCGGGAGGGGCCGATTTTTATACTCTGGTGACATCTGATCTCCCCAGCCACTCACAGCAGGGGGGTGGTATAGGGCTTGAACTACGCAGGGGGAAGTTGTAATGCCTTCCCTGTCTTTCAATTGGCCAGAAAAGCGCACTAACGTCTCAGAGAGGAAACTGAAAGTAAGTCGAACATCGCGTGGTACTCGTTACGAGTAACGAGCATCTCGAACACCCTAATACTCGAACGAGTATCAAGCTCGGGCGAGTACGTTCGCTCATCTCTATTGCTAATCCTTATACTGCTGAGGTAATATGAAAGCTGCGCTGAGATTGGTTGCTCTTTCTTATACTGCTGGGGTAAAATGAACGCTGCGGTGTCATTGGTTGCTCTTTCCTATTCCCGTGAGGTAAAATAAAAGCTGCGCTATCATTGGTTGCTCTTTCTTATACTGCTGAGGTAAAATTAACGCTGTGCTGTGATTGGTTGCTATTTCTTATACTGCTGAGGTAACATGAAAGCTGTGCTGTGATTGGTTGCTATTTCTTATACTGCTGAGGTAAAATAAAAGCTGCGCTGAGATTGGTTGCTAATCCTTATACTGCTGAGGTAAAATGAACGCTGCGCTGTGATTGGTTGCTCTTTATTATACGGCTGAGGTAACATGAACGCTGCGCTGTGATTGGTTGTTATTTCTTATACCTCTGAGGTAACATGAAAGTTGTGCTGTGATTGGTTGCTCTGAGGTAACATGAAAGCTGCGCTGTCATTGGTTGCTATTTCTTATACTGCTGAGGTAACATGAACGCTGCGCTGTGATTGGTTGCTATTTCTTATACCCCTTAGGTAAAATAAAAGCTGCGCTGAGATTGGTTGCTAATCCTTATACTGCTGAGGTAACATGAAAGCTGCGCTGTCATTGGTTGCTATTCCTTATACTGCTGAGGTAAAATGAACGCTGCGCTGTCATTGGTTGCTATTTCTTATACCCCTGAGGTAACATGAAAGCTGTGCTGAGATTGGTTACTAATCCTTATACTGCTGAGGTAAAATGAAAGCTGCACTGAGATTGGTTGCTCTTTCTTATACTGCTGGGGTAAAATGAACGCTGCGCTGTCATTGGTTGCTATTTCCTATACCCCTGAGGTAAAATAAAAGCTGCGCTATCATTGGTTGCTCTTTCTTATACAGCTGAGGTAAAATGAACACTGCGCTGTGATTGGTTGCTATTCCTTATACTGCTGAGGTAACATGAAAGCTGCGTTGAGATTGGTTACTACTTCTTATACTGCTGAGGTAAAATGAACGCTGTGCTGTGATTGGTTCCTATTTCTTATACTGCTGAGGCAAAATGAATGCTGCGCTGTGATTGGTTCCTATTTCTTATACTGCTGAGGTAAAATGAAAGCTGCGCTGTGATTGGTTGCTTTTTCTTATGCTGCTGGGGTTACATGAAAGCGGCGCCGTGATTTTTTGCTATTCCTTATACTGCTCAGGTCACATGAAAGCTGCGCTGAGATTGGTTGCTATTCCTTATACTGCTCAGGTCACATGAAAGCTGCGCTGAGATTGGTTGCTCTTTCTTATACTGCTGAGGTAAAATGAACGCTGTGCTGTCATTGGTTGCTATTTCTTATACCCCTGAGGTAAAATAAAAGCTGCACTGTCATTGGTTGTTATTTCTTGTACTGCTGAGGTAACATGAAAGGTGGGCTGTGATTGGTTGCTTTTGCTTATACTGCTGAGGTAAAATGAAAGCTGTGCTGTGATTGGTTGCTATTTCTTATACTGCTGAGGTAAAATGAAAGCTGTGCTGTGATTGGTTGCTATTTCTTATACTGCTGAGGTTACATGAAAGCGGCGCCGTGATTTTTTGCTATTCCTTATACTGCTCAGGTCACATGAAAGCTGTGCTATGATTGGTTGCTATGTCTTATACTGCTGAGGTAAAAAGAAAGCTGCGCTGTGATTGGTTGCTAATCTTTATACTGCTGAGGGAACATAAAAGCTTGCTATGATTGGCTGTTATTTCTTATACCACTGAGGTAACATAAAAGCTGTGCTGTGATTTGTTGCTATTTCTTATACTGCGCTGTGATTGGTTGCTATTTCTTATATTGCTGAGGTAAAATGAAAGCTGCGCTGCGATTGATTGCTACGTGGAATAATTTGTATTTATTGTGAATGTCCAATTGCCACTCTCACTCAATACATTTACATGCGTTTTTTTCATTGTTAGTTTAATCGATTTGAATTCTCATAATCTTTCGAATACTGCATTTTCCCATTTATTTATTTACTCTTTTTCCCAGCAAATTTGTGAGCATCGTCGACAGTTATGCCCCTTAAACGAAAATCGATTGGTCAATCTACACCTCAAGCACGAAAGAAAAAGGCATTACGAGCTTCAGAAACAGATAAACAACGGGAATCAAGATTAGAAGCTATTCGAATACAAATTGTGCAAGCCCGTTCTTCTCAAACAAACGAGCAACGAGAATCCAGATTGGAAACCGATCGATTACGCACTGTTCAAGCCCGCTCGAATGAAACAGGAGAGCAACGAGAATCCAAATTGGAAACCAACCGATTACGCACTGTTCAAGCCCGCTCGAATGAAACAGGAAAGCACAAGAATCAAGATTGCAGGCCAATCGATCACGCACTGCTCAAGCCCGCTCGAATGACACAGTTGACCAACAGACAGCAAGACTGGGAACCAATCGAGAACGCAGTGTTCGATCCAGACAGACACTGCACGCTGATTTGAATCTTGCTGCATTCCATTACGATGCTGATTATGATTACAGTCATCATCTAAGTGTCGTTATTGGAAAAATGGACAACTTATGCAAATTTTGCCAGGCATTGAAATTCAAAAATGAAACTCCAGGAATGTGCTGCGCAGGTGGAAAAGTGAAATTGCCTGAATTGCATTTACCACCCGAACCATTATCAACATTGCTATCTGGTGACACAAGCCAGTCTAAACATTTCTTGGCAAACATATGCAAGTACAATTCATGTTTCCAGATGACATTGTTTGGTGCAACAGAAATCATACGTGACAATTACATGCCAACGTTCAAAGTCCAAGGCCAAATTTATCATCTCGCTGGATCACTTCTACCACTGCTGCATTCAGATCACAAATTTCTCCAAATTTATTTCATGGGAACCACCGATGAACAAGTTGATCAACGTTGTCGAGTCAATACCAGCACTAATCGAGAAATTGTTGCTGCATTACAAAATTTATTTGAGCATTACAACCAATTAGTTCAACTGTTCAGGACGGCCCTTGAGCGAATGCCAGCTGATGATTACGTTGTTGTCATTAGAGCTGACAAAACACCAGTCGGCCAACACGAAAGACAATACAACGCACCAACAATTAATGAAGTGGCGATCGTCATAGTTGGTGAAGAATTTAACTCGCGTGATATAGTTCTTCATCGCAGAGATGGTCATCTTCACCGAGTCTCTGAAACTCATCGCTCATACGATGCATTGCAATATCCAATTTTATTCTGGCAAGGAGAAGATGGATATCATTTCAACATCAAAATGAGAAATCCACAAACACATGAGGAGACCAATAAAAAAGTCAGTGCCATGAATTACTATTCATATCGATTGATGATTCGTGAGAACCCAGACAATCACATTTTGAAATGTCGGCATTTGTTCCATCAATACATTGTCGATATGTATGCAAAAATCGAGACCGAACGACTTCTCTTCATTCGATTAAATCAAACCAAACTGCATTCAGAAGAATATATTCATTTACGCGATGCAATTGCTACTGATGGCAATCCCAATGAACTGGGAAAAATGGTCATCCTGCCGGCTACATTTACAGGAAGCCCACAGCACATGCATGAATACGCACAAGATGCAATGACTTATGTTCGCGCATATGGCCGTCCAGATTTTTTCATAACATTCACGTGCAATCCAACGTGGGATGAAATTAAAGAACTTCTGTTGCCTGGACAATTGCCTTCGGATCGCCATGACATCATCACACGTGTGTTCAAACAAAAATTGAAATCCATGTTTTTGGGGAGACACACTGTTGGATGTATTCCATTGAATGGTAGCAAAGAGGATTACCGCATGCACACATTTTGATTTGGTTGATCGACAAAATTACACCAGACAAAATTGATGAAGTTATCTCAGCAGAAATCCCAGATTTCAACATTGATCCAGGCTTATTTGAAGTCGTTACTAAAAACATGCTTCATGGTCAATGTGGCGCAATCAACAACTATTCTCCATGCATGAAGGATGGAAAATGCACGAAACGCTATCCAAGAGACTTACATGCCGAAACCATCACTGGAAATGATGGATATCCACAATATCGTCGACGATCAACTGAA
Organism: Eleutherodactylus coqui; assembly: GCA_035609135.1. Lineage (NCBI taxonomy): Eukaryota > Metazoa > Chordata > Amphibia > Anura > Eleutherodactylidae > Eleutherodactylus > Eleutherodactylus coqui. The sequence continues at coordinate 226,764,588 of CM069410.1, read as the reverse complement.
GATGGTGGCAAATTAATCACTTTAAAAGTGCGCAACAATGACATTGAAGTCGATAATCGTTGGGTTGTGCCGTATTCACCATTACTCTCAAAGACGTTCAAAGCACACATCAATGTCGAGTATTGCAATTCAGTGAAATCGATCAAATACATTTGCAAATATGTCAATAAAGAAAGTGATATGGCAGTTTTTGGAGTGGAAAATACATCTGCACCAATCGATAAAATCGAACGATATCAATTGGGATGCTACATTAGTAGCAACGAAGCTGTTTGGCGTATTTTCGCATTTCCAATTCATGAACGTCCTCCAACAGTTGTTCATTTGGCAGTACATCTTGAAAATGGACAGCGCGTATATTTTACAACAGAAAATGTACATGCAAGAGCATCTTCGCCACCGCAAACAACGTTAACTGCCTTCTTCTCATTGTGCACCCATGATTTGTTCGCAGGAACGCTACTTTACTCAGAAGTGCCAAAATACTACACATGGAATGCATCAGTGAAAAACTTTCAACGTCGTAAACAGGGCAAACCAGTTGAAGGACATCCGAATTTATATTCGTCCGACATGTTAGGCCGCCTGTATACAGTTCATCCAAACAATCAAGAATGTTTTTACTTGCGCTTACTGTTAGTTAACATGCGTGGACCGAAATCCTTCCAAGAACTGAGAACAGTAAATGGTGAAGTATGTGCGACCTATCGAGAAGCTTGCCAACAATTAAAGCTTATTGAAAACGATGCCCATTGGGACACAGCACTCAATGATGCATCGAATACTGCTCAACCACAGCAAATACGCACGTTATTTGTGATAATATTGACAACGTGTTTCCCATCCAATCCGAAAGATCTTTGGGAAAAATACAAAGATTACATGAGTGAAGACATCCTATGTCGTTTGCGAGCAACGAATCCGAACATGCAATTCACAACAAACGTGTATAATGAGGTGTTAGTTTCGATCGAGCATATATGTTTGGCAATCGCTAACAAAGGATTGGTGCAGTTGGGAAAGTGTGCACCGAATCGAGCTGCAAATGACGCTTATGATCGTGATTTGCAACGTGAAACACACTTTGATGTCGATGATTTGGGTACATTTGTTGAAAAGAATCTTCCAAAATTGGTTCCAGAACAACGCATTGTATATGACACAATCATAAAAGCAATTACAAATCAAAGCAGAGGATTGTACTTCATAGATGCGCCCGGAGGTACTGGCAAAACTTTTCTCATTTCAATCATTTTGGCAACTATACGATCACGGAATAAAATTGCACTGGCAATTGCATCATCTGGAATTGCGGCAACACTTTTGGATGGTGGTCGAACAGCACATTCAGCACTGAAATTGCCCTTGAATTTGCAAGCCACTGAGACGCCAACATGCAATATCACCAAAAATTCCGGAATGGGCAAAGTTCTCCAAACTTGTGAACTTATCATATGGGATGAATGCACAATGGCTCACAAAAAAGCATTGGAAGCGCTTGATCGTACACTGCAAGATTTGAGGGGAAATGCACAGCCCTTCGGTGGAGCACTCATTTTATTGTCTGGTGATTTTCGACAAACTCTGCCAGTTATACCACGTTCAACACCCGCTGATGAACTTAATGCATGTCTCAAATCATCAGTTCTATGGCGACATGTTAAGAAATTGACTTTGAAAACCAATATGCGTGTTCAACTACAAAATGATGCATCCGCCGTACGTTTCGCAAAACAATTACTGAATATTGGAAATGGGAAGATGGCAATCGACAGATCTACACAATGTATCACATTGCCAACAAACTCTGGAAAGATGACATCAACCAAAGACGAATTGATTCAAAAGGTGTTCCCAAATATCGCACGGAATTACAAAAATCATCAGTGGCTCAGCGCACGGGCTATATTAGCAGCTACCAACAACGATGTCAATGCCATCAATTTCAGCATTCAAAACTAAATACCAGGCGAAGCGACAACGTATAAGTCCATCGATACTGTGATGAATCAAGATGAAGTGGTCAATTACCCAACGGAATTCTTGAATTCACTTGATTTTCCTGGTATGCCACCGCACATTTTAACATTGAAAATTGGCGTGCCTATCATTCTTCTCTGAAACATCAACCCACCACGACTTTGCAACGGTACAAGACTTTCGGTGAAAAAGATGATGAACAATGTCATCGAAGCTATGATAGTTGTGAGTTCGGCTTATCTAAAGGTGCGTTTACACAGAATTATTATCATTCAAAAAATTGCTGCATCGTTTGAAGTTGTGTGATAATCATTCAGTGTAAACATGGCAGACGATCAAACGATGAATGATAATTCATCTGCTTATCATTCATTTCATGCAAGAATGAAAATTATCATTGCCTTGTTCACTAATCATTCCATTTAAATACTGAATGATTTAGCCAGTGAATGTGTGGTGTGCCGGAATGTGGAGGGGTTTGGTGGTATGGTGGTGTGCCGGAATGTGGAGAGGTTTGGTGGTATGGCGGCGGTGGCTTCGCTGTTCTTTACAAATATCATAACCAACAGAATATAAATTTATGGCATTATTTACTTTAAAACGCAATTTGGCTTCCCGCAGTCGGGTAAGGTATGGTGGTAATTAAAGTTTGTTTGTGATGCCAGCTCATAGACTGAGCTAGACCTTGTACGAGCAAAAATAATAAAAAGGGTAAAAATATGGGGTTGTTGGGGGTTGTAGTCCCTTCCCCTGGAGGGTGGTGTAGTACTCAGTGCAGGTGGTATTTGGGCGAGAAGGGGCTCCAGGAGATGAACACTTTTGTAAACTTCTATTTAAGCATTTACAGGTAACACTTCTGTATTTCTTATATTTATGTAGGTAGTTGCAGGCAAACACTTCTGTGCTTCTTTCTCTCTATGGTAAGTAGTGGCAGGGAACAGATCTGTGCTCCTCTCTGAATATAGGTAGTGTTTTGCCAACTGGAAAACAACAAGTTCGAATACGGCTTTAAAGAAGGACAAGTGGTTTGATACAACACAATTTATTAATACAAATGAATAAATGATTGTGATAAAACAATTTTACATAAAAATAGGTGATATAGCAGAAATGTTTTTTAAACAATTCTTAAACAAGGGTCACATCAATACTTACATCACCAAGAGCCTTAGGTATAATAATCTGCTTTGTGCATCAGCCTGAGAAGCAATGGCAAAAAGTCAGAGAACAGAGGGCCTCTTGGTTACGACACCGTGAGAGGACATTCTCCATCACAGGTCCAAAATGCTTCTGATCTATTACAATTTGTCCCCTGTTTTATACACTATAACTGTTTTGTCATCTGCCATATGCTCCAAACTTTGCAACCAAGATGTTATCAATCTGAGACCCCCCACGATCTGAAGTAGCCAGCTTCATTGATGAATGGTTCTGAATCAACAAAACTCAATTCCCTAGACAATGATGATGGTATCAAAGGATTAACAAGACTCAACAGATTCATGGTGATGCAATGCATATGGGCAGAGTTTAAACAAACCTATACAAATGGAATTGCAGTTAATACAATTAACATTGTTCTGGTATTTGTAGTTGATTCAATTAACATCCTAACTGTAGATAATTCAATTGACATTGTTCTGGAAAACTAAGCCTACACCAAACAGGTTTAAAGTCCACATGAGTGTTCATAGCATTTCAGATTTAAGATACAAAATGGGAGATAAAGGAACATAAAAAGCCATTTATATAGGCTTGCATTACAATAAGATACAAAATGGAGCCAATTATATTTGCACTACAAGGTAGTTACAGGAAACTCATCTGTACTCATTTCCATATATATATATTGCTACTATTGTTTCTCTTCCTTACATAAAAATGTTCTTTCTTTGTCTTTTACAGTTACTATAGTTGTAATCTTTGTTGGTACTCACTACACCTTTTCCTTCCTACTGCAGGTAAGCTCCTTTTCTTCCTCCTGCTCTTTACTTGATGTGTCTTCTTCTCTCACCCAAACTGTATACCCTGCACTGACAGGAATTCTTTCAACCAACCCATGCGGGGAGGCTACTCCACCAATCACAGGGATTCTCTGTCACCTCACTCACTGGCAGCCAATCCCATCACCGTTGCTATATAGTAAAATGGCCAATGGGAACAGGGCAGCTGATAGTTAATGATTCATTAATTAATAATGAAGAAACAGGAAGGTTGTAAGGCAGATTATGCAAGACTGATCTAACATTAAATGAACACTATTTGTGCATGTACCACTTAAAAGTCTTTTTTGCAAACTTTGCACGATTGCACATGAAAAAAAACAAACATACAAAAACTATGTATTAGAAAGATCAAGCAATGCCTGTTTTTTCTTGAACGTAAGAATATTGCTCAAGGATCACGCTAGTGAAAATGAAACCATTGAAATCAATGGCTTTCCCTCTTCACATTTTGTGGGCATGAGCTTCACGTTCGCAAAATTATTCAAAAGCATACTTGTCTGTTTAGGCCATAAGAATTGCAGATGTTGTAGACATAGACTAAAACCAAAAAATGTCATCTGTGGAATAAATGTTGATTCCACCAGAGTTGAATCCTTCCCTTACAGTAATGCTCCTCTCTGGCTCACAAAGTGAGATGCACCCAACTATTATTTCCATATGCCTTAATAGGACACATGGGAAGTGGTTAAACAGATGGAACAATCCCTTTAAAAGTTACTGTATGAATCTATTTTTGTGGTTTAGTAGATCAGGTGTAGAAGATAAGATACACATGGAAGCAGGACAGTTATAAGCAGTATCACAAAAGGCATCATCCAATCTAAGGTCCTAATGACGCATCTCATGGTCAAGCACAGATGTATTTTAATACAAATTGCTATTTATATAAGGGCAGTGACTATTTCACACGTCTTACTTCCTTTTACTTTACTCAGGAAGATACCAGCAGAAACCAACTTCTGTCTTTAGATCTGACAGCATTGTCTCCATCCATCATGTCCACACAGATGTCCGTGCTATTACTCTGTAAGTACAATCATCTTCATGTCTGTTGGTGTCTGTCTGATGGGGAACCATAGGTGGGGTTCAATAATGTCATATGATAGTGGACATTACTACACGTTACCGGTCTACACACCAAGTCTGTCCCCAAGGAAAACACATGGATGCTCCCCTGAACCGAAATGCATTAGGCTGCTACATTAGCAATCACAGAGCTCTGGATTCTGATATGTAAAGTATAAGGATAAATTGTTATAACAGTTAGTCTCTATAATGCAGGTGTAGCAACACTAATGTGTTAATGCAATAGGTATTCAGTAGAGGGTCAAAGATTATAGATATGTATTTATTTTAATAAACATATAACTACAGATGAGCGAGCACACTCGTCCGAGCTTGCTACTCGTTCGAGTAATAGGGTACTTGAGATGCTCGTTACTCAAGACGAACACCATGCGGTACTCGAGTCAATTCCATTGCCAGCCCTCTCATCCCCCCCCCCCCCCCACAGTAGTGAGTGGCTGGCGAGATCAGGTGACTGTCAAGTACTTAAAGTGGTTCCGCACGCGGCTCGACTCAGACGCATGCTAACAGTGGCTAGGGAAAGTGCTGATGCTTATACAGGGATAGTGTTAGCGTAGGATCCTGTCTTCGAGAACCGCAACGGTCCTTCTTGGGGCTACTCATCATCCTGTGCATTACTGTTGCAGCTGACTGGGAGCAGTAGTGCATCAATTTTTTAAATTGCGCATCTAGGCCTGTTCCCAGCCTTTCACTTATAACGTTCTCCGCCTGCAGTGCATTACACCGTGGTCTCACCGTGAAATAGCACTCTAATATTTGCTAGGCTACTGCAAAGTATTTTAGCCATAGCGTTCTCAGTCTGCAGTGCATTACGCAGAGTTTAGGGACAGAGTTGCCTATATAGGGAAAGTTTTACAGTTGTGATCCTCTGTACAAGAACCACAACGGTCCTTTTTAGAGCAACTTCTCACCGTGTGCATTATAGATGTGGCTGACTGGGAGCAGTAGTGCATCATATTTTTTTTTATTACTCATATCGGCCTGTTCCCAGCCTTACACTTAAAGCGTTCTCAGCCTGCAGTGCATTATACCGAGGTCTCACAATGAAACAGTACTCTAATATTTCCTAGGCTACTACAAAGTGTTTCAGCTCTGCCACTTTGCAGAGTGTCTCACAATACCCTTTTCTTGAGGAGGGTTGAGATAGCCACAGTTACCAGCACTATAAACTGGCTTTAGTGTCTTCTCCCACTCCATACAGCCTCTCTTATCTACAAGTGTCGGTGAGCGGTAAATTACCCCTAGGTATCAGCGCAAGACTGCGGGTTAATTTTTTCAAGTCACAGCATAGAACCTCCGCTATCTACAAGTCTCTGTGTGCGGTGAATTGGCCACAGTTGTCAGCGGTGTACAGTGGGGTAATTTATTTGGGCTCTGCTCTATCCTTAATCCACCATGATGAGGAGTAGGGGTAAGGGTCGAGGACGTGGAAGCGGACACGAGCGCCCAAATGAGGGTGTGGGCACAGGCAGAGATCTTGGGCGGGGTGAATCACAGACGGTTTCTGCGGGATTAGGAGAAAGGCAAGTTTCTGGGCTCCCCAGCTTTACAATTTGCAGGTCCGCGTGGTAGACCTTTATTACAAACTGAGAAGTGCAAGCAGGTCCTGTCGTGGATAGCAGAAAACATGTCCAGCAATGTATCAACCACCCGGTCTTCTACGCAGTCCACTACTCCCAGCCTAGGTACTGCACCTCTGAATCCTCTGGCTGCTCCTCCTTCCTCCCAGCCTCCTCACTCCATTAAAATGACATATTCTGAGGAGGCAGACTCCTAGGAACTGTTCTCGGGTCCCTGCCATGAGTGGGAAAAAACGGTTCCACTGTCACCTGAGGAGTTTGTCGTGACCGATGCCCAACCTTTGGAATGTTCCCGGACTCCAGGTGATGAGGCTGGGGACTTCCAGCAACTGTCCCAAGAGCTTTTTGTGGATGAGGATGATGAGACACAGTTGTCTGTCAGTGAGGTAGTAGTAAGGGCAGTAAGTCTGAGGGAGGAGCGCACAGAGGATTCGGAGGAAGAGCAATTGAACGATGAGGTGACTGACCCCACCTGGTTTGCTAAGCCTACTGAGGACAGGGCTTCAGAGGAGGAGGCAAGTGCAGCAGCAGGACAGGTTGAAAGAGGCAGTGGAGTGGCCATGGGTAGAGTCAGGGCCAGAGCGAAGAATCCCCCAACTGTTTCTCAAAGCACCCCCTCGCGGCAAGCCTCTTTGCAGAGGGCTAGATGTTCAAAGCTGTGGATGTTTTTTAGTGAGAGCGCGGACAAGTGACGAACTGTGGTGTGCAACCTGTGTCACACCAAGATCAGCCGGGGAGACACCACTACCATGCGCAGGCATATGATGGCCAAGCACCCCACAAGGAGCCACACAGATCCAATCACTCTCCCAGGATGCAGGCACGAGCGCCTCCCGGCCTGCACCCACACCCTCACCTTCACGGTCCTCCACTCCATCCAGCAATGTCTCTCAGCGCAGCATTCAGCTGTCGCTAACACAAGCGTTGGAGTAAAAGCGCAAATACGCCGCCACCCACCCGCATGCGCAAGCTTTAATTGTGCACATTGCCAAATAAATCAGCCTGAAGATGCTGCCGTACAGGCTTGTGGAAGTGGAGGCTTTCAAAAACATGATTGCGGTGGCGGATCTGCACTACTCGGTCCCCAGTCGCCACTATTTTTCCCGGTGTGCCGTCCCGCCCTACACCAGCACGTCTTCCGCAACATAAATCGTGCCCTCACCAACGCGGTTACTGGGATGGTCAACTTAACCCCAGAGACGTGGACAAGTACTGGCGGGCAAGGCCACTATATCTCCCTGACAGCACATTGGGTGAACTTGTTGGAGGCTGAGACTGAGTCAGAGCCTGGGACCGCTCACGTCCTACACACACCCAGAATAATGGTCCTACCTCGGTGCTGCTATCTGCGGCGTTTTATGCCACCTCCTCCAAACCCTCCCCCGCCTTCTCCTCCGCCACCTCTACCTCTCAATGAAGAAGTGTGAGCACGTCGCCAGCAGTCGGTAGCGCGAGGTGAGGCAGCACAACAGTGGGTAAGCATCAACAAGCCATGCTGAAACTAATCAGCTTAGGTGACAAGAGGCACACGGCCCCCGAGCTGCTGCAGGGTCTGACAGAGCAGACCGACCTCTGGCTTTCGCCGCTGAGCCTCCAACCGGGCATGGTCGTGTGTGACAACGGCCGTAACCTGGTGGCGGCTCGGCAGCCTCACAGACGTGGCATGCCTGGCCTACGTCTTCAATCTGGTTTCTGAAAAACTACCCACACTTGTCTTACCTGCTCGGCAAGGTGCGCTGCGTCTGCGCACATTTCTGCAAGTCCACCATGGACACTGCCACCCCTGAGGACCCTGTAACATCGGTTTCAGCTACCAGAGCACCAACTGCTGTGCAACGTGCCCACACGCTGGAATTCTACGCTGCACCTGTTGGCCAGGCGGTACGAGCAGCGTAGAGCAATAGTGAAATACTAGCTGCAACATGGGCGGCGGAGTGGTAGTCAGCCTCCGTAATTGTTTACTGAGAAGTGGGCATGGATGGCAGATATCTGCCAGGTCATCGGAAACTTTGAGGAGTCTACCCAGATGGTGAGCGGCGATGCGGCAATCATTAGCGTTACCATCCTGCTTCTTTGCCTGCTGAGAAGTTCGCTGCTAAGCATAAAGGCCGACGCTTTGCGATTGGAACAGGAGACTGGGGGTGACAGTATGTCGCTTGATAGCCAGATCACCCTCATGTCTAAATCTCAGCACATTTTGGAGGAGAAGGAGCAGGAGGAGGAGGGGGAAGAGACAGCTGGGCACACTGCAGAGGGTACCCATGCTGCTTGCCTGTCATCTGTTCAGCGTGTATGGGCTGAAGAGGAGGGGGAGGATCCTAAAAGTCATCTTCCTAGTGAGGACAGCAATGTGTGGCATACTGGTACCCTGGCACACATGGCTGACTTCATGTTAGGCTACCTTTCTCATGACCCTCGCATTAGACGCATTCTGGCCAACACGGGTTACTGGGTGTACACCCTTCTCGATCCAGGGTATAAGGAAAACCTTTTCCACAGGAAAGGGGTACGAGAGTGATGCAATACCACAGGGCCCTGGTGGAAAAAGTGATGCTAAAGTTCCCATCTGACAGCGCTAGTGGCAGAAGACGCAGTTCCGAGGGCCAACTAGCAGGGGAGGCGCGGGGATCAGGCAACATGTCCAGCGCAGGCAGGGGAACACTCTCCAAGGCCTTTGCCAGCTTTATGGCTCCCCAGCAAGACTGTGGATATAACCAAACAGGAGAGAGGACCAGCACACAGGAAACTTTGCAAAAAATCGTCTTCTTTATTCCCCAGTACAATGCATAAAAACTGCAGGGAATAAAGACGACGATTTTTTGCAAAGTTTCCTGTGTGATGGTCCTCTCTCCTGTTTGGTTATATCCTGGTTCTGTGGGGATCTTCAAGTCTGGACCCATTCCTGGACCGTGCACCAAGAGTGTATCCATCTTTATCTACTACTACAAGGTTGTGCTGCTCTCCAACTTTACTGATTATTCTCCAGCAAGACTGTGTTACCACTCCCCAGTCAAGGTGAGCGTTGTAAAAAGATGTTGGAGAGAGCACTGTAAGAGATGGTGAGGGAGTACGTAGCCAATCCTACCACCGTCCTCCGTGATGCCTCTGCTCCATACAACTATTGGGTTTCAAAGCTGGACACGTGGCACAAACTTGCGCTGTACGCCCTTAGAGGTGCTAGCCTGCCCTGCCGCTAGCGTCTTGTCAGAGAGGGTGTTTAGTGCAGCTGGGGGAATCATCACGGATAAGCGTACCCGCCTGTCAACTGCCAGTGCCGACATGCTTACACTCATAAAGATGAACAAAGGCTGGATTTCACCAGACATCTCTTCTCCACCGGCGGAGAGCAGCGGAACCTAAAGATTATTTTCGCTGCAACCGGAGAAAAAAAAAGCATTCTCTATCACTGGAAAAAAGGGGGAATTAGCTTTGTGAATAACTCTCGGATATTATCACTCCTCCTCCTCCTAAAACAGCATGTCATCACCCTGAACTGCCAATTTTTCTGCAGCCCAAAAGGCTCTGCTTACAATTTTTTTACAATTTTTCAAAGTTTCAAAAGTATTGTATTGATACTTTAACGGTCAGAAACTGTTACGAATTAAGCAACAGCGAGCTGTATCTTTAAAAAATGTTTATGGGTTTCACCTGCCCTCGCGGTTGAGCAATTTTTCAGGGGTACACTTGTACTTTTGGTACACAAATTTTTCTGGCCCTCGCCTATACTCTTGCTACAGAAATGTTACAGGGGTCTGCTTATACCTGTGCTACAGAAATGTTACTGGGGTCCGCCTATACCTTTGCTACAGGAATGTTACTGGGGTCTGCTTATACCTGTGCTACAGAAATGTTACTGGGGTCCGCCTATACCTTTGCTACAGGAATGTTACTGGGGTCCGCCTATACCTTTGCTACAGGAATGTTACTGGGGTCTGCCTATACTATGGGTGCACAAAGACTTCCCATCGCGGTGTTTTATCTATCTGGCACAAATACACTGACTGACTAGGACAGAAATCTGGGCCGAGGCAAAGGTCATTTGCGGGGTGAAACTCTCCCATGTCTGGGCACTCTGATTTCTTCCTGTGTAATACCATCTTTGTGCACTAACAGCATAGGCGAGCCCAAGGAACTCAAAGACTTCCCCTTGCGGTGTTGAGCTATCTGTGTGGGGACACATGGATTTCCCATTGCTATGCAACTCAGGGCACCTTGGGTCACACAAGGTGGAGACTGGGACCGAGCCTTACCCTGGGCCAACTCACATACTTCCCACACAGACTATAGCGGGTCCTGGTCATGGTTTCTTGGCCTTGTAATGCCACCTCCTGCTTGGGGTCAGGGGATCAGCACTGGGCAACATGTATTTTCTCTTATGTTACCACAGTTATCTGAGACACTGGTTTGGGCCAAACGAAAGGAGCGTAACTGCATTAATGAGACGTCACTGCTGTACTAGTATCGGAGTCTGCTTTATGCCCACGATTGCTGAGGGTGTGGGCAGAGGCCTATGTCCTGGGGGAAATGCAACTGCACCAGGTTGGGCCTGTGGAACTTTTTCCTGATTAATCCAGTCTTTGGAGCGGTGAAAGCAACCCCAAATAATTAAATGAGACGTTCACAGCTGTACTAGCATTGGAGTCCGCTTTATGCCCACGATTGCTGAGGGTCTGGGCAGAAGCCGAGGTCCTCAGTGGAGTGAAAGTCTGCCATGTTTGGGCACTGTAATTGCTTCATGTTTAATACTTTCCTTGGGTTCCATGGACTCGCCTATGCTGTGAGTGCACAAAGACTACCCAAGAATTTTTATTAGTCATATGTTTTTTATGTACTTATTGTACAATTAAATATATTTTCCTCATTGTGGAGACTTTTTAGTTTCCCTTTTGGTTTGCAAAAAACCCCGATTAAGAGCGCAGGAGGAATTTTTTACTGAGTTATATCTGTTTCTTTCCCCATTTGTGTGGTACAACACCCACTGGGGTTTTTTCTACTGCTGCATCTCCTCTTATGAGGATTTTTGGGGACCTTGCATTAAGAAGAACATCTATAGTTCTACAGGTGACCGGGGATCATCGGTGCAAGCGGGTTTTTCTCCCTGAGGTGGGGATCCCGCTTTGCACCAGGTGAGTAAAAATCCCCTTATTTCTCTATTTCGGATCCCTGTATGGTGGCGCGGATCTACACTTAAAGACTACCCATTGTGTTGCTTTACCTGTCTGGCACAAATACATTGGCTGACTAGGGTAGAAATGTGGGCCGAGGTCCTTGGCGAGTTGAAACTCGGCCATGTTTGGGCGCTCTGATTTCTTCTTGTGTAATACCATCTTTGTGCACCGACAGCATAGGCAAGCCCAAAGAACTCAAAGACTTTCCATTGCAGTGTTGAGCTGTCTAACACCTACACAGAATGAATATTGTGTGGACACATGGATTTGCCATTGCTATGTAACTCGCGTCACCTTGGATCTCACAAGGTGGAGGCTGGGACCGAGCCTGACCCAGGGCCCACTCACGTACTTCCCACACAGAATATTGTGTGTCCTACCTCGGTCATGGTTTCTTGGCCTTGTTATGCCACCTCCTTCTCCTGCTTGGGGTCTGAGGATCAGCACTGGGCAACATGTATTTTCTCTCATGTTACCACAGTTATCTGAGACACTGGTTTCGGCCAAACAAAAGGAGCATTACTGCATTAATGAGACTTTACAGCTGCACTAGCACCCGAGTCCGCTTTATGCCTACGATTACTGAGGGTGTGAGCCGAGGTTGAGGTCCTTGGCAGGGTGAAACTGCCTTGTTTGGGTGCTCTGATTTCTTTATGTGTAATACTTTCCTTGGGTTCCAGGGGCTCGCCTATGCTGTGGGTGCACAAAGACTTCCCATTGCGTTGTTTTACCTGTCTGGCACAAACACACTGACTGACTAGGGCAGAAATGTCGCCCGAGGCCCTTAGCCGGGTGAAACTCTGCCATGTTTGGGCAATCTGATTTCCTCATGTGTAATACCATGCTTGAGTTCCTTGGACTCGCCTATGCTGTGAGTGCACAAAGACTTCCTATTGCGGTGTTTTACCTGTCTGGCAGAAATACACTGACTGACTAGGGTAGAAATGTGGGCCAGGGTCCTTGGCGGGGTGAAACTCAGCCATGTTTGGGCGCTCTGATTTCTTCTTGTGTAATACCATCTTTGTGCACCGACAGCATAGGAAAGCCCAAGGAACTCAAGGACTTCCCATAGCGGTGTTGAGCTATCTGACAATTACACAGAATGAATTGTGTGCGGACGCATAGATTTCCCATTGCTATGTAACTCACGGCACCTTGGGTCACACAAGGTGGAAGCTGGGACCGAGCCTGAACCTGGGCCCGCTCATGTGCTTCCCACACAGAGTATTGCTGCATTGTGGAGATGTGTAGAAGTGCTGGGCTGACACCTGAGTCCCCTTTATGCTCACGTTTGTGGCTCCTGACAATTTTGTGACAGAGGTGGCACGGGATTGAAATGATGATCGTACGTCAATTTATCATCAATTCTCAACAGCATTGTGGGCTATCACCCCCCCCCCCTCCTTTTCAAAGAGGGTCGCTGCCTGGCCCTGCCAACCCTCTGCAGTGTGTGCCTCCGGTTCCTCCTCATCCAGTACGCACTTATAAATAGACATGAGGGTGGTGTGGCTATGAAGCAAGCGCGTGGCATGAGGGCAGCTGAACGCTGCGCAGGGAAACTTTTGGGTGCGCTGTGGACGCAGGGCCGTGCGGGGGGTTGGACAGCAATGCCAGCATGTAACCCAGGAGAACAGGCAGCGGTGTCACCCGCAGGCAGTGATTGTCCTTGGTTGCAGGTAGTGTGGTGCTTAGCTAAGGTGTGCCTTGCTAATGAGGGTTTGTCTGAAGTAAAAATTGTTAGGGGTGGTGACGCCAGACTCTTGTCCCCATATTGGCTTAATAGTGCGACCAAGGAGCCTCAGATACAGCCATGCATGATGCCCCTGTCCTTCGCTTATCCGTTTCTGTGGTGTTTCCATGACTTTCTGATGTTTTCTGGTGTTTGACAAGTCATCAGCTATGCGGAGCATCAGTCCCATACAAAAATGCTCAAGTCGCCCATGGACTTCAATGGGGTTCATTACTCGGAACGAGCTCTCGAGTATTACGGAAAGTTCGACTCGAGCAACGAGCACCCTAGTATTTTGTTGCTCGCTCATCTCCATTTACCACCTTTTTTTACTAAACATTATTTTTAGTGTCTGATAAAAAGGTATGAATATATAAAATGTCCCGTGGATGGAGATCCGGAGAGAATATCATCATGCTGATAGCGGTCAGTCCTTACTATCTCCTATGTCTGACAGGGTCTATTTATCTGTATTGTCACCTTCAGTGTACATTGTTATTCTCCTGTATGGTATATGTAGTCACTTCTATCAGAGACTATGATAAAGTGACCAGTAAATGCTTTGTGCCTGTATTTATGAAGGGTTCTTACAACTACTGACAACTGATGAGATGTTTACATATATTAACAATAAAATAGCAAAACTGGTACATATTGAGATATTCCGATTGTGGGTACTGGTGGCTGTGATGGCAGCAGATGAGCTGAGCTCCAACTCAGTCCTGCCATACACTGATTGCAGATATTAGATAAAGATGCACTATTAGACTCCCAACATGTTTCACAACTAAAAGCAGCGTCATCAGGGGACAAAAAAATACCAACAATACTGCCCATAGCTGGATCAGCATCCCCTCTTACAGCCGGCTGTCCACAGGTGTTGCGAAGTCCCGCAGCAGATCTCCGCCGCTGGAGGCACAACCCGGGAGCAGGAGCCGCCGCCGAATCTCCACCGGTCAGCCCTATCTAATAGATAGGCTAACCGTGGAGAATCGGAGCAATTCGCAGCATGCTGCAAATTGCCTGCCGCGAGCAGAGAATCGCAATGATTCTCCGCTCGTGGACACGAGGCCGGCACTTTCCATAGCACTCTATGGAAAGTTTCAGCCTACTCCAGCCTGCGTGATTCGACTGCGATTTACCGTCAGGCACAGTGGGCCTGAAAGTTTGCCCTTCACTAATCCTCTCTTGCCTGACATGCCTCTGATGGAAGTAACTCCATACACCGTACAAATGAATAAAAATGTCCACTGATGGTGATGATACAAATAAATAGGCTCTGTCAATCATAGGTCACAGTAAGGACTGAAGGCTATCAGGATCATTCATGAGATTCTCTCCAGATCTCCATCCACAGGACATTTTATTCATTCACACCTTTTTGTTCGCAACTAAAAACAATGTTTAGAAAAAGATTATCTCTTTAGGTGGTAAATGAAAGTTAAAGGGGTTGTCTCGCGAAAGCAAGTGGGGTTAAGTACTTCTGTATGGCCATATTAATGCACTTTGTAATATACATCGTGCATTAAATATGAGCCATACAGAAGTTATTCACTTACCTTTCCTGCGCTGGCGTCCCCGTCTCCATGGCTCCGTCTAATTTCAGCGTCTAATCTCCTGATTAGACGCGCTTGCGCAGATGGGTCTTTTCCCTTCGGCTCGGTCCGGCACGAACGGCATTCTGGCTCCACCCCCTTGTACGCGTCATCGCGTAGCTCCACCCCCGTCACATGTGCCGATTCCAGCCAATCAGGAGATTAGACGCTGAAATTAGACGGAGCCATGGAGACGGGGAGGCCAGCGCAGGGAAGGTAAGTGAATAACTTCTGTATGGCTCATATTTAATGCACGATGTATATTACAAAGTGCATTAATAAGGCCATACAGAAGTACTTAACCCCACTTGCTTTCGCGAGACAACCCCTTTAAGTTGTTGCAGGGAAAACGTTTTTGACTTACAGTAAAAACCTGTTAGCTATGCTTTTACACTAATAAGCTGCAATAACCTCCAATGTACCAGGACTACATGATTTCTAATAACTATATTCCTGTTCTCTTTTATAGTGTTGGTTCTCATACAAGAAGGTAAGTTACCTGCTTTGTTCTTCCACCCTTTATTTTATAACACAGACTCATATACAGTAGGGTTTGGAAGTATTTGGACAGTCACACCATTCTCATTATTTGGCGTCTGCACTCTCCACAATGGATGTGAAACAGTCATCAGTTTGTGATTGAAGAGGAGACTTTCCGCTTTAAGTCAAAGGGTTTAATACAAATATTGTGTTGATGGTGAATAATAGTCAATTATTATGTAGTCCTTCTGTTTTCATAGGCTCAAAAGTATTTATACAATTAACTCACAAGCAGTTCAGCGATACGGTGCAGCCTGTTACTATAACAATGTTGGCTAAATACTATGATTGGTGATGATGATGATACCGGCGGTGGATAATGGAGCAGATGGTATGCCACAGAAATAGCAAACATTATTTCCCTATTCTCTCCCTGATGCTGACCCTAACTTCAGACTCCACTGTCAGCAATTATCTCTCAGTTATCACTGCTGGTGACCATGTTTGAAATACCATTCATAACAACAAGACGGCATTAGGAGCCAAACAAGAAGAAAAACCAGCCATCTAAATAAAAAACTAAGAGTACGAAAATACAAACAGGGATTGAGCTAACACAAACCAAACTAAACTAGAACAAGATACTCGAACCTAAACAAGGAATCCTGGAATAGACACATATTATTACTACTATCACCCGCAACCACACTGAAGAAGCCAGGGATACTTAAAGGGAGGCAGGCCAATGAGAAACTATTTACTATAGGAGGTTAGCTGATCCACTCCAATGGATCAGCCGTGGGAACAATGCATAGCTAATGTCCAACAGCAGGTTAGAAGGCAGGATATGACAATCCAGCATCAGAACTCCTTATGGTCATAACATTTACTGACATGTAGAGAGAATGTCTGAAGATGATTCCAAACGAATTTGTATTTGGTTGTCATTTATAAGCACTCTGAATATGTGGTCCATAGAGTTCAAGTGAATAAGCCATCAGACTGAAAAAAATGAGACAGCAGAAATTTTAGTAACGGTCAAATCAACAATTTGGTACACTCTTAAAATGAAGGAAAGCACTGGTGACATATGCAATACCAAAGAGCAAAAGAGCATGGAAGACAACCAAAGTCGGTGATAACAAATTTCTTTCTTGCTAAAGCAAAACCCCATCACTACAACCATATAAGTCAAGAACACTCAAGTAGGTGGGTGTACAACTCTCAAGGTCTACAATCAAAAGGCACTATCACGAATGTATATCCAGAGTGTATCTCAAGATGCATATAAAACACTACAGATGCCGGAGAATATTGTAAGTGGCCACGGGAGCCCTGGTATCCAGCAATCCAGTCAAACTAAATAGGATTAATTATATTGGAAATCTTAACAGTTTAATTAGACAGTCTTCAGAGGACATAGTAGATTCCAAAGTTCAAAAAAGTGCACCTTATCTCTGTATTCACATTCTTCTATCCATAGCTGCCAATCCCTTCATGCTTTAGTATCAATCTCCACTAGCATCCTACAGATACCAGTATATGGTCCATTTTAGACATCTGATGCGCACTCCACCTGTTGCCAGCTCATACATCCAAATATACACTTCAATATAGTGCAGGTTCATCTGTTTTGGTCTTTAATATTCAACCATTGTGTCCTATATGCTAACTCCCACAGGGAACAAATTAGGAAGATATATAACATAATAGACCAGATTAGACACAGATTAGATATTAGAGAAAAAAAAACTTTCTGACTGTGAGGGTGATGAATGAGTGGAACTGGTTGCCACAGGAGGTGGTGAATTTGAATGGAAGTATTTAAACAGGAGGCTGGACAGACATTTGTCTGGGATTATTTAGTGAATCTTGCATGAATCAGAGGGTTGGACCTGAGGAGCCAGGGGGTCCCCTCCAACTCTACCATTCTATGAACAGAATGGCATGTAATAAAAGTCCTTATATCTCCAGTAATTCCCCCTCCTTTGTGGATCTCATATTGAGACAGTTTTTTGGATTTAGTAGTCTTACATGCCTTGCATTTATTGCATGGAAATTATTAATGCAATCACCTTATCTTGATTCTGCAGACAGCTTTTTACTAAGTGATCTTTTTCTGCCGCAGCTCTAATATACACAACCTGCGGTTGAATCAATAATATCGTACCCAAAGCTGCATAATCTCTCAACACAAGCCAGGGTTTCTGAAAGATGTTCTTAATATTGATATGATCTCTACTATATCTGGTGATAGAAGGAATTTCCTCTTTTCTTTCGGGTTTCTTTTTTTACTGCAGTTAATACTTCCTTATTCATCACTAGAACTTCCTTTGTGCTCTTTAGAATTTCCTTCAGATATTTTTTTTTTCTTTCCAATGTACCTCAATTTCCATTCTTATTTATGGATTTTCTTGTTTGGCTCACAACCCTTTGCAAGTTACCGGGCCATAAGATAATTTACAAGGTGGGATATGGACTTCCAACAGGTGGTGCTGTGCAGGCCTTATTCTAACTATATATTTATAGTATTTCACAAACGTTTTAGATAGCTGTTGAAAAAAATGATGCGGGGTAAGAATGCTTTGAAATATAGAAATGTAATTAGTTCATTTATGTCAATTAACAAAAGACAAAATGACTGAACAACAGAGAAATATAAATCACATCAATATTTAGTGTGACCGTCGTTTGCTTTCAAATTATCAATTCTTTTAGGTACAATCGCACACATTTTTTGAAAGAACTCGGCAGGGAGGTTGCCCAAAACATCCTGGAGTACTAACCACAGATCTTCTGTGGATATTGGCTTGTCTCTTCATCTAACCCCAGACAGACTGGATGATGTTGAGATCACTGCTTTGTGAGGGCCATAGCATCACTTCCAGGACTCCCTGCTCCTCTACACGCTGAAGATACTTCTTAATGATATTGGCTATATGTTTATTCTAGCTCCTGCAGAAAAAGTCAAAAGCCTCCTTGATGGTATTACATGCTGGATAAGTATCTGCCTGTACTTCTCAGCATTGAGAACATTTTTAATCCTTACCAAATCCCCAATTCCATTTGCTGAAATGCAAACTTAAATTTGCAAGGAGACTAAACCATGCTTTACTTTTGCTTGCAAACACTCATTATTGTACCGCTCTCCACAATGCTTCTCTGCTGCCTGCAGACACTCATCATTATACCGCTCTCCACCATGCGTCAGTACTGCCTGCAGACGCTCATTATCGTACCGCTCTCCACGATGCTTCTCTGCTGCCTGCAGACACTCATTATTATACTGCTCTCCACCATGCTTCACGGCTGCCTTCCGACAATCATTATTGTACTGCTCTCCACCATGTGTCAGTACTGCCTGCAGACACTTATTATTGTACTGCTATCCACCATGCTTCACTGCTACCTGCAGACACTCATTATTGCATACCTCTCCAGTCCTTTTGTTAGTCGAATGTTTGACAATTTGACTCATAACTACGGAGCACTTGCTGTCATTTTTCTGCACCCCAGTTCCTATTTTTTAGTGCATTGTTGAGTTACATGGCTTTGTTTCTACTTCGAAGGTATAGCTTTGTGACAGCAGTTCTTAAATAAAGACCACTTCTAGCCATACTTCCCCAAACAGCAGATAGGTGTACCTGAGTCTCACTAGTTTCAGCCAGTGCTGACATCTTCTGATTTTGAAGGGAGGTAAAAGTGATGTATCTTTTATCTGCTCCACTAAGTTTTCTTGGCTTACCACTGAGTCAATGTTGCTCGTTTCATTGTGCTACTTCAAAACACCAGTCTGCTGTAAAAAAAAACATTCTGGGATGGGCCTTTGCTGATGCAGTTTAACTACGTTGTGTCTTGCTGCTCTGCTCAGTTGTGATATGGTGTATGACCTGTAATATTAAACTGTCTTCCATAACTTCCCCTTTGTAGTAGAGTTTGACTGTGCCTTGCCCAATTTTAAGCCCTTACTATATACAAGTGTGCCTCATAAAACTAATGCTGTTTTGAAGTCAAAGGGCAGTCATATGAAATATTGATTTGATTTAGATTTTTCCCTTGTCCATTTATCGTGCATTTGTTAATTGACAAAAATAAAGCACTTCTATTTTTGAAAGCATTCTTACTTTACAGTATTTTTTTTGCACCTGGCTAATATTAATTTTGCACAGTATTATACACACCTGATTATATATATTATTGTGAAAATGTCTTAGACATCTGTTGTGAAAATGTAAAATATATATGTGTGTGTGCAATTATGTGCAAAAAATTTTGCAAGATGTGGAAGAATATATATATTAGTAGCAAGTTGGGGTACACTTGCCTGTGGATCGCTGACCTCTTGCACATGAAAATGCCACACCACACGTGTAGAAACTGCTCAGGAGATGTGGATCTCTTTATCTGGCTCCTGCCAGCCTTCATTTTTCATCATCGCAATCACAAAACACAGCAATATCATCTAACATCAATATACACAGTTCATATGCACCCCACTTGGGTGTGAGCCCAGGGTTGTCACCCCTGTCGGACTCTGGCCTCTGCTAGGCCACCAGCCTGCAGCACCTCAGGCCTCTCTAACTTGATTCTGGCAGGAACTGGCCCTTTTCTAGTTCCTGCTCCTCCCCTTTCTGTTAACCCTTGCACCAGAAGTCCTGTCTGCAGCCCTCTACAGGCCCTTCTGTGTACTGCACTACTACATAGTCCCCCTCCCCTTTGATATAGGCCGTATCACCCTTTCTTTTTTGGCCCTCCAGGGTCAAAACTCCAGGCTCAGGGGTCTCTTGCCCTAACTGGCACTTTCGGAAGCTCAACTTCCATATTGGATACATCATTCATCTTTTCAACTGTTGCAGGTGCCATTTCTTCAGTCTGCACTTCAGTAGCGGCATGTGCACTTATTTCCATCTGTGTGCTTTCTACCACAGAGATACTTCCATTGATTTGCACAACTTCCTTATCCAGGACAGGAGTAATTTCTGAGGCCTTTTCCCCAGTCTCTGCTACATTCGTGGCCTTCTCTGCTTCAGCAGTTTCACCTTCTGCCTTCTCTTTGGTCACTTGAACTTCAGGGGATTGCTCACCCCCCATCTGTAGCTCAGCTCTCACTTTCTCAATGCCTTTTACAATTTTTATCTCCTTTTTAGAATTCAACAGGGTCTTCTTTCTTTTCACTTGTCTGAACTGGGCTCTAGACTTCTCTAGTCTCTGAACCTTCTTGTCAGCAATATGACCCTTTGCCTCCCAGAGCTTCACCTTTGCACTTAACTTCTTAGCGGACCTTTGCAATACCATTTTTTCTTCTGACACCACCTTCAGGGTGCGTGTCAAGGTTAGCGCTTCAGTCTCTTTCTTAATATTCTCCAACAAGATCTCCATTCCTTCTACCGGTTAATGGAACACACCTTTTAGCTTTTCCCGTATCATGGTTCTCTTTTCAGCGTCTGTCTTGGCGCTAACCCAGTCTTGCATTTCAGTGCGCACCCGCTCATTAAGCCTTTCTTTTGCAACTTTAGGAAACACTAATTTCCCCTCAGTAAGCACTGTTCACACATTTTTTGTTTCTTCTCCCAGTTGGACACCATCTGACATTGGTAACCAAGCTCCACACTAATGTCTTCTACTTCCTGCTGAAGACTCACTGTAAACTTCTCAAGTTCATTATAGACATCAGTTTGAAGAAAAATAAGCTGATTTATCACTTCCACTTCTTCTCTTCTTCTAGGATTTCACTGTCTTGCTCTTCAACCATAACCCAGCAGGCAGGGTTCTCATACAGTTTCTCTTCCATCTCTGACACCTGCGCCTGAAGTGTTACAATCTGCTCTGACAGATTCCTCTTAGTTTCTGCATCTTCTTCTAACTGCTTGAGGAACACATTTCTCTCATCTTGCATTATCTTCAGGTGTGCACTAAGACCAAGCCTCTGCTGCGTCTCTTCTTGCAACAGCCTCTGAGACTCTTCAGTCGAAGCTTCCAGCTCCACCTGCAGTCTATTCACCTTCTCAGACAGTGCTGTCTGCCTTCTGTCACCTTCAGTGACTTTTACTTGTAGCTCTTGAAGCTGCATTTCTCTTGCATTCAGATGCACACTTGTCTTACAACAACCCCTTCACCTTTTGGGTCAGCTCAAGACACTCACTTTTCCATGTTTTTCACTTTTTCAATTTGCTTCAACTGCTTGGACAGTTTCCCCACAACTACAGCATGACTCCGTTCCAGCTCCTGGATCTGGGTTTCATGTACTTTAGCTTTCTCATCCAAGCTCATCTGTAGCTGGGACACCAGTCTCTCATGCAGTGCTTCCTGGTTTTCCTTGTAACCTAGTAAGTCTTTCAAGATCTCTGCTTGCTTCTCTGCCTGACTGCAAGCAGCTTTCTCCATTTCCAGCGCCTTCTTGAGCTGACTTATTTGGCACTCCAATTCACCATTTTTCTTTGCGAACTGCATTTTCAACTCTGCAACTTGATTCTGCAAACTTGTTTGATTCCGTGCATCTGTAGAAGCTCTTTCTAGCTCACAACACGTTATCTCCAACTCTTGGGTTTTCATTTGCAGTTTCTTACAGTCTTGTTTATACTGCACAGATTGTGCTTCCAGACCTACTCTGTGGTCAGCCTAATCTCTGGCTATATCTCTGAGGTCTTGTATCTCTTCATGGGCTGTTGAAAGATATCCCTCATACTTCTTTTTCTCACTTCTCATCTCTTCTAAGCTCTGTTTACACTGAACATTCTTCTGTTCCAGCAACACCCGGTGATCAGCTTCCTCCTTAGCCAATCTCTCAAGATGCTCATTCGCCTTTAAGAGAGCTGCATTCTCTGCTTTCAGCTTCTTGGAGAATACTTTCCTTTTCTTTTAGGAATTTATCCGTCTGATCCTCTGCTAACAGCCTTCGCCTCTTGGCCTCTTCTCCAAGCAGACACAAGATAGTCATTTCTTTCTGTAACTGAACTTCATAATTTCTATTAGCAGTTTGCGATGCTTACTCAAGAAGCTTTACATGAGCTTGCATTGGTGCAAATCCCCCCTGAATTTTAAACAAGTGTTCTCTTGCTGTCTCACCCTGGACCTCAGGATCTGCACTGACAACCTCACTTGTCTCACTAGCAGCAGCCTTTTTCTTTGCATCTTTAGTACCATCTATCCTCTCTCTCTCTAAAGGCCTAGTGCTACTAACTCCAGCATTTCTAGTCCTAAACACACTATGTTCATTATTTATTTTCCTCTTTCACTAGAGATATATTTGCACTGACTCCCACATGGGCATTGGCTGCACTCCTAATTGCACCCTGTTCACATTCTGACTTCATTTGCGAAGCATATCTACACATATTAGGCATAAAATACATTCCACCATCCCCCACACATGACATTTTAGAGTTAATGGACTTTTTATGCACCACCCGGTCAGCAACACAGTTCTCAGACAACTCTTCCTTAAATATCTGTGTACACTGTAAACATATCATGCAACACATTATGTACCGTACGGTTTTTGAACTTTTTTGCACCCAGTGCAGACGCTGCAGTTTTCTCAGTACTCTCCTGCAAGGAAAACATTCTGTTATGCAGCATTTTAACCACATTGGTATCAATTTTTCCACTCTTTTTGTGCCCAGAACCCACAGTCTCTTTAGTGGCCTCACCACTCCATGGATTCTTCTCCAGATCTCTGTTACAGTCCTTTGGCGGGGACGCCTCCTGCTGTGCCCTCAAAGCTTTGCAGTTAGCCTCCAACACAGACCAGTGGGGTTTTACTGGCCACTTTGCTACTGGATATCAGAACCTACATAAGTCCATTTGCAAACACCCCAGCATGGCTCTTTCTGGTAACCCCCTGCACCACACGCCATCTTGACTGTACAGTCCATAATAAACAACTAAACAAGTTCACTAACTTGCCTTGCAGATGTGCTCTGCCTGGTCCTCTGTTGCTCGCACAGCAACAGCAAACTTCGGCCTCCTGGCCCTTTAACCGCAGCTTTGGCCCCCTAGCCCTTTTAACGGCATCCACGTGTTGCACCTGCACCTTTGTGCGCCACTCCACTTGGGTTTGAGTCCAGGGTGGTCGCCCCTGTCGGATTCTGGCCTCTGCTAGGCCACGAGCCTGCAGCACTTCAGCTCTGCTGCACTGGTCCTCTTTAACTTGATTCTGGCAGGAACTGCCCCTTTCCTAGTTCCTGCTCCACCCCATTGTGATAACCCTCGCACCAGAAGTCCTGTTTGCAGCCCTCTACAGGCCCATATATATATATATATATATATATATATATAAAACTTTTTAATATAAATTAAATGGTATGTAGAAGAGAAAATTAAAGTGCAGTCAGTATGCACTCATCCAAACTGATACGTAAACTAAAATATAAACTAATTTTAAAATAGCATAAAATTAGAGATAATTTATGAATAAAATATAGTCACAGATTTTAAAAAACTAAAGTAAAATGAAACGGCACAGCACTAAAACAAAAAGATATGCAAACCAAAAATATGGTTTCCTAGCACGTTCGCCTTGAGCATAAGACGCACCATGCCCAGGATGAATGTAAGGCTGTGTACACACAGGGAGCAGCCCACTGAAAGGAGTAGAATATCATACAATCTAAAAGCAGGGTTATCGCCTTGTTAGAGGGGGCCCCGATGTCTCGTGCCTCAGCTACTAACTCTAGCAACTTGAGGAAGGAAAACACCACTGGACAACAAAAGCATCACTTAGCTTAACAGCAGAACTTTAGCCACCACAAACACGTTCTCTCTACAAGAAAACTGAGAAAATAATCAGCAACAACCAGACCCAGAAGCAGACTTAAATAATGACCAGGGCAATGCAAGTGGACAGACTAAGTTCCACAAACACCAAGGTAAAATCAACATACGAAACAAGAGAACAAAATCAGTGACAGGGAAACACTATGGGAATAGGGACAAATGACAAAAGTAAAACCTGAAGAAATGACAAACCACAAAAACATAAACATCAATCTGTATGACGGACTGTAACAGAGTAGCTAGTCCATCAATACATTGAGACAACCGTGCTACGACCCCATCGTGACTGCAGACAGTATAGGAGTCCGATCGGTGGAATACATATCAGTGGACGGGGTACATAAAGGCGTCAGACTTCTGTGGTTCTATCTTTATTCATAAATTATTGCTAGTGTTGCTTTATGTGATCGTTTAATATTGTTTGTATTTTAGTTTTCATATTAGTTTGGATTAGTGCCTACTGGTTGTGCTTCAATTCTCTGTTCTGCATACTGTTTAATTTACCCTTTTATTTATTGTTTTTATTTTATTTGTAATTTCACATGTTTCTGTCGATACCTCACACGTGTGTTTTTATGTATTTTTAATTTCTTTCTATCTTTTTTCCCCTTCATTAAAACCTTGCCCTTAGGCCTTACTCACACGAACGTATGTACGTGACTAATTAGCCGTGTATATACATTAGGCAAAAATCGCGACCATCTGAAGCAATGCTTTCCAATATATTCATTCAGATGAGCGACTTTTAGCTGCATAAAAAATTGCGCTGGGAAAAATAGGACATCGGCAACCAAAATAGTGAACGATTTTTTTGCATTTGCACTGCACGATTATCACTTAAATTCATTAATTTGAACACATTTTGAGCTATAATCGTTATGTGTAAAGGGGCCATTAAGCATCTCAAGGAAGGAGACTCAGCATGTGGTGATGTTTAGTGTTGCTCGTCTTGATCAGCCAGGTGATAACATGGTCTACTGTAAAGGGCCATTTACACGGAACGATTATCGCTCAAAATTGGTTCAAACAAACGAAAATGCGTGATAATTAGAGTTGAGCGAACGTACTCTGCCAAGCTTGATGCTCGTTCGAGTATTAGCATACTCGCTACTTGAACGAGCATCACGCCGTGTTCGACCCCGCCCCAGTTTTTGGCTTCTCCTCGCTGTGACGTACCTGTTTTGGCCCCTCCCCGCCACGACACAGTGTGCGCGTCGATGGCGAGAGAGAGAAACACGAACCAAGAAAAAAAAAAAGCTCGGGACCCGACTTCCTACATACAAAAATGCTCGAGTCTCCTATTGTAGTAAATGAGGTTTGTTACCCGAGTTGAGCTCCTGAATTTTACGAAAAGCTTGACTCGAATAACGCGGACCCGAGCATTTGGGTGCTCGCTCATCTCTAGTGGTAATCGTTATGTCTAAATGCAAAAAAAATGTTTACTATTTACTTGTCTTATGTTACTGACTTTCAGCCAACATAAAATCATCACTGGATCACTGGCTTCTTGCTGCGTGTAAACGCTCCCTCCTTAGTGCTTTACATAGAATATGAATCGCTGAGCGAGAAGCCAGCAACAGTCAGCACTGATCTCCCTGTCTAAACACTTTGCCCGAGGGCTAACAACTAGCGGTGATGTGACCACTCATTCAGTCATTTAGATAGGCAGATTATCCCAAATGTACCATTAGGGATAGATATTGTAGAGAGGATATACTGCTGCTGGTGTGAAAGCTTGCAGACCAGGGTTATGTTGGAGGGACCAGAGAAAGACGCTGCATGTTTATATCCCTATATAAAACATGGTCTTAAATTCCTTTTCTTTTCATCTAGTTTCTATTGATATTTTTCAAGTTTTCTATACAAAGGTAAAGCAGGAGAGTCATGTATATCTCTTTATCCATAAATGTGACAAAACAATATATTTACATGGTAATAACAGAAAAAGAACATACGTAATAACTACTTGATTGTGGGGATTATGGCAGGTTCCAGCCATTCTCCACCTAAGTCATTAGTAAATATATATATAAAAAATCAAAGAAAAAGAATAAAAAGAAAAAAGGGGGGGGGGGGGGGTAAGGGAGGGAAAGGTCAATAGAAGGGGAGGGAAAGAAAAAGGGTGGGGATATGAGTCTTGTGACAAAAAAACTCACCATTTCTGTCGTATCCTCGAGCAGCTGCCACAGGTATCGGTATCTACACATCTAAACTGGCCTCCACCCCTCTCATTGGGAATAGTGATTCCCCGAATTACCGAGGAGCACTCCTCACAGGTCTTGCAGCCATCATTTGCATGAATCTGGCAGTTGACCACTTGTTTAAGGCCTCTGTCTCAAAGGGGT
This sequence comes from Eleutherodactylus coqui, assembly GCA_035609135.1. Taxonomy (NCBI): domain Eukaryota; kingdom Metazoa; phylum Chordata; class Amphibia; order Anura; family Eleutherodactylidae; genus Eleutherodactylus; species Eleutherodactylus coqui. The sequence continues at coordinate 226,737,844 of CM069410.1, read as the reverse complement.
TCCAAATCTGAACAAAGACATCGTGAGTACCCTTTGACCAACTCGAAAGTTCCTCTAGTTTGCAAATTAGACCTAATTTCTGTATCAATTGGGCTAAAGAAGAGGGTATTTTTTAAAGTCAATAAAGTGGAATTATAGCCTTTGCTGCATCCAGTAGGAACGCGACTAATTTGTTCTTCAAGGGATGAAATCTCTTGGAGGGTCTCCATAAAAAGACCTTGTCTGCCAAGATAGACAGGCCCGGCAAAAGCATTTGCAAGTCCTCAGTAAGGAACAATGATCGAATACTCCCACCAGATATGCAGGTAGGAGCCCACCCTGTTTCCCTGAAAATAAGGCGTGTCTTATATTAATTTTTGCTCCCAAATATGCGCTACGTCTTATTTTCAGGGGGTGTCTTATTTCGCCGTGGCAAATCCGTCTGTGGCCGCTAATCCCTCAATTGGCCAGCTTTGTGGACGAAATTTCTCAGAAATCTCGTCCACATGGGACAGCGAATCTGTCACGGCAAAGCTGGGAGAAGCCGGTGTTGTGGTGCGGATTCACCGGCCACAGAAACTGAAAAGCGTGCGGCCAGGTCGCTTCAAAACAAGCGGCTGAGTGCCGTGGGTTTTGAAGCAGCGCTTTCCCGGCGGATATCTCGCTGTTTATCGCTGTGGCCAAAACCACAAGATTTCTGCTGGAAATACGCTCTGTGAGAACCCAGCCTTAAGGCCTCATGTCCACGGGGAAAATCAGGCCCGCTACGGATTCTCCATGGAGAATCCGTAGCGGGTCCCTCCTGCCCCGCGGACATGAGGGCTGAAAATAAGAATAAATCAGAATAAACTCACCTCTCACACGCTCCGGATATTCCCTTCGCTGCGGCGCCATCTTCTCTCCGTCGCGGCCGGATCTTCTTTCTTCGGCCCGGCGGATGAGCAGGATGATGTCGGTGACGTGCCCCGCGCATGCGCCGGCCCGAAGAAAAAAGATCCGGCCGCGACGGAGAGAAGATGAAGCCGCGGCGAAGAGAAGAACTCGAGCGGGTGAGTAAAATCTGATTTTTGTCTCCCGCGGATCCGGACGGCTTCCATAGGCTTCAATAGAAGCCTGCGGGAGCCGTCCCCATGGGAGACCCGCATGAAAATGGAGCATGGTCCAGATTTTTTCATGCTCCATTTTTTTTTAAATCCCTTTTATTGACCATCAGCGGGTATTTATCTACCCGCGGGTGGTCAATGCATCCCTATGGGGTGCGGATCCGCGTGCGGGAGAAGAGTTAAAATCCGCTGCAGATTTTAATTCTTCTTTTGCCTGTGGACATGAGGCCTAAGGCCTCATGTCCATGGGGAAAATCAGGCCCGCTCCGGATTCTCCATGGAGAATCTGCAGCGGGTCCCTCCTGCCCCACGGACATGAGCGCTGAAAATAGGAATTTAAAAGAATTAACTCACCCGCAGCGGGCCGGAAAGTCTTCTCTTCCTCACGGCCGGATCTGCTTTTTCGGCCGGCGGATGAACTCGTCACGCCGGCGGCACGTCGCCGACGTGCTGCGCGCATGCGCCGGGCACATCCGCCGAGCCGAAGCAAGAAAGATCCGGCCGTGAGGAAGAGAAGACCTTCCCGGCCCGCTCCGGGTGAGTTAATTCTTTTAAATTCCTATTTTAGGAATACCCGCACGAAAATGGAGCATGGTCCAGATTTTTTCATGCTCCATTTTTTTTTAAATCACTTTTATTGACGATCCGCGGGTATTTATCTACCCGCGGGTGGTCAATGCATCCCTATGGGGTGCGGATCCGCGGGCAGGAGAAGAGTTAAAATCCGCTGCGGATTTTAATTCTTCTTTTGCCCGTGGACATGAGCCCTAAGAATCACACAGGGTGCCTGACTCACACACAGAGCCATAAAAAAATAAGGGCTGTAAAGTAACGTACCTTTCTGCAGACTTTAATTACTTGCATCGTATCACCGACAGAAGGTTCTGTACCACTTGTAATCAGGGATGGTATTGCAGCTTCCGGCCACCAGGGGGAGCTCATCACTGCAGACGTGTACAGCAGGAACAGAATGTACAGTATGGCATTTTCCAGCCAGCAGGGGGAGCTCACGACAGCACACTCGTACAGCACAGCAGGGACAGGATAACGGCGGCAGGAGAAGGGGTAACGGCAGACTGTCTGCAGATCTACCGATACATCTGGCAGTAGGAGACAATGGGCATGGCAGCAGGGGACGGGCCTCTTGACATGCCTGCACATTTACAAGTGATGGCTGCGAAAGGGAACATCGGGAGCGGCGGCAGGTGAATGTCTTCATGTCCTGCATGCAGCTGCTCTGCAACGGACGGTGAAGGTAGGGGACAGCGGCGGCGGGCTAAAAAGCATCACAGCTGCATGCTCTGGTGTTCTGTTCGGCGGGCATGCTTACATACAAACACACTTTACTATGCCTTACTATCGGGAGGTGCCTTATATTTGGGACTTCTTCAAATGTCTTACTATGTCTTACTTTCAGGGGGTGTCCTATTTTCGGGGAAACACGGTACCACTGAATCACATCTCCAACACCTACCATGAGGAGCCAATTTGTAAGCACAAAGCCATTGTGGGGTTTTATACCACCTCACTAATAATTTGCAATGGCTCTCTTGTATCAGAATACAAGGAGGCAGGCCATAGGCCTTTTTTAAAATTAGTTTTACATCAGCCTGGTATAGCCCACACTGACTAAGCAGTGAATTGCCCTGTATTGTTTCATATTGTGCAGACTGGGTTTGTTAGCAGTCACCTCTCTCCTACCCTGGGTTGAGTTGAGTGGCTGCTCAATCAGTCTGCACATGAAAATTTTGCTCCTCTAGATTACAATCTGGTTGCTGCATGCTACCAGGGTAAACGGCGATTAAGCTTTTCCTGTAGTATATATCTTGTATCTGACTTCTTTTTCTGTGAGTTACCACTTTGGGGATAGAGACCCGATTTCTTGTTTTTTGTTGATCTGTTGGTGTATTTTTGCCTCTGAGGATATACAGTTGAGAGTAAAACAGGTGGAATGCTTTAGCTATATCTGTGGGTGAAGAGACTGATTTTACCGCTTCCATTTTAATGGCTTTAATAAAATTCTTGGAGTGCTCCTTTTTGATCAATGCTGATATTTACTTCCCTTATTCCCGTGGCATAGACAGTGTGCTTGAGAAATATGTGATTTTTATTAAATTTTGATTCTAAGCATCTCCGAAGCTCATGTCGCAGTGAAGTCAATTCCTCTAAATTACCTTTTGACTGGGAGAGTTTGACTACTTGCTCCAGTTTAGCTATTTGGGAAAGTCGATTGTCAGTCTCCCTTTGTTGCTGCTTTTTGATCCTCGAACCTAATGCTATCAACAGGCCCCTCACATACGCCTTATGAGCCTCCCAGAGCACGTGACCCTCCGAATCGTCTGATGAGTTGATCTTGAAATATTCTCCAATCTGTTCTGATAATTTAGCCCTCTCTTCTGTCGAGTCCAATAACGTGTCACTCAGGCGCTATCTCCACTCTTAGGCCTTAGTCACACGGGCGTTTTTTCACGCGATTTGCGGATCGCATGACGAATGCGCATCCGCAAATCGCGTGACCGGTGCGCGCAAATCGCCCGAAAATCTGCTCCTAGCCGCGTTTCATTAGAAACGGGCCGGAGCTGTCCAGCGCATTGCATTCAATGGAGACGGCAATAGAGCCAGCTCCATTTAAAGCAATGCGCTGCGGGCGGGCCCGGGGTGAATTGTCGGGAAGGGCTTAAATATATAAGCCCTTCCCTGCAATTCATCCTAAAATGTGTAAAAATAAAAAATATATATAGACTCACCTTCTCCCGGTAGCCGGAGCTCCGCGCGGCCGTCCTGCAGAGGGTGTGAAGGGGGTGTGAGTCAGACCTGCCCCCTGATTGGCTCAGCGCTGAGAGGCAGCAGTCACTCACCCATTCATGAATTCATGAATGGATGTGAGTCAGACCTGCCCCTGATTGGCTCAGCGCTGAGAGGCAGCAGTCACTCACCCATTCATGAATTCATGAATGGGTGTGTGAGTGAAACCTGCCTCTGATTGGTCAGGGCTGTGACCAATCAGAGGCAGATCATTCAGCAGGCGGGGATTTTAAAGCCCCGCCGGCTGAATAGTGCCGAGAAGCAGTTCAGGAGAACTGACAGCGGCCACGGCTGGACTCCGGCTGCAGCGGAAAGGTGAGTATACAATTTTTTTTTATTTTAACACATTTTAAGATGAATTGCAGGGAAGGGCTTATATATTTAAGCCCTTCCCGACAATTCACCCCGCGCACGCCGGCAGCCCATTGCTTTCAATAGAGTGGCTGTATTGCCGGCTCCATTGAATTCAATGGGCAAACATCGTTCTTCTCTGTCACAGCTGTTACAGCTGTGGCAGAGAAGAAGGATTTGTCTTCTATATGTTCTCAATGGGGTCGGCGCTGCTGCCGCATATAGAGAAGAGAACAGGAATCGCAGATCGCAGATAGGTGCGATCTGCGATTTCTGTTCTATAATTTATCGGACAAGCGCATAAAAAGCGCTCATGTGTCCGATACCATTGCAAAGCAATGGTTTTATAAAATCGCCGGACGCATGCGCAAATCGCGGCTAAAAACGCCCGTCTGACTAAGCCCTTATGGAGCTTCCCTGAAGTTGCGGATATCTACGTATACTGGCGCTTGATCTGACGCGGTCATGGAATTGATGCCAGACTTTTTCAAATGTGTAAGAAGAACAGAGGAGATAAAAAAATAGTCAAGCCTCTGAAAAGAGGAATGAACGTTGGAGAAAAAGGAGAAATCTTTAGTAGAAGGATGATAGTGACACCAAGCATCTACTACCCCCAGTTCTTGCAGAGACCTACTTAACTTTAAGTTTCACTTGGGAGACCTGGGATAGACAGACGGAAGAATCAAGCAAAGGATTTATAGTGACATTAAAATCTCCACCTAGTAAGACATGTCCCACTGCAAATCGTTTAAGTATCTCTAATTGTTCAATTAACCATGAAACTTGATCCAAGTTGGGTGCATAAAGATTAGCAATAGTAATATTTAGATTAACCCCTTAGTGACCAAGCCTGTTTGCGCCTTAACGACCAGGCCAAATTTTGCAAATCTGACATGTGTCACTTTAACATGGAAAAACACCAGAAAGGTTTTGCATATCCAAGCGATTCTGACATTGTTTTTTCGCCACATGTTGTACTTCATTAAGGCGGAAAAAATAGACCGATAGAATTTGTGTTTATTTATTAAAAGCGCCAAAATTGGGAAAATTTTGAAAAAAACGTCATTTTTTTCACATTTCCAACTGCAATATCTTAAATATGTGCAAACATAATATAGACATGTTTGCTAAGATTTATATTTCCACCCGTTTACTTTATTTTGGGCGCACATTGGAAAAATGTTCGGTTTTTTTTAACTATTTAGGAGACGTACAAATTTAACATTACTTTTTAGCATTTTGAGGAACACTTTGTTTTCCTGCACCAAGGCAAGATTGGAAAGGCTCATGAGTGTCAGAATAATAGATACCCCCACAAATGACCCCATTTTAAAAACTACATCCCTTAGTGTATTTACTGAGGGGTGTCATGAGTATTTTGACGCCACAGTTTTTTTCAGGAATTAATTCAATTTAAAGGAGAAAAAGTAAAATTTCATATTTTTGCAAATCTGTCATTTTAAAGACATATTTTTTTCCTATAGTTTACATGAAAATGAGGATTTACACCCCAAAATGGATACCCCGATTTCTCCCGTGTTCAGAAATACACCCATTGTGGCCCTAATGTTATATCTGAGTCCACAAAGGGGCCCAAAATGAAAGGAGTAGTCAGTGTCTTTCAAAACAGAAATTTTGCTTGAAGTCCTTTTAGGCCCCATAGCACACATGTAGAGTTCTTGAGTGCCCAAAACCATAGAAAACCCCCACAAATGACCCCATTTTGAAAACTAGACCCCTTAAGGAATTTATCTAGGGATGTACTGCATATTTTGACCCCACAGTTTTTGAATGAATTAAAGCCAAGCAAAAGGAAAAAATTGTGATTTTCATTTTTTCGGCAATTCTGTCATTTTAAAAACAGCTTTTTTTGTACAGCACACATATGAAGGAAGACTTGCACCCCAAAAATAGATACCCCTGTTTGTCCCGTGTTCAGAGACATACCCATTGTGGCCCTAATCCTATGTCTGGATGCACAACAGGGCCCAAAATGAAAGGAGTAGTCAGTGACTTTTAGAACATAAATTTTGCTTGAAGTCCTTTTAGGCCCCATTGCCCACTTGTAGAGTTCTTAAGCGCCCAAAACCATATAGAACGCCCACAAATGACCCCATTTTGAAAACTAGATATCCATTGGATAGCGCCGATCGCAATGCCGGGGGGGGGGGGGTCCGTACAGCCTGGGATGACAGCTCCATGCTGTCGGCTACCTGCGGGCACCGACAGCATGGAGCTGTCACGTCCACAGCCCGAGGGGCTTTATTCTCTGCAGGACACATGTTTTTACGTCCTCAGAGAATAAAGCCCACTTCGGGAGGATGTAAAAACACTATGGGCTGGTCGTTAGGGGTTAATGAGTGATCCTCTATGAAAAAGCACTCTCCCTTCCTCAGAGTATTAGATTCTGCAGACAAAAGAAATAGACTTATGGAACAGAGCTGAAATCTCTTTTAAAGTGGAGGTCGGGTGAGTGTTATGTAAACCTTGTGGGAAGAGCCTCCCGGGGAGAGACATGTGTTTGTTATTTTTAAAATGTGTCTCTTGTGATAGAAGCAGTTTTGTTCCGTACCTTTTCAGAAGAATTTGTGCCTCTTACAAGGTGAGTTGAGACCCCGGACATTAAATGATGTAAAGCAAATGGCATCCATTCCGGACCCGGGCGAGTACAAACCCGAGAATATCTAGGCTCCTATCTATGACATTAAGAAAAGGAAAGATACAATAATAGTTACTATGATATTATTATTATGAAGTCAATAGAGCGATACATTGAATTGACTACTATTAAGGGAGTATATGTTAAATACACTTACTGACATAAAAGTGTGTCGAGTGTCCTCCGGCAGCAGAGCGGGGGAGGGAAGCACATTCGGGCATTTACTGTCAGCACTGATAAGCGCTGGGCTCTTCATTTACTGGCTGCACTCATGTTCTTTCTCCCCTCCTGTATTGACGAAGAATACAGGGCAGCAGGGCAGAGGAGAAGGAACATCTGGCTTTCAGTAAATGTGGAATCCAGCGCTGTTTAGTGCTGTTTCCAGCTCACTTACATAATAGTGAGCAAAAGAAATGAGAAAAGGAGAAGGAGAGAAACCACATTTTACTGTGAAACATGTACTAGGAAGCCTGGACTTCATCCTGCAATTTGTTTCAAAAAGTATCACACGCTAAAAAATTATAAATCAAAATAAATTAAAACATTTAAATTTATTTAAAAGTGCTAATAAAATCATTAGGTAATTTATTTGTGTGGTTTTCTATGTTGTTGTTCCAAGTAATCCACCAACCTCTTTCCCGCACAAAATAAATTGGAGCTGGGAAAAATGCACGTGACAAAAAAATTGGATTGGAAAGGGTTAATAGCGGTTTACAAATATCTGAAGGGCTGTCACAGTGCAGAGGGAGCAGCCCTATTCTCATCTGCACAAGGAAAGACTAGAAGCAATGGGATACAAGGGAGGAGACACAAATTAGATAATAGAAAAAACTTTCTGACAGTGAGGGTGATCAATGAGTGGAACATGTTACCGCGGGAGGAGGGGAGTTCTACTTTAATGGAAGTGTTTAAACAAAGGCTGGACAAATATCTATCTGGGATGATTTAGTGAATCTTGCATTGAGCAGGGGGTTGGACCAGATGACCCTGGAAATCCCCTCCAACTCTACCATTCTATGATTCTATGGACAGATATTCTACAAACGATTTATTGCTGCTGGCTGTGAAAGCTTGTATACCACCAGAATTTGATTTAGCTTTTATTGGAAGAACCAGAGAAAGAAGCTGCATCACATTTATATGCCTATACGAAATGTGGTCTGTACATTGGGAGAGGGGATTTTTTTTGTTGCTGTCAACATACAGTATATAGCAGAAAAGCAGACAGACCAACTATGCTTGGGATGGGGAATATTCCAGTTCACTGTGGCCTCAGACATCGTTTAGTGGCCAGACAGTTTGCTACAAATTATTTAGTATTGTACACAGCTAGCAATGGAGTGAAGGGAATCCAATAATGCTGCAACAAACAAGGACAGTTGACAAAAATGCAAGCTATACTGTGTAGTCTTCTTTTCCCACATACTGTGCCGGCCAGGAATTAAGGCTTATTTGGTTGGCTGTGGTTACTATATTTGTCAATACAAAAGAAAAAAAAAAACAGAGGGAAAAATCAAATATACACAGTGAGTGTCAGTGGCCTCAGATGTAGTTCAAAGTAGCTGTCAGGTTGCGCTGCTGGAGTTTGCTGTTCTACAGGGTTCCAGGAGCACACCTGCACAGGTAAGGATTAATTGAGCTGGCTGGGTGTGGTTGTTCAGGTCAGCCAATCCCTTGGGTCTGGGTGTAGATATATACCCCAGCCCCTCTGCAATGAGAAAGCTGTATATCCTCAGTCTTGTCTGCTGTGAGAGTAATGTCTGGTCAGCTTGCTATGTGTGTAGTGTCAGGTCAGCTTGCAGCTTGCTGGGTGCTTGGTGTCCTGTGTTGCTTGTTTAGCATCTTGCTAGAGTAGGGACTGCAAGACATGAGGAGCCTTGTCAGAGCCTTGCAGCTTAAGTTCATTGGCCAATATATGAACTAATCCCTCACTTTTATATTCAGCTTTACCATCTCCTTTAGTATGCGAGGTTGTGTGATAAGAGAGTTTGTGCATTTAATGTGTCAGTTCCGCCTGGTTGTGAGTATCACCCTTTCAGGGATAGCAGGGCTGAGGTTCTAGTGTGGGGCCACCTTTATTGAGGCGATCGCTCTGCTTGTTGGTAGGGTCAAGTCATCTTGCCGTCAGCACAGGGACAGTTTCCCCTAATCTGTGTCTTCGGGTTATGTTCGTGTGGGCTTGGTGCTTAGTTGCTCACATGAACATAACATGCACCCCCTTTTGTAACTGTGCTTATTTAGTTGGCTGTGGTTACTATATTTGCTAATACAAAAGAAAAAAAAACCATAGAGAGAAACATCAAATATATACAGTGAGTTTCAGTGGCTTCAGATATAGTTCAAAGTAGCCAGTCCAGCAGCTACAAATTATTTGTAGGCCTTACACAGCTAGAAGTGGTTTTCTGTAATAAACAAAGTAAGCTGCAAAGTTACTTAAAGCTACACTAAAAAGTAAACAAATGAAAGGACTAAGTAAGAAATAAATAAATAAAAAGGAAATGTGAAGAAAGCAAGGGGTAGTAGATGTGTAGTTGGTGGTGGTGGAGATAGTAGAGGACAGGCCAAATTGGTACTTTAAGAACCCCCCCCCCCATAGCAGCAACAGCTCCACATTTTGCAGAAGGCGAGGCAAGCCTGCTGCGTTAGATGTAGGTCTGCCCGTGGGCTATATCCACAATACGCAGAACAGATCAGCGAGTGCACAAACTACAATCCAAAACACACTTATTGATCACAAAGTGCCAGCACATCAGGGGGCAGGGCTTATTACAAAATATGATTTTACCTCCGTCGTTCTAAAAAGGACAGAGCTGTTTCAATATAGACAGAGTGCAGATTTTGACTGCTTTTTGGATGCGGAAATGCTGCAGAATTTGGCACAGAAATTTCTGTTGAGGACATTCTGCAGCATTTCTGCCACATGTTAATATACCCCAGCAGTAATAGTGACCCCCCAGAGTGACCTCAGCGGTAATAGTGACCCCCCACAGTGGCCCAAGCGGTAATAGTGTCCACCACGGTGGCCCTAGTGGTAATAGTGACCCCCCACAGCAGCCCCAGCAGTAATAGTGACCTCTCAAAGTGGCCCCAGTGGTAATGGTGACCTCTCACAGCAGCCCCACCGGTAATAGTGACCTCTCACAGTGGCCACAGCGGTAATAGTTACATCCCACAGTGGCCCCAGTAGTAATAGTGACATCCCACAGTGGCCACAGTAGTAATAGTGACATCCCACAGTGGCCCCAGTAGTAATAGTGACCCCCACAGCGGCTCCTAGTAGTAACAGTGACACCTCATAGCGGCCCCCAGTAGTAATAGGGAAATCCCACAGAGGCCCCCAATAGTAATAGCAACATCCCACAGCGGCCCCAAACAGTAATAGTGACACCTCACAGTGGCTCCTTGTAGTAACAGTGACATCTCTCAGCGGCTCCAGGTAGTAATAGTGACATCCCACAGCGGCCCCCAATAGTAATAGTGACATCCTACAGTGGCCCCAGTAGTAATAGTGACACCCTACAGCGGCCCCCAGTAGTAATAGTAACACCTCACAGCAGCACAGTAATAATAGTGACATCCCACAGCAGCCCCCAGTAGTAATAGTGACCTCCCACAGTAGCCCCAGTAGTAATAGTGACATTTTTACAGTAGCCCCAGTAGTAATAGTGACATCTCACAGCAGCTCCATTAGTAATAGCACCCCCACCCCATCCCCCCAGGACCCATAAACATACCCCCTGCTGCTCAGCGCTGCTAAGGGTGTTGATCCCAGATGCACACTGTGACATCAGTGTGCTGCAGGATGCCTCCGCTCTCACGGAAACAAACAGGAGACATCAGGGGAGGGGGGAGGAGGATCTCGGCTGCACACTGACGTCACATTGCGTGCCAGGATCAGCGCCACTACGAAAGCTGCTGAGTGAATACCGGCAAGGGAGGCGCGGCACCCCAGCCAGTGTTTACTACCGTGGTGAGTTGCTAACGTGAGTGCATGCCAGCAGGGAGTGCTCTGCATGCCGTCTCTGGCACGCGTGCCATTGGTTCGACACCACTGCTTTATGACATTGCTTTTAAAACAAGCAACAAACCTGCTGTCTCCCCTGGTTCAATGTTTCATCTAGGAGACACTATGTGGGCCTTCTTTTGTTTTCAGGGAAACCCTGGGCTGAGATTGGTCCATGCAGCACTGTACACTATTTTAAACAATATTGGGGAGGAACATAGTGTTCCTTAGATGTGTGACTGTATTCCCATGCAATTTGGGGGACTTAGGCTGCATTGGGGACTTTCTGGAGGGCAAATTAGTGATACTAATTTTTCCTATTATTGACTTTAATGGGAGTCGAAATCAGCCTTGGGTGCAAAATCGCACTCTCCCATGAGAAGTTAGCCTTACATAGAACCTATTACATATCAGTATAATACTAAGGAGGCCTTCACATTGGGGTTTTTAACGTGCAAATTCCATCGGACAGCGATATGGATGGAACTTGTGCATTGATTTCAATGTGTTTATTCATGTGAGTGATTTTATATGTGATCTTTGAAAAAAATTGCATCGCACTCGCAGTCCATGGGATTCACATGTGAGTGAAATGTAATTTTTGCCATTGAAACTCCTGGAAACACTTTGCTTTTTTCACACTCATGAAAAACACCGGTGAAAATCTCACATACATAGAACTGATGCGTTTTTAAAGCAAAAATGCATCACACTCACACCCAGAATTGCAAGTTTAAGGCTGAAAGCACACCACCAAAGGCGCAACTTCGCTCAGCAGTATGGATCATAGCTGCGCTGAACAAGAGAGATTTTCCGTCACCGGCAGTTCAAACTCCGTGCCAGAGCGCAAAAGTTTGAAATAAGCAGGAAGACATGGGCTGCCCGATCTTCCCCGCACCATGTGTTCGCTACGTGCAAGAAAAATAGGGCATGTCCTATATTTTCTCGGCCATACAAATCACAGACGAGAAATCCCTGCAGTGAGAACAAAACCATTGAACTCCTATTGAAATCAGTGGTTTTGTTTTGTCCGCTTCTACGGCCGTGATTATCATGGCTATATAAGAGGATAAAAACACAATCTTCTGTTTAAACCCTCAGAGTGCAATATTGGTCAGATAAAGTTGCCCGTATGAATGCATCCGAATACAGTTAGTATAGATTTGATAGGATATACAGTTTTTTTTTACTTGAACCCTTCGGTCACTAACAGGCCTTAGGGTGGGCCGCTGTGTTTTTATGATGGTGTAATCTAAGGCCGGCACAGCAATCCTTTGCCGAGAAAAGTCAGTTTCTATCTCACAGCTGGGATCCTGCCCTAATGGGCAGGAGTGGTAAAACTTCCATTCCCAAATATTTCACCCCTTACATGCCATGATCAATGGCAATTGTGGCATGTAAAAGTCGACAGGGAGAGGTCAAGAAATGTTTATGCTTATTTAAACAAACTGAAAAAAAAAACTGTTTCATTTAAAATGTCCTTTTTCATAGGAAAAAAAAAAACATAACCATGTTACACATCACTGCATTCATAATGACGCATATAATAATACTATTATACACAGTATACGGTGTAAAAAAAAGTTTTAAAATGTAAAAAAAAATTTCTTTCAACTGCATTCCAAAAAAAAAATCAATGAAAAATCTTCAATAAGTTGCATGTTCCCCAAAATGGTATGAGTGGAAACTAAAGCTAGTCCGAAGGTGAACCATGGCCCATTTGGCAAAAAGTAAAAATTGTATTGGTTGTGGAAGGCGGTGATGTAAATATGATTATTTTTGTAAGTATTTTTATTGTTGAAAAATTGTAACATAAAAACAATATAAAATTGGTATTGCAGTAATTACAAGTCGTCTTAAAAAAGGAGATGAAAAAAAGTAAATGTTCTTGGAATGTAACAATGTAAAAACAGACAAAAATTGCCTGGTGCAAAACAGGTTCTCTCTAACAGCGGTGATGGTTTATGGGGTCGGTGATTCAGTTGTAGACCTGATGGTTTCGGCAGATGATGGTTGTTTCTATGGGAACTGCACATTATATACATGTTATGGTCCTAATCTGTACTGTGAAGATATGAAGAATGTGCAGGTCATTGTGTCTACAAGTCCTCTATATAATCCATGATGTCTTATAGGAGCCACCATCAGACCTGCGGTGACCTTCTCTCCAAACTACAAGAAGATATTTACCACAGAGTCTATAACGATGACCTGTGATGGGGGCTCTACTATAGGAGGGGGGCCGAATTATATATGGTCCAAAGACAATTCTCCTGTACACAATGGAAAGTCCTATACAATACAAAGTGCTGGAACATCAGACAGTGGAAGTTACCGATGTCAGACCAGACCTGGAGAAATAAGTGACCCTGCTAGACTGGACGTTAGTGATGGTGAGTAAATCTACCGGGTCATACATATAGACACAAGGTAACACATTGTATCACACAGACTGATAACACATCATATATGTCACCTCATCTTATATCATGCTGTATTACAGGTTATGTCATCCTGCAGACCCCTCTATATGTCTATGAAGGAGATGAGATACATATAAGATGTCACCACCGTCTCCGATACAATGTAAGACAGACAAGATTCTTCAAAGATAACAGAGTCATTAGAGACTGGACAGATAATGCAGAATATTACATAGGAAATGTAGATGGGACGACTGCTGGGACTTACAGATGTGGGGTAAAAAACAGTCGGCCGTACATCGATGGAGATGCAGTTTCTGTTTCTGCAGAAGGTAAGTCCCGGAACACTTATATAAGAATTATCCGGCAGCGTTTGTATACAGATGGAGTCACATTGTCTCCTGACCGCACATCTATTATTATTACTTAGGCCGAATGCAGACGGCCGCATCAGATTCATACTGTGAGATCTCGTAGCGGAATCAGACCCTCTGCCCCGGTGGTGACCCCCGTGTACCTATGCAATGTCTTCTTCTCTGTGCTGTTGATGTGCGGGCTGCCGCTGCACATGCACAGTGCAGAGAATGACACGCCATTGCGCCAGTGATGATGCGAATCTGCGTAGATTTTGAAATTCTCATTTCAGAATCGCCGCAAGGTGGACGGCATCCTTTGACTGCAATGGAAGCTGTTCATGCGAGGCCCTCACTAGAATAGGACATGCGGCGATTCCCCATCCCCACCCCCATGAACAGAAAATTGCAGTTGATTTCCGCTCGTGGGCATGGAAAAGCGTTTTGCATAGCATGTCTATGGGCAGTATTTGCTGTGGGATCCAGAGGTGAACGCCTGCTCCGGATCTCGCAGTGCAAATACGCCCAAGTACATTAGGACTAAGTCAGGTTATGGTTAGATGTGGAGAATTTAGGGGATGGAATTTTACAGACTGAAACACTGCAACAAACTGCACTACAATGGAGGATTATCACTTCACAGCGGGATCTACTGTAGAGGTGATGGATTTGGGCACAAATTTCCCCCTTTACAATGTAGACAGTGAAATCTGCAGTAAAATCTATGTGTAGCATCTGTAGCTGTAAAACCATATCTGTAGCAGAGATCTTCCACCATCTTTGAGCTTAGTCTTCAGTCAGTTAATCTTCAGGGTCATGAAGCTGAAAGTAGTGGTCCACTTTCTATGGTACCCCAAGACTTGTAGGACATTCATCCGTGCCTGTGCCCTGACAGAGCCAAAGAGCTGCTGATGACTCTGCAGACCCAGAATGACACGTGGCTAACCCAGAACAATCTGAAGCCAGGTAAGGTTGTGTGTGACAATAGACCAATAAAAAGATCAGCTCATTATCCATCCAGTCCTATTATAATCAAAATCAAGAATGCTGTTGTCATAAGCAATAACTATGAATTGGATCCCTTTAAAATATAACTTTTATTAAATTACTTAACAAAAAGATTGCACATGGAAACAAAAATATTTAAAAGCATAGTATGTAGTGCAGATGTATATATATTTTTTTTGTATTGTGGTTTATTACCATCCACAGTATCATCATTATCCCATATTCAGATAGCTGTCGGTCTATGACTGTAGTTATGTTTGCATTTGTTATTCAGCAGGTCAGTACTGAAGTGGTCAAAAGATGGCGCACGTTCCTCATAAAGACCAGTACTACCAAATAAGTCCTCCTAAGTAGAGGTACAGTGAAGCCTCCAGAGTACTGCCTATAGCATCTGAGAAAATAGTTTGATCGTTAGAACCTGCTACACCATCTCCCCAAGGTACATGTGTGACAATAAGGCCTTCGCCTTGGTAACATGTACCTTGCCTGGCCCATCTAAACCTGGTAGTACAATTACTCAGGTTTACATCCACTACTGGAAAAGGCCGGAGACGCCTCTGGTCTGGCAGAGGTGCAGTGACAGTTTGGACTACCACCCAACTGCCTCATCAGGGACATACCTAGAGGGAGAAATTCCACGTTCCTTATGTTACAAAGGTTAAGCCAGCAGTAGAAAGGGATAACAGAGTACCAATGGTGTGTGCCATTAGCAGGTGGTGTATCGAGATCGGTCACTTGACTCCTGTGGAGTGTCTGTAAATCAAAGATGTGTCTGCCGTTTTAGCCTACTTTGAGGAAGCTACCAAAATACACCGCCATGTAGATGCAATGATCAGTATGACCATCCTAGTTGTCTGCCTGCTGGAACAGACCCTATAGGTCCTCATGGACAATGACGTGTTGTCACAAAAGATGGAGCAAGGGATACCAATCTCCCAACTGTCTGGCCACTCCACTATTACACAACACTGGATGGAGGGTGTCTTTGGGTAAGAAAGTGGGGTTTCTAACACATTTTTCAACCCATATGAGAAGTAAACAGGGGGAGCAGAAGGAAAAAAAGAGGAGGGAGATAATATAGGTCTACAGGCCAGGGAGCAGGCTATGCAACGTTGCTTTCATCCATCACTGCCCTCAGGTATTCTATGTAGATGGAGGACCAGCTGAAGGCTACTCTTAGGCCTGACCTCGAGGGATTGGGGGCTTTTACTCTTGGGTACTTTGAAGCATATGAGTGTTTTATGTTACAGTGCTTTCAGGAGGACCGTTACATAGAACACATGAAAACATCAGAACATTTCTGAGTGGCCAACCATCCTGATCTCCACTACAACGCCAAAAGGACAAATTTAATTTTCGCAGTATAGTGGGACCTGTAGATGCAGCATTATCAGGATAGACTGTTGAGCAGCATTTCTCTATGGCTGCAGAGATGCATCCTCAAAGGATCACAGCTCTGCGGCTCATGGCAGATGAGCAGGAAGGCATTACATTAGCACCACCACCGGGGCAGGGGAGGTCTAACAGAGGTGGGTATAGATTTTTCTGTCTGTCGCATCTTGCAGCAACAGCTGACAGTCACAGGCAGTACTTACTCATGATGGTCCAAGAGTATTTCAGCTCCCCCATGGATGTACTCAGACATGGCAGTGGCCTCTTTGATTTCTGGGTGTCTAAACTGGATGAGTGTCGAGAGCTTATACAACATGCTTTAGGCCAGTGATGGGCCACCTTTTGAGCTCGGTGTGTCAAAATTCGCCAAAAAAACAAGCATAACTCGGGTGGTGTGTCACTTTGAGAAAAAAATCCATAAATTTGCGATATTTATAGTTTAAATAACAAATATGTATAATTGTAATGCATAACTGTATTTAATAAACCCAAAACACCCATACCACAGGCCCTCGCCTCTACCAGCCTACCCCTCACTTATCTGTGTAATGATGAGCCCCCAGCGGCGACAGCGCCCTCCACAGCGGCCTCCAGCAGCGACAGCTCACCCCACAGCGGCCCCCAACAATGACAGCGCCACCCACAGCAGCGCCGAGCATTATCTGCCCCCCACAGCGGCCCCCCAGCGATGATTGCCCCCCACAGCCGCCCCCCAGTGGTGATTGCCCCCCCACACAGAGGCCCCCCAGCGGTGACTGCCCCCCAGACAGCGGCCCCCAAACGGTGACTGCCCCCCAGACAGCAGCCCCCGAGCGGTGACTTTCCCCCACACAGTGGCCCCCCAGTGGTGCCTTCCCCCCACACTGCGGCCCCCCAGCGGTGACTACCCCCTCACAGTGGACCCCCCCCCCCCCAGACCCATGTACTTACCTTGTGGATGCTCCGCTCCTCCTGTGCCCGGCGCCCTCCAGCAGCGATGATCTCATGTGCACACTGTGACGTCAGTGTGTTGCAGGACTCCTTCTCCTCCGAACGCTCCCGCGGAACCAATAGGTAGGAAACGACGGAGGGATGAGGATCCTGCCTGCACACTGACATCACATTTTGCGCTGGGATCAGCGCTGCTTAGTAGTGCTGGTTAATGAATACCAGCAGGGGAGTCACGGCCCCTGCCGGTATTCACTAACTGGGTGAGCGGCCGCGTGTCAGCGACTATGCCTACGTGTGTTAGTGCTGACACGCGTTTCATAGGTTCGCCATCACGGCTTTAGGCCTCTCTCACACAGGCCTTTGGCAAAGCACCATGCATTCGAGCGCAGTGCTTTGCCTTTTCTTCTTTCGTTTTTGGCTGCAACTGGCTTTTATCACTCCTCATCATTGATCAAACTTCCATTCCTGAATTTTTAACCCCTTACATGCTGTGTTCAATAGCACCCTGCACGGCGATCCCTGCACATAAGTAGTGCAGTGTAGTGTACATGTTATTGAACAGTCGTATCTTCAAGTTTCTTTGAGGGACAAAATCATATGTTAAAAAAGTTCAAGAAAAGTTAAATAAAGTTTATTCTTGGAAAAAAAAGCAGTTTTTTAAAATCCGCCTTTATCATAGAAGAAAAATCAATGCATAAACATATTACATATCACTGCATTTGTAATAACCCGTACTACAAAAATCTTATATTCCACACAGTAAGCGGTTAAAAAAAAAGGCAAAAGTTGTTTCTTTTAACGTTCATCTGCATTCCAAAAAATGCAATAGAAAGTGTTCAAAAAGTCACAACTACCCCAAATTGGTATGAATGTAAGCTAAAGCTCATCTCAGGGGCTCCAACGGCTCATTTGGCAAAAAATAACAATCGTATGGGTTGTGGAGAGCGGCGATGCAAATACAATTTTTTAGAGTTTTTATTGTAGAAAAATAATAACATAAAAAAACTATATACGATTGGTATCCCAGTAATTACAATGACCCACAGAATAAAAGTAACTTTTTTTACATACTGTATGTAAACCCTATAAAGGAAACAAAAACAAAATGGCGGAATTTGAATTTTGTGTCCTGTTTCCTCCAAAAAAAATTAACAATACATTATATGTACCTTAAAGCGGTCTACTTACAACTCATCCCACATAAAACAAGGGGCCATATGACTATGTCGATGGAAAAACAAAATGTTATGGCTCGTGGAATGCCTGGAGATTAAGGTGCAAAATAGGCCAGTCACTATGGGGTTAAAGGCTACCATAGTGACAGGTTCTCTATAACAGCAGTGATGGTTTATGGGGTCAGTGATTTAGCTGCAGACCTCGTGGATTCAGCAGATGATGATTTTTCCTACATGTTATGGTCCTAATCTGTACTGTGAAGATATGAAGAATGTGCAGGTCATTGTGTCTACAAGTCCTCTATATAATACATGATGTCTTATAGGAGCCGCCATCAGACCTGCGGTGACCTTCTCTCCAAACTACAAGAAGATATTTACCACAGAGTCTATAACGATGACCTGTGAAGGGGACTCTACTATAGGAGGGGGGCCGAATTATATATGGTCCAAAGACAATTCTCCTGTACACAATGGAAAATCCTATACAATACAAAGTGCTGGAACATCAGACAGTGGAAGTTACCGATGTCAGACCAGACCCGGAGAAATAAGTGACCCCGCTAGACTGGATGTTAGTGATGGTGAGTAAATCTACCGGGTCATACATATAACACAAGGTAACACATTGTATCACACAGACTGATAACACATCATATATGTCACCTCATCTTATATCATGCTGTATTACAGGTTATGTCATCCTGCAGACCCCTCTATATGTCTATGAAGGTGATTACATAAATATAAGATGTCACCACCGTCCCGGATACTCTGGTGAACGGACAAGATTCTACAAAGATAACACAGTCATTAGAGACTGGACAGATAATGCAGAATATTATATAGGAAAAATAGATGGAATGACTGCTGGGATTTACAGATGTGAGAAAGTAATCATTGGACTGTACATCTCTGCAGATGCAGTTTCTGTATCTGTAGAAGGTAAGTCCAGGATCGGTTATATAAGAATTATCTGGCAGCATCTGTATACTGATAGAGTCACATTGTCTCCTGACCGGCCATCTGTAATTACCGTGTTTCCCTGCAAATAAGACAGTGTCTTATATTAATTTTCGCTCAAAAAGATTTTACTTTTTTACATATATAGCTGCCTGCACACTATTTAAATTGACTTTTTTAATTAACTGTAAGCAGCACTTAATTTTGGAGTAGGGCTTATATTTCAAGCATCCGCAAAAATCCTGGAAGATTATGCTATGTCTTATTTTCAGGGAAACAGAGTATTACTTAGTCAGGTTACGGTTAGATGGGGAGGATTTTTGGGGTGGAATACTACTGACTGAAACTCTGAAACAAACTGGACTACATGGGAGGATTATCACATTCACAGAGGGATCTACTGTAGAGGTGAGAGTTGCTCTTGACATAGCGAGTACATACATTAGGTATTGCAACAGCTAATATAGTAGTACAGTAATCGGCGGGAGGAAGTCCCGTGACAGACCCGCCTAAACTTCCCAATCTGTATGTGAGATTTGTGGTTCATCTGGCTAGAGCTTGGGATCTAGTACGGGTCAGGTGTTTCCAGGGATGCCTTCTGGGAAGAGCCGCCCGTCCATTTGTTATTAAATCTTGGCTGGTGTCACATGGGGGGGACTCCCGTCGACAGCATCCGCTATAAAATTATAGGCAAATCTTGGACCATCGTCTAACAGTATAACTTGCCACTATAGCCTATATACAACTGTGTCCCACAATCTAAGGTTGTTCGGGGAGGAAAGGTAGGGGAGAGGGGAGGGGTAGGCTGGAAGGGGGGGGGGGGGCGGTATAGTTACAGTCGAGATATAGAAGAGGGACTATGGAAATAGCTCTTGTTCACCTGAATCGCTCTCCCTCCTCCGCTCCGCACCCTAACGGGTGGGCACGGATATGCTTCTGTAGTCAACGCCCGGGGTCCAACTCGTCCGCAGCTACCGTTGCTGCCATTGATAATAGGGGTTATCATCTATTTCTGTATGATGTGTTTTGCAGGAGTAATTTTAGTAAGCTTAGTGATCCTTCCTTGCCTCTCTCCAGGGATGCCAGGTTAAAATAAAATCTTCGTGAGTGCCCCTGGTCCAACTTGTTAGCTCTTCCATACTACATATCATGTCTACTTTTTCTCTCCACTGTGAGATGGATGGAGGTTTTTGTTGAAGCCAGTTTAAGGGAATCAGCGCTTTCGCAGCGTCTAGTAAAAAGGCTATTAGTTTGTTTCTGAACGGATGGAAGTTGGGGGAGGGCTTCCAGAGGAAAACCATCTCCGGTAGAATTATTATACTTGGCGAAGACTTTCAAGTCCTTTTCTATCTCTTTCCAGAAAGGGGTGATTCCCGGGCATTCCCACCAAATGTGGAGATATGAGCCCGTTGCAGCATTGCATCTCCAGCATTTATCATCAGGGGCTAATTTGTAATCGTGTAGCCATTGGGAGATTTTGTACCATCGGAGTAAAAGTTTGTAATGGCTTTCCTGCATCAAGACGCATGGGGACAAGCCATATGCTAGTTTTAAGATTAGCTTGGTGTCAGCCGTGGATAGGGTGATTTTTAACTCCTTTTGCCAGGACGTTAGGAAGGTTGGTTTGGAAAATAAGGGTGGGGTAATGACGTTCTTCCTGATATTAGAGATTCTCCTAGCACTGGGTTTGTCTTCTAGTAAGGCTTTTTCGAAATCTGTCTTTGGCCTAACAGATTTGTATTTGGTTAAGAATTCTTTTATTACTTTTCCCACATGTGCCAGCGGCAGGAATGAAAGCTTGGGATTGGTGGACAGTGAGATCGCAATTTCTTCTGGTGTTTTATGGGCTTGGGTCTGCAGTTCTTCCACTCTGCTTCCCTGTAACTGTTTCCAGATATTCTGGGAGCCTGGGTCTGCGGGAATTTCTACTAACCTACATAGGCTTTGGGTAGGTGTCAGTGGGGAGGGGGTAGGGGCCAGTGATTCTCTAGTTTTGTCCCAAATTTCACATGGGCCTTTAAGGAGGGGGTTGAATCCCTTAGCTCTATATAGGCTCTTTTTTGGGAGCCACAGGTCTTCCGTCAAAGATTCCCCATGTGAGGCGTTCACCAGGTCGTATAGTATCGGGTCTATCGACGGACGGATCAGGTCCATCCAGTATCCAATTTGAGTAGAGTAGTAAAAGTCCAGGACATGCGGCAAATCCATTCCCCCCTCCGATCTCCTCTTGGTCATTAGCTTATACGCCAGTCTGGGCCTTTTTTGCCTCCACACGAAGCCCGAGAACATTACTCGTAGGGATTCAAAGAAGGCTAGCGGGAGGTGTATTGGAATCATACGCAGCTTGTAAAGTACGACAGGCAGGACATAAGATTTCAGGATATTTTTCCTTCCAAACCATGAAAGGAATGGTAGGTCATATTTTCGTAATAGTGTTTTGATTTGGGCATTTAAAGGGTAAAAGTCTTTTTAGAAAAGATCTCCAATTCTTTTCGTGAGTTTAATACCTAGATAGTCCACCACTGTCTCAGACCATGCGAACGGGGAGCTAGCTTTCAGAAGCCTGCAGCTAACTTCAGGAATCAATACGTTTAGAATCGTTGATTTTTCAAAGTTAACTTTAAAGTTTGATAGAGATCCGAAGTCTCGTAGGATTGAGACCAGTCTCGGGAGGCTCCTCTCTGGTTTAGTAATCACAAACATGACATCGTCAGAGAATGCCGCTGACGACAGCGTGCCCGATTGAACTCTGAGGCCTTCCATGATCGGGTCCTGTCTTACTCATTGTAACAATGGTTCTATCGAAAGGATAAATAGTATTGGGGCGAGCGGGCAACCTTGGCGTGTCCCATTTCTAATTTCAAATGGCGGGGACAGTGAGTCGTTTATTTTTAGTCTGGCGTGTGGACTTGAATATAGCGTCAATATAGCCGCGATGAGGGCAGGAGGGAAGTTGAAGCGAAGTAATGTCCTCTCCATGAAGACCCAATCTACACTATCGAAGGCCTTTTCTGCATCAGTGCTTACTAAGGCCAACGGTATTTTACGAGATTGGGCGTAGTGAATTGCATGGAGTAGTCTGAGACAGTTTCCCCTCCCCTCTCTGCCCCTGACAAAGCCCGCTTGCTCTGGGTCTATTAATGCCGGGATAAACTCGCCCATTCTTTTAGCTAAGAGTTTGGCCCAGATCTTAATGTCTAAATTAATAAGTGAGATAGGCCTATAGCTGCCACACTGTGTAGGATTCTTGTTCTCTTTCAGGATAAGGGTGATATGTGCTTCTTGGGCTTGTCTAGGTAAAGTGGCCCCTTCTAGTAATGCATTGAAGGTTTCGGTAAGTCTGGGAATTAATTGTTCCTTAAAGGCTTTATAATAGGCAAGTGAGAGGCCATCGGGACCGGGACTTTTACCATGGACAAAGGAGTTCAGAACTTCCTCCACCTCTTTCCCTGTGATCAGAATCAGCAGGGATGCAGCTTCTATCTCACTCAATTTCGGTGTTTTTAGGGATCTCAAAAACGCGTCTATCCTTTCGGTAAGTTTCTGTTGGGCCAGGGGGATGTTCTTTCTTTGAGATTATACAGTTTTGAGTAAAAGAGTTGGAATTCTCTGGCTATATCTAGTGTCGAGGAAACTCGAGACCCAGATTGTGTTTTTATAGTTAGGATAGCATTCCTTGTCTTAATCTTTTTAAGAAGCGAGGTCATGAGTTTACTGCCTCGGTTCCCATGGGCGTAGGCTGCATATTTAAGATAGATATGTTTTTTATTAAATTTCTCAATTAAGTAGCATTTGAGGCGGTGCCTTAGGGAGGTAAGTTCTTTGAGATTCTGTTTGGTCTGGAATTGTTTTGTTGTATGTTCAAGTTTGGTAATTTGGGCTAATAATTTGTCAATTTCTTTTTGTTTTTGCTTTTTTACCCTCGAGCACAATGCTATCAATAGACCCCTAACAAATGCCTTATGGGCTTCCCATACCATTGGCATTTCTACACTTCCCTCTAAGTTATTCTTAAAGTATTCCTCTAAATGTTCTCCTATTTTCAGTCTTTCCTCCAGGGGATCTAAGAGGGAGTCATTCAGACGCCATCTCCATTCCCCCGGGGCAATGCCTGGTAAATTGATGTCTAGATGGATCAGGGCATGGTCCGAGACAGTGATGGGGGTCTATGTTTACCCTTTTCAAGTGGGCCAGGAGTCCAGTGGAGACTAGTAAGTAGTCCAGCCTTTGGAAGGAGGAATGGACTTGGGAGTAATGAGAGAAGTCCTTAGTGGAGGGGTGGAGGGAGCGCCACGCGTCCAGAGCCCCCAACTCCGACATGGTGCGGTGTAGCCTTTTTAGTTTTACCTGTGAGGTTTGTGAACGACCTGTTGAGGAATCTAAGATCGGATTTAGTGTAATATTTAAGTCTCCTCCTAGTATGATATGTCCGATGGCGAACTGCTTAAGAATATCCATCTGTTTTATCAGCCAGGGGATCTGTTCGGAATTTGGGGCATAAATATTTGCAATTGTCAGCTTGAGATCAGTTGAGAGATCTCCGTCGGTATACCGCGGTTGATCTAGTCTCGCTATTACAGCACTCAATATGTAGGCGGGGAGCGTGTTAACTCTACTTGTAAGTTCTCAACTGAGACAAGTTTCAAACAATTGAATAAACAGTAAGTAATAGAGATGAGCGAACACCAAAATGTTCGGGTGTTCGTTATTCGTAACGAACTTCCCGTGATGCTCGAGGGTTCGTTTCGAACAACGAACCCCATTGAAGTCAATGGGCGACCAGAACATTTTTGTATTTCGCCGATGCTCGCTAAGGTTTTCATGTGTGAAAATCTGGGCAATTCAGGAAAGTGATGGGAATGACACAGTGACGGATAGGGCAGGCGAGGGGCTACATGTTGGGCTGCATCTCAAGTTCCCAGGTCCCACTATTAAGCCACAATACCGGCAAGAGTGGGCCCCCCCCCTCCCAACAACTTTTACTTCTGAAAAGCCCTCATTAGCATGGCATACCTTTGCTAAGCACCACACTACCTCCAACAAAGCACAATCACTGCCTGCATGACACTCCACTGACACTTCTCCTGGGTTACATGCTGCCCAACCGCCCCCCCTCCCCCCCACAGCGCACACCAAAGTGTCCCTGCGCAGCCTTCAGCTGCCCTCATGCCACACCACGCTCATGTCTATTTAGAATTGCGTCTGCCATGACGAGGGACCGCAGGCACACACTGCAGAGGTTGGCACGGCTAGGCAGCGACCCTCTTTAAAAGTGGCGGAGCGATAGCCCACAATGCTGTACAGAAGCAATGAGAAATAGAATCCTGTGCCACCGCCATCAGGAGCTGCACACGTGGGCATAGCAATGGGGAACCTATGTGCCACACACTATTCATTCTGTCAAGGTGTCTGCATGCCCCAGTCAGACCGGGCTTTTTAATTCATAGACACAGGCAGGTACAACTCCCTATTGTGAAGTCCCTGTCGACCCACAGCATGGGTGGCTCCCTGGAACCCACTGGCGGTACACAGAAATATCCCATTGCATTGCCCAACACAGCTGAGGTAGTAATGTCGTGCTTAATGCAGGTGGGCTTCGGCCCACACTGCATGCCCCAGTCTGACTGGGGTTCTTTATAAGTGTACAGATGTAGTAAAAACTCCGTGTGCACCTACAGCATGGGTGGGTGCCAGGAAGCCACCGGCGGTACATAGAAATATCCCATTGCATTGCCCAACACAGCTGAGGTAGTAATGTTGTGCTTAACCCTTTCCAATCCAATTTGTATATGGTTTTCCTAGGGGGCTTACTCTTTTTCTGCTGTTATACAACGGCGCTATATGCTGGCTAAAGCCAGTACTGCATGAGCTGACACGTAGGATAGGCTCCGACAGCAGAGAGGCTGGCAATATACAGTAAGAGAACCCCGACGGACGTCTACCAACAACGGAGCTGTACAGCCTTAAACCCTAATGTCTTCACAGGTCACACAGTGGACTGGAAAGGGTTAATGCAGGTGGGCTTCGGCCCACACTGCATGCCCCAGTCAGACTGGGGTTCTTTACAAGTGGACACATGTAGGTTTAACTCCCTGTGGACCCACTGCCTGGGTGGGTGCCAGGAAGCCACCGGCGGTACATAGAAATATCCCATTGCATTGCCCAACACAGCTGAGGTAGTAATGTCGTGCGTAATACAGGTGGGCTTCGGCCCACACTGCATGCCCCAGTCAGACGGGTTCTTTAGAAGTGTACAGAAGTATTAAAAACTCAGTGTGCACCTACAGCATGGGTGGCTCCCTGGAACCCACCGGCGGTACACAAAAATATCCCATTGCATTGCCCAACACAGCTGAGGTAGTAATGTCGTGCGTAATGCAGGTGGGCTTCGGCCCACACTGCATGCCCCAGTCAGACTGGGGTTCTTTACAAGTGGACACATGTAGGTTTAACTCCCTGTGGACCCACTGCCTGGGTGGGTGCCAGGAAGCCACCGGCGGTACATAGAAATATCCCATTGCATTGCCCAACACAGCTGAGGTAGTAATGTCGTGCGTAATACAGGTGGGCTTCGGCCCACACTGCATGCCCCAGTCAGACGGGTTCTTTAGAAGTGTACAGAAGTATTAAAAACTCAGTGTGCACCTACAGCATGGGTGGCTCCCTGGAACCCACCGGCGGTACACAAAAATATCCCATTGCATTGCCCAACACAGCTGAGGTAGTAATGTCGTGCGTAATGCAGGTGGGCTTCGGCCCACACTGCATGCCCCAGTCAGACTGGGGTTCTTTACAAGTGGACACATGTAGGTTTAACTCCCTGTGGACCCACTGCCTGGGTGGGTGCCAGGAAGCCACCGGCGGTACATAGAAATATCCCATTGCATTGCCCAACACAGCTGAGGTAGTAATGTCGTGCGTAATACAGGTGGGCTTCGGCCCACACTGCATGCCCCAGTCAGACGGGTTCTTTAGAAGTGTACAGAAGTATTAAAAACTCAGTGTGCACCTACAGCATGGGTGGCTCCCTGGAACCCACCGGCGGTACACAAAAATATCCCATTGCATTGCCCAACACAGCTGAGGTAACGTCAGCTGTAATGCAGGTGGGCTAAAAATTAATTTGATTACACTGTAGGCGAGGGCCCACAAAAATTGCTGTATCAACAGTACTAATGTACATCCCAAAAATTGGCCATGGCCAGCCAAGAGGGCAGGTGAAACCCATTAATCGCTTTGGTTAATGTGGCTTAAGTGGTAACTAGGCCTGGAGGCAGCCCAGTGTAACGAAAAATTGGTTCAAGTTAAAGTTCCAATGCTTTTAAGCGCATTGAAACTTATAAAAATTGTTCAGAAAAATTATTTGAGTGAGCCTTGTGGCCCTAAGAAAAATTGCCCGTTCAGCGTGATTACGTGAGGTTTCAGGAGGAGGAGCAGGAGGAGGAGGAGGAGGAATATTAGACACAGATTGATGAAGCAGAAATGTCCCCGTTTTGGATGGTGAGAGAGAACGTAGCTTCCATCCGCGGGTGCAGCCTACGTATTGCTTACGTATCGCTGCTGTCCGCTGGTGGAGAACAGAAGTCTGGCGAAATCCAGCCTTTGTTCATCTTGATGAGTGTTAGCCTGTCGGCACTGTCGGTTGACAAGCGGCTACGCTTATCTGTGATGATTCCCCCAGCCGCACTAAACACCCTCTCCGACAACACGCTAGCCGCAGGACAAGCAAGCACCTCAAGGGCATACAGGGCTAGTTCAGGCCACGTGTCCAGCTTCGACACCCAGTAGTTGTAGGGGGCAGAGGCGTCACCAAGGATGGTCGTGCGATCCGCTACGTACTCCCTCACCATCCTTTTGCAGTGCTCCCGCCGACTCAGCCGTGACTGGGGAGCGGTGACACAGTCTTGGTGGGGAGCCATAAAGCTGGCCAGGCCCTTAAAGACTGTTGCACTGCCTGGGATGTACATGCTGCTCGATCTACGCACATCCCCTGCAACATGGCCCTCGGAACTGCGCCTTCTGCCACTAGCGCTGTCGGCTGGGAATTTTACCATCAGCTTGTCCGCAAGGGTCCTGTGGTATAGCAACACTCTCGAACCCCTTTCCTCTTCGGGAATGAGAGTGGGCAGGTTCTCCTTATACCGTGGATCGAGCAGTGTGTACACCCAGTAATCCGTAGTGGCCAGAATGCGTGCAACGCGAGGGTCACGAGAAAGGCATCCTAACATGAAGTCAGCCATGTGTGCCAGGGTACCTGTACGCAACACATGGCTGTCTTCACTAGGAAGATCACTTTCAGGATCCTCCTCCTCCTCCTCCTCCTCAGGCCATACACGCTGAAAGGATGACAGGCAATCAGCCGGTGTACCGTCAGCAGCGGGCCAAGCTGTCTCTTCCCCCTCCTCCTCATGCTCCTCCTCCTCCTCCTGTACGCGCTGAGAAATAGACAGGAGGGTGCCCTGACTATCCAGCGGCATACTGTCTTCCCCCGCCCCCGTTTCCGAGCGCAAAGCAGCTGCCTTTATGGTTTGCAGGGAATTTCTCAAGATGCATAGCAGAGGAATGGTGACGCTAATGATTGTAGCATCGCCGCTCACCACCTGGGTAGACTCCTCAAAATTACCAAGGACATGGCAGATGTCTGCCAACCAGGCCCACTCTTCTGAAAGGAATTGAGGAGGCTGACTCCCACTGCGCCGCCCATGTTGGAGTTGGTATTCGACTATAGCTCTCCGTTGTTCATAGAGCCTGGCCAACATGTGGAGCGTAGAGTTCCACCGTGTGGGCACGTCGCACAGCAGTCGGTGCACTGGCAGCTTAAAGTGATGTTGCAGGGTGCGCAGGGTGGCAGCGTCCGTGTGGGACTTGCGTAAATGTGCGCAGACCCGGCGCGCCTTTACGAGCAGGTCTGACAAGTGTGGGTAGCTTTTCAGAAAGCGCTGAACCACCAAATTAAAGACGTGGGCCAGGCATGGCACGTGCGTGAGGCTGCCGAGCTGCAGAGCCGCCACCAGGTTACGGCCGTTGTCACACACGACCATGCCCGGTTGGAGGCTCAGCGGCGCAAGCCAGCGGTCGGTCTGCTGTGTCAGACCCTGCAGCAGTTCGTGGGCCGTGTGCCTCTTATCGCCTAAGCTGAGTAGTTTCAGCACGGCCTGCTGACGCTTGCCCACCGCTGTGCTGCCACACCGCGCGACACCGACTGCTGGCGACATGCTGCTGCTAACACATCTTGATTGCGAGACAGAGGAGGAGGAGGAGGAGGAGGGTGCTTTAGTGGAGGAAGCATACACCTCCGCAGATACCAGCACCGAGCTGGGGCCCGCAATTCTGGGGGTGGGTAGGACGTGAGCGGTCCCAGGCTCTGACTCTGTCCCAGCCTCCACTAAATTCACCCAATGTGCCGTCAGGGAGATGTAGTGGCCCTGCCCGCCTGTGCTTGTCCACGTGTCCGTAGTTAAGTGGACCGTGGCAGTAACCGCGTTGGTGAGGGCGCGTACAATGTTGCGGGATACGTGGTCGTGCAGGGCTGGGACGGCACATCGGGAAAAGTAGTGGCGACTGGGAACTGAGTAGCGCGGGGCCGCCGCCTCCATGATACTTTTGAAGGACTCCGTTTCCACAACCCTATACGGCAGCATCTCAAGGCTGATGAATTTTGCGATGCGGACGGTTAACGTTTGAGCGTGCGGGTGCGTGGCGGCGTACTTGCGCTTGCGCTCGAACACTTGCGCAAGCGACGGCTGAACGGTGCGCTGAACTACACTGCTGGATGGGGCCGAGGACAGCGGAGATGAGGGTGTGGGTGCAGGCCATGAGGCGGTAGTGCCTGTGTCCTGAGAGGGGGGTTGCATCTCAGTGGCAGGTTGGGGCACAGGGGGAGAGGCAGGGGTGCAAACCGGAGACGGTGAACGGCCTTTGTCCCACCTTGCGGGGTGCTTGGCCATCATATGTCTGCGCATGGTGGTGGTGGTGAGGCTGTTGGTGTTGGCTCCCCGGCTGAGCTTTGCGCGACAAAGGTTGCACACCACTGTTCGTCGGTCGTCAGGCGTCTCTGTGAAAAACTGCCAGACCTTAGAGCACCTCGGCCTACGCAGGGTGGCATGGCGCGAGGGGGCGCTTTGGGAAACACTTGGTGGATTATTCGGTCTGGCCCTGCCTCTACCCCTGGCCACCGCACTGCCTCTTGCAACCTGCCCTGCTGATGCCCTTGACTCCCCCTCTGAAGACCTGTCCTCCTGAGTAAGCGTTGCACACCAGGTGGGGTCAGTCACCTCATCGTCCTGCTGCTCTTCCTCCGAATCCTCTGTGCGCTGCTCCCTGGGACTTACTGCCCTTACTACTACCTCACTGCAAGACAACTGTGTCTGATCGTCATCGTCCTCCTCACCCACAGAAAGTTGTTGAGACAGTTGGCGGAAGTCCCCAGCCTCTTCCCCCGGACCCCGGGAACTTTCGAATGGTTGGGCATCAGTGACGATAAACTCCTCTGGTGGGAGAGGAACCGCTGCTGCCCAATCTAAGCAGGGGCCCGAGAACAGTTCCTGGGAGTGTTCCCGCTCCTGAGCAGGTGTCATTGTAGTGGACTGAGGAGGCTGGGAGGAAGGAGGAGCAGCAGACAGAGGATTCGGATTGGCAGCAGTGGACGCCGCAGAACTGCGGGTAGACGATAGGTTGCTCGAAGCACTTTCTGCCATCCAGGACAGGACCTGCTCACACTGCTCATTTTCTAATAACCGTCTCCCGCGTGGACCCATTAATTGGGCGATGAATGTGGGGACGCCAGAAACGTGCCTCTCTCCTAATCGCGCAGCAGACAGCTGCGACACACCTGGATCAGGAGCTTGGCCTGTGCCCACACCCTCACTTGGCCCTCCGCGTCCTCGGCCACGTCCACGTCCACGTCCTCTAGGCTTACCCCTACCCCTCAGCATGCTGTATTACCAGTGATTAGATTTCCCAGGCAGGAAATAAATTGGCGCAAGACTGCAGGCCAAATATAATTTTTGCCCTTTTTGGAAAACGAAAGGCCCCACTGCCTCTAGTGAATGAATTATCTAAGTTTAATAACTGTGCTGTGTCCCTGCTTATGTGTCACAGAACGTGAGGGTAGCAGAGTTATTATAACTCTTGGAGAGCAGGTATTTTTTTTTCCCAATTAAGGAAAGCAAATGGCGAACCCAGCAGTAAAGCGTAGCTGGCTGCGTATGATTTAGCAATGTTTTTCACGCAGCTCACACGTCTACACAGGCGTAAGGACGGACACAGGCTGGACAAATAGATTTGTTTTCAGTTTTTTCCCACCAACAGGCAGCACTGCGTATATTCAATGAACCTGCGAAGTTTAATAACTGCGCTGTGTCCCTGCTTATGTGTCACAGAACGTGAGGGTAGCAGAGTTATTATAACTCTTGGAGAGCAGGTATTTTTTTTTCCCAATTAAGGAAAGCAAATGGCGAACCCAGCAGTAAAGCGTAGCTGGCTGCGTATGATTTAGCAATGTTTTTCACGCAGCTCACACGTCTACACAGGCGTAAGGACGGACACAGGCTGGACAAATAGATTTGTTTTCAGTTTTTTCCCACCAACAGGCAGCACTGCGTATATTCAATGAACCTGCGAAGTTTAATAACTGCGCTGTGTCCCTGCTTATGTGTCACAGAACGTGAGGGTAGCAGAGTTATTATAACTCTTGGAGAGCAGGTATTTTTTTTTCCCAATTAAGGAAAGCAAATGGCGAACCCAGCAGTAAAGCGTAGCTGGGTGCGTATGATTTAGCAATGTTTTTCACGCAGCTCACACGTCTACACAGGCGTAAGGACGGACACAGGCTGGACAAATAGATTTGTTTTCAGTTTTTTCCCACCAACAGGCAGCACTGCGTATATTCAATGAACCTGCGAAGTTTAATAACTGCGCTGTGTCCCTGCTTATGTGTCACAGAACGTGAGGGTAGCAGAGTTATTATAACTCTTGGAGAGCAGGTATTTTTTTTTCCCAATTAAGGAAAGCAAATGGCGAACCCAGCAGTAAAGCGTAGCTGGCTGCGTATGATTTAGCAATGTTTTTCACGCAGCTCACACGTCTACACAGGCGTAAGGACGGACACAGGCTGGACAAATAGATTTGTTTTCAGTTTTTTCCCACCAACAGGCAGCACTGCGTATATTCAATGAACCTGCGAAGTTTAATAACTGCGCTGTGTCCCTGCTTATGTGTCACAGAACGTGAGGGTAGCAGAGTTATTATAACTCTTGGAGAGCAGGTATTTTTTTTTCCCAATTAAGGAAAGCAAATGGCGAACCCAGCAGTAAAGCGTAGCTGGCTGCGTATGATTTAGCAATGTTTTTCACGCAGCTCACACGTCTACACAGGCGTAAGGACGGACACAGGCTGGACAAATAGATTTGTTTTCAGTTTTTTCCCACCAACAGGCAGCACTGCGTATATTCAATGAACCTGCGAAGTTTAATAACTGCGCTGTGTCCCTGCTTATGTGTCACAGAACGTGAGGGTAGCAGAGTTATTATAACTCTTGGAGAGCAGGTATTTTTTTTTCCCAATTAAGGAAAGCAAATGGCGAACCCAGCAGTAAAGCGTAGCTGGCTGCGTATGATTTAGCAATGTTTTTCACGCAGCTCACACGTCTACACAGGCGTAAGGACGGACACAGGCTGGACAAATAGATTTGTTTTCAGTTTTTTCCCACCAACAGGCAGCACTGCGTATATTCTATGAATAATAACTGTGTTGTGGCCCTGCCTATACAATTCTTTCCCTGCAGTATCAATGGAGGGTGCAATGCTCTGCAGAGGCGATTTTGAGAAGCCCAAAAAAAATGCAGCACAGCCAACAGCAGCCTGGACAGTACTGCACACGGATAAATATGGCCCTAGAAAGGACCGTTGAGGTTCTTGAAGGCTACACTCACTCCTAACACTCTCCCTGCCTATGCAGCACTTCTGTCCCTAATGCCAGGTGCAACGGTCTGCAGAGGCGATTTTGAGAAAAAAAAAAAAATCCCACTGCTAACAGCAGCCAACACACAGCTATCAGTGGCCCTAATAAGGACCTTTGGGGGGTCTTGAAGCCTACACTAACTACCAATTCTTTCCCTACAGCAGCTCCGGTATAAACAGCACTGTCCCTCATCTAACTCACACCGCATCTGAGGCGAGCCGCGGGAGGGGCCGACTTTTATATTAGGCGAACACCTGATCTCGCCAGCCACTCACAGCAGGGGGGTGGTATAGGGCTTAAACGTTGCAGGGGGAAGTTGTAATGCCTTCCCTGTCTTTCAATTGGCCAGAAAAGCGCGCTAACGTCTCAGGGAAGGAAGTGAAAGTAACCAGAACACCGCATGGTGTTCGTCACGAATAACGAACATCCCGAACACCCTAATATTCGCACGAATATCAAGCTCGGACGAACGCGTTCGCTCATCTCTAGTAAGTAACTATTTTAACTGGGCCTGTGCCATATGGTCAGGCCCCATCACTAATGCATAGTATGCAGAGATAAAATTCTTCTTTCTATGTCAACTGACAATTATAGAGGTTCCATCAAACTTCGTCATGGAGCCACTACTCTCAGATTGGTAGGATTTACGACTCCTTTCTTTCTCAAGTGTCCTCCCTTGGTGGGCCATCTTTGGGTCTCTTCTTTTTCTCTTTAGGGGATTGCGAACATCCTTGAGATGGCTCTGCGTCCGCGCTAGGTAGTATGGAGAGTGTAGGCGGTTCTGATAATGGCAACCAACACGGGATCTTAATCGGTTCTATTTCTAAAAGGTGCCAACATTTTTGAAGATCTTCCCGGGACCGTATATTTATCCTTCGGCCTCTTAGGTTTATTCCTAACCCGAACGGGAAGAGCCAGGAATAGCGAATGTCTTTGGCACGGAGCGCCTCCAGTAATGGCCTCATCAACCGGCGTTTAGCCAAGGTTGTTGGAGCAAGATCCTGATACACCTGTATGCGTGCCCCCTCATATTGTAGATCTTTGGTGGTTCTTGAGGCGTCCAGTATCGCTTGTGTGTCTGGGTAATTTAGAAGTTTGCATATAATATCTCTTGGTGGTTCTGAGCCTGTGGGTATAGGTCTCAGGGATCTATGGATTCGCTCTATGGAGATAGTTGATGCTCTTTCTTGACCCACAAGTAGAGTGAACAGTTCTGTAGCAATCTTTGGCAATGCTTCGGACGCCCACGATTCTGGGAGGCCTTTTAATCTTATATTGTTCCGTCTATTACGGTTTTCAATGTCCTCTTGTAAAATAAGAACTCGATTTAGCTGTTGGTGGTGTTCTCTTACCAGATGAGCCATTTCGGTAGAGTGTTGGATAATCTTCGATGAGGTGGATTCAAGGGTCTCTACACTTTTACTCATGGCCTTAATTTCATCTTTGATCTCTAAGAGGTCATTTCTGATTGGCCGTAGGGAGTTAGACATTAGTTTCCTCATAAAGCTTTTGGATATTTGACCATTTTCTTCCCCTTCTGAGGAGTCTTCTTCGTCTCTTTCTATGCTTTGAGGAGTAGGAGCTGTTAGAATCAGTGACTTTTTACTGGAGGGGTACGGGGATCTTGAAACTTTCTCTTTCAAAAATGTTTGCATATCTGATTGACTCTTAGAGGGTCGTTGTGTAGATAAGGAGTTGCTGCTTTTTTCCCATTGCATGGGTTAGCTTTTAGTCATGATCATGCGATGGGGCCCTTCACCTAGCCTGCCCTGTTACGGGGTCATTTGGAGGGTGTGAGCCTTAGACGAAATGTTCAGGTAATTTAAGAGATTTAAGAAATTTGAGGTGTCGGGCTGATTTATGCGGCACTGCTAAGTCGAGTTGTCTTACAGTTTGCAGTAACACCACCAGGTACGGGTGGTGCAGTGAATGCCTGAACGAAAGACCTAGAACATTTGCTCTGGAGAACTGCTGCTTGCGGTTCCACAAAAAATTCAGGCTATGCCTGTGTAGAGTTTAGCTTTGCCGCCAATGTCAGGATCTGCAGGGCAGTAGAAAGTCTCGGTTTTAATGAGAGGCTTTGATCCGCAGAACCGACATCAGGGTTCTGCAGCGAAGGAAAAATTCAGGCTAGGCCTGTGTAGGGTTTGATTTATGAAAGGATTTGCCCCTGTATTGAGGTCTGCCAGGGGGGCAGAGAGTCCAGGTTAAACTGAGCAAGTTTGAACTGGAAAGCTACCAGCTCTCTATTAGGGTTTGGTGCTCTGTATGCTTTTAATGCTTTTAAAGCTTTTAAAGGGGCGTTGTTTCTCTTGGTTTAGTTCCCAAATCCGCTTCGGGGAGTCAAACTGAGTGGGGCCTTTCTTGTCCTGGTCCTCCTCCCGTTATAGGAGATGCAATAATGAAGAAGATGGTGGAAAATGATTAAGTACTTGAGAAAGCAGGTAGCATCATTATAGCAGTTCGCAGAAGGGAGAGAAAGAGGTGGGCATTGCAGGGCAGCACCTTGCCAAGGCAGCCATTAGAGTGTCCTAAAAAAAACTAATGGGCAATGCCGCCACCCTCAGATACTACTAGTCACAGCATCACCAACATCCGTCCCACAGGGCAGGTCTGCTCACAGGACTTGTACAGCCTGGGCATTCTTTGAAACCACGTGTAATGACAGATGATTGGCCATCTGTAACTTCTGCGATAAGAGTTTAAAACGTGAAAGCATGTGAACAATTTCAATACAACGTGCATAAACAGCCACACAAACTTCCACCACTCACTGCTTTGAAGAGCAATGCACTAGAAATGCTGCCCTTCAGGCTAATGGACAAAGATGCCTTCCCCAACGTGATGCTCCATGCTAACCCATAATACCAGATTCCCAGCCACCATTGAGTGATAACGTGTACCTGGCTTTGAAGAACACTGTCAATAGCAGGTTGCACGTGACCATAGTCACCTGGTCCAGCAAGCATAGGCAGGGGCATTACATATCCTTAACAGCATATTGGGTCAATTTCCTAGAGGTGGTGTATCAAGCCAAAATAGGTGGCCTTCATTTCATAATACCCCCAAGACTTGCAGGACATTCATCCGTGTCTATCCCCTCTTCATTCTCTCCTCTTTCTATTCCGTCACCTCCGGTGTATCTCACAAAACTGACCTCCATACAGTGGAGCCCATGTCTAACGGCAACATGCTGTGCTAAAACACATATATCTAGGTTGTCCTGGCCACACTACCGAACAACTGTTGATGGCTCTGCAGACCCAGAGTAACATGTCGCTGACCTGGCACAATTTCAAGTCAGGCAAGGTCATGTGTGACAATGGGGCAAACCTGCTGGCAGCCCTTCACCTGAAAAATCTTAAACATGTACCTTGTCTGGTCCATGTGATGAACATGGAGGTCCTCCCAAAACAAAAATATCTAAATAGCACAATAAAGAGCTATAGAGCTAATGCTTTATGAGGAGCACGCTCTGCCCTCAAGGTGGTATTGGTGGGGGTGCTGCTACTGTTCTTCCCCTACTTCCACCATTTTTATTCTTTCTGCCCCTCTCTCCTCCCCAAATATTTAAAAACCATGAGAAAGAGCTCTCTCTCTAATGCTTTCCCTTGGAGGAGTACACTGTTTGGGTTTTCTCTATCCCTGGTGTAATTTTTCTTTGAAAAATCAATTTTTTTGTAAATAAGTAAGGAGGCACCTCATATATTATTACAGTAATGGAAATTGCCTCGTGTATTATAGTAGTGGGGACTTTACATCATATATTATTACAGGATGGGGGAGATTACCTTATATATTATTACAATATGGGGACTTTACATCATATATTATTACAGTAGGGGACATTACCTTATATATAATCATAGTAAGGGGACTATACGCCATATAATATTTGCAGCACGAGGAATATTACGTCATATATCATTACAGTAGAAGGGACATTACCTCATGTATTATTAGAGTAAGGGACTTTACGCTATACTTTATTAACCCCTTCCCGTTCCATGACGTAAGGGTACGTCATGGAGCGTCGAGGTATGTATAAAGAGAGGTCACGGGGCGACCTCTCTTCATACAGTGCGGACGTCAGCTGTTTATTACAGCTGACACCCGCGGGCAATAGCCGTGATCAGCTATTAACCCTTTAAATGCCGCTGTCATTTCTAACAGCAGCATTTAAATCCCCCGAACGATGTTCGGGGGTCCCTTATGCCCCCCCTCTGCAGTGAGATCGGGGTAGCCGTGTAGGTGTCATGGCAGCCGGGGGCCTTCTGAAAGGCCTCAGGGCTGCCTCAGCAGACTGCCTATCTAGCCATCCCAGTGGAGTAACTTAATAGACTGCCTGTCAAATAGCAGTATGACGTAATACTATAGCATTACGTCATACTGCAGGAGCGATCAAAGCATCGCTGGTTGTAGTCCCCAGGGGGACTTTAAAGTAAAGTAAAAAAAAATATCAATAAACTTTTATTAATTGTAAAAAAAAAAGTTATAAAAGTTTAAATCATCCCCCTTTTGCCATATCTTTTATTAAAAAATCTGAATTATAATTTTTTTTCCTGCACGGTCAACGTCGTCCGAAAGAAAAAAATAAAGAACGCCAGAAATGCACTTTTTTAGTTACCCTGTCTCCCAGAAAAAACGCAATAAAAAGTGATCAAAAAGTCGTATGTATTCCGAATTGGTACTACCGGAAACTACGGACATCCTGCAAAAAATAAGCCTTCGCTCAACTACGTCGCCGGAAAAATAAAAAAGCTATTGCGCGCACAAAATGACCGCAGAAAATAATTGAAAAAAATTAAATTTCTTTGAAAAGAAAAAAAAGAGAGTAGTATAGTAAAAAGAAAACGATACAAGTTTGGTATCGCAGTAATTGTACTGACCCATAGAACAAAGTTATCATGTCGTTTTAGTTGCAGTTTATGTACCGTAGAAAGAAGACACGCTGAAAGATGACGGAATATTGTTTTTTTTTTATTTTACTGCACTTAAAAATTTTTTTAAGTTTTTCAGTACATAATACGGTACATTACATCAAAAAACAAAAATGGAAAAAGAAAAAGGGGCCACGTCAATAAGAGGTTAAAGTACTAGCTCACCCGACGTGCGTTGCTGCAAACAATCACAGCGCAGCTTTCATTTTACCTCAGCAGTGTAAGAAATAGCAACCAATCACAGCGCAGCTTTCCTGTGACCTGAGCAGTATAAGAAATAGCAACCAATCACATCGCAGCTTTCATGTTACCTCAGCAATATAATATATAGCAACCAATCACAGCACAGCTTTTATGTTCCGTCAGCAGTATAATATATAACAACCAATCACAGCGCAACTTTCATGTAACCTCAGTGGTATAAGATAAAACAACCAATCACAGCGCAGCTTTCATGCTACCTCAACAGTTTAGAAAGTAACAACCAATCACAGCGCAGCTTTCATGTTAACTTAGCAGTATAAGAAATAGCAACCAGTCACTGCTCAGCTTTCATTATACCTCAGCCGTAGAAGAAATAACAGCCAATCACAGCGCAGGTTTCATGTTACCTCAGCAGTATAATTTATAACAACCAATCACAGCGCAGCTTTCATGTTACCTCAGCAGTATAATATATAACAACTAGAGATGAGCTTGATACTCGTTCGAGTATTAGGGTGTTCGAGATGCTCGTTACTCGTGACGAGCACCACGCGTTACTCGAGTCAATAACATTTACTTCCCTGAAATGTTAGCGCCATTTTCTGGCCAATAGAGATGCAGGGAAGGCATTACAACTTCCTCCAGTGAGGTTCCAGCCCTATCCCACCCCCCTGCAGTGAGTGGCTGGCGAGATCAGGTGACTGCCGAGTATTTAAATCTTTCCTGCCCGCTGCTCGCCTCAGACACACACTGGGAGAGATTAGGGACAGTGCTGCTGCTATAGGCAGAGTGTTAGCGTCAGCAAGAACCCCAACGGTCCTTCTTAGGGCCACAGCTCACCTAGTGCACTACTGTTGTGGGTGCTGGGAGCAGTTTTGCACAATATTTGTTTTTTTTTATATCGGACGTGCAGGCTATAGCGTTCTCAGGCTGCAGTCTGTACTACGTAGTATAGGGGCAGTATTGGTCTAGCAGGGACAGTGGGTAGTGTACAAGAACCCCAACGGTGCTTCTTAGGGCCACATCTTACCGTGTGAATTACAGTTGTTGCTGCTAGAAGCAGCTTTGCACCAAATTTTTTCTTTCATCTTGGGCTCTGCAGACTATTGCGCTCTCAGTCTGCAGCCAATTCTACAGAGTATAGGGGAAATATTAGTGAGGCAGAGACAGTGATAGTGTGGAATCCTGTCTAGAAGAACCCCAATGGTCCTTCTTAGGGCCACATCTTACCGTGTGAATTTCAGTTGTTGCTGCTAGGAGCAGCTTTGCACCAAATTTTTTCTTTCATCTTGGGCTCTGCAGACTATTGCGCTCTCAGTCTGCAGCCAATTCTACAGCGTATAGGGGCAGTATTTCTTGAGGCAGGGACAGTGCTACTGTAGAATCCTGTCAAGAAGTAGCCCAAAAAAGCACCTGTTTAGGGCTATCTGTGACTGTCTGCATTTAACTCCGTGGCTGCTGGTAGTTGTAGTACCTCATTATTGCACAGCTAGGCGTGCTTGCAGTCTTCCGAATAATTTTTTTCCTGGCTGCAGTTTGCACTGTCTCACTCCAACTGCATGCCAATAAGAATTCAAACATTTTTTACACCGCTCTGTGTCTGCTCTATTCGTAATCCACCATGCTGAGGGGTAGGGGCAGGGCTAGAGGATGTGGACATGGGTGAGGACGTGGAGTTCCAAGTGAGGGTGTGGGTATAGGCCGAGTTCCTGGTCCAGGTGAATCACAGCCGGCTGCTGCGGGAGTAGGAGAGAGGAAACTTTCTGGGGTTCCCAGCTTCATATCACAATTTTTGGGTCCACGTCGTAGACCTTTATTACAAAATGAGCAGTGTGAGCAGGTCCTGTCGTGGATGGCAGAAAGTGCATCCAGCAATGTCTCCAGCAGCCTGTCTTCTACGCCGTCCACTGCTGCAACTCTGAATCCTCTCGCTGCTGCTCCTCCTTCCTCCCAGCCTCCTCCCTCCATGAAAATGACACATTTGGATGAGCAGGCAGACTCCCAGGAACTGTTTTCGGGCCCCAGCGCTGATTGGGAAAAAATGGTTCCTCTCCCACCTGAGGAGTTTGTCGTGACCGATGCCCAACCTTTGGAAAGTTCCCGTTGTCCGAGTGATGAGGCTGGGGACTTCCAGCAACTGTCTCAAGAGCTTTCGGTGCGTGAGGAGGTCGATGATTTTGATGAGACACAGTAGTCTATCAGTGAGGCAGTAGTAAGGGCAGAAAGTCCGAGGGAGGAGTGCACAGAGGATTCGGAGGAAGAGCCGCTGGACGATGAAGTGACTGACCCCACCTGGTTTGATAAGCCAACTGAGGACAGGTCTTCAGAGGGGGAGGCAAGTACAGCCACAGGACAGGTTGGAAGAGGCAGTGGGGTGGCCAGGGGTAGAGGCAGGGCAAGAGCGAATAATCCACCAGCTGTTTCCCAAAGCACCCCCTCGTGCCAAGCCACCGTGCAGAGGCCAAGGTGCTTAAAGATGTGGCAGTTTTTCAATGAGAGCGCGGACGACAGACGAACAGTTGTGTGCAACCTTTGTCGCGCCAAGATCAGCTGGGGAGCCACCACTACCAGCCTCACCACCACCAGCATGAGCAGACATATGATGGCCAAGCACCCCACAAGGTGGAACGAAGGCTGCCACTCAGATCCAACCCCCCTCTCAGGACACAGGCACGACTGCCTCCTGGCCTGCACCTGCTGTCGCTAGCAGAAGCGTTAGAGCGAAAGCGCAAATACGCTGCCACGCACGGGACCGCTCAAGCTTTAAACGTCCACATAGCCAAATTGATCAGCCTGGAGATGCTGCCGTACAGGCTTGTGGAAACTGAGGCTTTCCAAAACATGATGGCAGCGGCGGCCCCGCGCTACTCTGTCCCCAGTTGCCACTATTTTTTCCACGGTGTGCCGTCCCAGCCCTGCACGACCACGTCTCCCGCAACATTGTATGCGCCCTCACCTACGCGGTTACTTGCAAGGTCCACTTAACAACGGACACGTGGACAAGCACAGGCGGGCAGGGCCACTATATCTCCCTGACAGCACATTGGGTGAATTTAGTGGAGGCTGGGACCGAGTCAGAGCCTGGGACCGCTCCCCTCCTACCCACCCCCAGAATTGCGGGCCCCAGATCGGTGCCTGTATCTGTGGCGGTGTATGCCACCTCCACTAAACCTTCCTCCTCCTCCAACGCAACCTCTACCTCGCAATCAAGACGTGTCAGCAGCAGCACGTCGCCAGCAGTCGGTGTTGTGCGTCCCGGCAGCACAGCGGTGGGCAAGCACCAGCAGGCCGTGCTGAAACTACTCAGCTTAGCAGAGAAGAGGCCCACGAACTGTTGCATGGTCTGACAGAGCAGACCGACCGCTGGCTTTCGCCGCTGAGCCTCCAACCAGGCATGGTCGTGTGTGACAACGGCCGTAACCTGGTGGCGGCTCTGCAGCTTGGCAACCTCACGCATGTGCCATGCCTGGCCCACGTCTTTAATTTGGTGGTTCAGCGGTTTCTGAAAGGCTACCCACACTTGTCAGACCTGCTCGGCAAGGTGCGCCTGGTCAGCGCACATTTCCGCAAGTCCAACACGGACGCTGCCACCCTGCGGACCCTGCAACATCGGTTTAATCTGCCAGTGCACCGACTGCTTCGCGACGTGCCCACACGGTG
Source organism: Eleutherodactylus coqui (assembly GCA_035609135.1). Taxonomy (NCBI): domain Eukaryota; kingdom Metazoa; phylum Chordata; class Amphibia; order Anura; family Eleutherodactylidae; genus Eleutherodactylus; species Eleutherodactylus coqui. Next base: position 226,696,936 of record CM069410.1, on the reverse strand, counting down.
GAACTCTATGCTCCACATGTTGGCCAGGCTGTATGAGCAGCGTAGAGCTATAGTGGAATACCAACTCCAACATGGGCGGCGTAGTGGGAGTCAGCCTCCTCAATTCTTTACAGAGGAGTGGGCCTGGATGGCAGATATCTGCCAGGTCCTTGAAAACTTTGAGGAGTCTACCCAGATGGTGAGCGGCGATGCTGCAATCATTAGTGTCACCATTCCCCTGCTATGCCTGTTGAGAAGTTCCCTGCAAAGCATAAAGGCTGACGCTTTGCGGTCAGAAACGGAGGCGGGGAAGACAGTATGTCGCTGGATAGTCAGAGTACCCTCCTGTCTATATCTCAGCGCGTTTTGGAGGCGGAGGAGGAGGGGGAGAAGCCTCCGGAGGAGGAGGGTGAAGAGACAGCTGGGCCCACTGCAGAGGGTACCCATGCTGCTTGCCTCTCATCCATTCAGCATGTATGGCCTGTGGAGGAGGAGGAGGAGGAGGCTCCTCAAAGTGATCTTCCTAGTGAGGACAGCCATGTGTTGCGTACAGGTACCCTGGCACACATGGCTGACTTCATGTTAGGATGCCTTTCTCGTGACCCTCACGTTAGACGCATTCTGGCCACTACGGATTACTGGGTGTACACACTGCTCGACCCACGGTATAAGGAGAACCTTTCCACTCTCATTCCCATAGAGGAAAGCTGTTCAAGAGTGATGCAATTCCACAGGGCCCTGGTGGACAAACTTATGGTAAACAAGTCAAGGCTGAGTCGGAGGGAGCACTGTAAAAGGATGGTGAGGGAGTATGTAGCCGATCGTACGACCGTCCTCCGTGATGCCTCTGCTTCGTACAACTACTGGGTGTCAAAGCTGGACACGTGGCACAAACTCGCGAGGTGCCCAGGAGGTGCTTGCTTGCCCTGCGGCTAGCGTCTTGTCAGAGAGGGTGTTTAGTGCAGCTGTGGGAATCATCGCGGATAAGCGTACCCGCCTGTCAACTGACAGTGCCGACAGACTTACACTCATAAAGATGAACAAAGCCTGGATTTCCCCAGACTTCTCTTCTCCACCGGCGGATGGCCCAAAAGGCTCATATAACTTTTGTAAACAATATTTATACGTTTCAATTCTCATTAAAGCATTGAAACTTCCTCCTGAACCAATTTTTATTTTAGCTGGGCTGCCTCCAGGCCCAGTTACAAATTAAGCCACAGTAAGCTAAGCGATTAATGGGTTTCACCTGCCCTCTGGGTTGGGCATGGGCAATTTTTCTGGGGTACATTTGTACTGTCAGAGAGGGTGTTTAGTGCAGCTGGGGGAATCATCACGGACAAGCGTACCCGCCTGTCAACTGACAGCGCTGACAGGCTTACACTCATAAAGATGAACAAAGCCTGGATTTCGCCAGACTTCTCTTCCCCACCAGCGGACAGCAGCGCTACCTAAAGACCTTTGTCAATCTGTGTATAATATTCGTCCTCCTCCTCCGGCTCCTCCTCCTGAAACCTCTCGTAATCACCACGAACGGGCAATTTTTCTGTAGCCCAAAAGGCTCATATAACTTTTCTAAATAATATTTATCTGTTTCAATTCTCATTAAAGCATTGAAACTTCCACCTGAACCAATTGTTTTTTAGACTGGGCTGCCTCCAGGCCTAGTTAAAAATTAAGCCCCAGTACGCTAAGCGACTAATGGGTTTCACCTGCCCTCTGGGTTGGGCATGGGCAATTTTTCTGGGGCACATTTGTACTGTCGGTACACCAATTTTTCGGGCCCTCGCCTACAATGTAATCCAAGTAATTTTTATGGGCTTCGCCTGCACTCATGGTACACCGTGTCTGGGGTTGGCCTACACTTTTGCTACAGAAATGTAACTCCGTTCAGCCTACCTATACTTCTGCCACAGTAATGCTACAGGGGTCTGACTATACTTCTGCAACAGAAATGTAACTTCGTTCTGCCGATACGTCTGCTCCTGAAATGTTACCTTGGTTTGTGTATACTGTTACTACTGTAATGTTACTAATACTGGGCTCTGCCCATACTGCTTCTACGGAAATGTTACTGGGGCCTGTCTATACTGCTACTACTGAAATGTAACTAATACTGGGCTCTGACCATACTGCTTCTACGGAAATGTTACTGGGGCCTGTCTATACTGCTACAAATGAAATGTTAAAAATACTGTGCTCTCCCTATACTGCTGCAACGGAAATGTTAATCTGCTGCTTTGCCTATATTGCTTCTACGGAAATGTTACTAGGGCCTGTCTATACTGCTACTACTGAAATGTAACTAATACTGGCCTCTGCCCATACTGCTTCTACGGATATGTTACTGGGGTCTGTCTGTACTGCTGCTACTGAAATGTTAAAAATACTGTGCTCTCCCTATACTGCTGCCACGGAAATGTTTATCTGCAGCTTTGCCTATACAGCTTCTAGGGAAATGTTACTGGGGCCTGTCTGTACTGCTACTACTGAAATGTTAAAAATACTGTGCTCTCCCTATACTTCTGCCACCGAAATGTTTATCTGCTGCTTTGCCCATACTGCTTCTACGGAAATGTTACTGGGGCCTGTCTGTACTGCTACTACTGAAATGTAACTAATACTGGGCTCTACCCATACTGCTTCTACGGAAATGTAACTGGGGCCTGTCTATACTTCTACTACTGAAATGTTACTAATACTGGGCTCTCCCTATACTGCTTCTACGTAAATGTTACTGGGGTCTGTCTGTACTGCTACTACTGAAATGTTAAAAATACTGTGCTCTCCTATACTGCTGCAACAGAAATGTTAATCTGCTGCTTTGCCTATACTACTTCTATGTAAATGTTACAGGGGTCTGTGTATCCTGTTGCTACTGAAATGTTACTGGGGTCTGTCCCTACTGCTGCCAATGAAATGTTACTGGGGTCTCTTCCTACTGTTAGTACTGAACTGTTACTGGGGTCTGTCTATACTTATACTACTGAAATGTTACAGGGGTCTGTCTATACAGCTGCAAATGAAATGTTACTGGGGTCTGCCTATACTGCTGCAAATGAAATGCTACTGGGGTCTCTCCCTACTGCTGCCAATGAATTGTTACTGGGGTCTGTCTATACTTATACTACTGAAATGTTACAAGGGTCTGTCTATACAGCTGCAAATGAAATCTTACTGGGGTCTGTCCCTACTGCTGACAATGAAATGTTACTGGGGTCAGTCCCTACTGTTGCTAATAAATGCTACTGGGGTCTGTCCCTACTGATGCTACTGAAATGTTACTAGGGCCTGTCTATACTGCTACTACTGAAATGTTACTAATACTGGGCTCTCCTTATCCTACTGCTACGGAAATGTTATTGGGGCCTGTCTATACTGCTACTACTGAAATGTTAGTAATACTGGGCTCTCTCTATACTGCTGCTACGGAAATGTTACTGGGGCCTGTCTATACTGCTACAACTAAAACATTACTAATACTGGGCTCTCCCTATACTGCTGCTACAGAAATGTTACTGGGGTCTGTCCATACTCTTAGCACTGAAATGTTACTAATTCTGGGCTCTGCCTATATTGCTGCTACTGCTATGTTACAGGGTTGTGGAAACGGAGGCTTCCCAAAGACATGATGGCGGCGAGGCCGCACTACTAGGTCCCCAGGCGCGACAATTTTTCAGCAACACGGTTACTGGGAAGGTGCATATAACCACGGACACGTGGACAGGACACGTACTGCCTCAAAAACATACCCCTCCTCCTCTTCCAAAAATGAAAACATTCTTAGCAAATGTTTTCGCAGTGGTCCGTCTGGCGGCAGTCCATAAATTTCACCTTAAACGACACAATAAGAAAGCCCCCAACCAACTCCCCGCCATGGCCCACTTAATCCTGGCCACATTCCGAAAACCAACTAAATAAAACTGCGCTAATAGGTCCACACTCCACAACTTAATCCTGGCCACATTCCGAAAACCAACTAAATAAAACCGCACTACTAGGTCCACAGTCGCGAGAATTTTCCACCAACGCGGTTACTGGGAAGGTGCATATAACCACGGACATGTGGACAGGACACGTACTGCCTCAAAAACATACCTCTCCTCCTCCTCCAACAATGAAAACATTCTTGGCAAATGCTTTCGCAGTTGTCCGTCTGGTGGCAGTCCAAGAATTTCACCTTAAACGACACAATAAGAAAGCCACCCCCCCCCCCCTTCCCCGCGCCATGGCCCACTTAATCCTGGCCACATTCCGAAAACCAACTAAATAAACCACACTAATAGGTCCACACTCCACAACTTCATCCTGGCCACATTCCGAAAACCAACTAAATAAAACCGCGGTAGTAGTCCGTTATCCCTAGCTGAAGCTTTCAGCCGACTAGTAGAGCAATGGGGGCTTCCAGCTTGTTGGTACTGCTAAGTCCAAAGATAAGCGTACAGCTGAGGTCGGAATACAGGTGACTATAGAACACAGCATCCCTGCAGGGCAAGGGACAGAGTAGCAGCAGGCACCGATCCATGGTGGAAGCAGGCCAGCTGAGAACCACATACTCTCTGAATGATTTTGGACTGACCGATGATGAGGCCTTTACTTGTGATCATCTTTGGTAATTCCTAAGAAAGATCCATGGTAGTAGCCGGAAACTTGGATTGCTATTTGCTAACACTTTAAAATAGACAACAGAAAACATATGAATGAAGCCTTTCCATATTTCAGCTTGAGATGAGGAGGAGTGCAGACTTTCAGTACCTTGAATATCCTTTTCATTGCAATCAAATGCCCCTCTCTTGTCTCAGAAAATACTAGCTTTTCCACATAGGTGTTGTCTATCTGTCTATACTCTTACTACTGAAATCCCACTAATACTGGGCTCTGCCTATACTGCTGTAACGAAAATGTTACAGGGGTCTGTCGATACTGTTACTACTGAAATGTAACTGATACATGGGCTCTGCCTATACTGCTGCTACTGAATTGTTACTGGGGTCCGTCTATACTATTACTACAGAAGTGTTAATAGGGTCTCCCTAGACTTCTGCAACATAACTGTTAGTGGGGTCAGCTTATACCTTTGCTACAGGAGTATTACAGGGGTCTGTGCATACTATGGGTTGCACCAAGTGTTCCCATCGCGGTGTTCAAAGTACATGGCCCAAAAAAAACTAACCCAGACTGACTAGGGCATGCAGTGTTGGCCAAAGCCCACCTGTATTTAATGTGACGTTAGCTCTGCTGTCCAGGGCACTGCAATGTGATTTATTTATGTACCGCTTCCTGGGACCCACCCATGCTGTGGGTGCACACGCAATTCACATAGAGGAGTTGTACCGGCCTGTGTCTACTTATAAAAAACCCCAGTCTGACTGGGGCATGCAGTGTGGGCCGAAGCCCACCTGTATTTAATCTGACGTTAGCTCAGCTGTGCAGGGCACTGCCATGGGATGTATTTATGTACCGCCGGTGGGTTCCAGGAAGCCACCCATGCTGTGGGTCCACACAGACTTCACATAAGGGAGTTGTACCTGTCTACTTATAAAAAAAAACAGTCTGACTGGGGCATGCAGTGTGGGCCGAAGCACACCTGTATTTTATCTGACATTAGCTCAGCTGTGCAGGGCACTGCAATGGGATTTATTTATGTACCGCCGGTGGCTTCCTGGGACCCACCCATGCTGTGGGTCCACACGGACTTCCCATTTGGGAGTTGTACCTGCCTGTGTGTTTTTGTAAAAAACCCCAATCTGACTGGGGCACGCAGTGTTGGCCAAAGGCCACCTGTATTTAATCTGACGTTAGCTCAGCTGTGCAGGGCACTGCAATGGGATTTATTTATGTACCGCCGGTGGCTTCTTGGGACCCACCCATGCTGTGGGTGCACACGCAATTCACATAAGGGAGTTGTACCTGCCTGTGTCTACTTATAAAAAAAACCCAGTCTGACTGGGGCATGCAGTGTGGGCCGAAGCCCACCTGTATTTTATCTGACGTTAGCTCTGCTGTCCGGAGCACTGCAATGGGATTTATTTATGTACGGCCGGTGAGTTCCTGGGACCCACCCATGCTGTGGGTCCACACGGACTTCCCATTTGGGAGTTGTACCTGCCTGTGTGTATTTGTAAAAAACCCCAATCTGACTGGGGCATGCAGTGTGGGCGAAAGCCCACCTGTATTTTATCTGACGTTAGCTCTGCTGTCCGGAGCACTGCAATGGGATTTATTTATGTACGGCCGGTGAGTTCCAGGGAGCCACCCGTGCTGTGGGTGCACGCGGAATTCCCATTGCAGAGTTGTACCTGCCTGTGACTATTTATAAAAAAAAACAGTCTGACTGGGGCATGCAGTGTGGGCCAAAGGCCAGCTGTATTTAATCTGACGTTAGCTCTACTATCCGGGGCACTGCATTGGGACAAACTACAGGAGCAACACAACGCTAATGAGACGTGCACAGCTACGCTAGCATTGGAGTCCGCTGTTGGCACGCGATTGCTGAGGGTTTCTGCAGAGGCCTATGTCCTGGGTGCAGTGAAAGTCAGCTTCCTGCCTATGATTGCTGAAGCTGTGGGCCGAGGCCTATGTCGTGGGCGCAGTGCAAGTCTGCCATGTTTGACGGCTCAGATTTAATAATTGTTCATGTCTTGGGTTGCCTAGGACCCACCTATGCTGTAGGTGCCCACTTAGTTCCCATTACGCAGTGTTTGACCTGTCTGGCACAAAGACACTGACTGACTTGGGTAGGGGGCAGAGTGCAGATGGCTTTCCCCTTGCGGTGTCGATTGAGCTATGCGACACCTTGACAGAATGAATACTGTGTGGGCACGTGGATTCCCCATTGCTATGCCCACGTTTGCAGCTCCTGATGGAGGTGGCACAGGATTGGATTTCTCATTGCTTCTGTACAGCATTGTGGGCTATCGCCCCGCCCCTTTTAAAGTGGGTCGCTGCATGGCCCTGCCAACCCTCTGCAGTGTGTGCCTCCGGTTCCTCCTCATGGCAGACGCACTTATAAATAGACACGAGGGTGGTGTGGCTATGCAGCCGGCAATCACAGTCTTGAGATTCAGTTACATGGTCTGCCTCACCTTCCCCTTTCCAAATTCAGCAGAAGGAATGAAGCTGTATTTAGAACTATTGAGATTGTGATGTGAGGGTACTAGCAGGGCAATATCATACTTAGTGAATCTGGTACCTGATGGATTTTTAATTTGTACTTAATGCAGAATTTTCATGCCTACATGAGAGACCATGACAGTAAGCCACCCACAACTCCTCTGGTACCTGCATAAAAATTAGTTTCAGATAGGGGAAGAATTTACAGTTAGTAACCATACTGCACAAATGGTGGTTAACTGCTGGTTCATACCGCTAAAACGCACGTGGGGTATATTTGTTTCTGCTTGTATCACTGAAAATATGTCTAACATAATAGGTTGGCTGGGCAGGTCTCTAACATCATACGTCTACCCACATTGGAAATATGATTGTGTTTGCGAAACACTCATCAGGTTTCTCAAATACATAATTATCTCATTTTAGCATCATACTTCAATAGTATTCAAATACATAGAAACAATTGCAACATCTTCCAACTGACCAAACTCAGGAATTCAGACAGAACTCAGGGAGGGATAAACAACTTCAAAAGCGATTTATCAAACACCCAATACACCCTCCAAGAACTCGGTAAATCCAACTCATAAGCTAGAGGATTAATGACTCGCATTATGGCAAAGGGACTGATAAAACGCGGCGCAAGCTTTACCGAGCGGAGCTTCAAGGCCGTAGTGGCCTTCCTCAAGCTTGAAGAAGGACACTATGGCCGAAACGTCGCTGTCTATGTGATGGGGCAATAAAAGTCTTTGTGCTACTCACATCTATGCATGCTGCCAGCTATTTCTTTTATTGGAGTTCCCAGCCAGCCACTATAACTCACAGAGGTAGAGTGCGCACGACCGCGCGCGCCACACGCCGAGCCCGCACACCGGAGCACGGCGCCGTTGATCACTGACCTGAACATGGGCGCAACACCATCCTAGAACGCCGCCGTGAACCACGCCACTGCCACCCGTAGTCCCTGACCAGCATCATGGTAACAACAACGGTACCTAACAAACAGGGGTCTGGTCCAAAAGGACAGACATAAGAACAAAAATGCGAATAGCACCAGGGACTAGACGCCAGAAATGACAAACCATGAAACAGAACTGACAGAAGCAGAACAGGATTAACAGACAATGAACCAACGAGACTGCAAATAGCACCAGGAGCTAGACACCAGAACTGGCAGACCATTGAACAGAACTGACAGACCACAGAACAACATGACTGCTACTAGCACCAGGAGGCTAGACATCAGAACTGACAGTCCACGGAACAACGACACTGCGGATAGCACCAGGAGGCTAGACATCAGAACAGACCAAAGAAAAACTCATTGTTCACACTGATAGATCACAGGGCTGAAACAGACATAAATCAGACTGAAAAAAGACATATAGGACTTATCCATACAGACCTAGCACAGCACAGGAGCACACACATGAGCATGCACACGGCACACGCAAAACAAATGCGAATGATAAATAAGAACAGGGAAAAGAACTAATGTACAACCCACACACAGGAGAGCGGAACAGATGCTACACATAAGTCCCACCTAAAATGCGCATACTCTGCTATGTTCAGTTCACACCACAACTCAGGGACTTAGAAACTCAGGAACTCAGACAGACTCTCTAACATACATATAAACTCAGAACTCAGAAAGAACAATGAAATAGTGAACTGGACACATGGAAAGACATACCACACACACACACACACACACATACAGGGGAGGGGACCAAATGAAACAAATGACCTCCACCTGAAACGTGTGTACTGTTACGAAACTAATACTCACAAGAGTACAATTATATTCTGTTGACACACATACCTTCCACCTAAATCACATTCGCTCTGTTATGTCTTCTAACCAACTAAACTCAGGAATTCAGACAGAACTCGGATGACAGGAAGTCAAAAAGACTCTGTTACATCTTCCAAACGACCAAATTGAGGAATCCAGACAAAACTCACTGACAAGCGAACTCAGATGGAACCCAGACAGAACCGCATGAGTGAAAGACGGACTACATACTCGAGGACAGGCATACACCAAAGTCTGTCAAGTGCACAAAACACTCACCTGTGTACCTACACACTTAGCCCGATGGAATAACTATTGCATGTACGAGGTAGTCATTCATATTTTGGCCAAGATACTTAAGCCCGCGAGCCCACTTCACGGGTTCTCGTTGTCTCACGAGTCCCTACTCTAATAAGGCAACTAACCCCAGGAAAACCTGCCTGCATGTGGGGCGATCGTCCCAATAGGGATGACCCTGCACTGGAACCTAGGGACCTCCCTCCTCCTAGATGATAAAAAATCTACAGCAAGACTGTGTTCACACCACATGTACGGAAACCTGCACAGACACGCAAGAACATGACACTGTTCATACTGAACATACTGAAAGACCAGAAGCTACATCAGAGGAGCTGGTATATATTAGCAGCAGACCTGGGTGATTGGCTGTCTGAAGCAATACACACCCAGCCAGCTCAATAAACCACACCTGCGGAGCTGAGCTACTGGGTAAACATGTAGAACAACAGATCCCAGCAGAACGCTCTAACACCAATTTTTTTAATACACTTTATTCTTGTATTGAATACACACATTCACATTTTGTTTTTCTCTTTGCTAGACTGGTCTATATCGGGGGCAAAACCAAAGTATACTGTTCTTCCCTCCCTTTCCTTACATCATCTAGCTCCACCCCGTATAGTCCAGTTAATTTTTTAAGCATATCTTTCACACTTCAGATCAAATATACTGCCGACTTTTAAATGACGGTACATAAACATCCTTCAAATTCAATTGCCTTCTACCCTTCATCATACACTTGCTGAGACACGTAATTCACTATATTTTCTCATGCTTATCTCTCCATTTGATTTATTGTACATAATTCTAAACATCAGTAACACGGCTCTCTGAGGCTGACAGCCCCTTCTTTCCAAATTCAGCTTATCTTTGACGTTGCATTGTATAAAATTACATCTCTTTCACTTGGGAATGACAGGCTTGTTATTACATTAGTGTTTAATAGAGATGAGCGAGCATAATCGTCCGAGCTTGATACTCGTTCGAGTATTAGGGTACTCGAGACGCTCGTTATTCGAGACGAGCACCACGCGATACTCGAGTCAATAACATTTACTTCCCTGAAATGTTAGCGCCATTTTCTGGCCAATAGACATGCAGAGAAGGCATTACAACTTCCTCCAGTAAGGTTCCAGCCCTATCCCACCCCCCCTGCAGTGAGTGGCTGCCGAGATCAGGTGACCGCCAAGTATTTAAATCTTTCCCGCCCGCTGCTAGCCTCAGACACACGCTGGCAGAGATTAGGGAGGGTGCTGCTGCTATAGTTAGAGTGTTGGCGTCTTCAAGAGCCCCAACGGTCCTTCTTAGGGCTGCATCTCACCGTGTGCATTAGTGTTGTGGCTGCTGGGAGCAGTTTTGCACAATTTTTTTTTTTATATATCGGACGTGCAGGCTATAGCGTTCTCAGGCTGCAGTATGTACTACGTAGTATAGGGGCAGTATTGTTCAGGCAGGGACAGTGGGTAGTGTAGAAGAACCCCAACGGTGCTTCTTAGGGCCACATCTTACCGTGTGAATTACAGTTGTTGCTGCTAGGAGCAACTTTGCACCAAATTTTTTCTTTCATCTTGGGCTCTGCAGACTATTGTGTTCTCAGTCTGCAGCCAATTCTACAGAGTATAGGGGCAGTATTGGTGAGGCAGGGACAGTGCTACTGTAGAATCCTGTCAACAAGTAGCCCAAAAAAATACCTGTTTAGGGCTATCTGTGACCGTCTGCATTTAACTCCGTGGCTGCTGGTAGTTGTAGTACCTCATTATTGCACAGCTAGGCGTGCTTGCAGTCTTCTGAATTATTTTTTTCCTGGATACAGTTTGCGTTACATAAGCGCTGTCTCACTCCAACTGCAGGCCAATAAGAATTCAAAGATTTTTTACACCGCTGTGTGTCTGCTGTAAATTGCACGCACGGTGACAGACCCCCATACAGTGAAACTCACATTGGTGCAATGTAGCCTGCATTGCATTGCACTGCACAAAAATTACAAAAAAAAACAGAAAATCCTTACGGCTAGCTGTGACTCTCTGCATTTCACTGCGTGGCTGGTGTGAGCTCAGGAGTATCAGTATTGCATATTGCACAGCTAGGCGTGCTTGCAGTCTTCTCAATTATTTCTTTCCTGGCTACAGTTTGCGTTACATAAGCGCTGTCTCACTCCAACTTCACGCCAATAAGAATTCAAACATTTTTTACACCACTCTGTGTCTGCTCTATTCGTAATCCACCATGCTGAGGGGTAGGGCTAGAGGACGTGGATGCGGGCGAGGACGCGGAGTTCCAAGTGAGGGTGTGGGTATAGGCCGATTTCCTGGTCCTGGTGAATAACAGCAGGCTGCTGCGGAAGTAGGAGAGAGGAAAGTTTCTGGGGTCCCCAGCTTCATATCACAATTTTTGGGTGCACGTCGTAGACCTTTATTACAAAATGAGCAGTGTGAGCAGGTCCTGTCGTGGATGGCAGAAAGTGCATCCAGCAATGTCTCCAGCAACCTGTCTTCTAAGCCGTCCACTGCTGCAACTCTGAATCCTCTCGCTGCTGCTCCTCCTTCCTCCCAGCCTCCTCACGCCATGAAAATGACACATTTGGATGAGCAGGCAGACTCCCAGGAACTGTTTTTGGGCCCCAGCGCTGATTGGGAAAAAATGGTTCCTCTCCCACCTGAGGAGTTTGTCATGACCGATGTCCAACCTTTGGAAAGTTCACGGGGTCCGAGTGATGAGGCTGGGGACTTCCGGCACCTGTCTCAAGAGCTTTCGGTGGGTGAGGAGGTCGATGATTTTGATGAGACACAGTTGTCTATCAGTGAGGCAGTAGTAAGGGCAGTAAGTCCGAGGGAGGAGTGCACAGAGGATTCGGAGGAAGAGTCGCTGGACGATGAGGTGACTGACCCCACCTGGTTCGATAAGCCAACTGAGGACAGGTCTTCAGAGGGGGAGGCAAGTGCAGTCGCAGGACAGGTTGGAAGAAGCAGTGGGGTGGCCAGGGGTAGAGGCAGGGCCAGAGGGAAAAATCCCCCAACGGATTCCCAAAGCACCCCCTTGCGCCAAGCCACCGTGCAGAGGCCAAGGAGCTCAAAGGTGTGGCAGTTTTTCACTGAGAGCGCGGGCGACCTACAAACAGTGGTGTGCAACCTGTGTTGCGCCAAGATCAGCCAGGGAGCCACCACTACCAGCCCCACCACCAACAGCATGCGCAGGCATATGATGTCCAAGCACCCCACAAGGTGGGACGAAGGCCGTTCACCGCCTCCGGGTTGCACCACTGCCTCTCCCCCTGTGCCCCAACCTGCCACTCAGATCTAACCCCCCTCTCAGGACACAGGCACGAGCGCCTCCCAGCCTGCACCCACACCCTCACCTCCGCTGTCCTCGGTCCCATCCAGCAATGTCTCACAGCGAAGCGTCCAGCTGTCGCTAGCAGAAGCGTTGGAGCGAAAGCGCAAATACCCCGCCACGCACCCGCACGCTCAAGCTTTAAACGTGCACATTGCCAAATTGATCAGCCTAGAGATGCTGCCGTACAGGCTTGTGGAAACGGAGGTTTTCAAAAACATGATGGCGGCGGCGGCCCCGCGCTACTCTGTCCCCAGTCGCCCCTATTTTTCCTGGTGTGCCGTCCCAGCCCTGCACGACCACGTCTCCCGCAACATTGTACGCGCCCTCACCAACGCAGTTACTGGCAAGGTCCACTTAACAACGGACACGTGGACAAGCACAGGCGGGCAGGGCCACTATATCTCCCTGACGGCACATTGGGTGAATTAAGTGAAGGCTGGGACCGAGTCAAAGCCTGGGACCGCTCACGTCCTACCCACCCCCAGAATTGCGGGCCCCAGCTCAGTGCGGGTATCTGCGGCGGTGTATGCCACCTCCACAAAACCTTCCTCCTCCTCCAACGCAACCTCTACCTCACAATCAAGATGTGTCAGCAGCAGCACGTCGCCAGCAGTCGGTGTCGCGCAGCACGGCAGCACAGCGGTGGGCAAGCGTCATCAGGCCGTGCTGAAACTAATCAGCTTAGGAGAGAAGAGGCACACCGCCCACGAACTGCTGCAGGGTCTGATTGGCAGCTCTCAGCAGTCCCTGCGCTGAGCCAATCAGAGGCAGCCCTCACTCACCCATTCATGAATTCATGAATGGGTGTGAGTGAGGGATGCCTCTGATTGGTCAGGCTGTGACCAATCAGAGGCATCTCATTCAGCAGGAGGGGATTTTAAATCCCCGGCTGCTGAATACTACTCACAGCTGTTCAGAGCAGTTCAGGAGAACTGCAGCCTGCCGCGCTGAACTCCGTCTGCCGGGACCAGGTAAGTATATATATATTTTTTATTTTTACACATTTCTGGATGAATTGCAGGGAAGGGCTTATATATTTAACCCCTTCCCGACAATTCATCCCGCGATCGCCGGCAGCCCATTGCTTTCGATGGAGTCGGCTGTATTGCCGGCTCCATTGAATTCAATGGGCTAACATCGTTCTGCCGGGACCAGGTAAGTATATATATATTTTTTATTTTTACACATTTCTGGATGAATTGTAGGGAAGGGCTTATATATTTAACCCCTTCCCGACAATTCATCCCGCGTACGCCGGCAACCCATTGCTTTCAATAGAGCTGGCTGTATTGCCGGCTCCATTGAATTCAATGGGCTAACATCGTTCTTCTCTGCCACAGCTGTAACAGCTGTGGCAGAGGAGAACGATCTTTACGCTGACAGTGAGGGGGGGGGGGGGTCTCACTCTTGCCGCTATTGTGGCTTAATAGTGGGACCTGGGAACTTGAGATGCAGCCCAAAATGTAGCTCCTCGCCTGCCCTATTCGTTTCTGTGTCGTTTCCATCACTTTCTTGTGTTTTGCAGATTTTCACCAATGAAAACCTTAGCGAGCATCGGCGATATACAAAAATGCTCGAGTCACCCATTGACTTCAATGGGGTTCGTTACTCGAAACGAACTCTCGAGCATCACTGAAAGTTCGACTCGAGTAACGAGCACCCGAGCATTTTGGTGCTCGCTCATCTCTAGTTACTGGGGTCTGTTTTTACTGCTGCAAATGAAATGTTACTGGGGTCTGCCTATGCTGTTACTACTCAAATGTTACTGGGTTCTGGCTATACTGCTGTAAATAAAATGTTACAGAGGTCTGTCTATACTGTTAGTACCGAAATATTACTGGGTTCTGTCTATACTGCTGTAAATGAAATGTTACAGGGGTCTGTCTATACTGTTACAAGTATAGACATTAAAGAGAAGGTAAGGGAGTTGTTATTTGTATAGCGCCAACTTATTCCGCAGTGCTTTTTAGGTAATTTGTTTATTATCCCCCAGCAAGCTGAGTACTCATTTTACCGACCACGGAAGGATGGAAGGCTGAGTCACCCTTGAGCCAGTTACTGGAATCATGCGGGGATTGAACCTGCAACCTTCAGGTCGGGAGTGAGAGCTTAGGACTGCATTCTGCTGTTTTAACAATCTGCGGCACACAAGGCCTAATATCTCATATATTGTTACAGTGTGGGGCTATTAACTTATATTGTATCGTAATAGCTTCTATTCTAAAATGAAAGCAGGTGAAGTACTTAGCAGTGCCATTCACTGTATTTAGCAGTAGCTTTCAGCACTCACGGCCGGGAATGACAGGGAAGATTTAACACTTAAATCCTCAGACTGAGCGAGTCACCTACTATTAGCCCATAAGTTTAGCTTTAACCTAGAAATGTGTGAGCAAAATCAAAAGTTAATTAAACACCTACAAATGTAGCCAGTGTTCGGCATGCTCAACCTGTTTGTTTCATGCACTGAACAATCACTTGGTGCACTACACTATTTTGTAGCCCATTGCTTTCTAATGACTGTCAGAATGTGCAAATAACATAGACGTGGTACAATAACTACATACTACGCTGTGTGCTGTATCTGTCCTCAATGCCTGCAAGACTTTAGTTTTAAAACTAATATTCTAGGAGCCATATGGCATAGGAATGTACAGATCCAACTTTTCCTGTTCTGCTCCTTGTCTGGCTGGAGATCAGGGGTGTAGTACAGTTAAATGTGTATTTCATAGGAATAGACTGAAGAGCAAATATAGCAGTGAAGTAGCTGAAAACCTGCCCTGTTCTCTCTACATTAGCACAATTCTGTACAGTCCAAGACCGAGCAAGTGATGAATATCATGATAAATCTTGCTTGTATTTTTGGTAACTTGTAGTGAAATTCAGAGAAATGTATTTTGTGAACACGTTTCTTGGATTAATGTCTTAACTATATTCTCACACTAGCTTATATACCCGGCTTCCACATTAGTTAATTTGGTACAGGTGTTTACGTGGAAAAGTTTATGAAGTTATGGTTACTTTAGAGGAACCAAGGAATAAAATATGCACATAGAGGAGCGTTAGATTCTCTTCAACCTGCATGTACCAATGTCCTTCTGCAGAATGTGCAATCCCTCAAATTCTCCTCATTTAGGACCTGAAGAATGCTCGCACCAAATTTCACACTTATATGACAATGGGAAGTTACTAGAGATGAGCGAACACCAAAATGTTCGGGTGCTCGTTATTCGGAACGAACTTCCCGCGATGCTCGAGGGTTCGTTTCGAACAACGAACCCCATTGAAGTCAATGGGCGACCCGAGCATTTTTGTATTTCGCCGATGCTCGCTAAGGTTTTCATGTGTGAAAATCTGGGCAATTCAACAAAGTGATGGGAACGACACAGCAACGGATAGGGCAGGCGAGGGGCTACATGTTGGGCTGCATCTCAAGTTCACAGGTCCCACTATTAAGCCACAATACCGGCAAGAGTGCCCCCCCCCCCCTCCCAACAACTTTTACTTCTGAAAAGCCCTCATTAGCATGGCATACCTTTGCTAAGCACCACACTAGCTACAACAAAGCACAATCACTGCCTGCATGACACTCCACTGCCACTTCTCCTGGGTTACATGCTGCCCAACCGCCCCCCCTCCCCCCCACAGCGCACACCAAAGTGTCCCTGCGCAGCCTTCAGCTGCCCTCATGCCACGCCACACTCATGTCTATTTAGAAGTGCGTCTGCCATGAGGAGGAACCGCAGGCACACACTGCAGAGGGTTGGCACGGCTAGGCAGCGACCCTCTTTAATAGGGGCGGGGCGATAGCCCACAATGCTGTACAGAACCAATGAGAAATAGAATCCTGTGCCACCGCCATCAGGAGCTGCACACGTGGGCATAGCAATGGGGAACCTATGTGCCACACACTATTCATTCTGTCAAGGTGTCTGCATGCCCCAGTCAGACTGGTAATATGCACCTTAACAGTAACCGCGTTGGTGGTAATGTGGTGGTGACTGCGGACCTAGTAGCACGGTTGTCTTTGTTGGTTTTCGGAATGTGGCCAGGATTAAGTGGGCCGTGGCGGGGGGATGGTGGGGGGGCTCTCTTGTAGTGTCGGTAAAGGTGAAATTCTTGGACTGCCACCAGACGAACCAATGCAAAGGCATTTGCCAACAATGTTTTCCCTGTTGGAGGAGGAGGGGGATGTTTTTGAGGCACTACGTGTCCTCTCCACATGTCCGTGGTTATATGCACCTTAACAGTAACCGCGTTGGTGGTAATGTGGTGGTGACTGCGGACCTAGTAGCACGGTTGTATTTTGTTGGTTTTCGGAATGTGGCCAGGATTAAGTGGGCCGTGGCGGGGGGATGGTGTGGGGGCTCTCTTGTTGTGTCGGTAAAGGTGAAATTCTTGGACTGCCACCAGACGAACCAATGCAAAGGCATTTGCCAACAATGTTTTCCCTGTTGGAGGAGGAGGGGGATGTTTTTGAGGCACTACGTGTCCTCTCCACGTGTCCGTTCCATGTCAGCAATAGTAGCACTCAAGACAGGCCCCAGTAACAATTCCGAAGCAGCAGTATAGCGGGAGCGCAGTCTTCGTTCCATGTAAGCAATAGTAGCACTCAGGACAGGCCCCATTAACAATTCTGAAGCAGCAGTATAGCGGGAGCGCAGTCTTCGTTCCATGTCAGCAATAGTAGCACTCAGGACAGGCCCCATTAACAATTCTGAAGCAGCAGTATAGCGGGAGCGCAGTCTTCGTTCCATGTAAGCAATAGTAGCACTCAGGACAGGCCCCAGTAACAATTCTGAAGCAGCAGTATAGCGGGAGCGCAGTCTTCGTTCCATGTCAGCAATAGTAGCACTCAAGACAGGCCCCAGTAACAATTCTGAAGCAGCAGTATAGTGGGAGCGCAGTCTTAGTTCCATTTCAGTAGCCTTAGTATAGCCAAGGCACAAGTTACATTTATGTAGCTAAAGTGTAGGCCAACCCCACACACCTTTCTGTACCATGAGTGCAGGCGAAGAACATAGAAATTACTATGATTACACTGTAGGTGAGGGCCCCAAAAAATTGGTGTACCAACAGTACTAATGTACCTCAGTAAAAATTGGCCATGCCCAACCAAGATGGCAGGTGAATCGCTTTGGTTAATGTGGCTTAAGTGGTAACTAGGCCTGGAGGCAGCCCAGTGTAACGAAAAATTGGTTCAAGTTAAAGTTCCAACGCTTTTAAGCGCATTGAAACTTATAAAAATTGTTCAGAAAAATTATTTGAGTGAGCCTTGTGGCCCTAAGAAAAATTGCCCGTTCAGCGTGATTACGTGAGGTTTCAGGAGGAGTAGCAGGAGGAGGAGGAGGAGGAATATTAGACACAGATTGATGAAGCAGAAATGTCCCCGTTTTGGATGGTGAGAGAGAACGTAGCTTCCATCCGCGGGTGCAGCCTACGTATTGCTTACGTATCGCTGCTGTCCGCTGGTGGAGAACAGAAGTCTGGGGAAATCCAGCCTTTGTTCATCTTGATGAGTGTTAGCCTGTCGGCACTGTCGGTTGACAAGCGGCTACGCTTATCTGTGATGATTCCCCCAGCCGCACTAAACACCCTTTCCGACAAGACGCTAGCCGCAGGACAAGCAAGCACCTCAAGGGCATACAGCGCTAGTTCAGGCCACGTGTCCAGCTTCGACACCCAGTAGTTGTAGGGGGCAGAGGCGTCACCAAGGATGGTCGTGCGATCCGCTACGTACTCCCTCACCATCCTTTTACAGTGCTCCCGCCGACTCAGCCGTGACTGGGGAGCGGTGACACAGTCTTGGTGGGGAGCCATAAAGCTGGCCAGGCCCTTAAAGACTGTTGCACTGCCTGGGATGTACATGCTGCTCGATCTACGCACATCCCCTGCTACCTTGCCCTCGGTACTGCGCCTTCTGCCACTAGCGCTGTCGGCTGGGAATTTTACCATCAGCTTGTCCGCAAGGGTCCTGTGGTATAGCAACACTCTCGAACCCCTTTCCTCTTCGGGAATCAGAGTGGGCAGGTTCTCCTTATAGCGTGGGTCGAGCAGTGTGTACACCCAGTAATCCGTCGTGGCCAGAATGCGTGCAACGCGAGGGTCACGAGAAAGGCATCCTAACATGAAGTCAGCCATGTGTGCCAGGGTACCAGTACGCAACACATGGCTGTCCTCACTAGGAAGATCACTTTCAGGATCCTCCTCCTCCTCCTCCTCAGGCCATACACGCTGAAAGGATGACAGGCAATCAGCCGGTGTACCGTCAGCAGCGGCCCAAGCTGTCTCTTCCCCCTCCTCCTCATCCTCCTCATGCTCCTCCTCCTCCTCCTGTATGCGCTGAGAAATAGACAGGAGGGTGCCCTGACTATCCAGCGGCATACTGTCTTCCCCCGCCCCCGTTTCCGAGCGCAAAGCAGCTGCCTTTATGGTTTGCAGGGAATTTCTCAAGATGCATAGCAGAGGAATGGTGACGCTAATGATTGTAGCATCGCCGCTCACCACCTGGGTAGACTCCTCAAAATTACCAAGGACATGGCAGATGTCTGCCAACCAGGCCCACTCTTCTGAAAGGAATTGAGGAGGCTGACTCCCACTGCGCCGCCCATGTTGGAGTTGGTATTCGACTATAGCTCTCCGTTGTTCATAGAGCCTGGCCAACATGTGGAGCGTAGAGTTCCACCGTGTGGGCACGTCGCACAGCAGTCGGTGCACTGGCAGCTTAAAGTGATGTTGCAGGGTGCGCAGGGTGGCAGCGTCCGTGTGGGACTTGCGGAAATGTGCGCAGAGCCGGCGCGCCTTTACGAGCAGGTCTGACAAGCGTGGGTAGCTTTTCAGAAAGCGCTGAACCACCAAATTAAAGACGTGGGCCAGGCATGGCACGTGCGTGAGGCTGCCGAGCTGCAGAGCCGCCACCAGGTTACGGCCGTTGTCACACACGACCATGCCCGGTTGGAGGCTCAGCGGCGCAAGCCAGCGGTCGGTCTGCTGTGTCAGACCCTGCAGCAGTTCGTGGGCCGTGTGCCTCTTATCGCCTAAGCTGAGTAGTTTCAGCACGGCCTGCTGACGCTTGCCCACCGCTGTGCTGCCACACCGCGCGACACCGACTGCTGGCGACATGCTGCTGCTAACACATCTTGATTGCGAGACAGTGGAGGAGGAGGAGGAGGAGGAGGGTGCTTTAGTGGAGGAAGCATACACCTCCGCAGATACCAGCACCGAGCTGGGGCCCGCAATTCTGTGGGTGGGTAGGACGTGAGCGGTCCCAGGCTCTGACTCTGTCCCAGCCTCCACTAAATTCACCCAATGTGCCGTCAGGGAGATGTAGTGGCCCTGCCCGCCTGTGCTTGTCCACGTGTCCGTAGTTAAGTGGACCGTGGCAGTAACCGCGTTGGTGAGGGCGCGTACAATGTTCCGGGAGACGTGGTCGTGCAGGGCTGGGACGGCACATCGGGAAAAGTAGTGGCGACTGGGAACTGAGTAGCGCGGGGCCGCCGCCTCCATGATACTTTTGAAGGACTCCGTTTCCACAACCCTATACGGCAGCATCTCAAGGCTGATGAATTTTGCGATGCGGACGGTTACCATTTGAGCGTGCGGGTGCGTGGGGGCGTACTTGCGCTTGCGCTCGAACACTTGCGCAAGCGACGGCTGGACGGTGCGCTGAACTACACTGCTGGATGGGGCCGAGGACAGCGGAGATGAGGGTGTGGGTGCAGGCCATGAGGCGGTAGTGCCTGTGTCCTGAGAGGGGGGTTGCATCTCAGTGGCAGGTTGGGGCACAGGGGGAGAGGCAGGGGTGCAAACCGGAGGCGCTGAACGGCCTTCGTCCCACCTTGTGGGGTGCTTGGCCATCATATGCCTGCGCATGGTGGTGGTGGTGAGGCTGTTGGTGTTGGCTCCCCGGCTGAGCTTTGCGCAACAAAGGTTGCACACCACTGTTCGTCGGTCGTCAGGCGTCTCTGTGAAAAACTGCCAGACCTTAGAGCACCTCGGCCTCTGCAGGGTGGCATGGCGCGAGGGGGCGCTTTGGGAAACACTTGGTGGATTATTCGGTCTGGCCCTGCCTCTACCCCTGGCCCTGGCCACCGCACTGCCTCTTGCAACCTGCCCTGCTGATGCCCTTGACTCCCCCTCTGAAGACCTGTCCTCCTGAGTAAGCGTTGCACACCAGGTGGGGTCAGTCACCTCATCGTCCTGCTGCTCTTCCTCCGAATCCTCTGTGCGCTGCTCCCTCGGACTTACTGCCCTTACTACTACCTCACTGCAAGACAACTGTGTCTGATCGTCATCGTCCTCCTCACCCACAGAAAGTTCTTGAGACAGTTGGCGGAAGTCCCCAGCCTCATCCCCCGGACCCCGGGAACTTTCGAATGGTTGGGCATCAGTGACTATAAACTCCTCTGGTGGGAGAGGAACCGCTGCTGCCCAATCTGAGCAGGGGCCCGAGAACAGTTCCTGGGAGTGTTCCCGCTCCTGAGCAGGTGTCATTGTAGTGGAGTGAGGAGGCTGGGAGGAAGGAGGAGCAGCAGACAGAGGATTCGGATTTGCAGCAGTGGACGGCGCAGAACTGCGTGTTGACGATAGGTTGCTTGAAGCACTTTCTGCCATCCAGGACAGGACCTGCTCACACTGCTCATTTTCTAATAACCGTCTCCCGCGTGGACCCATTAATTGGGCGATGAATGTGGGGACGCCAGAAACGTGCCTCTCTCCTAATCGCGCAGCAGTCGGCTGCGACACACCGGGATCAGGAGCTCGGCCTGTGCCCACACCCTGACTTGGGCGTCCGCGTCCTCGGCCGCGTCCACGTCCTCTAGGCCTACCCCTACCCCTCAGCATGCTGTATTACCAGTGATTTGATTTCACAGGCAGGAAATAAATTGGCGCAAGACTGCAGGCCAAATATAATTTTTGCCCTTTTTGGAAAACGAAAGGCCCCACTGCCTCTAGTGAATGAATAATCTAAGTTTAATAACTGTGCTGTGTCCCTGCTTATGTGTCACAGAACGTGAGGGTAGCAGAGTTATTATAACTCTGGCAGAGCAGGTATTTTTTTCCCAATTAAGGAAAGCAAATGGCAAAGCCAGCAGTAAAGCGTAGCTGGGTGCGTCTGATTTAGCAATGTTGTTCACGCAGCTCACACGTGTCCACCGCCCTTAGGACGGACAGAGGCTGGACAAATAGATTTGTTTTCAGTTTTTTTCCACCAAAAGGCAGCACTGCGTATATTCAATGAACATGAGAAGTTTAATAACTGTGCTGTGTCCCTGCTTATGTGTCACAGAACGTGAGGGTAGCAGAGTTATTATAACTCTGGCAGAGCAGGTATTTTTTTCCCAATTAAGGAAAGCAAATGGCAAAGCCAGCAGTAAAGCGTAGCTGGGTGCGTCTGATTTAGCAATGTTGTTCACGCAGCTCACACGTGTCCACCGCCCTTAGGACGGACAGAGGCTGGACAAATAGATTTGTTTTCAGTTTTTTTCCACCAAAAGGCAGCACTGCGTATATTCAATGAACATGAGAAGTTTAATAACTGTGCTGTGTCCCTGCTTATGTGTCACAGAACGTGAGGGTAGCAGAGTTATTATAACTCTGGCAGAGCAGGTATTTTTTTCCCAATTAAGGAAAGCAAATGGCAAAGCCAGCAGTAAAGCGTAGCTGGGTGCGTCTGATTTAGCAATGTTGTTCACGCAGCTCACACGTGTCCACCGCCCTTAGGACGGACAGAGGCTGGACAAATAGATTTGTTTTCAGTTTTTTTCCACCAAAAGGCAGCACTGCGTATATTCAATGAACATGAGAAGTTTAATAACTGTGCTGTGTCCCTGCTTATGTGTCACAGAACGTGAGGGTAGCAGAGTTATTATAACTCTGGCAGAGCAGGTATTTTTTTCCCAATTAAGGAAAGCAAATGGCAAAGCCAGCAGTAAAGCGTAGCTGGGTGCGTCTGATTTAGCAATGTTGTTCACGCAGCTCACACGTGTCCACCGCCCTTAGGACGGACAGAGGCTGGACAAATAGATTTGTTTTCAGTTTTTTTCCACCAAAAGGCAGCACTGCGTATATTCAATGAACATGAGAAGTTTAATAACTGTGCTGTGTCCCTGCTTATGTGTCACAGAACGTGAGGGTAGCAGAGTTATTAACTGTGGCAGAGCAGGTATTTTTTTTCCCAATTAAGGAAAGCAAATGGCGAAGCCAGGAGTAAAACGTAGCTGGGTGCGTATGATTTTTACAGGTTGCAGACGCAGCCGACACGTGTCCACCGGCGTTAGGACGGACAGAGGCAGGACAAATAGAATTATTTTCACTTGTTTTACAAGCAAAAGGCAGCACTGCGTATATTCAATGAATAATAACTGTGTTGTGGCCCTGCCTGTACAATTCTTTCCCTGCAGTATCAATGGAGGGTGGAATGCTCTTCAGAGGCGATTTTGAGAAGCCAAAAAAAAATGCAGCACAGCTAACAGCAGCCTGGACAGTACTGCACACGGATAAATATGGCCCTAGAAAGGACCGTTGAGGTTCTTGAAGGCTACACTCACTCCTAACACTCTCCCTGCCTATGCAGCACTTCTGTCCCTAATGCCAGGTGCAACGCTCTGCAGAGCCGATTTTGAGAAAAAAAAAAATGGCACTGCTAACAGCAGCCAACACACAGCTATCAGTGGCCCTAATAAGGACCTTTGGGGGGTCTTGAAGCCTACACTAACTACCAATTCTTTCCCTACAGCAGCTCCGGTACAAACAGCACTGTCCCTCATCTAACTCACCAGGCATCTGAGGCGAGCCGCGGGAGGGGCCGACTTTTATGTTCGGGTGACACCTGATCTTCCCAGCCACTCACAGCAGGGGGGTGGTATAGGGCTTGAACGTCACAGGGGGAAGTTGTAATGCCTTCCCTGTCTTTCAATTGGCCAGAAAAGCGCGCAAACGTCTCAGGGAAGGAAGTGAAAGTAACCAGAACACCGCATGGTGTTCGTTACGAATAACGAACATCCCGAACACCCTAATATTCGCACGAATATCAAGCTCGGAAGAACACGTTCGCTCATCTCTAGAAGTTACATTACATAGGGGTGCATGCACTTTTGCAATCAGCATTGAATAATCGAGTTGTGACCCCATTACTTTCCCTATTTAGGAGCTAAAGAATGCTTGTGCCAAATTTCATGCTTGTACAACATCGGGAAGTTACATTACATATGGGTACACTTACTTTTGCATTTATCACTGAATAATCAAGTTGTGACCCCTTTACTTTTCCTGTTTAGGACCTAAAGAATGGTTGTGCTAAATTTTATGTTTGTACCACACTGGAAAGTTAAAGAATTAGAATAGGTACATAACACAGAGGTGCCAATACTTTTCCATTTAGCATTGAATAATTGAGTTGTGACCCCTGTACTTTTCATATTTAGGAACTAAAGAATGCTTGTGCCAAATTTCATGTTTGTACGACACCGGGAAGTTAGATAAATAAATTTGGAACATTACAGAGGTGTGCCAATACTTTTGTACTTGGTATTGAATTTTCTAGTTTTAACCTCATTACTTTTTCTACTTAGGACCTAAAGAATGATTGTGCCAAATTTCATTTTTGTATGACACTGGGAAAGTACATTATAGAGGGGTTCCAATACTTGTGCACCTAGCATGGAATAATCAAGTTGTGACCCCTTTACTTTTCCTATTTAGGATCTAAAGAATGGTCGTACGAAATTTCTTGTTTGTACAACACTGGCAAGTTAGAGAATTTAATTAGGTACATTACATAGGGGTGCCAATAGTTTTGCCATTAGCATTGAATTTTTAGGTTTTGACCTCTTTACTTTTCCTATTTAGGACCTAAAGAATGATTGTGCCAAGTTTCACGTTTGTACGACGCCAGGAAATTACATTACATGAGGGTGCCAACACATTTGCACTTAACATTGAATAATCAAGTTGTGACCATTTTACTTTTCCTATTTAGGACCTAAAGAATGGTTGTGCCAAATTTCATTTTGTATGACATCAGGAAGTTAGAGAATTTGTGGCGAGTCAGTCAGTCACTCAGTGAGGGCTTTCACCTTTATGTATATAGATGTAAATGTATTGTTGGTAATGATGATTGTACTGCTTTCTTACTCTATCCAGTAATATATTATCACTGTGTTCCTTTTCTAGAGCTGTTCATGATTCCAACAATAAATGCGACCCTGAACTTAATTTTTGCAAATGATAACCTGACCCTAACATGTGAGACACGTCTCCCTCCTGCAAGACAGAACAGACAACTACGATCTGCTTTCTACAGAGAAGGACGGATTGTTCAGGACTTCAGTATAAATGATATCTATGAAGTCTACAATGTTCAGCTGGAGCATTCTGGGAAATATTCATGTGCTGTAGAAACTACAGATGGCCAAGTGAGGAAGAGAAGTGCAGAGCGGTTACTGCAGATAGAAGGTGAGGATGGACGCTGGTTATGTCGTCTACATGTGAGATCTTCTTTCTCCACCTGGAGTTTTAGGCAAAGTGTAAAATCCCTCTGTATGATTTATTTCCCATCTGTCTCTTTCACTTTTAGAGCCCTTCTCACACCCAAATATTACTGTGACCAGTGAATTGTATGAAGGGGATCCGATGACCCTGACATGTGATTCAACTCTTAGTCCACACATTTATCATACAGGATTGCAGTTTGCATTCTACAGAGATGGACGGAAGGTTCAGGGATTCAATCTGTCTAATAAGTATGAAGTTCAGTCTGTTCAGCAGAAGGATTCTGGGAATTATACCTGTGAAGTGAAAATCTCACGTAACACTGCAGTGAGGAGAAGTTATGGGATTCACATTCACATACAAGGTAAGCAAACAGAATGTAAAAAGAAATGGAGTATGCACATTGTCCATTATGGAAGCACCCAGGAGCTTCTCACCTAGAGAAATGTTCATGAATTAATAGAGAAGTATTTTGTAATTACTGCATAACTTCATTAAATATTAGAAGCCACATAATTACTGCTTTATTTCCCCCCTTATTAAAGGGGTTCTGACATGAATAATGTTTTTATGCTTTAGCAGCCATTGTTCCCTGGTGTGCCTAATGGACACAGGGAACCCATGGTTTAATGGCTGCTAAAGCATAAAAAGATAATACTTACCTTGTCTTCTGTTGTTGTTAACATCGGGGGGTCATCTCCCGGCAGGCGATGCTCCTCTTCTTCTGTCTGCACGAGCTGCGCCGCTCCAGGATGCCCTCTGACAGGAGTCAGGACGGGCTGCGCATGCGCAGCACTCCGGAGTTCAGCCGGACGGACGGGCCGCCCACAGCAAGCACTGCTTGTGACGTGCTTGCTGTGGCGGTCCGTCCGTTGACCTCGGAAGTGCCTGACGGACGGACCAGAGCAGGAAGCGGTCTTTTTGACCGCTCCTGCTCTGCTTTAAAGGCACAGAAGAAGATGCCGGCTGGAGGGGACATGCCTGGCGATCGGGCCAGGCCAGGCAAGGTGAGTACAATTTTTTTTTTTTTTTATGTCAGAACCCCTTTAAGTACATGAGCTCCTGATGTATTACCCTTATGATGTTATTGGTGTGTGGGTGAGAACATTTTACTGTTAGTGCTATTCGTCTCGATCGGCCAGACAATAAAATTGACTCGATTTTTGTCAAATTAAGTTGGGTAAGTCTCTCCCAATTTTTGCAAAAAACGTGCGAAAGTCGAATTTCCCTAAATGCCTGCTACTGAGATCAGGATGAAGCCAATCAGAACCCAGAGCATCTTGCTGATGTCACCAAATGTGTCCTCCATCTTGCATATGGGCAGCAATTTCATTAGTTGCCTGTATCAAATTACCCAGCCATATATAACATAGGCACAGTATAACCAGCTGACATTTCACAGCTTGGCACAGGACACAGAAGTTGTATCACATTCATATAACACATGGTCTGTTGTTAAGGACAGATATTCTACAGAGAATATATAGCTGCTGGACTGAAAGCTCGTTTACCAGGATTGTATTTGAGGAAACAGAGAAAGAAGCTGCATCATAGAATCATAGAATGGTAGAGTTGGAAAGGAACCTCCAGGGTCCAACACCCTGCTTTGTGCAGAATTCACTAAATCATCCCAGACAGATATCTGTCCAGCCTTTGTTCGAAGACTTCCATGGAAGGAGAACTCACCACTTCCTGTGGTAACCTGTTCCACTCATTGATCCCCCTCACTGTCTAATGTCTATTTGGGTCTATTTGTGTCTCCTCCCTTTCAGCTTCATCCCATTGCTTCTAGTCTTTCCTTGTGCAAATGAGAATAGGGCTGATCCCTCTGCACTGTGACAGCCCTTCAGATAGACGGCTATTAAGTCTCTTCTCAGCCTTCTTTTTTTGCATTCCCCGAACCTTTAACCATCCTGGTAACTCTTCTCTGAGTTACGCATTTTGAAGTTTATAAAAATAAACACAAACAAGAAAGAAGCGAATACATGCAGTGCGTGTCAGTGGCCTCAGACATTGCACAGTCCGGCCACTACAAATTATTTGCATGCCTGAAGAAGAGAGTAGGTCAATGCAAACTGTTAGCCCACCACAGGATATATGTATTCAGAGGCACTGGTGTACCATGAGGGGTCGCATGGGTCGTAATTGTGACACGGCTCCTGCATTGAGGGAGCCCAGAGGCCCCGCCATATTCAAAATGCACAGTGTGTGCATTACCGATACAGTCGACCGCGTGATCGCTGCGGCTGACAGTGTGTTTGTTGCAGGAGGCAGAGGGAGAAAAGAGGAAGGAGGTGGGAAGCAGCGCCGCAGGTTGGCCCTCACAGAGGGGAGGATTTTTACACATAGAGTCGACAGCCAATTATAGACTGCAGACTCTCACGGCGTGCGGCCCTCTCACTGGTAGGCTGCAGCTGTGAGTGGTCACAGCTGCAGTCTATCAGTCACTGCCAGCCAGTGATTACTCGGAGAAGGGGCTAGTGCGGCTCTACTCACCTCCGCAGCGATAGATGCACAGCTGGTAGCATGAAAGTGCAGGAGGACCTTTGGTTATAGGTCACATGAGCCAGCTCCGGCCATGTGATCAAATGTCCTAGGATCTCATTTACAGGATGCCCAGACATCGCTGCAGAGGTGAGTAGGGAAGGAATTGTAATTATGTATGTATAGCTGGTATAAGTTATACCAGCTGTACATATATATTTATATACAGGAGATACACAGGTTATACCAGCATGGGACAAACCACTATATACATCTCCTGTATATAGTGATATGGACCATGTTGGAATAACCTGTGTATCTCCTGTATATAATTATATTAGTACAGCTGGTATAACCTGGGTATATACTGTATAAAATAATATATGTACAGCTGATATAACCTGGGTATATGCTGTGAATGATTATTTGTATAGCTGGTAGAAGTTATACATATCCTGTATATAATTATATATGTACAGCTGGTATAACCTAGGTAAATACTGTATACAATTATATATGTACAGCTAGTATACCCTGGGTATATACTGTATATTTGAACACTTTATACACACCTGAAAAACTCATCAGAAACCTGCATGCAGTTTAAAAACAATGCATGTATTATTTGAATCCACATGCGGTTGTTAATAGTGCACGCAGTTATGGATGTGATTTTAATTGTGGTTCAAAAAATGCAACAAAATCCATGAACACAGCTTTAGGCCGGCTGCACACAACTGGGTCGGATTCTGCATGCGTGAGCCCGCAGTGGAATCCAACCCTGTGCCCCGCTGGCATCCGCGCGTACCTGTAATTTCTTTTTTTTTCTGTACTGCGGATGGTCCACAAGACGAGCCATCAGACTTGCGCAGTACAGGTTTTTTTTTTAATCACTGACTTTTCCTCAATGTCAGGACACTGGGTCGGACAGCATGCATTGAGCTCAATGGAGGCCATCCGTGCAGAATCTGCACTAAAATAGAGCATGCTGGGATTTTCCCTCCCTGAGCAGAAATTCACAATTGATTTCTGCTCGTGTAGAGGAAAAAACGCTTTTCCATAGCATGCTATGGGCGGTACATGCTGCGGAACCGTAGGAGAATGCCTGCTTCATATTCCGCAATGCAAATCCGTCCGTGTGCAGCCGGCCTTAGACTAATTTGACACGGGTGAGTCTGAAATTGGGCTGTGAAACAATGCCCCATATCACACTCGCCAACATGTGCTGTCCACACGGATGTGAGGGGTTTTTGTGTTGAAACCAGCTCGCATCACATCATCATATTTTCATGCGATGCAGAGAAAGAAAAATCGCTCATGTGTATGATCGCATTCAAAAGAATGGGGTTCATATTCATGTGCGATTTATGTATCTTAGAACGTACGTGTGAAAGCAGCCTAAGACGGTTACCAACAGATTTTTATATACTCCAGGAATTGAGTCCTATTGAGAACTTATGCCAAGTGGATAGATCATGTATGTAAATTATCATGGTTTAGGTATAGGTATGGGTACAGATGGAGGGGCGGGGGAGCTGAACTTTTGCACCCCGGCCCTTAAGTCTTTAGGTTTGCCCTTGATCAGAGGGGTGCAGAAATAAAAGTGCCAGTTCCTGTTGCCCACTGTTACATAGAATCTACTCAAGAGGAGAAGGACGATGAAAAGGGAGAGGAGGTGGAAGAGAATGAAGTGCTCGATCTAACATGGAGAAGCAGGGAGAATCATCATAGCAGCTTGCAGAGGGAGGAGGACGTTGCAATGCAGCACCATGACAAGACAGTAGGGTGTTGCCGAAAACAAAAGGACATAGCCAACACCCTCAGCTACTTCAAGTCACAACAGCCGCATCAGACCTACAGCTAGGTCGGCCCACAGTATTTGTGCAGACTGGGCATTCTTTGAAACTGCAGGTGATGACAGAAGAGCGATCATCAGTAAGATCTACGGTAAATATTTAAAACATGGCAATAATGTGAACAACCTCCTCAACACAATGAGTTTGAACATCCACATTAACTCCCACCAGCTGCCTTGGAGAGCCCATCTGGGCAAGATGGCAAAGAATCTGTCTCATTCTGCTCCCTCTTCCGCTGCTTTCTGTAGCTTCCTCTTCCTCCATTTCTCTCCATGTTCATTCAGTAGCCTCTGAGCACAAAAAGGCAGTTTTGTGTAGGGCAGTGGTATGCCTGCTTTACTTCTCTACTTAGCAATTGATGATTAGGCAGCAGGCTTCAGAGCTAGGGGTGGGAAATGGCGAGCAGAAACTGAGCCGCCACCATCACCTCTCCATCAGCATTCACCAACATTTACCCCATATTCCAGCATGTCCCAAGTCAACAGCCAGCCTCCATTCCCCAGCTATAAAACAGTAAAAAGAAACAACCATCCACGAGAACAAAGCCTAAACAATAGCATTGCACAGCTGCTTGCAATAGAAATGCTGCCATTCTCTGGACACAAAACACTTTCTGCAACGTGATGCACCATGCGAACCCACAGTACCAGATTCCCATTTATTTTCCCAAAAAGCCATCCCTGCTCTGCAGTGCCATGTGAGTAATGTGCCCCTGTTGTTGCAGAACGCTGTCAGTGGCAGGGTGCACATGACCATGGAAACGTGCCTCAGGAAGCATGACCAGAGATGTTGCAAAGTTTTTTGGGGAAATCTGGCGATTACTGTCCCAGTGGCCATGTCAATGTTCCAGGAGGTTTGCCTAGGGCGAGTGCCCCTGAGTGTCTCTCAGTGTTTGGTAAAAACTGTGTCATAGTCGTCAATGTGGCCGACTGGGTCCTCAGGAGGTTGGGCTGGGTGAGTGCCAAGTCCCTCTAAGTACCCCTGAGTGTCTCCCCGTATTTGGTCAAAACTGGGTAATAGCCGTCAATGTGGCCGACTGAGCTCTAGTAGATCGGCCTGGGGCGAGCGCCAAGTTCCTCTGAGTGCCCCTGAGTGTCTCCCAGTGTTTAGTGGAAACCTGGTGATTAGCCATCAGAGCAGCTGATTCCATGGTCAGAGCAGCCCATTTGAGTTCTAGGAGGTCTGCCTAAGCCGAGTTAAAATGCGGGTTAAGAGAACCGGGATGAGGAAAATCCAGGGCGTCCATGCAGGGTTGGTGTTCCAAGAGGTCGGCATGAGGTGGCAGGTTTTCCCCTTAGAGAGTGACTATATGCCAAAATAAAGGTCAGCAAAAAAGCACCTCTGGCAGATGTATACAGGGTGGCTGGCTGGGTGAAACAGAGTGAGTGACAGGCAACTGGGTGCTAGCCTCCCTGAGTAACTGTGTCAGAGTTCCAGGAGATGGGCCTGACTTCTATACTGGGAAAGATCTTTGAACAAATTATTAAACAGCATGTATGCAAGTACTTGGATGAGAATGGAGTAATTAACCAGAGCCAGCATGGGGTTGTAACAAACAAGTCATGCCAGTCAAATCTAATTTCCTTCTAGACTAGAAGCAATGGATAAAATTGAAAGGGAGGAGACACAAATTAGATATAAGAAAAGACTTTCTGACAGTGATCAGTGAGTGGAACAGGTTACCACAGGAGGTGGGGAGTTCTCCTTCAATGGAAGTGTTCAAACAAAGGCTGGAGAAATATCTGTCTGGGATGATTTAGTGAATCCTGCACTGAGCAGGGAGTTGGACCCGATGACCGAGGAGGTCACTTCCAACTTTACCATTCTATGATTCTATATGCACTGAATGCAATAGCAAAGGAGTATACAACTTACCAATGTACCACAAAGTATACCAAAATAAAGAAGAAGCCAAAATGCACTGAACCAGGTACCAGTTCAGTGCATCCCAGCTGCTCTTCACTGCGGTATTTGCTGGAAACCTGGTTGCATTTGAAGAGGGTGTGGATATCTTTCTATTGCTTAAATTGCAGGAACAGGCCTCAAAGGGAGAAATAGTTTTTTATGCATCTCCCCTGTCTTCTATTAACAGCACATGTGTTGGTTTACAGGTCCGATAGTTAGTAACTTGTGACTTACGGCACCCAAGGGCAGACAAGAGGGTTGACTTAGTTCTAACTCCCCAGATCCTGCACTTGTACAAGAAAAGGCCCAAATCGCACGTTGCATGGTCTAGCACACCCTACTGCCACCACTGACCATTTTTGATAGGTAGGTCAGCCACCTTGGTTGGAAATTGTGGATCCCATAAAGCATTTAAGGATAAGTAATAACGTTTTAAGATTTATTCTAAAAAGGATTAGATAAAAATATGCAAAAGAAGAGTTACATAAACGGGCGAGGAGCACTCAAATATACACAAACAGTATAAAAACAGAAATGGATGAAATAAGAGAATATCCCAGTCTATGAAGTTATTTTAAATAGTCCTGGTGTGTAAGGAATGCATGCAGGACAGGGATCAAACTGCATTAGATGCCACTCCTGGGTCTGACAATTTAGGGAGGAGACTTCATTAGTTTTTAAGCTTTCGTAGAACCACTATTCCATCGGTCTTTTTACATCATCGATAGGCATGCTGAGCATATGTGTAGATTATGTGGATAGAAGTCCAATTTAACATTTTGGAGATATTTGCCCAGGAGGCAAATTCAATAGGGGAGATTTGGCTGTATTGTTTCATTTCATGAAACCACCTAATCGTGGATACCAAACATGCTATGTTGCAGATGATTGGATATGCATATGTGGGTTCTGTGGGTCACTCAGTGAAGGGAATAAATACACTGGGTACGCAGTAGCCTTACAGTGAAGAAAATATAACTACTGTTGGGCTGGGACTTTCAGATGACCCACAATCTCCATTATAAATGTGTCCTCTGATAAATACAGTATCAAGGCTAGGTGTCACAATGTCTGAGTGATGTATACTGGACACAGGATAAAGGCCAAATAGTTGGTGAAATGTAGTATTTGACATCCTCTTGTCACTTGGTAACTTTGTTAACATCACAGCTAGAGATGAGTGAGCACGCTCGGTAAGGTGAGTTACTTGAGCGAGCCTTGCTTATCTCGAGTAACTGCCTTCTACTCTGAGCGTGCTCGGGAAGGTGGCAGGGGGTAGCGGGGGGAAGAGAGAGAGAAATCTCTCTCCCTCTCCCCCCAGCTCCCCTCTGCTCTCCCCCGCTCAGATGAGAAGGCAGTTACTCAAGATGAGTGAGGCTCGCTCGAGTAACTCACCTTACCGAGCGTGCTCACTCATCTCTAATCAGAGCAAAAGGTTTGCTTGCTGGTCTCAGGAAAGGAGGCTACATCAAAGACAACTCAGGTGCAGATGTGAACAGAGGGGAAAATGAATTCTGATGATCTCTACTTGGAAGAAAATGCACTTCCATCTGCTGGGCCAACCCAACTTTCCCTAGACCAGAAACATGGTAAATTAACACAAAATGGTGGCAGGTAATCTACCATGTATCATTATTAGAGTTGAGCAAACGTACTCTGCCGACACTCAAGGGGGAGAGTAGCAGAGCTGCAAGCTAGAGGTCTGGCGTGGACCAGTTGTGGGAACCATCACGCATCTGATGGAGGAAGATGCCCTCTAGCTACTCCAGGTGGGGTATTGATGGTGGCCCAGTGAGTTTGTGGACCTTAAATTATGGACTTTGTGTTGTATCCTGTTCACATACGTTTTGCTGTGCTGAACCAATAAATGCTAGCAGATGCCAGTTTTGAAAAATTCAAAGTCTCCTGAGCGGTTTTCTGCACGTGTGCTGTCCACTTCCGGACCGAGAGGTCAGCTATCTAATATTCAAGTAAACCTCTTTGCCAAATCCCCAAAAGAAGTCAAAACAATCATCTGGTTGGGTATAAAATCATCTAGTTGGGTGTCCAAAACTGTGGTAATAATAGAGATGTCCTTATTTTATTTTTGAATAAAAACACTGAATGAACATTTTTATTTTCAGGCGGTACAAACAATATGTGGTATACCCGGCAGAATATCGTCCGTCTGACCTTATCCGCATGTGTATTAATTCTTGCTGCACTATTCATCTTCTATCATATAAAATGGATGAAGTCTATGGAACCAGCAGACGGCTCTACAACATGAGGATCCCCTCAGCTACAAGATCCAACATCATCGTCCATCCATGTTCCTACAGTATAGATACAAATATATACCTGCATCCGCTGCCTGATAACTGTTCTACTAATAAAGGGTGGATTAACAGGCCATGTAAAAATATGCCATAAACAAATCCATCGTACAATCCATAAGCTTTACATGTCTTAGATGTGGATTTTGTTGTGGATTCGAGTGCAGACTTGTTGCTGCACATTCACACCTAAATCCACTTCTAAATCTGTCTACAGATTACGCATCGGATTTGTTTGTGGTGTATTTTTATTTTATGTGTGAGACCCCCCCCCCCCCCCAAGTATGACTGACTCACAATATCCAACTACTGTCCTATGTATCCTTGTATTCTAAGTGAAAAATATTTTTGTACTTGATTTTTTTTTTAAATTGCTGTGATATCTCTATTTTTTGTCCCAAATTTTTAAGTGAGATTAGAAGTAATATCGTGCACATGAGACACCAGACCCAGTCTTCAACTTCTGATGTAAACTTCAGTATTTACATGGAGCCTTTTATACAGAGCTATCTCGTCACAACAATCCTTAGGGGAGGTCGGTCACCTCATTTTAGTACAAATATCTGAAGGGCTGTCACAGTGCAGAGGGATCAGCTCTATTCTCATTTGTACAAGGAAAGACTAGAAGCAATGGGATGAAACTGAAAGGGAGGAGACACAAATTACATATTAGAAAAATCTTTCTGACAGTGAGGGTGATCAATGAGTGGAACAGGTCACCATGGGAGGTGGTGAGTTCTCCTTCAATGGAAGTGTTAAAACAGAGGCTGGACAAATATCTGTCTGGGATGACTTAGTGAATCCTGCACTGAGCAGGGGGTTGGACCAGATGACCCTGTAGGTCCCTTCCAACTCTGCCATTCTATGATTCATATTGCAAGTAGAGCTAGTCCTGGATTCACTGCTATAGATATATTAGTTAATTCAGACACCAGCATTAAAATAGTGGACCACCACTGATTGATCTACAGGCATTCCCAGAAAACATGTAGGAAAGTTCCCATTTGACCACAATTGCACTAAGATAACTTGGAGGAACTTTGGAATAGATGTGCCAATTTGAAGGGGTAATAGTACCCTCTCAGAATTAATTTGTGGAAGATTTCTTGAAAATTCGCACAGGAGAAAGCTTTCAGGGACAATTTAATTGCTGTAAACCATTGTTTAATAGGGAAAGCCTTACCAAAGTCCTTCTATCAAATGAGTAGATGTGCTTCCTTAGAGTATTCCGCCTCTTTATTGAGATAAATATAAATAGATGTTGTAACAAATGGGGTGGGGGTGGTACAGGAAGTACAAGGGGGAGGGATCGAGGCATGGGGAACATAGGCAGTAGGAGATTTCATGTGAAAATCAGTTATTAGAAAGCAAACAGGTTGGGGTGGTAAGAAGGTGCAAGGGAAGAGGTCGTATGTGATAGGCACGGTGGAAAGTGTGGGGAGCCATAGGGAGGGGCGGGGGACTGGGTCAGGGGATTTGGTATGCCTCCCTGAAGAGGTGCGTTTTTAAGGCCTGTCTGAAATTTCGTGCTTCGGGAATTGTCCGTATGCCTTGGGGTAGAGCATTCCAGAGGATAATTGCCGCTCTGGTCAAGTCCTGTAGGCGAGCATGTAAGGTTCGTATCAGAGGGGTGTTTAGTCTAAGAGTGTTAGCGGATTGGAGTGAGTGGGCTGGCTGGTGTATGGACAGGAGGGAGGCAATGTTTGGTGGCCCGGCGCCATGCAGACCTTTATAGGTGAGGTTGAGGAGTTTAAATTTAGTTCTACAGAGGATAGGCTGGCAATGTAGCGACTGGCATAGTGCAGAGGCATCTGAGTAATGGCTGAATAGAAAAGTGAGCCTATCTGCCGCATTTAGTATAGTTTGGAGTGGAGTGAGTCTGGTGTGTGGGAGGCCTGATGAATAGCAAGTTGCAGTAGTCGAGTCGGAAGTGGATGAGGGTGACCACGAGTGTCTTTAGCTTGTCCGTGGTGAGGAACGGCTATATTTTAGCAATATTTCTGAAGTGCATGTAGCTTGCTTGAGCCAGAGATTGGATGAGGGGGGTAAAGGAGAGGTCAAAGTCCAGTGTGACCCCAAGGCAGTGGGTGTGCCATCTGAGGGTTATGATGGTGCCAAACACTGGAATGGAGATGTTGAAGGGAGGTCAGTTGGAAGGCAGAAAGATAAGAAGGTCACTTTTAGAGAGGTTAAGTTTGAGAAAAATGGAGGGCATAGTTTTAGAGATAGCGGACAGACAGTCGGTGATATTTTGGAGGAATGGTTCAGAGATCTCACGGGAAGAGGTGTGTAGTTTAGGTGTTGTCAGTGTGAAGATGGAATTGAAGGCCAAATTTCTGGATGGTTTCTCCAATTGGGGCTGTACAGATAGAGAAGAAAAGGGGACCAAGGACCGAGACCTGGGGTACCACAACTGCGATAGGAAGTGGAGAGGAGGTAGAACCAGCAAAGGAGACACTAAAAGAGCGATCAGAGGTAGGAGGAGAACTAGGAGAGAGCAGTGTTCCTTTAGGCCAATACAGCGGAGCATAGTGTGAAGGAGGTCATGATCGACAGTGTCAAATGCAGCAGAGAGGTCAAGGAGGATTAGTAAGGAGTAGTCACCTCTTGACTTTGTTGTTATCAGGTCATTTGATACTTTTGTGAGGGCAGTTTCGGTCGAGTGTAGAGAGCGAAAACCAGACTGGAGGGGGTTGAGTAGTAAGTTGCCAGCGAGAAAGCGTGTGAGGCAGCAGTAAACCAGGCGTTCTAGTAATTTGGAGATGAAGCAGAGGTTTTTGACGGGTTGGTAGTTGGCGGCATCACTTGGGTCAAGGGTTGTTTTTTTAAGCAGAGGGGATATGATGGAGTGTTTAAATGAGATGGGGAAGGTGCCAGAGGTTAGGGAGAGGTTGCAGATTGTGGTGAGGTGAGTAATGAGAGCTGAGGAAAGGGACCGGAGGGGGGGAGAGAGTCGCTAGCACAGGTGGTGGGGCGGGCAGCGGAAAGTAGCCTGGAGACTTCTTCCTCTGTCATTGGTTCTAACATAGAAAGTGAGTAGGTGCTGGATACAGTGCTGAGGAGACTGGGATCGGGCTAGTCGTGCAGTTTTTGGAGATTTCTTTTTGAATGTTGTCAATTTTTTCTTTGAAATAGGCAGATAGTTCCCCAGCAGTCAGATCCATCACTAGGGCTGTTCTTTGGGGCTGAGAAGGGAGTGAAAAGTCTAGAAGAGTCATTTGGGGTTGTGGGATAGTGAGGAGACAAGGGAGGTAAAATAAACTTGTTTGGCATGGTGAAGGGCTAGGTTATAAGTTTTAAGCATGAATTTGAAGTGGAGGAAGTCTGTGAGCAGCTTTGATTTTCTCCACAGCCGCTCAGCGCACCTAGAGCACCACAGAATGAAGCACGTTTGGGACATAAGCCAAGGTTACCATGGTCTGCAGTTGGAAAGTCTCGGGTCATGGGTGGTGCCACTTTATCCAGGGCACGACTGAGGGTGGTGTGGTAGTGTTCGACTGCCAGGTTAGGGCAGAGGAGGAAAGAAATAGGGGAGAAGAATGACTGAATGTTCTCAGCGAACTGTTGGGTGCAGATGGACTGGAGATCCCCAGAGGTATGATAGATAGAAGGTTCAGGGGAGATGCTAGGGTGCCCAATGGAAAAAGAGAGGAGACTGATCTGAGAGTGGAAGGGGGAGTTAGTAAAGTGAGAGGCAGAGCAGAGACGGAGGAAAATTAAATCGAGAGTGTTGCCATTTCTGTGAGTGGTGGAGTTAGAGATTATTGATAGGCCGAGGGAAAAGTTAAGCATTAAAAGCCGAGAGGCAGATGAGGAGCTGGGGTCATAAGTAGGGATGTTGAAATCGCCAAGGATGAGAGTTAGGATTTAACAGGATAGGAAGTGGGGGAGCCAGGTGGCCAAGTAGTCTAGGAACAGCTGGGTGAGACTTGGGGGCCGCTAAATAAATGCGACACGCAGGGGCAGTGAGCGGAAGAGTCACAGGGTGTGAACTTCGAATGACTCGAAGGTGAGCGAGGGAGCTGAGGGAATGACCTGGAAGGTACAGTTAGGTGAGAGGAAAAATGTCTACTCCTGCGCTGCGTCTGTCGTCTGTTCTGGAGCTGTGGGAGAACTGCAGGCCATCATAAGACAATGCAGCATGGGAGGTAGAATCGGACTGCTGTATCCAGGTTTCGGTGAGGGCGAGCAGGTTAAAGTGCTTGCTGGTGAAGAGGTCATGCATAGTTGGGAGTTTGTTGCATGCTGATTGGGAGTTCCATAGGCGCATTTGAATGGGGCAGTGGGGGGCATTTTGTTAGAGAGCAGTACGAGGTAGACCTGTGTTGGGGGATATGTCCCCTGCGGCTAGGAGTAGCAGAATAGCGAGCGTGAGAACATGGTTAGGGGATTTGTGTAGGTGGATGAGGTGTTTCTTGGCAGTATGGGGGGTTGGAGACATCTGAGGAAGTTGAAAAGTGCATGAGAGCTCTGCATCGGTGAGGAAAGGACGGAGGGGCTGATGTGGATAGGGTTTGTTGGGGCTGGGCGTTGGAAGAAAGTGTTAAGACTTAAAAGGAAAATAGTAGTGGAGGTCAGTGCAAAGAGAAAAGTATTTTCTTGCAGAATATGGACGATTGTGGATTTTACCTGTCTCCTGCTCTGTCAAACTGCGCTGAAAAACTGCATCATTCGACTGTATAATCATTTTATATAAGATTATACGCCCCATCCAGGAGGGTTCTATCCTAGAGAACAATGTCAAATGTTTTTTAATGGTATTCAACAATGGGAGAAGATTTTCCCCTACTAATCCAGCCAAGAGGAAACAAATAATAATACTCAGGTTTGGGATACTCCTCTCTACCCATTGGAAGGGGAACTCAGCTTGTACTGCGCTCTCAACGTCTTTCTTGATAAAGCAGCCTAAGATTTGTGATTTATCAACATTGATTTTATAGTAGGAGATTTTCCCCAAATCTTCCAGAATTTGAAAGGTAGGTCTCAAAGATTAAAGAGGCTCAGGTATGGCAATAATGACATCATCAGCGAAAAGACTTATTTTGTCTTGTCTATGGCTAGCAGAGATACTCTGGATATTTGTGTAGGAGCGAATAGCCTCTGCTAATGGTTTTATTATCAAAGTGAATAACAGAGGGTATTGCCCCCTAATGTATATATACAAATAACTATGTATAAATACATTAGGGGACAATATAAGGATCTCTCCCATGACCTGTTTATACCAAGGACTGTGACAGTAACAAGAGGATATCCTCTACGTCTAGAAGAAAACAGGTTTCATCACCAGCACAGAAGGGGGTTCTTTACTGTAAGAGCAGTGAGGCTGTGAAACTCTCAGCTGAAGACATGGTGATGGCAAAATCCATAGAGGAATTTAAGATGGGACTAGATGTCTGTCTAGAACATCTATGATAATACAGGATATAGACATTAGGTGACCAGTGAGGTTGATGATCAAATGTTGATCGAGGGATTACTTTGGCTGCCATCATGGAGTCAGGAAGGAATTTCCTTCCTCCAAATGAGCTAAATGGCTGCTTGTTTGTTTGTTTTTTTTTGCCTTCCTCTGGACCAACAAGGAGGGGTAGGGGGTTGAAACAGGCTGAACTAGATGGACATTGTCTTCATTCAGCCTAGTATACTATGTTACTATGTTAAAGGACATCCTGCCTGGTTCCGTTGGTTATCTCAAATGCTTTAGATAAAGTCCCATTCACCAGAACTCTATCCAAGGGAGAGAAATATAAAGCCTGGATAGCTTTCATGATATTCCCATCAAAGCCAAATGTTTGGAGGATCCAGAAAGCAAAACCCCTAATGAATTCTATCATTAAGTTTAAAAAAATGTTTTGAAAAGTTAATTAAAGTTAAAGTTTCAGCTCATGGGTTGTATTCACAAGGGGAGCTGAAACTACTCACCTCCATCCTTCACAATGTCCCATGGCACTCTGGTGATTCCAGGACTTGCTGCGAGCTTCTGTGCCTTGCGCATGCGCACCAGATAGAAAACGTCGCCCATAGAAGGCCAGGAGGCCCAGGAAATTTAAAAAACTCTCTGCTCCTGGCTAGCATGAGAGCAGGGAGATGTCACCGGGAACCACTGTACATGGTCACAGGATCACCGTTACCCAATTTTAAAAAAGTTAAAATTTCACCTCCCATCATGGATTTGATCCATGAGGGGAGGGGAATTTACTTACCTAAGGCCACTGGCGATTTCCCTCGAGGGAATCTGTATCTGCAGACCTTTACCCAGCATGCGCCCATCTGTAAGTTGGCGTACGCAAGCAGAGAAGCTAGGGAGGGCTCAGGAAATTTAAAATCTCCTTGCTCCCAGCTACTAAAGATAGCTGAGAGCCTGCAGTAGTGACTGAGGGGTGAGCGGCCCATGGTCATGTGACCACCATTATCCAATGGATAATATAGATCAGGTAAAAGTTAAAAAAAAGAGTTGAAATTTAATCTCCCTTCATTGATGCGATCGATGAGTGAAGATGAATCTTCTTATCAGAGACATCCACATTTCGAACCTGACACGATCATCCTCCATGGACCTTCCCCGACTTCTGCATGTGCGCCTGCCGGCAAAATGCCAAAAGCATGCGCAGGAGCCTGGTAGCTCCCAGGAAAGTTAAAATCTCCTTGCTCCTGGCTACCAAAGGTAGCGGAGAGCCTGGAGTAGTGACTGGTGGCATTGTTGAACAGTCCCCACACATGTGATAAAAAAGAAAGTAGCGATCTTCCTTAGGCGGGTCTCACACAACCGGATGGAAATTATGAATTCCTCATGCGTTGGATCTGCGTTAATACGCGGATCAATCAAATGCATTGGATTAAACAATTCCACTTGCAGAAACGAGAACGCAGCAGGTTCTATTTTACCACAGATATCCGCAGCATAGAGTCCATTGTGCTCCATGGTCACAGATATACCCGCTGCTCATACGTAACTACATTGTGTACAGGCTGCGGGTACCCGCATCATCGCTAAGTGACGGCACAGGAAATATAAACAAAAGAGGTGTAATGCGCATGACCGCCTGTG
This sequence comes from Eleutherodactylus coqui, assembly GCA_035609135.1. Taxonomy (NCBI): domain Eukaryota; kingdom Metazoa; phylum Chordata; class Amphibia; order Anura; family Eleutherodactylidae; genus Eleutherodactylus; species Eleutherodactylus coqui. The sequence continues at coordinate 226,656,319 of CM069410.1, read as the reverse complement.
TAAGTACGCGGTTATGCACAGTACATTACGTGGCCGTACGCAACGCTATAGCCAAGCTCACAGCTGGGATCTGCTGTTGGCCTCCGCAAGTGGATTCCACATTCGTCCTTGTAAGTCCGGCGTTATTTAGATCGCTACCTAGAATACGTAATTTACAAGAAGCCTTGGAAGCGCTCGCCTTGCAGTTCCAGAAGCAGCTTGTTGAACGCCTTCTGCTTGAAACCACCGCACCTCAGCAAGCTTATGTAGCTTTACATAGCACCACTTTACACCCCATCCCTGCTACTGAAGTCAAGAAATACCCCCGTAAAAAGTCTGTGGAGGGGGGATTATGCTTTTTTCTGCACATGTGAGCAATGGGGACTGCAATTTATTTAGTTGTACCCTGAAATCCAATGGGTGTTCCCTCCATTAGAGGCCATGTGTCCAGTAAGTCCAAAATGGATATGTTTCTCAACAAAGAACAAACAGGGGTATCCCTTTTGCGACAAAAGTCTTCATCCATATGTGTGCTCTACAATAAAATGAAACAATTGGCAAACAAAAAAAAAGAAAATCGTAGCTTTTACCTTCTGCTTTGCTTAGATTCATTCAAAAACTGTGGGGTCAAAATGAATTTGTTAAGGGGTCTAGTTTTCAAAATGGGGTCAATTGTGGGGGTTCTCCATTATTTTGGCCGCTCAAGGGCTCTACAACTGGGCAATGGGGCTTAAAACACCTTCAAGCAAAATTGCTGTTCTGAAAGCCACCGGCTGCTCCTTTTGGTTTGAGCCCCGTTGTTCATAAGATCAGGGCCACAATGGGTATGTCTCTGTAAACGGTACAAACGGGGGTATCCATTTGGGGTTGAAAGTCTCCATTCATATGTTTGCTGTACAAGAAAAAAATGTTTTTAAAATGACACAATTGCCAAAAAATGAAAATCACTATTTTTTCCTTCTGCTTTGCTTAGATTCATTCCAAAATACACAGTACACCCATAGATAAATTTGTTAAGGGGTCCAGTTTTCAAAATGGGGTGATTTGTGGGTGTTCTCTTTGTTTTGGTTGCTCAAGGACTCTACAAGTGTGCAATGGGGCCTAAATCACCTTCAAGCAAAATGTTCTGAAAGCCACCAGCTGCTCCTTTCTAGGTCCCGTTTTGCGAATTTCTCTGAACACAGGACAAACATGGTATCCATTCTGGGGTACAAATCCTCATTTTTATGTGCACTAGAGAAAAAAAGTGTCTTTAAAATGACATATTTGCAAAGTGTGAAATTTAATTTTTTCTCCTTTACATTTCATTAAAGGGGTTGTCCCGCGAAACAAAGTGGGGGTAAGCACTTCTGTATGGCCATATTGATGCACTTTGTAATATACATCGTGCATTAAATAATAGCCATACAGAAGTTATACACTTACCTGCTCTGTTGCTGGCGTCCCCGTCTCCATGGCGCCGACTAAAGCTGCCTTCTCCTTCCATTAGACGCGCTTGCGCTGTGCGGTCTTCTGCTCTGTTGAATGGGGCCGCTCCGGCGTGCTCGCGCTGCACATGTCTTCTGCGCATGCGCAGACCAGCTCTCCAGCGCGAGCACGCCGGAGCGGCCCCATTCAACAGAGCAGAGGACCGCACAGCGCAAGCGCGTCTAATGGAAGGAGAAGGCAGCTTTAGTCGGCGCCATGGAGACGGGGACGCCACCAACGGAGGAAGTAAGTGTATAACTTCTGTATGGCTCATAATTAATGCACAATGTACATTACAAAGTGCATTAATATGGCCATACAGAAGTGTATACCCCACTTGCTTTCACGGGACAACCCCTTTAACTCCTGAAAAGAAACTGCAGTGTCAAAATACTCATGACCCCCCTCAGTGAATACATTAAGATGTGTATTTTTTAAATAGGGTCATTTGTGGGGGTATCTATCATTCTGATACAAAACAAAATGTTCCTCAAAATGTAAATATTTAATGTTAAGTTTGCACGTCTCCTAAATGGTTAAATAAAACCAAAGTTTTTCAAATGTGCATCCAGAATAAAATGAACACATGGAAATATATGTCTTATCAAATATTTGTACAATATGTTTGCACAGTATGTTGCAGTTGAAAATGTGAAAAATTAAATTTTTTTCAAAATGTTCCCATTTATGGCCCTTTCAATAAATATACACAAATTCTACGGAATCTAATTCTCTCACTTGAAATTTGGCACGAGCATTGATTATGTCATAAATAGGAAAAGTTAATGGCCCCCAACTCGATTATTCAATTCTAAGCGCAAAAGAATTAGCGTCCAAATTTTACGTACGGAATCTAATTCTCTCACTTCCCAATGTCATAGAAACTTGAAATTTCGGACAAGCATTGATTATGTCATAAATAGGAAAAGTTAATGGGTCCTAACTCGATTATTCAATTCTAAGCGCAAAAGAATTAGCATCCAAGTTTTACATACGGAATCTAATTTTATCACATCCCGATGTCATAGAAACTTGAAATTTGGCACAAGCATTGATTATGTCATAAATAGGAAAAGTAGGGGGCGGAGCCTGGCTGCTGATCCTGATGGCCGCTTGAGAACCGAGCTCCGTCAGAACGGCACCCATAAAGGACCTAACAGCCGCTATTAAAAGCCGAAATGAGGAGGAACATGAAGGAGAAGGGACCCGAGACGACTAGCACCCCACGACTAACAAGGGGCAAGCCGATATGCAGCGGTACCTGAAAGAGAATAATAGCAGGTCACCGCTGCCTCTCCCCATGATAGCGCCGAGCCGTGAAGCTGCTGCAGATAACAGTAAGGAGGAGGAGGAGGAGATCTCCTCTGACGGGGAAGATAGAGAGACAGTCTCCAAGGGCTTTATGAAAGATCTCGCTCCCTCCACTTTGGCCAAACGCTGACTGATGCATCCTCTCTTAGAGGTGCTGAGAGCGAAAGAGATCAGATACGCCTGGTTATTCCCATTCGGCCTAGGCATCACCCACAAAGGCCGGAGAATAAATATTCGTGCTCCAGAAGATCTTCAGATGCGCTGGGAAAATCTAGATCTGGAACCTGTGGATCTCCCTTGCTGGCTCCCGCTTCCAGAATTGCCTACCTTCACCAAGCTAGCGGCACCTACAATCTGGTGCACGGCGGGAGGCACAAAATCCCCCAGGAGCAAAAAGAAGAAAAGTAGGGACTCTACACCTGGGGGCGACTGAAGATTCGAAGTCCTGCCACCTTTACTGGGTTGACCCCCGTGTGTGTGCCCTAGGCACTGGCCGGCCATAGTCTCTGTCCTCCCGAAGTGATCTCAGGGACTTGGGACAATCTCCCCCTACTAGGGGTCTCGTGATGGCCTGCCCATGTGGGGTCCATGCCTAACTTGTTCCTGAATGTTGGTTCAGTGATTCCCATAAGTAGAGTTAAGATCTACTGCTACGTGACATTTTTTACTTGCGATGTCTGACCCCGCTCTCTCTTTTTGATATATTTTATATGCTCCTCCTTGTTTCCTCTGATTTCTAGAGGTCCTGGTTGGTGTCTGTCATAACAGGCCCTGTGTGTGCAATAGTCTTTGATTGCTCTCTTTACAGCGTCAAAGCGACTCCTGGGTTCTTTAAGGAGACACTGTTCCACACGACACCCCCCAGTGCTAGTTTCTAGACAACAGGTCCCTATGGACGCTTATATTATTCTTAATTGTTCTTATTGTTTCCCTAACCTATATCCTTACCCCTTTGTGTCTTTCCCTCCCCCCGTTCCTGCCCTTATCATCCCCAAGTACTCATCACTGAGAGCGGTGAGTTGGCTTAATATTTCTGACTCTATTCCTTCAATTAGCTACCGGATTGACGTCTCGAGACACCTCCAGTACAATCCGTCATGGGTGACCACCTTCGTATTACCTCCTTCAATGTCAGAGGTCTGAATTCACCACATAAAAGACACAACATGGTTCAGCTCCTACGAAAATATAACACCAAAATTGCCCTCCTCCAGGAGACCCATTTCAAGAGGGGTAAGTGTTTGGCCCTTCCGGGCAAGCAATTCACACAGGTCGAGCCCTCTTTCTGAAAAGCGCAATAAACAACTAGAAAGTCACAATAGCGAATCTTTATGCCCCCAATTCCAATCAGATCCCATGGCTCTTAGGTCAATTAGAGAGTTCGCAGTTGGCCCTATTTTACTGGGCAGAGATTTTAATGTCACCTTAAACCCACTCTTGGACTCCTCAACGGGTCGCTCGCAGGTCCCGCAACTGAAATTTAGGAAGCTCCTACGTTGCTTGGCGGGCTTGGGAGTCGTGGATGCATGGCGCCAGTTCTCTCCCTCTGTAGAGGATTACACTTACTTTTCACAGGTCCACTCTTCATTTCAACGGTTGGATTATGTATTCGTTTCTTCCACGCTTCTAGCCTCCCTGACCGGCGCAAAAATAGAACCCATTACTATATCAGACCACGCCCCGTTACACGCAGACCTCCTCCCTATGCAGCCCACCCCACGGGAATGGAGATGGAGCTTAAACCCCTCTCTTTTCGACTCCCCGGAGGACAAAACTTTCCTTATTAATCAGCTGAAAGAATTCTTTCAGATAAACTCATCACAGGACCAAACAATCCCGCTGGTGTGGGAGGCACATAAGGCCTTCGTAAGAGGGATCCTAATTGCCTTGGGATCCAAGAAAAATAAACTCCAGCAGAAGGATATGGAGAATCGCTTGTCCCAAATTGCTAAACTGGAAGACACAGTTAAACTCTTTCTGAATAAAGAGAACCTAGAAAAACTGACTAGCTTAAGGAAAGAATGAAAGCTCCTCCTCGAGGCCAGATTTAATAAAAAATGCCTCCACTTCAGACATATAGTATACGCCCAGGGTAACCGAGGCAGCAAATATATGTCGGCCCTGATAAAGAAAGCGCGCAAAAAAACCCCAAATCAATTCAATTAAATCCCAAGCTGGCCCCTTAGTAATGAGCATCGAAGAAATCGCCAATGAGTTCCAAAAATTTTACTCCGGACTATACAATCTTAGAGCACACAAGTCTACCGAGGACTCTGACACTCTCATTAGCCAGACAGAGATCTTCCTTTCCAACTTGCGACTCCCTAAGTTGAAGGAAGACACAGTAGCTTCCTTGATCGCCCCGTTCTCGGAGTCCGAAGTAGAAACAATTCTGGACTCTCCCCCCCCCCCCCCCCCTCCGGAAAAAGCCCCGGTCCTGACGGCCTCTCCCTTATTTATTTCAAGACCTTTCGACAAGTACTTGTACCTCGCATGACAGAACTGTATAATTCCCTGTTGTCGGGCCTTCCCCTCCCAAGACAGGCCCAGGAAGTCCATATAATGCTCATTTACAAAGACAACAAAGACCCGGAGATGTGCAGTAGTTACAGGCCCATCTCCTTAATAAACCTAGATGTGAAATTATGGGCCAAACTCCTGGCCAAACGTCTAGAGGAGCACATCCCAAAACTAATTAATAAAGAACAAGGGGGCTTTGTCAAGGGAAGGGAGGGCAGAGGCAACTGCCTACGCATTCTACATGCAATCCACTATGCACAGTCAAAAGGAATACACCTCGCCCTAGTAAGTACGGATGCTGAAAAGGCTTTTGATCGTGTAGATTGGTCATACATGCGTACGGTACTCACCGACTTCAATTTTCCTCCCTCCTTTATTTCCGCTATCTTCTCCCTTTACCCCGAACCCCACGCCAGACTAAAAATCAATGAAGCCCTCTCCCCGGCGTTAGAGATCAGTAATGATACTCGTCAGGGATGCCCCCTCTCCCCTACCCTGTTCATATTAGTATTAGAACCGTTCTTACAGAGTATCAGACTAAACCTGGAGATTGGTGGTCTATCGATGAAGGGCCAAGAACTCTCGGCCGCAGCGTTTGCGGACGACATAGTGTTTGTGGTCACGGACCCAGAAAATAGTATTCCCAAGCTCATCTCGCTTCTAGATCAGTTCAGGTCTTTCTCAAATTTTAAAATCAACTTTACCAAATCGACGATTTTAAATATCTCCATTCCCTTAAACCGAGCAAAGGCCATGAGGGACAGTTTCCAACTTTCGTGGCCTGACTCGGATATCGATTTCCTGGGGGTGAAATTGACTAAGAAGATAGGGAACCTTTACTCTGCCAATTATTCCCCCCTTATTTCCAAGATTAAAAACCTCTTGCACGACTACGATTTACGCAACGTTTCGTGGTTTGGCAGAAAGAACATCTTAAATACATAAATTCTACCCATCATTCTCTATAAGATACGTATGCTTCCGATCCACCTCCCGGGGACCTTTCTTAAGACCATGAGATAAATTTTTACAAAATATATCTGGAGACAGAGGAGACCCAGATTAGCATACAGCCTCATGATGAAGAGGAGATCGGGGGGGGGGGGATTGGACTGCCATGCATCCACGACTTCTATGTGGCCTCGCACCTAAGCTACTGGATGGAGCTGGTTAGTCCACTGAGAGACCCCTTTCTGGCCCATTTGGCTGAGGCCTCACATGATACCCCCCTCTTGGAGACACTCTGGTTTCCCCCAAAAAAACATATACAGAAAGCGAAACTTTAATCCCCTCCTGAGAGGCCCATGCAAGATGTGGGATTCAAGAAAAGACACGCTTGCTAAAAGACCCTCCCCGGTCACCCCTCTCTGCTTGCTACCCAGCTTTCAGGGACATCCCAGCGACCCATGCCTAATTAGCCTTTGGTCTAAGTTCAATGTCAGAACATTTAGAGACCTCCAGACACTAGCACACCTGGGCTCGGAAGGGGCCCTCCAGTCTCTTCTACCCGAACAGCCCTTTTCCTTCTTACAGAAAGCACATGTTAGGGGCATCTTAGGAGATTTCCTTAAATCTAATACATCTACTAGACCCCTCTCGGAGTTTGAAAAAACTCTGGCAGAGGGCAAATACACACCCAGGAAAATCTCATTTCTCCGCAGGCGGTTCATAGCCCCCCCTCGATTCTCCAGACCAACTTTCATAACCTCCTGGGAGAAAGAACTAGGTATTAAACTATCATCGAATGTGACTGACCTAATCCTAAAAATGGCCTACGGACTGTCTCCTTCCATTATCTCGCAGGAGTCCCACTACAAACTTTTAGTCCCCTGGTATAGGACCCCCCAGTGGCTATTCGACCATAAACTTGCCTCTCACCAAAACTGCTGGAGATGTGAAGCAGGGCCAGGCTCATACCTGCACATTTGCTGGGAGTGCCCGATTGTGACCCCCTTCTGGCAACAAATTGAGACGACTCTCAGGAAACTCTCCCCCAATTTTAAAATCACTCCTGAGATAATATTTTTATGGAGACCCTCGCTAAGGTTCCATCCCCTAAAACAGAAATTGCTTGAGTATCTAATCGATGCCGCAAAAGCACTTATCCCCCTTCTATGGCTCCAAAAGAACCCACCCTCTCCGAGTCAATGGATTGACAGAGTCGATTCAACTTGTAATCTAGAAGAACTAGTTGGTTGGGCGAGGGGCACCCATGACGGATTCCTGGAGACCTGGAGCCCTTGGAGAGCCATCAGACCCGACCTGTAGAAGACATTTGCGGTAGTGAGAGGACCTGAAAGCCTAAACTTCCTTACCAGTCAGGCTGCAACCCGCACATTCTCTTTCCGACTCCTGACTCAGAGCAAAGAAGACGAGCGACCTACAAGTGCCAGTCAGGCGTGGGTCCTATCTCAGGTCTTACGCTACCCGTTCCCTCTCACCAACCTTCAGCCTGTGAGAACATGCACTCCAGCGCGGTTAAATCCCAAACATTTTTCGAGGGTTCGCAGCCATCTGGAGAGTCCTTCAAAAGATCCTCCAAGTCGGGTCTCTTCCACACCACTCGCTAGGGGGGAGAGTCGGCCTGGGAGGAATCCCATGAGACAGCGGGGCTCAGCACTGGGATCTAGGCCCCACTCCAAAAAGGGGATGGAGCCTGAGTTGCAACTGACACTAGGGAGCTGAGGAAGCGTTGGAGGACGCTCACCTGGCGATTAATCATTCAGGGAGCGTGTTGGTCACAGTCCAGGAGCAGTTGGTGAGCGAGATGTTTCTATGTGTGGAGGGGTCAGGAGGTCAGTCTGTGGCAACAGGTGAACGGCAATTGATTGGTTCGGTTACGCAGAGGAGGGATACGTGTGCAGGGAGATCGAGATCGGTGTACAGAGCTGGAGAGACGTTGCAGACCATCCAGATGGAGTAGACCCCTTATGGTAGCGGTGAGGAGGCAGAGGTTGTCTGGCAGGAGACAGAGCCTGCAGCTGGTAGGTTGAAGGCCCCTGCGCAGCCAGGTGAGTTAACTTCTATGTTGTGTCTGATTAATTTAGATAATGCATTGGTACACGCAGGAAGCAGGAGATTTGGTGATTGGGCTGTGAGGTGATTGGGGTGGTGCACGAGGTTCTGTGGAAAATGTTAAAGACATTTTGGGGTGCATGAAGGAAATTTTATCTAGGTGTGAAAGGGTACTGGATTGGGTTTGAGGAATGATCTATCTCCGGTTGAGGCGTGGATGACACGGTTACTGCTGACTATCAGCGCGAGTATGCTAGGGGGGGGGGGGGCGCATGTAAAGGGGGGTAGAGAAAAAATATGGCGGGACAAGTATGTGGAGATATTCTTATTCCTTCACTTGGAGAAAATTTATTTAAACAAGGGTAAAAGGATGAAATATAAAAGGAGAAGGAGGAATAGAGGAGATGGCGCTTCATTCCGCAGACTTTTAGCAATTGGTTGCAGGTGTTTGCCATCTTAGCTGGAGTGATTGGGAAAAAAATTGTTCACCACTTCTTTGTTACCTGGATTTGATTTGGGAAGCTTACAGGGCGTATGGAGGGGAAAGTGGCTGCGTTATGATGAGCAGCTTAGGCAGAGAAAAGCAGGCCTTTTGTTGAGGGTGATGGCCCTGGTGAGGTATCCGGACGGTGTTAAGGTGGAATTGTTCTTTTTAGGTTTCTGCGACGGTTTTAAAATGCATCCGCCTGTTCATAGTGTTCCTTTCTCTAGAAAGAACCTGCAGTCAGCAGTCTGTTATGCAGAAATTGCTTCAGTAATATTATGGAAGGCGTTTTTGGGCAGCAAGGTGGGGCCGTCTGAGGAAAAAAAATATAGACAAGATAGCCAACTTCTGCTGCAACAGCAGGGGGGTGTCAGGACAGCGACCCCAGCTGTTAACCCCTTTCCTGTCGCGATCTATGTAGATTGTGGCATGTAAAAAGTTCACAGAGGGAGTGCGCTCCCTCTGTGATGTCATTGGACTCCCGCAATGAAATCGCAGAGAGCCCGTTGGGTTGCCATGGCAACAGGATGCCAGCTACAGGTGTGGTGCATTGCTAGTGCCTATGATTGCTAAAACAAAGGATAAGGCATTGCAGAACAGGAGTCCTGCAATGCCTTATCATAGCGATCATAGGTGCTATTGTACAAGTCCCCTACATGGACATAAAAAGTGTAAAAAAATAATAAATAATGTAAAGAAAAATGTAAAAAAAAATATTTTTTGTGCTTTTTTTTATATTAGCATTTTTTAAAATTAAAATCCCACTTATTTGGTATTGTCATATCCGTAACAATGTGTACAATAAATTGAACATGCTTTTTATCCTGCACGGCAAAAAGCATAAAAAAAATGCTAAAAAACTGAGGCAAAATGCTTATTTTTATGATTTTGTTTCCCAAAAAAACACAAGAAGGCTGCATTCAGACGATGGTATATCGGCCGGGTATTCACGCCGGCCGATATTCGGCGTCTCTCTCTGCAGGGGGAGTAGGCTGGAAGAGCCGGGAGCAGCGCTCTGAGCTCCCGCCCCCTCTCTGCCTCCTCTCCACCCCCCTGCACTATTTGCAATGAGAGAAGGCGGGACAGGGGCGGGGCTAAGCCATATATACCGGAAAAGTGTAGCAATAAAAAAATACAGCTCGTCTCGCAAAAAATAAGCCCTCACAGAGCTCCGTCCTTGGAAAAATAAACAAGTTACAGGACCTTAAATGCATCGATTTAGAAAAAAATAATTTCCAAAAAAAATGGTCTTTCTTGCAAAAAGTGGAAAAACCTAAAAAAAATATAAGAATTTTGGTATCGTTGTAATCGTACCGACCCGCAGAAAAAAAGTGTTGTGTCATTTATGCTGCATGATTAACGCTGTAAAAAAATATCTATGGCAAAATTCATGTATTTTCTCTTCCTGCTATCATAAAAAAATTCAGAAAAATTTTACAATATAGTCTGTGCCTAAAAATGGCAACAATAAAAACTGCAGTTCGCCACGCAAAACTCAAACCCTCATACAGCCGCATCAACGGAAAAGTAAAAATGGTATAGCTCTGGAAAAATGGAGATGAAAGTCCCCCAAAAATCATTGCACCCAAAATTGGCCGGGTCTTTAAGGGTTAAATTCCCATCCAATGGATCCTTGGTTTTATTTTATTCTGCCTGTGTTGTTTGTATTTTTCTCCATACATTAATTGTTTGGCTTAGTAGTCCCTTTATATTCTCATGTTGACACAGATTTACCATTCAGCAGAACTACTGTGATAAATCTGGTGCACCAGTTACTGGTCATCCCCTCTTCAATAAGCCCCCAGGATCCAGCGCTGCAGCCCCTCTGTGGTCCCAGTAGTTGTTGTGATAGGTGATGTCACAGGAACGTAGGTGACCTCTGCAGCCAATGAGATGCTGGAGCCTCACGATCGTTCTGCTAAGCGCCATGATGGCAGGAGGTCAGGATCATAACGCTGTAGCCTCTCATTGGCTGCAGTGGTCAGGAACTGTCAAAGTAATCACCGGGAGAACAACAGGGCTGCAGCGCTGGATTTCCGAAAGCAACAGAAGGGTAAGTATGTTTCAGCTTATTATTTTACCCCATATAGCCCTATTGAAATGGGATTGTTCAGTAACTGATCAACCCCTTTACGGTCTAGTCTACGACCGGCTTCACATGAACGGATCTGCACACATTGAAAGACATTTACTTTTGGTTTCTCGCTCACACTTGTGGATACGAATTGTATATTCTGTGAGCAGAGAAAAAAATCTCAGCATGCTCTATTTTGCTGCGAACTCTACGCAGGCGGCCTCCAAGTCAATGGAGGCCATCCAACCAGCAGCCCATATGGGCCATGGGTACCCATGTCATCACTAAGCAAGGGCACAGGAAATACAAACATGCAGAATCCGACCCGGTCGTTAGAAGGCGGTCTAAGGGTACTTTTACATGGGATAACTCTTGGGCGTCCCAATGACTATCATTCCTGTGCTTCCACATTGGAGTGACAGTCATTCAGTGAATGCAGGCAGAGCGAACCAGCAATCTCTTCTGTCCCCCTCCATTCACTGTGAAGAGACAGACTTCATAGATGATTGACTGCCTGTTTACACTGAGTGAGAAGTTACTCATTAGTCTCTGTGTTTCAGTGATCTTGAATGAAGCAAATAGTGACTAATGAGCAACTTCTCCTTCAACATTCTGTCACATTCTGGGTTTACACGGGACAACTATCAGGTCGAAATCACCAATTTGAGCGATTTGTGACTCAGTTGGCCTGTATAAAAGTATCCTAAGTTTGCAACTTCTAGTTATTAGACAGTATTAGTAAATCTGCTTTATTCTGTTTGAAGAAAGCAATGCTGTAATAACAAGTACAATACTGTGAAGATGACACTTATGTGTTATTATAATCTTCCAGGAAGCTCCTCTATGATGTAATACCGCAGTTCTTGCTTTCTTGCTCCTGACCAGCATGTGGGGAGGAGGAGTCTGTATGTTGCTTCATTCTGAACTGCAAACAATTATGAAATATGGACATTTTGGAGCTTAGTAATGAATTAAAGAAGAGGGCATAGAATGTCACCTGTGTATAGTTATATGATGGCCAAGAAGGGAAAACTAAGGTCCATAAGCTTAATATTAAAGGGGTTCTCTGGAATATTTATAGTATAATACTAATATCCCGCCCCATGCTGCCCACAGCACTTTACCATATACTTGCCTGTCTGACAATGTACCTTTTCTTTGTTCCGGCAGTGTGTCACATGACCTGCACCGTCACTGCCATCCCAGGTATGTCCCATATACAGGGATAGAAGCAGATACTCCTTGCCCTGTTTATAGGATGTCCTGATGATGTTCTATGCATGGAGGTTCCTGGACGACATTGGCTGCTGTGGTCATGTGTATATATATATAAACATATCACCGCTGCAGTCATTGTATATACCGACTGGTGGTGTGAATGGAGCAGCGGCGGGGAAACTGAAGACTGTGGTGTAGAAACTTCAGCTTTTCAGCATCTAGGAAAACTGAGTGCTGAAGTGGAGCTTTGAAATAGGCTTCAGCAAAGACTGTCACCTCTCCCAGAGGGTCTGTGGTGTCCCATGGCCCCTGCAAAACTAGAGCTAGCAAATGTTTACAATATGAGATAAGAACAGGAGAATGCCTTCACATCCCAGTAAGTTCTCCTCCCCATTTCTTGGAGTTGGTTCCAGGAGATCTGATAACTTTTGGAGGCAAATCATCACAAAGAGATTTCTCTCTCAAGCAAAGAAAAGTGTCATTTGGTAATTATGACTGATCTGTACATGGCCGCCCGCTGACAAGGATATTTTATGAAATGTCACATCACCACGAATAAGATGCAGGGACTCCTATCCTTGTGGGATGCTCAGAAACCCAGAACCGCATATCTGGGAAAATATAGATCAGAACATATACGTGTGTAGACTCCATGCGTAGGTAAAATCATGACTAAAAGTATGTCGCGTCTATGTTCCTGATCAGATAACCTCGTATGGAGATCTGACTGAAAATAGGGAATTATGATTTTTCAGAGTTTCTACCATCCCCACCCTCCCTTCTCTGTGCGACCTCAGGGGGGTAGAAATAAGGTGTGTACTGAGGGATCCTTTAAAATGTGGGACTCCACGGGGCCCAAACTGTCTGCCCCTTGGAGTCAACTATGAAAAGACTGTCCTGAATTCTGTGCAACTCCACACAAAGACTGGTAATTTTCTTTTAATTTCTCCTGCTTCTTTTAACCCATTTAGGACCAAGCACTGTAAATATACGGCGCCTGGTCCGGGGCTTTAAGCCTAGCCGTATGTATATTAAAATATATATATCTCTCTACACACACACCTCTCTCTCTCTCATATATATATATATATATATATATATATATATATATATATATATATATATATATACTCACCTCTCTGCAGCTGCCGGGGCTCAGGCGCGTCCAGCTGTGTCTTCGCCCTGCACTGCTCTGAATCTCTTTCAGCAGGCGGGGATTTTTAATAAGATATATATTTCCAACTGTTTACTTTATTCTGGATACACATTTGAAAAACTTTTGTTCTTATTTAACCATTTAGGAGACGTACAAATTTAACATTGATTATCAACATTTTAAGGAGCACTTTGTTTTCCTGCACCAAGCCAAGATTGCAAAGGCTCATAGGTGTCAGAATGATAGATACCCCCAAAAATGACCACATTTTAAAAGCTACACCCCTTAATGTATTCACTGAGGGGGGATCATGAGTATTTTACCCCAGTTTTTTTCAGGAATTACTGCAATTTAGAGAAGAAAAAATACAATTTCATATTTTTGCAAATACGTCATTTTAAAGGCAGTCTTTTTCCTATAGTGCACATGAAAATGAGGATTTAAACCCCAAAATGGATACCCCTGTTTGTCCTTTGTTCAGAAACATACTCATTGTGGCCCTAATATTATGTCTTCCTGCACAACGGTGCCCAAAATAAAAGGAGCAGCCAGAGGCTTTCAGAGCAGAAATTTTACTTGAAGGCATTTTAGGCCCCATTGCACACTTGTAGAGCCCTTAAGTGGCCGAAATGATACAGAACCCCCACAAATAACTACATTTTGAAAACTAGACCCCTTAACAACTTTATCTAGGGGTGTACTGCGTATTTCTACCCCACAGTTTTTGAGCGAATCTAAGCAAAGCAGTAGGAAAAAATTACGATTTTCATTTTTTTGACAATTGTGTAATTTTAAAAACTGTTTTTTTTATGCAGAATACTTGGAAATGAAGACTTTCACCCCCAAAATGGATAACCCTGTTTGCCCTGTGTTCAAAAACATACCCATTGTGGCCTTAATCTTATGTCTGTCTGGAAAGGGGGCCCAAATCCAAACCGGAGGCTTTCAGAATAGACACTTTGCTTGAAGGTGTATTAGGCCCCATTGCCCACTTGTAGAGCCATTGAGTGGCCAAAACTACAGAGAACCCCCACAAATGATCCCGTTTTGAAAACTAGACCCCTTAACAAATTAATCTAGGGGTGTTCTGTCTTTGTTTACCCCACAGTTTTTGAATGAATCTAAGCAAAGCAGTAGGAAACAATTACGATTTTCATCTTTTTGGCAATTGTGTCAATTTAAAAACTGTTTTTTTTGTACAGCACATAGGAATGAAGAGTTTCACTCCAGAATGGTGTATTCCGTGTTCAGAAACCCTAATCTACTTACAGGACACATGGCTAGGTCTATAATGGAGGGAACTCCTGAACTGAATAAATTCCTCACTTGTGCGGAAAAAAATGTGACTCCCTAAAAATAATCCCCCTCCGTGCCCTGTTTGGCATTCCCTAAATCTTAGATAAAAGTAATAATATAAACTGTGTAGTATGTCCAAAGACGGGTAATTACGGAGGCTGGTTGGGATGGGCACAGGCGGCAAAAAAACTGGGTATCCCTCCTCCTCCCATGCTTTTTTGGGGGGGTATTTCTTGACATCAGCGATAGGAATGGGGTATAAAAAGTGGTGCTTTGTGAGGCCTTGTAAGCTTGCAGAGGTGGAAAGAAGGCGAGCGTTACTGGAGCTTTTTGTAAATGACGTATTACTGGTAGCGTTGTGAATAACGCCCTGGGTACGGCCGTGTAATGTACTGTGCATGACTACGTACTCACATAGAATGGCCTAGCACAGAGAATGGCCAAAGGTAGATCGCTATCTTTTTATCATGTGACCGGGGACCGCTCAACGAGACCACCGGTCACTGCTCTAGGCTCTCGGAGGCCTTTGGTAGCCGGGAGTAAGGAGATTTCAAATTTCCTGGGCCCTCCCCGGCTTCTGCGTATGTGTCTGGCATTTTGCCAATGGGCGCATGCTTAGGATTTGGGTAACTGCCGTGGCGGAGGATTGCGTCGGGGTTCAAATACGGAGGCCTCTGGTAAAAAGTTTCATCTTCTCTCACCGATCGGATCAGTGAGGGGAGCTGAAACGTCAACTTTTTTTTTTGTTTTACATGATCGCCATTATCCACATGACCAGGAACTGCTCACCACAGCCCCCCCGTGATATCTACAGGCTTGGTAGCCAAGAACAGGAAGGTTTTAAGTTTCCTTTGCTGATGGATAACAGGGATCATGTGATGTGGAACCACATACAATGGTCCCCGGTAATATCTCCCTGCACTCGACTATGTTTGACAGACGGGTGCAGGCAGATTTTAAATTTGCATGCATGTGCAGAAGCCCGTGGCAGATTCCGATCGCTGTGGGACATCACGGAGGATAGGGATGAGTATTTCCAGCTGCACTCATGGATTCGATCTATGAGGGCAGCTGAAACTAACTTTTTTTTAACTTTTCCGTGATCACCGGTATCTGTTGGATACCGGTGATAACGGGCCCGGGGACTGATCACCAATGATATCTCCTGCCTCCTGGCTACCTTCAGGAGGCGGGAGCCCGGAGATTTCAAATTTCACGGGCGATCCAGGCTTTTGCGCGTGTGCATGACCCCATACGCCCAGTAATGGTTCTATGGGCAGCATGAGTCATCACCCTCTTCTACCCCCTGTTACCTTTTTTGTTATCTCTATTACTACAGATAGACTTCACATGACAATAAGCAGGGGAATAAAAATTAGAAGGAAAGGGGCCCCCAAGTGGTCGGCACTAAAGAGGGATTTTTTTTTAGTACAAAATGTTATCTATATATATAAAATTGAATGTATGCATGTGTGTCTGTCTGTCTGCCTGTCTGTTTGTCCTTTATGTGCTACTACACCATTCATCCGATCGCCATGAAACTTTGGGAAGTTGTTGAGTACACTCCTGGGAAGATTATAGGCATAGTACATCTATCCTATGATAAATGGCGCGCGTGCGAGCGTCGTCGACAGTTACGTCCCCCCCCCCGCGCGCGCGCGTAGATCGTTCGATTTCCATCATTGCCACTAAATCTCTCACTTCCCGATGCCGTAGAAACATGAAATTTGGCACGAGCATTGATTATATCATAAATAGGAAAAGTTAATGGGCCCCAACTCAATTCTAAGCGCAAAATTCTTAGCGTCCAAATTTTACGTACGGAATCTAATTCTCTCACTTCCTGATGTCATCTGTATATATAAAATTGAATGTATGCGTGTGTGTCTGTCTGTTTGTCCTTTATGCACTACTACACCATTCATCCGATCGCCATGAAACTTTGGGAAGTTGTTGAGTACACTCCTGGGAAGATTATAGGCATAGTACAACTATACTATGATAAATGGCGCGCGTGCGAGCCTCGTCGACAGTTACACCCCCCACGTAGATCGTTCGATTTCCATCATTGCCACTAATTCTCTTACTTCCCGATGTTGTAGAAACATGAAATTTGGCACGAGCATTGATTATGTTATAAATAGGAAAAGCTAATGGGTCCCAACTCGATTATTCAATTCTATGCGCAAAAGAATTAGCGTCCAAATTTTACGTATGGAATCTAATTTTCTCGCTTCCCAATGTCATAGAAACTTGAAATTTGGCACGAGCATTGATTATGTCATAAATAGGAAAAGTTAATGGGTCCCAACTTGATTATTCAATTCTATGCGCAAAAGAATTAACGTCCAAATTTTGCGTACGGAATGTAATTTTCTCAGATAGAAACTTGAAATTTGGCACGGGCATTGAATATGTCATAAATAGGAAAAGCTAATGGGTCCCAACTCGATTATTCAATTCTATGCGCCAAAGAATTAGCGTCCAAATTTTACGTACGGAATCTAATTCTCTCACTTTCCGGTGTCATAGAAACGTGAAATTTGGCACGAGCCATGATTATGTCATAAATAGGAAAAGTTAATGGGAAGTTGTTGAGTACACTCCTGGGAAGATTACTGGCATAGTACAACTATCCTACGAGCGTCGTCGACAGTTATGCCCCCCCAGACAAAGATCAGTTGATTTCCATCTCAAGCACAAAAGCAAAAGGCATTACGAGTAACGGGATGAGTGTTCAACCAGAAAATGATGCATCCGCCGAACGTTTCGCAAGACAATTGCTGGATATTGAGAATGCTGAGGTAAAATGAAAGCTGTGCTGTGATTGGTCGCTATATATTATACCGCTGAGGTAAAATAAAAGCTGCGCTGTGATTCATTGCTATTTTTTATATTGCTGAGGCAGAATAAAAGTTGCGCTGTGATTGGTTGTTATTTCTCTTACTGCTGACGTAACATGAAAGCTGCGCTGTGATTGGTTGCTATTTCTTATACCGCTGAGGTAACATGAAAGCTGCACTGTGATTGGTTGTTACATTTTATACTGCTGAGGTAACATATAAGCTGCGCTGTAATTGGGTGTTATCTATATATATAAAATTGAATGTATGTCTGCGTGTCTGTCTGTCTGTTTGTCCTTTATGCGCTACTACACCATTCATCCGATTGCCATGAAACTTTGGGAAGTTGTTGAGTACACTCCTGGGAAGATTATAGGCATCGTACAAATATTCTATGATAAATGGCGCGTGCGCGAGCGTCGTCGACAGTTACGACCCCCCCCCCCCACGTCGATCGTTCGATTTCCATCATTGCCACTAATTCTCTCACTTCCCGATGTTGTAGAAACATGAAATTTGGCACAAGCATTGACTATGTCATAAATAGGAAAAGGTAATGGGTCCCAACTCGATTATTCAATTCTAGCGCAAAAGAATTAGCATCCAAATTTTACGTACGGAGTCTAATTCTCTCAATTCCTGATATATATAAATGAATGTATGTCTGTCTGTCTGTCCTTTATGCATTACTACACCATTCATCCAATTGCCATGAGACTTTGGGAAGTTGCTGAGTACACTCCTGGGAAGGTTACTGGCATAGTACATCTATCCTACGATACGCGGTGCGCGTGCGAGCATCGCCGACAGTTATGCCCCCCAGACAAAGATCGTTTGATTTCCATCTCAAGCACGAAAGAAAAAGGCATTACGAGCAACGGGATGAGTGTTCAACTACAAAATGATGCATCCGCCGAACGTTTCGCAAGACAATTGCTGGATATTGAGAATGCTGAGGTAAAATGAAAGCTGTGCTGTGATTGGTTGCTATTTTTTATATTGCTGAGGCAGAATAAAAGTTGCGCTGTGATTGGTTGTTATTTCTCTGACTGCTGAGGTAACATGAAAGCTGCGCTGTGATTGGTTGTTATATTTTATACTGCTAAGGTAACATGAAAGCTGCGCTATGATTGGTTGTTATCTAGATATATAAAAACGAATGAATGTATGTCTGTCTGTCTTCACAGCAACGCGCAACGGGTAAGCTAGTATATTATAAAGCTGAGGTAACATCAAAGCTGCGCTGTGATTGGTTATATATTATACCACTGAGGTAACCTAAAAAAACTGCGCTGTGATTCGTTGTTATCTACCGTGTTTCCCCGATAGTAAGACACCCCCGATTGTAAGACGTATCAGGGGTTTCAGGGGGGTCGGCTAATATAAGCCGTACCCCGAAAGTAAGACATATGTCTTACTTTCGGGGAAACACGGGGGTATTGCCGCCTCCCTCTCATCTACCGTAGCTGCGCGCCGCCTCCTGCCCACTTCCGCGCCGCCCCCCTCTCCATACATCACCGCGCCGTCCCCTGCACTTGTCACTTACCCGAATCCCGGCGGTCCGGCGTCTTCATACTCACCTGCTGAAGATGGCCGCCGGGATCTTCTCTCTCGGTCCATTGCCGATTCCAGCCTCCTGATTGGCTGGAATCGGCACGTGACGGGGCGGAGCTACACGGAGCCGGCATCCAGCACGAGCGGCTCCATTGAAGAAAGCAGAAGACCCGGACTGCGCCGGCTCCATGGAAACGAGCACGCTAGCAACGGAGCAGGTAAGTGAAAAACTTCTTATAACTTCTGTATGGCTCATAATTAATGCACAATGTACCTTACAAAGTGCATTAATATGGCCATACAGAAGTGTATAGACACAATTGCTTTCGCGGTATAGGTCCAATATAAGACATACCCCGAAAGTAAGACATAGTGGGGCTTTTGGGGATAAAAAGAAAGTAAGACACTGTCTTACTTTCGGGGAAACACGGTAGATATATAAAAACAAATGTATATATGTCTGTCTGTCTTCGCAGCAACGCGCGACGGGTAAGCTAGTCTATATATAAAAATGTTTGTCTGTCTGTCTGTCTGTCCTTTATGCATTACTACACCGTCCATCCAATTGCCATGAGACTTTGGGAAGTTGCTGAGTACACTCCTGGGAAGATTATAGGCATAGTACATCTATCCTACGATAGGTGGCGCGCGTGCGAGCGTCGTCGACAGTTATGCCCCCCAGACAAAGATCGTTTGATTTCCATCTCAAGCACGAAAGAAAAAGGCATTACGAGCAACGGGATGAGTGTTCAACTACAAAATGATGCATCCGCCGAACGTTTAGCAAAACAACTGCTGGATATTGAGAATGCTGAGGTAAAATAAAAGCTGTGCTGTGATTGGTTGCTCTTATACTGCTGAGGTAACATGAAAGCTGCGCTGTGATTGGTTGTTATATATTATACTGCTGAGGTAACATGAAAGCTGTGCTGTGATTGGTTGCTATATATTAAACTGCTGAGGTAACATGAAAGCTGTGCTGTGATTGGTTGCTATTTCTTGTACTGCTGAGGTTACATGAAAGCTGCGCTGTGATTGGTTGCTATTCCTTACACTGCTGAGGGGACATAAGAGATGTGCTGCGATTGGTTGCTCTTATACTGCTGAGGTAAAATGAACGCTGTGCTGTGATTGGTTGTTATTTCTTATACACCTGAGGTAAAATAAAAGCTGCGCTGTGATTGGTTGTTATTTCTTATACACCTGAGGTAAAATAAAAGCTGCGCTGTCATTGGTTGCTATTTCTTATACCCCTGAGGCAAAATAAAAGCTGCGCTGAGATTGGTTGCTAATCCTTATACTGCTGAGGTAACATGAAAGCGGCGCTGTGATTGGTTGCTATTTCTTATACTGCTGAGGTAACATGAAAGCGGCGCTGTGATTGGTTGCTATTTCTTATACTGCTGAGGTAAAATGAAAGCGGCGCTGTGATTGGTTGCTATTTCTTATACTGCTGAGGTAAAATAAAAGCTGCACTGAGATTGGTTGCTATTTCTTATACTGCTGAGGTAAAATAAAAGCTGCGCTATCATTGGTTGCTCTTTCTTATACTGCTGAGGTAAAATGAACGCTGCGCTGTGATTGGTTGCTATTTCTTATACTGCTGAGGTAACATGAAAGCTGTGCTGTGATTGGTTGCTATTTCTTATACTGCTGAGGTAACATGAAAGCGGCGCTGTGATTGGTTGCTATTTCTTATACTGCTGAGGTAAAATGAAAGCTGCGCTGTGATTGGTTGCTATTTCTTATACTGCTGAGGTAAAATAAAAGCTGCGCTATCATTGGTTGCTCTTTCTTATACTGCTGAGGTAAAATGAACGCTGCGCTGTGATTGGTTGCTATTTCTTATACTGCTGAGGTAAAATGAACGCTGCGCTGTGATTTGTTGCTATTTCTTATACCCCTTAGGTAAAATAAAAGCTGTGATTGGTTGCTAATCCTTACACTGCTGAGGTAAAATGAACGCTGTGCTATCATTGGTTGCTCTTTCTTATACTTCTGAGGTAAAATTAACGCTGCGCTGTGATTGGTTGCTATTTCTTATACTGCTGAGGTAAAATCAACGCTGCGCTGTGATTGGTTGCTCTTTATTATACGGCTGAGGTAACATGAAAGCTACACTGTGATTGGTGGCTAGTTCTTATACTGCTGAGGTAACATGAACGCTGCGCTGTGATTGGTTGCTATTTCTTATACTGCTGAGGTAAAATGAACGCTGCGCTGTGATTGGTTGCTATTTCTTATACCCCTGAGGTAACATGAAAGCTGTGCTGTGATTGGTTGCCATTTCTTATACTGCTGAGGTAATATGAAAGCTGCGCTGTGATTGGATGCTATTTCTTATACTGCTGAGGTAACATGAAAGCTGTGCTGTGATTGGTTGCCATTTCTTATACTGCTGAGGTAATATGAAAGCTGCACTGTGATTGGTTGCTATTTCTCATACTGCTGAGGTAAAATGAACGCTGCGCTGTGATTGGTTGCTATTTCTTATACCCCTGAGGTAAAATGAACGCTGCGCTATCATTGGTTGCTCTTTATTATACTGCTGAGGTAACATGAAAGCTGTGCTGTGATTGGTTGCTATTTCTTATACTGCTGAGGTAAAATGAACGCTGCGCTGTCATTGGTTGCTATTTCTTATACTGCTGAGGTAACATGAAAGCTGCGCTGTGATTGGTTGCTATTTCTTATACCCCTGAGGCAAAATAAAAGCTGCGCTGAGATTGGTTGCTAATCCTTATACTGCTGAGCTAACACGAAAGCTCCGCTGTGATTGGTTGCTATTTTTTATACTGCTGAGGTAACATGAAAGCTGCGCTGTGATTGGTTGCTATTTCTTATACTGCTGAGGTAAAATGAAAGCTGCGCTGTGATTGGTTGCTAATCCTTACACTGCTGAGGTAAAATAAAAGCTGCGCTGTCATTGGTTGCTCTTTCTTATACTGCTGAGGTAAAATGAACGCTGCGCTGTGATTGGTTGCTATTTCTTATACTGCTGAGCTAAATGAAAGCTGTGCTGTGATTGGTTGCTATTTCTTATACTGCTGAGGTAAAATGAACGCTGCGCTGTCATTGGTTGCTATTTCTTATACCCCTGAGGCAAAATAAAAGCTGCGCTGAGATTGGTTGCTAATCCTTATACTGCTGAGGTAACATGAAAGCTGCGCTGTGATTGGTTGCTATTTCTTATACTGGTGAGGTAACAGGAAAGCTGCGCTGTGATTGGTTGCTATTTCTTATACTGCTGAGGTAAAATGAAAGCTGCGCTGTGATTGGTTGCTAATCCTTACACTGCTGAGGTAAAATAAAAGCTGCGCTATCAATGGTTGCTCTTTCTTATACTGCTGAGGTAAAATGAACGCTGTGCTGTGATTGGTTGCTATTTCTTATACTGCTGAGGTAAAATGAATGCTGCGCTGTGATTGGTTGCTCTTTATTATACGGCTGAGGTAACATGAACGCTGCGCTGAGATTGGTTGCTATTTCCTATACCCGTGAGGTAAAATAAAAGCTGCGCTATCATTGGTTGCTCTTTCTTATACTGCTGAGGTAAAATGAACGCTGCGCTGTGATTGGTTGCTATTTCTTATACTGCTGAGGTAAAATGAATGCTGCGCTGTGATTGGTTGCTATTTCTTATACTGGTGAGGTAAAATGAACGCTGTGCTGTGATTGGTTGCTAATCCTTACACTGCTGAGGTAAAATAAAAGCTGCGCTATCATTGGTTGCTCTTCCTTATACAGCTGAGGTAAAATGAACGCTGCGCTGTGATTGGTTGCTCTTTATTATACTGCTGAGGTAAAATGAACACTGCGCTGTGATTGGTTGCTATTTCTTATACTGCTGAGGTAAAATGAACACTGCGCTGTGATTGGTTGCTATTTCTTATACTGCTGAGGTAAAATGAATGCTGCGCTGTGATTGGTTGCTCTTTATTATACGGCTGAGGTAAAATAAAAGCTGCGCTATCATTGGTTGCTCTTTCTTATACTGCTGAGGTAAAATGAACGCTGCGCTGAGATTGGTTGCTATTTCCTATACCCGTGAGGTAAAATAAAAGCTGTGCTGTGATTGGTTGCTATTTCCTATACCCGTGAGGTAAAATAAAAGCTGAGCTGTTATTGGTTGCTCTTCCTTATACAGCTGAGGTAAAATGAACGCTGCGCTGTGATTGGTTGCTCTTTATTATACTGCTGAGGTAAAATGAACACTGCGCTGTGATTGGTTGCTCTTTATTATACTGCTGAGGTAAAATGAACACTGCGCTGTGATTGGTTGCTATTTCTTATACTGCTGAGGTAAAATGAACACTGCGCTGTGATTGGTTGCTATTTCTTATACTGCTGAGGTAAAATGAAAGCTGCGCTGTGATTGGTTCCTATTTCTTATACTGTATTCAACAAATATAACATGCTAAGCATACTATATATAAGCGATACAGCATGAGTGACATCTGCTTCTAAGTATAATGTAGTCACTCCAGGGATTCAACAGTTAAGTTAAGGTCCAACTTTACTGCCGTTATTTCAGTCCATAAAAAGCTGTTGCTAATTGATCATTCCTAATGTCCCATTTAGAGGGCAACATAACAAGTAAACCTCAAGGGGCACACAGAAACCTGAAGCTGATTCAAATCCGGTGGTCATGGATATAGACAATAACAGATGATGAGCCCGAAGAGAACTTACAGCAGTAGGGGGCGGGGCTTAGGGACTGGTGGGATCTCCGAGTTCTCAGACCATTGAGGCAGCAGTCATGGAGGAAGCCGCCAGCATGTGGTAGCAGAGGAAATACATAAAGGGGTTGTTCCATCTGGTCGGCGCTTCTTGGAATAAAGCTGCCCTATTGATCATATGATAGTTGTGAGTTCGGCTTATCTAAAGGTGCTTTTACACAGAATTATTATTGTTCAAAAAATTGCTGCATCATTTGAAGTTGAGCGATAATCATTCAGTGTAAACATGGCCAAAGATCAAACAATGAATGATAATTCATCTGCTTATCATTCATTTCATGCAAGAATGAAAATTATCATTGGCTTGTTCACTAATCATTCCATTTACATGCTGAATGATTTAGTGAATGAATGTGTGGTGTGCCGGAATGTGGAGCGGTTTGGTGGTATGGCGACGGAGGCTCCGCTGTTCCTCACAAATATCATAACCAACAGAATATAAATTTATGGCATTATTTACTTTAAAATGCAATTTGGCTACCCGGGTAAGGTATGGTGGTAATTAAAGTTTTGTTTGTGATGCCAGCTCAAAGACAGAGCTAGACCTGCTACGAGCAAAAATAATAATAAAAAGTAGTACTCAGTGCAGGTGGTATTTGGGTGAGAAGGGGCTCCAGGAGATGAACACTTTTGTAAACTTCTATTTAAGCATTTACAGGTAACACTTCTGTATTTCTTATATTTATGTAGGTAGTTGCAGGCAAACACTTCTGTGCTTCTTTCTCTCTATGGTAAGTAGTGGCAGGGAACACATCTGTGCTCCTCTCTGAATATAGGAAGTGTTTTGCCAAATGGAAAACAGCAAGTTCGGATACGGCTTTAAGGAAGGACAAGTGGGTTGATACAACACAATTTATTAATACAAATGAATAGATGATTATGATAAAACAATTTTACATAAAAATAGGTGATATTGCAGAAATGTTTTGTAAACAATTCTTAAACAACGGTTACATCAATACTTACATCACCAAGAGCCTTAGATATAATAATCTGCTTTGTGCATCAGCCTGAGAAGCAATGGCGAAAAGTCAGAGAACAGGGAGCCTCTTGGTAACGACACTGTGAGAGTACATTCTCCATCATATGTCCAAAATGCTTCTGATCTATTACAATTTGTCCTGTTTTATACACTATAACTGTTTTGTCATCTGCCATATGCTCCAAACTTTGCAACCAAGATGTTATCAATCTGAGACCCCCCCCCCCCCATCTGAAGTAGCCAGCTTCATTGATGAAAGGTTCTGAATCAACAAAACTCAATTCCCTAGACAATGATGAGGGTATCAAAGGATTAACAAGACTCAACAGATTCATGGTGATGCAACACATATGGACAGAGTTTAAACAAACCTATACAAATGGAATTGTAGTTAATACAATTAACATTGTTCTGGTAATTGTAGTTGATTCAATTAACATTGTTCTGGAAAATTAAGCCTACACCAAACAAGTTTAAGGTCCACATGAGTGTTCATAGCATTTTGGATTTAAGATTCAAAATGGGGGGTAAAGGAACATAAATAGCCATTTATATAGGCTTGCATTACAATAAGATACAAAATGGAGGGCTACAAATAGCCAATTATATTTGCACCACAAGGTAGTTACAGGAAACTCATCCGTACTCATTTCCTTATATCAGTATATAAAATTTCCTTTATATCTTTATATATATATATATATATATATATATATATATATATATATATATATATATATATATATACACACACATACATATATATATATATATATATATATATATATATATATTGCTACTATTGTTTCTCTTTCTTACATGGAAATCTTCTTTCTTTGTCTTTTGCAGTTACTATAGTTGTAATCTTTGTTGGTACTCACTACATTAGAAAGATCGGGCAATGCCTGTTTTTTTTCTTGAACGTAAGAATATTGCTCAAGGATCACGCTAGTGAAAACGAAACCATTGAAATCAATGGCTTTCCCTCTTCACATTTTGTGGGCATGAGCTTCACGTTCACAAAATTATTCACAAGCATACTTGTCTGTTTAGGCCATAAGAATTGCAGATGTTGTAGACATAGACTAAAACCAAAAAATGTCATGTTTGGCATAAATGTTCATTCCACCAGAGTTGAATCCTCCCCTTACAGTACCTCTCCTCTCTGGCTCACAAAGTGAGACGCACCCAACTATTATTTCCATATGCCTTAATATGACACATGGGAAGGGGTTAAACAGATGGAACAATCCCTTTAAAAGTTACTGTATGAATCTATTTTTGTGGTTTAGTAGATCAGGTGTAGAAGATAAGATACACATGGAAGCAGGACAGTTATAAGCAGTATCACACGAGGCATCATCCAATCTAAGGTCCTAATGACGCATCTCATGGTCAAGCACAGATGTATTTAAATACAAATTGCTATTTATATAAGAGCAGTGACTATTTCACAATTCTTACTTCCTTTTACTTTACCAGCAGATACCAACTTCTCTCTTTAGATGCGGCAGCCTTGTCTCCATCCATCATGTCCACAGAGATGTCCGTGTTATTACTCTGTAAGTACAATCATCTTTGTGTGTGTTGGTGTCTGTCTGATGGGGAACCATAGGAGGGGTTCAATAATGTCATATAATACTGGACATTACTACACGTTACCGGTCTGCACACCAAGTCTGTCCCCAAGGAAAACACATGGATGCTCCCCTGAACCGAAATGCATTAGACTGCTACATTAGCAATCACAGAGCTCTGGATTCTGATATGTAAAGTATAAGGATAAATTGTTATAACAGTTAGTCTCTATAATGCAAGTGTAGCAACACTAATGTGTTAATTCAATAGGCATTCAGTAGAGGGTCAAAGATTATAGATATGTTTATTCAAATAAACACCTATAACTAGAGATGAGCGAGCACACTCCTCCGAGCTTGCTACTCGTTCAAGTATTAGGGTACTCGAGATGCTCGTTACTCGAGACGAACACAATGCGGTACTCGAGTCAATTGCATTTCCTTCCCTGCATGTTTAGCGCCATTTTCTGGGCAATAAACAGGCAGGGAAAGCATTACCACTTCCTGCTGTGACGTGCCAGCCCTCTCCCCCCCCCCCCCCCACAGCAGTGAGTGGCTGGCGAGATCAGGTGACCGTCAAGTACTTAAAGTGGTTCCGCCCGCGGCTCGACTCAGACACATGCTGACAGTGGCTAGGGAAAGTGCTGATGCTTATACAGGGATAGTGTTAGTGTAGGATCCTGTCTTCAAGAACCCCAACAGTCCTTCTTAGGGCTACTCCTCATTGTGTGCATTACTGTTGTGGCTGGCTGGGAACAGTACTGCATCAATTTTTTTATTACGCATCTAGGCCTGTTCCCAGCCTTTCACTTATAGCGTTCTCAGCCTGCAGTGCATTACACCGAGGTCTCACCGTGAAACAGCACTCTAATATTTGCTAAGCTACTGCAAAGCATTTCAGCTATAGCGTTCTCAGTCTGCAGTGCATTACAGAGGATCCTGAAAGTCATCTTCCTAGTGAGGACAGCAATGTGTTGCTTACTGGTACCCTGGCACACATGGCTGACTTCATGTTAGGCTGCCTTTCTCATGACCCTCGCATTAGACACATACTGGCCAGCACGGATTACTGGGTGTATACCCTTCTTGACCCACGGTATAAGGAGAACCTTTTCCACAGGAAAGGGGTACGAGAGTGATGCAATACCACAGGGCCCTGGTGGAAAAAGTGATGCTAATGTTCCCATCTGACAGCGCTAGTGGCAGAAGACGCAGTTCCGAGGGCCAACTAGCAGGGGATGTGCGGGGATCAGGCAGCATGTCCAGCGCTGGCAGGGGGACACTCTCCAAGGCCTTTGCCAGCTTTATGGCTCCCCAGCAAGACTGTGCATATACTGCAGTTTTTATGCATTGTACTGGGGAATATAGAAGACGATTTTTTGCAAGGTTTCCTGTGTGCTGGTCCTCTCTCGTGTTTGGTTATATCCTGGTTCTGTGGGGATCTTCAAGTCTGGACCCATTCCGGGACCGTGCACCAAGAGCGTATCCATTTTTATCTACTACTACAAGGTTGTGCTGCTCTCCAACTTTACTGATTATTCCCCAGAAAGACTGTGTCACCACTCCCCAGTCAAGGCGAGCGCTGTAAAAGATGTCGGAGGGAGCACTGTAAGAGATGGTGAGGGAGTACGTAGCTGATCGTACCACCGTCCACCGTGATGCCTCTGCTCCATACAACTATTGGGTTTCAAAGCTGGACACGTGGCACGAACTTGCGCTGTACGCCCTGGAGGTGCTGTCCTGCCCTGCCGCTAGCGTCTTGTCAGAGGGTGTTTAGTGCAGCTGGGGGAATCATTACGTAAAAGCGTACCCGCCTGTCAACTGCCAGTGCCAACATGCTTATACTCATAAAGATGAACAAAGGCTGGATTTCCCCAGACTTCTCTTCTCCACCGGTGGAGAGCAGCGGAACCTAAAGATTCTTTTCGCTGCAACCGGAGAAAAAAAAGCATTCTCTATCACCAGAAAAAAGGGGGAATTAGCTTTGTCAATAACTCTCGGATATTATCACTCCTCCTCCTCCTAAAACAGCATGTCATCACTCTGAACTGCCAATTTTTCTGCGGCCCAAAAGGCTCTGCTTACTATTTTTTTTTACAATTTTTCAAAGTTTCAAAAGTATTGTATTGATAGTTTAACAGTCAGAAACTGTTACAAATTAAGCAACAGCGAGCTGTATCTTTAAAAAATGTTAATGGGTTTCACCTGCCCTCGCGGTTGAGCAATTTTTCAGGGGTACACTTGTACTCTTGGTACACAAATTTTTCTGGCCCTCACCTATACTCATGGTACACCAATGTTTCAGGGGTTCGCCTATACTCTTGCTACAGAAATGTTACAGGGGTCTGCCTATACCTTTGCTACAGAAATGTTACTGGGGTCTGCTTATACCTTTGCTACAGAAATGTTACTGGGGTCCGCCTATACCTTTGCTACAGGAATGTTACTGGGGTCCGCCTATACCTTTGCTACAGGAATGTTACTGGGGTCCGCCTATACCTTTGATACAGGAATGTTACTACGGTCTGCCTATACTATGGGTGCACAAAGACTTCCCATAAGGTGTTTTACCTATCTGGCACAAATACACTGACTGACTAGGACAGAAATCTGGGCCGAGGCCAAGGTCCTTCGCGGGGTGAAACTCTCCCATGTTTGGGCACTCTGATTTCTTCCTGTGTAATACCATCTTTGTGCACTGACAGCATAGGAGAGCCCAAGGAACGCAAAGACTTCCCCTTGCGGTGTTGAGCTATCTGTGTGGGGACACATGGATTTCCCATTGCTATGCAACTCAGGGCACCTTGGGTCACACAAGGTGGAGACTGGGACCGAGCCTTACCCTGGGCCCACTCACATACTTCCCAGACTATAGCGGGTCCTGGTCATGGTTTCTTGGCCTTGTAATGCCACCTCCTGCTTGGGGTCAGGGTATCAGCACAGGGCAACATGTATTTTCTCTTGTGTTACCACAGTTATCTGAGACACTGGTTTAGGCCAAACAAAAGGAGCGTTACTGCATTAATGAGACGTTCACTGCTGTACTAGCATCGGAGTCCGCTTTATGCCCATGATTGCTGAGGGTGTGGGCAGAGGCCTATGTCCTGGAGGAAATGCAACTGCGCCAGGTTCGGCCAGTGGAACTTCTTCCTGGTTATTCCAGTCTTTGGAGCAGTGAAAGCAATCGTAAATGCATTAATGAGATGTACACTGCTGTACTAGTATCGAAGTCCGCTTTATGCCCATGATTTCTGAGGGTGTGGGCAGAGGCCTATGTCCTGGGGGAAATGCAACTGCACCAGGTTGGGCCTGTGGAACCTCTTCCTGGTTAATCCAGTCTTTGGAGCGGTGAAAGAAACCACAACTAATTAAATGAGACGTTCACAGCTGTACTAGCATTGGAGTCCGCTTTATGCCCACGATTGCTGAGGGTCTGGGCAGAGGCCGAGGTCCTCAGTGGAGTGAAAGTCTGCCATGTTTGGACACTGTAATTGCTTCATGTTTAATACTTTCCTTGGGTTCCTTTGGCTCGCCTATACTGTGAGTGCACAAAGACTACCCATTGTGTTGCTTTACCTGTCTGGCACAAATACACTGGCTGACTAGGGTAGAAATGTGGGCCGAGGTCCTTGGCGGGGTGAAACTCGGCAATGTTTGGGCGCTCTGATTTCTTCCTGTGTAATACCATCTTTGTGCACCGGCAGCATAGGCAAGCCTAAAGAACTCAAAGACTTTCCATTGCAGTGTTAAGCTGTCTAACACCTACACAGAATGAATTGTGTGGGGGCACATGGATTTCCCATTGCTATGTAACTCGCAGCACCTTGGGTCACACAAGGTGGAGGCTGGGACCGAGCGTGAACCTGGGCCCACTCATGTGCTTTCCACACAGAGTATTGCTGCATTGTGGAGATGTGTAGAAGTGCTGGCACCTGAGTCCCCTTTATGCCCACGTTTGCGGCTCCTGACAATTTTGTGACAGAGATGGCACGGGATTGGAATGCTGATCGTACGTCAATTTATCATCAATTCTCAACAGCATTGTGGGCTATACCCCACACTTTCAAGGAGGGTCGCTGCCTAGCCCTGCCAACCCTCTGCAGTGTGTGCCTCGGGTTCCTCCTCATCCATTACGCAAAAGTTTGACTCGAGAAACGAGCACCCAAGCATTTTGGTGCTCCCTCATCTCTAGCTATGTTGGAGAGGAAAATCTTTTCGCATTCATGGAAGTATTCTATCATACGCAGTGAGTCTTGAGTCCTATTATAATAAAATCAAAACTGCTCTTGCCATAAGCAATAATTATGAATTGGATCCCTTTACAATATTACTTTTAATAAATTACTTAAACAAAAGTATTCAAATACTCAGTATATACTGTAGACGTTTATATCTTTTGTATTGTGGTTTACTACTATCCACAGTTTCAATGTTATCCCATATTCAGATAGCTGTCAGTACCGGAGGGAATGGTGAGTGGTCAAAAAATTGACTGGAGCACACGTTCCCCATAAAGACCAGTAATACCAAATAAGTCCTCCTAACTAGAGGTGCAGTGAAGCCTCCAGAGTACTGCCTATGGCATCTGACTAAATAGTTTGATCACCAGAACCTGCTACACCATCCTGCTACACCATATTTGGGCACTCTGATTTCTTCCTGTGTAATACCATCTTTGTGCACTGACAGCATAGGCGAGCCCAAGGAACTCAAAGACTTCCCCTTGTGGTGTTGGGCTATCTGACACCTACACAGAATAAATATTGTGTGGACACATGGATTTGCCGTTGCTATGTAACTCGCGTCACCTTGGATCTCACAAGGTGGAGGCTGGGACCGAGCCTGACCCAGGGCCCGCTCACGTACTTCCCACACAGAATATTGCGTGTCCTACCTCAGTCATGGTTTCTTGGCCTTGTTATGCCACCTCCTCCTCCTGCTTGGGGTCTGAGGATCAGCACTGGGCAACACGTATTTTCTCTTGTGTTACCACAGTTATCTGAGACACTGGTTTCGGCCAAATAAAAGGAGCATTACTGCATTAATGAGACGTTTACAGCTGCACTAGCACCCGAGTCCGCTTTATACCCACAATTACTGAGGGTGCGAGCCGAAGTTGAGGTTCTTGGCACGGTGAAACTGCCTTGTTTGGGCGCTCTGATTTCTTTATGTGTAATACTTTCCTTGGGTTCCAGAGGCTCGTCTATGCTGTGGGTGCACAAAGACTACCCATTGCGTTGTTTTACCCATCTGGCACAAACACACTGACTGACTAGGGCAGAAATGTGGGCCGAGGCCCTTAGAAGGGTGAAACTCTGCCATGTTTGGGCACTCTGATTTCCTCATATGTAATACCATGCTTGAGTTTCTTGGGCTAGCCTATGCTGTGGGTGCACAAAGACTTTCCATTGCTGTGTCTTACCTGTCTGGCACAAATACACTGACTGACTAGGGCATGAATTATGGGCCGAGGCCGAGGTCAATGGTGGGGGGAAACTCTGCCATGTTTGGGCACTCAGATTTTTTCCTGTGTAATACCATCTTTGTTCACCCACAGCATAGGCGAGCCCAAGGAACTTAAAGACTTCCAATTGCGGTGTTGAGCTATATGACACCTACACAGAATGAATTGTGTGGTGACACATGGATTTCCCATTGCTATGTAACTCAGGCACCTTGGGTCACACAAGGTGGAGGCTGGGACCGAGCCTGACCCTGGGCCCCTTTATGCCCAAATTTGTGGCTCCTGACAATTTTGTGACGGAGGTGGCACGGGATAGGAATCATAATCGTACGTCAATTTATCACCAATTCTCAACAGCATTGTGGGCTATCGCCCACACTTTTAAAGAGAGTCGCTGCCTAGCCCGGCTTACCCTCTGCAGTGTGTGCCTCTGGTTCCTCCTCATCCAGTACGCACTTATAAATAGACATGAGGGTGGTGTGGCTATCAAGCGAGCGTGTGGCATGAGGCCAGCTGAACGCTGCGCAGGGAAAATTTTGTGTGCGCTGTGAATGCAGGGTCATACGGGGGTTGGACAGCAATGCCAGCATGTAACCCAGGAGAAGAGGCAGCGGTGTCACCAGCAGGCAGTGGTTTTCCTTGGTTGCAGGTAGTGTGGTGCTTAGCTAAGATGTGCCAGCACGTGTGCCTTGCTAATGAGGGTTTGTCCCAAGTAAATTGTTAGGGGGGTGACCTCCAGGCTCTTGCCCCCATTTTGGCTTAATAGTGGGAGCCTCAGATGCAGCCATGCATGCTGCCCCTGCCGTTCCCTATCCGTTTCTGTGGTGTTTCCATGACTTTCTGATGCTTTTAGGTGTTTAACAAGACATCACCTATGCGGAGCATTGGTCCAATGCAAAAATGCTTGTGTCTCCTATTGACTTCAATGGGGTTCGTTACTCGAAACGAGCTCTCGAGCATTACGAAAAGTTCGACTTGAGCAACGAGCACCCAAGCATTTTGGTGCTCGCTCAGCTCTACATATAACTAATAAGTTATTACTAGTAACCAGTAGTTTCTCTAATTGCCACTTTCAGTAATTATTAAAGCTTAACTTTTATTTACCACCTTTTTTTACTAAACATTTTTAGTGTCTGATTAAAATGTATGTATATATGTTCTGTCTTCTTACACGTTCACACAGTGTGCAGTTTGACATTCACTTTAACCATTTATGTCTTCCAAATAAACAAACTGTTCTTCTTAATCTGACAGGTTTATTGGTTGACAGATCATAGAATATGAGGGTGCATTCGTGATGATGATAATGTGTGATTGGTAAAACTATAAGAATACAGATAATTGACATAAGTATGAAGCATAGGAAGCATGCATAACATTACATAACAGTAACATGAAGGTGCATGGTAAAATGGCTGCTACACATAGTGCTGCATGGCTAACTAAACAGTTATAACTCCCTGAGTAACAACACAACTGACCACTGAACAGCTCTGCATAACATACTGTCTCAGAAACAAAGGTAGCTTTCTTACCAGATGTACTTTTACAAGGATAGTGGAACTTGAAGAGGAGGGTGCAAAAGGCAAGTCTGAACTCTGTCTTGAAGCTAAAAGTTATCCTTCCCACAATGCCTTGCAAACTACCCATAATACATCAGTCTTTATGATAGAAAAACAAGGTGTCATACATTTTTAACACAGCTAGATGGTGCTGTAACCACTAAACACCAAAAATGGGCTGTTATGTAGCTTCGATTTCTGCTGGGCAGAACAATATATAAAATATCCTGTGGATGGAGATCCAGAGAGAATATCATCATGCTGATAGCGGTCAGTCCTTACTATCTCCTATGTCTGACAGGGTCTATTTATCTGTATTGTCACCTTCAGTGCACATTGTTATTCTCTTGTAGGGTATATGTAGTCACTTCTATCAGAGACTATGATAAAGTGACCAGTAAATGCTTTGTGCCTGTATTTATGAAGGGTTCTTACAACTACTGACAACTGATGAGATGTTTACATGTATTAACAATAAAATAGCAAAACTGGTACATATTGAGATATTCCGATTGTGGGCACTAGTGGCTGTGATGGCAGCAGATGAGCTGAGCTCCAACTCAGTCCTGCCATACGCTAATTACGGATATTAGATAAAGATACACTATTAGACTCCCAACATGTTTCACAGCTAAACGTAGCATCATCAGGGGACAATAAAATACCAGCAATACCGCCCATAGCTGGCTCAGCATCCCCTCTTAAGGCCGGCTGTCCATGGGCGTTGCGAAGTCCCGCAGCAGATCTCCGCCGCTGGAGCCGCCGACCGGGAGCAGGAGCCGCCGCCGAATCTCCGCCGGTCACCCCTATCTAATAGATAGGCTGATCGCAGAGAATCGGGGGCCATTCGCAACATGCTGCAAATTGCCCACCACGAGCGGAGAATTGCAATGATTCTCCACTTGTGGACGCGGGGCCAGCGCTTTCCATAGCAACGCTATGGAAAGCTTCAGCCTGCTCCAGCCTGCGTGATTAGCTGGCGATTTACCGCCAGCGAATTCACGGTTGTGGACAGGGGGCCTAAAAGTTTGCCCTTCACTAATCCTCTCTTGCCTGACATGCCTCTGAGGGAAGTAACTACATACACCGTACAAATGAATAAAAATGTCCACTGATGGTGAGGATAGAAATAAATAGACTGTCAATCATAGATCACGGTAAGGACTGATCGCTATCAGGATCATTCATGAGATTCTCTCCAGATCTCCATCCACAGGACATTGTATTCATTCACACCTTTTTGTTGGGATCTAAAAACAATGTTTAGAAAAAGATTATCTCTTTAGGTGGTAAATGAAAGTTAAGCTGTTGCAGGGAAAACTTTTTTGACTTACAGTAAAAACCTGTTAGTTATGCATGTACACTAATGGTGGCCCTAAGCTGTAATAACTCCAATGTACCAGGACTACATGATTTCTAATAACTATATTCCTTTTTTTTTTTAGTGTTGGATCTAATACAAAAAGGTAAGAAACGAGCTTTGCTCTTCCATCCTTTATTTTATAACACAGACTCATATACAGTAGAGTTTGGAAGTATTTGGACAGTCCAACCATTCTCATTATTTGGCGTCTGCACACTCCAGAATTGATGTGAAACAGTCATCAGTTTGTGATTGAAGAGGAGACTTTCCGCTTTAAGTCAAAGGGTTTAGTACAAATATTGTGTTGACGGTGAATAATAGTCAATTATTACATAATCCTTCTGTTTTCATAGGCTCAAAAGTATTTAAACAATTAACTCACAAGCAGTCCAGTGATAGGGTGCAGCCTGTTACTATAACAATGTTGGCTAAATACTATGATTGGTGATGATGATGGTACCGGCAGCGGATAATGGAGCAGATGGTATGCCACAGAAATAGCAAGCATTATTTCTAGAGATGCGCGAGCACCAAAATGCTCGGGTGCTCGTTACTCGGGACGAAATTATCGCGATGCTCGAGGGTTCGTTTCGAGTAACGAACCCCATTGAAGTCAATGGGCGACCCGAGCATTTTTGTATTTCGCCGATGCTCGCTAAGGTTTTCATGTGTGAAAATCTGGGCAATTCAAGAAAGTGATGGGAACGACACAGCAACGGATAGGGCAGGCGAGGGGCTACATGTTGGGCTGCATCTCAAGTTCACAGGTCCCACTATTAAGCCACAATACCGGCAAGAGTGCCCCCCCCCCCCCTCCCAACAACTTTTACTTCTGAAAAGCCCTCATTAGCAATGCATACCTTTGCTAAGCACCACACTACCTCCAACAAAGCACAATCACTGCCTGCATGACACTCCGCTGCCACTTCTCCCGGGTTACATGCTGCCCAACCCCCCCTGCACGACCCAGTGTCCACAGCGCACACAAAAGTGTCCCTGCGCAGCCTTCAGCTGCACTCATGCCACACCACCCTCATGTCTATTTATAAGTGCGTCTGCCATGACGAGGAACCGCAGGCACACACTGCAGAGGGTTGGCACGGCTAGGCAGCGACCCTCTTTAAAAGGGGCGGGGCGATAGCCCACAATGCTGTACAGAAGCAATGAGAAATATAATCCTGTGCCACCGCCATCAGGAGCTGCACACGTGGGCATAGCAATGGGGAACCTATGTGCCACACACTATTCATTCTGTCAAGGTGTCTGCATGCCCCAGTCAGACCGGGCTTTTTAATTCATAGACACAGGCAGGTACAACCCCCTATTGTGAAGTCCCTGTGGACCGACAGCATGGGTGGCTCCCTGGAACCCACCGGCGGTACATAAAAATATCCCATTGCATTGCCCAACACAGCTGAGGTAGTAATGTTGTGCTTAATGCAGGTGGGCTTCGGCCCACACTGCATGCCCCAGTCAGACTGGGGTTCTTTAGATGTGCTTTCAGATGCATTTATAATTCTCTTTGGACCCACAGCATGGGTGGGTGCCAGGAAGCCACCGGCGGTACATAAAAATATCCCATTGCATTGCCCAACACAGCTGAGGTAGTAATGTCGTGCTTAACGCAGGTGGGCTTCGGCCCACACTGCATGCCCCAGTCTGACTGGGGTTCTTTAGATGTGCTTTCAGATGCATTTATAATTCTCTGTGGACCCACAGCATGGGTGGGTACCAGGAAGCCACCGGCGGTACATAAATATATCCCATTGCATTGCCCAACACAGCTGAGGTAGTAATGTCGTGCTTAATGCAGGTGGGCTTCGGCCCACACTGCATGCCCCAGTCAGACTGGGGTTCTTTAGAAGTGGAAACAGATGCATTTACAAGTCCCTGTGGACCCACAGCATGGGTGGCTCCCTGGAACCCACCGGCGGTACATAAAAATATCCCATTGCATTGCCCAACACAGCTGAGGTAGTAATGTCGTGCTTAATGCAGGTGGGCTTCGGCCCACACTGCATGCCCCAGTCAGACTGGTAATATGTACCTTAACAGTAACCGCGTTGGTGGTAATGTGGTGGTGACTGCGGACCTAGTAGCGCGGTTTTATTTTGTTGGTTTTCGGAATGTGGCCAGGATTAAGTGGGCTGTGGCGGGGGATGTTTTTGAGGCACTACGTGTCCTCTCCACGTGTCCGTGGTTATATGCACCTTAACAGTAACAGCGTTGGTTTGAAATGGCCTCGCCGCCATCATGTCTTTGTGAAGCCTCTGTTTCCACACCCCAGAGACATACCATTAGCAGCGGTATAGGCAGAGCCCATAATTAGTAACATTTCAGCCGTAGCATTAGGACAGGCCCCACTAACATATCACTAGCAGCATTATAGGGGGAGCACAGTATTCGTTCCATTTCAGTAATAGTAGCACTCAAGACAGGCCCCAGTAACAATTCCGAAGCAGCAGTATAGTGGTAGCGCAGTCTTCGTTCCATTTCAGTAGCTGCAGTATAGACAAGGCACAAGTTACATTTATGTAGCTAAAGTGTAGGCCAACCCCACACACCTTTCTGTACCATGAGTGCAGGCGAAGAACATAGAAATTGCTATGATTACACTGTAGGCGAGGGGCCACAAAAATTGCTGTATCAACAGTACTAATGTACATCCAAAAAATTGGCCATGGCCAACCAAGAGGGCAGGTGAAACCCATTAATCGCTTTGGTTAATGTGGCTTAAGTGGTAACTAGGCCTGGAGGCAGCCCAGTTTAACGAAAAATTGGTTCAAGTTAAAGTTTCAACGCTTTTAAGAGCATTAAAACGTATAAAAATTGTTTAGAAAAATTATATGAGTGAGCCTTGTGGCCCTAAGAAAAATTGCCTGTTCGGCGTGATTACGTGAGGTTTCAGGAGGAGGAGCAGGAGGAGGAGGAGGAGGAATATTATACACAGATTGATGAAGCAGAAATGTCCCCGTTTTGGATGGTGAGAGAGAACGATGCTTCCATCCGCGGGTGCAGCCTACGTATTGCTTAGGTATCGCTGCTGTCCGCCGGTGTAGAAGAGAAGTCTGGGGAAATCCAGGCTTTGTTCATCTTGATGAGTGTAAGCCTGTCGGCACTGTCGGTTGACAGGTGGGTACGCTTATCCGTGATGATTCCCCCAGCCACACTAAACACACTCTCTGACAAGACGCTAGCCGCAGGACAAGCAAGCACCTCCAGGGCATACAGCGCGAGTTCAGGCCACGTGTCCAGCTTCGACACCCAGTAGTTGTAGGTGGCAGAGGCGTCACGGAGGACGGTTGTGCGATCGGCTACGTACTCCCTCACCATCCTTTTACAGTGCTCCCGCCGACTCAGCCTTGACTGGGGAGCGGTGACACAGTCTTGCTGGGGAGCCATAAAGCTGGCAAAGGCCTTGGAGAATGTTCCCCTGCCTGCGCTGTACATGCTGCCTGATCTCTGCACCTCCCCTGCTACCTCGCCCTCGGAACTGCGCCTTCTGCCACTAGCGCTGTCGGATGGGAAGTTTACCATCAGTTTGTCCACCAGCGCCCTGTGGTATAGCATCATTCTCGAACCCCTTTGCTCTTCGGGAATGAGAGTGCAAAGGCTCTCCTTATACCGTGGGTCGAGCAGTGTGTACACCCAGTAATCCGTAGTGGCCAGAATGCGTGTAACGCGAGGGTCACGAGAAAGGCATCCTAACATGAAGTCAGCCATGTGTGCCAGGGTACCTGTACGCAACACATGGCTGTCTTCACTAGGAAGATCACTTTCAGGATCCTCCTCCTCCTCCTCTTCCTCCTCCTCAGGCCATACACGCTGAAAGGATGACAGGCAAGCAGCATGGGTACCGTCAGCAGTGGGCCAAGCTGTCTCTTCCCCCTCCTCCTCATCCTCCTCATGCTCCTCCTCCTCCTCCTCAACGCGCTGAGATATAGACAGGAGGGTGCTCTGACTATCCAGCGACATACTGTCTTCCCCCGGCTCTGTTTCCGAGCTCAAAGCGTCTGCCTTTATGCTTTGCAGGGAACTTCTCAAGAGGCATAGCAGAGGAATGGTGACGCTAATGATTGCAGCATCGCCGCTCACCACCTGGGTAGACTCCTCAAATTTTCCAAGGACCTGGCAGATGGCTGCCAACCAGGCCCACTCTTCTGTAAATAATTGAGGAGGCTGACTCCCACTGCGCCGCGCAAGTTGGAGTTGGTATTCCACTATAGCTCTACGCTGCTCATAGAGTCTGGCCAACATGTGGAGCGTAGAGTTCCACTGTGTGGGCACGTCGCACAGCAGTCGGTGCACTGGCAGATTAAACCGATGTTGCAGTGTCCGCAGGGTGGCAGCGTGCGTGTGGGATTTGCGGAAATGTGCGCAGAGCTGGCGCACCTTTCCGAGCAGGTATGACAAGTGGGGGTAGCTTTTCAGAAAGCGCTGAACCACCAAATTAAAGACATGGGCCAGGCATGGCACGTGCGTGAGGCTGCCGAGCTGCAGAGCCGCCACCAAGTTACGGCCATTGTCACACACGACCATGCCCGGTTGGAGGCTCAGCGGCGCAAGCCAGCGGTCGGTCTGCTCTGTCAGACCCTGCAGCAGTTCGTGGGCCGTGTGCCTCTTCTCTCCTAAGCTGAGTAGTTTCAGCACGGCCTGCTGACGCTTGCCCACCGCTGTGCTGCCACGCCACATGACACCGACTGCTGGCGACGTGCTGCTGCTGACACATCTTGATTGCGAGACAGAGGTTGCGTTGGAGGAGGAGGAGGAGGAGGAAGGTGCTTTAGTGGAGGAAGCATACACCGCCGCAGATACCACCACCGAGCTGTGGCCCGCAATTCTGGGGGTGGGTAGGACGTGAGCGGTCCCAGGCTCTGACTCTGTCCCAGCCTCCACTAAATTCACCCAATGTGCCGTCAGGGAGATATAGTGGCCCTGCCCGCCTGTGCTTGTCCACGTGTCTGTTGTTAAGTGGACCTTGGCAGTAACCGCGTTGGTGAGGGCGCGTACAATGTTGCGGGAGACGTGGTCGTGCAGGCCTGGGACAGCACATCGGGAAAAGTAGTGGCGACTGGGAACCGAGTAGCGCGGGGCAGCCGCCGCCATCATGCTTTTGAAAGCCTCCGTTTCCACAAGCCTATACGGCAGCATCTCTAGGCTGATCAATTTTGCAATGTGCACGTTTAACGCTTGAGCGTGCGGGTGCGTGGCGGCGTACTTGCGCTTGCGCTCAAACTGTGGCGCTAGCGACGTCTGGACGCTACGCTGAGAGACATTGCTGGATGGGGCCGAGGACAGCGGAGGTGAGGGTGTGGGTGCAGGCCAGGAGACGGTAGTGCCTGTGTCCTCAGAGGGGGGTTGGATCTCAGTGGCAGGTTGGGGCACAGGGGAAGAGGCAGTGGTGCAAACCGGAGGTGGTGAACGGGCATCGTCCCACCTTGTGGGGTGCTTGGCCATCATATGCCTGCGCATGCTGTTGGTGGTGCCTCCCCAGCTGATCTTGGCGCGACAAAGGTTGCACACCACTGTTCGTCGGTCGTCAGGCGTCTCTGTGAAAAACTGCCACACCGTAGAGCACCTTGACCTGTGCAGGGTGGCATGGCGCGAGGGGGCGCTTTGGGAAACAGTTGGTGGATTATTCGGTCTGGCCCTGCCTCTACCCCTGGCCACCGCACTGGCTCGGCCTGTGCCCACACCCTGACTTGGGCCTCCGCGTCCTCGCCCGCGTCCACGTCCTATAGGCCTACCCCTACCCCTCAGCATGGTGTATTACCAGTGATTTGATTTCCCAGGCAGGAAAGAAAGTGGCGCAAGCCTGCTGTAAAACGTAGCTGGTTGCGTCTGATTTTTTAACGTTCTCCACGCAGCACACACGTACCCAGAGCCCCGAGGACTGTCAGAGGCAGGCCAAATATACTTTTTTCCCTTTTTTGTAAAAGGAAAGGCCCACTGCGTCTATTCACTGAATAATAAGTTTAATAACTGTGTTGTGCCCCTGCAAATGTGTCACAGAACTTTAGTGTTGCAGAGTTATTAACTACAGCTGAGCAAGGAATTTCCCAGGCAGGAAAGAAAGTGGCGCAAGCCTGCTGTAAAACGTAGCTGGTTGCGTCTGATTTTTTAACGTTCTCCACGCAGCACACACGTACCCAGAGCCCCGAGGACTGTCAGAGGCAGGCCAAATATACTTTTTTCCCTTTTTTGTAAAAGGAAAGGCCCACTGCGTCTATTCACTGAATAATAAGTTTAATAACTGTGTTGTGCCCCTGCAAATGTGTCACAGAACTTTAGTGTTGCAGAGTTATTAACTACAGCTGAGCAAGGAATTTCACAGGCAGGAAAGAAAGTGGCGCAAGCCTGCTGTAAAACGTAGCTGGCTGCGTATGAATTTTTTACTATCTCCAGCCACCACACACGTACACAGAACGCTGAGGACTGACAGAGGCAGGACACATAGAATTTTTCCCTTTTTTTAAAAAGAAAAGGCCCACTGACTATATTCAATCAGATAAGAAATCTGTTCCACAGAAATGCAGTTATATGAAGTGCAGCAGGGCGGTGATTTTTCCCAGGAAGGCAGGAAATAAATTGGCGCAAGCCTGCTGTTTAACGTAGCTGGCTGCGTATGATTTGTTTACTATCTCCACCCACCACACATGTACACAGAACGCTGAGGACTGACAGAGGCAGGGCACATAGAATTTTTCCCTTTTTTTAAAAAGAAAAGGCCCACTGACTATATTCAATCAATAATATATGTCTTCTGGCCCTGCCTACACAATTCTCTCCCTGTAGTATTACTGCCGGGCGCAATGCTCTGCACAGCCGATTTAAAAAAAAAAAAAAAATGCAACACTGCTAACAGCAGCCTGCACAGTACTGCACACGGTTAAATGTGGCCCTAAGAAGGACCGTTGGGGTTCTTGAAGCCTACACTCACTCCTAACACTCTCCCTGCCTAACCACCACTTCTGTCCCTGGACTATTAATGCGGGGCGCAATGCTCTGCACAGCCGATTTTGAAAAAAAAAAAAATTGTGCAACACTGCTAACAGCACCCTCCACAGTACTGCACACGGATAGATGTGGCCCTGAGAAGGACCGTTGGGGTTCTTGAAGCCTACACTCACTCCTAACACTCTCCCTACAGCAGCTCCAACACAACAGCACTTTCCCTCAGCTAACTCACAACGCATCTGAGGCGAGCCGCGGGAGGGGCCGACTTTAATACTCGGGTGACATCTGATCGCCCCAGCCACTCACAGCAGGGGGGTGGTATAGGGCTTGAACGTCACAGGGGGAAGTTGTAATGCCTTCCCTGTCTTTCAATTGGCCAGGTAAGCGCGCTAACGTCTCAGAGAGGAAACTGAAAGTAACCGGAACACCGCGTGGTACTCGTTACGAGTAACGAGCATCCCGAACACGCTAATATTCGCCCGAGCATCAAGCTCGGACGAGTACGTTCGCTCATCTCTAATTATTTCCCTGTTCTCTCCCTGATGCTGACCCTAACTTCAGACACCACTGTCAGCAATTATCTCTCAGTTATCACTGCTGGTGACCATGTTTGAAATACCATTCATAACAACAAGACGGCATTAGGAGCCAAACAAGAAGAAAAACAAGGCAACTAAATAAAAAGCTAAGACTACCAAAATACAAACAGGGATTGAACTAACACAAACCAAACTAAACTAGAACAAGATACTAGAACCTAAACAAGAAATACTGGGATAGACACATATTACTATCACCAGTAACCACACTGAAGAAGCCAGGGATACTTAAAGGGAGCCAGGTCAATGAGAAACTCTTTACAATAGGAGGTTAGCTGATCCACTCCAATGGATCAGCTGTGGGAACAATGCATAGCTACTGTCCAACAGCAAGTTAGAAGGCAGGAGATGACAATCCAGCATCAGAACTCCTTATGGTCAGAACATTTACTGACATGTAGAGAGAAAGTCTGAAGATGATTCCAAACAAATTTGTATTTGGTTGTCATTTATAAGCACTTTGAATATGTGGTCCAAAGAGTTCAAGTGAAGAAGCCATCATCAGACTGAAAAAAATGAGACAGCAGAAATTTTAGGAGCAATCAAATCAACAATTTGGTACACTCTTAAAATGAAGGAAAGCACTGGTGACATATGCAACACCAAAGACCAAAAGAACATGGAAGACAACCAAAGTCTCAAAATGCATATGCCAGAGAATATGTTAACCAGCCACGGGAGCCTGGTATCCAGCTTTCCAGTCAAACTAAATGGGATTAATTATATTGGAGATCTTAACAGTTTAATTAGACAGTCTTCAGAGGACATAGTAGATTCCAAAGTTCAAAAAAGTGGAACTTATCTCTGTATTCACATTCTTCCATCCATAGCTGCCAATCCCTTCATGCTTTAGCATCAATCTCCACTAGCATCCTACAGATACCAGCATGTGGTTCATTTTTAGACATCTGATGCGCACTCCACCTGTTGCCAGCTCATACATTCAATGTACACTTCAATATAGTGCAGGTTCATCTGTTCTGGTCTTTA
Source organism: Eleutherodactylus coqui (assembly GCA_035609135.1). Lineage (NCBI taxonomy): Eukaryota > Metazoa > Chordata > Amphibia > Anura > Eleutherodactylidae > Eleutherodactylus > Eleutherodactylus coqui. Next base: position 226,613,169 of record CM069410.1, on the reverse strand, counting down.
ATATTCAACCATTTTGTCCTATATACTAACTCCCACAGGGAACAATTAGGATGGTTTACAACATGAAACAGGCTAGATTAGACACAGATTAGATACTAGAACTGCTGTAACATTTCTGTAGCAAGAGTATAGGCGAATCCCTCAAACCATTCAGTAGAAAAAGTATAGGCGGACACCTGTAACGTTTCTGTAGCAAGTATATAGGCGGACCCCAGTAGTATTTCTCTAACCGCGCTCTCACTGAAAAATATCCACACCTTAGAACACCTAGCCCCCTGCGGCTTGCCGCGACGGGGTGCTTTGGGAAACAGTTAGGGGATTCTTTGCTCTGGCCCTGGCTACCCCACTGCCTCTTCCAACCTGTCCTGCTTTTGCACTTGCCTCCCCCTCTGAAGCCCTGTCTTCTGTAGGCTTAGCAAGCCAGGTGGGGTCAGTCACCTCATTGTCCAGCAGCTCTTTCTCCGAATCCTCTGTGCGCTCCTCCCTCGGACTTACTGCCCTTACTACTACCTCAATGACAGACAACTGTGTCTCATCATCCTCATCCACAAAAAGCTTTTGAGACAGTTCCCGGAAATCCCCAGCCTCATCACCCAGACTCCAGGAACTTTCCAAAGGTTGGGCATCGGTCACGACAAACTCCTCAGGTGAGAGAGGAACCGGTTCTTTCCCACTCTGGTCAGGGACCTAAAAACATTCCTGGGAGTCTGCCTGCTCAGAATCTGTCATTTTCCTGGAGTGACGATGTTGAGAGGAAGGAGGAGCAGCAAGAGGATTCAGAGTTGCAGTCCCTAGGCCGGGAGTAGTTGACTGTGTAGAAGACCGGGTGGTGGATACATTGCTGACGCATTATCTGCCATTCACGATACGACCTGCTCGCACTGCTCTACTTGTAATAAAGGTCTACCATGCAGACCCGCAAATTGTGATAGGAAGCTGGTGAGCGTAGGGACTTGGCGCTCTCCTAATCCCTCAGCAGCCGGCTGTGATACACCCCACCTCGGACCTCGGCCTGCGCCCGCACCCTCGCTTGGACGCCCGCGGCCGCGTCCACGTCCTCAGCCAGCCTTTTTCAAATGTGTAAGAAGAACAGAGGAGATATAAAAATAGTCAAGTCTCTGAAAAAAGGAATGAACGTTGGAGAAAAAGGTGAAATTTTTAGTAGAAGGATGATAGTGACGCTAAGCATTTACTACAAATGTGTAAATGATGCATTAATAGAAAAGGCGAAAATTAGTGAAAAGGCGCAAATGCTGCATTAATATAACACCTAAAAGAAGAGTGATAAAGATAGATGAGAATGAATGTGTTGAGATCAAACAAAGACTTACATGTGAAACCGTAATTTACCTACTAGAATGCCCGTGTGATAAAAGATACATAGGAAGAACTAGAAATGCACTAAGGACAAGGGTATCCCCACATAGGAGTAATATCAAGACAGGTTTCTCTCAACATAGTGTTTCCCAACATATTTACCTTCAACACAATTGTAATTTTTTCGATCTAAGAGTTACTCCCATGGAACAAAGTCTATTTCTGAGTTGCGAAAAAAAGAAGTGTATTGGGTTTTTAAACTGAACACCCAAGCCCCATATGGTTTGATTGAGGTATTGGAGGAAATATAAATATAAAAATATCATTATACAGCCATACTATCCCAATTGTATTTCAATGGAATTTAGTCAGCATTTTGTATTTGTTTCTAGATAGATAAAGTATCATTGTATATCTAGGTTTTTTACTGTCATTTAGTGTTTTATGTGCATGATTATTCTTATCTGAAATGTCTTTATATTCCAGATTTTACTGATATATATATATGTTTTTAGATTTTTCTTATACATTTTTATATATCCATCTATTTTGTGTGCCACGTCTGGGATTGACACCATGGTGGTCCCATTGCAGAACACATGAAGGGTATCTGTAGGTTTAGATCATTGGATCGGTGTATACATCCTGGCGCATACCCATGCGTCAACACGTAGGCATGTGACATGTGACGATGCTTGCGTCTGTAGTCACGCCCTGTAATGGCGGCTCCCATTGGGAACCCATTGTCAGAAGCCGCTCGTAGGTTTAGACGTGTTTTTACACAGCAGCACATACTCATGTGATATTTGGACGCTTACCGCATCATATGCCATGCCCAGTACTGGCACTATCCACTTCGAGTAGGTTGATCTGAGATGTAAGTGACAGTTACAATTTATCATATAAATGCTGTTGTGTGTTCATTATGTTTATGCTTGATAAAGGCTTATATATATGCTGACGAGCCGAAACGTGTTGCATTTTTAAAATAAAGAAAGACTTATATAATATGGATTCCTGATAGTCTATCCTCGGTAGCGCTTGGAGATTTTTTATTGTTCCTTCTTGGCTATTGGTACATTGGGTCCTCCAGTGGAAAACACAAGCTTCTAACAGCTCTCCTGATCCCGGAATAAGAGGAAAGGACTGGGAAACATCATCCAATATATTTTAGATGCCTGCTGGGATGTGGAGGTGCTAGTGGGGTTCCTGCAAGGGAGCCCCACTGGGCACCGGGTAAGTCCCACTTGTTTCTCCGATTCCTATTGCTATCCTATCTGTATTCAGTGGAGGGCTGTCCTGAGTTCATCTGTTTACCAGAGAATTTAATTTGGCTTTTATTGGAAGAACCAGAAAAAGCAGCTGTATCACATTTATATGCCTGTGGTCTGTACATTGGGAGAGGGGATTTTTTGTTACTGTCACCATATATAAAAGCAAAGCAGACAGACCAGCTATGCTTGGGATGGGGAATATTCCAGTTCACTGTGGCCTCAGATGTCATTCACTGGCCAGACAGTCTGCTACAAATTATTTAGTAATGTACACAGCTGGCAATGGAGTGAAGGGAATCCATTTATGCTGCACCAAACAAGGACAGTTGACAAAAATACAAGCTATACTGCCTAGTCTTCCTTTCCCACATACTGTGCCGGCCAGGAATTCAGGCTTATTTGGTTGGCTTTGGTTTTTATATTTGTTAATACAAAAGGAAAAAAGACAAAGAGGGAAACATCAAACATACACAGTGAGTGTCAGTGGCCTCAGATGTAGTTCAAAGTAGCCAGTCCAGCAGCTACAAATTATTTGTAGGCCTTACGCAGCTAGAAGTGGTTTTCTGTAATAAACAAAGTAAGCTGAAAAGTTACTTAAAGCTACACAAAAAAGTAAACAAATGAAAGGACTAAGTAGTAAATAAATAAATAAATAAAAAGGAAACATGAAGAAAGCAAGGGGTAGCGGCTGTGTTGCTGTTGGTGGTGGAGGTAGTAGAAAACAGGCCAAATTGGACTTCAAGAACCTCCCATAGCATCAACAGCTCCACATTTTGCAGAAAGTGAGGCAATCCCACTGCGTTAGATATAGTTCTGCCCGTGCGCTATATCCACAGTACGCAGAACAGATCATAGAGTGGATTAAACAGCATACTTCAAGTACTACCATCTCATCTTCCTCCCAGTACAAGGCACACAGCAGTCAGTATGCACCAGTCATCCAAGAACACACACCCCCCCCTCTACTCCACCTCATGCCCTCCTAAGCAGTCCACATGGATCAGTAATGTCAAAGCATTTTTTTTTCCTGTGCACGGACCATCTCTGAGAAAAAGCTGTAGAGCTACATCTGCTTCTTGTGCTGTAGAAAATTTGGTCCCCCCTCCTCCCAAAAGAAAACATTTTTACAACACAAGAAACAGCTGTAGCTCTATAGCTTTTTCTTGGAGAAGGTCCATGCTTGGCTGTTCTGTTAACCTGGTGGAATTCGTCCTTTGCAAACTTTAAGATACTGCTCTTAAAACAGGACCGATGGGGGTGATATAACTGACAGACATCTCCCTCTCCTGCTTCCACCATGTTTCCTCCTCTTCCCAAAAGAAAAACTGTCTGCAGCACAAGAAACAACTGTAGTTCAACAGCTTTTTCTTGGAGAAGGTCCGTGCTTGACTGTTCTGTTCACCTGGTAGAATTTGTCCTTTGCAAACTTTAAGATACTGCTCCTAAAACAAACAGCACACCTGCTGTCACCTTTGGCTTAATTTTGGTAACTCAGCAGCTGTGCTTTGGAGCAGGTCCGTGCTTGAGTGTTGTGTTCATCTGCCAGGATTTGTCCTTACAAACTTTATGACATTGCTTTTAAAACAAGCAGCAAACCTGCTGTCTCCCTGGTGCAATTTTTCATCTAGGAGACACTATGTGGGCCTTCTTTTGTTTTCAGTGAAACCCTATGCTGAGATTGGCCCATGCAGCACTGTACACTATTTTAAACATTTTTTGTGTTCCTCAGGTGTGTGACTGTATCTCTATGCAATTCTGGAGGGCAAATTAGTGATACTAATTTTTCCTATTATTGACTTTAATGGGAGTCGAAATCAGCCTTGGGTGCAAAATCGCACTCGCCCATGAGAAGTTAGCCTTACATAGAACCTATTACATATCAGTATAAGACTAGGGAGGCCTTCACATTGGCGTTTTTAACGTACAAATTCCATCGGACAGCGATATGGATGGAACTTGTGCATTGATTTCAATGGGTTTATTTATGTGAGTGAATTTCTATGTGATCTTTGAAAAAATTGCATCGCAGTCCATGGGATTCACATGTGAGTGAAGTGCAATTTTTGCCATTGAAACTCCTGGAAACACTGTTTTTTTCACACTCATGAAAAACACCGGTGAAAATCTCACGTACATAGAACTGATGCGTTTTTAAAGCAAAAATGCATCACACTCACACCCAGAATTGCAAGTTTAAGGCTGAAAGCATACCGCCAAAGGCGCAACTTCGCTCAGCAGTATGGATCATAGCTGCGCTGAAAACGGGAGATTTTCTCTCCCTCACCGGCAGTTCAAACTCCGTGCCAGAGCGCAAAAGTTTGAAATAAGAGGCAGGAAGACATGGGCTGCCCGATCTTCCCCGCACCATTTGTTCACTACGTGCAAAAAAAAAATAGGGCGTCCTATATTTTCTCGGTCGTACAAATCACGGTAGAGAAATCCCTGCAGTGAGAACAAAACCATTGAACTCCTATTGAAATCTGTGGTTTTGTTTTGTCCGCTTCTGATTATTATGGCTGTATAAGAGGATAAAAAAACGCTCCTCTGTTTAAGCCTTCAGAGTGCAATATCGGTCAGATAAAGTTGCCCATATGAATGCATCTGAATACAGTTATACAGGTTAGTACAGATCTGAAAGGACATCATACAGTTTTTTCAAATTTAACCCCTTGGTCACTAACAGGCCTTAGAGTAGGCCGCTGTGTTTTTATAGTGGTGTAATCTAAGGATGGCACAGCAATCCTTTGCCGAGAAAAGTCAGTTTCTATCTCTCGGATGACAGCTGGGATCCTGCACTAATGGGCAGTAGTGGAGAAATGTAAATTCCCAAACATTTAACCCCTTACATGCCATGATCAATGGCAATTGTGGCATGTAAAGGTTGACAGGGAGAGGTCAAGAAATGTTCATGTTTATTTAAAAAACTTCATTCAAAATGCCCTTTTTCATAGGAAAAATAAATACATAAACATGTTACATATCACTGGATTCATAATGACCCGTATAATAATACTATTGTACACAGTATACGGTGTAAAAAAAAGTTTTAACATGTAAAAATGTTTGGGTTTTTTTTGCTTTCATCCACCTTCCAAAAAAAATCTTTAAAAAATCTTCAAAAAGTTGCATGTTCCCCAAAATATTTTCACTGAAGCAGGAGAATCTACTAGATAGTTTAGATATAGAATTTTCACAGTTTAGGATTCTATGCAGCTTAAAACGTAACTTTTAATATATATCCACTTAAAATAGACTTAAAGGAGATGTCTCGAGGAAGCAGTGAATTTTTTTTTTTGCCCAGTCCCCCCCATTAAGTACACATTACTAAGCCCCCCTGTAAATGACATTTCTAGCTGGTTTGTACTTACCGTTCCAGCGTTTCAGCAACTTATAAAAGTTTCCCCAAGATGGCCGCCGGCTCTTTTCCCGTCGCTCGCTGCAGCCCGACGTGCGCGCTCCCGAGACGCTGCCAGCTGTGTCTCCATGACAACACGACGCCCCGCAGCCGCCGACCGGACCCCTGGAGTGAACACGGCCGACCAGTCACCCACCGCCAGGCAGAAGGTAACCGGCGCAGGCCTCCCCCCCCGGCCCAGCGACAGCCCCCCCCCCCTGGCCCAGCGCTAGTTCCCCCGGCGCAGCGACAGCCCCCCCCCCCGGCCCAGCGCTAGTTCCCCCGGCGCAGCGACAGCCCCCCCCCATCGCAGCAACAGCCCCCCCCCCCCCGGCGCAGCCCAGCGCAGCGGCAGCCCCCCCGGCCCATCACTTACCAGGACAGCTGGACGGCGGGACAGCTGGGCGGCTTGACAGCTGGGCGGCTTCTCCGGACAGCTCGGCAGCTCTGCACCTTCCTCTAACAGAGGAAGGTACAGAATGGCCGCTCCAGCGCGCTCCCGAGCAGTGACAGCTCGTCTGCGCATGCGCAGAAGAGCTGTAGCGGGGAGCACACTGAAGCGGCTCGTGCTGAAAGGAGAAGACCGGACTGCGCAAGCGCGTCTAAAAAAGCAAGCTGCCAGCGAATTTAGACGGAACCATGGAGACGAGGACACTAGCAACGGAGCAGGTAAGTGGAATAACTTCTGTATGGCTCATATTTAATGCACGATGTATATTACAAAGTGCATTAATATGGCCATACGGAAGTGTATAACCCCACTTGGTTTCGCGAGACCACCCCTTTAAGAAAGTCTAGAAATAGGACACACAAACATAAAAAAGTCACAAAAAATTCCTCATAGCTCTACTATATGAGTAGAAATCAGGGCTGGAGGGAAAGGAAGAAAGAGGGCAAGAGGGAGAGGCCAAGAACAATGTCTCTATGCAAAAAGCCCTCTATACCAGGACAGGTATCCTTAATTAAGAAAGCCAGACCAAAAAGCGCTTAGCTCACATCAATATAAAAGGGTCCTGTAGGACAATTATATGTCCCTGTGACTTTAAATCCTGAAAAATATTCAATTTTCTGCCACAAGACAGGATAAACCAGTAATATATGCCAATCAAAGAGGCGATCGTTATCACGACCAGCAGATCTAAAGGAGATAGTTATCACGACCCAGTTCTATAAAACGGTTTGACGCATTTCCACCAGTAAGCCTGGTTTCGTCAGGAACCAAAAAGAAACTGCCAGCAGCCACATCAGTAACCTGCTGCAAAAAGGAACTAAGATTTCTGATCCTCGTATAACTATAGCTGGGTGAGTGATAGCCGATCCTATCTAGCTGCAGCTATTCTAGCATAGCATTCACACCCCATCCCGGCCCCAAGGTTAGAGCAGAAAATAACAAAAAGAGTAGCAGCACCAGTCCTTATGCTTGTGTGTCCTATTTCTAGACTTTCTTAAAGGGGTTGTCTCGCGGCAGCAAGTGGGGTTATACACTTCTGTATGGCCATATTAATGCACTTTGTGATGTACATCGTGCATTAAATATGAGCCATACAGAAGTTATTCACTTACCTGCTCCGTTGCTAGCATCCCCGTCGCCATGGATCCGTCTAATTCTGATGTCTTCTTGCTTTTTTAGACGCGCTTGCGCTGTGCGGTCTTCTCCCCTTCTGCTCGGTCCAGGCACGAGCGGTGTTCTGGCTCCGCCCCCTTCTACGCGTCATCGCGTAGCTCCTCCCCGTCACGTGTGCCGATTCCAGCCAATCAGGAGGCTGGAATCGGCAATGAACCGCACAGAGCCCACGGTGCACCATGGGAGAAGACCCGCGGTGCATCGTGGGTGAAGATCCCGGCGGCCATCTTGGTGAAGGAAGAAGAAGGAAGACGTCGCAGAGCGGGGATTCGGGTAAGTAATAAAATTTTTTTTTTTTTTTAACACATCCCTTGGGGTTGCCCTGCACCGAACAGGGGGCCTATGGAAAAAAAAACCGTTTCGGCACGAGACAACCCCTTTAAGTCTATTTTAAGTTTTGAGTGGATATATATTAAAAGTTACATTTTAAGCTGCATAGAATCCTAAACCGTGAAAATTCCATGTTCCCAAAATGGTATGAATGAAAACTAAAGCTAGTCTGAAGGCCTTTAACCCTTTGAGTGGCGGGTTTCCTACCACCCTGTCGTGCCCACCAGGGCAGGTTTTTTAAAATGGTCTAATCATTGAATTTCAACTAATTTTGCAGTTGCGTCTCAAGAGCCATAACTTTTTCATTTTTCCATTGACATGGCCATATAAGGGCTTGTTTTTTGCGGGACAAGTTGTGATTTTTTTAAACAGGGGGGAGGAAAAAAAGAAATGGGGAAAAAAGAAAAAAAGGGGCCATGTCATTAAGGGGTTAAATAATGTATTAACTTCCTTCTCTGGGTTATGACGACGCATGGATACCACATGTGTGATTGTATTTTTGATTTTTTACAAAGTAAAGGGAGACAAGTGTTTTTATTATTTTTTTTATAATTTTTTACCTTTTTTTTTTTTTTTTAATTTTTTTTTTTGGTCCCTTTAGGGGACTTCCACAGGGACCCATCAGGACCCCTGATCACATTCCAGGGGTCTGATGGTGACAGCCCTTTACATGCTGCAGTGACAGCCCTTTACATGCTGCAGTCAGATAGACTGCAGCATGTAAAGGGTTAACACAGCAGAGATCGGAGGTTTTCTCTGATCTCTGCTGTAAGAGCAGGTACCTAGCTGTCCTCTCACAGCCAAGCACCAAGCTCTCCCTGCCACAGAGACCATCGGCTTGCTTCTGACAAGCCGATGGTCTCTATGGCAACCTGTAAACAAAGCAGGAGCTTGCCGACATATCGGCAATATCTTCTGCTGGTTTTTCAAAGCCCTTGCACTGCTCTGTGTGGGTCTGTGCAGGCAGAGCACAATGTCACAGCCTGTGGCATTGTGCTCTGCAGCTCCCATAGTGATACATAGCCCGGAAATCTTCCGGGCTATGTCACTATGAGCAGTGGAGCTCGTCCCGGAAAATTTCCCGGTGTGCCACTCAAGGGGTTAATGCCCATTTGGCAAAAAGTAAAAATTGTATTGGTTGTGGAAGGCGATGATGTAAATATGATTATTTTTTAAAGTGTTTTATTGTTGAAAAATTGTAACATAAACACGATATAAAATTGGTATTGCAGTTATTACAACTCGTCTAAAAACAAGACCTCATATGGCTGTGTCGACGAAAAAAAGAACATGTTCTGGATCTTGGAACGTAACAATGTAAAAACAGACAAAAACTGCCTCATGCAAAACAGGTTCTCTAACAGCAGTGATGGTTTATAGGGCCGATGATTTAGCTATAAACCTGGTGATTTATGGGGCCGGAGATTCAGCTGCAGACCTGGTGGTTTCGGCAGATGATGGTTGTTTCTATGTGGACTGCACATTATGTACATGTTATGGTCCTAATCTGTACTGTGAAGATATGAAGAATGTGCAGGTCATTGTGTCTACAAGTCCTCTATATAATCCATGATGTCTTATAGGAGCCGCCATCAGACCTGCGGTGACCTTCTCTCCAAACTACAAGAAGATATTTACCACAGAGTCTATAACGATGACCTGTGAAGGGGACTCTACTATAGGAGGGGGGCCAAATTATATATGGTCCAAAGACAATTCTCCTGTACACAATGGAAAGTCCTATACAATACAAGGTGCTGAAACATCAGACAGTGGAAGTTACCGATGTCAGACCAGACCTGGAGAAATAAGTGACCCTGCTAGACTGGACGTTAGTGATGGTGAGTAAATCTACTGGGTCATACATATAGACACAAGGTAACACATTGTATCACACAGACTGATAACCCATCATATACGTCACCTCTTCTTATTTCATGCTGTATTACAGGTAGGGTCATCCTGCAGACCCCTCTATATGTCTATGAAGGAGATGAGATAAATATAAGATGTCACCACTATCCCGGATACTTTGGTGGACGGATAAGATTCTACAAAGATAACAGCGTCATTAGAGGCTGGATAGATAATGCAGAATATTATATAGGAAATGTAGACGGGACGACTGCCGGGACTTACAGATGTGAGAAAGTATTCAGTGGGTCGTTCATCAATGGAGATGAAGCTTCTGTATCTGTGGAAGGTAAGTCCAGTATAAGAATAATCTGGCAGTGTTTGTATTCTGATGGAGTCACATGGTCTCCTGAATGGCCATCTGTAATTATTACTAGGGCTGAATGCAGATGGCCGCGTCGGATTCCTACTGCAAGATTTCGTAGCGGACTCAGACCCTATGCCCCGGCGGTGACCGCCGTGTACCTGTGCAATGTCTTCTTCTCTGTGCTGCGGATGTTCTGGTTGCTAATGCACATGCACAGTGGAAAGTATAGCAAGACGTTGCATCGGCGATGACATGAACCTGGGGCGATTTTGAAATTCTCATTTTGGAATCGCCACAAGGTGAACAGCATCCATTAAATGCTATGGAAGCCATCCATGCGAGGCTCACACTAGAATAGAACATGTTGTGATTCCTCCCCCCCCCCCCCCCCCCTTCCCGATCAACAGAAAATCGTAGTTGATTTCCGCTGGTGGGTATGGAAAAGCGTTTTGCATAACATATGTATAGGTAGTATTTGTTGTGGGATCCAGAGGTGAACGCCTGCTCCGGATCTCGCAGTGCAAATACGCCCGTGTACATTGGGCCTAAGTCAGGTTACGGTTAGATGTGGAGAATTTTTGGCATGGAATTCTAAAGACTGAAACTCTGCAACAAACTGCTCTACAATGGAGGATTGTCACATTCACAGCGGGATCTACTGTAGATGTGATGAATTTGGGGCACAGATTTTCCCCTTCACAATGTAGACAGTGAAATCTGCAGTAAAATCTCTCTGTAGCATCTGTAGCTTTAAGACCGTATCTGTAGCAGAGATCTTCCACCATCTTTGACCTTAGTCTTCAGTCAGTAAATCTTCAGGGTCATGAAGCTGAAAGTAGTGGTCCACTTTCTATAGTACCCCAAGACTTGTAGGACCTTCATCTGTGCCTGTGCCCTGTCAGAGCCAAAGAGCTGTTGATGGCTCTGCAGACCCAGAATGACACGTGGCTAATAGAGATGAGCGAGCACCAAAATGCTCGGGTGCTCGTTGCTCGAGTCGAGCTTTCCGCGATGCTCGAGAGTTCGTTTCGAGTAACGAACCCCATTGAAGTCAATGGCGACTCGAGCATTTTTTTATATGACCGATGCTCGCTAAGGTTTTCATTTGTGCAAATCTGCAACACCTACGAAAGTGATTTAAACGACACAGAAACGGATGGGGCAGGCGAGGGGCAACATGCAGGGCTGCATCTCAGGTTCCCAGGTCTCACTATTAAGGCACAATAGCGGCAAGAGTGCCCCCCCCCCCCCCAACAATATTTACTTCCGACAAACCCTCATTAGCAAGGCACACCTTAGCTAGGCACCACAACCTCCAACCAAGCACAATCACTGCCTGCGGGACACACCGCTGCCTCTTCTTCTGGGTTACATGCTGCCCAAGCCCACTGCATGACCCTGCGTCCGCAGCGCACACAAAAGTGTCCCTTTATGTACTATGTACAGCCTTCAGCTGCCCTCATGCCACATGCTCGCTTCATAGTTACACCACCCTCATGTCTATTTCCACGTGCGTCTGCGATGAGGAGGAACCGGAGGCACACACTGCAAAGGGTTGGCAGGGCCAGGCAGCGACCATCTTTGAAAGGGGGGGGGGGGGCGATAGCCCACAATGCTGTTGAGAATTGATAATAGATTGATGTTCCATCTTCATTCCAATCCCTTGCCACCTCCGTCAGGAGCTGCAAACGTGGGCATAGCTATGGGGACTCCGCTGCCAGCCCAGCACTTCTACACATCTCCACAATGCAGCAATACTCTGTGTGGGAAGTATGTGAGCGGGCCCGGGGTCAGCCTCTGTCCCAGCAAACACCTTGTGTGGCCCAAGATGCTGCAAGTGACATAGCAATGGGGACTCCATGTGTTCACACACTACTCATTCTGTTTGGGTGTCGGATACCTTATCGACAACACAAGGGGTAAACCATCTGCACTCTGCACCCTACCCAAGTCAGTCAGTGTTTTGGGGACAGACAGGTACAACTCCGCTATGGCAAGTCTGTGTGCCCCCACAGCATGGGTGGCTAGCAGGAACACAGAGACGGTACGTAAAGAAATCCCATTGCAGTGCCCCGGATAGCTGAGGTTACGTGAGAGGAAATACATGTTGGCTGCGGTCCACAGTCCATGCCCTAGACATTCGTGGTTTTTTTTAAAGTGCCAGGCAGATACAACTCCGCTATGGCAAGTCTGCGTGCACCCACAGCATGGGTGGCTAGCAGGAACCCACAGATGGTACATAAAGAAATCCCACTGCAGTGCGCCGGTTACGTGAGAGGAAATACATGTTGACCTCGGCCCACAATCCATGCCCTAGTCAGTCGGGGTTTTTTGGGGGGCCAGATAGGTAGAACACCGCGATGGGAAGACTTAGTGCACCCATAGTATACACAGACCCTTGTAATATTCCTGTAGCGAAGGTATAACCTGAACCCAGTAACAGTTATGTTGCAGAAGTCTAGAGAGACCCCATTAACATTTCTGTAGTAACAGTATAGACAGACCCCAGTAACATTTCATTAGTACAAGTATAGGCAGACCCCTGTAACATTTATGTAGCAGCAGTATTGGCCGACCCCTGTAACATTTGTGTAGCAGCAGTATATGCAGACCCCTGTAACATTTCAGTAGCAGCAGTACAGGCAGAGCCCAGTATTTGTCACATTTCAGTAGTAACAATATAGACAGACCCCAGTAACATTTCTGTTGTAACAGTATAGACAGAGCGGAGTAACATTTCTGTAGTAACAGTATAGGCAGACCCCAGTAACATTTATGTAGCAGCAGTATAGGCAGACCCCTGTAGCATTTCTGTTGTAACAGTACAGACAGAGCCGAGTAACATTTCTGTAGTAACAGTATAGGCAGACCCCAGTAACATTTATGTAGCAGCAATATAAGCTGACCCCCGTAACATTTTTGTTGCAGAAGCATAGGCAGACCCCTGTAACATGTCGGTAGTAGAAGTATAGGCAGACCCCAGTAACATGTCTTTAGCAGCAGTATAAGCAGACCCTCTGTAACATTTACGTGGCAGAAGTATAGGCAGACCCCAGTACCATTTTTGTAGCAGAAGTATACGCAGACCCCCTGTAACATTTACGTGGCAGAAGTATAGGCAGACCCCAGTAACATTCTTGTAGCAGAAGTATAGGCAGACCCATTTAACATTTATGTAGCAGAAGTATAGACAGACCCCAGTAACAGTTATGTAGCAGCATTATCGGCAGACCCCAGTAAAATTTCTGTAGTAATAGTATAGGCCAACCTCTGAAACATTGGGATAAGAGCGTAGGTGTGGGCCCCAAAAATTAGTGTACCAAGAGTACAAGTGTACCTCTGAAAAATTTATCAACTGAGAGGGCAGGTGAAACCCGTAAACATTTTTTTAACGATACAGCTCACTGTGGCTTAATTTGTAACAGAGCGTGGAGGCAGCCCTGTTGAAAAAATTGGTTCATGTTACAGTCTCAATACTTTTGAAACTTGGAAAAATTGTAAAAACATTTGTAGATGTAGATGAGCCTTTTGGGCTGCAGAAAAATTGGCCGTTCAGCGCAATGACATATTGTTTCTGGAGGAGGAGTAGCAGGAGGAGCACTAATGTCAGAAACAGATTGACAAAGATAAAATGCGCTGTTTTACCGGTGATAGAGAAGAGTGCTTTTATCTGCAGTTGCAGTGAAAAGAATTTTTAGGTTCCGCTGCTCTCCGCCGGTGGAGAAGAGAAGTCTGGGGAAATCCAGGCTTTTTTCATCTTTATAAGTGTAAGCATGTCAGCACTGGCAGTTGACAGGCGGGTACGCTTGTCCGTGATGATTCCCCCAGCTGCACTAAACACCCTGTCTGACAAGACACTAGCGGCAGGGCAAGCCAGCACCTCCAGGGCATACAGCGCAAGTTCGTGCCACGTGTCCACCTTTGACACCCAGTAGTTGTATGAAGCAGAGGCATCACGGAGGACTGTGGTACGATCAGCTACGAACTCCCTCACCATCTTTTTACAGTGCACCCTCCGACTCAGCCTTGACTGGGGAGTGGTAACGCAGTCTTGCTGGGGAGCCATAAAGCTGGCAGAGGCCTTGGAGAGTGTTCCCCTGCATGCGCTGAACATGCTGCCTGATCTCTGCGCCTCCCCTACTACTTGGCCCTCGGAACTGCGCCTTCTGCCACTAGCGTTCTCAGATGGGAAGTTTACCATCAGTTTGTCCACCAGGGCCCTGTGGTATTGCATCACTCTCAAACCCCTTTCCTCTTCGGGAATGAGAGTGGAAAGGTTCTCCTTATACTGGGGGTCGAGAAGGGTGTACACCCAGTAATCCGTGTTGGCCAGAATGCGTCTAACGCGAGGGTCACGAGAAAGGCAGCCTAACATGAAGTCAGCCATGTATGCCAGGGTACCAGTACGCAACACATCGCTGTCCTCACTAGAAAGATCACTTTCTGGATCCTCTTCCTCGTCCACAGGCCATACGCGCTGAACAAATGGGAGGCAAGCAGCATGTGTACCCTCTGCAGTGGGCCCAGCTGTCTCTTCCCCCTCCTCTTCCTGCTCCTCCCACTCCTCCGCCTCCAAAGTGCGCTGAGATAAAGACAAGAGGGTGCTCTGACTATCAAGCGACATACTCTCTTTCCCCTTCTCCTGTTCTGAACGCAAAGCGTCAGCCTTTATGCTTTGCAGTGAACTTCTCAGCAGGCATAGCAGAGGAATGGTGATGCTAATGATTGCAGCATCGCCGCTCACCATCTGGTTAGACTCCTCAAAGTTTCAGAGGACCTGGCAGATGTCTGCCATTCGGACCCACTCCTCGGTAAAAAAGAATTGGGGAGGCTGACTCCCACTATGCCGCCCATGTTGGAGTTGGTATTCCACTATTGCTCTACGCTGCTCATACAGCCTGGCCAACATGTGGAGCGTAGAATTCCACCATGTGGGCACGTCGCACAGCAACCGGTGCTCTGGCAGATTTGAGAGACATTGCTGGATGGGGCCAAGATTTAGCGGAGGTGAGGGTGTGGGTGCAGGCTGGGAGATGCTCGTGCCTGTGTCCTGAGAGGGGGGTTGGATCTCAGTGGCAGGTTGGGGCACAGGGGGAGATGCAGTGGTGCAACGCGGAGGCGGTGAACGGCCTTCATTCTACCTTGTGGGGTGCTTGGCCATCATATGACTGCGCATGCTGGTGGTGGTGAGGCTGGGAGTGGTGGCTCCCCAGCTGATCTTGGCGTGACACAGGTTGCACACCACTGTTCGTCGGTCGTCCGCGCTCTCACTGAAAAACTGCCACATCTTTGAAGACCTAGGCCTCTGCAGGGTGGCTTGGCGCGAGGGGGTGCTTTGGGAAACAGTTGGGGGATTCGGCCTGTGCCCACACCCTCACTTGGACCTCTGCGTCCTCGCCCGCGTCCACGGCCACGTCCTCTAGGCCTACCCCTACCCCTCAGCATGGTGTATTTCGAATAGAGCAGACACAGAGCGGTCTGAATAATTATGCAATTAGTGGTGTGCAGTTGGAGGCTGACAGCGGTTATGTTACGCACACTGCAGGCCGAAAAAAATTATATGCTAGGCTGCAAAAAGGCCTAGCTGGCTAATAGTGAGCCACTACAACTCCCAGCAGCCACGCAGAAAACTGCACACGGTCACAGGTAGCCCTAAAGAGGAGTTTTTTTTCAGATTTTTTTGAAAAAGCCAACAGCCTAGATAGCGTGTATATGTCTTTCCCTCTATCAGCGGCTGTGGCTGTACGCTGTGCGTGAAGTTGACGGGACGCACAGAGCGGTGTAAAAAATTATGCAATTATTGGCCTGCACTTGCAGGATCACAGCGGTTAAGTAACGCACACTGCAGGCTGAAAAAACTATACGCAAGGCTGCAAAAAGGCCTAGCTGGCTAATAGTGAGCCACTACAACTCCAGCAGCTACGCATTAAAATGCACATGGTCACAGGTAGCTCTTAGAAGGAGCTTTTTGGGGGTACTTGTTGACAGGATTCTACACTACCACTGTCCCTGCCTCACCAGTACTGCCCCTATACTCTGTATAATTGACTGCAGACTGAGAACGCAATAGTCTGCACAGCCCAAGATGAAAAAAAAAATTTGTGCAAAACTGCTACCAGCAGCCACAACAGTACTGCACACGGTAAGATGTGGCCCTAAGAAGGACCGTTGGGGTTCTTGAAGACGCTAACAGTAGGCTAACACTCTCCCTATAGCAGGAACAGCAGTAACAGCACTCTCCCTAATCTCTGCCAGCATGTGTCTGAGGCGAGCCGCGGACGGGACCAATTTAAATACTTGGCGGTCACTTGATCTCACCAGCCACTCACTGCAGGGGGGTGGGATAGGGCTGGAACGTCACAGGAGGAAGTTCTAATGCCTTCTCTGCATGTCTATTGGCCAGAAAACGGCGCAAAACATGCAGGGAAGGAAATGGAATTGACTCGAGTACCACGTGGTGCTCGTCTCGAGTAACGAGCATCTCAAGTACCCTAATACTCGAGCGAGCATCAAGCTTAGACGAGTATGTTTGCTCATCTCTAGTGGCTAACTCTGAACAATCTGAAGCCAGGTAAGGTTGTGTGTGACAATAGACCAATAAAAAAGTAGATCAGCTCATTATTCAATCCAGTCCTATTATAATCAAAATCAAGAATGCTGTTGTCATAAGTAATAACTAGAGATGAGCGAACGTACTCGTCCGAGCTTGATGCTCGGGCGAATATTAGCGTGTTCGGGATGCTCGTTACTCGTAACGAGTACCACGCGATGTTCCGGTTACTTTCAGTTTCCTCTCTGAGACGTTAGCGCGCTTTTCTGGCCAATTGAAAGACAGGGAAGGCATTACAACTTCCCCCTGTGACGTTCAAGCCCTATACCACCCCCCTGCTGTGAGTGGCTGGGGCGATCAGATGTCACCCGAGTATAAAATCGGCCCCTCCCGCGGCTCGCCTCAGATGCCTTGTGACTCAGTTAGCTGAGGGAAAGTGCTGGTGCCGTAGCTGCTGTAGGGAGAGTGTTAGTAGTGAGTGTAGGCTTCAAGAACCCCAATGGTCCTTCTCAGGGCCACATCTATCCGTGTGCAGTACTGTGGAGGGTGCTGTTAGCAGTGTTGCAGAAATTTTTTTTTTTCAAAATCGGCAGTCTGCAGAGCATTGCGCCCCGCATTAATAGTCCAGGGACAGAAGTGGTGGTTAGGCAGGGAGAGTGTTAGGAGTGAGTGTAGGCTTCAAGAACCCCAACGGTCCTTCTTAGGGCCACATCTATCCGTGTGCAGTACTGTGCAGGCTGCTGTTAGCAGTGTTGCATATTTTTTTCTTTTCAAAATCGGCTGTCTGCAGAGCATTGCGCCTTGCAGTAATACTACAGGGAGAGAATTGTGTACGCAGGGCCAGAAGACATATATTATTGATTGAATATAGTCAGTGGGCCCTCCGTTTCCCAAAAAGGGAAACATTCTATTTGTCCTGCAGTCTTGCGCCAATTTATTTCCTGCCTGGGAAAAGTAACCGCTCTGCTGCACTTCATATAACTGCATTTCTGTGCAACACATATCTTATCTGATTGAATATAGTCAGTGGGCCTTTTCTTTTTTAAAAAAGGGAAAAATTCTATGTGCCCTGCCTCTGTCAGTCCTCAGCGTTCTGTGTACGTGTGTGGTGGCTGGAGATAGTAAAAAATTCATACGCAGCCAGCTACGTTTTACAGCAGGCTTGCGCCACTTTCTTTCCTGCCTGTGAAATTCCTTGCTCAGCTGTAGTTAATAACTCTGCAACACTAAAGTTCTGTGACACATTTGCAGGGCCACAACACAGTTATTAAACTTATTATTCAGTGAATAGACGCAGTGGGCCTTTCCTTTTACAAAAAAGGGAAAAAAGTATATTTGGCCTGCCTCTGACAGTCCTCGGGGCTCTGGGTACGTGTGTGCTGCGTGGAGAACGTTAAAAAATCAGACGCAACCAGCTACGTTTTACAGCAGGCTTGCGCCACTTTCTTTCCTGCCTGGGAAATCAAATCACTGGTAATACACCATGCTGAGGGGTAGGGGTAGGCCTATAGGACGTGGACGCGGGCGAGGACGCGGAGGCCCAAGTCAGGGTGTGGGCACAGGCCGAGCCAGTGCGGTGTCCAGGGGTAGAGGCAGGGCCAGACCGAATAATCCACCAACTGTTTCCCAAAGCGCCCCCTCGCGCCATGCCACCCTGCACAGGTCAAGGTGCTCTACGGTGTGGCAGTTTTTCACAGAGACGCCTGACGACCGACGAACAGTGGTGTGCAACCTTTGTCGCGCCAAGATCAGCTGGGGAGGCACCACCAACAGCATGCGCAGGCATATGATGGCCAAGCACCCCACAAGGTGGGACGATGCCCGTTCACCGCCTCCGGTTTGCACCACTGCCTCTCCCCCTGTGCCCCAACCTGCCACTGAGATCCAACCCCCCTCTGAGGACACAGGCACTACTGTCTCCTGGCCTGCACCCACACCCTCACCTCCGCTGTCCTCGGCCCCATCCAGCAATGTCTCTCAGCGTAGTGTCCAGACGTCGGTAGCGCCACAGTTTGAGCGCAAGCGCAAGTACGACGCCACGCACCCGCACGCTCAAGCGTTAAACGTGCACATTGCAAAATTGATCAGCCTAGAGATGCTGCCGTATAGGCTTGTGGAAACGGAGGCTTTCAAAAGCATGATGGCGGCGGCTGCCCCGCGCTACTCGGTTCCTGGTCGCCACTACTTTTCCCCATGTGCTGTCCCAGGCCTGCACGACCACGTCTCCCGCAACATTGTACGCGCCCTCACCAACGCGGTTACTGCCAAGGTCCACTTAACAACAGACACGTGGACAAGCACAGGCGGGCAGGGCCACTATATCTCCCTGACGGCACATTGGGTGAATTTAGTGGAGGCTGGGACACAGTCAGAGCCTGGGACCGCTCACGTCCTACCCACCCCCAGAATTGCGGGCCACAGCTCGGTGGTGGTATCTGCGGCGGTGTATGCTTCCTCCACTAAAGCACCTTCCTCCTCCTCCTCCTCCAACGCAACCTCTGTCTCGCAATCAAGATGTGTCAGCAGCACGTCGCCAGCAGTCGGTGTCACGCGGCGTGGCAGCACAGCGGTGGGCAAGCGTCAGCAGGCCGTGCTGAAACTACTCAGCTTAGGAGAGAAGAGGCACACGGCCCACGAACTGCTGCAGGGTCTGACAGAGCAGACCAACCGCTGGCTTGCGCCGCTGAGCCTCCAACCGGGCATGGTCGTGTGTGACAACGGCCGTAAGCTGGTGGCGGCTCTGCAGCTCGGCAACCTCACGCACGTGCCATGCCTGGCCCATGTCTTTAATTTGGTGGTTCAGCGCTTTCTGAAAAGCTACCCCCACTTGTCATACCTGCTCGGAAAGGTGCGCCAGCTCTGCGCACATTTCCGCAAATCCCACACGCACGCTGCCACCCTGCGGACACTGCAACATTGGTTTAATCTGCCAGTGCACCGACTGCTGTGCGACGTGCCCACACAGTGGAACTCTACGCTCCACATGTTGGCCAGACTCTATGAGCAGCGTAGAGCTATAGTGGAATACCAACTCCAACTTGCGCGGCGCAGTGGGAGTCAGCCTCCTCAATTATTTACAGAAGAGTGGCCCTGGTTGGCAGCCATCTGCCAGGTCCTTGGAAAATTTGAGGAGTCTACCCAGGTGGTGAGCGGCGATGCTGCAATCATTAGCGTCACCATTCCTCTGCTATGCATCTTGAGAAGTTCCCTGCAAAGCATAAAGGCAGACGCTTTGCGCTCGGAAACAGAGCCGGGGGAAGACAGTATGTCGCTGGATAGTCAGAGCACCCTCCTGTATATATCTCAGCGCGTTCAGGAGGAGGAGGAGGAGCATGAGGAGGATGAGGAGGAGGGGGAAGAGACAGCTTGGCCCACTGCTGACGGTGCCCATGCTGCTTGCCTGTCATCCTTTCAGCGTGTATGGCCTGAGGAGGAGGAAGAGGAGGAGGATCCTGAAAGTGATCTTCCTAGTGAAGACAGCCATGTGTTGCGTACAGGTACCCTGGCACACATGGCTGACTTCATGTTAGGATGCCTTTCTCGTGACCCTCGCGTTACACGCATTCTAGCCACTACGGATTACTGGGTGTACACACTGCTCGACCCACGGTATAAGGAGAGCCTTTGCACTCTCATTCCCGAAGAGGAAAGGGGTTCGAGAATGATGCTATACCACAGGGCGCTGGTGGACAAACTGATGGTAAACTTCCCATCCGACAACGCTAGTGGCAGAAGGCGCAGTTCCGAGGGCCAGGTAGCAGGGGAGGCGCAGAGATCATGCAGCATGTACAGCGCAGGCAGGGGAACATTCTCCAAGGCCTTTGCCAGCTTTATCGCTCCCCAGCAAGACTGTGTCACCGCTCCCCAGTCAAGGCTGAGTCGGCGGGAGCACTGTAAAAGGATGGTGAGGGAGTACGTAGCCGATCGCACAACCGTCCTCCGTGACGCCTCTGCCACCTACAACTACTGGGTGTCGAAGCTGGACACGTGGCCTGAACTTGCGCTGTATGCCCTGGAGGTGCTTGCTTGTCCTGCGGCTAGCGTCTTGTCAGAGACTGTGTTTAGTGTGGCTGGGGGAATCATCACGGATAAGCGTACCTACCTGTCAACCGACAGTGCCGACAGGCTTACACTCATCAAGATGAACAAAGCCTGGATTTCCCCAGACTTCTCTTCTCCACCAGCGGACAGCAGCGATACCTAAGCAATACGTAGGCTGCACCCGCGGATGGAAGCATCGTTCTCTCTCACCATCCAAAACGGGGACATTTCTGTTTCATCAATCTGTGTATAATATTCCTCCTCCTCCTCCTGCTCCTCCTCCTGAAACCTGACGTAATCACGCCGAACGGGCAATTTTTCTTAGGGCCACAAGGCTCACTCATATAATTTTTATACGTTTCAATGCTATTAAAAGCGTTGAAACTTTAACTTGAACCAATTTTTCGTTAAACTGGGCTGCCTCCAGGCCTAGTTACCACTTAAGCCATATTAACCAAAGCGATTAATAGGTTTCACCTGCCCTCTTGGTTGGCCATGGCCAATTTTTTGGATGTACATTAGTACTGTTGATACAGCAATTTTTGTGGCCCCTCGCCTACAGTGTAATCATAGCAATTTCTATGTTCTTCGCCTGCACTCATGGTACAGAAAGGTGTGTGGGGTTGGCCTACACTTTAGCTACATAAATGTAACTTGTGCCTTGTCTATACTGCAGCTACTGAAATGGAACGAAGACTGCGCTCCCACTATACTGCTGCTTCGGAATTGTTACTGGGGCCTGTCTTGAGTGCTACTATTACTGAAATGGAACGCATACTGTGCTCCCCCTATAATGCTGCTAGTGATATGTTAGTGGGGCCTGTCCTAATGCTACGGCTGAAATGTTACTAATTATGGGCTCTGCCTATACCGCTGCTAATGGTATGTCTCTGGGGTGTGGAAACAGAGGCTTCCCAAAGACATGATGGCGGCGAGGCCATTTCCCACCAACGCTGTTACTGTTAAGGTGCATATAACCACGGACACGTGGAGAGGACACGTAGTGCCTCAAAAACATCCCCCGCCACAGCCCACTTAATCCTGGCCACATTCCGAAAACGAACAAAATAAAACCGCGCTACTAGCTCCGCAGTCACCAACACATTACCACCAACGCGGTTACTGTTAAGGTACATATTACCAGTCTGACTGGGGCATGCAGTGTGGGCCGAAGCCCACCTGCATTAAGCACGACATTACTACCTCAGCTGTGTTGGGCAATGCAATGGGATATTTTTATGTACTGCCGGTGGCTTCCTGGCACCCACCCATGCTGTCGGTCCACAGGGACTTGTAAATGCATCTGTTTCCACTTCTAAAGAACCCCAGTCTGACTGGGGCATGCAGTGTGGGCCGAAGCCCACCTGCATTAAGCACAACATTACTACCTCAGCTGTGTTGGGCAATGCAATGGGATATTTTTATGTACCGCCGGTGGGTTCCAGGGAGCCACCCATGCTGTCGGTCGACAGGGACTTCACAATAGGGGGTTGTACCTGCCTGTGTCTATTTATAAAAAAAACGCGGTCTGACTGGGGCATGCAGACACCTTGACAGAATGAATAGTGTGTGGCACATAGGTTCCCCATTGCTATGCCCACGTGTGCAGCTCCTGATGGCGGTGGCACAGGATTCTATTTCTCATTGCTTCTGTACAGCATTGTGGGCTATCGCCCCGCCCCTTTTAAAGAGGGTCGCTGCCTAGCCGTGCCAACCCTCTGCAGTGTGTGCCTGCGGTTCCTCGTCATGGCAGACGCACTTATAAATAGACATTAGGGTGGTGTGGCATGAGGGCAGCTGAAGGCTGCGCAGGGACATTTTTGTGTGCGCTGTGGGGGGGGGTTGGTCAGCATGTAACCCAGGAGAAGTGGCAGCGGAGTGTCATGCAGGCAGTGATTGTGCTTTGTTGGAGGTAGTGTGGTGCTTAGCTAAGGTATGCCATGCTAATGAGGGCTTTTCAGAAGTAAAAGTTGTTGGGAGGGGGGGGGGGGGAGGGCCCCACTCTTGCCGGTTTTGTGGCTTAATAGTGGGACCTGTGAACTTGAGATGCAGCCCAACATGTAGCCCCTCGCCTGCCCTATCCGTTGCTGTGTCGTTTTCATCACTTACTTGAATTGCCCAGATTTTCACACATGGAAACCTTAGCGAGCATCAGCGAAATACAAAAATGCTCGGGTCGCCCATTGACTTCAATGGGGTTCGTTACTCGAAACGAACCCTCGAGCATCGCGAAAACTTCGTCCCAAGTAACGAGCACCCGAGCATTTTGGTGCTCGCTCATCTCTAGTAATAACTATGAATTGGATCCTCTAAAATATAACTTAACTTAACAAAAAGATTGCACATGGAAACAAAAATATTTAAAAACATAGTATATAGTGCAGATGTATATATATATATATATATGTTTTGTATTGTGGTTTATTAACATCCACAGTATCATCATTATTAGAGATGAGCGAGCTCCAAGATGCTCGGGTGCTCGTTGCTCGAGTCAAACTTTCCGCGATGCTCGACAATTCGTTTCGAGTAACAAACCCCATTGAAGTCAATGGGCGACTCGAGCATTTTTGTATATGACCCATGCTCCGCTAAAGGTTTTCATTTGTGAAAATCTGGAAAACCCAAGAAAGTGATGGAAACGACACAGAAACGGATAGGGCAGGCGAGGGGCAACATGCTGGGCTGCATCTCAGGTTCCCAGGTCCCACTATTAAGCCACAATAGCGGCAAGAGTGGGCCCACCCTAACAATTTTTACTTCGGACAAACCCTCATTAGCAAGGCACACCTTAGCTAAGCACCACACTAACTCCAACCAAGCACAAACACTGCCTGCGGGACACACCGCTGCCTCTTCTCCTGGGTTACATGCTGCCCAACCCCCCGCACGACCCAGTGTCCACATCGCTCACAAAAGTGTCCCTGCTCAGCCTTCAGCTGCCCTTATGCCACACGCTGGCTGCATAGCCACACCACCCACATGTCTATTTATAAGTGCGTCTGCCATGAGGAGGAATCGGAGGCACACACTGCAGAGGCTTGGCAGGGCCAGGGAGCGACCCTCTTTAAAAGGGGCGGGGCGATAGCCCACAATGCTGTAGAGAATCAATGAGAAATTGATGTTCGATCTTCATTCCAATCCTGTGCCACCTCCGTCAGGAGCTGCAAACGAGGGCATGAGTTACATAGCTATGGGGAATCCATGTGCCCACACAGTATTCATTCTGTCTAGGTGTTGCATAGCTCAATCAACACCGCAAGGGGAAAGTCATCTTTTTCTATCCCCTACCCAACTCAGTCAGTGTCTTTGTTTCAGACAGGTCAAACACCGTGATGGGAACTAAGTGTGCACCAACAGCATAGGTGGGTCCTAGGCAACCCAAGACATGAACAAGAAATAAATCAGAGCGGCCAAACATGGCAGACTTGCACCGCGCCGACGACATAGGCTCCGGCCCACAGCTTCAGCAATCGTAGGCATGAAGCGGACTTCGATGCTAGTTCATCTGCGACAGGCTCATTAAATCAGTTACCTTTCCTTTCACCGCTCCAATAACTGGATTAGCAGGAAAAAGCTCCACAGCCCCAACCTGGTGTACTTGCACTTCCCCCGGGACATAGGCCTCAGCCCACACCCTCAGCAATCGTGGGCATGAAGCAGACTTCGATGCTAGTTCATCTGCGACGGGCTCAATAAATCAGTTACGTTTTCTTTCCCCGCTCCAATGACTGGATTAGCCAGGGAAAAGTTGCACAGCCCCAACCTGGCGCAGTTGCAGTTCCCCCGGGACATAGGCCTCGACCAACAGCTTCAGCAATTGTAGGCAGGAAGCGGACTTTCACTGCACCCAGGACATAGGCCTCTGCACAAACCCTCAGCAATCGCGTGCCTAGAGCGGACTCCAATGCTAGCGTAGCTGTGAACGTCTCATTAGCGCTGTATCGCCCTTCTTGTTTGTCCCAATGCATTGCCCCGGATAGCTGAGGTAACTTGAGATAAAATACAGGTTGGCTTCGGCCCACACTCCATGCCCTAGTCAGTCTGGCCTTTTTTCATAGTCACAGGCAGGTACAACTCCGCTATGGGAAGTCTGTGTGCACCCACAGCATGGGTGGCTCCCTGGAACCCACCGACGGTACATAAATAAATCCCATTGCAGTGCCCTGCACAGTTGAGCTAACGTCAGATTAAATACAGGTGGGCTTCGGCCCACACTGCATGCCATAGTCAGTTTGGCCTTTTTTCATAGTCACAGGCAGGTACAACTTCGCTATGGGAAGTCTGTGTGCACCCACAGCATGGGTGGCTCCCTGGAACCCACCGACGGTACATAAAAAAATCCCAATGTTGTGCCCTGGATAGCTGCGGTAACGTGAGATAAAATACAGGTTGGCTTCGGCCCACACTCCATGCCCTAGTCAGTCTGTGGGGTTTTTTTTAGTGCCAGATACATAGAATACCGCGATGGGAAAACGTAGTGCACCCATACTATGCACAGACCCCTGTAATATTCCTGTAGCAAAGGTATAAGCTGACCCCACTAACAGTTATGTTGCAGAAGTCTAGGGTGACCCCAGTAACATTTCTGTGGTAAAAGTATAGACAGACCCAGTAACATTTCCGTAGCAGCAGTATAGGCATAGCCTAGTATTAGTAACATTTCAGTAGTAACAGTATAGACAAACCCTAGTAGCATTTCAGTTGCAGCAGTATAGGTAGAGCCCAGTAACATTTCAGTAGCAGCAGTATAGGCAGAGCCCAGTATTAGTTACAATTCTGTGGTAACAGTATAGGCAGAACCCAGTAACATTTCAGTTGCAGCAGTATAGGCAGAGCCCAGTAACATTTCAGTTGCAGCAGTATAGGCAGTGCCCTGTAACATTTCAGTAGCAGCAGTATAGGCAGAGCCCTGTAACATTTCAGTAGTAACAGTATAGACAGACCCCAGTAACATTTCAGTTGCAGCAGTATAGGCAGAGCCCAGTAACATTTCAGTTGCAGCAGTATAGGCAGTGCCCTGTAACATTTCAGTAGCAGCAGTATAGGCAAAGCCCAGTATTAGTAACATTTCAGTTGTAACAGTATAGACAGACCCCAGTAACATTTCCGTAGAAGCACTATAGGCAGAGCCCAGTATTAGTAACATTTCAGTAGTAACAGTATAGACAGACCCCAGTAACATTTCTGGAGCAGAAGTATAGGCAGACCGAAGTAACATTTCTGTTGCAGAAGTATAGGCAGACCACTGTAGCATTACTATGGCAGAAGTATAGGCAGGCAGACCCGAGTTACATTTCTGTAACAAGAGTGTAAGCCAACCCCTGACACATCGGTGTACCATGAGTGCAGGCGAAGGCCAGAACAATTACTTGGATTACAGTGTAGGCAAGGGCCCAAAAAATTAGTGTACCAACACTACAAATGTATCCCAGAAAAATTGCTCAATCGAGAGGGCAGGTGAAACCCATTAATATTTTAGCTTACTGTGGCTTAATTTGTAACATTGGTTCATGTTGAAGTTTCAATGCTTTAGTTAGAAATATAGAAATATTGTTTGAAAAAAATTATATGAGCCTTTTGGGCTAATTGAGCATAAAAATTGGCAGTTCAGCGTGAGGACATGATGTTTCAGGAGGAGGAGGACTAATATCATACAAAGATTGACAAAGGTAAGGGTCCCTTTTTTTACGGTGATAGAGAACAATGCTTGCATCCGCGGTTGCAGCGAAAATAATGTTTAGGTAACTCTGCTATCCGCTGGTGGAGAAGAGAAGTCTGGGGAAATCCAGGCTTTGTTTCATCTTTATGAGTGTAAGCATGTCGGCACTGGCAGTTGACAGGCGGGTACGCTAATCCATGATGATTCCCCCAGCTGCACTAAACACCTCCAGGGCATACAGCGCGAGTTCGTGCAACGTGTCCAGCTTTGACACCCAGTAGTTGTACAGAGCAGAGGCGTCACGAAGGACGGTCGTACGATCGGCTACGTACTCCCTCACCATCTTTTTACAGTGCTCCCTCCGACTCAGCCTTGCCTGGGGAGTGGTGACACAGTCTTGCTGGGGAGCCATAAAGCTGGAAAATGCCTTGGAGAGTGTTTCCCTGTCTGCGCTGAACATGCTGCCTGATCTCCGCGCCTCCCCTGCTACTTGGCCCTCGGAACTGCGCCTTCTGCCGCTAGCGCTGTCAGATGGGAAGTTTACCATCAGTTTGTCCACCAAGGCCCTGTGGTATTGCATCACTCTCGAACCCCTTTCCTCTTCGGGAATGAGAGAGGAATGGTCCCCCTTATACCGTGGGTCGAGCAGTGTGTACACCCAGTAATCCGTAGTGGCCAAAATGCGTCTAACACGAGGGTCACGAGAAAGGCATCCTAACATGAAGTCAGCCATGTGTGCCAGGGTACCTGTACGTAGCACATCGCTGTCTTCACTAGGAAGATCACTTTCAGGATCCTCCTCCTCCTCCACAGGCCATACACGCTGAACAGATGAGAGGCAAGCAGCATGGGTACCCTCTGCAGTGGGCCCAGCTGTCTCTTCCCCCTCCTACACCTCAGGCTCCTCCCCCTCCTCCTCTTCCTCCAAAACACGCTGAGATATAGACATAAGGGTGCTTTAACTATCCAGCTACATACTCTCTTCCCCCATCTCCTGTTCCGACCGCAAAGCGCCAGCCTTTATGCTTTGCAGAGCACTTCTCAACAGGCATAGCAGAGGAATGGTGACGCTAATGATTGCAGCATCACCGCTCGCCATCTGGGTAGACTCCTCAAAGTTTCCAAGGACCTGGCAGATATCTGCCATCCACTCCTCTGTAAAGAATTGAGGAGGCTGACTCCCACTACGCCGCCCATGTTGGAGTTGGTATTCCACTATAGCTCTACGCTGCTCATAGAGCCTGGCAAACATGTGGAGTGTAGAATTTCACCATGTGGGCACGTCGCACAGCAGTCGGTGCACTGGCAGATTAAACCGATGTTGCAGGGTCCGCAGGGTGGCAGCGTCCGTGTTGGACTTGCGGAAATGTGCGCTGACCCGGTGCACCTTGCCGAGGAGGTCTGACAAGTGTGGGTAGTTTTTCAGAAACCGCTGAACCACCAAATTAAAGACGTTGGCCAGGCATGGCACGTGCATGAGGCTGCCGAGCTGCCGAGCCGCCACCAGGTTACGGCCGTTGCGTGCTGCTGACACATCTTAATAGGAGGAGGAGGAAGGGGAAGGTTTAGTGGAGGTGGCATACACCGCCGCAGATACCAGCACCGAGCTGGGGCCCGCTATTCTGTGGGTGGATAGGACGTGAGCGGTCCCAGGCTCTGACTCGGTCCCAGCCTCCACTAAATTCACCCAATGTGCTGTCAGGGAGATATAGTGGCCCTGCCCGCCTGTGCTTGACTACGTGTCCGTTGTTAAGTGGACCTTGGCAGTAACCGAGTTGGTGAGGGCGCGTACAATGCTGCGGGAGACGTGGTCGTGCAGGGCTGGGATGGCACACCATGAAAAATAGTGGCGACTGGGGACAGAGTAGCGCGGGGCCACCGCCGCCATCATGTGTTTGAAAGCCTCAGTTTCCACAAGCCTGTACGGCAGCATCTCCAGGCTGATCGATTTGGCAATGTGCACGTTTAAAGCTTGAGCGTGCAGGTGCGTGGTGGCGTATTTGCGCTTTTGCTCCAACGCTTGTGCTAGCGACAGCTGGACTCTGCGCTGAGAGACATTGCTGGATGGGGCTGAGGACAACGGAGGTGAGGGTGTGGGTGCAGGCCGGGAGACGCTCGTGCCTGTGTCCTGAGAGCGGGGTTGGATCTCAGTGGCAGGTTGGGGCACAGGGGGAGATGCAGTAATGCAACCCGGAGGCAGTGAACGGCCTTCATCCCACCTTGTGGGGTGCTTGGCCATCATATGCCTGCGCATGCTGGTGGTGGTGAAGCTGGTAGTGGTGGCTCCCCGGCTGATCTTGGCGCGACAAAGGTTGCACACCACTGTTCGTCGGTCGTCCGTGCTCTCAGTGAAAATCTGCCACACCTTTGAGCACCTTGGCCTCTGCATGGTGGCTTGGCCCGAGGGGGTGCTTTGGGAAACAGTTGGGGGATTATTCGCTCTGGCCCTGTCTCTACCCCTGGCCACCCCACTGCCTCTTCCAACCTGTCCTGCTGCTGCACTTGCCTCCCCCTCTGAAGACCTGTCCTCAGTTGGCTTATCAAACCAGGTGGGGTCAGTCACCTCATCGTCCAGCGGCTCTTCCTCCGAATCCTCTGTGCGCTCCTCCCTCGGACCTACTGCCCTTACTACTGCCTCACTGCCTTACAACTGTGTATCATCATCATCGACCTCCTCACCCACTGAAAGCTCTTGAGACGGTTGCCGGAAGTGCCCAGCCTCATCAACCGGACCCCGGGAACTTTCCAAAGGTTGGGCATCGGTCACGACAAACTCCTCAGGTGGGAGAGGAACCATTTTTTTCCCCAATCAGGGCAGGGGCACGAGAACAGTTCCTGGGAGTCTGCCTGCTCATCACAATTTGTCATTTTCATGGAGTGAGGAGGCTGGGAGGAAGGAGGAGCAGCAGCGAGAGGATTCAGAGTTGCAGCAGTGGACGGCGTAGAAGACAGGTTGCTGGAGACATTGCTGGATGCACTTCCATGACAGGACCTGCTCACACTGCTCATTTTGAAATAAAGGTCTACGATGTGGACCCAAAAATTGTGATAAGAAGCTGAGGACCCCTATAACATGCCTCTCTCCTAATCCCGCAGCAGCCGGCTGTGATTCACCTGGACCAGGAACTCGGCCTATGCCCACACCCTCACTTCGAACTCTGCGTCCACGTCCTCTAGCCCTACCCCTACCCCTCAGCATGGTGGATTACGAATAGAGCAGACACAGAGCGGTGTAGAAAATTTTGTGAATTATTGGTGTGCAGTTGGAGGCAGACAGCGGTTATGTTACACAAACTGCAGCCAAAAATAAATTATACGGGAGGCTGCAAGCAGGCCTAGCTGTGAAATATGCAATAGGGATGCACCTCAACTCCCAGCAGCCACGCAGTGAAATGCACACGGCCACAGGTAGCTGTAAGAAGGATTTAAAAAAAAAAATTTTTGAAATGCAATGCAGGCTATATAGCGTGTATCTGACTTTCCTTCTATCGGGGGCTGTCGCCATACACTGTGCGTGCAGTTGACGGAAGACAGAGAGCGATGTAAAAATTTTTTGAATTATTGGCGTACAGTTGAAGGCAGACAGCGCTTATGTTACACAAACTGCAGCCAGAAAAAAAATTATACAGAAGCCTGCAAGCAGGCCTAGCTGTGCAATAGTGAGGTACTAGAACTCCCAGCAGCCACGGAGTTAAATGCACACGGTCACAGGTAGCCCTAAGTAGGACCGTTGGGGTTCTTGTAGACAGGATTCCACACTACCACTGTCCCTGCCTCACCACCACTCTCCCTATACTATGTAGTATTGACTGCAGCCTGAGAACGCTATAGCCTGCACGCACGATATGAAAAAAAAATGGGCAAAACTGCTACCAGCAGCCACAACAGTAATGCATTAGGTCAGATGTGGCCCTAAGAAGGACCGTTGGGGTTCTTGTAGACAGGATTCCACACTACCATTGTCCCTGCCTCACCACCACTCTTCCTATACTGTGTAGTACAGACTGCAGCCTGAGAACGCTATAGCCTGCACGCCCGATATAAAAAAAAAAAAGAGCAAAACTGCTCCCAGCAACCACAACAGTAATGCACACGGTCAGATGTGGCCCTAAGAAGGACCGTTGGGGTTCTTGTAGACGCTAACACTATCCCTGAATGAGCAACAGCACCTAATCTCTGCCAGCGTGTGTCTGAGGTGAGCCGCGGGTGGGACTGTTTTAAATACTCGGCGGTCACTTGATCTCGCCAGCAACTCACTACAGGGGGGTGGGATAGGACTGGAACATCACAGGAGGAAGTTGTAATGCCTTCCCTGCATGTCTATTGGCCAGAAAATGGCGCAAAACATGCAGGGAAGGAAATGGAATTGACTCGAGTAACGCGTGGTGCTCGTCACGAGTAACGAGCATCTCGAACAGCCTAATACTCGAACGAGTGCGCTCGCTCATCTCTAGGTATTACATATTCAGTAATATGTAATATGTTTATGCATTGATTTTTCTTCTATGATAAAGGTGGAGTTTAAAAAACTGTTTTTTTTCCAAAAATAAAACTTCATTTAATTTTTCTTGAACTTTTTTAACATATGATTTTGTCTCTCGAAGAAACTTGAAGATACGATTGTTCAATCGCATGTATCCCACACTGCACTACTTATGTGCAGTGATCACCTTGCAGGGTGTTATTGATCGCAGCATGTGAGGGGTTAAAAATTCAGGAATGGAAGTTTGATCAATGATGAGGAGTGCTAAAAGCCAGCTGCAGGGCCACAGCTCACCTAGTGCACTACTGTTGTGGGTGCTGGGAGCAGTTTTGCACAATATATATATATTTTTTATATCGGACGTGCAGCCCATTACAGCTATAGCGTTCTCAGGCTGCAGTCTGTACTACGTAGTATAGGGGCAGTATTGGTCAGGCAGGGACAGTGGGTAGTGTACAAGAACCCCAACGGTGCTTCTTAGGGCCACATCTTACCGTGTGAATTACAGTTGTTGCTGCTAGGAGCAGCTTTGCACCAAATTTTTTTCTTTCATCTTGGGCTCTGCAGACTATTGCGCTCTCAGTCTGCAGCTAATTCAAATAATTGTTTTCCTGGCCACAGTTTGCGCTGTCTCACTCCAACTGCAGGCCAATGAGAATTCAAACATTTTTTACACTGCTGTGTGTCTGCTGTAAATTGCACGCACGGTGACAGACCCCCATACAGGGAAACTCACATTGGCGCAATATAGCCTGCATTACATTGCATTGCACAAAAATTACCAAAAAAAAAAAGGAAAATCCTTACAGCTAGCTGTGACTCTCTGCATTTCACTACGTGGCTGGTGTGAGCTCAGGAGTATCAGTATTGCATATTGCACAGCTAGGCGTGCTTGCAGTCTTCCGAATAATTTTTTTCCTGGCTGCAGTTTGCGCTGTCTGACTCCAAATGCAGGGCAATAAGAATTTAAACATTTCTTACACTGCTGTGTGTCTGCTCTATTCGTAATCCACCATGCTGAGGGGTAGGGTTAGGCCTAAAGGATGTGGACGCGGGCGAGGACGCGGAGTTCCAAGTGAGGGTGTGGGTATAGGCCGAGTTCCTGGTCCAGGTGAATCACAGCCGGCTGCTGCGGGAGTAGGAGAGAGGGAAGTTTCTGGGGTCCCCAGCTTCATATCACAATTTTTGGGTCCACGCCGTAGACCTTTATTAAAAAACGAGCAGTGTGAGCAGGTCCTGTCGTGGATGGCAGAAAGTGCATCCAGCAATCTATCGACCACCCAGTCTTCTACGCCGTCCACTGCTGCAACTCTGAATCCTCTGGCTGCTGCTCCTCCTTCCTCCCAGCCTCCTCACTCCATGAAAATGACACATTCTGAGGAGCAGACAGACTCCCAGGAACTGTCTCGGGCCCCTGCCCAGATTGGGCAACAATGGTTCCTCTCCCACTGGAGGAGTTTGTCGTGACCGATGCCCAACCTTTGGAAAATTCACGGGGTCCGGGGGATGAGGCTGGGGTCTTCCAGCAACTGTCTCAAGAGCTTTCAGTGGGTGAGGAGGACGATGACGATGAGACACAGTTGTCTATCAGTGAGGCAGTAGTAAGGGCAGTAAGTCCGAGGGAGGAGCGCACAGAGGATTCGGAGGAAGAGCCGCTGGACGATGAGGTGACTGACCCCACCTGGTGTGATAAGCCAACTGAGGACAGGTCTTCAGAGAGGCAGGCAATTGCAGCCGCAGGACAGGTTGGAAGATGCAGTGGGGTGGCCAGGGGTAGAGGCAGGGCCAGAGTGAATAATCCACTAGCTTTAAACGTGCACATTGCCAAACTGATCAGCCTGGAGATGCTGCCGTACAGGCTTGTGGAAACTGAGGCTTTCCAAAACATGATGGCGGCGGCAGCCCCGCGCTACTCTGTCCCCAGTCGCCACTATTTTTCACGGTGTGCCGTCCCAGCCCTGCACGACCACGTCTCACACAACATGGTTCGCGCCCTCACCAATGCTGTTACTGGCAAGGTCCACTTAACAACGGACACGTGGACAAGCTCAGGCGCGCAGGGCCACTATATCTCCCTGACGGCACATTGGGTGAATTTAGTGGAGGCTGGGACCGAGTCAGAGCCTGAGACCGCTCATGTCCTGCCCATCCCCAGAATTGCGGGCACCTGATCGGTGCTGGTATCTTCGGCGGTGTATGCCACCTCCACTAAACCTTCCTCCTCCTCCTCCTCCTGCTCCAACGCAACCTCTACCTCGCAATCCAGACGTGTCAGCAGCACGTTGCCAGCAGTCGGTGTGGAGCGGCGCGGCAGCACAGCGGTGAGCAAGCGTCAGCAGGCCGTGCTGAAACTACTCAGCTTAGGAGAGAAGAGGCACACGGCCCACGAACTGCTGCAGGGTCTGACAGAGCAGACCGACTGCTTGCTTTCGCCGCTGAGCCTCCAACCGGACATGGTCGTGTGTGACAACGGCCGTAACCTGGTGGCGGCTCTGCAGCTCAGCAGCCTCACGCATGTGCCATGCCTGGCCCACGTCTTTAATTTGGTGGTTCAGCGGTTTCTGAAAGGCTACCCACACTTGTCAGACCTCCTCGGCAAGGTGCGCCGGGTCAGCGCACATTTCCGCAAGTCCAACACGGACGCTGCCACCCTGCGGACCCTGCAACATCGGTTTAATCTGCCAGTGCACCGACTGCTTTGCGACATGCCCACACGGTGGAACTCTACTCTCCACCATGTTGGCCAGGCTGTATGAGCAGCGTAGAGCTATAGTAAAATACCAACTCCAACATGGGCGGCGTAGTGGGAGTCAGCCTCCTCAATTCTTTACAGAGGAGTGGGCCTGGATGGCAGATATCTGCCAGGTCCTTGGAAACTTTGAGGAGTCTACCCAGATGGTGAGCGACGATTCTGCAGTCATTAGCGTCACCATTCCTCTGCTATGCCTGTTGAGAAGTTCCCTGCAAAGCATAAAGGCTGATGCTTTGTGGTCGGAAACGGAGGCGGGGGAAGACAGTATGTCGCTGGATAGTCAGAGCACCCTCATGTCTATGTCTCAGCGCATTGAGGAGTAGGAGGAGGAGGCGGAGGAGTCTGAGGAGGAGGAGGGGGAAGAGACAGCTGGGCCCACTGCAGAGGGTACCCATGCTGCTTGCCTCTCATCCATTCAGCGTGTATGGCCTGTGGAGGAGGAGGAGGAGGAAGAGGATCCTCAAAGTGATCTTCCTAGTGAGGACAGCCATGTGTTGCGTACAGGTACCCTGGCACACATGGCTGACTTCATGTTAGCATGCCTTTCTCGTGACCCTCGCGTTAGACGCATTCTGGCCACTACGGATTACTGGGTGTACACACTGCTCGACCCACGGTATAAGGAGAACCTTTCCACTCTCATTCCTGAAAAGGAAAGGGGTTCGAGAGTGATGCAATACCACAGGGCCCTGGTGGACAACCTGATGGTAAACTTCCCATCCGACAGCGCTAGTGGCATAAGGCGCACTTCCGAGGGCCAAGTAGCAGGGGAGGCGCGGAGATCAGGCAGCATGTTTAGCGCAGGCAGGGGAACACTCTCCACGGCCTTTTGCCAGCTTTATGGCTCCCTAGCAAGACTGTGTCACAACTCCCCAGTCAAGGCTGAGTCGGAGGGAGCACTGTAAAAAGATGGTGAGGGAGTACGTAGCCGATCGTACCACCATCCGCCGTGACGCCTCTGCTCTGTGCAACTACTGGGTGTCAAAGCTGGATACATGGCATGAACTTGCGCTGTATTCCCTGGAGGTGATGGCTTGCCCTGTGGCTAGCGTCTTGTCAGAGAGGGTGTTTAGTGCAGCTGGGGGAATCATCACGGATAAGCGTACCCGCCTGTCAACCGACAGTGCCGACATGCTTACACTCATAGGATGAACAAAGCCTGGATTTCTCCAGACTTCTCTTCTCCACCAGCGGACAGCAGCGGTACCTAATGATTATTTTCGCTGCAACCGCATTGTTCTCTATCACATTAAAAAATGGGGACCTTTACCTTTGTCAATCTGTGTATAATATTCGTCCTCCTCCTCCTGCTCCTCCTCCTGAAACCTCACATAATCACCCCGAACGGGCAATTTTTCTGTGGTCCAAAAGGCTCATATAACTTTTGTAAACAATATTTATAGCTTTCAATTCTCATTAAAGCATTGAAACTTCCACCTGAACCAATTTTTATTTTAACTGGGCTGCCTCCAGGCCTAGCTACAAATTAAGCCACAGTAAGCTAAGCGATTAATGAGTTTCACCTGCCCTCTGGGTTGGGCATGGGCAATTTTTCTGGGGTACATTTGTACTGTCGATACACCAATTTTTTGGGCCCTCGCCTAGAATGTAATCCAAGTAATTTTTATGGGCTTCGCCTGCACTCATGGTACACCAATGTGTCTGGGGTTGGCCTCCTACACTTTTGCTACAGAAATGTAACTCAGTTCTGCCTACCTATACTTCTGCCACAGTAATGCTAGAGGGGTCTGACTATACTTCTGCAACAGAAATGTAACTTCGGTCCGCCTATACTTCTGCTCCTGAAATGTTACCTTGGTTTCTGTATACTGTTACTACTGTAATGGTACTAATACTGGGCTCTGCCCATACTACTTCTACGGAAATGTTACTGGGGCCTGTCTATACGGCTCTTACTGAAATGTAACTAATACTGTGCTCTCCCTATACTGCTTCAACGTTAATGTTACTGGGGTCTGTTTATACTGCTTCTACTGAGATGTAACTAATACTGGGCTCTCCCTATACTGCTTCTATGTAAATGTTACTGGGGTCTGTCTATACTGCTACTACTGAAATGTTACTAATACTGGGCTCTCCCTATACTGCTTCTACGTAAATATTACTGGGGTCTGTCTATACTGCAAGTACTGAAATGTTAGAAATACTGTGCTCTCCCTATACTGCTGCAAGGGAAATATTAATCTGCTGCTTTGCCCATACTGCTTCTACGGAAATGTTACTGGGGCCTCACTGTACTGCTACTACTGAAATGTTTGAAATACTGTGCTCTCCCTATATTGCTTCAACGGAAATATTGATCTGCTGCTTGGCCTATACTGCTTCTACGTAAATATGACTGAGGTCTGTCTATACTGCAAGTACTGAAATGTTACAAATACTGGGCTCTCCCTATACTGCTGCAAGGGAAATGTAAATCTGCTGCTTTGCCCATACTGCTTCTACGGAAATGTTACTGGGGCCTGTCTGTACTGCTACTACTGAAATGCTAAAAATGCTGTGCTCTCCCTATACTGCTTCAACGAAAATATTGATCTGCTGCTTGGCCTATACTGCTTCTACGTAAATATGACTGAGGTCTGTCTATACTGCAAGTACTGAACTGTTACAAATACTGGGCTCTCCCTATACTGCTGCAAGGGAAATGTAAATCTGCTGCTTTGCCCATACTGCTTCTATGGAAATGTTACTGGGGCCTGTCTATACTGCTACTACTGAAATGTTAAAAATACTGTGCTCTCCCTATACTGCTGTAACGGAAATGTTAATCTGCTGCTTTGCCTATACTGCTTCTACGGAAATGTTTCTGGGGCCTGTCTATACTGCTACTACTGAAATGGTACTAATACTGGTCTCTCCCTATACTGCTTCTACGTAAATGTTACTAGGGTCTGACTATACTGCTACTACTGAAATGTTACAAATGCTGGGCTCTCCCTATACTTGCTGCAACGGAAATGTTAATCTGCTGCTCTGCCTATACTGCTGCTACGGAAATGTTACTGGGGTCTGTCTGTACTGCTACTACTGAAATGTTACAAATACTGCGCTCTCCCTACACTGCTGCAACGGAAATGTTAATGTGCTGCTCTGCCTATACTGCTGCGATGGAAATGTTACTGGGGTCTGTCTATACTGTTACTACAACTGAAAAGTTACTGGGGTCTGTCAATACTGCTGCAAATGGAATGTTACTGCAGTCTGTCTATACTGCTGCAAATGAAATGTTACTGGGGTCAGCCTACACTGCTGCTACGGAAATGTTAAAGGGGTCTGTCTATACTATTACTACTACTGAAATGTTACTGGGGTCTGTCAATACTGCTGTAAATGAAATGTTACTGGGGCCTGTCTATACTGCTGCAAATGAAATGTTACTGGGGTCAGCCTACACTGCTGCTAAGGAAATGTTAAAGGGGTCTGTCTATACTGTTACTACTACTGAAATGTTACTGGGGTCTGTCAATACTGCTGTAAATGAAATGTTACTGGGGTATGTCTATACTGCTGCAAATGAAATGTTACTGCGGTCTGTCTATACTGCTGCAAATGAAATGTTACTGGGGTCAGCCTACACTGCTGCTGCGGAAATGTTAAAGGGGTCTGTCTATACTGTTACTACTACTGAAATGTTACTGGAGTCTGTCAATACTGCTGTAAATGAAATGTTACTGGGGTCTGTCTATACAGCTGCAAATGAAATGTTACTGGGGTCAGCCTACACTGCTACTACGGAAATGTTAAAGGGGTCTGTCTATACTGTTACTGCTACTGAAATGTTACTGGGATCTGTCTGCACTGCTGGAACTGAAATGTTACTGGGGCATGTCGCAACTGATACTACTGAAATGTTACTGGGGTCTGTCCCTACTGTTTCTACTGAACTGTTACTGGGGTCTGTCTCTACTGCTGCAAATGAAATGTTACTGGGGTCTGTCCATACTCTTACCACTGAAATGTTACTAATTCTGGGCTCCGCCTATACTGCTGCTACTGCCATGTTACAGGGTTGTGGAAACGGAGGCTTCCCAAAGACATGATGGTGGTGAGGCCGCGCTACTAGGTCCCCAGGCGCGACAATTTTTCAGCGTTGCGGTTACTGGGAAGGTGCATATAACCACGGACACATGGACAGGACACGTACTGCCTCAAAAACATCCTCCTCCTCCAACAATGAAAACATTCTTGGCAAATGCTTTCGCAGTGGTCCGTATGGCGGCAGTCCAAGAATTTCACCTTAAATGACACAATAAGAAAGCCCCCACCACCACCACGGCCCACTTAATCCTGGCCACATTCCAAAAAACAACTAAATAAAACCACGCTACTATATCTACACTCCACAACTTCATCCTGGCCACATTCCGAAAACCAACTAAATAAAACCGCGCTACTATGTCCACTCTCCACAACTTAATCCTGGCCACATTCCGAAAACCAACTAAATAAAACCGCGTTACTTTATCTACACTCCACAACTTCATCCTGGCCACATTACAAAAACCAACTAAATAAAACCGCGCTACTATGTCCACACTCCATAACTTCTTCCTGGCCACATTCCAAAAACCAACTAAATAAAACCGCGCTACAAGGTCCACAGTCGCGACCACTTTCCCAGCAACGCGGTTACTGGTAAGGTGCATATAACCACGGACACATGGACAGGACACATACTACCTCAAAAACATCCCCCTCCTCCTCCTCCTCCAACAATGAAAACATTCTTGGCAAATGCTTTTGCAGTGGTCCGTCTGGCGGCAGTCCAAGAATTTCACCTTAAACGACACAATAAGAAAGCCCCACACCACCCCTCGGCCACGGCCGACTCAATCCTGGCCACATTCCGAAAACCAACTAAATAAAACCGCACTACTAGGTCCACAGTCGCGACCACTTTCCCACCAACACGGTTACTGGTAAGGTGCATAGAACCACGGACACGTGGACAGGACACGTACTGCCTCAAAAACATCCCCCTCCTCCTCCTACAACAATGAAGACATTCTTGGCAAATGCTTTTGCAGTGGTCGGTCTGGCGGCAGTCCAAGAATTTCACCTTAAACGACACAATAAGAAAGCCCCCCACCACCACCACGGCCCACTTAATCCTGGCCACATTCCGAAAATCAACTAAATAAAACCGCGCTACTATGTCCACACTCCACAACTTCATCCTGGCCACATTCCGAAAACCAACTAAATAAAACCACGCTACTATATCTACACTCCACAACTTCATCCTGGCCACATTCCAAAAAACAACTAAATAAAACCGTGCTACTATATCTACACTCCACAACTTCATCCTGGCCACATTCCGAAAACCAACTAAATAAAACCGCGCTACTATGTCCACCCTCCACAACTTAATCCTGGCCACATTCCGAAAACCAACTAAATAAAACCGCGCTACAGGATCCACAGTCGCGACCACTTTCCCACCAACGCGGTTACTGGTAAGATGCATATAACCACAGACACGTGGACAGGACACTTACTGCCTCAAAAACATCCCCCTCCTCCTCCTCCAACAATGAAGACATACTTGGCAAATGTTTTTGCAGTGGTCCGTCTGGCGGCAGTCCAAGAATTTCACCTTAAACGACACAATAAGAAAGCCCCCCCCCCCACCACGGCCCACTTAATCCTCGCCACATTCCAAAAACCAACTAAATAAAACCGCGCTACTATGTCCACACTCCACAACTTCATCCTGGCCATATTCCGAAAACCAACTAAATAAAACCACGCTACTATATCTACACTCCACAACTTCATCCTGGCCACATTCCGAAAACCAACTAAATAAAACCACGCTACTATATCTACACTCCATAACTTCATCCTGGCCACATTCCGAAAACCAACTAAATAAAACCGCGCTACAAGATCCACAGTCGCGACCACTTTCCCACCAACGTGGTTGCCGGTAAGGTGCATATAAACACGGACACGTGGACAGGACACGTACTGCCTCAAAAACATCCCCCACCTCCTCCTCCTCCAACAATGAAAACATTCTTGGCAAATGCTTTAGCAGTGGTCGGTCTGGCGGCAGTCCAAGAATTTCACCTTAAACGACACAAGAAGAAAGCCCCCCACCACCCCCCGCCACGGCCCACTTAATCCTGGCCACATTCCGAAAACCAACTAAATAAAACCGCTCTACTATGTCCACACGCCATAACTTCATCCTGGCCACATTCCGAAAATCAACTAAATAAAACAGCGCTACTATGTCCACTCTCCACAACTTAATCCTGGCCACATTCCGAAAACCAACTAAATAAAACGGTGCTACTATATCTACACTCCACAACTTCATCCAGGCCACATTACAAAAACCAACTAAATAAAACCGTGCTACTATGTCCACACTCCATAACTTCATCCTGGCCACATTCCGAAAACCAACTAAATAAAACCGTGCTACAAGGTCCACAGTCGCGACCACTTTCCCACCAATGCGGTTACTGGTAAAGTGCATATAACCACGGACACGTGGACAGGACACGTACTGCCTCAAAAACATTCCCCTCCTCCTCCTCCTCCAACAATGAAAACATTCTTGGCAAATGCTTTTGCAGTGGTCCGTCTGGCGGCAGTCCAAGAATTTCACCTTAAACGACACAATAAGAAAGCCCCCCACCACCCCTCCGCCACGGCCGACTTAATCCTGGCCACATTCCGAAAACCAATTTAATAAAACCGCGCTTCTAGGTCCACAGTCGCGACCGCTTTCCCACCAACGTGGTTACTGGTAAGGTGCATATAACCACGGACACGTGGACAGGACACGTACTGCCTCAAAAACATCCCCCTCCTCCTCCTCCAACAATGAAAACATTCTTGGCAAATGCTTTTGCAGTGGTCTGTCCGGCGGCAGTCCAAGAATTTCACCTTAAACGACACAATAAGAAAGCCCCCCCCCCCAACCCCCCAGCCACGGCCCATTTAATCCTGGCCACATTCCGAAAACCAACTAAATGAAACCGCGCTACTAGATCCACACTCCACAACTTAATCATGGCCACATTCCGAAAACCAACTAAATAAAACCACGCTACTATGTCCACACTCCAGAACTTCATCCTGGCCACATTACGAAAACCAACTAAATAAAACCGCAGTAGTAGTCCGTTATCCCTAGCTGAAGCTTTCAGCCGACTGGTAGAGCAATGGTGGCTTCCAACTTGTTGGTACTGCTAAGTCCAAAGATAAGCGTACAGCTGAGGTCGGAATACGGGTGACTATAGAACACAGCATCCCTGCAGGGCAAGGGACAGAGTTGCAGCAGGTACCGATCCTTAATGGAAGCAGGCACCGATCCTTGGTGGAAGCAGGCCAGCTGAGAACCACATACTCCCTGAATGATTTTGGACTGACCGATGATGAGGCCTTTACTTGTGATCATCTTTGGTAATTCCTAAGAAAGATGCGTGGTAGTAGCCGGAAGCTTGGATTGCTATTTGCTAACACTTTGAAATAGACAACAGAAACCATAGGAATGAAGCCTTTCCATTTTCCAGCTTGAGATGAGTAGGAGTGCAGACTTTCAGTACCTTGAATATCCTTTTCATTGCAATCAAATGCCCCTCTCTTGTCTCAGAAAATACTAGCTTTTCCACATATTTGTTGTCTATCTGTCTATACTGTTACTACTGAAATCCCACTAATACTGGGCTCTGCCTATACTGCTGTAACGGAAATGTAACAGGGGTCTGCCGATACTGTTACTACTGAAATGTAACTGATACTGGGCTCTGCCTATACTGCTGCTAATGAATTGTTACTGGGGTCCGTCTATACTATTACTACAGAAGTGTTAATAGGGTCTCCCTAAACTTCTGCAACATAACTGTTAGTGGGGTCAGCTTATACCTTTGCTACAGGAGTATTACAGGGGTCTGTGCATACTATGGGTGCACTAAGTGTTACCATCGCGGTGTTCAACGTACATGGCCCCCAAAAAAATAACCCAGTCTGACTGGGGCATGCAGTGTGGGCCGAAGCCCACCTGTATTTAATGTGACGTTAGCTCAGCTGTGCAGGCCACTGCAATGGGATTTATTTATGTACCGCCGGTGGGTTCCAGGGAGCCACCCATGCTGTGG
Source organism: Eleutherodactylus coqui (assembly GCA_035609135.1). Classification (NCBI taxonomy): domain Eukaryota; kingdom Metazoa; phylum Chordata; class Amphibia; order Anura; family Eleutherodactylidae; genus Eleutherodactylus; species Eleutherodactylus coqui. The sequence continues at coordinate 226,571,383 of CM069410.1, read as the reverse complement.
GTGCACACGCAATTCACATAGGGGAGTTGTACCTGCCTGTGTCTATTTATAAAAAAACCCAGTCTGACTGGGGCATCCAGTATGGGCCGAAGCCCACCTGTATTTAATCTGACGTTAGGTCAGCTGTGCAGGGCACTGCAATGGGATTTATTTATGTACCGCCGGTGGGTTCCAGGGAGCTACCCCTGCTGTGGGTCCACAGGGACTTCACAATAGGGAGTTGTACCTGCCTGTGTCTACTTATAAAAAACCCCAGTCTGACTGGGGCATACAGTGTGGGCCGAAGCCCACCTGTATTTAATGTGACGTTAGCTCAGCTGTGCAGGGCATTGCAATGGGATTTATTTATGTACCGCCGGTGGGTTCCAGGGAGCTACCCCTGCTGTGGGTCCACAGGGACTTCACAATAGGGAGTTGTACCTGCCTGTGTCTACTTATAAAAAACCCCAGTCTGACTGGGGCATACAGTGTGGGCCGAAGCCCACCTGTATTTAATGTGACGTTAGCTCAGCTGTGCAGGGCATTGCAATGGGATTTATTTATGTACCGCCGGTGGCTTCCTGGGATCCACTCATGCTGTGGGTGCACACGCAATTCACATAGGGGAGTTGTACCTGCCTGAGTGAATTTATAAAAAAAAACAGTCTGACTGGGGCATGCAGTGTGGGCCGAAGCCCACCTGTATTTAATCTGACATTAGCTCTGCTGTCCGGGGCACTGCAATGGGATTTATTTATGTCCCGCCGCTGGGTTCCAGGGAGCCACCCGTGCTGTGGGTGCACACGGAATTCCCATTGCGGAGTTGTACCTGCCTGTGACTATTTATAAAAAAAACCCAGTCTGACTGGGGCATGCAGTGTGGGCCGAAGCCAACCTGTATTTAATCTGGCGTTAGCTCTACTATCCGGGGCACTGCATTGGGACCAACTACAGGAGCAATACAGCGCTAATGAGACGTTCACAGCTACGCTAGCATTGGAGTCCGCTCTAGGCCCACGATTGCTGAGGGTTTGTGCAGAGGCCTATGTCCTGGGTGCAGTGAAAGTCCGCTTCCTGCCTACGATTGCTGAAGCTGTGGACTGAGGCCTATGTCGTCGGCGCAGAGCAAGTCTGTCATGTTTGGCCGCTCAGATTTATTAATTGTTCATGTCTTGGGTTGCCTAGGACCCACCTATGTTGTTGGTGCCCACTTACTTCCCATCGCGGTGTTTGACCTGTCTGGCACAAAGACACTGACTGACTTGGGTAGGGGGCAGAGTGCGGATGGCTTTTCCCTTGCGGTGTCGATTGAGCTATGCGACACCTTGACAGTATTAATACTGTGTGGGCACATGGATTCCCCATTGCTATGCCCACATTTCCAGCTCCTGACGGAGGTGGCACAGGATTAGATTTCTCATTGCTTCTGTACAGCATTGTTTGCTATCGCCCCGCCCCTTTTGAAGAGGGTCGCTGCATGGCCCTGCCAACCCTCTGCAATGTGTGCCTCCGGTTCCTCCTCATAGCAGACACACTTATAAATAGATATGAGGGTGGTGTGGCTATGCAGCCAGCATGTGGCATGAAGGCAGCTGAAGGCTGCGCAGGGACACTTTTGTGTGCGCTGCGGACGCAGGGTCGTGTGAGGGGGTTGGACACCATGTAACCAAGGAGAAGAGGCAGCGGTGTGTCCCGCAGGCAATGATTGTGCTTAGTTGGAGGTAGTGTGGTGCTTAGCTAAGGTGTGCCTTGCTAATGAGGGTTTGTCCAAAGCAAAAAAATTGTTAGGGGGGGGGGGGCACTCTTGCCGCTATTGTGGCTTAATAGTGGGACCTGGGAACCTGAGATGCAGCCCTGCATGTTGCCCCTCGCCTGCCCTATCCGTTTCTGTGTCGTTTCCATCACTTTCTTGGGTTTTGCAGATTTTCACAAATGAAAACCTTAGCGGAGCATCAGCGATATACAAAAATACTCGAGTCGCCCATTGACTTCAATGGGGTTCGTTACTCGAAACGAACTCCAGAGCATCGCGGAAAGTTCGACTCGAGCAACGAGCACCCGAGCATTTTGGTGCTCGCTCATCTCTAGATATAACCGAACATCTTTAGACTGGTATAATCTCATGACGGTGATCAATTCTCCTATCAAATAACTATCGGAATAGAAATATTAGATACACGTGATTTCTATATACCCGAGTCGCCAAAAACCTTGGTAGCCACCTTATTATATATATTAATAAGGCAATGTCATCTGATGTCCCCTACTAAAAGAATTAGATAATAGAGAAGTAGGGAACGTGCTCTATACATAGAAGCATATAGGTGGCACCTATCAGCTATCTCTTAATGAGACTTTTTTCATTTCTGGAATTCAAGAAAACTTTCTTTTTCTTTTGTCTGTTGTGCCCTGTGTTCAATTTAATTTTAATGTATATCTAATAAAAAGGAATAGATTTTAAATTAGTCTAAACTGTGAAGGGCTTTGATTGATATATTAGACTTTTTCTGCCTCTGTGACTACATAAAGGAAAAGTAAAGATGTCCCAACTCGATTATTTAATTCTAGCGCAAAAGAATTAGCGTCGAAATTTTACGTACGGAATCTAATTCTCTCACTTCCCAATGTCATAGAAATTTGAAATTTTGCACGAGCATTGATTATGTTATAAATAGGAAAAGTGAATGGGTCCCAACTCGATTATTCAATTCTAAGCGCAAAAGAATTAGCGTCCAAATTTTACGTATGTAATCTAATTCTCTCACTTAAAATTTGGCACGAGCATTGATTATTATGTCATAAATAGGAAAAGTTAATGGGTCCCAATTCGATTATTCAATTCTATGCGCAAAAGAATTAGCGTCCAAATTTTATGTACATTATCAAATTCTCTCACTTACCGATGTCATACAAACTTGAAAATTGTCACGAGCATTAATTATATAATAAATAGGAAAAGTTAATGGGTCCCAACTCGATTGCTCAATTCTAAGCGCAAAACAATTAGCGTCCACATTTTACGTACGAAATCTAATTCTCTCACTTCTTGGTGTAATAGAAACTTGAGATTTGGCACAAGCATTGATTGTGTCATAAATATGAAAAGCTAATGGGTCCCAACTCGATTATTCAACTCTAAGCGCAAAAGAATTAGCGTCCAAATTTTATGTACGGAAACTAATTCACTCACTTACCGGTGTCATAGAAAAGTGAAATTTTGCACGGGCATTGATTATATCATAATAGGAAAAGCTAATGGGTCCCAACTCGATTATTCAATTCTAAGTGCAAAAGAATTAGCGTCCAAATTTTACGTACGGAATCTAATTCTCTCACTTCCTGATGTCATAGAAACGTCAAATTTTGCACGGGCATTGATTAGATCATAAATAGGAAAAGCTAATGGGTCCCAACTCAATTATTAAATTCTAAGTGCAAAAGAATTAGCGTCAAAATTTTACGTACGTTATCTAATTCTCTCACTTCCCGATGTCATAAAAACTTGAAATTTGGCATGAGCATTAATTATATCATAAATAGGAAAAGTTAATGGGTCCCAACTTGATTGTTCAATTCTAAGCGCAAAAGCATTAGTGTCCACATTTTACGTACGAAATCTAATTCTCTCACTTCTTGGTGTAATAGAAACTTGACATTTGGCACGGGCATTGATTGTGTCATAAATAGGAAAAGCTAATGGGTCCCAACTCGATTATTCAATTCTAAGCGCACAAGAATTAGCGTCCAAATTTTACGTACGTACTCTAATTTTCTCACTTCACAATGTCATAGAAACTTGAAATTTTGCACAGGCATTGATTATGTCATATATAGGAAAAGCTAATGGGTCCCAAGTCGATTATTCAATTCTAAGTGCAAAACAATTATCGTCCACATTTTACGTACGGAATCTTATTCTCTCACTTCCCGGTGTCATAGAAACGTGAAATTTTGCACAGGTATTGATTATATCAGAAATTGGACAAGTTAATAAGTCCCAACTTAATTATTCAATTCTAAGCGCAAAAGAATTAGCATCCAAATTTTATGTACGAAATCTAATTCTCTCACTTCCTGATGTCATTTTATATACAGGAAACGTCGCATGGTTACCTCCACATGGTGTTTCCTGGGTAACACAAAGAACCATGCAAAATGGTGAACATATTTTTTTCCCGATATCTCTAAAGTAACCACGACTTCATAAGATTTTCCGTGTGAACACCAGATAAACACCAGTACCAAATTAACTCAGGCAAAGCCGGTATATCAGCTAGTATACATATATACACCTGTCACTCTGCACTATCAAAGTGACACTGCGGTTACCAACTTCAACCTCCTTTTACCTTAACCTCGGGAACACAAGTTTGTTTGTCATTTGCTATAGTTAGTAAGTGGAACAGGCATGAGGGTGGATGTGTCTTTACCAGGGCGAGCCATCCACTAGTAGGCAGAGGTTGTCACCCTCTAGTTCCCCTTAGGAAAAGTTTCCCTCCTTTGTTTATTTTCCTTGTACTGCAGGGAGTACCTAGTGGTGTGAACACTGACAGAGACTTTATATTTTGGTGTGTAGTTATTGCATGCACAAAGCAGACATGACACCTCTGTACTCCATTTTATGGCATCTGTCATTTTACTCATATTAACCCTTTCTTATCCAGATCCCAGCTATTACAACAGTAGGGGGACATTTCCTTATGTATTATTATATTAGGAAGGGCATTCTCGTACATTATTACACTGTGAAGAACATTACCTCATATTACAGTAGAGAGCACATTGCTTTTTATAATATTACAGTAGAGAGTATATTACCTCATATTATTACAGTAGGAGCAAATTACCCCATATAACATTACAGTAGATGGACATTAAGGAGAAGGTAAGGGAGTTGTTATTTGTATAGCTCCAACTTATTCCGCAGTGCTTTTTACGTAATTTGTTTATTATCCCCCAGCAAGCTGGGTACTCATTTTACCGACCACGGAAGGATGGAAGGCTGAGTCACCCTTGAGCCGGTTACTGGAATCACACGGGAATTGAACCTGCAACTTTCAGGTCATGAGTGAGAGCTTAGGACTGCATTCTGCTGTTTTAACACTCTGCGGCACACAAGGCCTATTATCTCATATATTGTTACAGTGTGGGGCTATTAACTTATATTGTATCATAATAGCTTCTATTATAAAATGTAAACAGGTGGAGTACTTAGCAGTGCCGTTCACTGTATTTAGCAGTAGCTTTCACTGTAGCAAGTATAGTCCAAATATATTAGAGGAACCTTCTCACTGTTTGGACCTTAAAACGTAACTTTTAATAATATCTTTTAAAATAAAGCAAAAACCTAACAGACACACATAGAACATGAATTTCATATATCAGTGGTATAAAATATTTGTGAGTTAATCATATTTGATAGTGCCACTATGGAGTATCCTGGGTGTGATTCAATTTTAATTACCCCCAGAGGCATAAGGGTGTTTTGAAGTAGTATTTACAATCAGAAGAGGTATGTCGTCTGTGTAATATTAGTCACAGAAGATCCGAAAGATTACAAGAGTGACCGATGGTTCTGTCACAATTTGAAATAATTAAATTCTAGATAGTTAAGTAGGTCTATTAAAGGGGTTGTCCCGCGCCGAAACGGGTTTTTCTTTTTTTTTTAACCCCCCCCCCGTTCGGCGCGAGACAACCCCGATGCAGGGGTTAAAAAAACAAACCGCACAGCGCTTACCTGAATCCCGGCGGTCCGGCGTCTTCATACTCACCTGCTGAAGATGGCCGCCGGGGTCTGCTCCCTCCGTGGACCGCAGCTCTTCTGTGCGGTCCATTGCCGATTCCAGCCTCCTGATTGGCTGGAATCGGCACGTGACGGGGCGGAGCTACACGGAGCCGGCATTCTGCACGAGCGGCCCCATAGAAGACAGCAGAAGACCTGGACTGCGCAAGCGCGGCTAATTTGGCCATCGGAGGCCGAAAATTAGTCGGCACCATGGAGACGAGGACGCCAGCAACAGAGCAGGTAAGTATAAAACTTTTGATAACTTCTGTATGGCTCATAATTAATGCACAATGTACATTACAAAGTGCATTATTATGGCCATACAGAAGTTTATAGACCCACTTGCTGCCGCGGGACAACCCCTTTAAGTAAGTGAGGGCTTTCACCTTTATGTATATAGATGTAAATGTATTGATGGTAATGATGATTGTACTGCTTTCTTACTCTATCCAGTAATATATTATCACTGTGTTCCTTTTCTAGAGCTGTTCATGATTCCAACAATAAATGTGACCTTGAACTTAGTTTTTGCAAATGATAACATGACCCTAACATGTGAGACACGTCTCCCTCCTGCCAGACAGAACAGACAACTACGATCTGCTTTCTACAGAGAAGGACGGATTGTTCAGGACTTCAGTATAAATGATATCTATGAAGTCTACAATGTTCAGCTGGAGCATTCTGGGAAATATTCATGTGAGGTAGAAACTTCAGATGGCCGAGTGAGGAAGAGAAGTGCAGAGCGGTTACTGCAGATAGAAGGTGAGGATGGGCGCTGGTTATGTCGTCTACATGTGAGATCTTCTTTCTCCACCTGGAGTTTTAGGCAAAGTGTAAAATCCATCTGTATGATTTATTTCCCATCTGTCTCTTTCATTTTAAGAGCCCTTCTCACACCCGAATATTACTGTAACCAGTGAATTGTATGAAGGGGAGCCGATGACCCTGACATGTGATTCAACTCTTAGTCCACACATTTATCATACAGGATTGCAGTTTGCATTCTACAGAGATGGACGGAAGGTTCAGGGATTCCATCTGTCTAATAAGTATGAAGTTCAGTCTGTTCAGCAGAAGGATTCTGGGAATTATACGTGTGAAGTGAAAATCTCAAGTAACACTGCAGTGAAGATAAGTTATGGGATTCACATTCACATACAAGGTAAGCAAACAGAATATAAAAAGAAATGGAATATGCACATTGTCTATTATGGAACCAGCCAGGAGCTTCTCACCTAGAGAAATGTTCATGAATTAATAGAGAAGGATTTAGTAATTACTGCATAACTTCATTATATATTAGAAGCCACATCATTACTGCTTTATTTCCCCCCTTATTAAGTACATGAGCTCCTTATGTATTACCCTTATGATGTTATTGGTGTGTGGGTGAGAACATTTTTACTGTTAGGGCTATTCGTCTGGATTGGCCAGGCAATAAACCCAAGTTTCATCAAATTAAGTTGGGTAAGTCTCTCCCAGGTTTTGCAAAAATCGTGCGAAAGTCAAATTTTCCTAAATGCCTGCTACAGAGATCAGGATGAAGCCAATCAGAATCCAGAGCACCTTGCTGATGTCACCAAATGTGTCCTCCATCTTGCATATGGGCAGCAATTACATTAGTTGCCTGTATCAAATTACCCAGCCATATATAACATAGGCACAGTGTAACCAGCTGACATTTTACAGCTTAGCACAGGACACAGAAGTTGTATCACATTTATACAACACATGGTTAGAGATGAGCGAGCACCAAAATGCTCGGGTGCTCGTTACTCGGGACGAACTTTTCGCGATGCTCGAGGGTTCGTTTCGAGTAACGAACCCCATTGAAGTCAATGGGCGACCCGAGCATTTTTGTATTTCGCCGATGCTCGCTAAGGTTTCCTTGTGTGAAAATCTGGGCAATTCAAGAAAGTGATGGGAACGACACAGCAACGGATAGGGCAGGCGAGGGGCTACATGTTGGGCTGCATCTCAAGTTCACAGGTCCCACTATTAAGCCACAATAGCGGCAAGAGTGGCCCCCCCCCCTCCCAAAAACTTTTACTTCTGAAAAGCCCTCATTAGCATGGCATACCTTTGCTAAGCACCACACTACCTCCAACAAAGCACAATCACTGCCTGCATGACACTCCGCTGCCACTTCTCCTGGGTTACATGCTGCCCAACCGCCCCCCCTCCCCCCCACAGCGCACACCAAAGTGTCCCTGCGCAGCCTTCAGCTGCCCTCATGCCACACCACCCTCATGTCTATTTAGAAGTGCGTCTGCCATGACGAGGAACCGCAGGCACACACTGCAGAGGGTTGGCACGGCTAGGCAGCGACCCTCTTTAAAAGGGGCGGGGCGATAGCCCACAATGCTGTACAGAAGCAATGAGAAATAGAATCCTGTGCCACCGCCATCAGGAGCTGCACATGTGGGCATAGCAATGGGGAACCTATGTGCCACACACTATTCATTCTGTCAAGGTGTCTCTGCATGCCCGAGTCAGACCGGGCTTTTTAATTCATAGACACAGGCAGGTACAACTCCCTATTGTGAAGTCCCTGTCGACCGACAGCATGGGTGGCTCCCTGGAACCCACCGGCGGTACATAAAAATATCCCATTGCATTGCCCAACACAGCTGAGGTAGTAATGTCGTGCTTAATGCAGGTGGGCTTCGGCCCACACTGCATGCCCCAGTCAGACTGGGGTTCTTTACAAGTGGAATCAGATGCATTTATAATTCCCTGTGGACCCACAGCATGGGTGGGTGCCAGGAAGCCACCGGCGGTACACAGAAATATCCCATTGCATTGCCCATCACAGCTGATGTTATGTCAGCTGTAATGCAGGTGGGCTAAAAATTCATTTGATTACACTGTAGGCGAGGGCCCACAAAAATTGCTGTATCAACAGTACTAATGTACATCAAAAAAATTGGCCATGGCCAACCAAGAGGGCAGGTGAAACCCATTAATCGCTTTGGTTAATGTGGCTTAAGTGGTAACTAGGCCTGGAGGCAGCCCAGTTGAACGAAAAATTGGTTCAAGTTAAAGTTTCAACGCTTTTAAGAGCATTGAAACGTATAAAAATTGTTTAGAAAAATTATGAGTGAGCCTTGTGGCCCTAAGAAAAATTGCCCGTTCAGCGTGATTACGTGAGGTTTCAGGAGGAGGAGCAGGAGCAGGAGGAGGAATATTATACACAGATTGATGAAGCAGAAATGTCCCCGTTTTGGATGGTGAGAGAGAACGTAGCTTCCATCCGCGGGTGCAGCCTACGTATTGCTTACGTATCGCTGCTGTCCGCTGGTGGAGAAGAGAAGTCTGGGGAAATCCAGGCTTTGTTCATCTTGATGAGTGTTAGCCTGTCGGCACTGTCGGTTGACAGGCGGGTACGCTTATCCGTGATGATTCCCCCAGCCGCACTAAACACCCTCTCTGACAAGACGCTAGCCGCAGGACAAGCAAGCACCTCCAGGGCATACAGCGCTAGTTCAGGCCACGTGTCCAGCTTCGACACCCAGTAGTTGTAGGGGGCAGAGGCGTCACCGAGGACGGTCGTGCGATCGGCTACGTACTCCCTCACCATCCTTTTACAGTGCTCCCGCCGACTCAGCCTTGACTGGGGAGCAGTGACACAGTCTTGCTGGGGAGCCATAAAGCTGTCCAGGCCCTTAAAGACTGTTGCACTGCCTGGGCTGTACATGCTGCTCGATCTACGCACCTCCCCTGCTACCTGGCCCTCAGAACTGCGCCTTCTGCCACTACCGCTGTCGGATGGGAATTTTACCATCAGCTTGTCCGCCAGGGTCCTGTGGTATAGCAACACTCTCGAACCCCTTTCCTCTTCGGGAATAAGAGTGGGAAGGTTCTCCTTATAGCGTGGGTCGAGCAGTGTGTACACCCAGTAATCCGTAGTGGCCAGAATGCGTTGAATGCGAGGGTCACGAGAAAGGCATCCTAACATGAAGTCAGCCATGTGTGCCAGGGTACCAGTACGCAACACATGGCTGTCCGCACTAGGAAGATCACTTTCAGGATCCTCCTCCTCCTCCTCCTCCTCCTCAGGCCATACACGCTGAAATGATGACAGGCAAGCAGCATGGGTACCGTCAGCAGTGGGCCAAGCTGTCTCTTCCCCCTCCTCCTCATCCTCCTCATGCTCCTCCTCCTCCTCCTGAACGCGCTGAGATATAGACAGGAGGGTGCTCTGACTATCCAGCGACATACTGTCTTCCCCCGGCTCGGTTTCCGAGCGCAAAGCGGCTGCCTTTATGGTTTGCAGGGAACTTCTCAAGATGCATAGCAGAGGAATGGTGACGCTAATGATTGCAGCATCGCCGCTTACCACCTCGGTAGACTGCTCAAAGTTTCGAAGGACCTGGCAGATGTCTGCCAACCAGGCCCACTCTTCTGAAAAGAATTGAGGAGGCTGACTCCCACTGCGCCGCCCATGTTGGAGTTGGTATTCCACTATAGCTCTACGCTGCTCATAGAGCCTAGCCAACATGTGGAGCGTAGAGTTCCACCGTGTGGGCACGTCGCACAGCAGTCGGTGCACTGGCAGATTAAACCGATGTTGCAGGGTCCGCAGGGTGGCAGCGTCCGTGTGGGACTTGCGGAAATGTGCGCAGAGCCGGCGCACCTTTACGAGCAGGTCTGACAAGCGTGGGTAGCTTTTCAGAAAGCGCTGAACCACCAAATTAAAGACGTGGGCCAGGCATGGCACGTGCGTGAGGCTGCCGAGCTGCAGAGCCGCCACCAGGTTACGGCCGTTGTCACACACGACCATGCCCGGTTGGAGGCTCAGCGGCGCAAGCCAACGGTCGGTCTGCTCTGTCAGACCCTGCAGCAGTTCGTGGGCCGTGTGCCTCCTATCTCCTAAGCTGAGTAGTTTCAGCACGGCCTGCTGACGCTTGCCCACCGCTGTGCTGCCACGCCGCGCGACACCGACTGCTGGCGACGTCCTGCTGCTGCTGATTGCGAGACAGAGGTTGAGGAGGAGGAGGAGGGTGCTTTAGTGGAAGAAGCTACACCGCCGAACATACCACCACCGAGCTGGGGCCCGCAATTCTGGGGGTGGGTAGCACGTGAGCGGTCCCAGGCTCTGACTCTGTCCCAGCCTCCACTAAATTCACCCAATGTGCCGTCAGGGAGATGTAGTGGCCCTGCCCGCCTGTGCTTGTCCACGTGTCTGTTGTTAAGTGGACCTTGCCACTAACCGCATTGGTGAGGGCGCGTACAATGTTGCGGGAGACGTGGTCGTGCAGGGCTGGGACGGCACATCGGTAAAAGTAGTGGCGACTGGGAACTGAGTAGCGCGGGGCCGCCGCCGCCATCATAGCTTTGAAGGACTCCGTTTCCACAACCCTATACGGCAGCATCTCAAGGCTGATAAATTTGGCTATGTGGACGGTTAACGATTGAGCGTGCGGGTGCGTGGCGGCGTACTTGCGCTTGCGCTCCAACACTTGCGCTAGCGACGGCTGGACTGTGCGGTGCGAGACATTGCTGGATGGGTCCGAGGACAGCGGAGGTGAGGGTGTGGGTGCAGGCCAAGAGACGGTCGTGCCTGTGTCCTGAGAGGGGAGTTGGATCTCAGTGGCAGGTTGGGGCACAGGGGGAGAGGCAGCGGTGCAAACCGGAGGCGGTGAACGGCCTTCGTCCCACCTTGTGGGGTGCTTGGCCATCATATGTCTGCGCATGCTGGTGGTGGTCAGGCTGTTGGTGGTGGCTCCCCGGCTGATCTTGGCGCGACAAAGGTTGCACACCACTGTTCGTCGGTCGTCAGGCGTCTCGGTGAAAAACTGCCAGACCTTAGAGCACCTCGGCCTCTGCAGGGTGGCATGGCGCGAAGGGGCGCTTTGGGAAACACTTGGCGGATTATTCGGTCTGGCCCTGCCTCTACCCCTGGCCACCGCACTGCCTCTTGCAACCTGCCCTGCTGCTGCCCGTGCCTCCCCCTCTGAAGACCTGTCCTGTGTAGGCGTTGCACACCAGGTGGGGTCAGTCACCTCATCGTCCTGCTGCTCTTCCTCCGAATCCTCTGTGCGCTGCTCCCTCGGACTTACTGCCCTTACTACTACCTCACTGCAAGACAACTGTGTCTCATCGTCATCGTCCTCCTCACCCACTGAAAGGTCTTGAGACAGTTGCCGGAAGTCCCCAGCCTCATCCCCCGGACCCCGGGAACTTTCCAATGGTTGGGCATCAGTGACGATAAACTCCTCTGGTGGTAGAGGAACCACTGCTGCCCAATCTGAGCAGGGGCCCGAGAAAAGTTCCTGGGAGTGTTCCCGCTCCTGAGCATGTGTCATTGTAGTGGAGTGAGGAGGCTGGGAGGAAGGAGGAGCAGCAGACAGAGGATTCGGATTTGCAGCAGTGGACGGCGCAGAACTGTGGCTGGACGATAGGTTGCTCGAAGCACTTTCTGCCATCCAGGACAGGACCTGCTCACACTGCTCATTTTCTAATAAAGGTCTCCCGCGTGGACCCATTAATTGGGCGATGAATGTGGGGACGCCAGAAACGTGCCTCTCTCCTAATCGCGCAGCAGTCGGCTGCGACACACCTGGATCAGGAGCTCGGCCTGTGCCCACACCCTCACTTGGCCCTCCGCGTCCTCGGCCGCGTCCACGTCCTCTAGGCCTACCCCTACCCCTCAGCATGCTGTATTACCAGTGATTTGATTTCCCAGGCAGGAAAGAAATTGGCGCAAGGCTGCACTCAACCGTAGCTGGTTGCGTCTGATTTTTTTACGTTCTCCACGCAGCACACACGTACCCAGAGCCCTTAGGACTGACAGAGGCAGGGCAAATATACTTTCTTCCCTTTTGTTTAAAAGGATAGGCCCACTGCGTCTATTCACTGAATAATAAGTTTAATAACTGACACTGTGTTGCGGCCCTGCAAAAGTGTCACAGAACTTTACTGTTGCAGAGTTATTAACTGTGGCAGAGCAGGTATTTCCCAGGCAGGAAAGAAATTGGCGCAAGGCTGCACTCAACCGTAGCTGGTTGCGTCTGATTTTTTTACGTTCTCCACGCAGCACACACGTACCCAGAGCCCTGACGGCTGTCAGAGGCAGGGCAAATAGACTTTTTTCCCTTTTGTTTAAAAGGATAGGCCCACTGCGTCTATTCACTGAATAATAATTTTAATAACTGTGTTGCGGCCCTGCAAAACTGTCACAGAACTTTACTGTTGCAGAGTTACTAACTGTGGCAGAGCAGGTATTTCCCAGGCAGGAAAGAAATTGGCGCAAGGCTGCACTCAACCGTAGCTGACTGCGTCTGATTTTTTCTGAACGTTCAGCGCACAGCACACACGTACACAGAGCCCTGAGTACTGTAAGAGGCAGGCCAAATAGAATTTTTTCCCTGCTTTTTACAAGGAACACCCACACTGCGTGTATTCAATGAATAATGTATGTCTTCTGGCCCTGCTTACACAATTCTATCCCTGTAGTATTAATGCCGGGTGCAATGCTCTGCACAGCCGGTTTTGAGAAAAAAAAAAAATATGCAACACTGCTAACAGCAGCCTGGACAGTACTGCACACGGATAGATGTGGCCCTAGAAAGGACCGTTGGGGTTCTTGAAGCCTACACTAACTCCTAACACTCTCCCTGCCTAACCCCCACTTCTGTCCCTATTGCAGGGCGCAATGCTCTGCAGATCCAATTTTGGAAAAAAAAAAAAAAACTGTGCTAACACAGTACTGCACACTAGTAGATGTGGCCCTAAGAAGGGCCGTTGGGGTTCTTGAAGCCTACACTAACTCCTAACGCTCTCCCTACAGCAGCTCCAGCACGATAGTACTTTCCCTCAGCTAAGTCACAAGGCATGTGTGGCGAGCCGCGGGAGGGGCCGATTTTTATACTCGGGTGACATCAGATCTCCCCAGCCACTCACAGCAGGGGGGTGGTATAGGGCTTGAACGTCACAGGGGGAAGTTGTAATGCCTTCCCTGTCTTTCAATTGGCCAGAAAAGCGCGCTAACGTATCAGAGAGGAAACTGAAAGTAACCGGAACACCGCGTGGTACTCGTTACGAGTAACGAGCATCCCGAACACCCTAATATTCGCACGAATATCAAGCTCGGACGAGTACGTTCGCTCATCTCTACACACGGTCTGTTGTTAAGGACAGATATTCTACAGAGAATATATAGCTGCTGGACTTAAAGCTCATGTACCAGGATTGTATTTGAGGAAACAGAGAAAGAAGCTGCATCATAAAGTCATAGAAGAGTAGAGTTGGAAAGGACCTCCTGGGTCATCTGGTCCAATCCCCTGCTCAGTGCAGGATTCACGAAATCATCCCAGACAGATATCTGTCCAGCCTCTGTTCGAAAACTTCCATTGAAGGAGAACTCTCCACCTCCCGTGGCAACATGTTCCACTCATTGATTTCCCTCACTGTCTAATATCTAATCTGTGTCTCCTCCCTTTCAGTTTAATCCTATTGCTTCTAGTCTTTCCTTGTGCAAATGAGAATAGGGCTGATCCCTCTGCACTGTGACAGCCCTGCAGATATTTGTAAACTGATATGTCTCCTCTCAGCCTTCTTTTTTTGCATTCCCCGAACCTTTAACCATCCTGGTAACTCTTCTCTGAGTTACGCATTTTGAAGTAAAAAAAAAAACCAAACAAGAAAGAAGCAAATACATGCAGTTAGTGTCAGTGGCCTCAAACATTGCACAGTCACAAGTCCGGCCACTACAAATTATTTGCATGCCTGAAGAAGAGAGTAGGTCAATGCAAACTGTTAGCCCTCCACAGGATATATGTACTCAGGGGCACTGGCGTACCGTGAGGGGTTGCATGGGTCGCAATGGTGACCCGGCCCCTGCACTAAGGGAGCCCAGAGGCCCCACCATATTCAAAATGCACAGTGTGTGCATTACCGACATGGTCGGCACGTGATCGCTGCGACTGACAGTGTGTTTGTTGCAGGAGGCGGAGGGAGAGAAGAGGAGGGAGGTGAGAAGAAGCGCCGCAGGTCGGCACTCGCAGAGGGGAGGGTTGTTACACGTGGAGTTGGCAGCCAATTACAGGCTGCAGACTCCCACGGTACGCGGCCCTCTCACTGGTAGGCTGCAGTTGTGAGTGGTCACAGTTGCAGTCTATCAGTCACTGCCAGTCAGCGATTACCAGGGGGAGGGGCTAGTGCAACTCTACTCACCTCCGCAGCGATATATGCACAGCTGGTAGCATGAAAGTGCAGGAGGACCTTTGGTTACAGATCACATGAGCTGGCTACAGTCATGTGATCAAAGGTCCTGGACTTTCATTTACAGGATGCCCAGACATCTCTGCAGAGGTGAGTAGGGAAGGAGTTGTAAGTTATACCAGCTGTACATATATATTTATATACAGGAGATACACGGGTTATACCAGCATGGGACATACCACTATATACAGGGGGACATACATCTCCTGTATATAGTAATATGGACGATGTTGGTATAACCGGTGTATCTCCTGTATATAATTATATATGTATAGCTGGTATAACCTGGGTATCTCCTGTATATAATTATATATGTACAGATGGTATAACCTGGGTATATACTGTATATAATTATATATGTATAGCTGGTATAACCTGGGTATATACTGTATATAATTATATATGTACAGCTGGTATAACCTGGGTATATACTGTATACAATAATATACCTACAGCTGGTACAACCTGGGTATTTCCTGTATATAATTATATATGTATAGCTGGTATAACCTGGGTATATACTGTATATAATTATATATGTACAGCTGGTATAACATGGGTATATACTGTATACAATTATATACCTACAGCTGGTACAACCTGGGTATCTCCTGTATATAATTATACTAGCTGATATACCAGGCCTTGCCCGAGTTAGGGTGACTACCCACTACATTTTTTTTTTCACAGCGAAATTCGCAGCGTGTTTTTTTTCTGTAATGTTAAAATCGCGATCACGCAAAATCGCGATTTCGCGGTAAATTGCGATTTTGCGCGATCACAATTTTAAAATTACAAGTCCCATAGACCCCTGCAGAAAAAAAAAACGCTGCGAATTTTGCAGTGAAAAAAAACTGTAGTGGGTAGTCACTCTTAATTTGGTACTGGTGTTTATCTGGTGTTCACACAGAAAATCTTATGAAGTCGTGGTTACTTTAGAGATACCGAGGAAAAAAATATGTTCACCATTTTGCATCGTTCTTTGCGTTACCCAGGAAACACCACGGGGAGGTAACCATGCGACGTTTCCTTTATATAAAATGACATCAGGAAGAGAATTAGATTACGTACGTAAAATTTGGACGCTAATTCTTTGGCGCTTAGAATTGAATAATCGAGTTGGGACCCATTAGCTTTTCCTATTTATGACATAATCTATGCTTGTGCCAAATTTCATGTTTCTACGACATCGGGAAGTTGGAGAATTAGTGGCGAGTCAGTCAGTGAGTGAGTCAGTCAGTGAGGGCTTTCGTCTTTATATGCAGGGTATATGCTGTGCATAATTATATATGTACAGCTAGTATAACCTGGGTATATACTGTATATAATTATATATGTATAGCTGGCATAACCTGGGTATATACTGTATATAATTATATATGTATAGCTGGCATAACCTGGGTATATACTGTATATGATTATATATGTACAGCTGGCATAACCTGGGTATATACTGTATATTTAAACACTTTACACACACCTGAAAAACTCATCAGAAGCTTGGATGCAGTTTAAAAAACTGCATGTATTGTTTGAATCCACATGCAGTTTTTGCATGTAATTTTTATTGTGTCACAGAAGGGGAAACAAAAAATTAAAAACAATCACAGAATAATGGCCATTACTTACTGAGTGAGGAGTACGTATAGATGCATCCTCCTCTCACCATGCAGGTAGCTGACTACCAAATGGAGGAGCCAATAACACCTGTGAGGGCACCGATGAGACACCCACTCACACTGCCTCTTGATAATGAGGGGGGTGG
This sequence comes from Eleutherodactylus coqui, assembly GCA_035609135.1. Taxonomy (NCBI): domain Eukaryota; kingdom Metazoa; phylum Chordata; class Amphibia; order Anura; family Eleutherodactylidae; genus Eleutherodactylus; species Eleutherodactylus coqui. The sequence goes on along the minus strand of CM069410.1, from coordinate 226,554,626 downwards.
ATGCTTGGAGTACACTCCCACACATAGTGGATACAGGGTGCCAGACCATTCTGATATATGTGGTTCACCATGCAGACCAGCAACCTATTAATGACGCCATGATAATTCGGCGGGTTGCCCTGCATTTCAAACAGTGAACCACATTGGTACTGCCACCCTGGGCTCCCCCTGGAGTCTTAAAGCCACACTGCATGTGAATGATAGATAATAAATGCAAGGCATTGGTTGGATGTTGGCCAAGATACATGAGCCCACTAACCACTTCACGGTTCCTTGCGTTGTAGTGGGTCCCTACACTAATATAAATGCGTCACAGAAGGGGAAATAAAAGATTAAAAACAATCACAGAAAAATGGCCGTTACTTACTGGGTGAGGAGTGCATATGGTGAACTACATATATCAGAATGGTCTGGCACCCTGTATCCACTATGTGTGGGAGTATACACCAAGCATCCACCCCCCTCATTATCAAGAGGCAGTGTGAGTGATTGTCTCATCGGTGTCCTGCACAGGTGTTATTGGCTCCTCCATTTGGTAGTCAGCTACCTGCATGGTGAGAGGAGGATGCATCTATATGCCCTCCTCAGTCAGTAAGTAACGGCCATTTTCTGTAATTTTTATTGTGGTTCAAAAATGCAACAAAATAGATAAAACCAGCTTTAGGCCGGCTGCACACAACTGAGTTGTGAGCCCGCAGTGGAATTCAACCCTGTGCCCCGCTGGCATCCGCACGTACCTGTAATTTCTTTCTTTTTTCTGTACTGTGGATGGTCCACAAGGCGAGTCGTCGGAAGTGCGCAGTACAGTTTTCTTTTTTTAATCACTGATTTTCCAGTGCCATCGCCAGGCAATGACGTGGGTGCTAGCTACTATTCCGCAATGTTAGGATGGCGGGTCGGACAGCTTGCATTGAGTTCAATGGAGGCTGTCCATGCAGAATCTGCACTAAAATAGAGCATGCTGGGATTTTTCCTTTAGAAAATTGCAATTGATTTCTGCTCGTGTGGAGGAAAAAACGCTTTTCCATAACATGCCATGGGCGGTACATGCTGCGGAATTCGTAGGAGGATGCCTGCTCCATAGTCTGCAATGCAAATCCGTCCATGTGCAGCCGGCCTTAGGCTAATTTCACATGGGTGAGTCTGATATCGGGCCGTAAAACTATGCCCCATATCACACTCGCCAACATGTGCTGTCCACACGGATGTGAGGGTTTTTCGTGTTAAAACCAGCTCTCATGACATCATCATATTTTCATGTGATGCAGAAAGAATGGGGTTCATATTCATGCGCGATTTATGTGTCTTGCAACGCACGTGTGAAAGCAGCCTAAGGCCGCCTGCAGACGAGCGGAAATCCCGCCGCGGGATTTCCCGCGGGATTTCCGCCGCTGAAAGTCTGCATAGGAGTGCATTACAATACGCACTCCTATGCAGACGGCCGCGGTTTGGCCGCGCGAAATCTCGCGCGGCAAACAAACCGCGGCATGTTCTAATTTTGTGCGGAGCACGCACTCACCTGGCCGCCGGCTCCGGTCTGCGCATGCGCCGGCTGCGCGGCAGCCGGCACATCAAAGAGCCGGGGCCGCCAGGCGCGGGTGAGTACGCGCTCGCCCCTGCAGGCTCTGGGGTCGGATCGCGCGGCGAGATTTCTCGCTGCCGGATCCGACCCGCTCGTCTGCAGGCGGCCTAAGATGATTACCAACAGATTTTTACGTAGTCCAGGAAATGAGTCCTATTGAGAAAGCTTACACCAAGGGGCTAGATCATGTATGCAAATTAGCACGGTTTAGGTTTAGGTATAGGTACGGGTACAGATGGAGGGGGGGCCAGCTGAACTTTTGCACCCCGGCCCTTGAGCATTTAGGTTTGCCCCTGATCAGGGGGATGCTGAAATAAAAGTGCCAGTTCCTGTTGCCCACTGTTACATAGACTCTACTCAAGAGGAAAAGAACGATGAAGAGGGAGAGGAGGTGGAAGAGAATGAAGTGCTCAATCTAACATGGAGAAGCAGGGAGAGTCATACTAGCAGCTGGCAGAGGGAGGAGGACGTTGCAATGCAGCACCATGACAAGACAGTAGGGTGTTGCCGAAAAACAAAAGGGCAGTTCCACCACCCTCAGCTACTTCTAGTCACAAGAGCAGCATCAGACGTACAGCTAGGTCTGCCCACAGTATTTGTGCAGACTGGGCATTCTTTGAAACTGCAGGTGATGACAGAAGAGCGGTCACCTGTAAGATCTACGGTAAATATTTAAAACATGACAATAATGTGAACAACCTCTTCAACACAATCAATTTGAACATCCACATTAACTCCCACCAGCTGCCTTGGAGAGCCCATCTGGGCAAGAGGGCAAAGAATCTGCCTCATCCTGCTCCCTTTTCCGCTGCTGTAGCTTCCTCTTCCTCCATTTCTCTCTATTTTCATGCAGTAGTCTCTGAGCACAGAAAGGCAGTTTTGTGTAGGGCAGTAGTATGCCTGCTTCAGTTCTATACTTAGCAATTGATGATCAGGCAGCAGGCTTCAGAGCTAGGGTTGGGAAATGGAGAGCAGAAACTGAGCCGCCACCATTACTATCAGCATTCACCGACATCTACCCCATATTCCAGCAGGTCCCAGGTCAGCAACCAGGCCTCCTTTCCCCAGCTATGAAAAAAAATACCACCCTTACTACTTGCAATGGAAATTCTGCCATTCAGGTCTGTGGACACAAACATTTGTGATGCACCATGCTAACCCACAATACCAGATTCCCATTTCTTTTCCCAAAAAGCCATCCCTGCTCTGCAGTGCCATGTGAGTAATGTGCCCCTATTGTTGCAGAACGCTGTCAGTGGCAGGGTGCACCTGACCATGGAAACATGCCTCAGGAAGCGTGACCAGAGGTGTTGCAAAGTCTTTGGGTGAAATCTGGCGATAAGTGTCAGAGTGGCCATGTCAATGTTCCAGGAGGTTTGCCCAGGGCGAGTGCCCCTGAGTGTCTCTCAGTGTTTGGTAAAAGCCAGGTCATAGTCATCAATGTGGCCGACTGGGGCCTCAGGAGGTCGGGCTGGGTGAGTGAAAAGTCCCTCTGAGTACCCCTGAGTGTCTCCCAGTGTTTTGTCAAAACTGGGTAATAGCTGTCAATGTGGCCGACTGGGGCTCCAGGAGGTCTACCTGGGGCAAGCGCCAAGTCCCTCTGAGTGCCTCTGACTGTCTCCCAGAGCTTGGTGGAAATCTGGTGATAGCCATCAGAGCAGCCGATTCCGTGGTTAGAGCAGCCCATTTGAGTTTCAGGAGGTCTGCCTAAGCTGAGTGAAAATGCGGGTTAAGAGAACCGGGATGAGGAAAATCCAGGTCATCCATGCCGGGTTGGTGTACCAAGAGGTCGGCATGAGGTGGCAGGTTTTCCCCTTAGAGAGTGACTATGTGCAAAAATGGAGGTCAGCAAAAAAGCACCTCTGGCAGATGTATACAGGGTGGCTGGCTGGGTGAAAGAGAGTGAGTGACCGGCAATTGGGTGCTAGCCTCCCTGAGTAACTGTGTCAGAGTTCCAGGAGATGGGCCTGACTTCTATACTGGGAAAGATCTTTGAACAAATTATTAAACAGCATGTATGCAAGTACTTGGATGAGAATGGAGTAATTAACCAGAGCCAGCATGGGTTTGTAACAAACAAGTCATGCCAGTCAAATCTAATTCCCTTCTATGACAGAATCACTGACTGGGTTGATCAGGAAATGTGGTGGCTATAGTATATCTTGACCATAGTAAAGCATTTCACAAAGCATATTACACCATACTTATTGAAAAAATGACCAAATATGAGATTGACAAGACAACCGCTAGGTGGATTTAAAACTGGCTGAGTGATCATACTCAAAGAGTGGTCATAAATGGCAGCACATCCAAGTGGAAGAATGTATCAAGGGTGGGGTACCACAAGGCTCTGTCCTGGGCCCAGTGTTGTTCAACATCTTTATAAATGATCTGGAGGAGTGAATTGATGGGAAACTGATCAAATTTGCCAACGACACAAAGCTGGGAGGGATAGCTAACACTAGGGAAGAGAGAGAGAGAGTATTCAAAAGATCTAGAAAAGCTTGAACAGTGGGTCAGCGACTAACAGAATGGTATTTAGCAAGGAGAAATGCAAAGTCCTACATCTGGGCAAGAAAAATGAAGAAAGTACATACAGTATGGGAGGAATTGGGAATGTTTAGCTTGCAGAGGAGAAGGTTGTGAAGAGACTTAATAGCTGTCTACAAATATCTGAAGGGCTTTCACAGTGCAGAGGGATCAGCCCTATTCTCATCTGCACAAGGAAAGACTAGAATCAATGGGATGATACTGAAAGGGAGGAGCCACAAATTAGATATAAGAAAAGACTTTCTGACAGTGATCAATGAGTGGAACAGGTTATTACGGGAGGTGGGGAGTTCTCCTTAAATGGAAGTGTTCAAAGGCTAGAGACATATCTGTCTGGGATGATTTAGTGAATCCTGCACTGAGCAGGGAGTTGGACCCGATGACTGAGGAGGTCACTTCCAACTTTACCATTCTACGATTCCATATGCACTGAATGCAATAGCAAAGGAGTGTACAACTTACCAATGTACCACAAAGTATACCATATTAAATAAGAAGCCAAAATGCACTGAACCAGGTACCGGTTCAGTGCATCCCAGCTGCTCTTCACTGCGGTATTTGTTGGAAACCCGGTTGCATTTGAAGCGGGTGTGGATATCTTTCTATTGCTTAAGTTGCAGGAACAGGCCTCAAAGGGAGAAATTGTTTTTTTATGCATCTCCCCTGTCTTCTATTAACAGCACATGTGTTGGTTTACAGGTCCGATAGTTAGTAACCTGTGACTTACGGCACCCAAGGACAGACCACAGGGTTGACTTAGTTCTAGCTCCCCAGATCCTGCACTTGCACAAGAAAAAGCCCAAATCACACGTTGCATGGTGTAGCCCGCCTTACTGCCACCACTGACCATTTTTGATAGGTAGGTCAGCCACTTTGGTTGGAAGTTGTGGATCCCATAAAGCATTTAAGGATAAGTAATAAAGTTTTAAGATTTATTCTAAAAAGGATTAGATAAAAATATGCAAAAGAAGAGTTACATAAACGGGCGAGGAGCACTCAAATATACACAAACAGTATAAAAACAGAAATGGATGAAATAAGAGAAAATCCCAGTCTATAAAGTTATTTTAAATAGTCCTGGTGTGTAAGGAATGCATGCAGAACACGGATCAAACTGCATTAGATGCCACTCCTGGGTCTGACAATTTAGGGAGGGGACTTCCTTAGTTTTTAAGCTTTCATAGAACCACTACTCCATCGGTCTTTTTACATCATCGATAGGCATGCTGAGCATATGTGTAGATTATGTGGATAGAAGTCCAATTTAACATTTTGGAGATATTTGCCCAGGAGGCAAATTCAATAGGGGAGATTTAGCTGTATTGTTTCAATGCATGAAACCACCTAATCGTGAATACCAAACATGCTATGTTGCAAATGATTGGATATGCATATGTGGGTTCTGTGAAGGGAATACATACACTGGGTATGCAGTAGCCTTACAGTTAAGAAAATATAACTACTGTTGGGCTGGGACTTTCAGATGACCCATAATCTCCATTATAAATGTGTCCTCTGATAAATACAGTATCAAGGCTAGGTGTCACGATGTCTGAGTGATGTATACTGGACACAAGATGAAGGCCAAATGGTTGGTGAAATGTAGTATTTGACATCCCCTTGTCACTTGGTAACTTTGTTAACATCACAGCTAGAGATGAGCGAGCACGCTCGGTAAGGTGAGTTACTTGAGCGAGCCTTGCTTATCTCGAGTAACTGCCTTCTCCTCTGAGCGTGCTTGGAAAGGTGGCAGCCAGGTGGTAGCGGGGGGGGGGGGGGGGAGAGAGAAATCTCTCTCTCTCCCCCCAGCTCCCCTCTGCTCTCCCTGGCTCAGAGGAGAAGGCAGTTACTCGAGATGAGTGAGTAACTCACCTTACCGAGCGTGCTCACTCATCTCTAATCAGAGCAAAAGGTTTGCTTGCTGGTCTCAGAAAAGCAGGCTACATCAAAGACAACTCTGGTACAGATGTGAACAGAGGGGAAAGTGAATTCTAATGGTCTCTACTTGGAAGCAAATGCACTTCCATCTGCTAGGCCAACCCAACTTTCCCTAGACCAGAAACATGATAAATTAACACAAAATGATGGCAGGTGATCTACCATGTATCATTATTAGAGTTGAGCAAACGTACTCTGCCGACACTCAAGGGGGAGATTAGCAGAGCTGCAAGCTAGCCTCTTTTAAAACTGTGAAGCAATAAAATATGCTCCTTTAATTAAGAAGCCTTTTTCTCTGCATCATTACATGCTGCCACATATTTGCTATATTATTTGCAAGCTAGAGGTCTGACGCGGACCAGTTGTGGGAACCATCACACATCTGATGGAGGAAGATGCCCTCTAGCTACTCCAGGTGGGGTATTGATGGTGGCCCAGTGAGTTTGTGGACCCTAAATTATGGACTTTGTGTTGTATCCTGTTCACATACGTTTTGCGGTGCTGAACCAATAAATGCTAGCAGATGCCAGTTTTGAAAAATTCAAAGTCTCCTGAGCGGTTTTCTGCATGTGTGCTGTCCACTTCTGGACCGAGAGGTCAGCTATCTAATAAGCAAGTAAACCTCTTTGCTAAATCCCCAAAAGAAGTCCAAACAATCATCTGGTTGGGTTTAAAATCATCTAGTTGAGTGTCCAAAACTGTGTTTATAATAGAGATGTCCTTATTTTATTATTTTTGAATAAAAACACTGAATGAACATTTTTTATTTTCAGGCCGCACAAACAATACGGGGTATACCCGGCAGAATATCATCCGTCTGACCTTATCCGCATGTGTATTAATTCTTGCTACACTATTCATCTTCTATCATATAAAATGGATGAAGTCTATGGCACCAGCAGACGGCTCTACAACATGAGGATCCCCTCAGCTACAAGATCCAACATCATCGTCCATCCATGTTCCTACAGTATAGATACAAATATATACCTGCATCCGCTGCCTGATAACTGTTCTACTAACATAAGGGTGGATTAACAGGTCATGTAAAAATATGCCATAAACAAATCCATCACACAATCCATAAGCTTTACATGTCTTAGATGTGGATTTTGTTGTGGATTCGAGTGCAGACTTGTTGCTGCAGATTCACACCTAAATCCACTTCTAAATCTGTCTGCAGATTACGCATCGGATTTGTTTGTGGCGTACTTTTATTTTATGTGTGAGACCCCCCCCCCCCTTCCCCCTAAGTATGACTAACACACAATATCCAACTACTGTCCTATGTATCCTTGTATTCTAAGTGAAAAATATTATTGTACTTGCTTTTATTTAATTGCTGTGTAGAGATGAGCGAACATACTCGTCCGAGCTTGATATTCGTGCGAATATTACGGTGTTCGGGATGCTCGTTACTCGTAACGAGTACCACGCGGTGTTCCGGTTACTTTCAGTTTCCTCTCTGAGACGTTAGCGCGCTTTTCTGGCCAATTGAAAGACAGGGAAGGCATTACAACTTCCCCCTGTGACGTTCAAGCCCTATACCACCCCCCTGCTGTGAGTGGCTGGGGCGATCAGATGTCACCCGAGTATAAAAATCGGCCCCTCCCGCGGCTCGCCTCAGATGCCTTGTGAGTTAGCTGAGGGACAGTGGTATCGTGCTGGAGCTGCTGAAGAGAGAGCGTTAGGAGTTAGTGTAGGCTTCAAGAACCCCAACGGTCCTTCTCAGGGCCACATCTAATAGTGTGCAGTACTGTGTTAGCACTGTATTTTTATTTATTTTTTCAAAATTGGATCTGCAGAGCATTGCGCCCTGCAATAGGGACAGAAGTGGTGGTTAGGCAGGGAGAGTGTTAGCAGTGAGTGTAGGCTTCAAGAACCCCAACGGTCCTTTCTAGGGCCACATCTATCCGTGTGCAGTACTGTCCAGGCTGCTGTTAGCAGTGTTGCATTTTTTTTTTTTTTTCTCAAAACCGGCTGTGCAGACCATTGCACCCGGCATTAATACTACAGGGATAGAATTGTGTAGGCAGGGCCAGAAGACATACATTATTCATTGAATACACGCAGTGTGGCTTTTCCTTTGAAAAACAAGGGAAAAAATTCTATTTCGCCTGCCTCTGACAGTCCTCAGGGCTCTGGGTACGTGTGTGCTGCGTGCAGAACGTTAAAAAAATCAGACGCAGCCAGCTACGTTTTACTGCAGGCTTGCGCCAATTTTTTTCCTGCATGGGAAATCCCTGATCTGCTGGAGCCAATAACTTTGCATCACTGCAGTTCTCTGACACATTTGCAGGGCCACAACACAGTTTTTAAACTTAGTAGTATTCATTGAATACACGCAGTGTGGCTTGTCCTTTGAAAAACAAGGGAAAAAATTCTATTTTGGCTGCAGGCTTGCGCCACTTTCTTTCCTGCCTGGGAAATCAAATCACTGGTAATACACCATGCTGAGGGGTAGGGGTAGGCCTATAGGACGTGGACGCGGGCGAGGACGCGGAGGCCCAAGTCAGGGTGTGGGCACAGGCCGAGCCAGTGTGGTGGCCAGGGGTAGAGGCAGGGCCAGACCGAATAATCCACCAACTGTTTCCCAAAGCGCCCCCTCGCGCCATGCCACCCTGCACAGGTCAAGGTGCTCTACGGTGTGGCAGTTTTTCACAGAGACGCCTGACGACCGACGAACAGTGGTGTGCAACCTTTGTCGCGCCAAGATCAGCTGGGGAGGCACCACCAACAGCATGCGCAGGCATATGATGGCCAAGCACCCCACAAGGTGGGACGATGCCCGTTCACCGCCTCCGGTTTGCACCACTGCCTCTCCCCCTGTGCCCCAACCTGCCACTGAGATCCAACCCCCCTCTGAGGACACAGGCACTACCGTCTCCTGGCCTGCACCCACACCCTCACCTCCGCTGTCCATCCAGCAATGTCTCTCAGCGTAGCGTCCAGACGTCGCTGGCGCCACAGTTTGAGCGCAAGCGCAAGTACGCCGCCACGCACCCACACGCTCAAGCGTTAAACGTGCACATTGCAAAATTGATCAGCCTAGAGATGCTGCCGTATAGGCTTGTGGAAACGGAGGCTTTCAAAAGCATGATGGCGGCGGCGGCCCCGCGCTACTCAGTTCCCAGTCGCCACTACTTTTCCTGATGTGCCGTCCCAGGCCTGCACGACCACCTCTCCCGCAACATTGTACGCGCCCTCACCAACGCGGTTACTGCCAAGGTCCACTTAACAACAGACACGTGGACAAGCACAGGCGGGCAGGGCCACTATATCTCCCTGACGGCACATTGGGTGAATTTTGTGGAGGCTGGGACAGAGTCAGAGCCTGGGACCGCTCACGTCCTACCCACCCCCAGAATTGCGGGCCACAGCTCGGTGGTGGTATCTGCGGCGGTGTATGCTTCCTCCACTAAAGCACCTTCCTCCTCCTCCTCCTCCAACGCAACCTCTGTCTCGCAATCAAGATGTGTCAGCAGCAGCAGCACCTCGCCAGCAGTCGGTGTCGCGCGGCGTGGCAGCACAGCGGTGGGCAAGCGTCAGCAGGCCGTGCTGAAACTACTCAGCTTAGGAGAGAAGAGGCACACGGCCCACGAACTGCTGCAGGGTCTGACAGAGCAGACCGACCGCTGGCTTGCGCCGCTGAGCCTCCAACCGGGCATGGTCGTGTGTGACAACGGCCATAACCTGGTGGCGGCTCTGCAGCTCGGCAGCCTCACGCACGTGCCATGCCTGGCCCATGTGTTTAATTTGGTGGTTCAGCGCTTTCTGAAAAGCTACCCCCACTTGTCAGACCTGCTCGGAAAGGTGCGCCAGCTCTGCGCACATTTCCGCAAATCCCACACGCACGCTGCCACCCTGCCGACGCTGCAACATCGGTTTAATCTGCCAGTGCACCGACTGCTGTGCGACGTGCCCACACAGTGGAACTCTACGCTCCACATGTTGGCCAGACTCTATGAGCAGCGTAGAGCTATAGTGGAATACCAACTCCAACTTGCGCGGCGCAGTGTGAGTCAGCCTCCTCAATTATTTACAGAAGAGTGGTCCTGGTTGGCAGCCATCTGCCAGGTCCTTGGAAAATTTGAGGAGTCTACCCAGGTGGTGAGCGGCGATGCTGCAATCATTAGCGTCACCATTCCTCTGCTATGCCTCTTGAGAAGTTCCCTGCAAAGCATAAAGGCAGACGCTTTGCGCTCGGAAACAGAGCCGGGGGAAGACAGTATGTCGCTGGATAGTCAGAGCACCCTCCTGTCTATATCTCAGCGCGTTCAGGAGGAGGAGGAGGAGCATGAAGAGGAGGGGGAAGAGACAGCTTGGCCCACTGCTGACGGTACCCATGCTGCTTGCCTGTCATCCTTTCAGTGTGTATGGCCTGAGGAGGAGGAAGAGGAGGAGGAGGAGGATCCTGAAAGTGATCTTCCTAGTGAAGACAGCCATGTGTTGCGTACAGGTACCCTGGCACACATGGCTGACTTCATGTTAGGATGCCTTTCTCGTGACCCTCGCGCTACACGCATTCTGGCCACTACGGATTACTGGGTGTACACACTGCTCGACCCACGGTATAAGGAGAGCCTTTGCACTCTCATTCCCGAAGAGGAAAGGGGTTCGAGAATGATGCAATACCACAGGGCGCTGGTGGACAAACTGATGGTAAACTTCCCATCCGACAGCGCTAGTGACAGAAGGCGCAGTTCCGAGGGCCAGGTAGCAGGGGAGGCGCAGAGATCATGCAGCATGTACAGCGCAGGCAGGGGAACATTCTCCAAGGCCTTTGCCAGCTTTATGGCTCCCCAGCAAGACTGTGTCACCGCTCCCCAGTCACGGCTGAGTCGGCGGGAGCACTGTAAAAGGATGGTGAGGGAGTATGTAGCAGATCGCACGACCATCCTCCGTGACGCCTCTGCCCCCTACAACTACTGGGTGTCAAAGCTGGACACGTGGCCTGAACTCGCGCTGTATGCCCTGGAGGTGCTTGCTTGTCCTGCGGCTAGCGTCTTGTCAGAGAGTGTGTTTAGTGTGGCTGGGGGAATCATCACGGATAAGCGTACCCACCTGTCAACCGACAGTGCCGACAGGCTTACACTCATCAAGATGAACAAAGCCTGGATTTCCCCAGACTTCTCTTCTGCACCAGCGGACAGCAGCGATACCTAAGCAATACGTATTATGCAACCGCGGATGGAAGCATCGTTCTCTCTCACCATCCAAAACGGGGACATTTCTGCTTCATCAATCTGTGTATAATATTCCTCCTCCTCCTCCTCCTGCTCCTCCTCCTGAAACCTCACGTAATCACGCCGAACGGGCAATTTTTCTTAGGGCCACAAGGCTCACTCATATAATTTTTCTAAACAATTTTTATACGTTTCAATGCTCTTAAAAGCGTTGAAACTTTAACTTGAACCAATTTTTCGTTAAACTGGGCTGCCTCCAGGCCTAGTTACCACTTAAGCCACATTAACCAAAGCGATTAATAGGTTTCAACTGCCCTCTTGGTTGGCCATGGCCAATTTGTTGGATGTACATTAGTACTGTTGATACAGCAATTTTTGTGGCCCCTCGCCTACAGTGTAATCATAGCAATTTCTATGTTCTTCGCCTGGACTCATGGTACAGAAAGGTGTGTGGGGTTGGCCTACACTTTAGCTACATAAATGTAACTTGTGCCTTGTCTATACTGCAGCTACTGAAATGGAACGAAGACTGCGCTCCCACTATACTGCTGCTTCGGAATTGTTACTGGGGCCTGTCTTGAGTGCTACTATTACTGAAATGGAACGCATACTGTGCTCCCCCTATAATGCGGCTAGTGATATGTTAGTGGGGCCTGTCCTAATGCTACGGCTGAAATGTTACTAATTATGGGCTCTGCCTATACCGCTGCTAATGGTATGTTTCTGGGGTGTGGAAACAGAGGCTTCCCAAAGACATGATGGCGGCGAGGCCATTTCCCACCAACGCTGTTACTGTTAAGGTGCATATAACCACGGACACGTGGAGAGGACACGTAGTGCCTCAAAAACATCCCCCGCCACAGCCCACTTAATCCTGGCCACATTCCGAAAACCAACAAAATAAAACCGCGCTACTAGGTCCGCAGTCACCAACACATTACCACCAACGCGGTTACTGTTAAGGTACATATTACCAGTCTGACTGGGGCATGCAGTGTGGGCCGAAGCCCACCTGCATTAAGCATGACATTACTACCTCAGCTGTGTTGGGCAATGCAATGGGATATTTCTATGTACCGCCGGTGGCTTCCTGGCACCCACCCATGCTGTGGGTCCACAGGGAATTAAAAATGCATCTGTTTCCACTTCTAAAGAACCCCAGTCTGACTGGGGCATGCAGTGTGGGCCGAAGCCCACCTGCATTAAGCACGACATTACTACCTCAGCTGTGTTGGGCAATGCAATGGGATATTTTTGTGTATCGCCGGTGGGTTCCAGGGAGCCACCCATGCTGTCGGTCGACAGGGACTTCACAATAGGGAGTTGTACCTGCCTGTGTCTATGAATTAAAAAGCCCGGTCTGACTGGGGCATGCAGAGACACCTTGACAGAATGAATAGTGTGTGGCACATAGGTTCCCCATTGCTATGCCCACGTGTGCAGCTCTTGATGGCGGTGGCACAGGATTCTATTTCTCATTGCTTCTGTACAGCATTGTGGGCTATCGCCCCACCCCTTTTAAAGAGGGTCGCTGCCTAGCCGTGCCAACCCTCTGCAGTGTGTGCCTGCGGTTCCTCGTCATGGCAGACGCACTTCTAAATAGACATGAGAGTGGTGTGGCATGAGGGCAGCTGAAGGCTGCGCAGGGACACTTTGGTGTGCGCTGTGGGGGGGAGGGGGGGCGGTTGGGCAGCATGTAACCCAGGAGAAGTGGCAGTGGAGTGTCATGCAGGCAGTGATTGTGCTTTGTTGGAGGTAGTGTGGTGCTTAGCAAAGGTATGCCATGCTAATGAGGGCTTTTCAGAAGTAAAAGTTTTTGGGAGGGGGGGGGGCCCACTCTTGCCGCTATTGTGGCTTAATAGTGGGACCTGTGAACTTGAGATGCAGCCCAACATGTAGCCCCTCGCCTGCCCTATCCGTTGCTGTGTCGTTCCCATCACTTTCTTGAATTGCCCAGATTTTCACACAAGGAAACCTTAGCGAGCATCGGCGATATACAAAAATGCTCGGGTCGCCCATTGACTTCAATGGGGTTCGTTACTCGAAACGAACCCTCGAGCATCGCGAAAAGTTCGTCCCGAGTAACGAGCACCCGAGCATTTTGGTGCTCGCTCATCTCTATTGCTGTGATATCTCTATTTTTTGTCCAAAATTTTTAAGAAACTCTTCAGTGAGATTAGAAGTAATATCGTGCACATGAGACACCAGACCCAGTCTTCAACTTCTGATGAAAACTTCAGTATTTACATGGAACCTTCTATACAGAGCTATATAGTCACAACAATTCTTAAGGGAGGTCGGTCACCTCATTTTAGTACAAATATCTGAAGGGCCGTCACAGTGCAGAGGGATCAGCACTATTCTCATTTGCACAAGAAAAGACTAGAAGCGATGGGATGAAACTGAAAGGGAGGAGACACAGATTAATATTAGAAAATACTTTGACAGTGAGGGTGATCAATGAGTGGAACAGGCTACCACTGGAGGTGGTGAGTTCTCCTTCAATGGAATAGTTCAAACAAAGGCTGGACAAATATCTGTCTGGGATGATTTAGTGAATCCTGCACTGAGCAGGGGGTTGGACCCGATGACCCTGGAGGTCCCTTCCAACTCTACCATTCTATGATTCTATGATTCATATTGCAAGTAAAGCTAGTCGTGGATTCACTACAATAGATATATTAGTTAATTCAGACACCAGCATTAAAATAGTGGACCACCACTGATTGATCTACAGGCATTCCCAGAGAACATGTAGGAAAGTTCACGTTTGGCCACAATTGCACTAACAATTGCACTTGGAGGAAGTTTGGAATAGATGTGCCAATTTGAAGGGGTAATTAATTAATAAGAACTAATTTGTGGAAGATTTCTTGAAAATTCGCACAGGAGGAAGCTTTCAGTGACAATTTAATTGCTGTGAACCATTGTTTAATAGGGATAGCCTTACCAAAGTCCTTCTCCCAAATGAGTAGATGTGTTTCCTTAGAGTATTCCACCTCTTTATTGAGATAAATATAAATAGATGTTGTAATCTTAAATTCTGATTTAGGTGGATCAAAGAAAAAAGAACATGTAATTGTTGGTGGATTATTTGATAAAGAAATGTGTAGAATTCAGACTCAGGGATGTTCTATTGCTGCACCAGATCTGCATAAGGTTTGATTTTCCCCTGATGAACCAGATCAGTAATGCGAAGAATCCCTTTTTAACTTAAAGCTGTGTTTTGATACCTGGGATAAACAAATCGAGAGTCTCCAACAGGAACCAGACAAAGGGTCTCAAAATGTTTTAGGTATTGCAGTAAAAGAAGGCGCGCAGCTAATCAGGCTCTTATTGAGGGGAATATTGGTATGGGTAATTTGGGATTGACTAGGAATTCAAGTAGGTGAGAACGAAGGGAAACCTTACCTACCAAGCCTTGTTCTATAGCAGGCTAGCTTACCACTTTAGGTGAATTCCACCAGTTTCTAAGGTGATGCAGGAGGAACACATTGTGATATGTGGTAAGGTTAGGAATCCCCATTTCTCCTCGGGACTTATACTAGAGGCTGCTATCCTAAGACGTTTGTCTCTCCAAACAAAGCTGTTTAATTGGCTTTGAAATCTCTGTAGAAGAGACTTGGGTACTAGGACAGGCAGTGCATGGAAAAAATATAAGATTTTTGGCAAGATAATAATCTTTATTTGTATAGCGCCAACTTATTCCGCAGCGCTTTCAAGCATGGGAGAAATGCAAACAATAGAACAGTTACAATGTGAGATACAATCATTTTGAAACAAATGTGGTGGGGGTCGTACAGGAAGTACAAGGGGGAGGGAGTGAGGCATGGGGAACATAGGCAGTAGGGGATTTCATGTGGAAATCAGTTATTAGAAAGCAAACGGGTTGGGGTGGTAAGAAGGTGCAGGGGAAGAGGTCATATGTGATAGGCAGGGTGAAAGGCGTGGGGAGCCATAGAGAGGGGCAGGGGACTAGGTCAGGGGATTTGGTATGCCTCCCTGAAGAGGTGCGTTTTTAAGGCCTGTCTGAAATTTCGTGCATCGGAAATTGTCCAGATGCCTTGGGGTAGAGCATTCCAGAGGATAATTGCCGCTCTGGTGAAGTCCTGTACGTGAGCATGTAAGGTTCATATTAGAGGGGTGTTTAGTCTGAGAGTGTTAGCGGATTGGAGTGAGTGGGCTGGCTGGTGTATGGACAGGAGGGAGGCAATGTTTGGTGGCCCGGCGCCATGCAGACCTTTATAGGTGAGGTTGAGGAGTTTAAATTTAGTTCTGCAGAGGATAGGCTGGCAATGTAGCGACTGGCATAGTGCAGAGGCATCTGAGTAATGGCTGGATAGAAAAGTGAGCCTATCTGCCGCATTTAGTATAGTTTGGAGTGGAGCGAGTCTGGTGCGTGGGAGGCCTGATGAATAGCAAGTTGCAGTAGTCGAGTCGGAAGTGGATGAGGGTGACCACGAGTGTCTTTAGCTTGTCCGTGGTGAGGAACGGCCATATTTTACCAATATTTCTGAAGTGCATGTAGCTTGTTTGAGCCAGAGATTGGATGAGGGGGGTAAAGGAGTGGTCAAAGTCCAATGTGACCCCAAGGCAGCAGGTGTGCCATCTGGGGGTTATGATGGTGCCAAACACTGGAATGGAGATGTTGAAGGGAGGTCGGTTGGAAGGCGAAAGATAAGAAGGTCAGTTTTAGAGAGGTTAAGTTTGAGAAAAATGGAGGGCATAATATTAGAGACAGCGGACAGGCAGTCGGTGATATTTTGGATGAATGGTTCAGAGATCTCACGGGAAGAGGCAGGGGCGTACCTAAGGGCTCAGGGGCCCGGGTGCAAAAGTTCAGCTCAGGGCCCCCCCCTGGGCCTCCACCCCACACTCCCGCGTACCCATACCTAGATCGTGCTGCATACATGATCTGCCCCTTGGCTTAATATTTCCAAAAATGACGCATTTCCTACACATGAAAATTTGTTTGTAGCCCCGCAGGCCACTCTCACACACTGCTTTTTACTGCTATTAGCGCGGTGTCCCAAGCGCCGTACTAACCGCGGTACAACACTCCCATAGATTTTAATGAGCTTACTTAAACCTGCACTCGAACGTGGTGTCCCTAACGCTGTGATTTTCAAGAGCTGTCTGTTCTATTTTTGCGTTGTCATGCTTTTTAACACACCTCCTCACAACGATGGGGTGCATTAAAAAGCGCCGTCAGACGCTGTAACCTGTGTTCGAAAACGCTGCTCGAAATTCCGGTAAAAATGCCACAATTTCAAGCTGCGTTTTCTGAACACGTGTCTATCTTTCTATCTATCTATATACTATCTATCTCATATCTATCTATATACTATCTATCTATCCCATGTCTATCTATATACTATCTATCCCATATCTATCTATATACTATCTATCTATCCCATATCTATCTATATACTATCTGTCTATCCCATATCTATCTATATAATATCTATCTGCTATCTATCTACTATCTATTTATCTATTCATCCATCTATCTATATACTATCTATCTATCTATCTATACACTATCTATCTCATATCTATACTCTTTCTATCTATCTCATATCTATCTATACCATATCTATGTATCTACTATCTATCTATACACTATCTATCTAATATCAATCTATATACTATCTATCTATCCCATATCTATCTATATACTATCTATCTGCTATCTATATACTATCTATCTATTCATCCATCTATCTATATACTATCTATCTATCTCATATCTATTGATCTATCTATATACTATCTATCTACTATCTATACACTATCTACTATCTATACACTATCTACCTATCTATCTATACACTATCTATATACTATCTACCTATATACTATCTATACACTATCTATCTATCTATATACTATCTATACACTATCTATATACTATATCTATACACTATCTATCTATACTCTATCTATCTGCTATCTATATACCATCTATTCATCCATCTATCTATATACTATCTATCTATATACTATCTATTCATCTATTTATCTATATACAATCTATCTCATATGAGATAGATAGTATATAGATAGCAGATAGATAGTATATAGATAGATGGATGAATAGATATATAGTATATAGATAGATATGGTATAGATAGTATATAGATAGATATGGGATAGATAGTATATAGATAGCAGATAGATAGATAGTATATAGATAGCAGATAGATAGATAGTATATAGATAGCAGATAGATAGATAGATAGTATACAGATAGCAGATAGATAGATAGCAGATAGATAGATAGTATATAGATATGGGATAGATAGATAGATAGATAGATAGTATATAGATAGATAGTATATAGATATGGGATAGATAGATAGTATATAGATAGCAGATAGATAGATAGTATATAGATAGATAGCAGATAGATAGATAGATAGTATATAGATAGATAGTATATAGATATGGGATAGATAGATAGTATATAGATAGATATGGGATAGATAGTATATAGATAGATATGGGATAGATAGATAGTACATAGATATGGGATAGATAGATAGTATATAGATAGCAGATAGATAGTATATATAGATATATAGATGAAGGAGGAGGACAGACACACACATATGCACTTACCCCAGGGCCCGGTCCACTTCTCCTCCATGTGACAGCAGCAGGAGAGGCAAACTCAGAAGCTTCCTATTCAGCAGGAAGCAGGGGGCAGCACAGGATCACATGATCACTGTGCTCTGCCGCCCCATGTGACTTCTTCCCTTCTCCCCTCCCAGCCCATGTGAGTTCCTCCCTCCTCCTCCTCCCTGCTCTGCCGGGCCTTCCTCTCAAGCTGGCCGTTCTGGCTGCCGCATGATGAGAATTTTGCTGCAGTCAGAACGGCCAGCCATTAATGCACTAAATGTGCATGTTGGTATTGCGGAGGGCAGCCTCGGGGCCCCCTGATCGCAGGGGCCGGGTCACCATGGCGACCCCAGCACCCCCTGATGCTACACCTATGGGAAGAGGTGTATAGTTAGGTGATGTCAGTGTAGAGATGGAATTGAAGGCTGAATTTGTGGATGGTTTGTCCAACTGGGGCTGTATAGATAGAGAAGAGAAGGAGACCAAGGACCGAGCCCTGAGGTATCCCAACTGTGAGAGGAAGTGGACAGGAGATGGAAGCAGCAAAAAAGACACTAAAAAAGCGATCAGAGAGGTAGCAGGAGAACCACGAGAGAGCAGTGTCCTTTAGGCCAATACAGCAGAGCATAGTGAGAAGGAGGTCATGGTCGACAGTGTCAAATGCAGCAGAGAGGTCAAGGAGGATTAGTAGGGAGTAGTCACCTCTGGACTTTGCTGTCATCAGGTCATTTGATACTTCTATGAGGGCAGTTTCGGTCGAGTGTAGAGAGCGAAAACCAGACTGGAGGGGGTTGAGTAGTGAGTTGTCAAGAGAGAAAGCGTGTGAGGCAGCAGTAAACCAGGCGTTCTAGTAATTTGGAGATGAAGCAGAGGTTTTTGACGGGTTGGTAGTTGGCTGCACCAGTCGGGTCAAGTGTTGTTTTTTTAAGCAGAGGGGATATTATGGAGTGTTTAAATGAGGAGGGGAAGGTGCCAGAGGTTAGGGAGAGGTTGCAGATTGTGGTGAGGTGAGTAATGAGAGCTGGGGAAAGGGGAGAGGGTCGCTAGCACAGGTGGTGGGGTGGGCAGCGGAAAGCAGCCTGGAGACTTCCTCCTCTGTCATTGGTTCTAACATAGAAAGTGAGTAGGTGCTGGATGTAGTGCTGAGGAGACTAGGATCGGGGCTAGCCGTGCTGTTTTTGGAGATTTCTTTTTGAATGTTATCAATTTTTTCTTTGAAATAGGCAGATAGTTCCCCAGCAGTCAGCTCTATCATGGGGGCTGTTTTTTGGGGCTGAGGAGGGAGTGAAAAGTCTTGAAGAGTTGTTTGGGGTTGTGGGATAGTGAGGAGACAAGGGAAGTAAAATAAACTTGTTGGAGGGCTAGGTTATAAGTTTTAAGCATGAATTTGAAGTGGAGGAAGTCTGTGATCAGCTTTGATTGTCTCCACAGCCGCTCAGCGCACCTAGAGCACCACCAGATGAGGCGCTTTTGGGACATAAGCCAAGGGTACCATGGTCTGCGGTTGGAAAGTCTCGGGTCATGGGTGATGCCGCTTCATCCAGGGCATGACTGAGAGTGGTGTGGTAGTGTTCGGCTGCCAGGTTAGGGTAGGGGAGGAAAGATATAGGGGAGAAGGATAACTGAATGTTCTCAACGAATTGTTGGGTGCAGACGGACTGGAGATTCCTAGAGGTATGATAGATAGAAGGGTCAGGGGAGATGCTAGGGTGCCCGATGGAAAAAGAGAGGAGACTGTGATCTGAGAGTGGAAGGGGGGAGTTAGTAAAGTGAGAGGCAGAGCAGAGACGGAGGAAAATTAAATTGAGAGTGTTGCCATTTCTGTGAGTGGTGGAGTCAGAGATTAGTGATAGGCCGAGGGAGGAGTTAAGCATTAAAAGCAGAGAGGCAGATGAGGAGCTGGGGTCATTAGTAGGGATGTTGAAATCGGCAAGGATGAGAGTTAGGATTTCACAGGATAGGAAGCGGGGGAGCCAGGTGGCCAAGTGATCTAGGAACAGGTGGGTGAGACTTGGGGGGCACTAAATAAATGTGACACGCAGGGGCAGTGGCTGAAATAGTCACAGGGTGCGGACTTCGAATGACTCGAAGGTGAGCGAGGAAGCTGAGGAAATGACCTGGAAGGCACAGTTATGTGAGAGGGCAAGCAGGTTAAAGTGCTTTTTGGTGAAGAGGTCATGCATAGTTGGGAGTTTGTTGCATGCGGATTGGGAGTTCCATAGGCGCATTTGAATGGGGCGGGGGGGGCATTTTGGTAGAGAGCAGTACGAGGTGGACCTGGGTTGGGGGATATGTCCCCTGTGGCGAGGAGTAGCAGAGTAGCGAGCGTGAGCACGTGGTTAGGGGATTTGTGTATGTGGATGAGGTGTTTGTTGGCAGTATGGGGGGTTGGAGACATCTGAGGAAGTTGAAAAGTGCATGAGAGCCCTGCATGGGTGAGGAAAGCAGGGAGGGGCTGATGTGGATAGGATGTGTTGGGGCTGGGCGTTGGAAGAAAGTGTTAAGACTTGAATGGAGGATAGTGGTGGAGGTCAGTGCAAAGAGAAGAGTATTTTCTTGCAGAATATGGACAATTGCGGTTTTTACCTGTCTCCTGCTCTGTCAAACTGCGCTGTAAAACTGCATCATTCGACTGTATAATCATTTTATATAAGATTATACGCCACATCCAGGAGGGTTCTACGTCAAATGTTTTTTAATGGTATTCAACAATGGGAGAAGATTTTCCCCTACTAATCCAGCCAAGAGGAAACAAAGGTTAATACTCAGGTATGGGATACTCCTCTCTACCCATTGGAAGGGGAACTCAGCTTGTACTGCACTCTCTTTCTTGATAAACCAGCCTAAGATTTGTGATTTATTAACATTGATTTTATAGTAGGAGATTTTCCCAAAATCTTCCAGAATTTGAAAGGTAGGTCTCAAAGATTAAAGAGGCTCAGATATGGCAATAATGATATCATCAGCGAAAAGACTTATTTTGTCTTGTCTATGGCTAGCAGAGATACTCTGAATATTCGTGTAGGAGCGAATAGCCTCTGCTAATGGTTTTATTATCAAAGTGAATAACAGAGGGTATTGCCCCCTAATGTATATATACTAGAGATGAGCGAGCGCACTCGTCCGAGCTTGATACTCGTTCGAGCATTAGGGTGTTAGAGATGCTCGTTACTCGAGACGAACACCACGCGGCACTCGACTCCATTACATTTCCTTCCCTGAGAAAGGCATTACAACTTCCTCCTGTGACGTTCCAGCCCTATCCCAACCCCCTGCAGTGAGTGGCTGGCGAGATCAAGTGACCCCCGAGTATTTTTTCGGAAATTATTTTTTTCTAAATCGATGCATTTAAGGTCCTGTAACTTGTTTATTTTTCCAAGCACGGAGCTCTGTGAGGGCTTATTTTTTGCGAGACGAGCTGTATTTTTTTATTGCTACAATTTTGCGGTATATATGGCTTTTTGAATCACTTTTCGGGTGCATTCAGACGACCGTATATCGGCCAGATATTCACACCGGCCGATATACGGCATCTCTCTCTGCAGGGGGAGGAGGCTGGAAGAGCCGGGAGCAGTGCTCTGAGCTCCTGCCCCCTCTCTGCCTCCTCTCCACCCATAATTTCCGAAAAAATGGTTTTTCTTGCAAAAAGGGGAAAAACCTAAAAAAAATATAAGAATTTCGGTATCGTTGTAATCGTACCGACCCGCAGAAAAAAAGTGTTGTGTCATTTATGCTGCATGATTAACGCTGTAAAAAAATATCTATGGCAGAATAGATGTGTTTTCTCTCCCTGCTATCATAAAAAAATTCATAAAACTTTTACAATATAGTCTTATGTGCCTAAAAATGGCAACAATAAAAACGGCAGTTCGCCACGCAAAAGTCAAACCCTCATACAGCCGCATCAACGGAAAAGTAAAAATGTTATAGCTTTGGAAAAATGGAGATGAAAGTCCCCCAAAAATCGTTGCACCCAAAATTGGCCGGGTCTTTAAGGGTTAAATTCCCATCCAATGGATCCTTGGTTTTATTTTATTCTGCCTGTGTTGTTTGTATTTTTCTCCATACATTAATTGTTTGGCTTAGTAGTCCCTTTATATTCTCATGTTGACACAGATTTACCATTCAGCAGAACTACTGTGATAAATCTGGTGCACCAGTTACTGGTCATCCCCTCTTCAATAAGCCCCCAGGATCCAGCGCTGCAGCCCCTCTGTGGTCCCAGTAGTTGTTGTGATAGGTGATGTCACAGGAACGTAGGTGACCTCTGCAGCCAATGAGATGCTGAAGCCTCACCGATCATTCTGCTAAGCACAATGATGGCAGGAGGTCAGGATCATAATGCTGTAGCCTCTCATTGGCTGCAGTGGTCAGGAACGGTCAAAGTAATCCCCGGGAGAACAACAGGGCTGCAGCGCTGGATTTCCAAAGGCAACAGAAGGGTAAGTATGTTTCAGCTTATTATTTTACCCCATATAGCCCTATTGAAATGGGATTGTTCAGTAACTGATCAACCCCTTTACGGTCTAGTCTACGACCGGCTTCACATGAACGGATCTGCACACATTGAAAGACATTTACTTTTGGTTTTTCACTCACACTTGTGGATACGAATTGTATATTCTGTGAGCAGAGAAAAAAATCTCAGCATGCTCTATTTTGCTGCGGACTCTCTGCAGGCGGCCTCCATGGAAGTCAATGGAGGCCATCCAACCAGCAGCCCATATGGGCCATGGGTACCCATGTCATCACTAAGCAATGGCGCAGGAAATACAAACATGCAGAATCCGACCCGGTCATTTGAAGATGGTCTAAGGGTACTTTTACATGGGATAACTCTTGGGCGTCTCAATGACTATCATTCCTGTGCTTCCATATTGGAGTGACAGTCATTCAGTGAATGCAGGCAGAGCGCACCAGAGGTCTCTTCTGTCCCCCTCCATTCACTGTGAATAGACAGACGTTCATAGATGACTGACTCCCTGTTTACACTGAGTGAGAAGTTACTCATTAGTCTCTGTGTTTCAGTGATCTTGAATGAAGCAACTAGTGACTAAGGAGCAATTTCTCCTTCAACATTCTGTCAGATTTTGGGTTTACACGGGACAACTATCAGGTCGAAATCACCAATTTGAGCGATTTGTGACTCAGTTGGCCCATGTAACTTCTAGTTATTAGGGTGCATTCAGACCACCGTATATCGGCTCGGTTTTCACGCCTGGACAATACGGCGTCCCTCTCTGCAGGGGGAGGAGGATGGAAGAGCCAGGAGCAGGAACTGAGCTCCCGCCCCCTCTCTGCCTCCTCTCCACCCACCTACACTATTTTCAATGAGGAGAGGTGGGACAGGGGTGGGGCTGATTCTAGGAACTTAGCCCCACCCCATCCCGCCTCCTTTCATTGCAAATAGTGCAGAGGGGCAGAGAGGGGGTGGAGAGGAGGCAGAGAAGGGGCGGGAGCTCAGTTCCTGCTTCTGGCTCTTCCATCCCCCCCCCCCCCCCCGCCCTGCAGACGAGAACATCGTATATCCTCTTGGCGTGAAAACCCAGCCGATATACGGTAGTCTGAATGCACCCTTAGACAGTATTAGTAAATCTGCCTAATTCTGTTTGAAGAAAGCAATGCTGTAATAACAAGTAAAATACTGTGCAGATAAGAGGAAGAGGAGTGAAGATTACACTTATGTGTTATTATAATCTTCCAGGAAGCTCCTCTATGATGTAATACCGCAGTTCTTGCTTTCTTGCTCCTGACCAGCATGTGGGGAGGAGGAGTCTGTATGTTGCTTCATTCTGAACTGCAAACAATTATGAAATATGGACATTTTGGAGCTTAGTAATTAATTAAAGAGGGCATAGAATGTCATCTGTGTATAGTTATATGATGACCAAGAAGGGAAAACCAAGGTCTGTAAGTTTAATAAGAGCAGGGAGATTTTAAGTTTTTCCTTTGCCGATGGATAACAGTGATCATGTGATGTGGAACCGCATACCATGGTCCCCGGTAACATCTCCCTGCACTCGACTGTGTTTGACAGCCGGGTGCAGGCAGGTTTTAAATTTGTCGGGCCCTCCTGCCCCGATTTGGCACGCATGCGCAGAAGCCCGTGGCAGATTCCAATTGCTGTGGGACATCACGGAGGATGGGGATGAGTATTTCCAGCTGCACTCATGGATTCGATCTATGAGGGCAGCTGAAACTAACTTTTTTTAACTTTTCCGTGATCGCCAGTATCCGTTGGATACCGGTGATAACGGGCCCAAGGACTGATCACCAATGATATCTCCTGCCTCCTGGCTACCTTCAGGAGCCGGGAGCCCGGAGATTTCAAATCTCGCTGGCAATCCAGGCTTCTGCGCATGTGCATGACCCCATACGCCCAGTAATGGTTCTATGGGCAGCATGAGTCATCACTAGAGATGAGCGAACGTACTCGTCCGAGCTTGATACTCGTTCGAGTATTAGGGTGTTCGAGATGCTCGTTACTCTTAACGAGTACCACGCGATGTTCGGATTACTTTCACTTTCATCTCTGAGACGTTAGCGAGCTTTTCTGGCCAATAGAAAGACAGGGAAGGCATTACAACTTCCCCCTGCGACGTTCAAGCCCTATACCACCCCCCTGCAGTGAGTGGCTGGGGAGATCAGGTGTCACCCGAGTATATAAATCGGCCCCTCCCGCGGCTCGCCACAGATGCATTCTGACAGAGATCAGGGAAAGTGCTGCTGATGCTGCTGCTGCTGCTATAGGGAGAGCGTTAGGAGTTATTTTAGGCTTCAAGAACCCCAACGGTCCTTCTTAGGGCCACATCTGACCATGTGCAGTACTGTTGAGGCTACTGTGAGCTGTGTTGCACATTTTTTTTTTTTTGTATATCGGCCGTGCAGAGCATTGCGTCCGCAGTCTGCAGTCATTGTACATAGTATAGGGCCAGTACTGGTGAGGCAGGGACAGTGAAAAAGGTGAAAGAGATATACTGTCTATATAGGCAGTGGGCTTTTTCAAACAAATTTTGGGAAAAAAAACTATATTTGGGCTGCCTGTGACCGTCCTCAGTGTACTGCGTGTCTGCTGGGGGTAGTAGTCCTAATTAATACGCAGCTAAGCGTTACAGCAGGCTTGCGCAAAAGTGTTTCCTGGCTATGCGGTGCCCGTTACATCACCGCCATCATCCTGTCCACATTGAAACAGTATACATATATACGCTGCCTACAGTATCTGTGTACTGTCTCAGCTCTGCCATTCAAAAAATAGAAGCAAAATACTTTAGGCCTACTAGTGGCGTCTGGCCACTTGAGTGCTTCTGCGCTGTGAATTCCACTAGCTCAGTCATACGCACCTACGTCTCACTGCAGGCGTGCGCAAAAGTGTTTCCTGGCTCTGCTGTGCGTTCCGTAAGCGAAGTCAGCCTCCAACCACAGGCCAATAAGCGGCACATTTTATTACAGCGTTCTGTTTCTGCTCTACTCGTAATACACCATGCTGAGGGGTAGGGGTAGGCCTAGAGGACGTGGACGCGGGCGAGGACGCGGAGGCCCAAGTCAGGGTGTGGGCACAGGCCGAGCTCCTGATCCAGGTGTTTCGCAGCCGACTGCTGCGGGATTACGAGAGAGGCACATTTCTGGCGTCCCCAGATTAATCTCACAATTAATGGGTCCACGCGGTAGACCTTTATTAGAAAATGAGCAGTGTGAGCAGGTCCTGTCATGGATGGCAGAAAGTGCATCCAGCAATCTATCGACCACCCAGAGTTCTACGCCGTCCACTGCTGCAACTCTGAATTCTCTGGCTGCTGCTCCTCCTTCCTCCCAGCCTCCTCACTCTATTACAATGACACATTCTGAGGAGCAGGCAGACTCCCAGGAACTGTTCTCGGGCCCCTGCCCAGAATGGGCAGCAATGGTTCCTCTCCCACCGGAGGAGTTTGTCGTGACCAATGCCCAACCTTTAGAAAGTTCCCAGGGTCCGGGGGATGAGGCTGGGGACTTCCGGCAACTGTCTCAAGACCTTTCAGTGGGTGAGGAGGACGATGATGATGAGACACAGTTGTCTATCACTCAGGTAGTAGTAATTGGAGTAAGTCCGAGGGAAGAGCGCACAGAGGATTCGGAGGAAGAGCAGCTAGACGATGAGGTGACTGACCCCACGTGGTTTGCTAAGCCTACTGAGGACAGGTCTTCAGAGGGGCAGGCAAGGGCAGCAGCAGGGCAGGTTGCAAGAGGCAGTGCGGTGGCCAGGGGTAGAGGCAGGGCCAGACCGAATAATCCACCAACTGTTTCCCAAAGCGCCACCTCGCGCCATGCCACCCTGCAGAGGCCGAGGTGCTCAAAGGTGTGGCAGTTTTTCACTGAGAGTGCAGACGACCGACGAACTGTGGTGTGCAACCTTTGTCGCGCCAAGATCAGCCAGGGAGCCACCACCACCAGCCTCACCACCACCAGCATGCGCAGACATATGATGGCCAAGCACCCCACAAGGTGGGACGAAGGCCATTCAGCGCCTCCGGTTTGCACCACTGCCTCTCCCCCTGTGCCCCAACCTGCCACTGAGATCCAACACCCCTCTCAGGACACAGGCACTACCATCCCCTGGCCTGCACCCACACCCTCACCTCCGCTGTCCTCGGCCCCATTCACCAATGTCTCTCAGCGCACCGTCCAGCCGTCGCTAACGCAAGTGTTTGAGCGCAAGCGCAAGTACGCCGCCACGCACCCACACGCTCAAGCGTTAAACGTGCACATAGCCAAATTGATCAGCCTGGAGATGCTGCCGTATAGGCTTGTGGAAACGGAGGCTTTCAAAAGCATGATGGCGGTGGCAGCCCCGCACTACTCGGTTCCCAGTCGCCACTACTTTTCCCGATGTGCCGTCCCAGCCCTGCACGACCACGTCTCCCGCAACATTGTACGCGCCCTCACCAACGCGGTTACTGCCAAGGTCCACTTAACAACGGACACGTGGACAAGCACAGGCGGGCAGGGCCACTATATCTCCCTGACGGCACATTGGGTGAATTTAGTGGAGGCTGGGACCGAGTCAGAGCCTGGGACCGCTCACGTCCTACCCACCCCCAGAACTGCGGGCCCCAGCTCGGTGCTGGTATCTGCGGCGGTGTATGCTTCCTCCACTAAACCACCCTCCTCCTCCAACGCAACCTCTGTCTCTCAATCAAGATGTGTCAGCAGCAGCACGTTGCCAGCAGTCGGTGTCGCGCGGCGTGCAGCACAGCGGTGGGCAAGCGTCAGCAGGCCATGCTGAAACTACTCAGCTTAGGAGAGAAGAGGCACACGGCCCACGAACTGCTGCAGGGTCTGACAGAGCAGACCGACCGCTGGCTTGCGCCGCTGAGCCTCCAACCGGGCATGGTCGTGTGTGACAACGGCCGTAACCTGGTGGCGGCTCTGCAGCTCGGAAGCCTCACGCACGTGCCATGCCTGGCCCATGTCTTTAATTTGGTGGTTCAGCGCTTTCTGAAAAGCTCGCATCACTTGTCAGACCTGCTCAGAAAGGTGCGCCGGGTCAGCGCACATTTCCGCAAGTCCAAGACGGACGCTGCCACCCTGCGGACCCTGCAACATCGGTTTAATCTGCCAGTGCACCGACTGCTGTGCGACGTGCCCACACGGTGGAACTCTACGCTCCACATGTTGGCCAGACTCTATGAGCAGCGTAGAGCTATAGTGGAACACCAACTCCAACATGGGCGGCGTAGTGGGAGTCAGCCTCCTCAATTCTTTACAGAAGAGTGGGCCTGGTTGGCAGACATCTGCCAGGTCCTTGGAAACTTTGAGGAGTCTACCCAGATGGTGAGCGGGGATGCTGCAATCATTAGCGTCACCATTCCTCTGCTATGCCTCTTGAGAAGTTCCCTGCAAAGCATAAAGGCAGACGCTTTGCGCTCGGAAACGGAGGCGGGTGAAGACAGTATGTCGCTGGATAGTCAGAGCACCCTCATGTCTATATCTCAGCGCGTTGAGGAGGAGTAGGAGGTGGAGGGGGAGGAGCATGAGGAGGAGGGGGAAGAGACAGCTTGGCCCACTGCTGAGGGTACCCATGCTGCTTGCCTGTCATCCTTTCAGCGTGTATGGCCTGAGGAGGAGGAGGAGGATCCTGAAAGTTATCTTCCTAGTGAGGACAGCCATGTGTTGCGTACAGGTACCCTGGCACACATGGCTGACTTCATGTTAGGATGCCTTTCTCGTGACCCTCGCGTTACACGCATTCTGGCCACTACGGATTACTAGGTGTACACACTGCTTGACCCACGGTATAAGGAGAACCTTTCCACTCTCATACCCGAAGAGGAAAGGGGTTCGAGAGTGATGCTATACCACAGGACCCTGGCGGACAAACTGATGGTAAAATTCCCATCCGACAGCGCTAGTGGCAGAAGGCGCAGTTCCGAGGGCCAGGTAGCAGGGGAGGTGCAGAGATCAGGCAGCATGTACAGCACAGGCAGGGGAACACTCTCCAAGGCCTTTGACAGCTTTATGGCTCCCCAGCAAGACTGTGTCACCGCTCCCCAGTCAAGGCTGAGTCGGCGGGAGCACTGTAAAAGGATGGTGAGGGAGTACGTAGCCGATCGCACGACCGTCCTCCGTGACGCCTCTGCCCCCTACAACTACTGGGTGTCGAAGCTGGACACGTGGCCTGAACTCGCGTTGTATGCCCTGGAGGTGCTTGCTTGTCCTGCGGCTAGCGTCTTGTCAGAGAGGGTGTTTAGTGCGGCTGGGGGAATCATCACGAATAAGCGTACCCGCCTGTCAACCGACAGTGCCGACAGGCTTACACTCATCAAGATGAACAAAGCCTGGATTTCCCCAGACTTCTCTTCTCCACCAGCGGACAGCAGCGATACTTAAACAATACGTAGGCTGCACCCGCGGATGGAAGCATCGTTCTCTATCACCATCAAAAATGGGGACCTTTTAGCTTCATCAATCTGTGTATTCCCTGCTCCTCCTCCTGAAACCTCACGTAATCACGCCGAACGGGCAATTTTTCTTAGGCCCCCAAGGCTCAGTCATATAACTCTTGTAAACAATGTTTATACGTTTCAATGCTCATTAAAGCGTTGAAACTTGCACCTGAACCAATTTTTATTTTAACTGGGCTGCCTCCAGGCCTAGTTACAAATTAAGCCACATTAACCAAAGCGATTAATGGGTTTCACCTGCCCTCTTGGTTGGGCATGGGCAATTTTTCAGAGATACATTAGTACTGTTGGTACCCCAATTTTTTGGGGCCCTCGTCTACAGTGTAATCCTAGTAATTTTTAGCCCACCTGCATTAAACCTGACATTACCTCAGCTGTGCTGGGCACTGCAATGGGATATATTTATGTTCCGCCGGTGGCTTCCTGGGACCCACCCATGCTGTCAGTCCACACGGAGTTGTAACTGCATGTGTCCACTTCTAAAGAACCCCAGTCTGACTGGGGCATGCAGTGTGGGCCGAAGCCCACCTGCATTAAACATCACATTACCTCAGCTGTGCTGGGCACTGCAATGGGATATATTTATGTACCGGCGGTGGGTTCCAGGGAGTCACCTATGCTGTCGGTCCACACGAAGTTGTAACTGCATGTGTCCACTTCTAAAGAACCCCAGTGTGACTGGGGCATGCAGTGTGGGCCGAAGCCCACCTGCATTAAACCTGACGTTAGCTTTGCTGCCCAGGGCACTGCAATGGGATATATTTATGTACTGCCGGTGGCTTCCTGGGACCCACCCATGCTGTCGGTCCACACGGAATTCCCATTGCGGAGTTGTACCTGCCTGTGACTATTTATAAAAAAACGCGGTCTGACTGGGGCATGCAGACACCTTGACAGAATGAATAGTGTGTGGCACATAGGTTCCCCATTGCTATGCCCACGTGTTCAGCTCCTGATGGAGGTGGCACAGGATTATATTTCTCATTACTTCTGTACAGCATTGTGGGCTATTGCCCCGCCCCTTTTAAAGAGGGTCGCTGCCTAGCCGTGCCAACCCTCTGCAGTGTGTGCCTGCGGTTCCTCCTCATGGCAGATGCACTTATAAATAGACATGAGGGTGGTGTGGCATGAGGGCAGCTGAAGGCTGCGCAGGGACACTTTGGTGTGCGCTGTGGACACTGGGTCGTGCGGGGGGGGGGGGTTGGGCAGCATGTAACCCAGGAAAAGTGGCAGCGGAGTGTCATGCAGGCAGTGATTGTGCTTTGTTGGAGGTAGTGTGCTGCTTAGCTAAGGTATGCATTGCTAATGAGGGCTTTTCAGAAGTAAAAATTGTTGGGAGTGGGGGGGGGGGCACTCTTGCCGCTATTGTGGCTTAATAGTGGGACCTGGGAACTTGAGATGCAGCCCAACATGTAACCCCTCGCCTGCCCTATCCGTTTCTGTGTCGTTCCCATCACTTTCTTGAATTGCCCAGATTTTCACAAATGGAAACCTTAGCGAGCATTGGCGAAATACAAAAATGCTGAATACTACTCACAGCTGTTCAGAGCAGTTCAGGAGAACTGCAGCCTGCCGCGCTGAACTCCGTCTGCGGGCACCAGGTGAGTATATATATATTTTTTATTTTTACACATTTCTGGATGAATTGCAGGGAAGGGCTTATATATTTAACCCCTTTCCGACAATTCATCCCGCGATCGCCGGCAGCCCATTGCATTCAGTGGAGTCGGCTGTATTGCCAGTTCCATTGAATTCAATGGGCAAACATCGTTCTTCTCTGTCACAGCTGTTACAGCTGTGGCAGAGAAGAACGATTTGTCTTCTATATGTTCTCAATGGGGTTGGCGCTGCTGCCGCCGGCCCCATTGAGCGCATATAGAAAAGATTTCTCAGGGAAGAAAGTTAAAGTAACCCGAACATCCGAACATCGTGTGGTGTTCGTTACGAATAACGAACATCCCGAACACCCTAATATTCGCCCGAGCATCAAGCTCGGACGAGTACGTTCGCTCATCTCTAGAAACGAACCCTCGAGCATCGCAAAATTTTCGTCCCGAGTAACGAGCACCCAAGCATTTTGGTGCTCGCTCATTTCTAGTCATCACCCTCTTCTACCCCCTGTTACCCTTTTTGTTGTCTCTATTACTACAGATGGACTTCACAGGACAATGAGCAATGGAATAAAAATTAGAAGGAAAGAGGACTTCAAGTGGTCAGCACTAAAGAGGGATTTTTCAGTACAAAATGTAATTTTAGGTAAATAAAGTAATTTACACTTTTCTATGTATCACATTAGAGCAAATTGTTTGAAAAGTTAATAAGTATATAAAGGTCATTGAGCTACTGGGCATTTTTTGCCTGCAAGGAGAAAACGTTCTTTCCCAGTCTGGTAAAATTTGTATTCAACAAATATAACATGCTAAGCATACTATATATAAGCGATACAGCATGAGTGACATCTGCTTCTAAGTATAATGTAGTCACTCCAGGGATTCAACAGTTAAGTTAAGGTCCAACTTTACTGCCGTTATTTCAGTCCATAAAAAGCTTTTGCTAATTGATCATTCCTAATGTCCCATTTAGAGGGCAACATAACAAGTAAACCTCAAGGGGCCACACAGAAACCAGAAGCTGATTCAAATCCGGTGGTCATGGATATAGACAATAACAGATGATGAGCCCGAAGAGAACTTACAGCAGTAGGGGGCGGGGCTTATGGACTGGTGGGATCTCCGAGTTCTCAGACCATTGAGGCAGCAGTCATGGAGGAAGCCGCCAGCATGTGGTAGCAGAGGAAATACATAAAGGGGTTGTTCCATCTGGTCTGCGCTTCTTAGAATAAAGCTGCCCTATTGATCATATGATAGTTGTGAGTTCGGCTTATCTAAAGGTGCGTTTACACAGAATTATTATCATTCAAAAAATTGCTGCATAAAAAGCCATTTATATAGGCTTGCATTACAATAAGATACAAAATGGAGGGCTACAAATAGCCAATTATATTTGCACCACAAGGTAGTTACAGGAAACTCATCTGTACTCATTTCCATATATATATATTGCTACTATTGTTTCTCTTCCTTACATAAAAGTCTTCTTTCTTTGTCTTTTGCAGTTACTATAGTTGTAATCTTTGTTGGTACTCACTCCACCTTTTCCTTCCCACTGCAGGTAAGCTCCTTTTCTTCCTCCTGCTCTTTACTTGATGTGTCTTCTTCTCTCACCCAAACGGTACTCCCTGCACTGACAGGAATTCTTTCAACCAACCCATGCGGGGAGGCTACTCCACCAATCACAGGGCTTCTCTGTCACCTCACTCACTGGCAGCCAATCCCATCGCCGTTGCTATATAGTAAAATGGCCGATGGGAACAGGGCAGCTGATAGTTAATGAAGAAACAGGAAGGTTGTAAGGCAGATTATGCAAGACTGATCTAACATTAAATGAACACTATTTGTGCATGTACCACTTAAAAGTCTTTTTTGCAAATTTTGCGCGATTGCACATGAAAAAAAAAACATACAAGAACTATGTATTAATTAGAAAGATCGGGCAATGCCTGTTTTTTTCTTGATCGTAAGCATATTGCTCAAGGATCACGCTAGTGAAAACGAAACCATTGAAATCAATGGCTTTTCCTCTTCACATTTTGTGGGCATGAGCTTCACGGTCACAAAATTATTCAAAAGCATACTTGTCTGTTTAGGCCATAAGAATTGCAGATGTTGTAAACATAGACTAAAACCAAAAAATGTGATGTGTGGCATAAATGTTGATTCCACCAGAGTAGTATCCTCCCTTACAGTAATTCTCCTCTCTGGCTCACAAAGTGAGACGCACCCAACTATTATTTCCATATGCCTTAATAGGACACATGGGAAGTGGTTAAACAGATGGAACAATCCCTTTAAAAGTTACTGTAGGAATCTATTTTTGTGGTTTAGTAGATCAGGTGTAGAAGATAAGATACACATGGAAGCAGGACAGTTATAAGCAGTATCACACAAGGCATCATCCAATCTAAGGTCCTAATGACGCATCTCATGGTCAAGCACAGATGTATTTAGATAAAAATTACTATTTATATAAAAGCAGTGATTATTTCACACGTCTTACTTCCTTTTACTTTACAGGAAGATACCAGCAGAAACCAACTTCTCTCTTTAGATCTGACAGCATTGTCTCCATCCATCATGTCCACAGAGATGTCCGTGTTATTACTCTGTAAGTACAATCATCTTTGTGTGTGTTGGTGTCTGTCTGATGGGGAACCATAGGAGGGGTTCAATAATGTCATATAATACTGGACATTACTACACGTTACCGGTCTGCACACCAAGTCTGTCCCCAAGGAAAACACATGGATGCTCCCCTGAACCGAAATGCATTAGACTGCTACATTAGCAATCACAGAGCTCTGGATTCTGATATGTAAAGTATAAGGATAAATTGTTATAACAGTTAGTCTCTATAATGGAAGTGTAGCAACACTAATGTGTTAATTCAATAGGCATTCAGTAGAGGGTCAAAGATTATAGATATGTTTATTAAAACAAACACCTATAACTAGAGATGAGCGAGCACACTCCTCCGAGCTTGCTACTCGTTCAAGTATTAGGGTACTCGAGATGCTCGTTACTCGAGACGAACACCATGCAGTACTCGAGTACATTGCATTTCCTTCCCCGCATGTTTAGCGCCATTTTCTGGCCAATAAACATGCAGGGAAGGAATTACCACTTCCTGCAGTGAAGTGCCCCCTCCCCCCCCCCCCCCCCCACAGTAGTGAGTGGCTGGCGAGATCAGGTGACTGTCAAGTACTTAAAGTGGTTCCGCCCGCGGCTCGCCTCAGGCGCATGCTGGCAGTGGCTAGGGAAAGTGCTGATGCTTATACAGGGATAGTGTTAGCGTAGGATCCTGTCTTCAAGAACCCCAACGGTCCTTCTTAGGGCTACTCCTCATCCTGTGCATTAGGCCTCCCTCACACAGGGCGTTTGCAGAAATGCAGCATTTTTCAACGCTGCGTTACTGCAGATTCCGCCCCGTTTCAGCAGCACTGGCATACTTTATGCCAGCGTTTTGGCTGCGTTTTCAGCTAGGCTGAAAACGCAGCCAAGAATGCTGAAAAGAAAAAAAAAAAAAAAGCAATACTCACCTAGCGGCTGCAGTCCAGGTCACGGCTGCTGGTCTCTGCCGCTGATCCGGGCTTCCTGGGCACTCCGAAGTCTATTGCTGGAAGCCAGGTTTGAGAACCCCGCCTCCGACAATAGAGTGCTGTGATTGGTTGTCGGTGCTTGCTCGATGCCCAATCACAGCCCTTCATTGACTGTCTCAGCCAATCAGAGCTTGCCGGCGCTGATTGGCTGAGACAGTCAATGAAGGGCTGTGATTGGGCATCGAGCGTGCCGACAACCAATCACAGCACTCTATTGCCGGAGGCGGGGTTCTCAAACCTGGACTATGGCAATAGACTTGTGAATGCAGGGGAAGCCCGGATCAGCAGCAGAGACCAGCGGCCGCGACCCGGACTGCAGCGGCTAGGTGAGTATTATTTTCTTTTTTTTCTCTAGCCAACTGGGACAGATTTTCGGGGTAGGGCTTCTATTACAAGCCCTCCCCCCAAAAATTGGTGAGCGGTTAACGCTGCCAAAAACGCGGCTCCAAGTGTTGCCGCATTTTCAGCAGTGCTAAAACCGCTGCCCATTCATTTCAATGGGCGACGCCGGGCTGAAAACGCCCCAAAATAGAACATGCATCGCTGTCAAAGCGCAGTGTTGCAAGGCGCTGAGTTTTCAGCCCTGTGTGAGCAGCCCCATTGAAATGAATGGGAGTGTTGTACAGTGTTTAGCGCTGGGCTGAAAAGGCAGCGCTAAACGCTGTATAAAACGCCCTGTGTGAGGGAGGTCTTACTATTGTGGCTGGTGGGAGCAGTAGTGCACCATTTTTTAAGCATCTAGGCCTTTGCAGGCCATTTCAGCTATACTGTTCTGTGTGTGCAGTGCCATAGCCAGTGTTGAGGGAAAGAGCTGCTTATATAGGGAAAGTGTTAGAGTAGGATCCTGTCCTCAAGAACCCCAATGGTCGTTCTTAAGGCTACTCCTCATTGTGTGCACTACTGTTGTGGCTGGCTGGGAGCGGTAGTGCATCAATTTTTTTTATTACGCATCTAGGCCTGTTCCCAGCCTTTCACTTATAGCGTTCTCAGCCTGCAGTGCATTACACCGAGGTCTCACCGTGAAACAGCACTCTAATATTTCCTAGGCTACTGCAGAGTATTTCAGTTATAGCGTTCTCAGTCTGCAGTGCATTACGCAGAGTTTAGGGACAGAGCTGCCTATATAGGGAAAGTTTTACACTCGTGATCCTCTGTACAAGAACCCCAACGGTCCTTTTTAGGGCAACTTCTCACCATGTGCATTATAGTTGTGGCTGGCTGGGAGCAGTAGTGCATCATTTTTTTTATTACGCATCTCGGCCTGTTCCCAGCCTTTCACTTAAGGCGTTCTCAGTCTGCAGTGCATTACACCAAGGTCTCACCGTGAAACAGCACTCTAATATTTCCTAGGCTACTGCAAAGTATTTCAGCTCTGCCACTGTGCAGAGCGTCTCACAATACCCTATCTTTGGTGGGGTTGTGATAGCCGCAGTTACCAGCACTATCCACTGGCTTTAGCCTCTTCTACTCCATACAGCCTCTCTTATCTACAAGTCTCTGTGAGCGGTAAATTACCCTTAGGTATCAGCGCAAGACTGCGGGTTAATTTTTTCAAGTCACAGCATAGAGCCTCCGCTGTCTGCAAGTCTCTGTGTGCGGTGAATTAGCCACAGTTGTCAGCGCTGTCCAGTGGGGTAATTTATTTGGGCCCTGCTCTATTCTTAATCCGCCATGATGAGGAATAGGGGTAAGGATCGAGGACGTGGACGAGGACGCGGGCACCCAATTGAGGGTGTGGGCACAGGCTGAGTTCCTGGGCGGGGTGAATCACAGAAGGCTGCTGAGGGATTAGGAGAGGCGCAAGTTTCTGGGCTCCCCAGCTTCATATCACAATTTACAGGTCCGCATGGTAGATCTTTTTTACAAACTTAGCAGTGCGAGCAGGTCCTGTCGTGGATGGCAGAAAACGTGTCCAGCAATGTATCGACCACCCAGTCTTCTACGCAGTCCAGCCAAGGTACTGCAACTCTGAATCCTTTGGCTGCTCATCCTTCCTCCCAGCCTCCTCACTCCATGAAAATGACATATTCTGAGCAGGCAGACTCCCAGGAACTGTTCTCGGGTCCCTGCCCTGAGTGGGAAAAAACGGTTCCTATCTCACCTGAGGAGTTTGTCGTGACCGATGCCCAACCTTTGGAAAGTTCCCGGAGTCCAGGTGATGAGGCTGGGGACTTCCGGCAACTGTCTCAAGAGCTTTTTGTGGATGAGGATGATGAGACACAGTTGTCTTTCAGTGAGGTAAGGGAAGTAAGTCCGAGGGAGGATCGCACAGAGGATTCGGAGGAAGAGCTGCTGGACGATGGGGTGACTGACCCCACCTGGTTTGCCAAGCCTACTGAGGACAGGGCTTCAGAGGGGGAGGCAGGTTGGAAGAGCAGTGGAGTGGCCAGGGGTAGAGGCAGGGGCAGAGCGAAGAATCCCCCAACTGTTTCTCAAAGCACCCGATCGCGGCAAACCTCTTTGCAGAGGTCTAGGTGTTCAAAGGTGTGGATGTTTTTAGTGAGAGCTTGGACAACCGACGAACTGTGGTGTGCAACCTGTGTCACACCAAGATCAGCCGGGGAGCCACCAGTATCAGCCTCACCACCACCAGCATGCGCAGGCATATGATGGCCAAGCACCCCACAAGGTGGGGCGAAGGCCATTCACCGCCTCCAGGTCACACCACTGCCTCTTCCCCTGTGCTACAACCTTCCACACAGATCCAATCCTCTCCCAGGACACAGGCACGAGCACCTCCCGGCCTGCACTCACACACTTACCTCCATGGTCCTCCACTCCATCCAGCAATGTCTCTCTCGCTAAGCGTTAAAGCGAAAGTGCATATACGCCCCCACCCACCCGCATGCCCAAGCTTTAAATGTGCACGTTGCCAAATTAATCAGCCTGGAGATGCTGTCGTACAGGCTTATGGAAATGAAGGCTTTCAAAAACATGATGGCGGCGCTCCCACGCTATTTTGTCCCCAATTGCCACTATTTTTCCTGGTGTGCCATCTTGCCCTACACCAGCACGTCTCCCGCAACATAAATCGTGCCCTCACCAACACGGTTACTGGGAAGGTCAACTTAACCACGAACACGTGGACAAGTACTGGCGGGCAGGGCCACTATATCTACCTGACAGCACATTGGGTGAACTTGGTGGAGGCTGGGACTGAGTCAGAGCCTGGGACTGCTCACATCCTACCCACACCCAGAATATCTGGTCCTACCTTGGTGCTGGTATCTGCGGCGTTTTATGCCACCTACTTCAAACTCTCCACCTTCTCCTCCTCCGCCACCTCTACCTCTCAATTAAGAAGTGTGAGCACATCGCTAGCAGTCAGTAGCGTGCGGCGCGGCAGCACGGCAGTGGGCAAGTGTCAACAAGCCGTGCTGACACATGGCCCCCGAGCTGTTGTAGGGTCTGACAGAGCAGACAGACCTCTGGCTTTCGCCGCTGAGTCTCCAACCGGGCATGGTTCCGGCTCTGCAGCTCTGCAACCTCACACACCTGCCATAGCTGGCCCACGTCTTCAATCTGGTGGTTCAGCGGTTTCTGAAAAACTACCCCCACTTGTCTGACCTGCTCGCCACGTCTGCGCACATTTCTGCAAGTCCACCACAGATGCTGCCACCCTGATGACCCTGCAATGTCGGTTTCAGCTGCCAGAGCACCAACTGCTGTGCGACGTGTCCACATGCTGGAATTATATGCTGCACATGTTGGCCAGGCTGTACGAGCAGCATAGAGCAATAGTGGAATACCAGCTGCAACATGGGCAGTGGAGTGGTAGTC
Source organism: Eleutherodactylus coqui (assembly GCA_035609135.1). Taxonomy (NCBI): domain Eukaryota; kingdom Metazoa; phylum Chordata; class Amphibia; order Anura; family Eleutherodactylidae; genus Eleutherodactylus; species Eleutherodactylus coqui. Next base: position 226,516,817 of record CM069410.1, on the reverse strand, counting down.
AGCCTCCACAATTCTTTACTGAGGAGTGGGCATTGATGGCAGACATCTGCCAGGTCCTCGGAAACTTTGAGGAGTCTACCCAAGTGGTGAGCGTAGTCGATCGTACCACCGTCCTCCATGATGCCTCTGCTCCATACAACTATTGGTTGTCAAAGCTGGACACGTGGCACGAACTTGCGCTGTATGCCCTGGAGGTACTGGCCTGCCCTGATGCTAGCGTCTTGTCAGAGAGGGTGTTTAGTGCAGCTGGGGGAATCATCACGGATAAGCGTACCCGCCTGTCAACTGCCAGCGCCGACATGCTTACACTCATAAAGATGAACAAAGGCTGGATTTCCCCAGACTTCTCTTCTCCACCGGCAGAAAGCAGCGGAACCTAATGATTCTTTTCGCTGCAACGGGACAAAAATGCATCCTCTATCACCACAAAAAGAGGTCGATCACTCTCGGATATTATTACTCCTCCTACTCCTCCAGAACAGCATGTCATCACGCTGAACTGCCAATTTTTCTGCGGCCCAAAAGCCTCTGTTTAAAACTTTTTTACAATTTTTAAAAGTTTCAAAAGTTTTTATACTTTAACTGAAACCATTTTTTTCGGAGGGCAGCCTCGAGGCTCTGTTACAAATTATGCAACAGCGAGCTGTATCTTTAAGAAATGTTTATGGGTTTCACCTGTCCACGCGGTTGAGCAATTCTTCAGGGGTACACTTGTACTCTTGGTACACCAATTTTTCTGGCCCTTGCCTATACTGTTATCCAACTAATTTTTCCGGCCTTTGCCTACACTCTTGGTAACCACATTTTTTCAGGTGTTCGCCTACACTCTTGCTACAGAAATGTTACAGGGGTTTGCCTATACTCTTGCTACAGGAATGTTACAGAGGTCCGCCTATACTCTTGCTACATAAATGTTACTGGGGTCCGCCTATACACTTGCAACTGAAAGGTTTTAGGGGTTTGCATATACTCTTGCTACAGAAATGTTACAGGGGTCCGCCTATACTCTTGCTACATAAATGTTCATGGAGTCCATCTATACACTTGCTACTGAAAGGTTTGAGGGATTTACCTATACTCTTGCTACAGAAATGTTACAGGGGTCCGCCTATTCTCTTGCTACAGAAATGTTACTGGGGTCCATTTATACTCTTGCTACATACTTGTTACTGGGATCCCCCTATACTCTTGCTATAGAAATGTTACTGGGGTCCGCCTATGCTTATGCTACAGAAATGTTACTGGGGTGCACAAAGACTTCCCATTGCGGTGTTTTACCTGTCTGGCACAAATACACTGACTGGCTAGGGTAGAAATGTGGGCCAAGGCCGAGGTACTTGGAGGGGTGAAACTCTGCCATGTTTGGGCACTCTGATTTTTTCCTGTGTAATACCATCTTTGTGCACCTACAGCATAGGTGAGCCCAAGGAACTCAAAGACTTCACATTGCGGTGTTGAGCTATCTGACGCCTACACAGAATAAATCATGTGGGGACACATGGATTTCCCATTGCTATGTAACTCACAGCACCTTGGGTCACACAAGGTGGAGGCTGGGACCGAGCCTGAACATGGGCCCGCTCACGTGCTTCCCACACAGAGTGTTGCTGCATTGTGGAGATGTGTAGAAGTGCTGGCACCTGAGTCCCCTTTATGCCCACGTTTGTGGCTCCTCACAATTTTGTGATGGAGGTGGCACGGGATTGGAATGATGATCGTATGTCAATTTATCATCAATTCTCAACAGCATTGTGGGCTATCACCCACACTTTTAAAGAGGGTTGCTGCCTAGCCCTGCCAAGCCTCTGCAGTGTGTGCTGTGATTCCTCCTCATCGCAGACGCACTTATATATAGACATGAGGGTGGTGTGGCTATGAAGCGAGCATGTGGCATGAGGACAGCTGAAGGCTGCGCAGGGAAACTTTTGTGTGCGCTGTGGATGCAGGGTCGTGCGGGGGGGGGGGGGTGTTGGACAGCAATGCCAGCATGTAACCCAGGAGAAGAGGCAGCGGTGTCAGGCAGGCAGTGGTTTTCCTTGGTTGCAGGTAGTGTGGTACTTAGCTAAGATATGCCATGGCGTGTGTCTTGCTAATGAGGGTTTGTCCCAAGTAAATTGTTAGGGGGGGTGACGCCAGACTCTTGCCCCCATTTTGGCTTAATAGTGGGAGCCTCAGATGCAGCCATGCATGCTGCCCCTGCCATTCCCTACCCGCATCTGTGGTGTTTCTATGACTTTCTAATGTTTTCAGGTGTTACACAAGTCATCTCCTATGTGGAGCATCGGTCCCATACAAAAATGTTTGTGTCCCCCATTGACTTCAATGGGGTTCGTTACACGAAACAAGCTCTCGAGCATTACGAAAATTTCGACTCGAGCAACGAGCACCCGAGCATTTTGGTGCTCGCTCATCTCTACATATAACTAATAAATTATTACTAGTAACCAGTAGTTTCTCTAATTGCCACTTTCTCTAATTAATAAAGCTTAACTTTTATTTGCCACCTTTTTTACTAAACATTATTTTTAGTGTCTGATAAAAAGGTATAAATATACAAAATATTCTCTCCGGATCTGCATCCACGGAACATCATCATGCTGATAGCGGTCAGTCCTTACTATCTCCTATGACAGGGTCTATTTATCTGTATTGTCACCTTCAGTGCACATTGTTATTCTCTTGTAGGGTATATGAAGTCACTTCTATCAGAGACTGTGATAAAGTGACCGGTAAATGCTTTGTCTCTGTATATATGAAGGGCTCTTACAACTACTGACGACTGATGAGATGTTTACATATATTAACAATAAAATAGCAAAACTGGTACATATTGAGATATTCCGATTGTGGGCACTAGTGGCTGTGATGGCAGCAGATGAGCTGAGCTCCAACTCAGTCCTGCCATACGCTAATTACAGATATTAGATAAAGATGCACTATTAGACTCCCAACATGTTTCACAGCTAAAAGCAGCGTCATCAGGGGACAAAAAAATACCAGCAATACCGCCCATAGCTGGCTCAGCATCGCCTCGTAAGGCCGGCTGTCCATGGGCGTTGCGAATTCCCCCAGCAGATCTCCGCCGCTGGAGCCGCTGCCCGGGAGCAGGAGTCATCGCCGAATCTCCGCCGGTCAGCCCTATCTAATATATAGGCTGATCGCAGAGAATCGGGACAATTCGCAGCATGCTGCAAATTGCCTGCCACGAGCGGAGAATCACAATGATTCTCCACTCAAACATGGGGCCGTCGCTTTCCATAGCAACGCTATGGAAAGCTTCAGCCTGCTCCAGCCTGCGTGATTAGCCGGCGATTTACCGCCAGCGAATTCACGGTTGTGGACAGGGGGCCAAAAAGTTTGCCCTTCACTAATCCTCTCTTGCCTGACATGCCTCTGATGGAAGTAACTCCATACATTATACAAATGAATAAAAATGTCCACTGATGGTGATGATACAAATAAATAGACTCTGTCAATCATAGGTCACGGTAAGGACTGATCGCTATCAGGATCATTCATAAGATTCTCTCCAGATCTTCATCCACAAGACATTGTATTCATTCACACCTTTTTGTTGGGATCTAAAAACAATGTTTAGAAAGAAATTATCTCTTTAGTTGGTAAATGAAAGTTAAGTTGTTGCAGGGAAAACACTTTTGACTTACAGTAAAAACCTGTTAGTTATGCTTTTACACTAATGGTGGCCCTAAGCTGTAATAACTCCAATGTATCAGGACTACATGATTTCTAATAACTATATTCCTATTGTCTTTTATAGTGTTGGTTCTCATACAAGAAGGTAAGAAACGAGCTTTGTTCTTCCATCCTTTATTTTATAGCACAGACTCATATACAGTAGGGTTTGGAAGTATTTGGACAGTCACACCATTCTCATTATTTGGCGTCTGCACACTCCACAATGGATGTGAAACAGTCATCAGTTTGTGATTGAAGAGGAGACTTTCCGCTTTAAGTCAAAGGGTTTAGTACAAATATTGTGTTGACGGTGAATAATAGTCAATTATTACATAATCCTTTCGTTTTCATAGGCTCAAAAGTATATAAACAATTAACTCAAAAGCAGTTCAGTGATAGGGTGCAGCCTGTTACTATAACAATGTTGGCTAAATACTATGATTGGTGATGATGATGGTACCGGCAGTGGATAATGGAGCAGATGGTATGCCACAGAAATAGCAAGCATTATGTCCCTATTCTCTCCCTGATGCTGACCCTAACTTCAGACACCACTGTCAGCAAATATCTCTCAGTTATCACTGCTGGTGACCATGTTTGAAATACCATTCATAACAACTAGACGGCATTAGGAGCCAAACAAGAAGAAAAACAAGCCAACTAAATAAAAACTAAGACTACCAAAATACAAACAGGGATTGAGCTAACACAAACCAAACTAAACTAGAACAAGATACTAGAACCTAAACAAGAAATACTGGAATAGACACATATTACTATCACCAGTAACCACACTGAAGAAGCCAGGGATACTTAAAGGGAGGCAGGCCAATGAGAAACTATTTACAATAGGAGGTTAGCTGATCCACTCCAATGGATCAGCCGTGGGAACAATGCATAGCTACTGTCCAACAGCAGGTAAGAAGGCAGGAGATGACGATCCAGCATCAGAACTCCTTATGGTCAGAACATTTACTGACATGTAGAGAGAAAGTCTGAAGATGATTCCAAACAAATTTGTATTTGATAGTCTATTATAAGCACTCTGAATATGTGGTCCAAAGAGTTCAAGTGAAGAAGCCATCATCAGACTGAAAAAAATAAGACAGCAGAAATTTTAGGAGCAATCAAATCAACAATTTGGTACACTCTAAAAATGAAGGAAAGCACTGGTGACATATGCAACACCAAAGACCAAAAGAGCATGGAAGACAACCAAAGTTGGTGATAACAAAATTCTTTCTTGCTAAAGCAAAACCCCATCACTACAACCATATAAGTCAAGAACACTCTCAAGTAGGCCGGTGTACCACTCTCAAGGTCTACAGTCAAAAGGCACTATCACAAATGCATATCCAGAGAGTTTATCTCAAGATGCATATAAAACACTCCAGATGCCAGAGAATATTTTAAGTGGCCACGGGAGCCTGGTATCCAGTCAAACTAAATAGGATTAATTATATTGGAGATCTTTACAGTTTAATAGACAGTCTTAAGGGGACATAGTGGATTCCAAAGTTCAAAAAAGTGGACCTTTTCTCTGTATTCACATTCTTCCATCCATAGCTGCCAATACCTTGATGCTTTAGCATCAATCTCCACTAGCATCCTACAGATACCACCATGTGGTCCATTTTTAGACATCTGATGCGCACTCTACCTGTTACCAGCTCATACATCCAATATACACTTCTATGTAGTGCAAGTTCATCTGTTTTGGTCTTTAATATTCAACCATATTGTCCTATATACTAACTACCACAGGGAACAATTAGGAAGATATACAACATGACAGATCAGATTAGATACAGATTAAATATTAGAGAAAAAAATTCTGACTGCGAGGGTGATAAATGAGTGGAACTGGTTGCCACAGGAGGTGGTGAATTCTATTTCAATGGAAGTATTTAAACAGAGGCTGGACAGACATTTGTTTGGGATTATTTAGTGAATCCTGCACTGAGCAGGGGGTTGGACCCGATGAGCCAGGGGGTCCCCTCCAACTCTACCATTCTAGGATTCTATGAACAGAATGGCATGTGATAAAATTCCTTATATCTCCAGTAATTCCCCCTCATTTGTGGATCTCATATTGTGACAGTTTTTTGAATTTAGTACTCTTACATGCCTTGCATTTATTGCATGGAAATTATTAATGCAATCACCTTATCTTGATTCTGCAGACAGCTTTTTACAAAGTGACCCTTTTCTGCCCCAGCTCTAATATACACAATCTGAGGTTGAATTGGTAATTTCATACCCAAAGCTGCATCATTTCTCAACACAAGCCAGGGTTTCTGAAAGATGTTCTAAATATTGATATGATCTCTACTGTATCAGTTGATAGAAGGAATTTCCTCTTTTCTTTCAGGTTTCTTTTTTTACTTAATACTTCCTTTTTCATCACTAGAACTTCCTTTGTGCTCTTTAGAATTTCCTTCAGATAGTTTTTTCTTTCCAATGTTTTACTCGATAATTTCCATTCCTATTTATGGATTTTCTAGTTTAGCTCACATCCCTTGGCAAGTTACCAGGCCATAAGATAATTTACAAGGTGGGATATGGACTCAAGAAGGACAGTAGCTGGCTCACAACAGGTGGGGCTGTGCAGGCCTTATTCTAACTATATATTTATAGTATTGGGCAAAAGTTTTAGACAGCTGTTGAAAAAATGCTGCGGGGTAAGAATGCTTTGAAATATAGAAATGTAATTAGTTCATTTTTGTCAATTAACAAAAGACAAAGTGACTGAACAACAGAGAAATATAAATCACATCAATATTTAGTGGGACCGTCGTTTGCTTTCAAAACATCCATTCTTTTAGGTACAATCGCGCACATTTTTTGAAGGCACTCGGCAGGGAGGTTGCCCAAAACATCCTGGAGTACTAAGCACAGATCTTCTGTGGATATTGGCTTGTCTCTTCATCTAACCCCAGACAGACTGGATGATGTTGAGATCAATGCTTTGTGAGGGCCATAGCATCACTTCCAGGAATCCCCGTTCCTCTACACGCTGAAGATACTTCTTAATGATATTGGCTATATGTTTATTCTTGCTCCTGCAGAAAAAAATTGGAGCAAGTCAAAAGCCTCCTTGATGGTATTACATGCTGGATAAATATCTGCCTGTACTTCTCAGCATTGAGAACATTAATGCTTACTAGAGATGAGCGAACGTACTTGTCCGAGCTTGATACTCGTTCGAGTATTAGCGTGTTCGAGATGCTCGTTACTCGTAACGAGTACCACGCGATGTTCGGGTTACTTTTACTTTCATCTCTGAGACGTTAGCGCGCTTTTCTGGCCAATAGAAAGACAGGGAAGGCATTACAACTTCCCCCTGCAACGTTCAAGCCCTATACCACCCCCCTGCAGTGAGTGGCTGGCGAGATCAGGTGTCACCCGAGTATAAAAATCGGCCCCTCCCGCGGCTCGCCACAGATGCGGTCTCACTTAGCTGAGGGAAAGTGCTGCTGCTGGTGCTGCTGCTATAGGGAGAGTGTTAGGAGTTATTATAGGCTTCAAGAACCCCATCGGTCCTTCTTAGGGCCACATCTAACCGTGTGCAGTACTGTGGAGGCTGCTTTTTGCAGTGTTGCACATTTTTTTTTTTTGGTATATCGGCCGTGCAGAGCATTGCGCCCTGCAGTAATACTACAGGGACAGAAGTGCTTAGGCAGGGAGAGCGTTAGGAGTATTTTAGGCTTCAAGAACCCCAACGGTCCTTCTTAGGGCCTCATCTAACTGTGTGCAGTACTGTGGAGGCTGCTTTTTGCAGTGTTGCACTTTTTTTTTTTTTAGTATATCGGCCATGCAGAGCATTGCGCCCTGCAGTAATACTCCAGGGACAGAAGTGGTGGTTAGGCAGGGACAGAAGACATATTATTGATTAAATATAGGCAGTGGGCCTTTTCTAAAAAATATTGGACAAAAAATCTATTTGGCCTGCCTGTCACTGTGCTCAGTGTTCTGGGTCTGTGTGTGCTGGGTGTAGTAGTTCTACAACAAAATCATACGCAGCCAGCTAAGTGTTACAGCAGGCTTGCACCAAATAATTTCCTGGCATTCCGTAAGCGAAGTCAGCCTCCAACCACAGGCCAATAAGCGGCACATTTAATTACAGCGTACTGTTTCTGCATTACTGGTAATACAGCATGCTGAGGGGTAGGGGTAGGCCTAGAGGACGTGGACGCGGCCGAGGACGCGGAGGCCCAAGTCAGGGTGTGGGCACAGGCCGAGCTCCTGATCCAGGTGTATCGCAGCCGACTGCTGCGGGATTAGGAGAGAGGCACGTTTCTGGCGTCCCCACATTCATCGCACAATTAATGGGTCCACGCGGTAGACCTTTATTAGAAAATGAGCAGTGTGAGCATGTCCTGTCGTGGATGGCAGAAAGGGCTTCCAGTAATCTATCGTCCACCCACAGTTCTGCGCCATCCACTGCTGCAACTCAGAATCCTCTGGCTGCTGCTCCTCCTTCCTCCCAGCCTCCTCACTCCATGAAAATGAGACATTCTGAGGAGCGGGCAGATTCCCAGGAACTGTTCTCTGGCCCCTGCTCAGATTGGGCAGCAGTGGTTCCTCTCCCACCAGAGGAGTTTATCGTGACTGATGCCCAACCATTGGAAAGTTCCCGGGGTCCGGGGGATGAGGCTGGGGACTTCCGGCAACTGTCTCAAGACCTTTCAGTGGGTGAGGAGGACGATGACGATGAGACACAGTTGTTTATCAGTGAGGTAGTAGTAAGGGCAGTAAGTCCGAGGGAGGAGCGCACAGAGGATTCGGAGGAAGAGCAGCAGGACAATGAGGTGACTGACCCCACCTGGTTTGCTACGCCTACTGAGGACAGGTCTTCAGAGGTGGAGGCAAGGGCAGCAGCAGGGCAGGTTGCAAGAGGCAGTGCGGTGTCCAGGGGTAGAGGCAGGCCCAGACCGAATAATCCACCAACTGTTTCCCAAAGCGCCCCCTCGCGCCATGCCACCCTGCAGAGGCCGAGGTGCTCAAAGGTCTGGCAGTTTTTCACTGAGTGCAGACGACCGACGAACAGAGGTGTGCAACCTTTGTCGCGCCAAGATCAGCCGGGGAGCCACCACCAACAGCCTCACCACCACCAGCATGCGCAGGCATATGATGGCCAAGCACCCCACAAGGTGGGACGAAGGCCGTTCACCGCCTCCGGTTTGCACCGCTGCCTCTCCCCCTGTGCCCCAACCTGCCACTGAGATCCAACCCCGCTCTGAGGACATAGGCACTATCGTCTCCTGGCCTGCACCCACACCCTCACCTCCGCTGTCCTCGGCCCCATCCAGCAATGTCTGTCAGCGCAGCGTCCAGCCGTCGCTAGCGCAAGTGTTTGAGCGCAAGCGCAAGTACGCCGCTACGCACCCGCACGCTCAAGCGTTAAATATGCACGTAGCCAAATTTATCAGCCTGGAGATGCTGCCGTATAGGGTTGTGGAAATGGAGTCCTTCAAAAGTATGATGGCGGCGGCGGCCCCGCGCTACTCAGTTCCCAGTCGCCACTATTTTTCCCGATGTGCCGTCCCAGCCCTGCATGAGCACGTCTCCCGCAACATTGTACGCGCCCTCACCAACGCGGTTACTGCCAAGGTCCACTTAACAACGGACACGTGGACAAGCACAGGCGGGCAGGGCCACTATATCTCCCTGACGGCACATTGGGTGAATTTAGTGGAGGCTGGGACAGAGTCAGAGCCTGGGACCGCTCACGTCCTACCCACACCCAGAATTGCGGGCCCCAGCTCGGTGCTGGTATCTGCGGCGGTGTATGCTTCCTCCACTAAACCACCCTCCTCCTCCTCCAACGCAACCTCTGTCTCGCAATCAAGATGTGTCAGCAGCAGCACGTCGGTAGCAGTCGGTGTCGCGCGGCGTGGCAGCACAGCGGTGGGCAAGTGTCAGCAGGCCGTGCTGAAACTACTCAGCTTAGGAGATAAGAGGCACACGGCCCACGAACTGCTGCAGGGTCTGACAGAGCAGACCGACCGCTAGCTTGCGCCGCTGAGCCTCCAACCGGGCATGGTCGTGTGTGACAACGGCCGTAACCTGGTGGCGGCTCTGCAGCTCGGCAGCCTCACGCACATGCCATGCCTGTCCCACGTCTTTAATTTGGTGGTTCAGCGCTTTCTGAAAAGCTACCCACGCTTGTCAGACCTGCTCGAAAAGGTGCGCCGGCTCTGCGCACATTTCCGCAAGTCCCACACGGACGCTGCCACCCTGCGCACCCTGCAACATCGGTTTAATCTGCCAGTGCACCGACTGCTGTGCGACGTGCCCACACGGTGGAACTCTACGCTCCACATGTTGGCCAGGCTCTATGAGCAGCGTAGAGCTATAGTGGAATACCAACTCCAACATGGGCGGCGCAGTGGGAGTCAGCCTCCTCAATTATTTTCAGAAGAGTGGGCCTGGTTGGCAGACATCTGCCAGGTCCTTGGAAAGTTTGAGGAGTCTACCCAGGTGGTGAGCGGCGATGCTGCAATCATTAGTGTCACCATTCCTCTGCTATGCCTCTTGAGAAGTTCCCTGAAAGCATAAAGGCAGACGCTTTGTGCTCGGAAACAGAGCCGGGGGAAGACAGTATGTCGCTGGATAGTCAGAGCACCCTCCTGTCTATATCTCAGCGCGGTGAGGAGGAGGAGGAAGATGAGGAGGAGGGGGAAGATGAGGAGGAGGGGGAAGAGACAGCTTGGCCCACTGCTGAGGGTACACATGCTGCTTGCCTGTCATCCTTTCAGCGTGTATGGCCTGAGGAGGAGGAGGAGGAGGAGGATCCTGAAAGTGATCTTCCTAGTGAGGACAGCCATGTGTTGCGTACAGGTACCCTAGCACACATGGCTGACTTCATGTTAGGATGCCTTTCTCGTGACCCTCGCGTTACACGCATTCTGGCCACTACGGATTACTGGGTGTACACACTGCTTGACCCACGGTATAAGGAGAACCTTTCCACTCTCATACCCGAAGAGGAAAGGGGTTCCAGAGTGTTGCTATACCACAGGACCCTGGCGGACAAACTGATGGTGAAATTCCCATACGACAGCGCTAGTGGCCGAAGGCACAGTTCCGAGGGCCAGGTAGCAGGGGAGGCGCGGAGATCAGGCAGAATGTACAGCACAGGCAGGGCAACACTCTTTAAGGCCCTTGACAGCTTTATGGCTCCCCAGCAAGACTGTGTCACCGCTCCCCAGTCACGGCTGAGTCGGCGGGAGCACTGTAAAAGGATGGTCAGGGAGTACGTAGCCGATCGCACGACCGTCCTCCGTGACGCCTCTGCCCCCTTCAACTACTGGGTGTTGAAGCTGGACACGTGGCCTGAACTCGCACTGTATGCCCTCGAGGTGCTTGCTTGTCCTGCGGCTAGCGTCTTGTCAGAGAGGGTGTTTAGTGCGGCTGGGGGAATCATCACAGATAAGCGTACCCGGCTGTCAACCGACAGTGCCGACAGGCTAACACTCATCAAGATGAACAAAGCCTGGATTTCCCCAGACTTCTCTTCTCCACCAGCGGACAGCAGCGAAACCTAAGCAATACGTAGGCTGCACCCGCGGATGGAAGCATCGTTCCCTATCCCCATCAAAAACGGGGACCTTTTTGCTTCATCTATCTGTGTATAATATTCCTCCTCCTCCGCCTGCTCCTCCTCCTGAAACCTCACAATCACGCCGAACGGGCAATTTTTCTTAGGCCCACAAGGCTCAGTCATATAATTTTTCTAAACAATTTTTATACGTTTCAATGCTCATTAAAGCGTTGAAACTTTCACCTCAACCAATTTTTATTTTTACTGGGCTGCCTCCAGGCCTAGTTACCAATTAAGCCACATTAACCAAAGCGATTAATGGGTTTCACCTGCCCTCTCGGTTGGGCATGGGCAATTTTTCTCAGGTACATTAGTACTGTTGGTACACCAATTTTTGTGGGTCATCGCCTACAGTGTAATCCAATTAATTTTTTGCCCACCTGCATTAGAGCCGATGTTACATCAGCTGTGTTGGGCACTGCAATGGGATATATTAATGTACCGCCGGTGGCTTCCTGGCACCCACCCATGCTGTGGGTCCACAGGGAGTTGTAAATGCATCTGTCCACTTCTAAAGAACCCCGGTCTGACTGGGGCATGCAGTGTGGGCTGAAGACCACCTGCATTAAACATGACATTCTTACCTCAGCTATGATAGGCAATGCAATGGGATATATTAATCTACAGCCTTTGGGTTCCAGGGAGCCACCCATGCTGTGGGTGCACACGGAATTCCCATTGCGGAGTTGTACCTGCCTGTGACTATTTATAAAAAAACACGGTCTGACTGGGGCATGCAGACACCTTGACAGAATGAATAGTGTGTGGCATATAGGTTCCCCATTGCTATGCCCACGTGTGCAGCTCCAGATGGAGGTGGCACAGGATTGCATTTCTCATTGCTTCTGTACAGCATTGTGGACTATCGCCCCGCCCCTTTTAAAGAGGGTCGCTGCCTAGCCGTGCCAACCCTCTGCAGTGTGTGCCTGCTTTTCCTCTGGCAGACGCACTTATAAATAGACATGAGGGTGGCGTGGCATGAGGGCAGCTGAAGGCTGCGCAGGGACAGTTTGGTGTGCGCTGTGGACACTGGGTCGTGGGGGGGGTTTGGGCAGCATGTAACACAGGAGAAGTGGCAGCGGAGTGTCATGCATGCAGTGATTGTGCTTTGTTGGACATAGTGTGGTGCTTAGCTAAGGTATGCATTGCTAATGAGGGCTTTTCAGATGTAAAAGTTGTTGGGGGGGTGGCCACTCTTGCCGCTATTGTGGCTTAATAGTGGGACCTGTGAACTTGAGATGCAGCCCAACATGTAGCCCCTCGCCTGCCCTATCCGTTGCTGTGTCGTTCCCATCACTTTCTTGAATTGCCCAGATTTTCACAAATGAAAACCTTAGCGAGCATCGGCGATATACAAAAATGCTCGGGTCGCCCATTGACTTCAATGGGGTTCGTAATTCGAAACGAACCCTCGAGCATCGCGAAAAGTTCGTCTCGAGTAACGAGCACCCAAGCATTTTGGTGCTCGCTCATCTCTAATGCTTACCAAATCCCCAATTCTATTTGCTGAAATGCAAACTTAAATTTTCAAGGAGACTAAACCATGCTTTACTTCTGCTTGCAAACACTCTCCACAATGCTTCTCTGCTGCCTGCAGACACTCATACTGCTCTCCACCATGCTTCACGGCTGCCTTCCGACAATCATTATTGTACTGCTCTCCACCATGCATCAGTACTACCTGCAGACACTCATTATTGTATACCTCTCCAGCCCTTTTGTTAGTCAAATTTTTGACAGTTTGACTCATAACTACGGAGCACTTGCTGCCATTTTTATGCACCCCAGTTCCTATTTTTTAGTGCATTGTTGAGTTACATGGCTTTGTTTCTACTTCGAAGGTATAGCTTTGTGACAGCAGTTCTTACATAAAGAACACTTCTAGCCATACTTCCCCAAACAGCAGATAGGGGTACCTGAGTCTCACTAGTTTCAGCCAGTGCTGACATCTTCTGATTCATAACACACACACACACACACACACACACACACACCGCCCCCCTTTGATATAGGCTGTATCATACTTTCTGTTTTGGCCCTCCAGGATCAAAACTCCAGGCTCAGGGGTCTCTTGCCCTAACTGGCACTTTCGGAAGCTCAACTTCCATATTGGATACATCATTCATCTGTTCAACTGTTGCAGGTGCCATTTCTTCAGTCTGCACTTCAGTAGCGGCATGTGCACTTGTTTCCATCTGTGTGCCTTCTAAAGATACTTCCATCCATTTGCACAAGTTCCTTATCCAGGACAGGAGTAATTTCTGATGCCTTTTCCCCAGTCTCTGCTACCTTTGTGGCCTTCTCTGCTTCAGTAGTTTCACCTTCTGCTTTCTCTTTGGTCACTTGAACTTCAGAGGATTGCTCACCTCCCATCTGTAGTTCAGCTCTCACTTTCTCAATGCCTTTCACAATTTTTATCTCCTTTTTGGAATTCAACAGGATCTTCTTTATTTTCACTTGTCTGAACTGGGCCCTAGAACTCTCTAGTCTCTGAACCTTCTTGTCAGCAATATGAGTCCTAGAGATGAGCGAGCCTACTCGGCCACGCCCCTTTTTTGCCCGAGTACCGCGATTTTCGAGTACTCCCGTACTCGGGCGAAAAGATTTTGGGGGCCCCATGCTGCTACCCCCCGCTCCGTCACGCCGCCCCCCGCATCTTTGCACCCGAGTACTGAAGTACTCGAAAAGCGCTGTGTTCGATCGAGTAATTACTCGAAACGAGTAGGTTCGCTCATCTCTAAATATGACCCTTTGCCTCCCAGAGCTTCACCTTTGCACTTAACTTCTTAGAGGACCTTTGCAATACCACTTTTTCTTCTGACACCACCTTCAGGGTGCATGTCAAGGTTAGCGCTTCATTCTCTTTCTTAATATTCAACAAGGTCTCCATTCCTTCCACCGGTTTATGGAACACACCTTTTAGCTTTTCCCATATCAGGGCTCTCTTTTGAGCGTCTGTCTTGGCGCTAATCCAGTCTTGCATTTCAGTGTGCACCCGCTTGTTTAGCCTTTCTTTTGCAACTTTAGGAAACATTGATTTCCCCTCAGTAAGCCACTGTTCACACATCTTTTGTTTCTTCTCCCAGTTGGACACCATCTGACATTGGTAACCAAACTCCACACTAATGTATTCTACTTCCTGCTGAAGACTCACTGTAAACTTTTCAAGTTCATTATAGACATCAGTTTGAAGACAAAACAGCTGATTTATCGCTTCCACTTCTTCTAGGATTTCACTGTCTTGTTCTTCAACCATAACCCAGAAGGCAGGGCTCTCATACAGTTTCTCTTCCATCTCCGACACCTGCGCCTGAAGTGTTAGAATCTGCTCTGACAGATTCCTCTTAGTTTCTGCATCTTCCTCTAACTACTTGAGGAACACATATCTTTCATCTTGCATTATCTTCAGGTGTGCACTAAGACCAAGCTTCTGCTGCGTGTCTTCTTGCACCAGCCTCTGAGACTCATCAGTCTGAGCTTCCAGCTCCACCTGCAGTCTATTCACCTTCTCAGACAGCACCGTCTGCCTTCGGTCACCTTCAGTGACTTTTACTTATAGCTCTTGAAGCTTCATCTCTACTGCATTTCTCTTGCATTCAGAGGGACACTTGTCTTCCAACAACCCCTTCACCTTTTTGGTCAGCTCAAGACACTCACTTTTCCATGCTTCTTTCACTTTTTCAATTTGCTTCAACTGCTTGGACAGTTTCCCCACAACTGCAGCATGACTCCGTTCCAGCTCCTAGATCTGGGTTCCATGTTCTTTAGTTTTCTCATCCAAGCTCATCTGTAGCTGGGACACCAGTCTCTCATACAGCGCTTTCCGGGTTTCCTTGTAACCTAGTAAGTCTTTCAAGATCTCTGCTTGCTTCTCTGCCTGACTGCAAGCAGCTTTCTCCATTTCCAACGCCTTCTTGAGCTGACTTATTTGGCACTTCAATTTACCATTTTTCTTTGCTAACTGCATTTTTAACTCTGCAACTTGATTCTGCAAACTTGTAGTTTGATTCTGTGCATCTGTAAAAGCTCTTTCTAACTCACAACACGTCATCTCCAACTCTTGGGTTTTCATTTGCAGTTCCTTACAGTCCTGTTCATACTGCACAGATTGTGCCTCCAGACATACTCTGCGATCAGCCTCATCTCTGGCTACATCTCTGAGGTCTTGTATCTCTTCACGGGCTTTTGAAAGATATCCCTCATACTTCTTTTTCTCATTTCTCATCTCTTCTAAGCTCTGTTCACACTGAACATTCTTCTGTTCCAGCAACACCCGGTGATCAGCTTCCTCCTTAGACAATCACTCAAGACGTTCATTCTCATTTAAGAGAGCTGCATTCTCCGCTTTCTGCTGCTCAGCTTCTTGGAGAAAGCTTTCCTTTTAGGAATTTATCTGTCTGCTCCTCTAACAGCCTTTGCCTCTTCTCCAAGCAGACACAAGATAGACCTTTCTTTCTGTAACTTAACTTCATAATTAACATGTGGAGCGTAGAATTCCACCGTGTGGGCACGTCGCACAGCACCTGGTGCTCTGGCAGATTAAACCGATGTTGCAGGGTCCGCAGGGTGGCAGCATCCGTGTTGGACTTGCGGAAATGTGCGCAGACGCGGCGCACCTTGCCGAGCACGTCTAACAAGTACGGGTAGTTTTTCAGAAACCGCTAAACCACCAGATTGAAGACGTGGGCCAGGCAAGGCACATGTGTGAGGCTGCCGAGCTGCAGAGCCGCCACCAGGTTACGGCCGTTGTCACACACGACCATGTCCGGTTGCAGGCTCAGTGGCGAAAGCCAGAGGTCGGTCTGCTCAGTCAGACCTTGCAACAGCTCGGGGGCCGTGTGCCTCTTGTCACCTAAGTTGAGTAGTTTCAGCACGGCCTGCTGACGCTTGCCCACCGCTGTGCTGCTGCGCCGCGCCACACCGACTGCTGGCGACGTGCTGCTCACGTTTATTAATTGAGAGGTAGAGGTTGAGTAGGAGGAGGAAGAGGGGAGGGTTTAGAGGAGGTGGCATAGATCACTGCAGATACCAGAACCGAGGAAGGACCCACAATTCTGGGTGGGGGTAGGACATATGCGGTCCCAGGCTCTGACTCGGTCCCAGCCTCCACCAAATTCACCCAATGTGCCGTCAGGGAGATATAGTGGCCCTGCCCGCCAGTACTTGTCCACGTGTCCATGGTTAAGTGGACCTTCCCAGTAACCGCGTTGGTGAGGGCACGATTGATGTTGTGGGAGACGTGCTGGTGTAGGGCTGGAACGGCACACGGGAAACGGGAAAAATAATGGCGAGTGGGGACCGAGCAGCATGGGACCGCCGCCGCCATCATGTTTTTGAAAGCCTCCATTTCCACAAGCCTGTACGGCAGCATCTCCAGGCTGATCAATTTGGCAATGTGCACGTTTAATGCTTGAGGGTGCGGGTGCGTGGCGGCGTATTTGCGCTTGCGCTAGCAACAGCTGGATGCTGCGCTGAGAGACATTGCTGGATGGAGCCAAGGACAGCGGAGGTGAGGGTGTGGGTGCAGGCCGGGAGGCGCTCGTGCCTGTGTCCTGAGAGGGGGGTTGGATTTGAGTGGCACATTGGGGCACAGGGGGAGAGGCAGTGGTGCGACCCGGAGGCGGTGAACGGCCTTCGCCCCACCTTGTGGGGTGCTTGGCCATCATATGCCTGCGCATGCTGGTGGTGGGGAGGCTGGTACTGCTGGCTCCCTGGCTGATCTTGGCGCGACACAGGTTGCACACCACTGTTTGTCGGTCGTCCGCGCTCTCACTGGAAAACATCCACACCTTTGAAGACCTAGGCCTCTGCAGGGTGGCTTGGCGCGAGGGGGTGCTTTGGGAAAAAGTTGCGGGAGTCTTTTCTCTGGCCCTGCCTCTACCCCTGGCCACCCCACTGCCTCTTCCAACCTGTCCTGCTGCTGCACTTGCCTCCCCCTCTAAAGACCTGTCCTCAGTTGGCTTAGCGAACCAGGTTGGGTCAGTCACCTCATCGTCCAGCTGCTCTTCCTCCGAATCCTCTGTGCGCTCCTCCCTCAGACTTACTGCACTTACTACTACCTCACAGATAGACAACTGTGTCTCATAATCATCGACCTCCTCACCCACTGAAAGCTCTTGAGACAGTTGCCCGAAGTCCCCAGCCTCATCACCCGGACCCAGGGAACTTTCCTAAGGTTGGGCATCGGTCACGACAAACTCCTCTGGTGGGAGAGGAACCATTTTTTCCCAATCAAGGCAGGGGCCTGAGAACAGTTCCTGGGAGTCTGTCTGCTCATCAGAATGTGTCATTTTCATAGAGTGAGGAGGCTGGGAAGAGGGAGGAGCAGCAGCGAGAGGATTCAGAGTTGCAGCAGTGGACGGCGTAGAAGACTGGGTGGTCGATACATTGCTGGATGCATTTTCTGCCATCCACGACAGGACCTGCTCACACTGCTCTGTTTGTAATAAAGGTCTACCACGTGGACCCATAAATTGTGATATGAAGCTGGGGACCCCAGAAACTTGCCTCTCTCCTAATCCCGCAGCAGCCGGCAGCGATTCTCCTGGACCAGGAACTCGGCCTGTGCCCACACCCTCACTTGGACCTCCGCATCCTCGCCCCCGTCCACGTCCTCTAGGCCTACCCCTACCCCTCAGCATGGTGTATTACAAATAGAGCAGACACAGAGCGGTCTGAATAATTATGCAATTAGTGGCGTGCAGTTGGAGGCTGACAGTGGTTATGTTACGCACACTGCAGTCCGCAAAGAATTATACGCTCGGCTGCAAAAAGGCCTGGCTGGCTAATAGTGAGCCACTACAACTCCCAGCGGCCACGCAGTAAAATGCACACGGTCACAGGTAGCCCTAAGATGGAGCTTTTTTACAATTTATAAAAAAGCAAACAGCCTAGATAGCGTGTATATGTCTTTCCCTCGATCAGCGGCTGTATATAAGCAGTGGGCGGGACTGCTTTAAATACTCCGCGGTCACTTGATCTCACCAGCCACTCACTGCAGGGGGGTGGGATAGGGCTGGAACGTCACAGGAGGAAGTTGTGATGCCTTCCTTGCATGTCTATTGGCCAGAAAATGGCGCAAAACATGCAGGGAAGGAAATGAAATTGATTCGATTGCCGCTTGGTGCTCGTCTCGAGTAGCAAGCATCTCGAGTACCCCAATACTCGAGCGAGCATCAAGCTCGGACGAGTACGTTCGCTCATCTCTAGTAAGGAACAATGATCGAACACTCCCACCAGATGTGCAGGTAGGAGCCCATGCATCACATACCTACCATGAGGAGCCAATTTGTAAGCACAAAGCCATTGTGGGGTTTTATACCACCTCACCAACAATTTGTAATGGCTCTCTTCATTTAGAATACAAGGAGACAGGCCATTGGCCTTTTTTAATATTCGTTTTACATCAGCCTGGTACAACCCACACTGACTAAGCAGTGGAGGGCCCTGTATCTGTTCATATTGTGCAGACTGGGCTTGTTAGCAGGCAGCCCTCCCCTACCCTGGGAGTGGCTGCTCAATCAATCTATACATGAACAATTTTGCTCCTCTATGTTGCAATCTGGCTTGTTGCATGCTACCAGGTTAAACGGTGATGGTGGAGCTTTTCCTGTAGTATATATCGTGTATCTGGCTTCTTTTTCTGTGAGTTTTTTTTTAATGTGAGTTATGAGCATTTTTTCTCACCACTATGATTTTATGTAGTTAATTGTGAGATAGCTCAGGTTCTGGCATACGGGCGGTAACCTTGCCACGGAACATCAGCTTACGTGTTTTGTAAATATTTAGTAGAAGAATGATAGTGATGCCAAGCATCTACTACCCCCAGTTCTTGCAGTGACCTACTTAACTTTTAAAGTTTTACTTGTGAGACCTTAAAATCCCCACCTAGTAAGTAAGACATGTCCCACTGCAAATTGTTTAAGTATCTCTAATTGTTTATTTAACCATGAAACTTGATCCAAGTTGGGTGCATAAAGATTAGCAATTGTAATTTTTAGAATATTAAGTGATCCCCTAAGAAAAAGCACTCTCCCTTCTTCATCAGAGTATTGCGCAGACAAAAGAATTAGACTTAGGGTGGGTTCACACGAACGTATATCGGCTCGGTTTTCACGCCGAGCCGATATACGTTGTCCTCATGTGCAGGGAGGGGAGGCTGGAAGAGCCCAGGAGCAGGAACTGAGCTCCCGCCCCCTCTCCACCCCTCTGCACTATTTGCAATGAAAGGAGGTGGGACGGGGGCGGGGCAAAGGTCCGAGAATTAGCCCCGCCCACGTCCCGCCTCTCCCCATTGCAAATAGTGCAGAGGGGTGGAGAGGGGGTCGGGAGCTCAGTTCCTGCTCCTGGCTCTTCCATCCTCCCCCCCCCTGCACACGAGGACAACGTATATCGGCTCGGCGTGAAAACCGAGCCGATATACGTTCGTGTGAATGCACCCTTATGGAACAGAGTTAAAACCCTTTTGAAGTGGAGGTCGGATGAGTGTTATGTAAACCTTGTGGGAAGAGCCTCCCGGGGAGAGACATGTGTTTGTTATTTTTTAAATGTGTGTCTTGTGATAGAAGCACTTTTGTTCCGTACTTTTTCAGAAGAATTTGTGCCTCTTACAAGGTGAGTTGAGACCCCGGAGATTAAATGATATAAAGCAAATAGCGTCCAATCTGGACCCGGGCAAGTACAAACCCAAGAATATCGAGGCTCCTATGTATGACACTAAGAAAAGGAAAGATACAATATTAGTTACTATGATAGTCAATAGCAGAGCGATACATTGAACTGACTACTATTAAGGGGTTATTTGTTACATCAACCCAGGTAAAAAGGGAAGGAAGGGTGGAAAGAAGGGTGAAAGGGGGGAATAAGAAAAACTTAACACAAGATAATAAAAGAAATACTAATACGTATCACGTACGAGGTAAGTATTATTTCTATTAAGAACTATAAACAGCCTCTTGTATAAAAGGCATCTGGTCTCCGCAGAAACAATTATACCTTACTTATAGCTAACTTGGCCGGATCAGATAGGCACCATTCTGGGCCACCACTAATTTTGCTAGATATAGGGAGAACTTAAGCATCAATAAACAGGTAACAATAACAGGAATCACCAATCTGTGTCGAGGAGACGAGCATGTAAGACTGATGTCTGGCAATCTCAGAAACCAACCATCAGCAAGTCCCATCCTGCGCAAACAAACAAGGTGGTTATAACGCTGGGTTCATACGGGGCGTATTCCCGCCGGAAATCCCGCGGTTTGGCCGCAGCAAACCCCACGAGATTTCCGCTGGGAGAACCGCCGCAGAAAAACCCACGGCGGCTTTGAAGTAGCCCGGCCGCTCGCTCTTCCGCTGCGGCTGGTGCTCCCATAGAGGAAAGCGCGGCCGCGGCGGAAATTTAAAAAAAAATAGACGTGCTGCATATTCTGAAGCCGCAGCTGCGGCTGCCGCAGCCGCGGTTCCAGACTGACTTACCGCAGCGGATTGGCCGTCCCGTATGGACGAGATTTCTGAGAAATCTCGTCCACATGGATGGCTAATCCCGAGATTAGCGCCCGCAGGCGGATTTGCCGCGGCGAAATTCCGCGCTGAATTTCCGCTGCAAATCCGCCCTGTGTGAACCCAGCCTAACAGATATTAACAGAAGGTGTGTAGGAATCCGGACACATAAGTTGAATTTTCTTTGCTTTATTTTCGTTTAAGCCTGCATAGTTAGGTACATGGTATCACAAGTTTTCTCAAGGAGACTTTTTTTATATCCTCTTTCTTTTAATCTATTAGTTATTTCAACTTCGGTTCTTTTATAATCTTGTGTTTCACGTGTATGTCCACTTTCTTTTTCAAGATCTGTCAGATCTATTAAAGCTATGATTTCGAAATCTTAGAAAAAGGATTGAGCTTTGCACCAAAAAACAACTTCAATGTTTTTGAAACAATTTTGGATATTAACCGCTTCATAAGATCCCTCACAGTAAAGAGACATTTCCATATAAAGAAAGAACTGGGATATCATGATAAGAAACAGTCAAGCATTAAATGGGATATGAAAAATGAATTTGTGGGAAAAAATATAAACGAAATCATAGCTTTAATAGATCTGACAGATCGTGAAAAAGAAAGTGGACATACACGTGAAACACAACTACGAGAAAGAAATAGAGTGGATGTCATGATTTCAAATCCAAAGTTCTACCCTATCGAATCTAGATCTGATCATATGAGTGATTTTCAGTTTACACTAGAACAAGAACTTCTTGATTTAAAAAAGAAAGAAGAAAAAATTGCTAAGAATAAAGACAACTTATCATCTAAAGAAAGGAAGGAATTAAAGGCACTAACTGATAATGAAAATATAACCATAAAAAAATCAGATAAGGGAGGTAACATCATAATAATGGACTCTACATTTTATGCCGCGCAAATGAATAAAATCTTAAGCAATGAGACCGTTTACAAGAAAATGGAAGTAGATCCAACGGAGGAATGTTTGAAAGAATTAAAAAATCTTGTATCAAAAGGTCTAAACATGGGCGTATTGGAGGACAGTGAAGCCAATTTTTTGGTCCCGGAAAATCCAACGATGGCTGTGATGTATGGACTACCTAAAGTCCATAAACAAATTTTTCCTCCCCCCTTCCGACCAATAGTAGCAGGGATCGGCTCACCCTGTGAGCGTCTCAGTGCGTGGGTGGACCGATCCCTGCAGGCTTTGGTCGGGAGGGTACCCGGTTATTTACGTGATAGCAAAATGGTTATACAGCAATTGGAAAAATTTAATTGGAATCTTGATTCATGTTGGATTGTATGTGACGTAGTCGATTTATATTCAAGTATACCACACCATGTGGCCCTGCTGGCTGTTAAACATCACTTAGATTTTCATAGTGATTACACAATGGCATTAAAAGAATTCATTTTATTATCTATTGAATTTCTTCTCACACATAATTTTTTCATGTTTGACAGTAAATATTATTTACAGATATCGGGAGCACCGATGGACTCCCGTTTCTCACCAACTATCGCAAATTTAACAATGAGTTTTTGGGAAACCAAATTCATTTTTTGTTATGATAATCCATTAAGGGACCGCATGGTGTGGTATGCGCGCTATATCGATGATATTATTATTATCTGGACAAAGAAAGCACAAGAGGATATGAACATCACTCTGAAAGAGTTTGGGGCTTACATCAATAAAAACTGTTACAATCTGAAGTTTACCAGTGAATGGAAGGAAAACACTGCATCCTTTTTGGATCTAACTATAATAGGATCCAATGCAGATGGAAAAATTATTTTCAAACCCTTTAGAAAAGAAACTGCAGGCAACACAATATTACATGCAGGTAGCGCACATCCACAGCATGTGATTAATGCTATACCAATAGGAGAAATGATTAGAGCCAAACGATCTTGCTCTTTAAATGAAGATTATAAAAGAACCGAAGTTGAAATAACTAAAAGATTAAAAGAAAGAGGATATAAAAAAAGTCTCCTTGAGAAAACTTGTGAAACCATGTACCTAACTACGCAAGCTTAAACGAAAATAAAGCAAAGAAAATTCAACTTATGTGTCCGGATTCCTACATACCTTCTGCTATTGAACAAGCCACAGGACCAGATGGCTAAACGGATCTGAAGTTGATTTTCTCTGCGTGTACAGACCACAAGCACCGCAAGCTCCCCGGAAGGTGAGATAACTATTTATTATAACAGATATTAACATGCAACAGGAGCTTTCTTAATTATGGAGTCAGGGGTCAATAATCTGCGAATCCTGCTTATTTTTTTTCTTTTTTCTGGGCGATTTGGGATTGCCAACCATTTGCCAGTTTTCGGGTTCTGTCAGGTGTGGGAAATTTGATAGCCAGCAAGGTAGGTTGATCGGTTCTATCTCCAACAGGTGCCAGCAGTTTTGCAAGTCCTCTGGAGAATGTATATTAATTCCCCTGCCCTTAAAGGTGATACCAAGTCCAAAAGGGAAGAACCAGGCATATTTAATGTCTTCAGATCGGAGGGCTTTCAAAAGTGGCCTAAGCACGCGGCGCTAAGCCAGCATAGGTTTGTAATAAACAAGTGATGCCAGACGAATCTAATTTCCTTCTATGGGAGAATCACCAACTGGGTTGATCAGGGAAATGTGGTGGATATAGTATATCTCGACTTCAGTAAAGCATTTGATAAAGTATCTCATATCATATTTATTGAAAAAATGACCAAATGTGGTACTGACAAGGCAACTGTTAGGTGGATTCACAACTGGCTGAGTGATCATACTTAAAGAGGGGTCATAAATGGCCGCACATCCAAGTGGAAGAATGTATCAAGTGGGATACCACAAGGCTCTGTCCCAGGCCCTGTATTGTTCAACATTTTATAAAAGATCTGGAAGGGGTGAATTGATGGGAAACTGAACAAATTTGCCAATGACACAAAGCTAGGAGGGATAGCTAACACTAGGGAAGAGAGAGAGAGGAAAGAGGGAGCTTTCAAAAAGTTTTTAAAAATCTTGAACAGTGGGTAGCAACTAACAGAATAGCATTGAACAAAGAGAAATGCAAAGTCCTACATCTGGGCAAGAAAAATGAACAAAGCACATTCTCTCTCTCTCTCTTTCTTGGGCTAAGCAGCAGCACATGTGAAAAAGACTTGGGAATACTAATAGAGCATAGACTGAACATGAGTCAACAATGTGATGCAGCAGCCAAAAAGGCAAACACAATTTTGGGATGAAGCATAGAGTCTAGATCACATGAGGTAATTATCCCCCTCTACTCTTCCTTAGTCAGACCTCATCTGGAATACTGTGTCCAGTTCTGGGCACCACACTTTAAAAAAGACAGACAAACTGGAGCAAGTTCAGAGAAGAGTTACCATGATGGCAAGCAGTCTGCAAATCATGTCCTATGAAGAATAGTTAATGGACCTGGGAATGTTTAGCTTGCAAAACAGAAGGCTGAGAGGAGACTTAATAGTGGTCTACAAATATCTGAAGGGCTGTCACAGTGCAGAGGGAGCAGCCCTATTCTCATCTACACAAGGAAAGACTAGAAGCAATGGGATACAAGGGAGGAGACACAAATTAGATAATAGAAAAAAACTTTCTGACAGTGAGGGCGATCAATGAGTGGAACATGTTACCACGGGAGGTGGGGAGTTCTACTTTAATGGAAGTGTTTAAACAAAGGCTGGACAAATATCTATCTGGGATGATTTAGTGAATCTTGCATTGAGCAGGGGGTTGGACGAGATGACTGTGGAGGTCCCCTCCAACTCTACCATTCTATGATTCTATGGACAGATATTCTACAAAAGATATATTGCTGCTGGCTGTGAAAGCTTGTATACCACCAGAATTTGATTTAGCTTTTACTGGAAGGACCAGAGAAAGAAGCTGCATCACATTTATATGCCTATCCGAAATGTGGTCTGTACATTGGGAGAGGGGATTTTTTTTGTTGCTGTCAACATACAGTATATAGCAGAAAAGCAGACAGACCAACTATGCTTGGGATGGGGAATATTCCAGTTCACTGTGGCCTCAGACATCGTTCCATGGCCAAACAGTTTGCTACAAATTATTTAGTATTGTACACAGCTAGCAATGCAGTGAAGGGAATTCATTTATGCGGCACCAAACAAGGACAGTTGACAAAAATACAAGCTATACTGCGTAGTCTTCTTTTCCCACATACTGTGCCGGCCAGGAATTAAGGCTTATTTGGTTGGCTGTGGTTTTTATATTTGTCAATACAAAAGAAAAAAAAACAGAGGGAGACATCAAATATACACAGTGAGTGTCAGTGGCCTCAGATGTAGTTCAAAGTAGCTGTCAGGTTGCGCTGCTGGAGTTTGTTGTTCTACAGGGTTCCAGGAGCACACCTGCACAGGTAAGGGTTATCCAAGTAGAAGATAAGCCGCAGCAGCAATAATATTGCAGTAGTTAATCAGATGTTTGTCTTTATTCCTCTGTGCAACGTTTTGCTTGACAAAGATCGTTATGTGATCGAAACGTTGCACAGAGGAATAAAGACAAACATCTGATTAACTACTGCATCATTATTGCTGCTGTGGCTTATCTTCTACTTGGATTATACTTCTGTTGAGTCTACTGATCCGGACTCCTGTTGTAGCTGGCAGCTGTTTACCTAGGGTCCTACCTTACTGGTTTTGTGGAGAAGTGCTGTTCCCATACTACTTTGTATGCACAGGTAAGGGTTAATTGAGCTGGCTGGGTGTTGTTGTTCGGGTCAGCCTATCCCTTGGGTCTGGGTGTAGATATATACCCCAGCCCCTCTGCAATGAGAAAGCTATATATCCTCAGTCTTGTCTGCTGTGAGAGTAGTGTCTGGTCAGCTTGCTATGTGTGTAGTGTCAGGTCAGCTTGCAGCTTGCTGGGTGCTTGGTGTCCTGTGTTGCTTGTTTAGCGTCTTGCTAGAGTAGGGACTGCAAGACATGAGGAGCCTTGTCGGAGCCTTGCAACTTAAGTTCATTGGCCAATATATGAACTAATCTCTCACTTTTATATTCAGCTTTACCATCTCCTTTAGTATGCGAGGTTGTGTGATAAGAGAGTTTGTGCATTTAATGTGTCAGTTCCGCCTGGTTGTGAGTATCACCCTTTCAGGGATAGCAGGGCCGAGGTTCCAGCGTGGGGCCACCTTTATTGAGGCGATCGCTCTGCTTGTTGGTAGGGTCAAGTCATCTTGCCATCAGCACAGGGACAGTTTCCCCTAACCTGTGTCTTCGGGTTATGTTCGTGTGGGCTTGGTGCTTAGTTGCTTACATGAGCATAACATGCACCCCCTTTTGTAACTGTGCTTATTTAGTTGGCTGTGGTTACTATATTTACTAATACAAAAGAAAAAAAAACATAGAGGGAAACATCAAATATATACATTGAGTGTCAGTGTCTTCAGATATAGTTCAAAGTAGCCAGTCCGGCCGCTACAAATTATTTGTAGTCCTTACACAGCTAGAAGTGGTTCTCTGCAATAAACAAAGTAAGCTGAAAAGTTACTTAAAGCTACACAAAAAAAGTAAACAAATGAAAGGACTAAGTAAGAAATAAATAAATAAAAAGGAAATGTGAAGAAAGCAAGGGGTAGTGGATGTGTAGTTGTTGGTGGTGGAGATAGTAGAGGACAGGCCAAATTGGTACTTTAAGAACCCCCCCCCCCCCCATAGCAGCAACAGCTCCACATTTTGCAGAAGGCGAGGCAAGCCTGCTGCGTTAGATGTAGGTCTGCCCATGGGCTATATCCACAATACGCAGAACAGATCAGCGAGTGCCCAAACTACAATCCAAAATCCACTTATTGATCACAAAGTGCCAACACATCAGGGGGCAGGGCTAATCACAAAATATGATTTTACCTCCGTCGTTCTAAAAAGGACAGAGCTGTTTCAATATAGACAGAGTGCAGATTTTGACTGCTTTTTGGATGCGGAAATGCTGCAGAATTTGGCACAGAAATTTCTGTTGAGGACATTCTGCAGCATTTCTGCCACATGTTAATATACCCCAGCAGTAATAGTGACCTCCCAGAGTGGCCTCAGCGGTAATAGTGACCCCCCACAGTGGCCCAAGCGGTAATCGTGTCCACCACAGTGGCCCTAGTGGTAATAGTGACCCCCCCACAGCAGCCCCAGCAGTAATAGTGACCTCTCACAGTGGCCACAGCAGTATTAGTTACATCTCACAGTGGCCCCAGTAGTAATAGTGACATCCCACAGTGGCCCCAGTGGTAATAGTGACATCCCGCAGCAGCCCAGTAGTAATAGTGACCCCCACAGTGGCTCCTAGTAGTAACAGTGACACCTCATAGCGGCCCCCAGTAGTAATAGGGAAATCCCACAGAGGCCCCCAATAGTAATAGCAACATCCCACAGCGGCCCCCAACAGTAATAGTGACACCTCACAGAGGCTCCCAACAGTAATAGTGACACCTCACAGCGGCCCCAGGCAGAAATAGTGACATCCCACAGCGGCCCCCAGTAGTAATAGTGACATCCTACAGTGGCCCCATTAGTAATAGTGACACCTTACAGCAGCACAGTAATAATAGTGACATCCCACAGCGGCCCCAGTAGTAATAGTGACATCCCACAGTGTCCCCAGTAGTAATAGTGACATCCCACAGCGGCCCCAGTAGTAATAGTGACATCCCACAGCGGCCCCCAGTAGTATAATGACATCCCACAACGGCCCCAGTAGTAATAGTGACATCCCACAGCGGCCCCAGTAGTAATAGTGACATCCCACAACGGCCCCAGTAGTAATAGTGACATCCCACAGCAGCCCCAGTAGTAATAGTGACATCCCACAGCAGCCCCATTAGTAATAGCGCCCCAACCCCACCCCCCCGGCACCCGTAAACATACCCCCTGCTGCTCAGCGCTGCTAACGGCGTTGATCCCAGGTGCACACTGTGACGTCAGTGTGCTGCTGGATGCCTCCGATCTCACGGAAACAAACAGGAGACATCAGGGAGGGGGGAGGAGGATCTCGGCTGCACACTGATGTCACATTGCGTGCCAGGATCAGCGCCACTACGAGAGCTGCTGAATGAATACCGACAAGGGAGACGCGGCACCCCAGACAGTATTTAATACCGTGGTGAGTGGCTAATGTGAGTGCATGCCAGCAGGGAGTGCTCTGCGTGGCGTCTCTGGCATGAGTGCCATTGGTTCGCCACCACTGCTTTATGACATTGCTTTTAAAACAAGCAACAAACCTGCTGTCTCCCCTGGTGCAATGTTTCATCTAGGAGACACTATGTGGGCCTTCTTTTGTTTTCAGTGAAACCCTTGCTGAGATTGGCCCATACAGCACAGTACACTACTTTAAACAATATTGGGGAGGAACACGGTGTTCCTTAGATGTGTGACTGTATTCTCATGCAATTTGGGGGACTTAGGCTGCATTGGGGACTTTCTGGAGGGCAAATTAGTGATACTAATTTTTCCTATTATTGACTTTAATGGAGTCGAAATCAGACTTGGGTGCAAGATTGCACTCGCCCATGAGAAGTTAGCCTTACATAGAACCTATTACATATCAGTATAAGACTAAGGGGCCTTCACATTGGCGTTTGTAACGTGCAAATTCCATCGGACAGCGATATGGATGGAACTTGTGCATTGATTTCAATGGGTTTATTCATGTGAGTGATTTTATATGTGATCTTTGAAAAAAATTGCATCGCACTCGCAGTCCATGGATTTTCATGCGAGTGAAGTGCAATTTTTGCCATTGAAACTCCTGGAAACACTTTGTTTTTTTCACACTCATAAAAAACACCGGTGAAAACCTCACGTACATGGAACTGATGCGTTTTTAAAGCAAAAATGCATCACACTCACACCCAGTAGTTTAAGGCTGAAAACACACGGTCGTTGGCGCAACTTCGCTGAGCAGTATGTATCTGCTCCTGAACAAGGGAGATTTTCTCTCCCTCACCGGCAGTTCAAACTCCGTGCCAAAGCACAAGAGTTTGACATAAGAGGCAGGAAGACATGGGCTGCCCGATCTTCCCCGCACCATTTGTTCACTACGTGCAAAAAAAAAATAGGGCATGTCCTATATTTTCTCGGTCGTACAAATCACGGCCGAGAAATCCCTGCAGTGAGAAGAAAACCATTGAACTCCTATTGAAATCAGTGGTTTTGTTTTGTCCGCTTCTACGGCCGTGATTATCATGGCTGTATAAGAGGATAAAAACACGCTCCTCTGTTTAAGCCTTCAGAGTGCGATATTGGTCACATAAAGTTACCCATATGAATGCATCCGAATACAGTTATACAGGTTAGTACAGATCTGATAGGACATCATACAGTTTTTTTTTTTATTTAACCCCTTGGTCACTAACAGGCCTTAGGGTGGGCCGCTGTGTTTTCATGGTGGTGTAATCTAAGGCCGGCACAGGAATCCTTTGCCGAGAAAAGTCAGTTTCTATCTCTCGGATGACAGCTGGGATCCTGCACTAATGGGCAGTAGTGGAGAAACGTAAATTCCCAAACATTTCACCCCTTACATGCCATGATCAATGGCAATTGTGGCATGTAAAGGTTGACAGGGAGAGGTCAAGAAATGTTTGTTTATTTAAAAAATTGAAAGAAAAAAAGAAAACTGTTTCATTCAAAATTCTCTTTTTTTGTAGGAAAAAATAAATATATAAACATGTTACATATCACTGCCTTCATAATGACCCGTATAATAATACTATTATACACAGTATACGGTGTAAAAAAAAAGTTTTAAAATGTAAAAATAGTGCTTTCATCTGCCTTCCAAAAAAAATCAAATAAAAAAACCTTCAAAAAGTTGCATGTTCCCCAAAATGGTATGAATGGGAACTAAAGCTAGTCCGAAGGCCTCCAATGGCCCATTTGGCAAAAAGTAAAAATTGTATTGGTTGTGGAAGGCGGTGATGTAAATATAATAATTTTTGAAAGTGTTTTTATTGTTGAAAAATTGTAACATAAAAAGTACATAAAATTGGTATTGCGGTAATTACAACTCGTCTTAAAACAAGACCTCATATGGCTGTGTCAACAAAAAAAATCAAAAATATTCTGGATCTTGGAACGAAACAAGTAAAAACAGACAAAAATTGCCTGGTGCAAAACAGGTTCTCTATAACAGTGGTGATGGTTTATGGGGTCGGTGATTCAGCTGTAGACCTGGTGGTTTTGGCAGATGGTTGTTTCTATGTGGACTGCACATTATATACATGTTATGGTCCTAATCTTTACTATGAAGATATGAAGAATGTGCAGGTCATTGTGTCTACAAGTCCTATATATAATCCATGATGTCTTATAGGAGCCGCCATCAGACCTGCGGTGACCTTCTCTCCAAACTACAAGAAGATATTTACCACAGAGTCTATAACAATGAGCTGTGATGGGGGCTCTACTATAGGAGGGGGGCCGAATTATATATGGTCCAAAGACAATTCTCCTGTACACAATGGAAAGTCCTATACAATACAAAGTGCTGTAAGATCAGACAGTGGAAGTTACCGATGTCAGACCAGACCTGGAGAAATAAGTTACCCTGCTAGACTGGACATTAGTGATGGTGAGTAAATATACTGGGTCATACATATAACACAAGGTAACACATTGTGCCACACAGACTAAAAACCATCTTATATCATGCTGTATTACAGGTTATGTCATTCTGCAGACCCCTCTATATGTCTATGAAGGAGATCAGATAAATATAACATGTCACCACCGTCACGGATACTCTGGAGGACAGACAAGATTCTACAAAGATACCAGAGTCATTAGAGACTGGACAGATACTGCAGAATATTATATAGAAAATGTAGACGGGACGACTGCCGGGACTTACAGATGTGAGAAAGAAATCAGTTGGCTGTACATCTATGGAGATGCAGCTTCTGTATCTGTAGGAGGTAAGTCCAGGATTAGTTATATAAGAACTAGCTTACCCGTCGCGCGTTGCTGCGAAGACAGACAGACAGACATTTGTTTTTATATATATAGATAACAACCAATCACAGCGCAGCTTTCATGTTACCTCAGTGGTATAATATATAACAACCAATCACAGCGCAGCTTACATGTTACCTCAGCAATATAAAAAATAGCAACCAATCACAGCGAAGCATTCATTTTACCTCATGGGTACAATATATAGCAACCAATCACAGCACATCTTTCATGTAACCTCAGTAGTATAAGAGGTAGCAACCAATCACAGCACAGCTTTCATGTTACCTTAGCACTATAGGAAATAGCAATGAATCACAGCACAGCTTTCATGTTGCCTCAGAAGTATAATATATAACAACCAATCACAGCACAGCTTTCATGTTACTCAGCAGTATAATATATAACAACCAATCACAGCGCAGCTTTCATGCTACCTCAGCAGTATAATACATAACAACCAATCGCAGCGCAGCTTTCATGCTACCTCAGCAGTATAATACATAACAACCAATCGCAGCGCAGCTTACATGTTACCTCAGCAGTATAATATATAACAACCAATCACAGCACAGCTTTCATGTTACCTCAGCAGTATAATATATAACAACCAATCACAACGCAGCTTTCAGATTACCTCTGCAGTATAAGGAATAGCAGCCAATCACAGAGCAGCTTTCATATTACCTCAGCAGTATAAGAAATAGCAACCAATCACAGCACAGCTTTCATGTTATCTCAGCAGTATAAGAAATAGCAACTATTCACAGCACAGCTTTCATGTTACCTCAGCATTCTCAATATCCAGCAATTGTCTTGCGATACGTTCGGCGGATGCATCATTATGTAGTTGAACACGCATCCTGTTGCTTGTAATGCCTTTTTCTTTCATGCTTGAGATGGAAATCGAACGTTCTTTGTCGGGGGGGCATAACTGTCGACAATGCTCCGCGCGCCACCTATCATAGGATAGATGTACTATGCCAGTAATCTTTGCAGGACAGACAGACATACATTCATATTATTTATATATGACATCAGGAAGTGAGAGAATTAGATTGCGTACGTAAAATTTGAACGCTAATTCTTTTGCGCTTAGAGTTGAATAATCGAGTTGGGACCCATTAGCTTTTCCCATTTATAACACAATCAATGCTCGTGCCAAATTTCAAGTTTCTATGACATTGGGAAGTGAAAGAATTAGATTCCGTACGTAAAATTTGGACGCTAATTCTATTGCACTTAGAATTGAATAATCGAGTTGGGACCTATTAACTTTTCCTATTTATGGCATAATAATGAATGCTCGTGCCAAATTTCAAGTTTCTATGACATCGGGAAGTGAGCGAATTAGATCCCGTACGTAAAATTTGGACGTTAATTCTTTTGCGCTTAGAATTGAATAATCGAGTTGGGACCCATTAACTTTTCCTATTTATGACATAATCAATGCTCATGCCAAATTTCAAGTTTCTATGACATCGGGAAGTAAGAGAATTAGTGGCAATGCCTTTTTCTTTCGTGCTTGAGATGGAAATCGAACGATCTACGTGGGGGGCATAACTGTCGGCGATGCTCGCACACGTGCCACCTATCGTAGGACAGATGTACTATGCCAGTAATCTTGCCAGGAGTGTACTCAACAACTTCCCAAAGTTTCATGGCGATCGGATGAATGGTGTAGTAGCGCATAAAGGACAAACAGACACACAGACAGACATACATTCATTCATTTTTATATATATATATATATATATATATATATATATAGACTACCTTACCCGTTGCGCGTTGCTGCGAAGACAGACAGACATATATACATTCGTTTTTATATATATAGATAACAACCAATCACAGTGCAGCTTTTATGTTACCTCAGCAGTATAAGAAATAGCAACCAATCACAGCACAGCTTTCATTTTACCTCAGCAGTATAAGAAATAGCAACCAATCACAGCACAGCTTTCATGTTAACTCAGTAGTATAGAAAATAGCAACTAATCACAGTGCAACTTTTATTCTGCCTCAGCAATATAAATAAAATAACAACCAATCACAGCACAGCTTTCATGTTACTCAGCAGTATAATATATAACAACCAATCACAGCGCAGCTTTCATGCTACCT
Organism: Eleutherodactylus coqui; assembly: GCA_035609135.1. NCBI lineage: Eukaryota > Metazoa > Chordata > Amphibia > Anura > Eleutherodactylidae > Eleutherodactylus > Eleutherodactylus coqui. Next base: position 226,483,921 of record CM069410.1, on the reverse strand, counting down.
CAGCAGTATAATACATAACAACCAATCGCAGCGCAGCTTTCATGCTACCTCAGCAGTATAATACATAACAACCAATCGCAGCGCAGCTTACATGTTACCTCAGCAGTATAATATATAACAACCAATCACAGCACAGCTTTCATGTTACCTCAGCAGTATAATATATAACAACCAATCACAACGCAGCTTTCAGATTACCTCTGCAGTATAAGGAATAGCAGCCAATCACAGAGCAGCTTTCATATTACCTCAGCAGTATAAGAAATAGCAACCAATCACAGCACAGCTTTCATGTTATCTCAGCAGTATAAGAAATAGCAACTATTCACAGCACAGCTTTCATGTTACCTCAGCATTCTCAATATCCAGCAATTGTCTTGCGATACGTTCGGCGGATGCATCATTATGTAGTTGAACACGCATCCTGTTGCTTGTAATGCCTTTTTCTTTCATGCTTGAGATGGAAATCGAACGTTCTTTGTCGGGGGGGCATAACTGTCGACAATGCTCCGCGCGCCACCTATCATAGGATAGATGTACTATGCCAGTAATCTTTGCAGGACAGACAGACATACATTCATATTTTTTATATATGACATCAGGAAGTGAGAGAATTAGATTGCGTACGTAAAATTTGAACGCTAATTCTTTTGCGCTTAGAGTTGAATAATCGAGTTGGGACCCATTAGCTTTTCCCATTTATAACACAATCAATGCTCGTGCCAAATTTCAAGTTTCTATGACATTGGGAAGTGAAAGAATTAGATTCCGTACGTAAAATTTGGACGCTAATTCTATTGCACTTAGAATTGAATAATCGAGTTGGGACCCATTAACTTTTCCTATTTATGGCATAATAATGAATGCTCGTGCCAAATTTCAAGTTTCTATGACATCGGGAAGTGAGCGAATTAGATCCCGTACGTAAAATTTGGACGTTAATTCTTTTGCGCTTAGAATTGAATAATCGAGTTGGGACCCATTAACTTTTCCTATTTATGACATAATCAATGCTCATGCCAAATTTCAAGTTTCTATGACATTGGGAAGTAAGAGAATTAGTGGCAATGCCTTTTTCTTTCGTGCTTGAGATGGAAATCGAACGATCTACGTGGGGGGCATAACTGTCGGCGATGCTCGCACACGTGCCACCTATCGTAGGATAGATGTACTATGCCAGTAATCTTGCCAGGAGTGTACTCAACAACTTCCCAAAGTTTCATGGCGATCGGATGAATGGTGTAGTAGCGCATAAAGGACAAACAGACACACAGACAGACATACATTCATTCATTTTTATATATATATATATATATATATATATATATAGACTACCTTACCCGTTGCGCGTTGCTGCGAAGACAGACAGACATATATACATTCGTTTTTATATATATAGATAACAACCAATCACAGTGCAGCTTTTATGTTACCTCAGCAGTATAAGAAATAGCAACCAATCACAGCACAGCTTTCATTTTACCTCAGCAGTATAAGAAATAGCAACCAATCACAGCACAGCTTTCATGTTAACTCAGTAGTATAGAAAATAGCAACTAATCACAGTGCAACTTTTATTCTGCCTCAGCAATATAAATAAAATAACAACCAATCACAGTGCAGCTTTCATTTTACCTCAGCGGTATATTATATAACAACCAATCACAGCAAAGCTTTCATGTAACCTCAGTAGTATAAGAAGTAGCAACCAATCACAGCACAGCTTTCATGTTGCCTCAGCAGTATAATATATAGCAACCAATCACAGCACAGCTTTCATGTTACCTCAGCAGTATAAGAAATAGCAACCAATCACAGCACAGCTTTCATTTTACCTCAGCAGTATAAGAAATAGCAACCAATCACAGCACAGCTTTCATGTTACCTCAGTAGTATAGAAAATAGCAACTATTCACAGCACAGCTTTCATTTTACCTCAGCATTCTCAATATCCAGCAATTGTCTTGCGAAACGTTTGGCGGATGCATCATTTTGTAGTTGAACATGCATGCCATTGCTCGTAATGCCTTTTGCTTTCGTGCTTAAGATGGAAATCAAATGATTTTTGTCTCTGGGGCATAACTGTCAACGATGCTCGCATGCACGCCACCTTTCGTAGGATAGATGTACTATGCCAGTAATCTTCCCAGGAGTGTACTCAACAACTTCCCAAAGTTTCATGGCGATTGGATCAATAGTGTAGTAATGCATAAAGGACAGACAGACAAACATACAGACATACATTCATTTATATCTATATAGATGACATCAGAAAGTGAGAGAATTAGAGTCCGTACGTAAAATTTGGACGCTAATTCTTTTGTGCTTAGAATTGAATAATCGAGTTGGGACCCATTAGCTTCTCCTATTTATGACATAATCAATGCTTGTGCCAAATTTCAAGTTTCTATGACATCGGGAAGTGAGAGAATTAGATTTCGTACGTAAAATTTGGACGCTAATTCTTTGGCGCTTAGAATTGAATAATCGAGTTGGGACCCATTAGCTTTTCCTATTTATGACATAATCAATGCTTGTGCCAAATTTCAAGTTTCTATGACATCGGGAAGTGAGAGAATTAGATTCCGTACGTAAAATTTGGACGCTAATTCTTTGACGCTTAGAATTGAATAATCGAGTTAGGACCCATTAACTTTTTCTATTTATGACATAATCAATGCTCGTGCCAAATTTTGCGCTTAGGATTGAATAATCGAGTTGGGACCCATTAACTTTTCCTATTTATGACATAATCAATGCTCCTGCCAAATTTCCAATTCTATGACACCGGAAAGTGAGAAAATAACATTCCGTACGTAAAATTTGGACGCTAATTCTTTTGTGCATAGAATTGAATAATCAAGTTGGGACCTATTAACTTTTCCTATTTATGACATAATCACTGCACGTGCCAAATTTCCCGTTTCTATGACATTCGAAAGTGAGAAAATTACATTCCGCACGCTTTTGCGCGTAGAATTGAATAATCGAGTTGGGACCTATTAACTTTTCCTATTTATGACATAATCAATGCCCGTGCCAAATTTCCAGTTTCTATTACATTGGGAAGCGAGAGAATTCAATTCCGTATGTAAAATTTGGACGCTAATTCTTTTGCGCTTAAAATTGAATAATCGAGTTGGGACCTATTAACTTTTCCTATTTATGACATAATCAATGCTCGTGCCAAATTTCGAGTTTTTATGACATTGGGAAGCGAGAAAATTAAAATCCGTACATAAAATTTGGACGCTAATTCTTTTGCGCCTAGAATTGAATAATCGAGTTTGGACCCATTAGCTTTTCCTATTTATGACATAATCAATGCTCGTGCCAAATTTCAAGTTTCTATTACATTGGGAAGCGAGAGAATTAGATTCCGTACGTAAAATTTGGACGCTAATTCTTTTGCGCTTAAAATTGAATAATCGAGTTGGGACCTATTAACTTTCCTATTTATGACATAATCAATGCTCGTGCCAAATTTCGAGTTTTTATGACATTGGGAAGCGAGAAAATTAGATTTCGTACGTAAAATTTGGACGCTAATTCTTTTGCGCATAGAATTGAATAATCGAGTTGGGACCCATTAGCGTTTCCTATTTATGACATATTCAATGCCCGTGCCAAATTTCAAGTTTCTATATGAGAAAATTACATTCCGTACGTAAAATTTGGACGCTAATTCTTTGGCGCTTAGAATTGAATAATCGAGTTGGGACCCATTAGCTTTTCCTATATATGACATAATCAATGCCCGTGCCAAATTTCAAGTTTCTATGTGAGAAAATTACATTCCGTACGCAAAATTTGGATGCTAAGTCTTTTCCGCATAGAATTGAATAATCGATTTGGGACCCATAAGCTTTTCCTATTTATGACATAATCAATGCTCGTGCCAAATTTCAAGTTTCTATGACATTGGGAAGCGAGAAAATTAAATTCCATACACAAAATTTGGACGCTAATTCTTTGGCGCTTAGAATTGAATAATCGAGTTGGGACCCATTAACTTTTCCTATTTATGACATAATCAATGCTCATGCCAAATTTCATGTTTCTACAACAGCGGGAAGTGAGAGAATTAGTGGCAATGATGGAAGTCGAACGATCTACGTGGCGGGTCGTAACTGTCGACGACACACGCACATGCGCCATTTATCGTAGCATAAATGTACTATGCCTATAATCTTCCCAGGAGTGTACTCAACAACTTCCCAAAGTTTCATGGCGATCGGATGAATGGTGTAGTAGCGCATAAAGGACAAACAGACAGACAGACACACACACACACACACACACACACAGAGACATACATTCAATTTTATATATATAGACTAGCTTACCCATCGGGCGTTGCTGCGAAGACAGACAGACATACATTAATTCGTTTTTATATATTTAGATAACAACCAATCACAGCGCAGCTTTTATGTTACCTCAGTGGTATAATATATAACAACCAATCGCAGCGCAGCTTACATGTTACCTCAGCAGTATAAAATATAACAACCAATCACAGCGCAGCTTTCATGTTACCTCAGCAGTAGGAGAAACAACAACCAATCACAGCGCAACTTTTATTCTGCCTCCGCAATATAAAAAATAGCAACCAATCACAGCACAGCTTTCATTTTACCTCAGCATTCTCAATATGCAGCAATTGTCTTGCGAAACATTCGGCGGATGCATCATTTTGTAGTTGAACACGCTTGCTCGTAATGCCCTTTGCTTTTGTGCTAGAGATGGAAATCAAATGATCTTTGTCTGGGGGGCATAACTGTCAACGATGCACGCACACGTGCCACCTATCATAGGATAGTTGTACTATGCCAGTAATCTTCCCAGGAGTGTACTCAACAACTTCCCAAAGTTTCATGGTGATTGGATGAATGGTGTATTAATGCTTAAAGGACAGACAGACATATATTCATTTTTATATATATAGATGACATCAGGAAGTAAGAGAATTAGATTCCGTACATAAAATTTGGACGCTAATTCTTTTGTGCTTAGAATTGAATAATCGAGTTGGGACCTATTAACTTTTCCTATTTATGACATAATCAATGCTCGTGCCAAATTTCAAGTTTCTATGACATTGGGAAGCGAGAAAATTAGATTCCGTACGTAAAATTTGGACGCTAATTCTTTGGCACTTAGAATTGAATAATGGAGTTGGTACCCATTAACTTTTCCAATTTATGATATAATCAATGCTCGTGCCAAATTTCAAGTTTCTATGACATTGGAAAGTGAGAGAATTAGATTCCGTACGTGAAATTTGGACACTAATTCTTTGGCGCTTAGAATTGAGTAATCGAGTTGGGACCCATTAGCTTTTCCTATATATGACATAATCAATGCTTGTGCCAAATTTCCTGTTTCTACGACATCGGGAAGTGAGAGAATTCGTGGCAATGATGGAAATCGAACGATCTACGTGGGGCGGGCGTAACTGTCGATGACGTGCCCACGCGCGCCATTTATCATAGGATAGTTGTACTATGCCTATAATCTTCACAGAAGTGTACTCAACAACTTCCCAAAGTTTTATGACGATCGGATTAATGGTGTAGTAGCGCATAAAGGACAAACAGACAGACAGACACACAGACATACATTCAATTTTATATATATAGACTAGCTTACCCGTCGCGCGTTGCTGCGAAGACAGACAGACATACAGTACATTCGTTTTTATATATCTAGATAACAACCAATCACAGCACAGGTTTCATGTTGCCTTAGCAGTATAATATATAGCAACCAATCACAGCACAGCTTTCATGTTACCTCAGCAGTATAGGAAATAGCAACCAATCACAGCACAGCTTTCATTTTGCCTCAGCATTCTCAATATCCAGCAATTGTCTTGCGAAACGTTTGGCGGATGCATCATTTTGTAGTTGAACACGCATCCTGTTGCTCGTAATGCCTTTTGCTTTTGTGCTTGAGATGGAAATCAAACGATCTTTGTCTTGGGGGCATAACTGTCGACGATGCTCATACGCGCGCCACCTATCATAGGATAGATGTACTACGCCAGTAATCTTCCCAGGAGTGTACTCAACAGCTTCCCAAAGTTTCATGGCGATTAGATTGTGAGGGTATATGTATATATTGCCATATGTTTTTTATGCTTTTATACCTGTATGCAAGTTCTATTCAAAGTTAAAATGAGAAAAACTTAATCTGTTGCCTTACATCAGATATTCCAAAGGCCTTGCTGTTACCATACAGCGCGGCACGGGGTCCCGCGGTCGGCGCGCGTCGCTCCGGCGTCGGCTTCAGCAGCCTGGAGCCCTGTGTCGAGGTTATCCCAGCAGCTTGGGACGGCCGGTGGGCGGCGGCATGGGCGTGTCCACCCGTAGGGTGCCGCCCGCACTCCTCCGTTCTTCTTATACAGCAGTGGGTGGAGTTGCCTCCTCCCACTCTCCGCCCGGGGGCGGAACCTTGTGGTTAAGAGACTGGCAGTGATGTGAGCTCACTGCCAGTTATTGGTTCTGCTTTCATCTAGTCAGTCTGTCTGCAGTTTTCCTCAGCCAGTCCCTAGGTGTCTGTCAGCCCTGCTATCCTTTCTCAGCCTGTTTCTGTTGGTCCTGTTAGCCCCTAGTCTGGTCTGTCCCAGTCAGCACTAGTTGCTATTCAGGTCCTGTCTATCTGCCTGTGAGCTCCATCTCCAGCCCTGCTTGTACTTGTAAGTTTTGTTGGTTTGTTACACCTGCCTCTTCTGTCGGCACTCTGTCCCCTGTTAGTAGTTCCATCTAGGCAGTCGCCAGGTCCCTAGCCAGTGCAGGGACTGCCGCCCAGTTGTCCGCCTGGGGTTAGCCAGGGCCGAGGCAAGTAGGCAGGGACAGTGGGGTGCAGGAGATCAGGGCACCCCAACTGGCGCTCGGGGGGCAGAGTGCCGTAACATAATAACTGGCCCTTAAAATACTTTTTTTTCATGGCGGCGATCAGCGCCCTTGCAAACCAGCTGCAAGACCTGGTGCCGGTGATCCGGGATTTGTCAGCTCGCATGGTGGCCCAGGAGCAGTGGGCGTTGTCGCAGGGGCAGAACGCCTTTACCAGTCCCGAACCCAAGTGCCCTCTCCCCGAGGTGTTCTCTGGGGAGAGGAACAAGTTTTTCGTTTTTCAACAGGCGTGTCGCCTGTTTTTTCGGATGCGTCCCCGTTCTTCGGGCTCAGAGGCCCAGAGGGTCGGGCTTATAATGTCCCTGCTGCGGGGCTCTGCCCAGACTTGGGCCTTTTCTATTCCCGAGGGTTCCCCCTCCCTGCAGTCGGTGGACTCCTTTTTTCAGGAACTCGGGGGCATCTTCGATGAGCCGGACCGAGTGGGGTTGGCGGTTTCACGGTTGCTGGCGCTGCATCAGGGGTCGCTTTGTGTGGAGGATTATTGCTCCAGTTTCAGACGCTATGCGGGCGACACTGCATGGAACGAGAGTGCCCTGAAGGACGTTTTTCTGCAGGGTCTCTCGGACGCGGTCAAAGAGCTGTTGATCTCCCATCCCATTCCCGGGTCCTTAAAGGAGGCCATGGAGCTAGCGGTGAAGGCAGATAGGAGGCTCAGGGCTGGGAAGCAGGACAGGCAGACCAGTAGAGTCAGGGAGGTCGTTTGTCCGGTTCCTTCCTCTTCCGTACCAGTCTCTGTTCCCGAACCTATGGAACTGGACCCGCTGGACCCCAAGGAGCGACGCCGAGTTCGGTTATTGCATCATCTCTGCCTCTACTGCGGGAAAGCTGGACATCGGGTGATAACCTGCCCCCTGAGGCCTCAGCGCCCACAGTCCGAATCGGCAGAAAGACTCCCAGTCCTAGGCGATTGCAGGGAGGGTCGCCTAGGACCACAGGTACGTCCTAGACTTCTAATACCCTGCCAGGTTAGATTCCGGAACTTCTCCCGCCTAGGGCAGGCATTTATTGATTCCGGAGCAGCCGCTAACCTGGTAAGCATGCGTCTCGTTGAGCCCCTGAGGGCGGAATTTTTGGCGCTGAAGACGCCAATTCGTTTTGCTAGCATTGATGCTACTCCTCTGGCTTCGGGCTTGGTACGATGGAGGACCCCAGTGTTACAACTCACTGTGGGGGGTCGCCATTCGGAAGGTCTATCATTCCTGGTAATGGAGAAAATGTCGGTAGACATGGTACTAGGGATGCCGTGGCTGGCGTTGCATAACCCCCAATTCGATTGGGCCACTGGGGAGCTAACCCAGTGGGGCCCGTTCTGCCATAGCCATCGCGCTTCCCATCCTCCCTGCTCAGTCGAGACCGCACTCAGTCCCCGAGGTCCCACTTACCTTCACACCCCGTCCGCCTGCCCTGCTGCTGATGTCGCCACCGATGCCCTGCAGGGGGGACGGAAGAAAGGGGTGGGGTCTCGTATGCAGTTGCGTTGTGAGGAGAGTCTGTCGGTGTTTGAGCCGTACAGGGCGGGACAGAAGGGGTACCGGTCCTCTGGAAATCGCAAAAAGAGGGGTCGCAGGGGGTTCCATAAGTCTGTGTCGAAACCTGTTGTCCCTTCGGTGATGCCCACCTCCGGTCCCCCGCCGCCCACCCCGGTCCGTGATGAAGTTGAATACGAGGCCCAGGAGATCCTGGATTCTCGCCGGGCTACAGGAACCTTACAATATTTGGGGGCCCGGAAGAGTTTTTTGGAGTATGATAGCTCAGATGACAGTGATTTTAAAGTTGGAGATGCCTCAGATTTTGAAGGCAGCGTCATTGGTAGCGAGGATGGGTCAAAAGACAGTGGTGAATGGTTGGACATTGACTCGGAAGACGACCTGAAACATGACGATATGTCAACGGTTGGCCCTGAAGGAAATGGGGCAGCCACAGACTACCGAAGTCATGGACCTGAGGATCAGCCCATGGTGACCGCCCAGGAGGGTCACATTCTCGGGTTGGTACAGCGTTTTCGCAGCCGCCTCCTGGATAAGCCTGGTCGAGTTTCCGGGGGCCCGGAGGTCCCCCGTCAGAGGGGGGGTAATGTTACCATACAGCGCGGCACGGGGTCCCGCGGTCGGCGCGCGTCGCTCCGGCGTCGGCTTCAGCAGCCTGGAGCCCTGTGTCGAGGTTATCCCAGCAGCTTGGGACGGCCGGTGGGCGGCGGCATGGGCGTGTCCACCCGTAGGGTGCCGCCCGCACTCCTCCGTTCTTCTTATACAGCAGTGGGTGGAGTTGCCTCCTCCCACTCTCCGCCCGGGGGCGGAACCTTGTGGTTAAGAGACTGGCAGTGATGTGAGCTCACTGCCAGTTATTGGTTCTGCTTTCATCTAGTCAGTCTGTCTGCAGTTTTCCTCAGCCAGTCCCTAGGTGTCTGTCAGCCCTGCTATCCTTTCTCAGCCTGTTTCTGTTGGTCCTGTTAGCCCCTAGTCTGGTCTGTCCCAGTCAGCACTAGTTGCTATTCAGGTCCTGTCTATCTGCCTGTGAGCTCCATCTCCAGCCCTGCTTGTACTTGTAAGTTTTGTTGGTTTGTTACACCTGCCTCTTCTGTCGGCACTCTGTCCCCTGTTAGTAGTTCCATCTAGGCAGTCGCCAGGTCCCTAGCCAGTGCAGGGACTGCCGCCCAGTTGTCCGCCTGGGGTTAGCCAGGGCCGAGGCAAGTAGGCAGGGACAGTGGGGTGCAGGAGATCAGGGCACCCCAACTGGCGCTCGGGGGGCAGAGTGCCGTAACACTTGCAAGGCGAAGACAAAATGTATCTCGAACACCGCAAGGAAGAACCGGACACGAAGGCCGCATGCTTGACTGTTTTCCCAGAAGCGCAGTATCTAGATAACGACTGTTTAACTACGTATATAACCATCAGTGCCTCAGCCGGAAATCCGGACTTTAAATATATGGTTATGCGGTGAATTTGAGCCAATGAGACCATCACCCATTCCTAGTGATGTGACCAATGGGTATAAGACCCTATGTAATCTGTAATAAAGTGCGCAGTCATGGCCCCGTGTGAGGAACTATACCAGACCTCCGTGTGTGGTGTCTCTTCTTTACCGCCGGCAGCGGGGCAGTGGGGTGGGCCTGATTGGTGCTGTACGCAGAATTTCCCTTACAAATGGCGTCCCTGGGTGGGCAGGATTCGCCGCTCTCACTGCCGCGGCCCGGCTAGCTCAGTCGGTAGAGCATGAGACTCTTAATCTCAGGGTCGTGGGTTCGTGCCCCACGTTGGGCGCCATTTGTCAGGGAAATTCTGCGTACAGCACCAATCAGGCCCACCCTAACGCCCTGCTGCCGGCGGTAAAGAAGAGACACCACACACGGAGGTCTGGTATAGTTCCTCACACGGGGACATAACTGCGCACTTTATTACAGATTACATAGGGTCTTATACCCTTTGGTCACATCACTAGGAATATGTAATGGTCTCATTGGCTCAAATTCACCGCATAACCATATATGTAAAGTCTGAATTTCCGGCTGAGGCACTGATAGTTATATATGTAGTTGAACAGTCGTTATCTAGATACGGCGCTTCTAGGAAAACAGCCAAGCATACAGCCTTCGTGTCCGGTTCTTCCTTGCGGTGTTTAAGATACATTTTGTCTTCGCCTTGCAAGGCCTTTGGAATATCTGATGTAAGGCGACAGATTAAGTTTTTCTTATTTTAGAATTAAATAGAACTTGCATACAGGTATAAAAGCATAAAAAACATATGGCCAACTATACATATACCCTCACAAGATGAATGGTGTAGTAGCGCAAAAAGGACAGACAGACAGACATACATTCCTTTTTATATATATAGATGACATCAGGAAGTGAGAGAATTAGATTCCGTACATAAAATTTGGACGCTACTTCTTTTGCGCTTAGAATTGAATAATCAAGTTGGGACCCATTAGCTTTTCCTATTTATGACATAATCAATGCTCGTGCCAAATTTCAAGTTTCTATGACATTGGGAAGTGAGAAAATTAGATTCCGTACGTAAAATTTGGACGCTAATTCTTTGGCGCTTAGAATTGAATAATCGAGTTGGGACCCATTAACTTTTCCTATTTATGACATAATCAATGCTCGTGCCAAATTTCAAGTTTCTATTACATTGGGAAGTGAGAAAATTAGATTCCGTACGTACAATTTGGATGCTAATTCTTTTGCGCTTAGAATTGAATAATCAAGTTGGGACCCATTAACTTTTTCTATTTTTGACAAAATCAATGCTCGTGCCAAATTTCAAGTTTCTATGACATTGGGAAGTGAGAAAATTAGATTCCATACGTAAAATTTGGAGGCTAATTCTTTGGCGCTTAGAATTGAATAATCGAGTTGGGACCCATTAGCTTTTCCTATTTATGACATATGCAATGCTCGTGCCAAATTTCAAGTTCCTATTACATTGGGAAGTGAGAGAATTAGATTCCGTACGTAAAATTTGGACGCTAACTCTTTGGCGCTTAGAATTGAATAATCAAGTTGGGACCGATTACCTTTTCCTATTTATGACATAATTAGGGATGAGCCAGTATACTCGCTAAAGTACTACTCGTCTGAGCAATGTGCTTTTGACGAGTATCTCTCTGCTCGTCCTTAAAGATTTGGAAGCCGCCGCGGTGCGGGGAGCTGCGGGGTAGAGCGGGGAGGAACGGAGGGGAGATCTCTCTCTCCCTCTCTCCCGCCCGCTCTCCCCTGCTCCCCGCCGCAACTCACCTGTCAGCTGTGGCGGCTCGCGAATCTTCAGGGACGAGCAGAGAGATACTCGTCTAAAGCACATTACTTGGACGAGTAGTGCTTTAGCGAGTATACTTGCTCATCCCTAGACATAATCAATGCTCGTGCCAAATTTCAAGTTTCTATGACACTGGGAAGTGAGAAAATTAGATTCCGTATGTAAAATTTGGACGCCAATTATTTTACACTTAGAATTGAATAATCGAGTTGGGACCCATTACCTTTTCCTATTTATGACATAATCAATGCTCATGCCAAATTTCATGTTTCTACGACATTGGAAAGTGAGAGAATTAGATTCCGTACGTAAAATTTGGACGCTAATTCCTTTGCGCTTAGAATTGAGTAATCGAGTTGGGACCAATTAGCTTTTCCTATTTATGACATAATCAATGCCTGTGCCAAATTTCATGTTTCTACGACATCGGGAAGTGAGAGAATTAGTGGCAATGATGGAAATCAAACGATCTATGTGGGGGGGGGCGTAACTGTCGACGACGCTCGCACGCGCCATTTATCATAGCATAAATGTACTATGCCTATAATCTTCCCAGGAGTGTACTCAACAACTTCCCAAAGTTTCATGGCGATCGGATGAATGGTGTAGTAGCGCATAAAGGACAAACAAACAAACAAACAGACAGACATACATTCAATTTTATATATATAGATTATCCAGCAGCGTTTGTATACCGGCCATCTATAATTATTACTTAGGTCGAATGCAGATGGTTCCATTAGATTCTTACTGCGAGATCTCGTAGCAGAATCAGACCCTGTGCAACGCGATGACCCCCGTGTACCTGTGTGATGTCCTCTTCTCTGTGCTGCTGATGTGCGTGCCGCGCAGTGCAGAGAATGACACGTCATTGTGCCGGCGATGATGCAAATCTGCGTCGATTTTGAAATTCTCATTTCGGAATTGCCACAAGGCGGACGGCATAAATTGACTGCAATGGAAGCTGTTCATGCGAGGCCCTCACTAGAATACGACATGCTGCAATTACCCCAACCCCCACGAACAGAAAACTGCAGTTGATTTCCGCTCGTGGGCATGGAAAAGCGTTTTGCATAGCATGTCAATGGACAGTATTTGCTGCGGGATCCAGAGGCGAACGCCTGCTCCGGATCCGGCAGTGCAAATACGCCCGTGTACATTGGGCCTAAGGCAGGTTATGGTTAAATGTGGAGAATTTTTGGGGTGGAATACTACAGACTGAAACTCTGCCACAAGCTGCACTACATGGGAGGATTATCACATTCACAGCAGGATCTACTGTAGATGTGATGGATTTTTGGCACAGATTTTCCCACTTTGCAATGTAGAAAGTGAAATCTGCGGTAAAATCTCTCTGTAGCATCTGTAGCTTTAAGACCGTATCTGTAGCAGAGATCTTCCACATCTTTGAGCTTAGTCTTCAGTTGGTAAATCTCCCCAGTCCCTGGGACCACACAACACCATGTAACTATGGGGAAAGGTTATGTGGGAGAAGTGGTCACATCTCAGTCCAACTGTACATTCCCAGGAATACTGCTGTTAAGGTGACGGGGGAAGGTATGAAAGGGAGATGTACTTATTCAGTGTCAGGCCGGTTTAACACAGGTGACAAAATCATTTGATTTTCTCTCGATGTGACAGCGCTACAATTCGCGTGAATGTGAAGCCCATGCTTGCCAATGGGTTCCTTCACATTAGTAATGTTTTGTAGGCTGAATACAAAATTGTGGCATGCTCTATATAGCCGTAATTTGCTAGGTTTTGTAGCTCATGTTTTCCTATGGAGCCTTCCTATGTGTTGCATTGCACGAAAACCGTGTTTTCATGCAGTGCAATGCAACTTTTACAGTAGGAAATCCTACTGTTTGAGCCCAAAAAAAACTCTGTTATTGAAAAAAAAAAAAGCACAATACATTACCTAACAGGCACAGTCTGCTCAGCCGCACTTCTCCTCACAGGTCCCTAGCACACTTGCTTGTAGTCCTCCCCTAGTGCTTCCTGGTCAGGGGTTCAAAAACTCCGCCTCCAGGAAGGAATGGCTCTGATTGGTTCATCGAGCACTGCAGGGATTGGCTGAGATGCGGAGCTTCAGAACCAATCACAGCAAGCGTTTCCTGGAGGCCGGGATTTTGAAGCCCTGACCAGGAAGCACTGTGGGAAAACTACAAGCAAGTGTGGCGGGGAGCTGTAGAGAAAATGTGCGGCGGAGCGGACAGCGATTTTTAAACTTTTTTTTAAACAGCTAGGGCTTATTTTAAGGCTTTTACAGTAGGATTTTCTACTGTGAAAGTTGCATCACACTAAATGAAAAACGCGTTTTCTTGCGATGCGATGCAACATGAAAAAAGGTCCCATTGGAAATCATGGGCTACAAAACATAGCAAATTGCGGCAATATTCAGCAACCCACAATTTTTTGTATCTCTATATGGCAGCCTACAAAACATAGCTAATGTGAAGGAACCCATTGGAAAGCATGGGCTTCACATACATGCGATTTGCAGCACTGTTACATCGCAACAAACTTATGTGATTTTGTCACCCGTGTGAAAGCGGCTTTAGTGTTTGTCGTGATTGGCCTGGTGATAAAATCAGATTGATTTTTGCTAAATCTGATCGGGTCTGCCCATCGGGAGTTTTTGCAAGAAAATCGACTTTCCTATTATGCCTGTTAAAACAGGTCATCATGCTGCTAATTATAATAATAATTGACACACGTGTCCTCCTTGTTGTATAAGGCTGCACTATCATTGGATGCTTTCAACCATATATAACATAAGCACTGTTCTACCAGTGTCATTTTACAGCTTAGTACAGCAGACAGAAGTTGTTGCATAGTTTGGGGTCTATTAACCCCTTAGTGACCAAGCCTGTTTGCGCCTTAATGACCAGGCCAAATTTTGCAAATCTGACACGTGTTACTTTAGCATGGAAAAACACCAGAAAGGTTTTGCATATCCAAGCGATTCTGACATTGTTTTTTCGCCACATGTTGTACTTCATTTAGGCGGAAAAAAAAGACCGATAGAATTTGTGTTTATTTATTAAAAGCGCCAAAATTGGGAAAATTTTGAAAAAAATCATCATTTTTTCACATTTCCAACTGCAATATCTCAAATATGTGCAAACATAATATAGAAATTTTTGCTAAGATATATATTTCCATCCGTTTACTTTATTTTGGGCGCACATTGGAAAAACTTTCATTTTTTTTTAACCATTTAGGAGACGTACAAATTTAACATTACTTTTCAGCATTTTGAGGATCACTTTGTTTTCCTACACCAAGCCAAGATTGGAAAGGCTCATAGGAGTCAAAATGATAGATACCCCCACAAGTGACTCTATTTTAAAAATTACACCCCTTAACGTATTCAAGTATTTTAACCCCGCAGTTTTTTTTTAGCAGTCAATGCAATTTAGAAGAGAAAAACTAAAATGTCATATTTTTGCAAATATGTCATTTTAAAGACAGGACTTTTTTTCTATAGTACACATGAAAATTAGGATTTGCACCCCAGAATGGATACCCCTGTTTGTCCCGTGCTCAGAAACATACCCATTGTGGCCCTAGTATTACGTCTTTATGCACAATGGGGCCCAAAATGAAAGGAGCAACCGGTGGCTTTCGGAACAGAAATTTTGCTTGAAGGAGATTTAGTGCCCATTGCCCAATTGTAGAGCTATTGAGTGACCAAAACGATGGAAAACCCCCACAAGTGACCCCATTTTGAAAAGTAGACCTCTTAACGACTTTATCTAGGGGTACGATGACTTTTTTGACTTTACACTTTTTGAATGAATCCAAAAAGCAAGCCAAAGCCAAGCAGAAGGAAAAAATTATGATTTTCATTTTTTAGGCAATTGTGTCAATTTAAAAACTGGGTTTTTTTGTACAGTGTACATAGGAATGAAGATGTTCACCCCAAAATGGATACCCCCGTTTGTCCAGTGTTCAGAAACATACCCATTGTGGCCCTAATCTACTTACAGGACACATGGCTAGGCCCATAATGGAGGGAATGCCCGTTGGATTTTAGGGCAGAACGGAATAAATTCCAGGCCCCATTGCCCACTTATACGGAAAAAAAATTGACTTCCTAAAAATAATCCCCCCCCCACCCCCATTTTTTGGCATTCCCTAAATATTAGATAAAGGTAATAATATAAACTGTGTTTTATGTCCGAAGACAGGGGTAATTACGGAGGCTGGTTGGGTTGGGCACATGGGGCAAGAAAAACGGGTATTCCCCCTCCTCTCATCCTTTTTGGGGGGTATTTCGTAACCTCAGCGGCAGGGATGGGGTGTAAAAAGTGGCGCTCTGTGAGGCTTTGTAATTTTGCTGCGGTGCAGCAGTCTCACAGAGAAGGTGCTCAACAAGCTGCTCCTGGAACTGCAGGAAGGCGAGCGTTCCCGGGGCTTCTTGTAAATTACGGATTACAGGTAGCGGTCTGAATAATGCCGGGCTCATGCAGCCATATGCAGAATCCGCTTGCAGAGGCCCGCAGCGGATTCCAGCTGTGAGCCTGGCCGTGACCCTGCGTACGGCCGCGTAATGTACTGCGCATAACTGCCTATTCACACAGGCGGTCATGCGCAGTACACCGTTGTTTGTTTATATTTCCCGCGCCGTCGTTAGAGATGACCCGGGTACCCGCAGCCCGTACACAATGTGTTTGCATATGGGCTGCGGGTATATCCGCGGTCATAGAGCACAATGGGCTCTAGGTTGCGGATATCCACGGTAAAATATAGCATGCCGTGTTCTGTTTCTGCAAGTGGATTCCGTAATTCCGACCCACTAATTGGGGGGAATTGTGTAATCCAATGCATGCGATTGATCCGTGGATTACCGCTGATCAAGCGCATGCAGAACCCGTAATTTCTCTCCGGTCATGTGTGACCGGCCTAATGTTATATCGCTAATTTATCAAGTGACCGGGGACCGCTCAACAAGGCCACCGGTCACAGCTCCAAGCACTCAGCGACCGTTGGTCGCTGGGAGCAAGGAGATTTAAAATTTCCTGGGCTCCCCGGCTCCTGCGAATGTGTCCGGCATTTTGCATGCGCAACAGCCGGAAGGGTCCATGGAGGATAATCGCATCTGGATTCAAATGCGGAAGCCTCCGAGAAGATGTTTCATCTCCCCCCACCGATCGCATCGGTGAGGGGAGATGAAACTGCCACTTTTTAAAGAACTTTTACGTGATCGCCATTATGCATTGGATAACGGCGATCACGTGACCAGTAATCGCTCACCGCGGCTCCCTGTGACATCTCCAGGCTCTTGGCTACCTTTGGTAGCTAGGAGCAGGGAGATTTTAAATTTCTTGAGCAATATTTCACTTTTGCGCATGCGTCCACCATCATGCTGATGGGCGCATGCGCCGAAGCTGGGGTAAGGTCCGCGGATCAACATCCCATCACATAACGTTATCACCGATAACGGTGATCATATGACTGGAAACCGCATACAGCGGTCCCCAGTCACATCTCCCTGCACTCGGCTATCTGTGACAGCCAGGTGCAGGGAGATTTTGAATTTGCCGGGCTCGCCGGCCTTCTGCGCATGCGCGCCACATCGGCGCATGCGCAGAAGCCAGCGGAGGGTCTTGACACTGGCCGGAGGACATGGAGGAAGCGGGATGAGTATTTTCACCTCCCCTCATGGATCCGATCCATGAGGGAACGTGAAACTTTTCTTTTTTTAACATCTTTAATCACTTTTTCGCGATCGCCGTTATCCATTGGATAACGGCGATCACGGTACCGGGGACCGCTTACCGCGGTCCCCGTTGACATCTCCTGCCTCCCGACTACCTACAGGAGCCGGGAGCCAGGAGATTTTAAATTTCCCGCGTCGCCGGGCCTTCTGCGCATGCGGCTGACGTAATGCCACCTGGCGCGCATGCGCAGAAGGACGGCTTCAGGGCCCGGAGAACCAGGACAGCGGGGAGTAGTGCGGCGGACCTGGGTGAGTAATTTCAGCTGCCCTGATGGATCGGATCCATCAGGGCAGCTGAATATTTAACTTTTTAAAAACTTTTTTAAACTTTTATGTGATCGGCGCTATCAATTGGATAGCGCCGATCACATTGTCGGGAAGGGGGGGGGGGCGAAGCCCGGGATGACAGCTCCATGCTGTCGGCTACCTGCGGGCAAAGACAGCATGGAGCTGTCACGTCCAGAGCCCGAGGGGCTTTATTCTCTGTAGGACGCATGTTTTTACGTCCTCAGAGAATAAAGCCCACTTCGGGAGGACGTAAAAACACTATGGCCTGGTCGTTAAGGGGTTAAAGGTGTTAAGCAGGAAGTGAGAAGGTGTTAGGAGAACAGTGAGGGAGGTGGGAGGAGGCAGTCGGAGGAGGAGGATGTGCAGGAGGAGATCCACAGTCTGAGCAGAGATAACGTTCTAAAGTGGGAAGTCAGGATTTACAAGCTTCCTAATCAACCAACAGTGTGGAGGAAAAAGTTTGGGACCTGTCTACTAAACAGTGAGTTACACAAAGTCTGGTGAAATCAAAGCCAGGGAAAGTGAAAGAGGCTTATCTTAAAATCAACTTCATTATCTGCCTTACAGTCTTCCCGTGAAACCTTATCAGATAACTATGACTGTGGGAAGTCTACTGAGTGACCTCTAGAGTCAAATAAAGTTAGAGCATTGAAGATTTACTTGTGTTATACTGAATTCAACTGTAGATCAACATGTCATTTGTAATATATCTGCCATTGCTGCAAGACTGCCATTGTTTTCTTTGTTGTCATTACAAAACTGAGCTGAAGTAAAAATGTGTACCTCCTGTTCACTAATCAAAGCTACCAGGACTGGTGTCAGTTATTTTGTCATTAACTCTTAGAGACCCGGATGAGGTACTAGCGTCATGTGATAAACCATTAGTATTCATAGACTGTAAACCCTTTTTGCCACTGTGCGGCAACCTAGTCGGGCACCTTTGCCGCCATTGCTGGGAGAGATCGCAGAACCACCCCTGACATCCATCTTGCAGAGTGATCTGTACACTGCAGCTCCTCAATTTAGTTTATCTGTGGTTTTCTTTAAACAAAAAAATAAAAACGGGGAAAAACCTAAATATATACTCTATTTCTGGGATCATATATTCTTCAAAGTTCTCTACAGATTGTGCATGACCAGCCACATGAACTCCCACCACCCATTGCCTTGGAGAGCGCACCTGAGCCCGAGGGCAAAGATCCAGCCTCATACTACCCGTCTTCCACTGCGGTAGTTGTCTCTTCTTCCATCTCCTGTTCATGCAGTGGTCTGTGAGTACAAACAGATGGGTTTCTGTAGTCAGTAGCATGCTTGCTTCAGACCTCTACCTAGCAATTGACGACTGGGCTGCAGGCTTCAGAGCCAGGAGTGGGAAATGGAGAGCAGAAGTTGAGCTGCCACTATTACCATCAGCTTCACCGACATCTTTCCCATGTTCCAGCATGGCCCAGGTCAGCGGCCAGGCCTCCATCCCCCAGCTATGGGAACATAAAAACACAGCAACAATCCATGAGCACAGATCCTGAACACAAGCATCGCACAGCTGCCTGCAATTGAAATGCTGCCCTTCAGCAAAGATGACATAAACACTTTCTGCTCCATGCCAACCCACAGTACCTGATTCCCAGCTGCCATTTTTTTTTGCCTAAAAAGCAAAAAGCAGCACTTATCCATGATGGTCCAAGAGTATTTCAGTTCTCCCATGGATGTACTCAGGCGCCATGCTTTCGAGCGCAGCGCTTTGCCTTTTTTTTTTCGTTTTTAGCTGCAGCTAGCTTTTAGCACTCCTCATCATTGATCAAACTTCCATTCCTGAATTTTTAACCCCTTACATGCTGAGATCAATAGCACCCTGCAAGGCAATCACTGCACATAATCACTGCAGTAGTGTACATGCGATTGCAAAATCATATCCTCAAGTTCCTTTGAGGGACAAAATCATATGTTAAAGTTCAAGAAAAATCAAATACATTTTATTTTTGAAAAAAAACCCTGTTTTTTTTTATCCACCTAAGGGCTTATTGAGACGACCATATATCGTGTATTCATGCCGGACGATATACGGTGTCTCTCTCTGCAGGGGGAGGAGGCTGAAAGAGTCAGGAGCAGTGTTCTGAGCTCCCGCCCTCTCTCTGCCTCCTCTCCACCCCTGCACTATTTTCAATGAGGAGAGGCGGGATGGGGGCGGAGCTAATTCTCAGAACTTAGCCACCCCCCCGCCCTGCCTCCTCTCATTGCAAATAGAGTTACTTTTTTTATATACTTTATGTAAATCCTATTAAAAAAAAGAATGGCGGAATTTCATTTTTTTTCTGTTACCTCCAAAAAAGATTAACAATACATTATATGTACCTCAAAAAATGTTCTGGATCTTTGAATGCCTGGACATTCAGGTGCAAAATAGGCCAGTCACTATGGGGTTAAAGGCCATCATAGTGACCAGTTCTCTATAATAGCAGTGATGGTTTATGGAATCGGTGATTCAGCTGTAGACCTGGTGGTTTTGGCAGATGGTTGTTTCTATGTGGACTGCACATTATGTACGTTATGGTCCTAATCTGTACTATGAAGAATGTGCAGGTCACTGTGTCTACAAGTCCTCTATATAATACATGATGTCTTATAGGAGCCGCCATCATACCTGCAGTGACCTTCTCTCCAAACTACAAGAAGATATTTACCACAGAGTCTATAACGATGACCTGTGATGGGGGCTCTACTATAGGAGGGGGGCCGAATTATATATGGTACAAAGACTATTCTCCTGTGTTCTATGGAAAGTCCTATACAATACAAGGTGCTAGAACATCAGACAGTGGAAGTTACCAATGTCAGACCAGTACAGGAGAAATAAGTGACCCTGCTAAACTGGATGTCAGTGATGGTGAGTAAATCTACTAGGTCATACATGTAGACACAAGGTAACACATTGTATCACACAGACTGATAACACATCATATACGTCACCTCTTCTTATTTCATTCTGTATTACAGCTTGGGTCATCCTGCAGACCCCTCTATATGTCTATGAAGGAGATCAGATAAATATAACATGCCACCACCGTCCTGGATACTCTGGAGGACGGACAAGATTCTACAAAGATAACAGAGTCCTTAGAGACTGGACATATTATGCAGAATATTATATAGGAAATGTAAACGGGACGACTGCCGGGACTTACAGATGTGAGAAAGAAATCATTGAACGGTACATCTATTATTATGATGCAGTTTCTGTATCTGTAGAAGGTAAGTCCAGGATCAGTTATATAAGAATTATCTGGCAGCTTACTGCTAGAGTCACATCCACTTAGAAATGATTCTGCTACAGCATTAAATCCACAGCAAGCAGACCAGGTTGTAGAGTAGATGACACCGCATGCTCAAGTACCACCACCTCCTCTTCCTCCCAGTCGCAGGCACACAGCAGGTAATCTGTAACAGTCAGCCAGGAGCATCCACATTGTACTTCACCCCATGCCAAATCCCCAGTACCCTCCCAAACAGTGCACGTGGACCAGACTGAGGAGCTTTTTGATCATTATATGTCATACACATCAATAGAAAGGCCAAACAACCAATCGGAGGCAAATTTCACACGGGAAAGCACACTATCAGGCCAAGAAACTCGACCTGATAACCCGCTCATGCATGTGCAATGTTCCTGCAGATGTGAGGCATTTTTTTCATCATTTTTGGAAAGTTGTGATCCTCCGGTCAGCTTTCAGCCACAGTGGAGGATCGTCACGTGTTTCCTATTGTTTTCAATGGGAAATCTTGCATCGCACTCGTGTGCACACATTGCAATTTTTTTCCAGACCCATTGTAAATAATAGACAAGGCATTCCAAGGGAGTGCCCAAAGATAGGGCATCGCTCATGTGTGTGATCCGATTGAAAAGAATGGGGATTATATTTGTGTGAGATTTGTAAGTCTCGCAACACACAGATCTTACGTGATTTTCTTGATCATGTGAAAGCAGCCAGAGAAGACCAGACATTGAATGCACTGATGCTCAATGATTTCCTCCAAAGAGGAAGATGAGGGTGGGTCAGTGCACACAGTCAGCCTTACACAGATAATGTGTACTCAGGGGGATGTGGAAATGGAGGTGCCAGCTCCCGGTGCTCACAGTTACAGGAGGAGAATGATGAAAAAGATGGTGGAAAATATTTAGGTACTTGACCCAACATGGTGTGAAAGCAGGGAGCATCATTATAGCAGTTTTCGGGGGGGGAGGAAAAGGCAGACATTGCAGCTCAGCACCTTGCCAAGGCAGCCATTAGAGTGTCCTAGAAAAACAAATGGGCAATGCCGCCACTCTCAGATACTATTAGTCACAGCATCACCAACATCAGTCCCACAGGGCAGGTCTGCTCACAGGACTTGTACAGCCTGGGCATTCTTTGAAACCACATGTGATGCAGTAAGAGTGTAAAATGTGCAAGCATGTAAACAACTCCAACACAACATGCATAAACAGCCACACAAACTTCCACCACCCACTGCTTTGAAGAGCAGTGTATGGCTGCTTGCACTAGAAATGCTGCCCTTCAGGCTAATGGACAAAGATGCCTTCCCCAATGTGATGCTCCATGCTAACCCATAATACCAGATGCCCAGCCACCATTGAGTGATAATGTGTACCTGGCTTTGAAGAACACTGTCAATAGCAGGATGCACCTGACCATAGTCACCTGGTCCAGCAAGCATAGGCAGGAACATTACATATTCTTAACAGCATAATTGGGTCAATTTCCTAGAGGTGGTGTATCAAGCCAAAATGGGTGGCCTTCATTTCATATTACCCCAAGACTTGCAGGACATTCATCCGTGTCTATCCCCTCTTCATTCTCTCCTCTTTCTATTCCGACACCTCCTGTGTATCTCACAAACCTGACCTCCATACAGTGGAGCCCATGTCTAACGGCAACATGCTGAAAAACACATATATCTAGGTTGTCCTGGCCACACTACCGAAGAGCTGTTCATGTCTCTTCAGACCCAGAGTAACATGTCGCTGACCTGGCACAATTTGAAGCCAGGCAAGGTCATGTGTGACAATGGGGCAAACCTGCTGGCAGCCCTTCACCTGAAAAATCTTAAACATGTACCTTGTCTGGCCCATGTGATGAACCTGGAAGTCCTCTCAAAACAAAAATATCTAAATAGCACAGTAAAGAGCTATAGAGCTAATGCTTTATGAGGAGCACGCTCTGCCCTCAGGGTGGTATTGATGGGGGTGCTGCTACTGTTCTTCCTTTTACTTCCACCATTTTTCTTCTTTCTGCCCCTCTCTCCTCCCCAAAGCAAAAATATTTAAAAACTATGAGAAAGAGCTCTATCTCTAATGCTTTCCCTTGGAGGAGTACACTGTTTGGGTTTTCTCTATCCCTGGTGTAATTTTTCTTTGAAAAATCAATTTTTTTGTAAATAAGTAAGGGGGGCATTACCTCATATATTATTACAGTAATGGAAATTGCCTTGTGTATTATTATAGTAGTGGGGACTTTACATCATATATTATTACAGGATGGGGGAGATTACCTTATATATTATTACAATATGGGGACTTCACATCATATATTATTACAGTAGGGGACATTACCTTATATATAATCATAGTAAGGGGACTATACGCCATATAATATTTGCAGCACGAGGAATATTACGTCATATATCATTACAGTAGAAGGGACATTACCTCATGTATTATTAGAGTAAGGGACTTTACACTATACTTTATTAACCCCTTCCCGCTCCATGACGGGGTACGTCATGGAGTGTCGGGGTATGTATAAAGAGGTCACGGGGCAACCTCTCTTCATACTGCGCGGGCGTCAGCTGTTTATTACAGCTGACACCCGCGAGCAATAGCCGTGATCAGCTATTAACCCTTTAAATGCCGCTGTCAATTCTGACAGCGGCATTTAAATCCCCCGAACGATGTTTGGGGGTCCTGTACGCCCCCCCCCCCCCCTCCGCAGTGAGATCGGGGAAGCCGTGCAGGTGTCATGGCAGCCGGGGGCCTACTGAAAGGGTGGCTTAATAGACTGCCTGTCAAATAGCAGTATGACGTAATGCTACAGCATTACGTCATACTGCAGGAGCGATCAAAGTATCGCTGGTTGTAGTCCCCCAGGGGGTCTTTAAAGTAAAGTTAAAAAAAATATATCAATAAACTTTTATTAATTGTAAAAAAAAAATAAAAAAAATTTAAAAAAAAAGGGTAAAAGTTTTAATCCCCCCCCTTTTTGCCATATCTATTATTAAAAAATCCGAATCATAGATTATTTTTCCCGCACGGTGTGCGTCATCCGAAAAACAAAAAAAGAACGCCAGAAATGCACTTTTTTAGTTACCCTGTCTCCCAGAAAAAAAGCAATAAAAAGTGATCAAAAACTCGTATGTATTCCGAATTGGTACTATCGGAAACTACAGGACATCCTGCAAAAAATGAGCCCTCGCTCAACCATGTCGACGGAAAAATAAAAAAGTTATTGCGCGCATAAAATGACAGCAGAAAATAATTGAAAAAAATTAAATGCCTTTGAAAAAAAAAGAGTAGTATAGTAAAAAAAAACCTATACAAGTTTGGTATCGCAGTAATCGTACCGACCCATAGAACAAAGTTATCATGTCGTTTTTGTTGCGGTTTATGTACCGTAGAAACAAGACGCGCTCAAAGATGACGGAATGTTGTTGTTTTTTCATTTTACTCCACTTAAAAATGTTTTAAAGTTTTTCAGTACATAATACGGTACATTAAATAGCACCATTGAAAACTACAACTCGTCCCACAAAAAAAAACAAGGCCTCATACAGCAACATCGATGGATAAATAAAGGAGTTACAATTTTTTTGAAGGAGGGAGAAAAAAACGAAAATGGAAAAAGAAAAAGGGGCCGCGTCATTAAGGGGTTAAAGTACTAGCTTACCCGACGCGCGTTGCTACAACCAATCACAGCGCGGCTTTCATTTTACCTCAGCAGTATAAGAAATAGCAACCAATTACAGCGCAGCTTTCATGTTACCTCAGCATTATAATATATAGCAACCAATCACAGCACAGCTTTTATGTTCCGTCACCAGTATAATATATAACAACCAATCACAGCACAGCTCTCATGTAACCTCAGTAGTATAAGATAAAACAACCAATCACAGCGCAGCTTTCATGTTAACTTAGCAGTATAAGAAATAGCAACCAGGCACAGCTCAGATTTCATTATATCTCAGCCGTAGAAGAAATAACAACCAATCACAGTGCAGGTTTCATGTTGCCTCAGCAGTATAATTTATAACAACCAATCATAGCGTAGATTTCATGTTACCTCAGCAGTATAAGAAATAGCAACTAGAGATGGACGAGCACGAAAATGCTCGGGTGCTCATTGCTCAAGTCGAGCTTTCCGCGATGCTCAAGGGTTCGTTTCGAGTAACAAACCCCATTGAAGTCAATGGGCAACTCGAGCATTTTTGTATATCGCTGATGCTCGCTAAGGTTTCCATTTGTACAAATCTGCAAAACCTACGAAAGTGATAGAATCAACACAGAAACGGATAGGGCAGGCGAGGGGCAACATGCAGGGCTGCATCTCAGGCTCCCAGGTCCCACTATTAAGCCACAATAGCGGCAAGAGTGAGCCCCCCCCTAACAATTTTTACTTCGGACAAACCCTCATTAGCAAGGCACACCTTAGCTAAGCACCACACTATCTCCAACCAAGCACAAGCACTGCCTGCGGGACACACCGCTGCCACTTCTCCGGGGTTACATGCTGCCCAACCCCCCGCACGACCCTGCGTCCACAGCGCACACAAAAGTTTCCCCGCCCAGCCTTCAGCTGCCCTCATGCCACACGCTGGCCTCATAGCCACACCACCCTCATGTCTATTTATAAGTGCGTCTGCCATGAGGAGGAAATGGAGGCACACACTGCAGAGGGTTGGCAGGGCCAGGCAGCGACCCTCTTTAAAAGGGGCGGAGCGATAGCCCACAATGCTGTACAGAATCGATGAGAAATTGACGTTCGATCTTCATTCCAATCCTGTGCCACCTCCGTCAGGAGCTGCAAACGTGGGCATGAGTTACAACATAGCTATGGGGAATCCATGTGCCACACAGTATTCATTCTGTCAAGGTGTCGCATAGCTCAATCGACACCGCAAGGGGAAAGCCATCTGCACTCTGCCCCCTACCCAAGTCAGTCAGTGTCTTTGTGCCAGACAGGTCAAACACCGCGATGGGAACTAAGTGGGCACCAACAGCATAGGTGGGTCCTAGGCAACCCAAGACATGAACAAGAAATAAATCAGAGCGGCCAAACATGGCAGACTTGCACCACATCGACGACATAGGCCTTGACCCACAGCTTCAGCAATCCTAGGCAGGAAGCGGACTTTCACTGCACCAAGGACATGGGCCCTGCACAAACCCTCAGCAATCGCGGGCCTACAGCGGACTCCAATGCTAGCGTAGCTGTGCACGCCTCATTAGCGATGTATTGCTCCTCTTATTTGTCCCAATGCAGTTCCCCGGATAGTAGAGCTAACGTGAGATAAAGTACAGGTGGGCTTCGACCCACACTGCATGCAACAGTCAAACTGGCCTTTTTTCATAGTCACAGGCAGGTACAACTCGGCTCTGGGAAGTCTGTGTGGACCCACAGCATGGGTGGGTCCCAGGAAGCCACCAACGCTACATTAATAAATCCCATTGCAGTGCCCCGGACAGCTGAGCTAACGTCAGATAAAATACAGGTGGGCTTCGGCCCACACTGCATGCCCGAGTCAGACTGGGTTTTTTAAATTAACCCCTTAGTGACCAAGCCTGTTTGCGCCTTAATGACCAGGCCAAATTTAGCAAATTTGACATGTGTCACTTTAACATGGAAAAACACCAGAAAGGTTTTGCATATCCAAGCGATTCTGACATTGTTTTTTCGCCACATGTTGTACTTCATTTAGGCGGAAAAAATAGACCGATAGAATTTGTGTTTATTTATTAAAAGCGCCAAAATTGGGAAAAAAAATTAAAAATCGTCATTTTTTCACATTTCCAACTGCAATATCTTAAATATGTGCAAACATAATATAGAAATTTTTGCTAAGATTTATATTTCCACCCGCTTACTTTATTTTGGGCGCACATTGGAAAAACTTTCATTTTTTTTAACCATTTAGGAGACGTACAAATTTAACATTACTTTTTAGCATTTTGAGGAACACTTTGTTTTCCAACACCAAGCCACGATTGGAAAGGCTCATGAGTGTCAGAATAATAGATACCCCCACAAATGACCCCATTTTAAAAACTATACCCCTTAGTGTATTTACTGAGGGGTGTCATGAGTATTTTGACCCCACAGTTTTTTTTCAGGAATTAATTCAATTTAGAGGAGAAAAAGTAAAATTTCATATTTTTGCAAATCTGTCATTTTAAAGACATATTTTTTTCCTATAGTTTACATGAAAATGAGGATTTACACCCCAAAATGGATACCCCTATTTCTCCCGTGTTCAGAAATATACCCATTGTGGCCTTAATGTTATATCTGAGTCCACAACGGGGCCCAAAATGAAAGGAGTAGTCGGTGTCTTTCAAAACAGAAATTTTGCTTGAAGTCCTTTTAGACCCCATAGCACACATGTAGAGTTCTTGAGCGCCCAAAACCATAGAAACCCCCCACAAATTACCCCATTTTGAAAACTAGACCACTTAAAGGGGTTGTCTCGCGAAATCAAGTGGGGTTATACACTTCTGTATGGCCATATTAATGCACTTTGTAATATACATCGTGCATTAAATATGAGCCATACAGAAGTTATTCACTTACCTGCTCCGTTGCTGGCGTCCTCGTCGCCATGGTGCCGTGTAACTTCGGTGTCTTCTTGCTTTTTTAGACGCGCTTGCGCAGATGGATCTTCTCCCTTCGGCTGGTCTCAGAAGCATCAGCGTTTTGGCTCCGCCCCCTTGTACGCGTCATCGCGTAGCTCCGCCCCATCACATGCCGATTCCAGCCAATCAGGAGGCTGGAATCGGGCCGTGACGAGGGCGGAGCTACGCGATGACGCGTACAAGGGGGCGGAGCCAAAACGCCGATGCTTCTGAGACCAGCCGAAGGGAGAAGATCCATCTGCGCAAGCGCGTCTAAAAAAGCAAGAAGACACCGAAGTTACACGGCACCATGGCGACGAGGACGCCAGCAATGGAGCAGGTAAGTGAATAACTTCTGTATGGCTCATATTTAATGCACGATGTATATTACAAAGTGCATTAATATGGCCATACAGAAGTGCTTAACCCCACTTGATTTTGCGAGACAACCCCTTTAAGGAATTTATCTAGGGGTGTACTGCATATTTTGACCCCACAGTTTTTGAATGAATTCAAGCCAAGCAAAAGGAAAAAATTGTGATTTTTGTTTTTTTGGCAATTCTGTCATTTTAAAAACAGCTTTTTTTGTACAGCACACATATGAATGAAGACTTGCACCCCAAAATGGATAACCCTGTGTGTCCCGTGTTAAGAGACATACCCATTGTGGCCCTACTCTTATGTCTGGATGCACAACAGGGCCCAAAATGAAAGGAGTAGTCAGTGGCTTTCAGAACATAAATTTTGCTTGAAGTCCTTTTAGGCCCCATTGCCCACTTGTAGAGCTCTTGAGCGCCCCAAACCATATAGAACCCCCACAAATGACCCCATTTTGAAAACTAGACTCCTTAATGAATTTATCTAGGGGTGTACTGCGTATTTTGACCCCACAGTTTTTGAATAAATTCAAGCAAAGCAAAAGGAAAAAATTAGGATTTTTGTTTTTTTGGCAATTCTGTCATTTTAAAAACAGCTTTTTTTGTACAGCACACATATGAAGGAAGACTTGCACCCCAAAATGGATACCCCTGTTTGTGCTGTTTTCAGAAATATACCCATTGTGGCCCTAATATTATGTCTGCATGCACAACGGGGCCCAAAATGAAAGGAGTAATCGGTGGCTTTCAGAACAAATATTTTGCATGAAGTCCTTTTAGGTGCCATTGCCCAATTGTAGAGTTCTTGAGCGGCCAAAACCATAGAGAACCCCCACAAATGACCCCATTTTGAAAACTAGACCCCTTAACGAATTTATCTAGGGGTGTACTGTGTATTTTAATCCTACAATTTTTGAATAGATCTAAGCAAAGCAGTAGGAAAAAATTACGATTTTCATTTTTTGGGCTATTGCGTCAATTTAAAAACAGGTTTTTTTGTACAGCACACATATAAATGAAGACTTTCATCACAAAATGGATACCCCTGTTTCTCCTGTGTTCAGAGACATACCCATTGTGGCCCTAATAGACTTACAGGACCCATGGCTAGGCCTACAATGAAAGGAATACCCGTTGGATTTCAGGGTACAACTGAATAATTTCCAGGCCCCATTGCCCACTTATAGAGCCAATGAGCAGCCAAAACTATAAAGAACCCCCTCAAATGACCCCATTTTGAAAACTAGACCCCTTAAGAAATTAATCTAGGGGTGTACTGCGTATTTTGACCCCGCAATATTTGAATGAATGTAAGCAAAGCAGAAGGAAAAAGTAACGATTTTCAATTTTTTGGCAATTTTTTAAATTTAAAAACAGTTTTTTTGTAGTGTACATAGGAATGAAGACGTTCACCCCAAAATGGATACCCCCGTTTGTCCCGAGTTCAGAAACATACCCATTGTGGCCCTCATCTACTTACAGGACCCATGGCAAGGAGGGAACACCCGTTGGATTTCAGGGCACAACTGAATTAATTTCAGGCCCCATTGCTTATTTGTACGGAATAAAAATTGACTCCCTAAAAATCCACCACACACACACACTCCGCGCCCTTTTCGGCGTTCGCAAATCTTAGATAAAAGTAATAATGTGAACTGTGTGGTATTTCCGAAGACAGGGGTAATTACGGAGGCTGGTTGGGATGGGTACATGGGGCAATAAAACCGTGTATCCCCCCTCCTCTCATGCTTTTTGGGGGTATTTCGTGACCTCAGTAGCGGGTATGGGGTGTAAAAAGTGGCGTTCCGTGAGTCTCCGTAAGCTTGCGGAGGTGCGGCGGTCTCACACAGAAGGCGCTCAACAAGCTGCTCCTGGAACTGCAGGAAGGCGAACGTTCCCGGGGCTTCTTGTAAAATACGTATTACAGGGAGCGGTCTGAATAACGCCGTGCTCACGCAGCCGTAGGCGGAATCCGCTTGCGGAGGCCTGCAGCGGATCACAGCTGTGAGTCCGGCTGTGACTCTGCGTACAGCCGCGTAATGTACTGCGCATAACTGCGTACTTACACGGGTGGTCATGCGCAGTACTTTTTTTTTTTTTTGCATTTCCCGCACCGTCGCTTAGCAATGACGCGGGTACCCGCAGCCCGTATACAATGTAGTTGCGTATGAGCTGCGGGTATATCCGCGACCACGGAGCACAATGGGCTCTATGTTGCGGATATCCGTGGTAAAATAGAACCTCCTGCGTTCTCTTTTCTGCGAGTGAAAAACGCAATTCCAACCCACTAATGTGAGCGGAATTGTGTAATCCAATGCGATTGATCTGCGTAATACCGCGGATCAGACGCATGCGGAATCCGTAATTCCTATCCGGTCATGTGCATTCACTGAAAAAGCCAAAAATACAATACCTGAAGGTCTGCAAAGCAGACACGGTCGCCATAGGCACGATCGCCATAAGGCAGGCACAATCGCCACCGGCACAATCGCCGTAGGGCAGGCGCAATGGCCTTAAGCCCTGAAGATATGTAGTCAGCCAGACAATAATGTGTGGAGGAGCACATTATTGTCTGGCTGACTACATATCTTCAGGGCTTAAGGCCATTGCGCCTGCCCTACGGCGATTGTGCCGGTGGCGATTGTGCCTGCCTTATGGCGATCGTGCCTATGGCGACCGTGTCTGCTTTGCAGACCTTCAGGTATTGTATTTTTGGCTTTTTCAGTGAATGTGTTTTTTTTCTTTTTCCTCACCTCTGTGATTCTATCCGGTCATGTGAGACCGGCCAAAGGTAGATCGCTACCTTTTTTTCACGTGACCAGGGACCGCTCAACGAGGCCACCAGTCACTGCGCCAGGCTCTCGGCGACTGTTGGTCACTGGAAGCAAGGAGATTTTACATTTCCTGGGCTCCCCGACTCCTGCGCATGTGTGCGGCTTTTTGCCGGCAGTCGCATGTGCAGAAATCGGGAAGGTTCACGAAGGAGGATTGCGTCGGGGTTCAAATACGCAGGCCTCTGGTAAAAAGTTTCATCTCATCTCACTGATCGGGAGATGAAACTTCAAATTTCTTTTTTTTACTTTTACGTGATCGCCATTATTGGATAACGGCGAACACGTGAGCAGGAACCGCTCACCGCGGCCCTCCGTGAAATCTCCAGGCTCTTGGCTACGTTTTGTAGCCAGGAGCAGGGATCATTAAAATTATCCTGGCAGTCCACAGCTTTTGCGCATGCGTCCGCCACTTTGCCGACGGGCGCGTGCGCAGAAGCTGGGGTAAGGTCCGCGGATAAATCCGGGCATCTTATGTACGTACTTTCATCCTCCCTCACGGATATGATCCGTAAGGGGAGATAAAACGTACGCTTTTTTAACTTTTTAAAACTTTTTTTAACTTTTTTTTTTTTTACTTTTTTACATTTCTTTTAACTTTATATGATCACTGTCATCCATTGGATAACAGTGATCACATGCTGGGTGACATCCCTCTGCTCCAGGCTACACATGGCAGCCAGGAGCAGAGGGATTTTGAATTTCCCAGGGCTCGAGCCCCTCTGTGCACACGCCCGGATGTCAATCATCGGGCGCGCATGCGCAGAGGGGGACTTCGGGTCCCGGAACACCGGGGACATCGGTGGACCTGAGGTGAGTATTTTCACCTCCCCTCATGGATCCGATCCATGAGGGGAGGTGAAACTTAACTTTTTTTAAAACTTTTTAGCACTTTTCCGCGATCATCGTTATCCATTGGATAACGGCGATCGCGGTACCGGGGACCGCAGTAGTTGTACGGAGCAGAGGTGTCATGGAGGATGGTCGTGCGATCGGCTACGTACTCCCTCACCATCCTTTTACAGTGCTCCCGCCGACTCAGCCTTGACTGGGGAGCGGTGACACAGTCTTGATGGGGAGCCATAAAGCTGGCAAAAGCCTTGGAGAGTGTTCCCCTGCCTGCGCTGTACATGCTGCCTGATCTCCGCGCCTCCCCTGTTACCTGGCCCTCTGAACTGCGCCTTCTGCCACTAGCGCTGTCGGATGGGAATTTTACCATCAGTTTGTCCACCAGGGTCCTGTGGTATAGCATCACTCTCTAACCCCTTTCCTCTTCGGGTATGAGAGTGGAAAGGTTCTCCTTATACCGTGGGTCGAGCAGTGTGTACACCCAGTAATCCGTAGTGGCCAGAATGCGTCTAACGCGAGGGTCACGAGAAAGGCATCCTAACATGAAGTCAGCCATGTGTGCCAGGGTACCTGAACGCAACACATGGCTGTCCTCACTAGGAAGATCACTTTCAGGATCCTCCTCCTCCTCCTCAGGCCATACACGCTGAAAGGATGACAGGCAAGCAGCATGGGTACCCTTAGCAGTGGGCCCGGCTGTCTCTTCTCCCTGCTCCTCCTCAGGCTCCTCCACGTCCTCTTCCTCCTCCTCAATGCGCTGAGATATAGACATGAGGGTGCTCTGACTATCCAGCGACATACTGTCTTCCCCCGCCTCCGTTTCCCCCGCCTCCGAATTAGTAACATTTCAGCGGTAGCATTAGGGACAGGCCCCAGTAACATATCACTAGCAGCATTATAGGGGGACCACAGTATTAGTTCCATTTCAGGAGTAGTAGTAGCAGTCCAGACAGGCCCCAGTAACAATTCCGAAGCAGCAGTATAGGGGGAGCACAGTCTTAGTTCCATTTCAGAAATAGTAGCACTCAAGACAGGCCCCAGTAACAATTCCGAAGCAGCAGTATAGGGGGAGCGCAGTCTTAGTTCCATTTCAGTAATAGTAGCACTCAAGACAGGCCCCAGTAACAATTCCGAAGCAGCAGCATAGGGGGAGTGCAGTCTTAGTTCCATTTCAGTAATAGTAGCACTCAAGACAGGCCCCAGTAACAATTCCGAAGCAGCAGTATAGGGGGAGCACAGTATTAGTTCCATTTCAGTAGTAGTAGCAGTCAAGACAAGCCACAGTAACATTCCCGTTGCAGCAGTTTAGGGAGATAACGCGCTGAGATATAGACATGAGGGTGCTCTGACTATCCAGCAACATACTGTCTTCCCCCGCCTCTGTTTCCGAGCGCAAAGCGTCTGCCTTTATGCTTTGCAGGGAACTTCTCAAGAGGCATAGCAGAGGAATGGTGACGCTAATGATTGCAGCATCGCCGCTCACCATCTGGGTAGACTCCTCAAAGTTTCCAAGGACCTGGCAGATGTCTGCCAACCAGGCCCACTCTTCTGTAAAGAATTGAGGAGGCTGACTCCCACTACGTCGCCCATGTTGGAGTTGGTATTCCACGATAGCTCTACGCTGCTCATAGAGCCTGGCCAACATGTGGAGCGTAGAGTTCCACCGTGTGGGCACGTCGCACAGCAGTCGGTGCACTGGCAGATTAAACCGATGTTGCAGGGTCCGCAGGGTGGCAGAAATGTGCGCTGACCCGGCGCACCTTTCCGAGCAGGTCTGACAAGCGTGGGTAACTTTTCAGAAAGCACTGAACCACCAAATTAAAGACGTGGGCCAGGCATGGCACGTGCGTGAGGCTGCCGAGCTGCTGAGCCGCCACCAGGTTACGGCCGTTGTCACACACGACCATGCCCGGTTGGAGGCTCAGCGGCGAAAGCCAGCGGTCGGTCTGCTCTGTCAGACCCTGCAGCAGTTCGTGGGCCGTGGGCCTCTTCTCTCCTAAGCTGAGAAGTTTCAGCACGGCCTGCTGACGCTTGCCCACCGCTGTGCTGCCACGCCGCGCGACACCGACTGCTGGCGACGTGCTGCTGCTGACACATCTTGATTGCGAGACAGAGGTTGCGTAGGAGGAGGAAGAGGAGGGGGGGTTAGTGGAGGAAGCATACACCGCTGCAGATACCAGCACCGAGCTGGGGCCCGCAATTCTGGGGGTGGGTAGGACGTGAGCGGTCCCATGCTCTGACTCGGTCCCAGCCTCCACTAAATGCACCCAATGTGCCGTCAGGGAAATATAGTGGCCCTGCCCGCCTGTGCTTGTCCACGTGTCCATTGTTAAGTGGACCTTGGCAGTCACCGCGTTGGTGAGGGCGCGTACAATGTTGCGGGAGACGTGGTCGTGCAGGGCTGGGACTGCACATCGGGAAAAGTAGTGCGCTCAAACACTGGACGCTGCGCTGAGAGACATTGCTGGATGGGGCCGAGGACAGCGGAGGTGAGGGTGTGGTTGCAGGCCGGGAGATGGTCGTGCCTGTGTCCTGAGAGGGGGGTTGGATCAGGTTGGGGCACAGAGGGAGAGGCAGTGGTGCAAACCGGAGGCGGTGAACGGCCTTCGTCCCACCTTGTGGGGTGCTTGGCCATCATATGCCTGCGCATGCTGGTGGTGGTGAGGCTGGTGGTGGTGGCTCCCCGGCTGATCTTGGCGCGACAAACCTTGCACACCACAGTTCGTCGGTCGTCTGCACTCCCAGTGAAAAACTGCCACACCTTTGAGCACCTCGCCCTCTGCAGGGTGGCATGGCGCGAGGGCGCGCTTTGGGAAACAGTTGGTGGATTATTTGGTCTGGCCCTGCCTCTACCCCTGGCCACCACACTGCCTCTTCCAACCTGCCCTGCTGCTGCACTTGCCTCCCCCTCTGAAGACTTGTCCTCAGTAGGCTTAGCAAACCAGGTGGGATCCGTCACCTCATCGTCCTGCTGCTCTTCCTCCGAATCCTCTGTGCGCTCCTCCCTCGGACTTACTGAAATTACTACTACCTGAGTGATAGACAACTGTGTCTCATTGTCATCGTCCTCCTCACCCACTGAAAGCTCTTGAGACAGTTGCCGGAAGTCCCCAGCTTCATCCCCCAGACCCCGGGAACTTTCCAAAGGTTGGGCATCGGTCACGACAAACTCCTCCGGTGGGAGAGGATTCGGAACCATTGCTGCCCATTCTGGGCAGGGGCCCGATAACAGTTCCTGGGAGTCTGCCTGCTCCTCAGAATATGTCATTGTAATGGAGTGAGGAGGCTGGGAGGAAGGAGGAGCAGCAGCCAGAGGATTCAGAGTTGCAGCAGTGGACGGCGTAGAAGACTGGGTGGTCGATAGATTGCTGGATGCACTTTCTGCCATCCATGACAGGACCTGCTCACACTGCTCAGTTTCTAATAAAGGTCTACCGCGTGGACCCATTAATTGTGAGATGAATCTGGGGACCCCAGAAACTTGCCTCTCTCCTAATCCCACAGCAGTCGGCTGCGATACACCTGGACCAGGAGCTCGGCCTGTGCCCACACCCTGACTTGGGCGTCCTCGCCCGCGTCCACGTCCACTAGGCCTACCCCTACCCCTCAGCATGGTGTATTACGAGTAGAGCAGAAACAGAACGCTGTAATTAAATGTGCCGCTTATTGGCCTGTGGTTGGAGGCTGACTTCGCTTACAGAACGCACAGCAGAGCCAGGAAACAATTATGCGCAAGGCTGTAGTGAGATGTAGGTGCGTATGACTCAGCTAGTGGAATTCACAGCCCAGAAGCAGTCAAGTGGCCAAAGGCCAGTGGTAGGCCTTAAGTATTTTGCTTCTATTTTTTTAAATGGTGAGCTGAAACACCGGACAGACCCTGTATGCAGCGTATATTATGTATACTGTTTCCCTCTGGCGCTATGACGGCGGGGATGTAACGGGTACAGCAGAGCCAGGAAACAATTATGCGCGAGCCTACTGTAACGCTTAGCTGCGTATTAATTAGGACTACTACCCCCAGCAGACACGCAGTACACTGAAGACGGTCACAGGCAGCCCAAATATAGTATTTTTCCCCAATTTTTTTTGAAAAAGCCCACTGCCTATATAGACAGTATATCTCTTTCCCTGTACCACTGTCCCTGCCTCACCAGTACTGCCCCTATACTCTGTAAAATGACTGCAGACTGAGGACGCAATGCTCTGCACGCCCGATATACAAAAAAAAAAAAAATTGTGCAACACTGCTCCCAGCAGCCTCAACAGCACTGCACACGGTCAGATGTGGCCCTAAGAAGGACCGTTGGGGTTCTTGAAGACTAAAATAACACCTAAAACTCTCCCTATAGCAGCTCCAGCAAGACAGCACTTTCCCTGATCTCTGTCAGAATGCATCTGTGGCGAGCCGCGGGCGGGCAGATTTTAATACTCGGGTGGCACCTGATCTCGCCAGCCACTCACTGCAGGGGGGTGGTATAGGGCTGGAACGTCACAGGAGGAAGTTGTAATGCCTTCCCTGTCTTTCTATTGGCCAGAAAAGCGCGCACATTTCTCAGGGAAGAAAGTGAAAGTAACTCGAACATCGCTTGGTGCTCGTCTCGAGTAACGAGCATCTCGAACACCCTAATACTCGAACGAGTATCAAGCTCGGACGAGTATGCTCGCTCATCTCTACTAATCACCAGTGACCCGGCAGAAGGAAATAGTAAGCAAATTGAAAATAACAGAGGATCTGGCAGCAGCTCCTGTTTGTTTCATGCACTGAACAATCATTTGATGCACTACACTATTTTGTAGCCCATTGCTTTCTAATGACTGTCAGAATGTGCAAATAGCATAGACGTGGTACAATAACTACATACTACACTGTGTGCTATATCTGTCCTCAATGCCTGCAAAACTTAAAGGGGTTGTCCCGCGCCGAAACGTTTTTTTTTTTTTTCAACCCCCCCCCCCCCCCCCCCCGTTCGGCGCGAGACAACCCCGATGCAGGGACTTAAAAAAAAACCGCACAGCGTTTACCTGAATCCCGCGCTCCGGTGACTTCTATACTTACCTGCTGAAGATGGCCGCCTGGATCTTCTCTCTCGGTGGACCGCAGGGCTTCTGTGCGGTCCATTGCCGATTCCAGCCTCCTGATTGGCTGGAATCAGCACGTGACGGGGCGAAGCTACACGGAGCCGGCATTCTGCACGAGCGGCCCCATTGAAGAAAGAAGAAGACCCGGACTGCGCAAGCGCGGCTAATTTGGCCATTAGACGGCCAAAATTAGTCGGCTCCATGGGAACGAGGACGCTAGCAACGGAGCAGGTAAGTGAAAAACTTCTTATAACTTCTGTATGGCTCATAATTAATGCACAATGTACATTACAAAGTGCATTAATATGGCCATACAGAAGTGTATAGACCCACTTGCTGCCGCGGGACAACCCCTTTAAGTTTTAAAACTTATATTCTAGGAGCCATATGGCATAGGAATGTACAGATCCAACTTTTCCTGTTCTGCTCCTTGTCTGGCTGGAGATCAGGGGTGTAGTACAGTTAAATGTGTATTTCATAGGAATAGACTGAGGAGCAGATATAGCAGTGAAGTAGCTGAAAACCTGCCCTGTTCTCTCTACATTAGCACAATTCTGTACAGTCCAAGACTGAGCAAGTGATGAATATCATGATAAATCTTGCTTGTATTTTTGGTAACTTGTAGTGGAATTCAGAGAAATGTATTTTGTGAACACGTTTCTTGGATCAATGTCTTAACTATATTCTCATACTAGCTTATATAGCCGGCTTCCACATTAGTTAATTTGGTACAGGTGTTTACATGGAAAATTTTATGAAGTTAAGGTTACTTTAGAGGAACCAAGGAATAAAATATGCACATAGAGCAGCGTTAGATTCTCTTCAGCCTGCATGTACCAATGTCCTTCTGCAGAATGTGCAACCCCTCAAATTCTCCTCATTTAGGACCTGAAGAATGCTCGTGCCAAATTTCACACTTATATGACAGTGGGAAGTTACATTACATAGGGGTACATGCACTTTTGTAGTTCACAGAGGCAGAAAGAATCCCAATTAGAATAACCGTATTTTTCGCTCTATAAGACGCACTTTTTCCGCCTCCAAAGCGGGGGGGGGAAAAGTTCCTGCGTCTTATAAAGCGAATGTGCCGAAAATTCGCCAAAAAAAATCATTACTCACCTCTCCCGGTGTTCTGCGGCGCTGCTACAGGCTGTCGCTCCCTCCTGGTCCCCGGCGCAGCATTGCTTTCTGGACGCGGGGCTTGAAATCCCGGCCTCCAGAAAGCTAATACTGTGTTGGCTAACACACGCCGTCAGCCAATCACAGCCATTCAATGACATCATTGAATGGCTGTGATTGGCTAACACACATCCGCCTTCAGCCAATCACAGCCATTCAATGATGTTATTGAATGGCTGTGATTGGCTGACAGTGTGTTAGCCAATCACAGTAGTAGCTTTCTGGAGGCGGGGATTTTTAAGCCCTGCGTCCAGAAAGTAATGCTCTGCCGTGGACCAGGAGGAAGCGACAGCCTGCAGCGCTGAATGCCGCCGCCGCTGCCGCCCGCCCGCCGCCCACCGCCGAATGCCGCCGCTGCCGCCCGCCCGCCGCCCACCGCCGAATGCCGCCCGCCCGGCCGCCGCCCACCGCCGAACGCCGCCGCCCGCCGGGGGAGGGTGAGTAATTTTTTTTTTCACCCATTTTCCGGCTCTAATCGGGGATGCGTCTTATAGACCGGTGCGTCTTATAAGACGAAAAATACGGTAAATAGAAATGCCCTTCACAGTAAGGAAAATTTAAAACATGTAAACTTTATTAAATTAATTTAAAAATGGTGACACTAACGGGCAACAAACATAAAAGGGTTCCAAAATCCAACTGGATAGGAACGATGCGAGGAGTGTATGAACACAGGAAACCACTTGTTGCTAATGAAGCTAATGGTCGTATGTGTGTATATTAACTCCAATGAAAAGGTCCATAAACTATGTTTCTGGATTTCACAGTTAACCCAAACTCATATCTTAGTGGACATGCATGAGTGTCTTAAATGTCTCCTAGAGACCACTTGTTGAAGACTCTGGAGAACGGCATAATGGCACATAGACGCTCATGTGATATCTTTGCTGATGTGGATTACTGTGGACTCAGTAATGACAGTAGAGTTTCCTTCTCGGAGCACAGCTCTAAAGGAGTACTGTTTGATTAGGAATCACGTAGGTGTGTTAGATTCAAAAGAGATGGAAAGTTTTTTCCTTTCGTAATGTTAGCTCGACGCGTTTCTCCGCCAGATAGCAGCGGTTCATCAGGAGTACTTAGATTAGAAGGAACTGATTCGCTAGAAGGTTAAGCTGGACTGTTTGCTACTATCATGTATCAGTCTATATGTACTAAGATTGAGGTTGTATAAGTGCTAGAACACAACCTGATAGCTAAAGAGAGATAACGGTAAGCTATTATATTGTTGTTCAATGAGGTCACCCAAGCAAATGAGAAGTGCCTCTTGCTTAAACTGTGTCATACAGTGCTGTGTAAATAGCTAGCACTAGTTATCTAATTATTGAGCTGGTGACACTGATACCTAGAAACTCTAGCCTCAGAGAAGATGAATAGATACGGTATGTAGTACAAAGACTTTTCGTAGCTGGGAAAACCACTTAGATGCGAGTGGCTTGCCAGCATACAGAGTATTAGTTAGCTCTAGCTTTCTAATATACAGCACCTAATAGTGGTGCAGATTCAAAGCTAAGGCTGCAGCCAGTAGACTCCCTTAATGCTCAATGTGCCCTTCACAGGTATAGACTAAAAGAATATAGTTTATTAGAAACTCTTAAAAACATATACGGGCTGACTAACAGTACTAACATAAATCAACACGAAAAAGAGAAGATATATTTAGGTGCAAGTTTGAATTATGCATCCAATGTCTCCAATGTAGATAATGGTCACAATAGCATGGTCAGTATAAGTGGATGACTTTAGTGCATATACAGAGTTCCTGCACCGAATGACTGGTGACAGTCGTATGTAGAGGTCGCAGAGAACGGCTCTGAATGACTGGTGAAGTCACAGAGAAATACGGCTCAACGCGTTTCTCCGCTCGTTTTAGAGCGGTTCATCAGGAGCCACAGATGTATATTTGACAAAAAAATCTTTAGTGGGATTAATAGCGTCAATCATTTAATTTACTAAACTATCTTCCTCTTTTAGGATATATAATCAGTAGGATTAAATTGGCAAGAAAGTGGGTTGTCTGCGAAGATGTCGCCAACAGGTATATATATATACCAGACACCGTTAGACAAAAAGCCAGCACGGTACGATGGTATAGTGGCTACGTTTGTAAAGAAGGAAGGAGGACTTGGATAAAGAACTTATGCATTGACAGTAGTCACAAGTCAGATGCGTGTTTAGATATGTCAGCTATACGGATACTGTATTTAGCGCTGTATACCTATCCTCCTACAGGTGTTGCAATGTTAGCAGCACTAATGTAGAACTTCTAGTCATATGCACTGACATTAATAGAAAGTCAGGTGCATGTTCAGATAGGTCAGCTAAAGAGGATCCTGTATTTAAAGCTGCATACCTATCCTCCTAAAAGTGTTGCAATGTCAGCAACACTAATGTAGAAATGCTAGACTCCTATCAAAAGTTCAGACAACCAATCTAATATTCAAGCAGGCAGCCAAAAATAGGCTTCAACAAATTTTTTCTGCTCAAACAATAGGTCCCCAAGATAAGGCTACCTAGTGTGCCAAACATAGAGTAAAATAACAAACAGATAAAGCCTGTGGCCCTGATGGTGAGCCACAGGTAAATGGTTAGCTAGTGCAAGATCAGCGCTGTATATACCAGGGAGAGAACCTCCCTGTGGGAGGGATTTGATGAATACACCAATGAGGGCTGCTGAGAGGAGGAGATCTGTCAATCATTCTTAATTAGGCCAAAAAACAAACAAAAAAAAAACCACACTTCTAGGTTTACAAACATGTGGCCAGGTAGAGTACTTAATCCTTATGTTGATTATCTACCATTCGTGCTCCTTGATCATGGTGCAGTACCGGCGATTGTCCGTTAGTGATACGAATATAATGCCCATAACACGGACGTAGAGTAGTGACTCTGCGCATGCGCCCGTGACGCGATGACGTCAGAGCGTCAGATCATGTGCTTACAAAGGGGCGGAGACCTGTTGTTGTACCTCTCTCTCTGTGAGAGTATTCTTCCTTTGGTAAATAGATAAGGGGCACGTCATAGTTATGCTAATGTGTGGGCGGTGTTTCGCTATAGGTAAGCCGATCATTCTATTCATAAATATGTTGAATGAGCGGACATCGGGTAATAGTGACAACTCGAGATACAAACGGGCTGTTCTTTCAAATACTTTATGCACCATAGATGTTTAGCTGATATAGGATATATATAGATTGATTAAAAGGAAGATTTTTGCCTAGCACATTAATAGTTGTAAACTCTATTTTTTTTTTTTTTTTTTTTTTCCTCCTCTTTTCCCCTTTTCTGCCTAGCACATTAGTAGTTATAAGCTCTATTCCGACCTAGTGTGAAAATAATAGCATCTGAGAGTGATGCCATAAAGGTACTGATAGAGCAGTCAGGCGTTGTTAAAGGGGAAGTAAATAATGTGCTGCAGAGAATGATTGTTTATATCATTTATACTAAAAGGAAGACATCACGATAAGATGTCCAGTTTGCTTCATATAAGGTTAGGAGGATACAAATGCAGCAGCAGCAGCCTCATTGAGGAGTATAGGAGTATCGGTATAGTGCTTGCCAATCGGTATGGAAAGAGTTAATGATGTCTATATTATACATAGTTTCAGATGATGTTCCTAATAGAATTGGTAAGGATGCCGTAAGATCGATATTCTCAGGAGGGATAGTGCGGAACAAATAATGAGAGTTGGGAAAAGGGGCTATTTTACAAAAAGCCGTTAAAACATAAACTCTCATTCAAGCCAGCAGGGCTTAGGGTGTTCATACGATATATCCAGGCTGCCTCTTTTTGTAAGAGGCGCCTGTCAGTGTCACCTCTGCGTCCAAAAGTCCTCAAGAGTTCAACTCCCTGAAATTTGAGTGAATTTGCATCACCGCCATGTAGGGACCAAACATGGTCGGCCAATGGTGTTGACTCTTTGCGATTTATATTGCCCACATGTCCCAAGATCCTACGTCGGAATTCCTGAATGGTTTTCCCCACGTAGACCTTGGGACAGGGGCACGTCGCCATGTACACTATGTTTTTGGTCCTACAGTTAATGAAACTGCGGCACTTGTATACTTTATTGTTGGAGGCACATTGGAAAGTATCACTTTTCAAAATGTATGGAAAAGCCATACAGCCATGGCAGGGGAAGGTACCGTTTGGTCTAGCAGATCCTAGCCAGGTTTTTTTGGTGTCATCTTGATACAAATGGCTCGACCAGATGGTCTTTGAGGTTATGGCCTCTCCGATATGTAATTAGTGG
The DNA here is from genome assembly GCA_035609135.1 of Eleutherodactylus coqui. NCBI lineage: Eukaryota > Metazoa > Chordata > Amphibia > Anura > Eleutherodactylidae > Eleutherodactylus > Eleutherodactylus coqui. The sequence goes on along the minus strand of CM069410.1, from coordinate 226,441,789 downwards.
CATGGGTGATATTGAATCGCCAAGATCCATATCATTCTTCGAAATATCCCAGTAGTGACTTACGATGTTTCTGACTTGTTTGGAGGCCATATCGAATGTGCCTATAATGCGTGTGTACTGGTCAGTTGGACGTTTGCGAGGTGTTAAGAGAGTAGTCCTGTTTTGTTGCATAGCATGAGAGAAGGCACTTTGAATGACGTCTTCTGGATAATTTCGATCTCTAAAACGTGTCATCAGTTTTTGGCTTTCTTCTAGGAATGTGGAATCGTTCGAGCAGTTTCGTCGGAGCCGCAAGAATTGTCCCTTAGGGATTCCGCTTTTTAGAGGGACTGGATGATAGCTCTGCCACCCCAGTAAACTATTTGTGGCGGTAATTTTGCGGTACAATGTTGAGGAGATAGTGCCGTCCTCGTTCTTCTGGATCATTAAGTCTAGGAAAGGTAGACTGGTGGTGTTAAATTCACTCGTGACATGCAGATTTAAGGAGTTCTGGTTCAAAGAGTTCACAAAATCTGGGAAAGAGGATTCTGTTCCTCTCCAAAGGACAAGAATATCATCAATAAATCTAAGCCATAGTATGATATTGTTTGACCATTCCATATTGTTGTAGATGACCCTTTCCTCCCACCAGCCCAGGTACAGGTTTCAACGAGGTCACCCAAGCAAATGAAAAGTGCCTCTTGCTTAAACTGTGTCATACAGTGCTGTGTAAATAGCTAGCACTAGTTATCTAATTATTGAGCTGGTGACACTGATACGTAGAAACTCTAGCCTCAGAGAAGATGAATAGATATGTAGTACAAAGACTTCTCGTAGCTGGGAAAACCACTTAGATGCGAGTGGCTTGCCAGCATACAGAGTATTAGTTAGCTCTAGCTTTCTAATATACAGCACCTAATAGTGGTGCAGATTCAAAGCTAAGGCTGCAGCCAGTAAACTCCCTTAATGCTCAATGTGGCAATAAGAGGAATCAGCAGAACGAATCAGGTTAGAGTTGGCTCACTAAACATTACAATAACCCAAGGCTTTAGATGGTTGGCCCATATGGGTTGTTATAGCAGGTAAGAGAGCATGAGAAACATAGTGCTAAGAGCAAAAGAGCAGAGCCTCCGGCCTGGATGGTAGGACGTTACATGCACTTTTGCAATCAGCATTGAATAATCGAGTTGTGACCCCATTTCTTTTCCTATTTAGGAGATAAAGAATGCTTGTGCCAAATTTCATGCTTGTACAACATCGGGAAGTTACATTACATATGGGTACACTTACTTTTGCATTTATCACTGAATAATCAAGTTGTGACCCCTTTCCTTTTCCTATTTAGGACCTAAAGAATGCTTGTGCCAAATTTCATGTTTGTACGATAACAGGAAGTTAGATAAATAAATTAGGTACATTACATAGGTGTGCCAATACGTTTGTACTTGGTATTGAATTTTCTAGTTTTAACCTCATTACTTTTTCTACTTAGGACCTAAAGAATGATTGTGCCAAATTTCATTTTTGTATAACACTGGGAAATTACATTATAGAGGGGTTCCAATACTTGTGCACCTAGCATGGAATAATCAAGTTGTGACCCATTTACTTTTCCTATTTAGGATCTAAAGAATGGTCGTACGAAATTTCTTGTTTGTACAACACTGGCAAGTTAGAGAATTTAATTAGGTACATTACATAGGGGTGCCAATATTTTTGCCATTAGCATTGATTTTTTAGGTTTTGACCTCTTTACTTTTCCTATTTAGGACCTAAAGATTGATTGTGCCAAGTTTCACGTTTGTACGACGCCAGGAAATTACATTACATGAGGGTGCCAACACATTTGCACTTAACATTGAATAAGCAAGTTGTGACCATTTTACTTTTCCTATTTGGGACCTAAAGAATGGTTGTGCCAAATTTCATTTTGTATGACATCAGGAAGTTAGAGAATTTGTGGCCAGTCAGTCAGTCAGTAAGTGAGGGCTTTCACCTTTATGTATATAGATGTAAATGTATTGTTGGTAATGATGATTGTACTGCTTTCTTACTCTATCCAGTAATATATTATCACTGTGTTCCTTTTCTAGAGCTGTTCATGATTCCAACAATGAATGTGACCTTGAACTTAGTTTTTGCAAATGATAACCTGACCCTAACATGTGAGACACGTCTCCCTCCTGCCAGACAGAACAGACAACTACGATCTGCTTTCTACAGAGAAGGACAGATTGTTCAGGACTTCAGTATAAATGATATCTATGAAGTCTACAATGTTCAGCTGGAGCATTCTGGGAAGTATTCATGTGATGTAGTAACTACAGATGGCCGAGTAAGGAAGAGAAGTGCAGAGCGGTTACTGCAGATAGAAGGTGAGGATGGACGCTGGTTATGTCTTCTACATGTGAGATCTTCTTTCTCCCCCTGGAGTTTTAGGCAAAGTGTAAAATCCCTCTGTATGATTTATTTCCCATCTGTCTCTTTCACTTTTAGAGCCCTTCTCACACCCAAATATTACTGTGACCAGTGAATTGTATGAAGGGGATCCGATGACCCTGACATGTGATTCAACTCTTAGTCCACACATTTATCATACAGGATTGCAGTTTGCATTCTACAGAGATGGACGGGAGATTCAGGGATTCAATCTGTCTAATAAGTATGAAGTTCAGTCTGTTCAGCAGAAGGATTCTGGGAATTATACGTGTGAAGTAAAAATCTCAAGTAACACTGCAGTGAGGAGAAGTTATGGGATTCACATTCACATACAAGGTAGGCAAACAGAATGTAAAAAGAAATGGAGTATGGACATTGTCCATTATGGAAGCACCCAGGAGCCCTCACCTAGAGAAATGTTCATGAATTAATAGAAAAGGATTTAGTAATTACTGCTTTATTTCCCCCCTTATTAAAGGGGTTGTCTCGCGAAAGCAAGTGGGGTTAAGTACTTCTGTATGGCCATATTAATGCACTTTGTAATATACATCGTGCATTAAATATGAGCCATACAGAAGTTATTCACTTACCTTCCCTGCGCTGGCGTCCCCGTCTCCATGGCTCCGTCTAATTTCAGCGTCTAATCTCCTGATTAGACGCGCATCTGCAGAAGGGTCTTCTCCCATCTCTTCGGTCCGGCACGAGCGGCATTCTGGCTCTGCCCCTTGTACACGTCATTGCGTAGCTCCGCCCCTGTCACATGTGCCGATTGCAGCCTCCTGATTGGCTGGAATCGGCACATGTGATGGGGGCGGAGCTATGTGATGACGGTTGCAAGGGGGCGGAGCCAGAACGCCACTGCTGCCGGACCGAGCCGAAGGGAAAAGACCCATCTGCGCAAGCGCGTCTAATCAGGAGATTAGACGCTGAAATTAGATGGAGCCATGGAGACGGGGACGCCAGCGCAGGGAAGGTAAGTGAATAACTTCTGTATGGCTCATATTTAATGCACGATGTATATTACAAAGTGCATTAATATGGCCATACAGAAGTATATAACCCCACTTGCTTTCGCGAGACAACCCCTTTAAGTACATGAGCTCCTGATGTATTACCCTTATGATGTTATTGGTGTGTGGGTGAGAACATTTTTACTGTTAGTGCTATTCATCTTGATCGGCCAGACAATAAAATTGACTCGATTTTTGCAAAAACCTTGCGAAAGTCGAATTTCCCTAAATGCCTGCTACTGAGATCAGGATGAAGCCAATCAGTACCCAGAGCATCTTGCTGATGTCACCAAATGTGTCCTCCATCTTGCATATGGGCAGCAATTTTATTAGTTGCCTGTATCAAATCACCCAGCCATATATAACATAGGCACAGTATAACCAGCTGATATTTTACAGCTTAGCACAGGACACAAAAGTTGTATCACATTTATATAACACATGGTCTGTTGTTAAGGACAGATATTCTACAGAGAATATATAGCTGCTGGACTGAAAGCTCATTTACCAGGATTGTATTTGAAGAAACAGAGAAAGAAGCTGCATCATAGAATCATAGAATGGTAGAGTTGGAAGGGACCTCCAGGGTCATTGGGTCCAACCCCCTGCTCAGTGCAGGATCATTAAATCATCCCAGACAGATATCTGTCCAGCCTCTGTTTGAAGACTTCCATTGATAGAGAACTCCCCACCTCCTGTGGCAAACTGTTTCACTCATTGATCCCCCTCACTCTCTAATATATAATCTCTGTCTCAGTTTCATCCCATTGTTTCTAGTCTTTCCTTGTACAAATGAGAATAGGGCTGATCCCTCTGCACTGTGACAGCCCTTCAGATATTTGTAGACAGCTATTAAGTCTCCTCTCAGCCTTCTTTTTTGCGTTCCCCAAACCTTTAACCATCCTCGTAACTCTTCTCTGAACTTGCTCTATTGTCTATGTCTTTTTTAAATTGAAATACAGTGAAGGGACAGCACTGTGATAGAAACCTCGTAATAGAATTAGCAAATTATTTTGAAAAAAATCTATATGGGGCCTTACCTGGTGTATGCAACCTAACTAAAGGATATGCAGGTTGACATGTAGACAACGTCCCAGAGACCACTGAATGATGCTCCATCCTTAAGTCTGGGTTCCCACAGGGCAGAATCCCGCTGGAAATCTCGCGGTTTGGCCGAATTGAAAAAACGCAAGATTTCTGCCAGGAAAGCACTGCTTCAAAACCCGCGACACTTAGCGGTGGGTTTTGGAGCAGCTTGGCCGCATGCTTTTCCATTGTGGCCATCACTCCCATAGAAATGAGCGCCGCCTCAACAGAAAAAAAAATAGAATAGACATGCTGCGGCGGGGGAATCCACGCCGCAGAGCCGGCTTTGCTGCGACGGATTGGCCGTCCCGCGTGGATTTTTGACAAATCTCGTCCACATCGCTGGCTAGCCCCGGGCTTAGCGGCCGCAAGCGGATTTGCTGCGGCGAAATCCTGACCGGAATTTCCATGGCAAATCCACCCTGTGTGAATCCAGCCTAAGCATGTTGTACATCCACCACAAAATGGAGAACAGCTGGTCCACACACCAGATACCACGTTTAGTGATCCAGGAATAACAATATAAACACAAGGTAAAAGATAAGTCCTGTGCTCTAAGGAATAGGATAAAAAAATACCTAGACTACATTTAAGAAACTTACTTCTGAGGGAGACCCCCCTAACAGTAACCACTGTAGTAGAATCAGTCAGGAAAGCACCCATCAGAGGAGGTGTCCAACTTCAGTTATTTTAATATGACAAATAACTTTTGACAAATAAAAAACTAATAACATACAAAAACATAAAATGAAGTATAAAATATGCAATAGCAGCAGGTGCAGCACGTTTCGAGGTTAAAAAAAACAAAACACAAACACAGAAAAAGCGAATACATGCAGTGCGTGTCAGTGGCCTCAGACATTGCACAGTCACAAGTCCAGCAACTACAAATTATTCGCATGCCTAAAGAAGAAAGTGGGTCAATGCAAACTGTGGGCCCTCCACAGGACATATGTACTCAGGGGGATGCAGTAATAGAAGTGCCAGTTCCTGGTGCCCACTGTTACATAGAGTCCACTCCAGAGGAGAAGGACGACGAAGAGGAAGAGGAGGTGGAAGAGAATGAAGTGCTCGATCTAACATGGAGAAGCAGGGAGAATCATCATAACAGCTTGCAGAGGGAGGAGGACGTTGCAATGCAGCACCATGACAGGACAGTAGGGTGTTGCCGAAAAACAAAAGGGCATAGCCAACACCCTCAGATACTTCTAGTCACAACAGCCGCATCAGACCTACAGCTAGGTCTGCCCACAGTATTTTTGCAGACTGGGCATTCTTTGAAACTGCAGGTGATGGCAGAAGAGCGATCATCTGTAAGATCTGCGGGAAATATTTAAAACATGGCAATAATGTGAACAACCTCCTCAACACAATGAGTTTGGACATCCACATTAACTCCCACCAGCTGCCTTGGAGAGCCCATCTGGGCAAGAGGGCAAAGAATCTGTCTCATCCTGCTCCCTCTTCCGCTGCTATAGCTTCCTCTTCCTCCATTTCTCTCCATGTTCATGCAGTAGCCTCTGAGCACAGAAAGGCAGTTTTGTGTAGGGCAGTAGTATGCCTGCTTTACTTCTCTACTTAGCAATTGATGATCAGGCAGCAGGCTTCAGAGCTAGGGGTAGGAATTGGCGAGCAGAAACTGAGCCGCCACCATCACCATCAGCATTCACCGACATCTACCCCATATTCTAGCATGTCTCAGGTCAGCAGCCATGCCTCCATTCCCCAGCTATATAAAAAATCTCACCCCAACCATCCACGAGCACAGAACCTATACAATAGCATTGCACAGCTGCTTGTAATGGAAATGCTGCCATTCAAGCCTGTGGACACAAACACTTTCTGCAACATGATGCTAACCCACAGTACCAGATTCCCATTTATTTTCCCAAAAAGCCACCCCTGCTCTGCAGTGCCATGTGAATAATGTGCCACTGTTGTTGCAGAGTGCTGTCAGTGGCAGGGTGCACTGGACCACCAAAACGTACCTCAGGAAGCCTGACCAGGGATGTTGCATATCCTTAACAGCACACTGGGTCAATGTCCTGCAAGTTGGTCATAAAGCCAAACTGGTGATTCACATTTCATGGTACCCCCAAGACTTGCAGGACATTAATCCATCTTTGTATTTTTTTTTCATGATCAAACTTGTATTACAGCTACACACAGATATTTCATATTAAGTTTCTAGATATGGGTGTAGTCTAGCATAACAGCTTAGACGTTTAACTTAGCCAGCCAGAAGAAACTCCCTTTATAAGAAATGATTGATGTCCTAGCATGAGCTTGAATAGCAAAAATAAGATGACAAAGCAGAACTTTGTCATCTTATATCCATATGGATATAGGTATGTGAATAAATCAAGCCTCCATGCAGTGCTGTAGGTGCTAAAAGCCAACATGCTGCCCTTAAATTCATATGTCTAGGGTGAGCACAGCCACATGAACAAAGATCTGTCATGTGATGACCTTGCACTATCTAAAGTCAGGCAGGGTCGTGTGTAACAATGGTCCCAACATGCTGGCAGCCCTTTGCCTAAGCAATCTCACAAATGTATCTGTTTTCTCTCAGAAAGTAGATGGAACATTAACAGATCTTGCCTGTGCTATTGGGGAAATAAAAGAATGCAGGTTAACTATAAGCAGAGAGATGGTGAGGGAACACTTGGCTAACTTAAATAAATTCAAGTCTAAAGGTCCAGATGAAATACATCCAAGGATACTAAAGGAAGCAGCAAAGGTAATTGCTGAACCACTCGCCATAATCTTTGAAAATTCCTGGAGAACAGGAGAAGTCCCAGAAGACTGGAAAAGTGCAAATGCTGTCCCTATCTTCAAAAAAGGGAAGAAGGTGGATCCAGGAAACTACAGGCCTGTGAGCCAGACCTCTATACCGGGAAAGATCTTTGAACAAATGATTAAACAGCATGTATGCAAGTACTTGAATGAAAAGGGAGTAATTAACCAGAGCCAGCATGGGTTTGTAACAAACAAGTCATGCCAGACTAATCTAATTTCCTTCTATGACAGTATCACCGACTGGGTTGATCAGGGAATTGCAGTGGATATAGTATATCTTGACTTTAGTAAAGCATTTGACAAAGTATCTCATACCATACTTATTGAAAAAAATGACCAAATATGGGATTGACAAGGCAACTGTTAGGTGGATTCACAACTGGCTGAGCGATCGTTCTCAAAGAGTGGTCATAAATGGCTGCAGATCCAAGTGGAAGAATGTATTAAGTGGGGTACCACAAGGCTCTGTCCTAGGCCCAGTATTGTTCAACATTTTTATAAATGATCTAGAGGAGGGAATTGATCAAATTTGCCGACAGCACAAAGCTAGGAGGGATAGCTAATACTAGGGAAGAGAGAGAGAGTATTCAAAAGGATCTAGGAAACTTTGCACAGTGGTCAACGACTAACAGAATGGTATTTAACAAGGAGAAATGCAAAGTCCTACATCTGGGGAAGAAAGCACATACAGAATGGGAGAAATTGGACCAAGTAGCAGCAAATGTGAAAAAGACTTGGATATACTAATACATCATAGACTGAACATGAGTCAACATGCAGTTTAAACAGCCACCGTGCAATAGTGAATGGCTGCTGTGTTAGGCGAATGGAGGGGGGGGTCAGGGGAGCGAGAGGAGAGAAATTTCCTGCACTGCCCCTCCCACCTGCTGGCCGCTCTGTGAACCAGCCTGCTCTGCTAGCTCCTGTGCAGGAGCACGGGAGCGTGGAGACACAGGCATGAGTGTCAGGCATTGTTTGCCCGACATTCGTCCTGTGTAAATGGGGCTTCAATTTAGCTCTTCTCTGTTTGGTTTTCTAGTCTCTGAGTCATAGTGCTGTTACATATCGAACACCACTGTTCTTCTTTCGTGAAAGTTACAAGTCAGGCAGACATTTTTTTCTTGCACCGTAGTCACAAATGAACTGATGTAATACATTCAAACCTGCACAGCAGTGAGTGGGGAGATAGCGACTTACAACAGAAAGTGTTGATAAGGCAGTGCGGCCACCATAAGAGTTAATAGAACTAATAGATACTTTTTGACTCACCCTTGTCCTGGGTAATCTAAGTACTGGAAGGCACCGTTAATGCTATGGAAATGTGACTGCTGTAAGTGAAGTCTATTTCTGTTGTCTTGTGTCCAACCAGTGTCCTTACAAATATCAAAATAAAGCAAAACACATTGGGGGATATTTACTATTCAAACTATGACAATTCTATGGTGCAAATTACACCACAAAACTTTTTTACTTGCTTGAAAAAGTAGAGGGTCAAAATTGCACAAAACTAAGCCAACTAATAGTTAGTCTAAGTTAGACTAGACAGACTTAAAATTTGTCAAATTTATCATTCAGTGAAAAATCTGTCATATTTTAAGGATGCCTGTCTACGTTTGCATCTAACTATTATACAGTATTCGTAAAAAAAAAGTCATTGTATCCATTTATCTACAAGCCTTCTTCTTTCTATTGTGAATTTCTTTAAATATACATTTTTGAACTATTTCTTTCTTTTCCAGAGCTCTCTGCCCCAAAATTGAAAGTATTTCCAGAGTTGGTCAAAGAGGGGGACAACATGACATTAACTTGTGAAACAAATCTTACCAAACATAAACAAAATGCTACAAAACTGCGGTATGCCTTCTACAGAAATGATGTAAAGATTCAGGGATTCAACTCTTCTAATAAATATGAAGTGCAATTCAATCAAGAGAAAAATGTTGGGACATATACATGTGAGATACAAACATCAACCGGCAGTGTAAAGAGAAGGAGTCAGGAACTTCCCATAGAAGGTAAGCAGAGACTATCATCCTGTCCTGGTCACCTATGTCAACCTATGAGTATTATCTAACAATGCATCGTGTTTCTCCATAGGGCAAAATAATTCTTCTCTAACGACCATACTATTAGTAAGTTTGGGGCTGTTACTAATCATCGTCATCATCTCGATTGTCTTGTGTATATACTATCAACGCCGATCATCCAATAATAACCCGCAGCCACCAACAGGTAATAGGAAATTCCACCATATTTATCATTTTTTCATTACCATAATGTTCACTAGACTGCTTGTTATTAGAAGCCATTTATTATATGCTAAGATATGTCCACAGGCTTTGGAGTTTAGATGACTATTTCATAGACCTACAGACCTTGAGCAGACACATTTAGTGACATACTAAATTTTCATTAGCAAGAGTGCATTTAAGATATTCCAAAACAACACGTGACTTTTTCTGTATCAAAAATGTTTACATTGATATTTGTAATGTCCTTTATTGTATTGGAGGCTGAGAGAAGTCAACGATGTGTCCAACTCAAGAAACTTTCATCATGTTAAAATACCACCTAAACACCTAATGGAATTGTTCATTATGGACCAACCAATCATTATGACTGTGTCAATATTTACGGAGCTGCTTCTATTTCAGACGCTGACCATGATTACTCTCCTGAAGGTGAAGTCAGTTACGCAGTCCTTGCCATGTCTAGTAGGCCACAAAGTAAGTATTTTCAACACATCTCCATCTATTACCTCCTCCATCCATCTTGTTGATATGCTGCTTGAGATAAACATGTCCTAAACATGTCCAGATGGGTATTAAAAGCTTATAGAGGCTTCACTGTATTTTACTGTATGTCTAGGGGCCAGTTGCACCAACCATGATGTTGATCCCGGTTCAGCTAAATTGTGATAAGCTATTGAAGGAGGTTTAAGCAAAATATGTTGTACTAAAAAATTTTTAATCTAAGATTTACAAAACTGCAAGGGCGAGTCAAAAATTAATTGCACTCTGGCTGTAGAATTTATTTTAACCGCATAAGGACCAAGCGCAGTAAATATACAGTGCTTTGTCCTGGGTTTAATCCCTGCCCATGGCATAAATGCAACACAGGATTAAAGCCTCTGCTACTGCAATCAAGCAGGAGCAGCTCATGTCCTTAGCCATCAGACAAAGCCAAAGACCCAGAGGAGAAGGGAGACGTGGTGTACTTAAAAGTGAAATTGGAAGTGTTAGTTCTACTATGCGACCCAGCAATCACGTGACTGCCGGGTGCCCCCTGTCACAGCAGAGCTGCAGGCCCTGATTTACTCTGCCAGTGACTATTGTCATTACATGGGGATGTTTCCCCTGTAACTGGGGCTCCTATGGATGTCGATTGCAGCTGTTAACCCTTTAATGCTGAAATAAATTCTGACAACAGCATTTAAATGCCTAGATCCATGTTCAGGGGTCTTGAATGGCCCTCTGTGATGAGATTGTGAGGTGCCATTCGGTTGCCATGGCAGCGGGTGCCTTCTAAAAGACCCCAGGGCTGCCATTGCAGATTGCCTATCAGGGCATGCCTGTGGGGTGGCTTGACAGATTTCCTCTTTCAATAATTATTTACAAAAATATGACAGGAAATACAAGTTAAAAAAAAAAAAAAAACCTTTGTCATATTTATAATAAAAAAAAGCTAAATAAAAAATTTCCAAAGCATATTTGGAATCGCTGCATCTATAAATGTCCAATCTATCAAAGTAACAAATTATTTACCCCACACAGTAAATGTCGTGAGAAAAACAAAATTAATGCCAGAATTGAGCTTTTTTTTGGTCCCCCCAGTATCGAAGAAAAAATGTAATAAAAGGTTAACAAAAAGTCATATGCAATTCACAATGGTACCAATAGAAACTACAAACACAAACACAACTATGTTGACATTAAAATAAAAAAAAGTTATGACAGACAGAAAATAAATTACATTTTTTTTCGGAAGATATTTTATATTTTAAGAGTAGTGCAGCAAAATATATATATTTAGATATAAATAAAATAAAATAATCATATAATGTTAGCTGCAGTTTGTACGTAGAAATAAGACACTCCCATTCGAGAGATCCATGGGAGTTATGGAGACAGCCAAACAAGGCAATTTACTACTTGTCGTCTTTTTTTTATTTTTATTTTTTAGTGTGTGTAGCTCCATCACACAAATTAAATGGTTAAACAATTGTTGTGTGTCTTAAACTATTGCTTATGTATTAGGTGCTGTCAATTTTACTTCTATGTTACCATACGAGTTCGTTAGGGCAGAAATAAATTCACAAAGATTCTGCAATAAAATTTGATTGGAAAGCAAAAAAAAAGTAATAAGTCCCTCCCCTCACCTAAATTTGGCGGAATTTCTTTTTTTCTCCAATTCACTCCACTTAGAATTTTTTAAAAGTTCTTCAGTACATTATATATGGTACAATAAACAGTACAATTGAAAAATATAACATGTTCCACAAAAAACAAGCCCTCTACGTTGATGGATAAATAAAAGAGTTATAATTTTTTTTAAGTGGGGAGGAAAGACGAAAAATGAAATAAAAAGGGATTGAAAATTGTTTTAGGCTGAGCCGCAAACCACAAACGCAACGCTGTCTTCACCTTTTCATCAGATGTAAATCTTTGCCAGCTTAGATTTTTTCAGGGGACGAAACAGGTGATAGTCAGATGGGACAAGATCATCATGCTTTAACACCTCAAAACAATGTATTTGGAGAGTGTTGACAGATGGTAGCAGTGTGCAGACATGGTTGGGGTGTGTGTCATGCAACACCACAACACCCCTTGATAGCAGTCCTCTAGGCTTTGTTTGAATTTTAGGTTTCCGCTCTATAGTGAGCATCTGACTGTACGGAGCACAGTTGATCGTTGAACCATTTTTCTGATAATGTTCTAGCTCCTTCTTCATGGCTAACACTTGTGCAACCTTCATTGAACTTCTTTATCCATTCATACACACTTCCTTAAGACAAAACACTTTCTCCATACTGTGCACAAAGTCTTCAATAAATATCGGCACTATACACAACCTCAGACCATAAAAAACAAATCGTAGTACGCTGTTCTTCTTTCGTGCAAATCACAAGTGGGGCAGACATTTTTTTCTTACACTGTAGTCACAAATTAACTGATGTAAGATGTTCAAACCTGCACAGCAGTGAATGGGGTGATAGCGACTTACAACAGAAAGTGTTGATTAGACAGAGCAGCCAACATACGTTTAACCCCTTAACGACTGCCCCATCGGGAAACTACGTCCTCAGCAAGTGGGCTTTAATCCTAGAGGACGTAGTTTTATGCGTCCTCTTAGGATTAATGCCCACTTGCCTGAGGACGTGACAGCTCCATGCTGTCGGTGCCCGCAGGTAGCCGACAGCATGGAGCTGTCATCCCAGGATGCAGGCAGTCCCCCCCGGCATTGCAATCGGCGCTATCCAATGGATAGCGCTGATTGCAAAAAAGTAAATAAAAGTAGTAAAAAAGTTAGATATTCAGCTGCCCTGGGGGATCGGATCCATCAGGGCAGCTAAAAATACTCATCTGGCTTGTCCGCAGTGTCCCCCGGAGATCTGGTCCTCCCGGACCCGCCGCCAGCCTTCTGCGCATGTGCGCCAGACGATGACGTCACGCGCATGCACAGAAGCCCGGGAGCCCCCTGCAAATTTAAAATCTCCTGGCTCCTGCAGGTAGCCGGGAACCAGGAGGTTTTACCGGGGACCGCTCACAGCGGTCCCCGGCCCATGATCGCCGCTATCCATTGGATAGCGGCGATCGCGAAAAAGTTTTAAAAAGTTTTAAAAAGTAAAGTTTCACCTTGGGTCCTCTGTGAAGTCCCGATGTCCCGGGACCCGAAGTCCCCGTCTGCGCGCCCGATGTCACTCATCGGGCGCGTGCACAGAGGGGCTCGAGCACCGGGAAATTTAAAATTCCTCTGCTCCTGGCTGCCATGTGTAGCCAGGGGCAGAGGGATGTCACTGGGGACATGATCACTGTCAACCAATGGATGACAATGATCATGTAAAGTAAAAAAAAAAGTGTAAAAAGTAAAAAAAAAAAAAAAAAAGGGTAAAAAGTTTTAAAAAGTTTAAAAAGCTTGCGTTTCATCTCCCCCCACAGATCATGTCTGTGAGGGAGGATGAAATGACGTACCTAAGGCCCATGGATTTATCCGTGGACCATACCCCAGCTTCTGCGCATGCGCCTGCCGCCAAAATAAAATGGCAGGCGCATGCGCAAAAGCTGTAGTAATTTACAATCTCCCTGCTCCTGGCTACAAAACTTAGCCGAGAGCCTGGAGATTTCACAGGGGCCGCGGTGAGCGATTCCTGATCACGTGTTCGCCGTTATCCAATGGATAATGGCGATCACGTAAAAGTAAAAAAAAGGTGAAGGTTCATGACGCTTTTTCCAGAGGCCTCCGTATTGGCACCCCGACGCGATCTTCCTCCGTGAACTTTCCCAGATTCTGCGCTGGCGACCACCGGTAAAACACCGGACACATGCGCAGGAGTCGGGGAGCCAAGGAAATTTAAAATCTCCTTACTCCCAGCGACCAACGGTCGCCGACAGCCTGGAGCAGTGACGGGTGGCCTCGTTGAGCGGTCCCCGGTCACGTGATAAAAAGGTAGTGATCTACCTTTGGCCGGTCTCACATGACCGGATAGGAATTACGGATTCCGCATGCGTCTGATCCGCGGTAATAAGCAGATCAAATCGCATTGGATTACACAATTCCGCTCACATTAGCGGGTTGGAATTGCGTAATTCACTTGCAGAAAAGAGAACGCAGCATGTTCTATTTTACCGCGGATATCCGCAACATAGAGCCCATTGTGCTCTACGGTCGTGGATATACCCGCTGCCCATACGCAACTACGTTGTATACGGGCTGAGGGTACCCGTGTCATCACTAAGCGACGGTGCGGAAAATACAAACAACAAAAAAAATATACTGTGTGAATAGGCAGTTATGCGCAGTACATTACGCGGGCTTACGCAGGGTCAAAGCCGGCTCACAGCTGGGATCCGCTGCGGGTCTCCGCAAGCAGATTCCGCCTACGGCTGCATGAGCCCAGCGTTATTCAGAGCGCCACCTGTAATACATAATTTACAATAACCCCCGGGAACGCTCGCCTTTCTGCAGTCCCAGGAGCACCTTGTTGAGCGCCTTCTGTGTGACACCGCCGCATCTCAGCAAGCTTACGGAGACTCACAGAGCGCCACTTTTTACACCCCATCCCTGCCACTGAGGTCACAAAATACCCCCAAAAAGCATGAGAGGAGGGGGGATACACGGTTTTATTGCCCCATGTACCCATCCCAACCAGCCTCCGTAATTACCCCTGTCTTCGGAAATACTACACAGTTCACATTATTACTTTTATCTAAGATTAGGGGAATGCCGAAAAGGGTGCGGAGTGTGTGTGTGGGGGGGGGGATTATTTTTTTAAGGTGTCAATTTTTATTCCGTACAAGTGGGCAATAGGGCCAGGAATTTATTCAGTTGTACCCTGCAATCCAACGGGTGTTCCCTCCATTATAGGCCTTGCCATGTTTCCTGTAAGTAGATTAGGGCCACAATGGGTATGTTTTTGAACATGGAACAAACGGGGGGATCCATTTTGGGGTGAATGTCTTCATTCCTATGTACACTGTACAAAAATAAAACAGTTTTTAAATTGACAAAATTGCCAAAAAAATGAAAATCGTAATTTTTTCCTTCTGCTTTGCTTAGATTTATTCAAATACTGTGGGGTCAAAATACACAGTACACCCCTAGATGAATTCATTAAGGGGTCTAGTTTTTAAAATGGGATCATTTGTGGGGGTTCTTTATCGTTTTGGACGCTCAATGGCTCTATAAGTGGGCGATGGGGCCTGGAATTTATTCCGTTGTACCCTGAAATCCAACGGGTGCTCCTTCTATTATAGGCCTAGCCATGTGTCCTTTAAGTAGATTAGGGCCACAAGGGGTATGGTTCTGAATACGGAACAAACAGGGGTATCCATTTTGGGGTGAAAGTCTTCATCCCTATGTGTGCTGTACAAAAAAAACAGTTTTTAAATTGATACAACTGCCAAAAAAATGAAAATTGTAATTTTTTTCCTACTGCTTTGCTTAGATTTATTCAAAAATTGTAGTGTAAAAATACACAGTACACCCCTAGATAAATTCGTTAGGGGGTCTAGTTTTCAAAATTGGGTCATTTGTTGGAGTTCTCTGTCGTTTTGGCCGCTCAAGGGCTCTACAAGTGGGCAATGGGGCCTAAATCACCTTCATGCTAAATTTCTGTTCTGAAAGCCACCGACTACTCCTTTCATTTTGGGCCCGGTTGTGCATCCAGACAAAAAATTAGGGCCACAATGGGTATGTCTCTGAACACGGGACAAACAGGGGTATCTATTTTGGGGTGCAAGTCTTCATTCATGTGTGTGCTTTACAAAAAAAGCCGTTTTTAAAATGACAGAATTGCCAAAAAAACGAAAATCATATTTTTTTCCTTTTGCTTTCCTTGAATTCATTCAAAAACTGTGGGGTCAAAATGGGCAGTACACCCCTAGATAAATTCATTAAGGGGTCTAGTTTTCAAAATGGGGTCATTTGTGGGGGTTCTCTTTGGTATTGGCCGTTCAAGAGCTCTACAAATGTGCTATGGGGCCTAAAACGCCTTCAAGCAAAATTTATGTTCTGAAAGACTCCGACTACTCCTTTCATTTTGGGTCCCGTTGTGCATCCAGACATAAGATTAGGGCCACAATGGGTATGTTTCTGAACACGGGACAAATGGGGGTATCCATTTTGGGGTGTAAATCCTCATTTTTATGGGCACTATAGGAAAAAAATATGTCTTTAAAATGACATTTGCAAAAATATGAAATTTTATTTTTTCTCCTCTAAATTTATTTAATTCCTGAAAAAAAACGGTGGGGTCAAAATACTCCTGATCCCCCTAAGTGGATACATTAAGGGGTGTCGTTTTTAAAATGGGGTCATTTGTGGGGTTATCTATTATTCTGACACTAATGAGCCTTTGCAAACTTGGCTTGGTGCAGGAAAACAAAGTGCTCCTCAAAATGCTGAAAAGTAATGTTAAATTTGTACGTCTCCTAAATGGTTAAAAAAAAACAAAAAAGTTTTTCAAATGTGCATTCAGAATAAAGTAAACAGATGGAAATATATATCTTATCACAAATTTGTACAGTATGTTTGGACATATTTGAGATATTACAGTTGAAAATGTGAAAAAATGACAATTTTTTCAAAATTTTCACAATTTTGGCGCTTTTAATAAATATACACAAATTATATGGGTCTCTTTTTACAATCAAAATGAAGTACAACATGTGGCGAAAAAACAATGTCAGAATCACTTGGATATGTAAAGCCTTTATGGAGTTATGCCACGTTGAACGACGCATGTTAGATTTCCAAAATTTGGCTCCGTCACTAAGGCGCAAACATCTTCGTCACTAAGGGGTTAATAAAAGAAATGTGTTGCATGTAGTGATTGGTGACTGTTGTCAAGTAGAGATGAGCGAGCGTACTCGGAAAAGCACTACTCGCTCGAGTAATTTGCTTTATCCGAGTATCGCTGTGCTCGTCCCTGAAGATTCGGGTGCCGCTGCGGCTGACAGGTGAGTCGCAGCGGGGAGCAGGGGAGAGCGGGCGGGAGAGAGGGAGAGAAAGATCTCCCCTCCGTTCCTCCCCGCTCTCCCCTGCAGCTCCCGGCTCCGTGCCGGCACCCGAATCTTCAGGGACGAGCACAGCGATACTCGGATAAAGCAAATTACTCGAGCGAGTAGTGCTCTTCCGAGTACGCTCGCTCATCTCTATTGTCAAGTAATCTTCTCTACATTCATGGCGATCTTCTCATCGTTCATAATGATAGTAAAAACATGGCTGCTACCAGCAGCAAACGTGGATGAAATTTTAACACCTAGGAAAAGTCTATTAGTCACGTCTGCCATGTTGAATGTTGCGAGTTGCACTTCAATTAACAAGTCCTCCAAAATCAGGCGATCAAATTGATCTAAGATCTGAAGCCCAATCACAAGCCAAAATTGCGTTGGTGAAATGTTTTTCTTCATGATTGGTGATTGCCTCTTGTCAGATGCTGATCAAAACTTTGGTGCAAATGGCCCTATAGCAAAGATCTTTAAAATTTGGCTTAGTCTTTTTTAAAGGGTTCTCCCTTACAATTAGAGTATACAGCTAAATGTATGCTGATGCTCACATTGATATTTTTGCATTTGCTGTTCAAGGCAGAGAGCAGGACTAACTACTAGTAAGTAACCTAAAGATCTCCCCAACATTTTCCCATTCTCATTTTATACATTCCATAATATTATTGTGATCTTGGTTAGTGTGTATCTATTATGCCTCATATAAACTGAGAACAACTACTAAAGATCACTAAACCTGATCATCATCTTCTCATTTTGCAGTGGCTATATATGTAGGAACATATATGTACTCCTATGTATGTAATCCTATGCATGTCAGATATGTCCAGTTGACTAAAGTACCTACATTCTTGTCAGAAAAAGTCCTTGTAAAAGTTTTTTTGTCCATTTTCTAGGTCAGTTGCCAAAAGACAATGAATCTGTAAGTACTACAAATTACTTAACTTGAGAAATATTTATATTAAGTATTCTAGATGGCTTAAGGGGAATGTCTACCATTCAAACATTTTTAGGTTAATGAGTTAAAAATGTTGTGATTACTTTCTTAATATGTATTTTAAGTGGGCAGTTTATTTTTTTATGGAGAGCTCCAAATACCCTATACAGATATTTAATAGATTTTCCTTGGATGACATACAGTAGGTCTCCACATACTGTAGCTAGCTTCAGAAAAGCTTAGGAGTCAATGCCGTTTATGGCCTTCCAGATGAAAAAAAAAAGATGGAAATCTGTGTCTATTTTCAACCTTACATACTATGTTATGTTACTTTAAGACACACATTTTATCATTGTACTTACTAATATATTCATACACAAGGGTCAGTATACACCACTTCTCAGCAGAATGCAGACAAGCAAATTGCTATATGGAAGACCATTGCGCAGGTACAAGATACTGATAATATAAAAGAATTGGGGGAATAAAAGAATGCAGGCTATCTGTAAGCAGAGAGATGGTGATGGAACACTTAGCTTACTTAACTGAATTGAAGTCTGAAGGTCCAGATGAATTACATCCTAGGATACTAAAGGAAGCAGCGGAGGTAATTGCTGAACCACTCGCCATAATCTTTGAAAATTCCTGAAGAACAGGTGAAGTCCCAGAAGATTGGAAAAGGGCAAATGTCCCTATCTTCAAAAAAGGGAAGAAGGTGGATCCAGGAAACTACAGGCCTGTGAGCCTGACTTATATACCAGGAAAGATCATTGAACAAATTATTAAACAGCATGTATGCAAGTATTTGCATAAAAATGGAGTAATTAACCAGAGCCAGCATGGGTTTGTAACAAACAAGTCATGCCAGACGAATCTAATTTCCTTCTATGACAGTATCACAGACTGGGTTGATCAGGGAAATGTGGTGGATATAGTTTATCTTGACGATAGTAAACATTTGATAAAGTATCTCATACCATACTTATTGAAAAAATGACCAAATATGGGACTGACAAGGCAACTGTTAGGTGGATTCACAACTGGCAGAGTGATCGTACTCAAAGAGTGGTCATAAATGGCTGCAAATCCAAGTGGAAGAATGCATCTAGTGGGGTACCACAAGGCTCTGTCCTAGCCCCAGTGTTGTTCAACATTTTTTTTTTTAATCTGGAGAAGGGAATTGATGGGAAACTGATCAAATTTTCCAACAACACAAAGCTAGGAGGGATAGTTAACACTAGTGAAGAGAGAGAGAGAGCATTCAAAAAGATCTAGAAAAGCTTGCACAGTGGGCAGTGACTAACAGAATGGTATTTAACAAGGAGAAATGCAAAGTCCTACATCTGGGCAAAAAAATGAAGAAAGCACATACAGAATGGGAGGAATTGAGCTAAGCAGCAAATGTGAAAAATACTTTGGTATACTAATAGATCACAGACTGAACATGAGTCAACAATGTGATGTAGCAGCAAGAGAGAACACAATTCTGGGATGCATTAAGAGAAGCATAGAGTCTAGATTATGTGAGGTAATTATCCCCCTCTACTCTTCCTTAGTCAGACTTCATCTGGAATACTGTCTCTAGTTCTGGGCATCCCACTTTAAAAAAAGACATAGACAAACTAGAGCAACTTTAGAGAAGAGTTACCAAGATGGTGAGCGGTCTGCTAATCATGTCAAATGATTAAAGAATCTGGGAATGTTTAGCTTGCAAAAAAGAAGGCTTAGAGGAGACTTAATGGATGTCTACAAATATCATAAGAGCTGTCACAGTGCAGAGGGATCAGCCCTATTCTTATCTACACAAGGAAAGACTAGAAACAATGGGATGAAACTGAAAGGGAGAAGACACAAATTAGATATTGGAAAAAAATTTCTGATAGTGAGGGTGATCAATGAGTGGAGCACATTACCATGGGAGGTAATGAGTTCTCCTTCAATGGAAGTGTTCAAACAAAGGCTGGACAAATATCTGTCTGGGACGATTTAGTAAATCCTGCATTGAGCAGGGGGTTGGACACGATGACCACAGAGGTCCCATCCAACTCTACCATACTATGATTCTATAACCAATCACTCACACACACCCCGCATATTGAGGGAAGTGACTGTATGCCTGTGCAAGTATACTAAACAAAGAGCTTCATTCCCCCTGATACAGGTGCAACATGCAAGCTTACAGCCTATTAATGACAACCCATACGATTCAGCCCAGCATACTGCCTGCACCTCTCAAGTGAATCACATAGGCACCAACACTCTGGGCTCCCCCAGCATTCTAAAGCCAGAGTGCTTACTGCAAAAATAGTGATAAATGGTCAAAATACTTAAGCTTGCAACCAACGTCAAGGGGTTTCGTTATCTTGCGAGTCTCTACAATAACATTAACAAACATAACACTAAAAAAAGGACAAATCTGCAAAAAAAAAAAAAAATCACAGAAGGGGGCCTTATTTACAATATATTTGGTAAATCTGTAAATGTGGGTGCTGGCAGTGATTTTTGGGTTGATTTGTCCTTTTTCACTGATATTTTATAGCGTTATTTCATACAATGGTAGGAATTTATGAAGTTATTGAAAATGTAAATTATGTGCTTTATTATCTTTTTACATGTCATGTAGACATGTTATTACATAGGGGATGTCCATGAGCTGAGATCAGACTAATTTTTAGGATGACATGAGGTTTCATGCTTGAACATGTACAAATTAGAAACTCTAGGACTTGGAAAAACTATTGTTTACAAAGCAAAAGGATTATTCAGAGTTATTTCTTTTATATAATTTTAGGTCCCCTTTGCCCAAAACTATAGAAAAGTAATATACTGACTGTGATGCCAGACTGCCACGTCGACGGTTTGCTGCCATAGCATCTGACAGGTGACATCACCCGGGCAGAAGGCCTGGTAACATCTTGTAAACATATCATAATGGCTTCTAATCTAGAAGCGCTTAGGCGGACTTACAGGACATTACAGGACATAACGTCCCTTCTGGCCTTCCATTGGCTGTAGTGGTCACGTGGGTAAACCAACCACATCACCGCTGCAACCAATGTAAATAGAAGAAGCAGCACTCATTAGGAGGTGAGTATTGTGGCTTTTTGAATACCCTATGTGTCCACCGTATTGCCAGTAATGTTTGGGTGCTCAGAAAACCACTTTATATCCAACACTATTCCAATAAAATCAATTATATTTATAAAAACAGAGGCAGCATCAAGAGATTATCAGCCATGGAAAACTCTGTTCAGTCCTGATTGTGGTCAAGCTCTTTACCAAGCACTTCACACCTATCATACTGTAAATTATTGCTGGTTCCAGCTCATGAACCTCCATAAATGTCATGCAATACATGTCTGAATAACAGATATCAGAATATGCATTAATGGCTTGTCATTGGACAACTGAAGATAGAATTCCCCATTGGGATGGCAGCTATGGTGAGGCCCAAGAGGAGCTTTCATATGCTTCTTATAGTAAACATTTTATGTTACACATAGATTTCCACCAAACACCGGTCTCCACCATTAATGTAGTAGTTCCATTCTCAGATACCTATGTGTAGCTCAATTGTCTAATAAATGTATTTTATCTTTGCACTAGAATGTTGTCTATGCCAAAGTAAAAAAGTCCAAGGCTAATGGACAAGTCAAGAGTTCTCAAGGGACATCTGACACCTCAACCGACATCTATCAGAATATCAGCTCCAACAGATGAAATCATCTCCAAATGGGACCATGAAGAGTACAATACAATAGATAATATCTGTAAATTCTATATAATAATGCACAAGTGTATCACTGGTCAGTACAGAAATCTATTTTCTTACTGAGACCATTGGAAACTAGCTTGTAGGGTTGTTTTGTGTTCCTATGGGTCAACATTGTATGATAATAAGTTGAACTTGATGGATTTGTTGGTCATTTAGCCTTATGCACATCTAACTTTGCTGTTACCAACCTGATGATAAAGTGATCTACAGATACCATATATTATTTTGAACCTTGCAGAACCCACAAGGACTTTCAGTAGATCAGGGGCAGACTAAGCAGCAGAGCAGTTAGTCTGTACTCTTGTTTGAATCACATGAGAGACCCATAAGCCACTTTTCCACCCCGTACAAAAGCCTGATGCCATTTATTGCTCCATTAATACATTTGGCAATCATCTGGTCAATCAGTTGGATGTCCCATACTAAAGGATGCAATGTTTCCTCAGAGGTGAAGTTACCAATAACACCATGGGGTCCATGATAAAGAAAATGGACAGCTAATTTTTGGGACTATTCAGCAGCAGAACTGCATGCAAAAACCTCTCTATGTCATAAACACGGATGCCCAAGAGGAAACTCATACTTCAAAATAAGCATGTTCAGTCAGCGTTACTGTAATGCGTATACCAGCTAAAAACGCTTCCAGACAGCAGTTATCTCAAATCTGTAGGCAATGGAAGAACTGAACCTCCTTAAATTACTCAGAGGATTGCTGCTTACAGGAAACACACAGCAGTTGTGTTATCACTTTATACGTCTTTTTACTTGGCTGTTATTTTTAATTTTCCTAGAAAACACCTCTTTTATATGCTTATTCTCTACCCCCAAACCAATAAACTTAAAAATGCAACAATCATGCAACAAAAAAATTGCAATACCTTTGGATATCCTGGTATTCATCCCAGGTTGAAGGCCTGCTGTGTTTGGCTTGTTTGCGGCACATCTTTTCACAACAATAACTTTTGTTTTGTAATCGTTTTATGAAACAAAAGGCGACTTAATTTTTCTTATTTATGTCCCTCAAATTTCCTAATTGCAATAATGTAAAGGGTATGATTCACAGACAACAGGGCTTACGACATGTGACACTGGAGATGACCATAGGGCTGACTTACTTCTGCTCCTTTAATCCTGGCAATTCAGAGAGTGCAGAAAAGTCTATATTACATGAATACCACGCATCTATCACCGACTAACCGAGTCAATACTATTAGAACCATACTCATTGTCCAATTCACGGACATATGGTGTAGATTGGGTTACTCCATCAAAACCCGATATACAGGGTCCTTCTCTTATGACCTGACTTGAGAGTATTCCTCTCCTGTAACTAGGTCTGGGTTCTTTGTTATGTTCGGTTTATATATGTGTGCATGGGCTTCACACCACAGTTGTCTAGCCTTAGTGTGAGTGTTTTGTAACGATTATCCAATAAAAATTGTCACCGAAAGGACCAAAAATAATAAAACTTAGCTTTTATTGATTTTTAAATAATAAAAAGGCGTCCTTATATTTTCTCATATGTGCTAGAAGTCACACAATAATTAAAAACAGTAGGGCTTAGATATATAGATGAACACTGCTCTGTCCCAACAATCTAGGTGCATTAGCCGGGAATCGAACCCGGGCCTCCCGCGTGGCAGGCAAGAATTCTACCACTTCTACCACTTTTGTATTCCCTGATGTCTTTTTCTATCCAGGGTTACTCAGATTTCTATTTGTCAATGACTTGCACCACCAGATGTTTATTAAAGTGTGGTGAAGCACTCACTGTCAATGACCTTGAACACTTTTAATTCTCTATCACAGGGTAGGCCTGATGTCCTCTGATTAGTCACGGTACAGTGATGTCTGTTAATTTACAGTCAGTAATATTGTACCTGACACACATTTACTAGTACTGTCGTCCCATTTATAACAGTTGCTCATTAATATTGCTTGGGTCGTATTTGTTCTTATTATTTCTAGAACAATATCGCGGTGATTGATTTATATAGAAATCACCCCGATATGTCACCATTAGGTGTTAAGTCCGGAGTATGTTTTTGTATAACGCAGACCCAAGCTTATATTGGCTTGATACTCTATGGTATTCCCTTATGCCTATGACTGATCGCATGAGCCATTCATTTCTTATGGCTCATGTGATTATATACCAAGGTTAATTGCAACCAGACGACAGTTTCAGTGATTATCAAGGATAGAGATAAGTTGTTCCAAATAATAGTGTGTTTTCAATATGTTCTCTCTCCTACTTATACATAGGCTCTATTCCGGAGAGATGATGCTCCCACTTGTATAAGTGATTATTACAGGTAGAACATATATAAGATGAATAAAGACAGTGGCTGCATTAAATGGAACAGCTGCAGTATTCATCTATGAGCTACTCATCCTTCAGGATTTAAATAGCTGCAATAAAATGCTCTGTCCCAACAATCTAGGTGTATTGGCCGGGAATCGAACCCGGGCCTCCCGCGTGGCAGGTGAGAATTCTACCACTTCTACCACTTTTGTATTCCCTGATGTCTTTTTCTATCCAGGGTTACTCAGATTTCTATTTGTCAATATGTTCTCTCTCCTACTTATACATAGGCTCTATTCCGGAGAGATGATGCTCCCACTTGTATAAGTGATTATTACAGGTAGAACATATATAAGATGAATAAAGACAGTGGCTGCATTAAATGGAACAGCTGCAGTATTCATCTATGAGCTACTCATCCTTCAGGATTTAAATAGCTGCAATAAAATGCACATAGATAGTTTGGTGGTAGCCCAGAATGAATTCTAGGCTATCACCTATATCCAATGCCCTTTTGGATAAATCTCCATCTCCATTCTCTGCTCATTTTACATCCTGACAGCCTGAGAGGCTGGTCATGTTAGGTTAGCTCCATCCTGAGGAAGCAACCATCTCCAAGGTTGTGGAAACGCGTAGATGGAGAGGGAGGGATAGGTTCCATGGGCCGATTCTCTCCATAAGAACTAATCTATGTGGGGGTTGTATGTTCATCATAATGCAACCCACGTAGACATATACAACTACAACTATAACAGACAGAGTCTATCATTATTACTCTAGTCAGCAGCTGTTGGTGCATCACAACAGACTGCATATACAGAGACAGAGATTTATCCAAAAGGGCATTGGATATAGGTGATAGCCTAGAATTCATTCTGGGCTACCACCAAACTATCTATGTGCATTTTATTGCAGCTATTTAAATCCTGAAGGATGAGTAGCTCATAGATGAATACTGCAGCTGTTCCATTTAATGCAGCCACTGTCTTTATTCATCTTATATATGTTCTACCTGTAATAATCACTTATACAAGTGGGAGCATCATCTCTCCGGAATAGAGCCTATGTATAAGTAGGAGAGAGAACATATTGACAAATAGAAATCTGAGTAACCCTGGATAGAAAAAGACATCAGGGAATACAAAAGTGGTAGAAGTGGTAGAATTCTCACCTGCCACGCGGGAGGCCCGGGTTCGATTCCCGGCCAATACACCTAGATTGTTGGGACAGAGCATTTTATTGCAGCTATTTAAATCCTGAAGGATGAGTAGCTCATAGATGAATACTGCAGCTGTTCCATTTAATGCAGCCACTGTCTTTATTCATCTTATATACGTTCTACCTGTAATAATCACTTATACAAGTGGGAGCATCATCTCTCCGGAATAGAGCCTATGTATAAGTAGGAGAGAGAACATATTGAAAACACACTATTATTTGGAACAACTTATCTCTATCCTTGATAATCACTGAAACTGTCGTCTGGTTGCAATTAACCTTGGTATATAATCACATGAGCCATAAGAAATGAATGGCTCATGCGATCAGTCATAGGCATAAGGGAATACCATAGAGTATCAAGCCAATATAAGCTTGGGTCTGCGTTATACAAAAACATACTCCGGACTTAACACCTAATGGTGACATATCGGGGTGATTTCTATATAAATCAATCACCGCGATATTGTTCTAGAAATAATAAGAACAAATACGACCCAAGCAATATTAATGAGCAACTGTTATAAATGGGACGACAGTACTAGTAAATGTGTGTCAGGTACAATATTACTGACTGTAAATTAACAGACATCACTGTACCGTGACTAATCAGAGGACATCAGGCCTACCCTGTGATAGAGAATTAAAAGTGTTCAAGGTCATTGACAGTGAGTGCTTCACCACACTTTAATAAACATCTGGTGGTGCAAGTCATTGACAAATAGAAATCTGAGTAACCCTGGATAGAAAAAGACATCAGGGAATACAAAAGTGGTAGAAGTGGTAGAATTCTTGCCTGCCACGCGGGAGGCCCGGGTTCGATTCCCGGCTAATGCACCTAGATTGTTGGGACAGAGCAGTGTTCATCTATATATCTAAGCCCTACTGTTTTTAATTATTGTGTGACTTCTAGCACATATGAGAAAATATAAGGACGCCTTTTTATTATTTAAAAATCAATAAAAGCTAAGTTTTATTATTTTTGGTCCTTTCGGTGACAAGTTTCATTAAAGTTGAAAAAGGATTTCATTGCTACGGTGACAATTATCCAATAAAAATGATCTACGAGACTTTTAAAAACTCTAGTCTGTGAAGGGCCACTCCTTCAATCCTGCACTCATTTCAAAACAGAACATAAATCCCTCCCCAATACAGTCCTGCATGCTCCAAACATCCTCACTGCCACCAGGGACCTTTTTGCTGCAAAGCCGGTCAGCCACCTGGATTCTATTTACTTGGATACAACAGTCAAGATGACCACTTTTATCGGGGTCTATGGGTTATCTAAAGAGGAACAAGGGCTGACTAATAAAGGTTAATTTATTACAAAAAATTGCAGTGCTTACAAAAAAATACAAAAAAAAGGATATTTGGTGAAAATGGTCTGATATATATGTTGGATAGTTTACATTGAGTGCTGAGATAATCTCTCGAGTCTTTTTAAATAGTTGCTTATGGATATTTTTTGTGTGACGTATTTAAGGTCCCAGCAAATGTAATTTAATTATTGGAGGCTAGCCACCATTCATGTCTATCACTCTGTGTATGTAGGAGAGGAAAAGAACAAAACACCTATTCTCAGTTTGGGGAAAAATTCAACTCCTATGGACCATTTTCTCAACTTCAGCTTGTATATCGATTTACATGCTGAGGTAGTTGTGTTATTTTTGGGTCTGTGGTCCTAAAGATACCAAACTATGCATAGTCATGGCCGACCTACTATTTGCTGATAAACAGCTTTTTCAGTGATTTTGACTTGATATTATTAG
The DNA here is from genome assembly GCA_035609135.1 of Eleutherodactylus coqui. Taxonomy (NCBI): domain Eukaryota; kingdom Metazoa; phylum Chordata; class Amphibia; order Anura; family Eleutherodactylidae; genus Eleutherodactylus; species Eleutherodactylus coqui. The sequence goes on along the minus strand of CM069410.1, from coordinate 226,414,747 downwards.
CCCATTATTTTATATGTCTGTGCAATAAAAGTTTTGTTTTAAGTGAACTTCCCAGTGAAAAAAAAATTCCAGAATAAAGGTTCTCTTTGCCGCTTCAAGATACTAAGGTATCATAGAATAGCTCATGGGATTTGGAGGGGGTGAGGGAGAGAGGTGAGAAGGTGGAGAACGGTTAGGGTATTTTTTTTTTTCTTTTCTTTTTGTATGTTTCTAAATATTTTTGTTATGTTCGTATGGGCAAGTGCGCACTGGGCCCACACGGACGTGACCCAAATTGATAGGGAACACCTGGGGAAACTACCACAGACTTGCACCGCTTCTTATCTTCTACTAGGGTAAGTGACACTGACCTACCTGAGCGGGGCCATCACCTGGTCAAACGGTCTTCGGATCTGGGCCATTGCTGTCCCAAGGAACCCACGCACCCTGGATGGGACACATACACATGCCACCACTGACAGGGACAACTGGATAGAGTACGAAGACACGCAGAACCATAATTACACCATACAGCAGCCAATACACAAAAACTAGTGGCAGATGTAAATGCTATAAATGCCAGGTATTAGTTGACATTTTGATCAAAATATGGAAGCTAGCGGGCCCTGTCTGCTAGTCTCTACACTAATCAGGAGTCCAGCAACATAACCAAACAAAACCACAAGACAAAACACAAAGCTTTCTTGCAGCCACCACACATAGAATCTGCTCACACAACACCAGGGGAGAGAATGAGAACAGAGAAAGCTGACCACACCCACATCTAGGAAGATAGCTTTATGTGTATTTACCTATAGCGATTGGCTGACTGGAGACACACGCATGCCCAGCTAGCACAATCCCCACAACCTGAGCAGGAGAACGCCAGAGAAGCTTTACAACCATTATTATAATTTGCCCAAGTATGGTTATGACTAATTGTATCATTCTTATGCATATATAAATGTATAGAACTCAAGGGGTAATTGTATTTAAAATAGAACTCTAATAAAAATGATCTGATTAAAAAAAATGGATAATATACCAAGGAAGGAATATACAGTTTTTACAAGACAGGAAAATAAGAAGAGTAAAAAAGAGAAATACCAGTTCATATGGCATAGACTGGCTCAAACCTGTAATGCAAGAGGACATGCGAGGGGTAAACAGTTCCTGTATGCTGAGGTACCCCTAACATGAGGCGACTGGAGCCGCACCTCAAAGCAGTGATGCTAGGGTTGCTAACTGGTTAGTAGGCCACCATCCTGGCAGGTAAGTACAGACAGTATTTTCTTGTTACTAGACATATTAATTGCCGGTGAAAAATAATTGCTAGCTGTGAGACAGCCGGGAATTCAACCCAATTCACTCATCAATAGCTTCAGTCTGGTGGCTACTGCTGGTGTAATCAGTCTGAGACCCCTGATCTCTTTGCCAAGTGTCTGCTTTCTTACACGCAGATGACGTCCTGTATGCTGAACTCCTCTATTATAGCAGTGTGACAGGAGCTGTGTGATCATCATCAATAACTATGACAGCAGTGTCTCTGTCCCCCTCCATGCAGTTTCTGTGGTTCTAACATTACATAGACTGAGAAGCTGACTAGAAACTGAAAATATAAACCCAAGTAGATCTGAGCTGGACAGAATTGAGATCACATGATCATCTGAGGAAAAGCTGGTAAGACTTTCAGACAAAAAGAAATAACTAACCAAGGTGACACTTGTTCACTTATATACATAGCGTGAATAGCTACATAATGAATGAATAAAAAAATCACCAGAGCTGCCCTTTAACAAAATGGAGAATGGGATCAGTCCTGATGGTTTTTAGTTCTAGTCTTTGCCTCAGGTGTCTTGCTTCATTGGGCAAATCCCTTGTTTAGGACTGTTAAATGGTGTAATATGGGGACAAATACCAGAAATACTCAAACGCATTTTCTGTAATCCCCTTCACTATAAGGAAATGGGAAATGATTATCTGCTGTTCCTTTTGAAGCTTGTAGAAACCAGGCTTAGGTGACAAATGAGACTCTTCTCTCCAAGGGATCGCTGGCGTAACTATAGGGGATGCGGTTTCACCCGGGCCCAGAAGCCTTGGGGGGCCCATAAAGCCTCCCCTCTCCATATAGGGATCCCAGTACTATGAATAAAGCATTATAGTTGGAGGCCCTGTTACAGGTTTTGCATTGGGGCCCAGAAGCTTCATGTTACACCTCTGTTAGGGATGATAGCCTTCCCCAACCCCCAGAGCTCCTTCCTGCACTAAAAGTCCTTAGACAGTTCAATAAGCTTAAATAATATAACAAAGTTAGCCGTGTGCCAAATATAGGCAGTTATGATACCTTTTCATCATAGACACCATGAGAAAAGCTACTACTGTCCAAAAATAAATAAAATTTAGTCCCATTTCAAGTCTGCCTGAGACCCCCTGGATGTTCCATAAAGCTTCTGGGCAATGCACTATGGACAGAAGGGACAAAAGTGGAACTTTTTAGCAGAAATGTACACCAGAGGGAACATAATACTCCAACACCTGAGCCTCATCCAACTGTGAAGCAGAACTGGCTTTGCTTTTTTTCATATGGCATCTTCATTTATAATACAACTAGCTGAAATACCCGGCTTCGCCCGAGTTAATTTGGTACTGGTGTTTATCTGGTTTTCACACAGAAAATCTTATGAAGTCGTGGTTACTTTAGAGATACCGGGAAAAACATATGTTCACCATTTTGCATGGTTCTTTGCGTTACCCAGGAAACACCACGTGGAGGTAACCATGCGACGTTTCCTTTATATAAAATGACATCAGGAAGTGAGAGAATTAGATTCCATACGTAAAATTTGGACGCTAATTCTATTGCACCTAGACTTGAATAATCCAGTTGGGACCCATTAGCTTTTCCTACTTATGACATAATCAATGCTCGTGCCAAATTTCACATTTCTATGACACCGGAAAGTGAGAAAAATACATTCCGTACGTAAAATTTGGACGCTAATTCTTTTGCGCATAGAATTGAATAATCGAGTTGAGGCCCATTAGCTTTTCCTATTTATGACATAATGAATGCTCGTGCCAAATTTCACGTTTCTATGACACCGGAAAGTGAGAAAAATACATTCTGTACGTAAAATGTGGACGCTAATTCTTTTGCGCTTAGAATTGAATAATCGAGTTGGGACCCATTAGCTTTTCCTATTTATGACATAATGAATGCTCGTGCCAAATTTCACGTTTCTATGACACCGGAAAGAGAGAAAAATACATTCCGTACGTAAAATTTGGACGCTAATTCTTTTGCACATAGAATTGAATAATCGAGTTGGGACCCATTAGCTTTTCCTATTTATGACATAATCAATGCTCCTGCCAAATTTCGAGTTTCTATGACACCGGGAAGTGAGAGAATTAGATTCCGTACATAAAATTTGGATGCTAATTCTTTTGCACATAGAATTGAATAATCGATTTGGCACCTATTAACTTTTCCTATCTTGGAGATAATCTATGCTTGTGCCAAAATTCATGTTTCTACGACATCGGGAAGTTGAAGAATTTTTGGCGAGTCAGTCAGTGAGTCAGTGAGGGCTTTTGTCTATATATATATATAGATTAGTTTCAAGGTCAAGAACTCAATAGTACAGCAATTATTCATAAACAGGGGACATGTGAAGAATACTGAAAATAAAGCTGCATCAATAAGTCAGGTATCTAGGGACGTGAAATTACAAATACATTGTTGCTACAGTTCTTAGGAAATTGAGAAATGTCTGGTGTCAAAAATCCATGATGTCATGTTAAAGGAAAAGGAACTACGTTTCTGTCCATACAGTTTGCTTTGTGTATGCCTATACAGTGGCATTAGTTGAAGCCTTCCATTTGGGGTGTACCATCCATTATAGGCTCAGGCGCAGTGTGCACAGAGCATCACTTATACAATTATAAAGCCCTACTGTATATAAAGATGATTATTATAATTACTATTTTAATTATTACAGTAGGTGATTGTAAGGGGGGCTTTCAGGCTTCCCTTACATGTGTGCATTTCCCACTATTCCATTGTTATTGATACATTGTGTATGTGGATTTAGGCCACTCTCACACACGCTGCTTTTTACCGCGATTATCACGACATCCTGAGGACCATGCTAATCACGGTACAATGCTCCCATTGTTTTAAATAGCTCTTGCGCTCGAACGCTGTCTGTTCTATTTTCGCGCTTTTTAATGCGCCTCATCACCTATCACAATGATGGAGTATGTTAAAAGGCGCTGTCAAATGTTGTAATGCGTTCAAAAATGCTGCTGAAATTTGCAGTAAAATTGCCGCGATTTTGAGTGGCGTTTGTGAGAGTGGCCTTTAAGGGGGAGGGAGGAATCTATCAGGGTGCACAGAGGTAGCAGAAGCCTCGCCATCTTGTAAGGTAGCAGCTATGAAGAAGGACATGCTGTATGTTGCTCTTATGGGGCGACACTCTTACAACCTTGTGACACCGGCAGCTCCATGAGGTACCGGTGGTGGATCTACCAGTGACAAAATAGAAAGGCGAAGATAAAAATTCTTAACATTGTCTAAATTGCGCGGCTCTACCACAGTGCGGTTTCGTGGTTTCTGCTTCTCGTTGCAGCCCGCCTTGAGTCCTGCTCCCTGCCTGACGCTGTACATTGTCTTCAGCGCTCCACACTTACACAAGAGACAGGCTGTTAGTCAGAAAAGAGAAACAGCACTTCCTGTTTTGAAGCATGATATCAGAAGATTCACCCATATTGCTGTGTCATCTATTACTCCCTGTTAGCAGTCATTTCTAGGATGAGAGCTGACTGTAAAACATATGAATACCATCATGTTAAGTGATTTATTGGCTTGTTATTTCACAACTGGATGGGGGGCTTTCGATTCCATCCTTCTCTTTGTGACAGGGCAGGATGTAGTATCAGCATTGCTGTGCTCTTTTTTCGTCATTGAGTGAACTCCTCCCTGTTGCTTCCCCCATCGCAAAAAAAAAAAACTCATGCATATGATTTCATTCAAAAGAGTGGGGTACATATTCGTGTGAGATTTGTGCGCCTCGCAGTGCTTTTTTCGGCCGTATGAAAGCGCCCATTAGAACTGTTGTGATGTTTTACTGCATTGCCTTTGAACTGATAAAGGAGTCATTAATTAGTCCCATGGCAGTCATAGTGTTAAAAGAACACTAAACAAAGAAAATTACCAAAAAAAAAATCAAAACTAATCCAGTACTTTACATTTTAAGTTTTATGTCTTGGAACCTATTTTAGATCATAATGCAAATCAAACTGAGAAATATATAAAAAAAAAATTTCTGGGGGCTGGGCCTAGCCACCGAGGAGAGCGGACACAAGGACTTTGGGCTCTGGGATCCCTCCAACTTAACCCAGTAATACCAGGCTCATACCGATTCAAATCTCTACCCCCAACCTCTCCACTGTCTTCTTTACCATCAGAGCTGTCAGCAGGGTTCTGTTCCCATGGCAGCAGAGTGCGGGGCCTGCTGAGGCCTGCGCATCCCTGGTCTGTAGTGTCCTGCTCGTCTGTCCCGGCATGGACATAGATCCTGACCCACTGCTCTACTGAGCGTGCTGGCACCTCCAGCTAGCTACTGCAGCTGTGCTGAGGAGTCCCACGGCCGCATGGAGGACATCAGCTGTTCTAGCGGAGCGGCACTTGGTTAGGCCGGTCTCTGCTTGAGCACCCACCAGCTCTCTCACTTCTGAACTCAGCAGCCCAAGCAGTGAGCTGCTGCAGCTGTACACACCGAGGCTGGTGGCCATATTAGAAAGTCAGAGGAGGAGAAGAGGGGGAAAACAAAGAGATGAAGATAAGAAGGGAAAAAAACAACAAATATATAAATAATGAAATAAATAAACAACTAAATAAATAAAAGAAAGAAAGTCTGTCTGTGAGATTTACAGCAGTGAATAGGAAAGAGATAGAGGTGAAGAAAGGTGGAAAAGCTGATAAGAGGCTGCAGTAATTACATAAAGACGAACTTACAGAAAGATGACCAACCGTGTAGAGAAAGTCAAAGAAATTTTGGTCGATAATCATAAAGAACTGTACCTCCAAAGAATCCGCATAGACGATCTAGAGAACCGCTCTAGACGCAATAATATACATGTACGAGGAATCCCAGAGAATATCCCTGACCAAGAGATCCCCACTGCCCTCTCCCAGATCTTCAACAAACTGCTGGAAAGAGAGGAGGATGCGGATCTTGGCCTGGAAAGGGCCCATAGGGTTTTAAGGCCTAGGTCCGTGAAATCTGACAGACTGCGGGATGTCCACTGCTGCCTACAAAGCTTTAAAACCGAAGAGGAAATCCTTTATAAAGCCAGAGCAGCAAAAAAATAGAAAACAATGACAATGAAATCCAAATCTTCCAAGATTTCCCCTAACTAGACCTGATGAGACAATTACAACCCCTTACAAGAGCACTGAGAGATAAGGAATTACCTTACAAATGGCTGTTCCCTTTCGGCCTAGCAATCTCAAGCTCAAACAGAATGTGGATCATAAAGACGCTGGAGGACCTTCCCCTGATTCTAAGCAAGCTAGACCTCTCACACATACGAATCCCAGATTGGACTTGCGCAGAGAAATCACTTGATCTTCCTCCTCTCCCGAAAATGGATTTCTGGACCCAGGTCACCCCAAACAAGCCAAGGAAGGTGAGAAGATTGGAGCAGGACCATACCAGGTCCCTCAGATGAGGCCTTTCATCAGACAACACTTGAGTAGATGGGGCATTCCATTCCTCAATAACAACTCGTTCTGCTCTGAGAAGATAATTATGGGCTGCTTGTTAGTCATCAGATGTAACTTGCCCGTTTAACGCTGAGTTTTTAAATGTTCTTCTCTGATCCCGCTGGGGAACCTGAGTGGAGCAAAGTTAATCTAATTCAATCAGTTCATCCCATCAACGTTTGTTGTTATAAGATCATAAATGGTCCTTCTTTGTGCACACTCCCCCCCCAAAAAACAAAAGTAAACAAAAAAAACTCTGATTTCTTGCTTTTGAACCTGAGCATGAGTGAAAATCGTCCATGATCCCTTGCTCAGCTCCAAAACGTTATTAATTGTTTTTCATCTTGTTGTTTCTTCAAGTTTTACTCTGTTAACCCCTATTTTACCCTCCTTACCCTAGAGAACTCTGCTGATTTTAACATACTTCATACATGTTACCCTAAAATAACTAATGTCTAAGCTACAAATTACCACCTTTAAAGGGGTTGTCCCGCGGCAGCAAGTGGGTCTATACACTTCTGTATGGCCATATTAATGCACTTTGTAATATACATTGTGCATTAATTATGAGCCATACAGAAGTTATAAAAAGTTTTTCACTTACCTGCTCCGTTGCTGGCATCCTCGTCTCCATGGTGCCGACTAATTTTCGCCCTCCGATGGCCAAATTAGCCGCGCTTGCGCAGTCCGGGTCTTCTGCTTTCTTCTATGGAGCCTTTCGTGCAGGATGCCGGCTCCGTGTAGCTCCGCCACGTCACGTGCCGATTCCAGCCAATCAGGAGGCTGGAATCGGCAATGGACCGCACAGAAGAGCTGCGGTCCACGGAGGAAGAGGATTCCGGCGGCCATCTTCACAGGTAAATATAGAAGTCACCGGAGCGCGGGGATTAAGGTAATGGCTCCGGTAAGCTTTCTGTATGTCCCTGCATCGGGGTTGTCTCGCGCCGAACGGGGGGGGGGGGGGGGTTGAAAAAAAAAAAACCCGTTTCGGCGCGGGACAACCCCTTTAACATCAAAGGTATCAATGTCCCCCAAAAGAGATCCCAAATCCTTCACTATTTAGGAGCAAACAAAACAAATATAGCGTTTCTACAAGAAACGCACTTCAAGAAGTGCTACACTCCTTTGTCCGAAAACAAAACCTTCACCAAAAATGGTAGAATGCTTCTGCTCCACTTAAACGACATAGAGGTGTGGCAAGAATTTTAAATTAAAAATTTACTATTCCAATTTATCAATGTCCAACCAGACCCAGAGGGACGATATATATTTCTGAGAGGCTCACTGCACGATAAAATATACATATTTGCTAATATCTATGCCCCAAATAATAACCAAGTAAACCTATTTGACCAATTAGAAAAATTTAAAGAGGGACATTTAATTGTAGACGGGGACTTTAATGTGCCCATAGAACCGTCTATTGACCCATCCAATGGTGCTTCTTCTGTATCCTATTCAAATCTTAAAAAAATTAAAAAACTATTCTCTGAGCTAAATCTAGTCGACTTTTGGAGGATAAATAACCCCTCCACAAACGATTCTTCTTCTATTCACCAAAATCACAGAGGTGAGGGGAAAAAAACAAAACTTAATTCACAGAAAAAGCCAAAAATACAATACCTGAGGGTCTGCAAAGCAGACACAGTCGCCATAGGCACGATCGCCATAAGGCAGGCACAATCGCCACCGGCACAATCGCCGTAGGGCAGGCGCAATGGCCATAAGCCCTGGAGATATGCAGTCAGCCAGACAATAATGTGGAGGAGCAGCTTGTTCCTGGCAGGCTAATATGCAGTCACCCACTCAACCCAGCCCAGATTGGGGAGGAGTGACTGCATATACTAATAGCCTGCACATGTGAATGATACCAAAGATGTCAGCCACAGATGGATGGTGACCCACCATACAGGATATCAACCCTGGCTGATATAACAGCGGGTTGCCCTGTATCTCTAAAGTGGGCCACACTGGCTGACATCTTGGGCTCCCCCACCAACTAGCAAACTACATACAAAAGTATAAATGCATACTAATAAAATACAGGTGTTGGTAATGCATTTTGGCCAAAACGCATAGGCTGACGGGCCGCGCCGAGGCCACACTGCTTCCGTCAGTACCTACGCTAACTCACTATAAATTACATAAAATCACAGAGGTGAGGGAAAAAAACAAAAACATTATTCACAGAAAAAGCCAAAAATACAATACCTGAAGGTCTGCAAAGCAGACACGGTCGCCATAGGCACGATCGCCATAAGGCAGGCACAATCACCACTGGCACAATCACCGTAGGGCAGGCGCAATGGCCATAAGCCCTGGAGATATGCAGTCAGCCAGACAATAATGTGAAGGAGCAGATTGCTCTTGGCAGGCTAATATGCAGTCACCCACTCAACCCAGCCCAGATTGGGGAGGAGTGACTGCATATACTAATAGCCTGCACATGTGAACGATACCAAAGATGTCAGCCACAGATGGATGGTGACCCACCATACAGAATATCAACCCTGGCTGATATAACAGCAGGTTGCCCTGTATCTCTAAAGTGGGCCACACTGGCTGACATCTTGGGCTCCCCCACCAACTAGCAAACTACATACAAAAGTACAAATGCATACTAATAAAATACTATAAAGTTAGTGTAGGTACTGACGGAAGCGGTGTGGCCGCGGCGCGGCCCGTCAGCCTATGCGTTTTGGCCAAAATGCAGTACCAACACCCGCATTTTATTAGTATGCATTTGTACTTTTGTATGTAGTTTGCTAGTTGGTGGGGGAGCCCAAGATTTCAGCCAGTGTGGCCCACTTTAGAGATACAGGGCAACCCGCTGTTATATCAGCCAGGGTTGATATCCTGTATGGTGGGTCACCATCCATCTGTGACTGACATCTTTGGTATCGTTCACATGTGCAGGCTATTAGTATATGCAGTCACTCCTCCCCAATCTGGGCTGGGTTGATTGGGTGACTGCATATTAGCCTGCCAAGAACAATCTGCTCCTCCACATTATTGTCTGGCTGACTGCATATCTCCAGGGCTTATGGCCATTGCGCCTGCCCTACGGCGATTGTGCCGGTGGCGATTGTGCCTGCCTTATGGCGATCGTGCCTATGGCGACCGTGTCTCCTTCTATTCACCTGTGCATAAAAAATATTCTAGAATAGACTACATATATATACCATCTACTCAGCTCAGTTTATGATGTAATACTTTTCTTAGACCATGCCCCCTTCCTTCTGGAAAGAGCCCTTACAAGAAAAAAAAGCTGCCCAACAAACTGGATATTAAATGACAGCCTCCTCTTAAAGGGGTTGCCTCGCGGCGAAATCGAAAAAAAAATAAATTTTCACTTACCCCCGCATTCTGCCCTGTTAAAAAGAAAGGATAGGTTAGTTTTTAAAAAATAGCATTGCACTTACCTGCATCAGCGTTCTGCAGCTTCTTCTTTTCTTCTTTTAAAGATGGCGTCGCTGGTCTTCTCCCACGGTGCACCGCGGGTCTTCTCCCATGGTGCACCGTGGATTTTCTTCTCCTTCTTTGCGTTCCATTGCTGATTCCAGCCTCCTGATTGGCTGGAATCGGCACACGTCACGGGGCGGAGCTACGATGACAACGCGGTGAGCAGCTCTCCGGCACGAGCAGCCCAATTCACCAGGCAGAAGCACGGACAGCGCAAGCGCGTCTAAAAACGCCAGAAGACATCGAAATTAGACGGAGCCATGGAGACGGGGACGCTAGCAACGGAGCAGGTAAGTGAATAACTTCTGTATGGCTCATATTTAATGCACGATGTACATTACAAAGTGCATTAATATGGCCATACAGAAGTGTATAACCCCACTTGCTGCCGCGAGACAACCCCTTTAAACAGAGAGGATATAGCCACAATCATTCATAATATCCAGATATATTTTAAAGATAATGCACACTATTCCACAAAACCCGCAATCCTGTGGGAAGCACACAAGGCTGTAATTAGAGGTCTTCTGATACAAATAGGTTCCAGAAGGAAAAGAGAAATAGAGAAAGCTGACCTTATCGAACAAACCAAAAAACTAGAACTTCAACACAAAAAATCAACTACCTGACCTCTTCAACTTACTTATCAAACTGAGGGAACTGTTAACCTAAACTTAGAAATATAACTCTTTTACGCCAAATTTAAGCATTATGCCCTATCAGACAAATGTGAGAAAAATTATTCATTGATCAAAAAACAAAACTCCATGAGCTATATCACTAGAATTAAAGATAAAAGCTACCAACTACACCACACAACAGACAACATAGCCAAAATATTATGCGCCTATTACTCTGACCTTTACAACATAGATAAACAAGAGAACTCAGAATTACAGAACACTAGGCAAATCCAAATCCCTCCCACAGGTCACAGTCCCCCAGAAATGGGTGCTGAGCAACCCTATCTCCCTGAAAGAAATAGAGGACGCTATTAGCTCCCTCTCCAAAGGCAAAAACACAGGCCCAGATGGCTTTAGCTCCATCTATTAGAAGACATTCAAAAATACCCTAACCCCAGCCTTACATGATTTTCTCAATCACATCAATGCCACAAATAACTTCCCAAAAGAAGCTCTTATGGCCCACATATCGCTAATCCCCAAGGAAGGGAAAGACAATACTGTCTGTAGCAGCTACAGACCAATTTCATTAATCAATAATGACATCAAGCTTTACATTAAAATTCTTGCTCATAAAGTTAAGCTTCTTCTTCCAAACCTCATTTATAGGAAACAAGTGGGTGTTACTCCACTTAGAAAAGCAAAGGACAACACTACCAGACTTCTGAACGTCATACAACATGCTAAATAGACCATAACTCCCTTAGCGCTCCTCACAACTGATGCAGAAAAGACTTTTGACAGGGTAAATTGGTTATTTCTTAAACTGACCCTACAAAAAGTCAATTTCCCTGATAACTTCATTGACAAGACTATGGCCCTATATCAGAACCCCTCAGCCAAAATTAAAATCAATGGACATCTCTCACCTTCCTTTAACATCAAGAATGGTACAAGACAAGGCTGCCCACTCTCACCTCTCCTATTTATTCTCTCAATGGAGTTTTCCTAGAAAGATTAAAACAAAACCAACAAATCACAGGTCTGAAGTGTGGACAAACGGAACATAAAGGCCCATTTAGACACAATGATTTTCGCTCAAAAATCGCTCAAAGCCATCTTTTGAGCGATAATCGTTGTGTCTAAGTGCACTGACATCGTGCAGTTTTTGTTAAGCAATCGCTGATCTTTGAGCATGCTGAAAGATCAGCGATCAGTTATCAGGAATTCACAGTGGGATACAGCTGATACTATTGTCTCACCGAAGGGACAAAGGGTTTCAACAAGGACTTGTGGAAAACCCTATGCACTTTCCATGTGGCTGGCAACTCAAGTTTGTAAGCGAGCGGGTTAATTACACGCGTAATAGTAAAAGGCCCTACAAAGCGCGGCGCAAGCTTTAAGGACGGGACCTTCAGTCTTAGGTTCCTGGAGGACAGATACACCTTCTGACCCACCTTGTAGGGTTCAGAAACTGAGAGGCTTAATGATTCTGGCACCCCAAAACTCCGCGAGAGGGCATCACCCTTGACATTCCCCTTAGGGATGGGCTTGTTTGGAATAAGGTCCATCCCACAATCCCACTCTCTGTGAGGAGGCAGGGTCTCTGACAGGCTTTGGGAAAACACATCCCGGAAGTCAGTCAAGTATTCCGGAATGAGCGCAGTATCTACTGAGCAGAGAGGAAGGGGAGCAAGATGGCTCTGGCACGATGGTCCCCAATGAGTCAGTTCCCGGGTGGTCCAATTGAATTGGGGGTTGTGCAACGCCAACCACGGCATCCCTAGTACCATGTCAACCGACATCTTCTCCATCACCAGGAATGATAGTTCTTCCGAGTAGGAACTCCTCACCGTGAACTGTAACACTGGGGTCTTCCATCGTACCAAGCCCGTAGCAAGAGGGGTAGCATCAATGCTAGTAAAACAAATTGGCGTCTTCAGCGCCACAAATTCAGCCATCAGGGGTCTAATGAAACGCCTGCTTATCAGGTTAGCGGCTGCTCCGGAATCAATAAACGCCTGCCCTAGGCGGGAAAAGTTCCGGAATCTAACCTGACAAGGTACCATAAGTTTAGGAAGTACCTGCCGTCCTAGGCAATCCTCCCAGCAATCGCCTAGGACTTTGGAGTCTTCCGCCGGTTCAGACTGTGGGCGCTGAGGCTTCAGGGGGCAGGTTATCACCCGATGTCCAGCTTTCCTGCAGTAGAGGCAGAGATGATGCAATAAACAAATCTGGCGTCGCTCCCTGGGGTCCAGCGGGTCCACCTCCATAGGCTCAGGAACAGAGACTGGTACGGAAGGGGAGGGAACAGGACAAACGACCTCCCTGACTCTACGGGCCTGTCTGTCTTGCTTCCCAGCCCTGAGCCTCCTATCTGCCTTCACCGCTAGCTCCATAGCCTCCTTTAAGGACCTGGGAACGGGATGGGAAATCAACAGTTCTTTAACCGAGTCCGAGAGGCCCTGCAGAAAAACGTCTTTCAGAGCGCTATCGTTCCATGCAGTATCACCCGCATAGCGTCTGAAATTGGAGCAATAATCCTCCACACAAAGCAACCCCTGATGCAGCGCCAACAGCCGCGAAACCGCCAACCCCACTCGGTCTGGTTCATCGAAGATACCCCCGAGTTCCTGAAAAAAGGAGTCCACCGACTGCAGGCAGGGGGAACCCTCGGGAAGGGAAAAAGCCCAGGTCTGGGCAGAGCCCCGCAGCAGGGACATTATAAGCCCGACCGTCTGGGCCTCTGACCCGGAAGAACGGGGACGCATCCGAAAAAACAGGCGACACGCCTGTTGGAAAACAAAAAACTTGTTCCTCTCCCCAGAGAACACCTCGGGAAGAGGGCACTTGGGTTCGGGGCTGATTGAGGCGTCCGGCCCCTGCGACAACGCCCACTGCTCCTGGGCCACCATGTGAGCTGATAAATCCTGGATCACCGTAACCAGGGCTTGCAGCTGGTTTGCGAGGGAGCTGATCGCCTCCATGGAAAAAACTGTTTAAAGGGCCAGTTATTATGTTACGGCACTCTGACCCCCAAGCACCAGATGGGGGGCCCTGAACTTACCGCCCCGCACTGTCCCTGTCTACTTGCCTCGGCACTGGCTAACCCCAGGCGGACAACTGGACGGCAGTCCCTACCCTGGCTAGGGACCTGGCGACTACCTAGATGGACTAACTAACGGGGGACAGAGTGCCGACAAGGAAGGCAGATAGAAACACTATCTTGTCTTCAGCATCCTCCGCTTGGAGCGCAAGGTGATCGCTCAAGTTTGAGCGATCACCTTGCGCTGTAAAAGCACACAACGATTAACGCTCAAAAATCACTCAAAAGATTTTTTGAGCGATAATCATTGTATTTAAACCAGCCTTAGACAGCATCCTTTGCTGATGATGCATTGCTATTTCTATCCAACCAACAGCATTCTCTTAAGCCACTCCCGAGGGAGTTTGACCTTTTTGGCCAAATCTCTAATTTCAAGCTCAATTTCTTGAAATCAGAACTCCTCAACATAAACATAAATGAAACAACCTGGTCCCTGTTATCTAAAACATCTCCGTTCAAAAGCACATGCTCCCACATAACATATCTAGGAACCAAGATCTCCCCTGACCTGTCCGATCTATATAAGCTAAACTTCACACCACAGCTAGACAAAATTGAAAGAGACATAGCTATTTGGATGTCTCTCCAGAGATCTTGGCTAGGGAGAAAGAACTTAATAAAAATGCTAGTCCTTCCGAAAATTCTCTACCTGATGCAAGTGCTTCCCATAGAAATACCCCAATCTTTTTTTTATCAAACTGAAACATTTAATTTCCAGATTCATTTGGCAAAACAAAAGCCACAGGGTAAAACATACAACTCTAATTAGACTTAAATACTCCGGAGGTATCGGCTTGCCTGACCCCAAATCCTACTACTATGCTGTCCATCTAGCCTGAAAAATTGAGCTAATTCACCCTTCCTTTAAGAAATTATGGGACGAACTAGAATGCCATTTGCTAGGGACCAAACTTCATTCTTTACCTTGGCTAACTCAGTACAATAAACCTCTATTAAGAAACATCCCCAATCCCCTCATTCCAATCTCTTCAAAATTTGGCATAAGCAAAATAAGAAATGTAGATTCTTACCATATATAAGTGGATACACGCCTTTCTTAAATGTAATGCCAAACAAGCTGAAGCATTTGAAAAACTACATTAAACAATATTCCAAATTCACTAATACGCCATTCCTGAAATTATTCCATAACCTGTTTATTTCATCGCAGGACCTCTAAGAGTTACTCAGTTTGCCCCAACTCAATAACAAAGATTATCAAGTAATCAAAGATGCAATATCTATCTTCCAATCAGATATCCTAAAACTAACCAAGACTTACTTTTTCATAAAGCACTAGGGAAAGATTATGCCCCCAGGGGCACTATCTCCAAATAATACCATACACTCATCTTTAATAAAGATACCCCTCATACATCTCCAGTTTGGAGAGAGACCTTGATATTGTATTCTCACAAAACTAAACGCACAATATTTTTAGAAAGTCAGACTCACAATCAATGTCAGTAAGATACCAGGAATTAAACTATAAAATAGTATCCAGATGGTATAAAACTCCGGAGCTTCTTCACAGAATTGACCCAAAATACTCCTGGACATGTTGGAGATGTTCCAAAGCCGAGGGCATATTCTCACACATCTGGTTCACATGCTCAACTTTGTATCCGTTTTGGTATGAAATACAGAAAATTTTAAATCAAATTCTTGGATTTCAGGTTACACTCTCACCCAAACTCCTCTTGTTGAACTTAACCCCTCAGAATGATCCCGAAAAGAGAGATCCTATACTCCCATTCCTTCTTGATGAGGTCAAAATATTAATCCCCAGACATTGGAAAGAATCAGATCCACCTAGTATTAAGGATTGGCTTAACGAGATCTGCATATTAAGCAGTTTTGAAAAAACTAAATACTCTCAAGAAGGTAAGCTAGAGAAATACCTCAAGATATGGACGATGTGGGTCACCTACAGGAACAAGTAGCTCCCTCTTAGCTTATTCCCAATAGTCAGCTATTATGTCCCTTCAATACATTTTCCACTGTAAAGATTATATTTTGTTCTCAAAGCAGAGTCACTCGAATCCTCATTCTGTTCCCCTTCCTGTTACCCTCCCTTCCCCTTTTCGTCCTCTTCCCCTGGTTTTCTTCCTGTCTTCTCCCATGTATATACAATTGCAAATTTTGATACCAAAAGATGTGAGACTTATCAGTGTATTGTAAACCCTGCAGTTCACCCCCACCCTTTTCCTTTCTGTGTCCTAGTCAATCTTATAAAGAGAGAATTTATACAAAAAAAATCTCTTCTACATATTCCACCCCCTCATCAACCAAAACGGTTATGAAATGGATCTTCAAAGTATTTTAATACTATTTATTTCAGGAACAGAAATTGGTGCATTCTAAGAAACCGTAAGTTTATCTTGTAGACATGAATGATGAAAGCAAAAATGTTTAGTGTCCTTTAAATACTTAGTAAAGAATAATAATTTCATAGATTTTTCCCTTTTTCACTTCCTCATTGCCTGGTCGAGCGCACTCTGGTTTATATAAACATTACAGTTATTTCATGGTAGCAACTATTACACAATTCTCCTTCCTCCTTTCTTGCAATGTACAGAAAGATTGCAGCAGAACGTCTCTTTTTAGGGTTTGCAGCTTAGTCGCCATCTGTTGGTCTAACACAACATAGTCTACATCCATGAGAATTCTGTCGGTCCGTCATGTCTAGAGAGATGTCCGTCCTATTACTCTGTAAATACCATCATCTTCATGTTTTTCAGTGACCATCTGATGGAGAACTTATATAGTGCCACATAATATGTGACAATACTGAAGTTATCAGGCTGTGCGCAGTATCTAATGGTGGAAAAATTGAAAACTTCCTGCTTATATTCATTATTATGTGCATACATTTACCAAAAAAACATAAACATTTTGTAAGTGCTGCTTTTCATCCATTCTGAAAAACTTTATTGAACATTGCTCTGATATTAATTTTCATGAATTAAAGGGGTTGTCCCGCGGCAGCAAGTGGGTCTATACACTTCTGTATGGCCATAATAATGCACTTTGTAATATACATTGTGCATTAATTATGAGCCATACAGAAGTTATAAAAAGTTTTTTACTTACCTGCTCCGTTGCTGGCGTCCTCGTTCCCACGGAGCCGACTAATTTTCGCCCTCCGATGGCCAAATTAGCCGCGCTTGCGCAGTCCGGGTCTTCTGCTGTTCTCTATGGGGCTCCGTGTAGCTCCGTGTAGCTCCGCCCCGTCACGTGCCGATTCCAGCCAATCAGGAGGCTGGAATCGGCAATGGACCGCACAGAAGAGCTGCGGTCCACGGAGGTAGAGGATCCCGGCGGCCATCTTCACCGGTAAGTATAGAAGTCACCGGAGCGCCGGGATTCAGGTAAGCGCTGTGCTGTTCTTTTTTTCAGTCCCTGCATCGGGGTTGTCTCGCGCCGAACGGGGGGGGGGGGGTGGGGTTGAAAAAAAAAAACCCGTTTCGGCGCGGGACAACCCCTTTAATATTATAATTGTTTTTGTTATATATTTTTTGTTTGTTTTTGTCTGTATCTCGCTCTTAGGCCTCCCTCACACAGGGCGTTTGCAGAAATGCAGCGTTTTTCAACGCTGCGTTACTGCAGATTCCGCCCCGTTTCAGCAGCGCTGGCATACTTTATGCCAGCGTTTTGGCTACGTTTTCAGCTCGGCTGAAAACGCAGCCAAGGATGCTGAAAAGAAAAAAAAAAGTAATACTCACCTAGCCGCTGCAGTCCGGGTCGCGGCTGCTGGTCTCTGCCGCTGATCCGGGCTTCCTCGGCACTCCCAAGTCTATTGCCGGAGGCCAGGATTGAGAACCCTGCATCCGGCAATAGAGTGCTGTGATTGGTTGTCGGTGCTTGCTCGATGCCCAATCACAGCCCTTCATTGACTGTCTCAGCCAATCAGAGCTTGCCGGCGCTGATTGGCTGAGACAGTCAATGAAGGGCTGTGATTGGTTATCAGCACGCTCGATGCCCAATCACAGCACTCTATTGCCGGAGGCGGGGTTCTCAAACCTGGCCTACGGCAATAGACTTGTGAATGCAGGGGAAGCCCGAATCAGCGGCAGAGAGCAGCGGCCGCGACCCGGACTGCAGCGGCTAGGTGAGTATTACTTTCTTTTTTTCTCTCTACCTAGCTGGGGCAGATTTTTGGGGTAGGGCTGCTGGATGGGTGGGGGTTAATACTGTTGCTGGGAGGGTGTTAATATTTCTGTGGGGGGGAGGGTAATATTGTTGCTGGCATGGGGTTAATATTGCTGCCGGGTTTGGAAGGGGTGGGGGTGGGGGTTAATATGGCTGCTGGGTGGGTGGTGGTTAATACTGTTGCTCGGAGGGGGTTAATATTGGTGTGGGGGGAGGGGTTAATATTGCTGCTGGGTGGGGGTTAATATTGCTGCTGGGTGGGGGGGTTAATATTGTTGCTGGGAGGGGGGGTTAATATTGTTGCTGGGAGGGGGTTATATTGCTGCTGGGAGGGGGTTAATATTACTGTGGGGGTCGCTATTACGACTGGGGCCACTGTGGGGTACCCTGTTACTACTGGGGCCACTGTGGGGTACCCTGTTACTTCTGGGGCCACTTAGAAAGAAGTCTTCAGCAGCATAAGTGGTGCAAAAATCGTATAAAGATTTTATTCCTCCATCAAGCTTGAGAAAGGCCAAGATGGCCGAAACGTCGCTAACCTGTTTGTGATGGAGGAATAAAATCTTTATACGATTTTTGCACCACTTATGCCGCTGAAGACTTCTTTCTACTTGGCCATTGTTTGAGGAGTAAGGTTCGGTCTCCTGCTAACTTCAGCTGTTGCATGCTCTTCACTCAGCCTTTATTGGGTTTTGGATCTAGTGCTGCTCACGGACTTCTACTACACAACTACTGGGGCCGCTGTGGGGATCGCTATTACTAATTGACCCACTGTGGAGATCAATATTTTTACTGGGGCCACTATGAGAGTCACTATTATTACTGCGACCACCATAGGGGTCACTATTACTATAGCCACCACCATAGGGGTCACTATTACTATAGCCACCACTATAGGGGTCACTATTACTATAGCCACCACTATAGGGGTCACTATTTTTTACTGGGGCCACTATCAGAGTCACTATTACTACTGGGACCACTATAGAGGTCACTATTTGGGCTCGTTCACATGGGGGCGTAATTGCATTTTGGTCACACAAATACGCTACGTATTTGCGCAATTGAAAATCGCTTATGCCTACATATTTGGGCACGCAGAAAAGAACGCAGATGGGCCCACTGAGATGGTGCGCAAATGTATAGTGAATACACAGGTTTCCTGCGCATTCACCACGTATTTGCGCGGCCCATTCACTTCAGTGGGCTATTGCGGTGCGTAGGACACAACAAAATAGGTCCTGCTGTGTGACTATATACATCATGTGACTGAGCTCAGTGACATCAATGGCTTCTATTCACTGCATATTATGAACGCAAATACGCTTGTGTGAACGAGCCCTTACTGTACCGTCTTACAATCGGCCCTTTGAAGTTCACCAAAAACCTGAAAAACCTGAAAATGAGTTTGACACCCCTGCATTATACGGTACATTAACCCCTTCCCGCTGCAGGGCGTAAGTTTACGTCCTGGCAGCCTGGTACTTCCCGCAACAGGACGTAAACTTACGTCCTGGAGATAGCGCGGGATCACATATGATCTTGTGCTATCCCGCAGCCGGAGCCGGCTGTCAGTCACAGCTGGCGTCCTGCTGCAACAGCGGGGGGGCATCGGAGTTGCGCCCCCGCTGTTAACCCCTTCCCTGCCGCGATCTAAGTAGATCGCGGCAGGGAAAGAGTTCACAGAGGGAGCGCAGCTCCCTCTGTGTCTCCGGCCGGAACTCGCGATGTCATCGCGAGAGCCCGGCCTGTCACCATGGCAACAGGACGCCAGACACTGGCGTCCTGTATTGCCTATGCCTAGGATCGCTGTATAAGCTATAAGGCATGGGAGAGCAGTAGCTCTGCCATGCCTTATAACAGCGATCATCAGGGCAGTGGTTAAAGTCCCTCAGAGGGACACAAGCAGTGTAAAAAAACCAAAGATTAAAAAAATGAATTAAAAAAATGTTAAAAAAAGAGTAAAAAAAAACATTTTTTTATGCTTTTTCTCAGATTAGCATAAAAAAAAGGTAAAAAAATAAATAAAATCCCACATATTTGGTATTGTCGCGTCCGTAACGACGCGTATAATAAGTTGCACATGCTTTTGACTGTGCACGGAAAAAAACGCTAAAAAAAAACGCTAAAAATCTGAGGCAAAATGCTAATTCTTAGCATTTTGCCTCACTAAAAACGCAATAAAAGTGATCAAAAAAGCCATATGTACCCCAAAATGGTACCAATAAAATCTACAGCTTGTCTCGCAAAAAATAAGCCCCATAGAGTGCCGTACATCAAAAAATAAAAAAGTTGCAGGACTTTGAATGCAGCGATTTAGAAAAAAAAAAGATTTCCAAGAAAAAGGGTTTTTATTGCAGAAAAGTGGGAAAACCTAAAAAAAATGTAAGAATTTTGGTATCGTTGTAACCGTACCGACCCGCAGAAAAAATGGAATGTCGCATTTATGCTGCATGATTAACGCTGTAAAAAAAAATTAAAAAATCTATGGCAGAATTGATGCGTTTTCTCTCCCTGTTATCATAAAAAAAAAAAAAAGTTTTACAATATAGTCTATGTACCGAAAAGTGGCACCGATAAAAACTACAGTTCACCACGCAAAAAAAAGCCCTCATACGGCCGCGTCGACGGAAAAATAAAAAAGTTATGACTTTTGATAAACGGAGAAGAAAATCCGCCAAAAATTGTTGCGTCCTTAAGCTCAAAATAGGCCATGTCATGAAGGGGTTAAAAAATACAACTTGTCCCGCAAAAAACAGCAACAACCATCCTCGGACAGCGATGGATACATGAGTGTTAAGATTCCTTGAAAGGGGGAGGGAGAAAAAAAAACCTTGGGCACGTTTTTTAGTAACAGGATAACAAGCTCCCACACCAGGAATCCACAGTATAGGGGTGACTTACTGATTGATGGGGGTCTCGCTGCTGATCTCACGTGTCCCACCCTCCTCTCTCTATGGGGCCTGTTTCTCTCCGCTGCAGTGACTTTACTCTGAATGGAGCGCTGGCCCAGCATGTCCGTTCTGGAGATCAGCAGGGATCTCAGGGATGACCCCCACCAATCAGCACCCCTCTCCTGTGGATATCTCGGGACGGGACAGAACTGGTTATCCTGGTAAGTGGATCTGTCCATTTGTATGCTTTTGGATCTGGGGGCATCCATGACGGCATGGCTCCTCGACATTGCACCACGTTCCATGAATGACCATACAGGATCTGCGACCACCTACCTCTGAGGTCTCTACCAAGACTTCTCCCAACTCACCAGATACTCGAAGATGAGGGTCAGCGTCCTCTCCATGTAAATAATATCATGCAGGGTAACAATATTTGCGTGTTTCAAGTCCTTGAGTAGGGAAACTAAGACGAGAGAGAAGATCCGTCAGCGATCACAGTAACTGCCCACCTGAGAGCGTTGGTGGAGGGTCCAGCGGGGGAATCCAACACTCCAAGGCCCCAGTCTATAACAGGACCCTCAACTACCAAGTGACCTTATGTGGCCCCAGGACAACTGCTCTGTCTGCACCCCCTATAGCCACACATCCAGTGACAGCATCACAGGACGTCCTTCTCAGTCACCGTTCTGACGGGAGTTCCCCTACAAGCCAACAGCATGTCTGTACGGACATGTTATACTTAGGGAGGTAGTCTAGCCCCCCCCCCATGACTACCAATACACCATTTTACTGCCCTGCCTAACGGGCTTAAAACCTGTACATCTTGTTAGAGTGGTGGCCTGGAAGACTACTGACAGCCCGGCTCCTGCTCTAACCGCCATGAGAGAAGAAACCCCTGATCTGGCCAGTTTAACCCCTTACATGGCACAATCAATAGCAACTGCAGCATGTGAGCAGATGACGGGGAGGGTGCTCAGTCATCCACCGACACGCCATAATATGATCGAAGGCTGAGACGCAAGTTGGAGGTCAAGTGCCCCACTGCAAAACCTGTAACACGGGCCCAACTTAATGCTTTATTCATAGCACTGGGCTCCCTACATGGAGAAGAAAGGCTTTATGCCCCCCCCCCCCCTCCAAGGCTTCTGGGCCTGGGTGCAACTGCATCCCCTATAGTTATGCCCCTGCAGAGTCCAATAGGCTGCTGTAATAGGCTTAGTATTGCAGTGTATTAAGGCCAGCAACATCTCCAACCCATTATATGTCCCCCAGAGTGCGGCCAGTAACATCTCTAACACATTATATGTCCCCCAGAGTGCGGCCAGTAACATCTCCAACCCATTATATGTCCCCCAGAGTGCGGCCAGTAACATCTCCAACCCATTATATGTCCCCCAGAGTGCGGCCAGTAACATCTCTAACACATTATATGTCCCCCAGAGTGCGGCCAGTAACATCTCCAACCCATTATATGTCCCCCAGAGGGCAGCCAGTAACTTTGACAACTCGTCCTACAAACCACAATCCCCCAGACGTCTACTGGTCCTTTTACATGCAACAATTATTGCTCTAAATTTGTTGAAACGACCGAATGTTAGCGAGAATAGTTATGTATAAACACGGGCAGTCTTGCGCTATTCGTTCACTTGTAGTTAACTGCAGGATTTAAAGGGGTTGTCCCGCGCCGAAACGGGTTTTGTTTTTTTTTCAGCAGCCCCCCTGTTCGGCGCGAGACAACCCCGATGCAGGGGTTAAACAAGAACACCGGACAGTGCTTACCTGAATCCCCGCGCTCCGGTGACTTCTTACTTACCTGCTGAAGATGGCCGCCGGGATCTTCTCCCTCGGTGGACCGCAGGGCTTCTGTGCGGTCCATTGCCGATTCCAGCCTCCTGATTGACTGGAATCGGCACGTGACGGGGCGGAGCTACACGGAGCCGCTCTCCGGCACGAGCAGCCCCATTGAGAAAAGAAGAAGACCCGGACTGCGCAAGCGTGTCTAATCTGGCGATTAGACGCTGAAAATTAGACAGCACCATGGAGACGGGGACGCCAGCAACGGAGCAGGTAAGAGAATAATTTCTGATAACTTCTGTATGGCTCATAATTAATGCACAATGTACATTACAAAGTGCATTAATATGGCCATACAGAAGTGTATAACCCCACTTTGTTTTGCGGGACAACCCCTTTAAGACGGCATAAAAACCATTGTGAAGCTGCTTAAAAGATGTTGCATTTGAATGGAATTCGTGCCGTCTTTGGAGCGGCTGCAGGATGGCTTTTCTTTACCTGGAATACACAATGAGTACACATTTTACTCCTGCCGGCCAGATAATCCTCGCATAAACACACGCCAGCAGAGCGAACAGCAGCTGCTGAGTTTATTTTAGTAATGAGGGAAATGCAGAGGATGTGAAGCAATTCTCTGTTCATGTGATTCGATGCAGTAATGTCCTCGGCTCATTCAGTCGTGGGGCTGTTTTACACGCAGCAATTATCGCTGAAAAGCCCTTACATCAGTTATGTGATGATGCAAATCACTTGGTCCTTACGGCAAAAAAAAAGCCGATCACTAAGGTGCTGGAGACCCTCTTAGACCTTATAGTCCCACGTGGGAAGCTGAGGTGAAGCGGCACGAGGTGAACCTACTGGTGGAGCAGTCCTCGATAGCCGTGCCTCTGTCCCTGGTACCTACCTTTCGAATGGCTGTACATGGGACTCCTTCTTCATGTTCCAGATGAATCTCCTTAAGAGCCACCAGCTTCTCCGTCAGCTTACTGCGGCCCTTGTAAACAATAGCATAAGTGCCCTGAGGAGACAGGTGGGGCGCAGTTAAAGGGAAGCCAGCGTCCATCTTCTCCCGCTCGCCTCACCAGTACTGACCAGTCCACTCACCTTTCCCAGTTTGTCTAACTTGACGTACGTCTCTAACTTCCCGAAGCCGATCTCTGACTGCAAGAGAAGATATGGAGATCCTGGAATCAGCATGGAAAGGAAGGGGGTGTCAAACTATTGGGGGGGCGGGGTGTGAGGCACCGGGGTCACTCACCAGAGAGACTCTCCTCAGTCACCTGCTCAGTGGCTTATCAAACTGGGGGCAACTCAGAGCTCACCTGGGGATCCGAGTACACGCAACGACACGTACCATATGCATTGCAAAAACACGCAGAACAGCCCCCGTAGTAATAGCCACCCCTCACTACAGTGGCCCCCGTAGTAATAGCCACCCCCCTACAGTGGCCCCCGTAGTAATAGCCACCCCCCTACAGTGGCCCCCGTAGTAATAGCCACCCCCCACTGCAGTGGCCCCCGCAGTAATAGTCACCCCCCGCTGCAGTGGCCCCCGTAGTAATAGCCACCCCCCGCTGCAGTGGCCCCCGTAGTGATAGATACCTCCCACTGCAGTGGCCCCCTTAGTAATAGCCACCCCCCGTTGCAGTGGCCCCCTTAGTAATAGCCACCCCCCTGCTACAGTGGCCCCAGAAGTAATAGCCACCCCCCGCTACAGTGGCCCCCGTAGTAATAGTCACCCCCCCTACAGTGGAACCCGTAGTAGTAGCCACCCCCCCTACAGTGGCCCCGTAGTAATAGCCACCCCCCCCTACAGTGGCCCTCGTAGTAATAGCCACCCCCCCCTACAGTGGCCCCGTAGTAATAGCCACCCTCCTCCCTGTACAGTGGCCCCCGTAGTAATAGCCACCCCTCCCCCCGTACAGTGGCCCCCGTAGTAATAGCCACCCCCTGCTACAGTGGCCCCCGTATTAAGAGCCACCCCCCCCTACAGTGGCCCCCGTAGTAATAGCCACCCCCCGCTGCAGTGGCCCCTGTAGTAATAGTCACCCCCCGCTGCAGTGGCCCCCGTAGTAATAGCCACCCCCCGCTGCAGTGGCCCCCTTAGTAATAGCCACCCCCCGCTGCAGTGGCCCCCTTAGTAATAGCCACCCCCCTGCTACAGTGGCCCCCTTAGTAATAGCCACCCCCCTGCTACAGTGGCCCCCTTAGTAATAGCCACCCCCCTGCTACAGTGGCCCCCTTAGTAATAGCCACCCCCCTGCTACAGTGGCCCCCGTAGTAATAGCCACCCCCCTGCTACAGTGGCCCCCGTAGTAATAGCCACCCCCCTGCTACAGTGGCCCCCGTAGTAATAGCCACCCCCCTGCTACAGTGGCCCCAGTAGTAATAGCCACCCCCTGCTACAGTGGCCCCAGTAGTAATAGCCACCCCCTGCTACAGTGGCCCCAGAAGTAATAGCCACCCCCCGCTACAGTGGCTCCCATAGTAATAGCCACCCCCGCTACAGTGGCCCCCGTAGTAATAGTCACCCCCCTACAGTGGAACCCGTAGTAGTAGCCACCCCCCTACAGTGGCCCCCATAGTAACAGCCACCCCCCCTACAGTGGCCCTCGTAGTAATAGCCACCCCCCCTACAGTGGCCCCCTTAGTAATAGCCACCCCCCCCCGAACAGTGGCCCCCGTAGTAATAGCCACCCCCTGCTACAGTGGCCCCCGTAGTAATAGCCACCCCCTGCTACAGTGGCCCCCGTAGTAATAGCCATCCCCTGCTACAGTGGCCCCCGTAGTAATAGCCATCCCCTGCTACAGTGGCCCCCGTAGTAATAGCCACCCCCTGCTACAGTGGCCCCCGTAGTAATAGCCACCCCCTGCTACAATGGCCCCCGTAGTAATAGCCACCCCCTGCTACAGTGGCCCCCATAGTAATAGCCACCCCTCGCTACAGTGGCCCCCGTAGTAATAGCCACCCCCACAGTGGCCCCGTAGTAATAGCCACCCCCCCACATAGCGGCCCCTGTAGTAATAGCCACCCCCCGCTACAGTGGCCCCTGTAGTAATAGCAACTCTTCCCCCACACCAACACACACAGCGGCCCCCATAGCAATAGCACCCCACACAAATAGTGTCCACTGTAGTAATAGCATCCCACAACACCCCACCCTCTTCACACACACAGAGTGGCCCCCATAGTAATAACATCCCCTCACAGACAATGCCTCACTCACCGCTACTGAAGTGCGGCTGAAATCCCAAATATGCGGCCCCTAGGAATAGCGCCCCCTGCTGCACTGACCCAGACAGGCTCTTCAGACATAGTGGGCAATGAGCAATAATGAGGGAAGAAGTAATCTGGCTTCCAATACAGTAAGATCAGCAATGGCAGCCGCAGAGCTTCACACCCCGCGGAGAGTCACTGACAGCAGGAGGAGCCGCCTGTCCTCCACCTCAGTACTGTCAGACCCTGAGGTCACGTGGTGCACTCTGCGGCGCTCTTCTCTCCAGAACATTCCCCCGCCACGGCCTGCTTTCCACCTGAAGTGGTGGGCGGGGCATGGGGATGATAGTTTCGGCGGGAACCAGCAGTCAGAGCTCACCACGTGCTGAGGAGAAGCTCCGCCCCTGCAGTGTCCGCGCGCAGCCAGCACTGAGGAGGGGAGCCGGCTGTGGTGAGGTAAGTGGTCTTCTGTGGAGGGCTCTCGTCTGCACGGGGTGTGTCTGGACCCCCTCTTCTGCGTGTGACCCCCTCTCCCGGGGTGCGGTGTGACGGGGCCCCTTATGCAGATGTGAAGGTCATGTGGCTTTTACCACTAAGGGCAGCTGCACACGACTGGGTCGGCTACTGCATGCGAGAGCCCGCAGCGTCATCCGCCCCTGTGCCCGACCGGCGTCCGCGTGTCCCTGCTTCTGCCCTCAGCGTCATCCGTGCCCAGCTTCCGCGTGTACCTGCTTCTGCCCTCAGCGTCATCCGTGCCCGGTGTCCGCGTGTACCTGCTTCTGCCCTCAGCGTCATCCGTGCCCGACGTCCGCGTGTACCTGCTTCTGCCCGCAGCGTCATCCACTCCTGTGCCTGGCGTCCGCGTGTACCTGCTTCTGCCTGCAGCGTCATCCGCCCCCGTGCCCAGGGTCCGCGTGTACCTGCGTCTGCCCGCAGCGTCATCTGTGCCCAGCGTCCGTGTGTACCTGTTTCTGCCCGCAGCGTCATCCGCCCCTGTGCCGGACGTCCGCGTGTTCCTGCTTCTGCCTGCAGCATTATCCGTGCCCGGCGTCCGCGTGTACCTGCTTCTGCCCGCAGAATCATCTACCCCCGTGCCCGGCATCCACGTGCACCTGCTTCTGCCCGCAGCATCATCCGTACCCGGCGTTCGCGTGTACCTGCTTCTGCCCACAGCGTCATCCACCCCCGTGCCTGGCGTCCTCATGTACCTGCTTCTGCCCGCAGCGTCATCCGGACCCATGCCTGGCCGATGTCCGCGTGTACATGCTTCTGCTTTTAGCGTCATCCGCCCCCCGTGCCAGGCCGGCATCCGCGTGTACTTGCTTCTGCCTGCAGCATCATCCGCCCCTGTGCCCAGCCGGCGTCCACGTGTACCTGCGTCATCCGCCCCATGTGCCCGGCGGCGTCCGCGTGTATCTGCTTCTTGCCGTCAGACATGCGCAGTACAGTTTTTCTGAATGCCTGCTTTTCCTGCGCCGTCGCTGGGTGATGACACTGGTACCCGCGACCTTCTCGCAGTGCCGTTGCGGACGAGCCGCGGGTCGGACGGCTTCCATAGATTGTGATACGGCCAAGAAAAATGTGCAAGATTTGTGAATTGCGAGACGCACAAATCTCACAAGGGTATAAACCCCATTCTTTTGAATAGAGTCATGTGAGAGCGTCCGGCGTCTGACCCCCCCCCCAGATTGCTGCACACTCTCCTATATAAGTGTATGGCAGACACGCACACCGCGCTCTAAAGTCAGATTTCCTGCCGCACGCAGACTTCAGAGGGCGACAGCCTTGGATCGCGGGAGCCGGTGAGTACCCAGAGTATGGGGAACGGCTACCACAGCAGCCAGCCAGAGCCTATGGGAGAGCCACGCAGTTTTTCCGTAGTTCTCATTGAAGTGAATGGGAGCCACAGGATTCCGTGTAGCACAGCGCACTGCGCCATTTATAGAGCGTCCGACGTCACGGAGGCTGCATGGCTCACTGCTGCACTTCTTGCTCTTGGCTCCTAGTCACTTTCCTTGGCAGCTGCGGGCGCTGTACTGCGCTGAGCCCTCGGCTCTTGCTGACAAGGGTCAGAATAGTCACCAGGTTTTCCCTTCTTGGCCATGAAAAGCTGTAATGGGAATCTCCCTCTAACGATGCGGCCCATCTTAGGCCTCAGGGATCGGCCATTTACATTTATTGATTTTTTTTTTCATCTCCACTTTTAAAAAGCTATCCCTATTTTCCTGCTGGCGCACACTGTGACGTGGGATCCCCCCTCCTGACGTCTCCTCCTTGGTTCCGCGAGAGCAGAGGGGAGGAGCACCTCGGATCAGCAGCAGCGCTTCGGCGAGGAGGAAGGAGTAAGTATAGGGGTCTCAGGGGGGCACTGTTACTACTGGGGCTGCTATAGGGGATACTATTAGTGATAGTGTCCCCTATATCGGCCCCAGTAGTAATAGCATTACTACTGGGGCCACAGTGGGGTGCCACTATTGCTACCGAGGCCGCTGTTGGGTGCCACTATTGCTACCGAGGTCGCTGTTGGGTGTCACTATTGCTAACGAGGCCGCTGTTGGGTGTCACTATAAATACCGAGGCCGCTGTTGGGTGCCGCTATTGCTACCGAGGCCGCTGTTGGGTGCCGCTATTGCTACCGAGGCCGCTGTTGGGTGCCGCTATTGCTACCGAGGCCGCTGTTGGGTGCCGCTATTGCTACCGAGGCCGCTGTTGGGTGCCGCTATTGCTACCGAGGCCGCTGTTGGGTGCCGCTATTGCTACCGAGGCCGCTGTTGGGTGTCCCTATTGCTACCGAGGCCGCTGTTGGGTGTCACTATTGCTAACGAGGCCGCTGTTGGGTGTCACTATTGCTACCGAGGCCGCTGTTGGGTGCCACTATTGCTACCGAGGCCGCTGTTTGGTGTCACTATAAATACCGGGGCCGCTGCGGGGGAAGGGTGGGGGTTCTGTATTTCAGTAAGAACATCTTAGTAAATGCTGGCAACACACAAGAGGGATGGAATTAGAGGTTTGACACGTGAGGAGGAAACGAAATACGGAAACGATGAAGAAGAGTAAAGAAGTACATTTGTGTATTGGCAAACCATGTGTTTACTGAACATTTAGGCAGGGTTCACACTGGGCGGATTCCAGGCGGAAATCTCGTGGTTTGGTCGCAGCAAAAACCAGCAAGATTTTCACCGGGAATCCGCTGCTTCAAAACCCGCAGGACTTAGCTGCGGGTTTTGAAGCGGCCTGGCCGCACGCTTTTCCGCTACAGCCGCCTCTCCCATAGAGGAGAGTGCAGTCGCAGCGGAAGATAAAAAAAATTTAAATGCTGCGGATGGCAAATCCGCGCCGCAACACCAGCTTTGCCGTGGTGGATTCGCCGTCCTGTGTGGACGAGATTTCTGAGAAATATCGTCCACATGGCTGGCCAAGACCGGGATTAGCGGCCGAAGGCGGATTTGCCGCAACAAAATTCCGGATGGAATGTCCGCGGCAAATCCGCCCAGTGGGACCCCAGCCTTACTGCTTGGTGGCCTATGCTCTTAAATACCCCCATTATAGTTTCTATAGCTCATTAGCTATTTCTTGATCCCCCTTTCTAAGTAGACTGTAAATCTATAAAGACTAATAACCTCAAGCACCATCTTCCATGGTTGTACCTTAACATGACTTATGATTTGGGGTTAAAGATGATGTATTTTGTAAAGAAGCAGTTGTTCTCCGGGGTCTACAAGGGGTGATCTGTGGGGTACAACCAGGATGAGATGCTTAGCAGGAATTAATAGTTTTGTGTCAATGGAGAATCTTCCTCTTCTAATCATTCAGTGATCATTGCTTACATCTAACGAAGGCTTAGCATATGGCCTTCATCATGTATATTTATGGTGGTCTTCCTATTTCTGGCTCCCTCATCATAGCCATAGAGTTAAAGGAGTTTCCAAGGAAATATTATTGATGACCTATCAATAATAGTTGATCGGCTGGGGTGCGCCACTCGAGATCCCAGCTGATCAGCTGATTGGGCGCCCGCTTTCAGTACTGCAATACACAGGGGTCGGAGTCGGCGGAGACCCCAGCTTGCAATTAGAGGTGCTGGCCACTACACAGGGGTCGGAGCCAACTGCTTCCACTCCAACCCTTGTGCTTTGCGGTGCACCCCAGCCAATTAAAGGGGTTGTCTCGCGAAAGCAAGTGGGGTTATACACTTCTGTATGGCCATATTAATGCACTTTGTAATATACATCGTGCATTAAATATGAGCCATACAGAAGTTATTCACTTACCTTCCCTGCGCTGGCGTTCCCGTCTCAATGGCTCCGTCTAATTTCAGCGTCTAATCTCCCGATTAGACGCGCTTGCGCAGAAGGGTCTTCTCCCATCTGTTCGGTCCGGCACGAGCGGCATTCTGGCTCTGCCCCCTTCTACGCGTCATCGCGTAGCTCCGCCCCCGTCACGTGTGCCGATTCCAGCCTCCTGATTGGCTGCTGACAGCTCTATGTAAAGGCAGGTGAGCCTAAGGCCGCCTGCAGACGGCCGGGTCAGATCCGACAGTGAGAATTCTCGCAGTGGGACCCGACCCGAGCCCCTGCAGGGACCAATGCGGAACTCGCTTCTCCCGCGGCTCCGGCTCTTTGATGTGCCGGCCAGCCGGTGCATGTGCGGAGCAGAGTCGGGGCGCCGGGAGAGACATTTCTGTGCGGGCCTCTACGAGATCCGCTCACAGAAATAGAGCATGCCGCGATTTGTGTATTTTCACGCGGACCAATTGCGGCCGTCTGCATAGGATTGTGTTTTGCAATGCAATCCTATGCAGGCGTCCAAGGGTGGAAATTCTGCGGAAAAATCCCGACGCAGAATTTCTGCCCGTGTGCCGGGGGCCTAAAGAATACCGGTGTGATGGATGTTACTGTCAGCAGCAGTGATACATTGAAGGTTTATTCCACGCTGCTGCAAGTGGTCGGCAGAGAGGTCTCCTTCCTGAAGATCACCCCATCGAGCTGCTGTGATTGGCAGCTGTATCGGCCTCCTGGTTGGACACTGCGGCTGTCAATCACAGTTCTTGGGAAGCCCAATGGACAGAGAGGACAGAACTTCAAGAAGACACTTGGGGCAACTGGCAGCGTGGACTAATAGCTGATTATGGCTGCTGCTGACAGTAACCTGCTCCATACAAGTAGCCCTACTTCCCTGCCCCACAGCCGGCACCAGGGGATACATAGTGAACATGTATGTATACAGCTGTCATTAAACCCAATGATACAAACCGGACCGCTCTGTCCTCTTCCCCTCCGCAGAGTGCGGCTGGCAGGGTCTCCATGTAATGATGGAGAGTGGCTGCGGGAGCTGGCAGTGCTTGCAAGGCTGCTATCCCCCACAGCTGCTCCTCTGGAGGTGTCAGGCCCCTAATGACGCAGCCACCCAGTGACCCAGCCATGGCCCGCCATGTCCCGGCCGTGTACACGTCCCAACCGAGACTCCCGACTCCCACCACAGGCTGCCTGCTGCTAGTCCAGCGTTCCCAAAAGCCCATTGTGCAAGTGCGTCATCATTGTCTCTCTGCGAGTCTGCTGCATCATGGGCTGCCTGCAGCAGACTATATTACAGGACGGCATTTTTGTCGCAGCCTGCAGTCCCCGAGGCCCAACAAAAATACCGGGCTGTCATAGGGCCGGTAAAGAAAAAAAAACCCTGCACAGGCCTAGCAGTAAAAATACCGTCCGAGTGGCAACCCTACTGCTGGGACCACTGCAGGGGGTCCCCATTACTGTTGAGGCCACTGCAGGAGGTCACTATTACTGATGGGGTATGTTTACTCGTGGCGGAAATGCTGCAGAATGTCCTCAGCGGAAATTTCCGTAGCAAATTCCGCAGCATTTCTGCATACAAAAAGCAGTCAAAATCTGCACCCCGTCTGGTTTGAAACAGCCCTGTCCTTTTTATAACAACGGGGGTAAAATCATACGTGGTGATAAGCCCCGCCCCCTGACGTGTTGGCACTATGTGATAAATAAGTGGGTTTTGGTTGGCACTTTGGGCATTCGGTCTCTAAAAGGTTCCATCACTGACTTAGGGCTCCTGCACACTTGCGTTTTTCTTGTACGTTTTTTCCCGCGATATTACTACAGTTTTTTTTGGTTTTTTTTACATGATTGTCAATGGGACTTTCAAATGTTAAAAACGCGTCGCCCAAAAATCCCAAAGCACCAACCTGCGATGCGTTTTTAACATTAGAAAGTCCCATTGAGATTTGCGCAAAAATAAGTGTTTGAGCTACCTCTGTATGTACGGTCATTCAGATAGTTGTCAATCACTGATAGGACCGCCCCCTTGACTGTTCAGCCCACAATGTGCAGAGGTTGACATGAATAAAATACAAGTTAGGCCGGCTGCACACAGGCGAGCCCGTTCCTGCTGTGGCATCCGGCTGTGACCCCGGCCGACGACCACGCTGACCTGCATTATCTGTAATGCGGATGACCACGGAGGCTCGGCGTCAGTCACGCGCAGTACAGATTTCTTTTTTCAATATTTGTATTTGCCGTGCCGTCGCTAGAAGATGGCATGGGAACCCCCAGCCCATATGTAATGCCAGTTGTGTCTGATACAGTCTGACCGGCAGCCCAATCAACTTCAATGTAGGCCGTCCACATGGAGTCCGCAGCAAAATAGAGCATTCTGTGATTTTTTTTTTTCCTACGCTCACGGGATACGCAATTCGTATCCGCAAGTGTGAAGGAAAAAGCAAAAGTATATACCCTTCAATGCGTGCGATTTGCTGTGGATGCTCCGTGCGGACGCAGACCGCAGATTCTGCAATAGTAATCCGGTCGTGTGAAGCCGGCCATAAAGCTATATATCTGCTCTATAACCGGCATGTTCGAGCGGACAGATGCCATGTAAAGGAGTTGTTGCAGATAAAGGTCACATGTCCACGACCGCGTGTTCACCGTGTATTACGCATGGGCCGCACAGCTGCGTGATACGTGGTAAATGGAGTCCATGAAAGTCACTGACTGTCATTGATCCGTACATGTGTGCCTGTAGATACTTCATATCGATATGCCTGAGATATAGATGGCGGCGCGCTCTATTACCCTGTACCCCACGCACCATGATCCCTGTACATTGGTATAGGCAGCGTATGAAACGCCGTCCATACGCAATAGTGAAACAGAGCGGGGAATAAATTCCCCCTGCATATCTATGTGATCCGCAGGTATGCGCCGTGCGCCCGCAGCCATACGCAGTCTCTGGGGCAGAGCCGTTATTTACAAAATTGTTATAGCGCTGCGGCGAGACCAGTGTTTAGCGCTACGTTGGTGGGCATGAGCCGTTATGTGATAATGGGTTCCCCCATGAGACACCGGGGACTCCTACTGGCAGCTCTGGGTCTACCCAGTGACATGGTTATAGGCTGCAGCCGTGTCCCGCAGATGGGCTGCAGCAGCTTAGGCCTTCCTCACACAGGGTGTTTGCAGAAACGCAGCATTTTTCAACGCTGCGTTTACTGCAGATTCCGCCCCGTCTCAGCAGTGCTGGCATATTTTATGCCAGCGTTTTGGCTGCGTTTTCAGCTCCTCTGAAAACGCAGCCAAGGATGCTGAAAAGAGAAAAAAAAGCAATACTCACCTAGCCGCTGCAGTCCGGGTCGCGGTCGCTGGTCTCTGTTGCTGATTCGGGCTTCCTATGCACGCACAAGTCTATTGCCGTAGGCCAGGTTTGAGAACCCCGCCTCCGGCAATAGAGTGCTGTGATTGGTTGTCGGTGCTTGCTCGATGCCCAATCACAGCCCTTCATTGACTGTCTCAGCCAATCAGAGCTTGCCGGCGCTGATTGGCTGAGACAGTCAATGAAGGGCTGTGATTGGACATCGAGCGCACCGATAACCAATCACAGCACTCTATTGCCGGAGGCGGGGTTCTCAAACCTGGCCTACGGCAATAGACTTGTGAGTGCAGAGGAAGCCCGGATCAGCGGCAGAGACCAGCGGCCGCGACCCGGACTGCAGCGGCTAGGTGAGTATTGCTTTTTTTTTTTTTTTCTCTACCTAGCTGGGACTGATTTTCGGGGTAGGGCTTCTATTGCAAGCTCTCACCCTGAAAATCGGCGAGCAGTTAACGCTGCCAAAAACGCAGCACCAAGTGTTGCCACGTTTTCAGCAGTGCTGAAACTGCTGCCCATTCATTTTAATGGGTGACGCAGGGCTGAAAACGCCCCAAAATAGAACACGCATCGCTGTCAAAGCGCAGCGTCGGGAGGCGCTGCGTTTTCAGCCCTGTGTGAGCAGCCCCATTGAAATGAATGGGAGTGATGTACTGCGCTGGGCTGAAAAGGCAGCACTAAACCCTGTACAAAACGCCCTGTCTGAGGGAGGCCTTAGAGACCGAGCTTTAGGGGGGCAGGAACACATGGATTCTGCCATTTGTTATTTAATGACTTCAGGACTTTTCTCTGCGGTTTGGTACAACAAAATTCTATAAATATTTTAGTTTTCCCACTTTTTCTCCCCCAAATATTATCTTAAATATCTTTTTGCTTCGCTGCATTCAAAGACCCGGAACTTTTATTATTTTTCCGCCAACGAGGCTGTAAGGGATTGTGTTTTTGTGACGAGCTGCAGGTTTTAGGCTTCGCTCACGGGACTGATTTTCAGCGCAGTATCCGCAGCGGACGCCCCGCTACAGATCAGCCACGGAATGCCTGCCTCTAAAGCCGCGCCGTTTGTGGGGGTGTCATTCTGAATCCCTGTGCGGAGCGCACCCCTCATTGAGAGGCCGTGCGTTCTGCGGTGGAGACGGCCACATAATTGACATGTTGCGGGTGTGAATTCCGCGCCGCCTGTCAGTCTCCGCACGGGTTTTGTGGAGGTTATTTCCGCAGCATTTTGCTGCTACTGTAAATGCAGTTTAGCTGGCCATTCGGCCCGTGTGAACGCAGCCTTAAGGGTCCTGTTGTGGGGTGCATGTAATATGTGGTAGAACTCGTCTTAAAGGGGTTGTCTGAGTGGTTTATAATGTAAACCTGTTCCCCATACAGTAACCTAAATGCCCACCATATGCTCCCCTCCCCCGCTCGGTCCTGTTATGGGGGGGTCACAGGCTGCTGCAGCCGATGGCAGAGCTCAGTGAGCCACAGCAGCGGCGCTTATTTCCCCTCCCCAAATGAGGGATGTATTCTGATAGAAATGACAATGATTTAGGGCACTTTTACACGGAGTGATTATCATTTCCAATCATCGCTGAATCGTGCTAATTGGGACGATTATTCATGTCAACAAGACCGGTAATTAAACAACGACGGAGAATTAATTCGCTTCTCATTAGTTTTATGCAGACATAAACCTCATCGTTCGCGCGTCTCTGCGTGTAAACAGCGATGGTTCAGCTCACATTTACTGGTACAGCGACCAACTGAACCGTATGCCAACCTAACTGGGAATGATGTATCTGCCTGTAGAAACGGGACGAGCCAACTCTGGCGCATTCGCTCATGCGTATCGGACACCAAACTTGCAAATAATGCATTTTTGCTGAAGAACTGCATTGCTTCTATGAAATAGCAATTTTCACCCGTGTGACAAGATTGCAATTGCTTCCCATAGACTTCAATGGGAAAACTCGCAAAGCGCTGGCACGCACGTCACATGGTATGCGACTGCCACGCCATTTTTCTCATGGAAACGAGCGATTTCTTCTGAGGGAACACCCAAAAATAAAACCTGCTGGGATTTCTAGTTCATATTTGTGCAAGTGTTGGATGTCCGACATTGCATAACTCTCGCCCGTGAGAATAAGCCTTCAGGCTGGGGCTCTGTAGACTTTTTGTAGTGGACTCTTTTTAGGATTTTCCACTTTTCTGCAATTTAAAAACCTTTTTTTGGAAATCTTTTTTTTTTTTTTTCTAAATCGCTGCATTCAAAGTCCTGTAACTTTTTAAATTTTTTTATGTATGGAGCTCTATGAGGGCTTATTTTTTGCGAGATGAGCTGTAGTTTTTATTGGTAGCATTTTGGGGAACATATGGCTTTTTGTTATCACTTTTATTGCATTTTTTGGGAGGCAAAATGCTAAAAATTAGCATTTTGCTTCAGTTTTTTTGCGTTTTTTTTTCTACGCTTTTTGCCGTGCAGGATAAAAAGCAAAGCATGTTAAACTTATTGTACACATGGTCATAGACGTGATAATACCAAATATGTGGGATTTAAATTTTTTTCTACCTTTTTTATGCTAAAAAGGGGTTTTTTTTACATTTTATTTTTACATTTTTCTTTTTTGTACATTTTTATTATCTATTTTTTTTACACTATTTGTGTCCCTCTGGGGGACTTACAGCACAGCACTGATGAGCACTGTGATAAGGCAATGCCTTATCGCTTATACAGCAATCACAGGCAATGGCAATACAGGACACCGGTACCTGGTGTCGTGTTGCCATGCCAACCAGCCGGGCTCTCTGCGATTATATCGAAGAGCCCGGCAACTTCACAGAGGGAGCGCGCTCCCTCTGTGAACCCTTCCCATGCCACGATCTACATAGATCGCGGCAGGTAAGGGGTTAACAGCAGGGGGGGGTGCATCCTCAATGCAGCAGGAGGCCAGCTATCAATGACAGCCAGCTCCCGCTGCCTGATAGCGCGAGATCTCTCATGATCTCGTGCTATCCCTATGGCGTAAGGGTACATCATTTTGTGGGAAGTAACCCGCTCCAATGACGTACCCTTACGTCATTGGGAGGGAGGGGGTTAAGCTAACTTGTTAGCTTGTCGTTCCGTGTAAATGCTACCTGCGCAGCACTTCCCATAGGAGGTAAAGCGCTAAGCTGGAAGCGAACAAGAAGCCAACAGCAGGACTTTTAGTTTGAAAGCATTGTACAAGCAGTAGCAACTTTAGCATTGATGTCAGCACTTATGCAGTCGCTTCATAGACTGCCGGTCTGTGTAAAAGGGACTTTCTGCTCCCTGTCTATAGCCTGTGCTGAAATTGTGTCTGTGATCCGTGGTGAGGGCCCCCAAACTAAGGGGCCGCTTCACAATTGCAACTCAAGTGACGCCTATCGGTACACCAGTGGTCTCCCAAATATGGCAGCAAGTAGAGAAAGGTCTCATAAAAAGTGACTGGAGGAGGTTTTAAGGAGTTTGAACAAAATGGTGATTTAATGTATGAATGTTATACTGAATGTTGTAACAATGGTTCTAAGACAAAGACGGACAAACTCCCTGACTACGAGCAAGTTACTAATGGGGGCAACAGAAAGCCTGCAGCTCCAGCGACGCTATCCTGACGTTTCCACTTCTATGTGTGGCTATGAAAGGCATACGGTCAGCAAAATCCTGACCAGCAAAAGACCGAGCGCTGGTGGTACAAGTCCTGGGGGTATCCGGTGATCCTGGCACAACCCCACTAAGGCTACATCCACATGGCATCATCACTCCCATTCAGGGGCTCTGTCCGAATAGCTAAAAATGGTACCCGCATGTATCCCTGAAAGGCTCGGTAGGCTGCTATTAGTAAAATGGAGCTGCCAGCTTTGCCTCTTGTTGTAGCAGGTTTCCATTCAATACCACACAGAACCGCACAGTCTACAACAGCATCCTGTAGGGCCAAAATGCTGGGATTTCACTAACCAAAGCTGACAGCTCCATTTTCCCAGTGGCAGCCTCTGGAGCTGCCCAGCTTCTGTCTGGATGCCATTTTAGGCTATCTACATGATGCCCTGGGAAGGAACCTCTGAACGGGGTGAAGATGGCACGTGCGTCTACCTATCTTGGTAGATTTTCTTCATTCGTGTGGAGTTGGATTAATAAAACCGACAGAACACAGATCCAAATTACGCAAAGTGACAGAGTGTGTATGTGTATATTGTGAGGGATTAGCGTTTAGGGGCAGTAGCAGCGTGGGCATCCGCGGCCAGAGACAGTGACACCGGGCAACAACGTTCTTTAGTCCAGGCTTTGCCTGGGTTTATTGCAGCAGAAACAAAACCAAAACAGAAATAAACACCTGCTCGTCTGAGCACTCACTATACATATGCTTGTTCCTGACTACTCACTGTCAGAATACTTCTTGCTTGCTGCACACAGCCAGTCTGGTCCTCAGACCTGTGGAGGTCTCACCACACCCTCCTGGGTGTTGAGGTTAGGGGCGTCACCCTGTCAACCTCGCCTTTTGGCTCTCTCAGCCCACACGCTGGGCTAGCCGGGCTGCTTGCTCCACAGAGCCCTCTCTCTGGCTCTCAGTCAGATGCTCTCTCTCTGGCTCTCAGCCAGATGCTCTCTCTCTCTGACCTGCAGGCCCAGGCTTTATAGGGCCTGGTACCAGCCTCACCTGGTACGTGGGAGTGGCCATCCCACCCTTCACTTTGACCACTCCCGGAAAGCCGGCCCGGACTATGCGGCTTGTAGCCACTTACAAAAACTACAACGTGTCAGTAACATAACGTTACTGACACAGAACTGCTGGCTTCCTCCACCGAGCCCAGGCCGCTCGGTGGCACGTATCCACCCTCCAGCACTTTGTCAGTCACTGTCTCACAATATATACCCTTTAACGGGCCGTGGTCATACCCAATTCTAGCACAGGATCATGTATTCCCTAATCCAACTACATCTGCCCCACCCACTGAAACCAATATGGAAGACGGATAACCTGATCCACCACCGGCTACTGTCCAGTATTGAACATACAAGTATAATCCCTCATCTCCTACAGAGCAAGTGTCCATGTGTGAGCAACTAACAGATCCAGAAAAACTCCCACACCCAGAACATCTCCCAGAGCCGGAACATCTCCCAGAGCCGGAGTAACGGCCTGTTCCTTAGTAGAATGCGCACTATACAAGCAACGCATAATTGTGAGTGGATAGATCTGTACAACCTCACTCAGGCAGCGGATGTCATTCACTGTCAAATAACTGACTAGCGACATGACTAGGACAGCATTACATGGCGGGGCTAGAGGACTGGGTGAGGAACAAGTGAAGTCACAAGAGCTGTCGTCAACTTTGACAGAAATGTCCCAGGAAAAGGAAGAAACTGTAGGAAAGTATGAGTGCGTGTGTGTGTGTGTATATATATATATATATATATATATTATATATATATACACATACATACAGCTGGTATAAGTTATACATCTGTATGCTGGTATAAAATCGGTATCTCCTGTATTAATCTTATGAAAAATACCAAACATTCATAGAAACATTTAGAATTTACTAATCATTCTTGAAAAGCAGACCACAGTTACGTAGAAAGGTATATTAAGCAAAGCAGCTAAAATTCAGGCAGAGACAGGTTACCACTGGTATGATCTATTTCCCGTTTGGTTCCTAACTGCTTTTCACCTCCCCTCACCGCCCCCGACCTGTCCTCCCTAGACTATATAAGGAAGAGTCCAGAGGGGGAAGAGATATCAGCCTGGAGACACCTGCCCTGAGAGTAAGAGTGAGAGACAGCCACCAGGAGAGACAGCAGCATGGGTGAGAGTCTCCTGCTGCCCCCAGACCCACCTCTCTGTGTTCCTCTGGCTTTCCTGCAGTCTGTGGATGGTTGGTCGGCTGCAGGCATGTGAGCGGACTGTGTGGTCAGAGATTTTCCACCTGCAGTAACCGTGTATGTCCCAGGATAAGTCGGGTGGATGACACGTCCTCTATTTATGTGGAGGTCTACCCTACATCCAGTATAATGTAACTACAACCCCCATCTTCCTCATACCGTATAGCATATTGTGGTGGTCTCCATTCTGGACTGCAGTAGTAATGGTGGCTGTCTGATTGTTCCCTTGCCATTGATTACTAATATGTTCTGCCTATTAAAAAGGTTGTACCAGGATCACAAGTTCTCCCCCATCCACAGAATAGGGGACCACTTGCTGATCGGTGGGAGTCTCGCCTGTCCTAAGATCAGGGGTCCCGCAATGAGAAGGAGCCTGTATGGAGCGCTGATGGTACAAGTCCTGGGGGTAACCAGTGATCCTGGCACAACCCCACTAAGGCTACATCCACATGGCATCATCACTCCCATTCAGGGGCTCTGTCCGAATAGCTAAAAATGGTACCCGCATGTATCCCTGAAAGACTTGGTAGGCTGATATTAGTAAAATGGAGCTGCCAGCTTTGCCTCTTGTTGTAGCAGGTTTGCATTCAATACCACACAGAACCGCACGGTCTACAACAGCATCCTGTAGGGCCAAAATGCTGGGATTTCACTAACCAAAGCTGACAGCTCCATTTTCTCAGTAGCAACCTCTGGAGCCGCCCAGCTTCTGTCTGGATGCCATTTTAGGCTATCTACGTGACGCCCTGGGACAGAACCTCTGAACTGGGTGAAGATGGCACGTGCGTCTACCTATCCTGGTAGGTTTTCGTCATTTGTGTGGAGTTAGATTAATAGAACCGACAGAACACAGTTCCATAATACTCAAAGTGACAGTATGTGTGTGTGTGTGTCATGATCACCATTCCTGGTCTAATAGTGAACATATGAACAGAGGTTTTTGTAGTCTGTAGACTCTTCTGTAAGTCCTCTGCTGTTCCTCTTGGGTTCCTTCTTTCAAGACACACATGGCTTTTTTTTTTCCAACTTCCTCTGTCTCCGTAATGCGTCTTATGAGCTGACAGTTACTTAATTTAGTCAATGCAAGTCTGAAAAGAACAGATCTACCAGTAACCAGGCTCCATGTGCCTTTATTTAATAGGTAAAGCCCCTGTGACACGTGCAATGTCATCTCGTCTCCTTCATGGGGACACATATACAAACTGTCTCTTGGAGAAGCCATTAAAGGGATGATTGGCTCTGAGCCCCATAAACTAACTGCTAAGGCTCGGAGCCAATCATGGTTGCCTTGCAGACTTCTACTCCTTACATATTGTCTTCTTTACAGCTCATTGCGGATCATCTGGCCCGGGATACAAGAGTCCTCTGGATGCCATGAAAGGTAAAGAGTGCTTGACATAGCCACACTACAGATCTCTGAGGGTATCGAAGCTTATGATGTTCTATCTCCTTATTTTCCAGTCTGCAGGTGTTCTGTAGAGGGGATGCAGCTGCAGTGTCTCTCTGTGCTGTGAGGCTGCATGCTGCGAGAGGGGATAGGGAGCAGGAGGGTGGAGGACTCGGCTTGGGGACCTAGAGAAATGAACACTTACAGGAACTGCAGAAGGAAAATGTCCCAAATCGCTCCACATCTGTGCCTGCAGGAGGAGTGAGGGGGATTCCTATAGGTGGGATTCTTGGACCATCTGAATCGTGACTGCTTCACGCACTGTAATCTCCTGTGATCTTGGGGTGGTGGCTCCAGACGCTGCTGCTTACATCCATGACTGATGTGTATATGGGATCTATAGACGTATCCTGTGAACACACTGTATGTTAACATACGCAGCGCCCCCTCAGATCAGAATATTATATAGTGTCCCTGACCAGAGGAGCAGATATCCTCCATCCTGGTCTGCTAAACACCAGGCTGTTGAGTCGCTCATACAAGTGGGGGATGAGGGTCTTGTTGGTGGCTGCTCTACTCTGGGGTCTCCCGTAACATTGTGCTGTGACCCTCATGTCCAGGTCCCCGCGAGGAGTTGATTTATGTGCCATGCATCTATCGCAACACTGGGATTAACAAGCCGGACTACCTGGCCACTGTGGATGTGAACCGGAAATCTGCACATTACTCCCAGGTAACAAGCGTGTCTGCGCACAATCCGGTTTTTGGAGCTTTACACTGGAAAAACATACATGATAATCCCAATTTCCTAGAGAAGGTTCTAGACTAGGCGGATGTGATGCGAATATTGAGTGTCAGCTCTGCAGGTAAGTGTAGACTTTGGCTGTGAGCACAGCTGGTGCCACATTTTCCATATTCCAGGTCATTCACCGTCTGCCGATGCCCAATGTGAACGATGAGCTGCACCACTCCGGCTGGAATGCCTGCAGCAGCTGCTTTGGAGATCCCACTAAAGTAAGGGACAAGCTGATCCTGCCATGTCTCATCTCTTCCCGGGTCTATGTGGTGGATGTGGGCACTGACCCGCGAGCCCCTCGTATTCACAAGGTGGGTGTTATCATCTGTCTCCCAGGACTGTCTGCACTCTCCTGGATGATGACTGCTGTATGTGATCCCCTGCAGGTGGTGGAAGGGGACGACATAAAGGAGAAGTGCGGTCTGGCGTATATGCACACCTCTCACTGCCTGGGCTGTGGGGATGTTATGATCAATACCCTGGGAGACCCTGAAGGGAACGGCAAGGGTGAGGGTGCCGCTGATGACATCATCATCTGAGTGCTGACCATGATGGGGTAAAAGGATGAGACATTGTCCTTGAGTCTCCTCACAGCTTTTGGTGACTTTCCTTCTGCTCCACATCTCAGGAGGCTTCGTCTTGCTGGATGCAGAGACTTTTGAAGTAAAAGGTAACTGGGAGAAAAAAGGACAGGCGGCACCATTTGCCTATGACTTCTGGTACCAACCACGGCACAACGTCATGATCAGCACAGAGTGGGGAGCCCCTAAAGCTTTTATTGGTGGATTCAACCCAGATGATTTAGCAGCAGGTAGGATGGAGGACGGCGGCCACGAGCTGCTTCTCACTTCCTGTCGAATGAACGAGGGTGCTGGGTGCGGTCCAGGTCTTGTGTAGCTTTTGTCTTCCAGGACACTATGGCCACCATCTTCACGTGTGGGACTGGAAGACACACACTCGTATACAGAGTCTGGACCTGGGAGATGACGGGCAGATTCCCCTGGAAATCCGCTTCCTGCACAACCCAGATGCTGCCCAGGGATTTGTCGGCTGCGCCCTCAGTAGTTCTATATTCCACTTCTTTAAGGCAAAGGTGAGTTTGAGGAGGGACTCTGGAGTTTGGGATTGTGGAATATGCAGCCTTCCTGTGGGGGGACACTTGCCTAAGAAGGTGTGTGTTCCCACAGCTCCTTCATGACCTGCCTTGTGGGCACCTTGTAGGGTGGGTGAGGGGTCTGCTTCACCCATAGTACCCCGATCTCTCCTGGTGGTATACAAGGTGTCACTGAAGTTTAATGTCTTCTGTTCTCAGAATGGAAAATGGGCTGCAGAGAAGGTGATCCAGGTGCCAGCCAAGAAGGTGCAGGGGTGGGCACTACCTGAGATGCCAGGTGAGTGGCGGTATGGAGTGTCTGGTACATGAGACCAAGAAGTCAGGAGCAGCCATGTTATCATTGTGGAGCTTCTCCATCTTGTCTTATGCCACAGTCACTTGTGGC
Source organism: Eleutherodactylus coqui (assembly GCA_035609135.1). Lineage (NCBI taxonomy): Eukaryota > Metazoa > Chordata > Amphibia > Anura > Eleutherodactylidae > Eleutherodactylus > Eleutherodactylus coqui. The sequence goes on along the minus strand of CM069410.1, from coordinate 226,371,526 downwards.
GCTAAACCGGTGGCCGGATCCCTGCCGTATATTACAGCACGGATGAGCTTCATAGGGGGGCGGTGAGCTTTATGCTTATATATAAACCTGAGCTGTCTGTATCCAAGATGGAAGCACCCCATAAATCTGTACAAAGAACTATCTAATGCTGAGGTGTGAGACGATATCTGCTATATGGATGCCCCTCTTCCTGTATGAACCTTCATACTGGGATATATAGTAGAACTGGTTGTCACCCCACAGGCTTTGGGGTGACCACAGGAGACGGCTTTGCGCACAGAACTGAACCTTTGGTGCAGCTTCTGCGGTGTGGCAGTTTTTCCTGCGGTGTTTCCTCCCTCTGTGTAGTGGGATGACATCTGCAGGATGTAGCTGCTCCAACTTCTGTTGGATTTCTTCAGTTCTTCTTGTTGAAATCCCCATTTACTCATATTGTGCTGGAAATGCTGGTAGATTTGCGTTGCGGAGTCTTCACCCGGCCTTACTGATGCCCTCAGGCGCAGCCTCCTCTGCTGGATGCAGTGCTGCCCCAGTTACCAGTCAGGCTGCTGGTAGAATGATGGCTGAGGGGGGCTGTTGGATAATGAGTTGGGGTGCATTAACCCTCTGTCTGCTGCTCCTTACAGGTATGATCACTGACATCCTGATCTCATTGGATGACCGTTTTTTGTACTTCAGTAACTGGCTGCATGGGGACGTTAGACAGTATGACATTTGTGACACCCGTCACCCAAAGCTGGTAGGACAGGTGAGTGATGGCAGGAGACCCCAGGGCATCTTGGGACATAAGGCAATCGAAGCATTTCTTGTAGTCATCCAGAAGGTGCTGCTGGGCAGTGGTTATGTGGTGATTGCTTTAGGCACCTCGTATTCTGGGACTGGTGCTCTCCGGATCCCAGATAAGGCTGCAGCCACTCTTGCCTTCATGTTCTCCCACCTGTCGGTCTCCCTGCAGGTCTTCCTTGCAGGCAGCATTCTGAGTGATGGTCCGGTCACCGTGCTAGATGATCCAGAGCTACAACATCAGCCTGATCCAGTGATCGTAAAGGTGAGGGATCCTCAGCCCTCTAGCTCCATGCCATCCTGCAGATCACCATGTCATCTCCTGTCCTGTGTCTTATAGGGAAAGAAGGTCCCCGGGGGTCCTCAGATGATCCAGCTCAGCCTGGATGGGAAGAGGCTCTACTTGACTACGTCTCTGTATAGCGGTTGGGACAAGCAGTTCTACCCTGACATGATCTGGTAAGTGACGTGTGCGTCTGCTGGTGGATACTCCATGGTGTATGTACACACGGATTTCTCATTAGTTCTGTAGCATTATGGTGCTCTCATTATCGGCTCTATCCAGGGGAAGATGTTCATTTGTATGTAGCGTGTAAATGTTACTGATGTCCCAGTGGTGTCTGATCTGTCCCCTCCTCTCCTCCACAGCAACGGCTCCGTCATGCTGCAGATTGATGTGGACACTCACAACGGAGGTCTCAAGCTGAACCCCGACTTCATGGTGGATTTTGGGAAGGAGCCACACGGTCCAGCCTTGGCTCATGAATGCCGCTATCCAGGAGGAGACTGCAGCTCTGACATCTGGGTCTAAAGTGCCTCACTCGCCCCCTCACTGCTGTGTGATACCCCCACCTGTCCTGTCAAACCTTCTAATGGGAATGTTCTACTATACCCAGCCTGCAGCTCTGATGATTCCTCTTACCTGATTTTTTTGCGGTGTATAAGATTTCATACTGAAGTAAATTATGGGGAAGTTGAGATGGTATCAGTGATGCATCATGTCCACAGCTCTCGAGCTCCTCCGGTGTCCTTCGATGTACGACTGTAGGAGCCTCCGGGTGGCCTCCATCTTTTAATTTGTGGGTGGCAACGAATGAATGTGTTTTTTATGATAAATGTTCGCAGCAGAAGTACAATGTGTCATGTGGTCATTATAATATTTTAACACTGGAAAATGGTGCAGGAAGGAAATGTCTTTATTAAGCGTTAAAATAGGGGCTAACATGGACAAACACACACATAGGATCCTCAATAACTAAGTCGACATAATGAGGATTCCAAATATATTTGAGCTCACCCTATTAAAAAAAAAAATGATTTGATTGTCCTGACGGAGCGAGCCCATTGCTACGCCACTTGGGCTATCAAATCAAAGTTTTGAGGGGACTGGAGACCCGGAACACATGATAACCAGGGGTCTAATTGACTTCTATTATAGCAATGAAACGATATCAATGTCCAATCTCCCCCTTAGTATGACCATCCAACCAGGGTGGGTATAAAAGTGAAAAGCTATTTGCAAGGTTCAAGACTAGAGATGAGCGAACCTACTCGTTTCGAGTAATTACTCGATCGAGCACCGTGATTTTCGAGTACTTCAGTACTCGGGTGAAAAGATGCGGGGGGAGGCGTGGCGGCGCGGGGGGTAGCAGCGGGGAACAGGGGGTAGCCCTCTCTCTCTCCCTCTCCCCCCCCCACTCCCCGCTGCAACCCCCCACTCACCCACGGCGCCCCCCGAATTTTTTCGCCCGAGTACGGAAGTACTCGAAAATCGCTGTATTCGGGCGAAAAAGGGGCATGGCCAAGTACGTTCGCTCATCTCTATTCAAGACTAATGGAGCGATAAAACAATTTTTTGATTCAAGACCAACAGCGGTACAGGTTCAACACATTTCTCTCTTAATAGCAACAGTTTATCAGGAACCTTTCTGTAGCTCCAGAGGAAAGATTTTTGAACCTTCTCCCCCTATGAAACTGAACTGCAGAGCCTATACTTCAACATAGTTGTCGGGTATACAATCTCCCTAGGCTCAGTTGAACATGCTGGGCTATGGGCCAAACACCAGTTGGGATCACAATTAATGTGGTTCCCTGGTGTTCCCACTTGTCTGGGTAGCAGCAGTACACCACTAGCTCAGCACTTCCATATATTGCATATCTGAGGGTGTACAACCCCATAGGTACTTTTATAAGTATCCCATGCTACAGGATATAAAAGAGTGGTGCCTCACAGCTCTCATGAGAGTAAGGGGTTAACAGGCAAGGTCTGCTAGATAGTAGCCCATCAGGAACATCACATCCTTGGTAATGTGGGCCCATCACAAGTATTTCAGAATAAAGCTTGGTGACCAAGATAAGAAGTGGCACCGCACATAATCTGTGTGTCATGTAACAATCATCTCACACGGTACCTGAAAGTCAAGAGTAGAACGCCATTCCGATGGTATGGCGAGAACAAGAGACCACCATACTGACTGGTATTTCTGCATGACAAATACCAAAGTTTCTCCAGTAAATGGAAAGATAACATTCTGTATCCAGATATACCTTCTGCAATGAAACCTGTGCCTCATGACACCAGATTACCTATTCCTGATCCAGTAGGAGGGTTGCTATTGGCATGTGGCTGGGCAGCATCCCTGGGACTACTGTGGTGTTCACTATTAATACTGCGGCCAATATAGGGGACACTGATACTACTCAAGCCACAATAGGGGACACTGTTACTACTGGGACCACTATAGGGGTGATTTACTACTGAGGCCACTATAGGAGACACCATTACTACTGGGGCCACTATGGGGGTCAGTATTACTTCTGCGGCTACTATAGGGGTCACTATTGGGGCTCATTCCCATGAATGTTAGTGCATTTCAGTCATGCTAATATTTCTTTGCGTTTTTCACCTACACTGGCGTGTTTTTAAGTACAAAAGAAGGCAGACAGGCTCATTGAAATGGTGTGCAAATAAGCAGGTTCCCTGCATACTCACTGCGTATTTGTGCAGCCCATTCATTGCAATGGCTTATTGCAGTGTGTAATACGCCCCAACGAGGTCATGCTGGGTATTTTTTCACGCAATTATGCAAAAGCATACGCTCATGTGAACAAACTCATTGACATCAATGGTTTCTATTCACTGTGCATTATGCACACAGGACCGTTACTAAGGGAAGTCCAATCCGAATATCATGGGCGACTTTCGCTGGTTCTTACAGAGGGAAGGTAATGTTTCCTACAGGAGGAAGTCAAGATCCAAGCGTCATTTTTGCAGCAAAAACAGTTGACTAGCAATATTACAGCACGTCCAAACGTATCTTAAATAAAGGAAATAGTTTGTAACTTAAAAGGGGGACGTGCCGCTATTATTCAATGTTACTAGTTAGAGATGAGCGAGCACGCTCGGATAAAGCAGTTATTCGAGCGAGCATTGCTCTTCTCGAGTAACTGCTTACTCGTCCGACCAGGCTCGGGGGTGGAGGGGAGCTGGGGGGAGAATGAGAGAGATATCTCTCTCTCCCCCCCCCCCCCACCCCCCACTGCCCCCTGCTTGGGCCAGTAAGCAGTTACTCAGAAGAGCGATGCTCGCTCGAGTAGCTGCTGTATCCAAGCGAGCCTTGCTCTTCTCGAGTAACTGCTTACTGGTCCGAGCAGGCTCGGGGGAGCTGGGGGGGGGGAGAGTGAGAGAGATCTCTCTCTCCCCCCCCCCCCCTCCCACCACCCCCACCCCCTCCCGCTACCTCCCGAGCCTGCTCGGACCAGTAAGCAGTTACTCGAGAAGATCAATGCTCGCTCGAGTAACTGCTTTATCCGAGAGTGCTCGCTCATCTCTATTACTAGTGTAATCAGCAGGTTTTCGTTTTACAGTAACATCAACTACTTTCTGTTAGGAAAATATTTTAAAATTTTGCACAGCGTTATCAAATCCTATATCCAAGATCAAGAAAAGACTGGGGTAAGTGGTATAAGAACATTACATGAAAAAGGAGAAAAGGTATCTAATCAGATGGAGCAGCTGGATGTACATGCACAACCGGAGGAGTCACCAGTAAAATGGGAAGCCCCATCTGATCAACTGAATGAAGAACAGAAGAAACATGCCTGGTTTACTGATGGGTAAGCTAAATATCAAGGTAGCAATCGAATCAAGGTAGCTACAAGCCAACACCAACAAATTGTTGGCAACTAAAGGAGACGGAAAAAGTAGTCAATATGCAGAGCTTTATGCGGTGTACAGTGTACTAAAACAAGAGAGCTTGGATAAGTGCTACCTAACTTTTTAGTTTGCAGATAGAGGGATTGCTGCCAGAGCCCACATCTGAACTGCTAAAACAGGAGTAGCTGCAAGAGTCACACAAAATACCCTCCAGCATCAGCACCAGAAGAACAGGAGGAGGTCTTCAAACTACCCTCCAGCACCAGGAGCAGAGAAACAGGAGGAGCTACCAGAGCCCTAAAGAACATGCTCCAGCATCAGAACCAGTGGAACAGGAGGAGCTACCAGAGCCCTACCAAACACCCTCAGCATCAGGACTGGAGGAACAAGAGGAGCTTCCAGAATCACCCAAAATACCCTCCAGCAGAAGGACCCAAGTAACAGGAGGAGCTGCCAGAGCCCTCCAAAATACCCTCCAGCAGGAGAACCCGAGTAACAGGAGGAGCTTCCAGAGCTCTACAAAATACCCTCCAGCATCAGGATTGGAGGAACAGGAGAAACTGCCAGAGCCCTACAGAATACCCTCCAGCATCAGGACCCGGAGGAATCGGGGAAGCTGACAGGGGCCTACAAAATACCCTCCAGCATCAATACCAGAGGAACAGGAGGAGATGCCAGAGCTTTACAAAATACCCTCCAACATCAGGACCGGTAAAACAGGAGGAGCTGCCACAGCCCTACAGAATGTCCACTGACATTCGAACCAGTAGAAAAGGAGGAGCTGCCACAGCCCTACAGAATGTCCACTGACATTCGAACCAGTAGAAAAGGAGGAGCTGCCAGACCTCTACAGAATACCCTCAACTATTAGAACCAGATGAACAGGAGGAGCTACCAGAGCCCTAGTGAACACCCTCCAGCATCAGGACCCAAGGAACAGGAGAAGCTACCAGAGCTCTACACCATACCCTCCAGAATCGGGACTGGTGGAACAGAAAAAGCTCCCAAAGCCCTACAAAATGCCCTGCCATATCCGAACCGGTAGAACAGGGGGAGCTTCCAGAGCTCTACAATATGCCCACCGACATCCGAACCAGTAGAACGGGAGGAGCTGCCAAAACCCTACAAGATACCCTCCAGCATCAGGACCGGAGTAACAGGAAGAGCTGCCAGAGCCCTACTTAATACCCTCCAGCATCAAGAGGAGCCAACAGAGCCCTACAGAATACCTTTCAGTATCAGGACTGGAGCAACAGGAGAAGCTGCCAGAGCCCTACAAAATTCCCTGCCATATCCGAACTGGTAGAACAGGAGGAGCTGCCAGAGCCCTACAAAATACTCTACAGCATCAGAACCAGAGGAACAGGAGGAGCTACCAGAGCCCTACCAAACACACTCAACATCAGGACTGGAGGAACAGGAGGAGCTGCCAGAGCCCTCCAAAATAGCCTCCAGCAGGAGGATCAGAGGAACTGGAGGAGCTGCCAGAGCTATCCAAAATGCTGACCTATATCTGTACCGGAGGAACAGGAGGAGCTACCAGAGCCCTAGAGAACACCCATCAGCATCAGGGCAGGAGGAACAGGAGGAGCTGCCAGAGACCTACAAAATGCCCTCCAGCATGAGGTCCGGAGGAACAGGAGTAACTGCCAGAACCCTACAGAATACCCTTAAGCATCAGGACCGGAGGAACAGGAGGAGCTGTCAGAGTCCTGCAAAATGCTCACCGGCATCAGGACTGGAAGAAAAGGAGAAGCCCTACCAGAGCCCAAGAAAATGTGCTCAAGTATCAGGACTGGAAGAACAGGAAGAGATCTTCCTGAGCCCTACGAAAAGGTACTCAAAATCAGTAACAAGAGGAACAGGAGGGGCACTTTGAGAGTTCTCCAAAATGCCCTACAGCATCTGAATTGGAGAAAAAGGGAGAAAGCTGCAAGGGCCCTACAAAATGCTTTCCAGGATCAGGAGCGCTTCCAGAGACCTATAAAATGCCCTCCAGCATTAGGATTGAAGAAACAGTAAAATTGCAGCCAGAGCCCTACAAAATGCCGACCCACATTTGGAATGGTATAACAGGAGGACCCTGCCAGCACTTGTGTAAATCACAAATGATTCTGTTTATTTGTCAAAACACTCAGAGAATATATAGTCCTTTAAGAGAAATACATTGAAGTCAGATGACCCAAAGTCACCTGCTTTAACATATACATAGCTTGTTATACCTTTTAGCACGTGCTGTAACATCGGTCAGAGATCATTAATTGGTAATCTATAAGTACTCCTAAGCTTAGTCAATGTTCTAAATGTTTAGTAGACCAAATAAAGTAAAACAGATAATAAAAGTTCTACTTACTAATACATTTCTAAGACATCATTAAAATTAGACTAGGGCTTAACATAAAACAACACACAACACAGTTTCTTATTGTTACTGGGTCAGATTTGTAATAGGCTTCAGTAAACAAAAATTAGAGGGGCCGGCCTCATGCATGTGAGTCTGTATAGTGAAGTCTCAATAGAGGAGACTAATTCACTGTAAAAAAAACACGAGCCGTAAAGTAAGTCCTACTGAGAACCATTAGGCAGAACAACAATTGGTCTACCATATGATTCATATAGCTCAGATGCATAAATGGCAGTGTCCAAACTCCACTACTGGACTCAAATCTTTAGATTCTCATCCAAATGTTCCCGAAGGGTTTATAACTCTGGTTCAGAGCTTGTAGATACACCCAAATGGCATAGAGGATCCAGGAAGCAGCTTTATAGGACAGTCATACGGCCGATGAGGTGGCAGCTGGTTAGCTTTCTTCTTGCTACAGACATCCTTGAACATCTGGTATTGAATCGGTAACTTTCCAAAGTCCTGTTGACCATTCTCGGGGCCTTGTATTGGTTTAACCCCTTGAGTGGCGTTTTTTTTACCATCCTGTCAGACCCACCAGGGCAGGTTTTTTAAATGGGCCAGGAACAGGAGGAGCTGCAAAAGACCTACAACACACCCTCCAGCATTAGGACCGAAGGAACCGGAGAAGCTGCCAGCGCCCTGCAAAATGCCCATCAATATCTAAACCAGTAGAACAGAAGGAGCTGCTAAAACCCTACAAAATGCCCAACCACATCTGCACCGGTAGAACAGGAGGAGCTGCCAGAGCACTACAAAATACCCTCCAGCATCAGGACCAGAGAAACAGGAGGAGTTGCCAGAGCCCTATAGAAGACCCCCCAGCATCAGGACTTGGCAAACGGAGGAGCTACCAGTGCACTACAAAATACTCTCCAGCATGAGGACCACAGTAACAGGAGGAGCTGCCAGAGCCCTATAGAATACCCTCAAACATCAGGACCGGAGGAACAGGAGGATCTACCAGGGCCCCCAGAGAACACCCTCCAGCATCAGGACTTGACGAACAGGAGGAGCTACCAGAGCTCTACAAAATGCTCTCCAGCATCAGGACCAGAGGGCAAGGGGGAGCTGCCAGAGCCCTACAGAATACCCCCAAACATCAGGAAAGGAGGAACAGGAGGATCTACCAGGGCCCTAGAGAACACCCTCCAGCATCAGGACTTGACAAACAGGAGGAGCTACTAGACCTCTACAAAATACTGTCCTGCATCAGGACCAGAGGAATAGGAGGAGCTACCAGAGCCCTACAAAATGCCCACCCATATCTGAACCAGTAGAACAGGAAGAGCTGCCAGAGCACTACAAAATACCCTCCAGCATCAGGACCAGAGAAACAGGAGGAGTTGCCAGAGCCCTATAGAAGACCCCCCAGCATCAGGACTTGGCAAACGGAGGAGCTACCAGTGCACTACAAAATACTCTCCAGCATGAGGACCAGAGTAACAGGAGGAGCTGCCAGAGCCCTATAGAATACTCTCAAACATCAGGACCGGAGGAACAGGAGGATCTACCAGGGCCCCCAGAGAACACCCTCCAGCATCAGGACTTGACGAACAGGAGGAGCTACCAGAGCTCTACAAAATGCTCTCCAGCATCAGGACCAGAGGGCAAGGAGGAGCTGCCAGAGCCCTACAGAATACCCCCAAACATCAGGAAAGGAGGAACAGGAGGATCTACCAGGGCCCTAGAGAACACCCTCCAGCATCAGGACTTGACAAACAGGAGGAGCTACTAGACCTCTACAAAATACTGTCCTGCATCAGGACCAGAGGAATAGGAGGAGCTACCAGAGCCCTACAAAATGCCCACCCATATCTGAACCAGTAGAACAGGAAGAGCTGCTTGAGCCCTACAAAATACCCTTCAGCATCAGCACGTGAGGAACAGAAAGATCTGCCAGAGCCCTAGAGGATTCCCTCCGGCATCAGAACTGCGAGGAACAGGAGGAGCTGACAGAGCCCTACAACACACCCTCCCGCATCAGGACCAGGGGAACAAGAGGAGCTACCAGAGCTATACAAAATACCCTCCACCATCAGGACCGGAGGAACAGGAGAAGCTACAAGAGCCCTACAAGAAGGCCACCAACATACGAACCGGTAGAACAAGAAAAGCTGCCAGAGCCCTACAAAACGCCCACCCATATCTGAACCAGTAGAACAGTAGGAGCTGCCAGAGGTCCACAAAATGCCCACCCATATCTGAACCAGTAGAACAGGAAGAGCTGCTAGAGCCCTACAAAATAGCATCAGGACTGGAAAAACAGGAAGAGGTACCAGACCCCTAGAGAACACCCTCCAGCATCAGGACCTGAGGAACAAGAGGAGCTACCAGAGCTCGACAAAATACCCTCCAGCATCAGGACGGGAGAAACTGAAAGAGGTACCAGAGCTCTAGAGGATTCCCTCCAGCATCAGGACCGGGAGGAACAGGAGGAGCTGAAAAAGACCTACAACACACCCTCCAGCATCAGGACCGAAGGAACAGGAGAAGCTGCCAGCGCCCTGCAAAATGCCCATCCATATCTAAACCAGTAGAACAGAAGGAGCTGCTAAAACCCTACAAAATGCCCAACCACATCTGCAGCGGTAGAACAGGAGGAGCTGCCAGAGCACTACAAAATACCCTCCAGCATCAGGACCCGAGGAACAGGAGGAGATAATAGAGCTCTACAAAATACCCTCCAGTATCAGGACCAGAGAAACAGGAGGAGTTGCCAGAGCCCTATAGAAGACCCCCCAGCATCAGGACTTGGCAAACGGAGGAGCTACCAGAGCACTACAAAATACTCTCCAGCATGAGGACCAGAGTAACAGGAGGAGCTGCCAGAGCCCTACAGAATACCCTCAAACTTCAGGACCGGAGGAACAGGAGGATCTACCAGGGCCCCCAGAGAACACCCTCCAGCATCAGGACTTGACGAACAGGAGGAGCTACCAGAGCTCTACAAAATGCTCTCAAGCATCAGGACCAGAGGACAAGGGGGAGCTGCCAGAGCCCTACAGAATACCCCCAAACATCAGGAAAGGAGAAACAGGAGGATCTACCGGGGCCCTAGAGAACACCCTCCAGCATCAGGACTTCACGAACAGGAGGAGCTACTAGACCTCTACAAAATACTGTCCTGCATCAGGACCGGAGGAATAGGAGGAGCTACCAGAGCCCTACAAAATGCCCACCCATATCTGAACCAGTAGAACAGGAAAAGCTGCTAGAGCCCTACAAAATACTCTCCAGCATCAGAACTGGAGGAACAGGAGGACGTACCAGACCCCTAGAACTCACTCTCCAGCATCAGGACCAGAGAAACAGGAGGAGCTGCCAGAGCCCTAGAGAACACCCTCCAACATCAGGACTTGGCAAACAGGAGGAGCTACCAGAGCTCTACAAAATACTCTCCACCATGAGTACCAGAGTAACAGGAGGAGCTACTAGAGCCCTACAGAATACCCTCAAACATCAGGACCGGAGGAACAGGAGGATCTACCAGGGCCCCCAGAGAACACCCTCCAGCATCAGGACTTGACGAACAGGAGAAGATACCAGAGCTCTACAAAATACTCTCCAGCATCAGGACCAGAGGGCAAGGGGGAGCTGCCAGAGCCCTACAAAATACCCTTCAACATCAGGACAGGAGGAACAGGAGGATCTACTAGGGCCCCAGAGAGCACCCTCCAGCATCAGGACTTGACAAACAGGAGGAGCTATCAAAGCTCTACAAATTACCCTTCAGCATCAGGACCGGGAGGAACAGGAGGAGCTGACAGAGCCCTACAACACACTCTCCAGCATCAGGACCGGAGGAACAAGAGGAGCTACTAGAGCTCTGCAAAATACCCTCCAGCATTAGGACTGGAGGAACAGGATAAGCTACAAGAGCCCTACAAAAAGCCCACCAAAATCCGAACCGGTAGAACAAGAAAAGCTGCCAGAGCCCTACAAAAAGCCCACCCACATCTGAACCAGTAGAAGAGTAGGAGCTGCCAGAGGTCTACAACATGCCTACCCACATCTGAACTGGTAGAACAGGAGGAGCTGCCAGAGCTCTACAAAAAAAAGGCTCCAGCACAAGGACCGGAGGAATAGCAGGAGCTGCCAGAGTCCTACAGAATACCCTCAAGCATCAGGACCGGAGGAACAGGAGGAGCTACCAGTGCCCTAAGGAACACCCTCCAGCATCAGTAGCAGAGGAACAGGAGGAGGTACCAGACCTCGACAAAATACCCTCCAGCATCAGGACCCAAGTAACAGGAGGAGATACCAGAGCACTGTAAAATGCTCACCCATATCCAAACCGATAGAATGGAAGGAGCTGCCAGAGCCCTACAAATTGCCCACCCACATCTGCACCGGTAGAACAAGAGGAGCTTCCAGAGCCCTACAAAATACCCTCCAGCATCAGGACAGGAGAAACAGAAAGAACTGCCAGAGCACTAGAGGATTCCTTCCAGCATCAGGATCAAGAGGAACAGGGGGAGCTGACAGAGCTCTCTAACACACCCTCCAGCATCAGGACCGATGGAACAGGAGAAGCTACAAGATCTCTTAAAAAGCCCACCAACATACGAACCAGTACAACAAGAAAAGCTGCCAGAGCTCTACAAAAAACCCAGCCACACCTAAACCGGTAGAACAGGAGGAGCTTCCAGAGAACACCCTCAGCATCAGGACCCAAGGAACAGGAGGAACTACCAGAGCTCTACAAAATACCCTCCAGCATTAGGATGGGAGAAACAGAAAGAGCTGCCAGAGCCCTAGAGGATTCCCTCCAGCATCAGGACTGGAAGGAACAGGAGGAGCTGAAAGAGCCCTACAACACACCCTCCAGCATCAGGACCAGAGGAACAAGAGGAGCTGCCAGAGCCCTACAAAATACCCTTCAGCATTAGGACTGGAGGAACAGGATAAGCTACAAGAGTCCTACAAAAAGCCCACCAACATATGAACCGGTAGAACAAGAAAAGCTGCCAGAGCCCTACAAAAAGCCCACCCACATCAAAACACGTAGAACAGGAGGAGCTGCCAGAGGCCTACAAAATGCCCACCCACATCTGAACCGGTAGAACAGGAGGAGCTACCAGAGCTCTACAAAATATCCTCCAGCATCAGGACCCAAGTAACAGGAGGAGATACCAGAGCCCTGTGAAATGCCTACCGATATCCAAACCGGTAAAAAGAAGAAGCTGCCAGAGCCCTACAAAATGCCCTCCAGCATCAGGACCAGAGAAACAGGAGCTGCCAGAGCCCTAGAAAACACCCTCCAGCATCAGGACTTGACAAACAGGAGGAGCTACCAGAGCTCTACAAAATACTCTCCAGTATGAGGACCAGAGGAAAAGGAGCAGCTGCCAGAGCCCTACAGAATACCCTTAAGCATCAGGACCGGAGGAACAGGAGGATCTATCAGGGCCCTAAAGAACACCCTCCAGTATCAAGACTTGACAAACAGCAGTAGCTACTAGAGCGCTAAAAATACTCTCCAGCATCAGGACCAGAGGAACAGGAGATGGTGCCATAGCCCTACAAAATGCCCACGCATGTCCGACACTGTTATTACTGGGACCACTTTAGGGGTCATTATTACTTCTGGGGCAACTTAGGGGGAGCGCTGATACTATGGGCATAATGTGGGGGGTCACTATTATTGCTGAGGATACTGTGGGGGGTCACTATTATTGCTGGGGTTTCCTTGGGGGAGGGGGGTCAATATTATTGCTGGCGGACCCCAACACTATTATTGCTAGTGCTGATATAGGGGACACTATCACTACTGAGGCCGCTCCGCATGTGGCAGTATTCCCCAAGCTGAGTTAAGTATGACATGGCGGAAATACTGCAGAGTATCCGCAGCGTAAATTTTCACAGCTAAAAGAACTGTCAAAATCTGTACCATTGGTGCAGATTTTGACTAAAAATCAGCTGCAGATACGCATCGGCGCTCCCCCTCACCTCCTCTGAAAGCTTCCCGCTGTCACCGTTCCCCTGCTTCCGGTTTCCAGAGGTCTGGTCAGGTGCAGGGCCGCTGATCAGGTGATGCTGGTCAGGTGAGGCCACTACAGAGCGCTAAGAACTGAAAGACGGGGAGCGCTGACAGCGGGAAGCCTACTGAGGAGGTGAGGGGGAGCGCCGCATAGTCAAAATCCGCACCAATGGAATGTATTTTGACAGTTTTTTGGACGCAGAAATGCTGCGAAATTTGCTCCATTTTTTTTTTACTGTGATAAGGCCTGGGAAAATCTGGTCCCCTTTTATATATAATATAAATATATACACACACACACAAACACCATGGGCCTCCTTGATTACACCCCTACATCCAGTATAATGTAACTACAACCCCCATCTTCCTCATACCGTATAGCATATTGTGGTGGTCTCCATTCTGGACTGCAGTAGTAATGGTGGCTGTCTGGTTGTTGCTTTGCCATTGATTACTAATATTTTCTGCCTGTTAAAAAGGTTGTACCAGGATCACAAGTTCTCCCCCATCCACAGAATAGGGGACCACTTGCTGATCGGTGGGAGTCTTGCCAGTCCTGAGATCAGGGGTCCTGCAATGAGGAGGAGACTGTATGGCGTGCTTGTGGTACAAGTCCTGGGGGTACCTGGTGATCCTGATAGAAACCCCACTAAGGCTATATTTACATGGCATCATCACTCCCATTCAGGGGCTCTGTCCGAATAGCTAAAAATGGTACCCAGATAAATCCCTTAACCCTTTTCAATCCACTGTCTGACGTCTAAAGACATTCTGATTTAGGGCTGTACAGCTCCGATGTCGGAAGACATCCAGCAGGGTATTCTTACTGTAGATTACTGGCCGCTCTGTTGTCGGGGGGGCTGCTCCAGCATGTCTCATACCGCAGTACTGGCTCTAGCCAGCAGATGGCGCCGTTGCATAATGGCAGAAAGAGAAAGCCCCCTAGGAAACCCTGAATCTAAAATTGGATTGCAAAGGGTTAAAGGCTCGGTAGGCAGCTATTAGTAAAATGGAGCTGCCAGCTTTGCCTTCTATTGTAGCGGGTTTCCATTCAATACCACACAGAACCGCACGGTCTACAACAGCATCCTGTATGGCCAAAACGCTAGGATTTAACGAACCAAAGCTGATTGCTCCATTTTCCCAGTAGGAGCCGCCTAGCTTCTGTCTGGATGCCATTTTTTTTGCTATCTACATGACTCCCTGGGACGGAACCTCTGAACAAGGTGAAGATGGCATGTGCGGGTACCTATGATCTTGGTGGTTTTCTTCATCGGTGTAGAGTTGGATTAATAAAACCGACAGAACACAGATCCATATTATTCAAAGTGACAGAGTGTATGTGTGTATGTGATGAGCGAGTGTACTCGGCCATGCCCCTTTTTCGCCCGAGTACCGTGATTTTCGAGTACTTCCGTACTCGGGCGAAAAGATTTGGGGGGCGCCGTGGGTGAGTGGGGGGGGAGAGGGAGAGAGAGGGCTCCCCCCTGTTTCCCGCTGCTACCCCCCGAGCCACCACGCCTCCCCCGGCGCCCCCTGTATCTTTTCACCCGAGTACGGAAGTACTCGAAAATCGCGGTGCTCGATCGAGTAATTACTCGAAACGAGTAGGTTCGCTCATCTCTAATATATTAATTTTTTTTTTTTTTTATAACGGACTACGTGAAAAAAAACATACGGCACGCGCTATTATCATCTGTCTTATGGGCAGGTCCATGCATTCAAGTCTATTGAGAAAAAACCCACACAGCACACAGATACTATCTGTCTTTAGAAATACAGAAAAAATGCTCCTGTTCATGTTTTGTTTTTTTTTTGTCTTTCTGTAAGATGTGCTGATCCATCTGAGAATTCATTGTTCCTTCAATGATCATAAGCCATTCAGACCCTGAGGAGCAAAGGGCCCCAAACCATGATATCCCCTCCGCCATAGCTCCAAACCATAATGTCCCAAACGACAATGCCCCATCCCCTGTACTTCATGGTTGGATGAAGTTTGGAGTTGCTGTGGGTTGCGCCTCCTCCTTAGTATTCTGCATATGATTGAAAAAACTTCCTCCTTTGTCTCATCCATTCATAGAACATTGGCCAGATGCACTGTGAGACATCCTAGTGGTCTAAAGTGAACTTGAGATGGCCCACAATGGTTTCAGCCAGCAGCTTTCTTGGTTGTGTCCTTCCATGATCACAATTCCTGGTCTAATAGTGAACATATGAACAGAGGTTTTTGCAGTCTGTAGACTTTTCTGTAGGTCCTCTGCTGTTCCTCTTGGGTTCCTTCTTTTAAGACCCACATGGCTCTTTTTTCAACTTTCTTTGTCTCTGTAATGCGTCTTATGAGCTGACAGTTACTTACTTCGGTCAATGCAAGTGTGAAAAGGATAGATCTACCAGTAACCAGGCTCCATAAGCCTTTATTTAATGGATAAAGCCCCTGTGACACCCGCACTGCCATCTCATCTCCTTCATGGGAACACATTTACAAACTGTCTCTTGGCGAGGTCATTAAAGGGATGATTGGCTCTGAGCCCCATACACTAACTGCTAAGGCTCAGAGCCAATCATGGTTGCCTTGCAGACTTCTACTCCTTACATATTGTCTTCTTTACAGCTCATTGTGGATCATGCGGTCCCGGATACAAGAGACCTCTGGACGCCATGAAAGGTAAAGCGTGCTTGACAAAGCCACACTACAGATCTCTGAGGGTATCGAAGCTTATGATGTTCTATCTCCTTATTTTCCTGTCTGCAGGTGTTCTGTAGAGGGGATGCAGCTGCAGTGTCCCTCTGTGCTGTGAGGCTGCATGCTGCGAGAGGGGATAGGGAGCAGGAGGGTGGAGGACTCTGCTTGGGGACCTAGAGAAATAAACACTTACAGGAACTGCAGAAGAAAAATGTCCCAAATTGCTCCACATCTGTGCCTGCAGGAGGAGTGAGGGGGATTCCTATAGGTGGGATTCTTGGACCATCTGAATAGTGACTGCTTCACGCACTGTAATCTCCTGTGGCCTTGGGGTGGTGGCTCCAGACGCTGCTGCTTGCATCTATGACTAATGTGTATATGGGATCTATAGACGTATCCTGTGAACACACGGTATGTAAACATACGCAGCGCCCCCTCAGATCAGAATATTATATAGTGTTCCTGACCAGAGGAGCAGATATCCTCAATCCTGGTCAGCTAATCACCAGGCTGAGTCGCTCACACAAGTGGGGGATAAGGGTACTGTTGGTGGCTGCTCTACTCTGGGGTCTCCTGTAACATTGTGCTGTGACCCTTATGTCTAGGTCCCCGCGAGGAGTTGATTTATGTGCCCTGTATCTATCACAACACCGGGATTAAAAGGCCGGACTACCTGGCCACTGTGGATGTGAACCAGAAATCTGCACATTACTCCCAGGTAACGAGCGTGTCTGCGCACAATCCGATAATTGGAGATTTACATTGAAAAAAAAGTACATGCTTGCAATTTCCTACAGAAGGTTCTAGACTAGGTGGATGTGATGCAGGTGAGTGTAGACTCTGGATGTGAGCGCATCCAGTGACACTTTTTCCATATTCCAGGTCATTCACCGTCTGCCGATGCCCAATGTGAACGATGAGCTGCACCACTCTGGCTGGAACGCCTGTAGCAGCTGCTTTGGAGATCCCACTAAAGTGCGGGACAAGCTGATCCTGCCATGTCTCATCTCTTCCCGGGTCTATGTGGTGGATGTGGGCACTGACCCACGAGCCCCCCGTATCCACAAGGTGGGTGTTACCTGATGCCTCCCAGGACTGTCTGCATCCTCCTGGGTGATGACTGCTGTATGTGATCCCCTGCAGGTGGTGGAAGCGGATGATATAAAGAAGTGCGGTCTGGCGTTTCTGCACACCTCTCACTGCCTAGGCTCTGGGGATGTCATGATCAGTGCCATGGGAGATCCTGAAGGGAATGGCAAAGGTGAGGGTGCCGCTTATGATATCGTCATCTGAATGCTGACCATGAGCGAGTAAAAGCTTGGAAAGTTATCCTGGAGTCTCCTCACTGCTTTTGGTAACTTTCCTTCTGCTCCACATCTCAGGAGGCTTTGTCTTGCTGGATGCAGAGACGTTTGAAGTAAAAGGTAACTGGGAGTTAGACGGACAGGCGGCAGAGTTTGGCTATGACTTCTGGTACCAACCGCGGCACAACGTCATGATCAGCACTGAGTGGGGAGCCCCACGGGTGTTTGGAAATGGTTTCAGAATTGAAGATGTCCAAGCTGGTAAGACAGGGCAGCTACTGACTGGACCCAACCATGGCATCCTCCAATTGTTCTGGGTGACTGACCTTAAATTATATTTTTATTTCAGGACACTACGGTCACCGGTTACATGTGTGGGACTGGACAAAACGCACTTGTATACAGAGTCTGGACCTTGGTGAGAATGGACAAGTTCCTCTTGGTATCCGGTTCTTACATAATCCAGATTCGGACCAAGCCTTGATGTGTTGTGCTCTCAGCAGTTCAGTATTTCATGTCTATAAGGTGGAGGTAAGGAGCCACAACTACAGGTCAGTGTCTACTTCTACAGTAGAACCAGTGCTTCTCCGCATGTCTTGGATCATCAGGCTACTCATGTTTTATTTCCATCTATCAAACTGTGCCTCTTCTCAGTAAAAGCAAAAGTAATCTTGTAGATAGGATACTTTTTTAATCGCTAACAAAAAGACATGTTCTAGCGAGCTTTCAAACCTACTTGGTGTTCTTCCTCAAGCTTAATGGAATATATCCGAAGAGCTATATAACACGCGTACATGTAAAGGGCAGAGACGTGGTGGAATTAACTTGCACCTAAAACAATACCAGAACAGGATGAGTAGAGGAGTAAATACTTAATTAGTCCACTGAAAAGGATGTGAAGGTTTTATGGTCTCTAAATTGGTATTAAGGGGTCACCAGGCCAGAGTGTTATCTGTACTCCAGATTCCTCATGTGCACCACTGTAGCATGAAGCCTCTTGAGATGTTGAGGCCTCTGAATGTCAAAGAAGGTTATAAACTTATACTCCCAAATTCTTCTGTGACTGAGATTTGAAATTGCGTTTTAATATAGTAACTTTCATATGTTCCATGTTGTGTCTGTGGCTAGAAAAATGCTCTGTCACAGGTAATTCTGTCTTTCTTTAGTTTTTGTCCTGTCTCCCCCACATAAAGAGCCCCTTCCCCCATGTCAGCAGGTCTTGCAGCTCCTTACATTACAAGGATAATTTTCTTTGTGTGTCGGAGGGCAATGCACTCCTGATTACAAAAGGTTCCTCAGATTTGGAGGTTGCCTGTAACATAGGAGGGGAGGGTTCAGGAATATGGTTTTCTGACAGTCATCCCTATATACAGTTTAATGGATTTTCTCTGCGGTTTTCCTTACTACCTCTAGCTGCAGATTGTAGGTCACTACTAGAGGCACATGGTAGTTTCCTTCCTTTTCTGTGTATTGGAGTACTGTATTTTCCGGTGTATAAGACGACCCCCAACTGTCAACTTATACGCCGGGAATACAGTGTAGGGAAAAAAAACTCGCCACCTGCTGCAGGCTGTTGCTCCCTCCTCCTCGCTGACAGAGCATTGCTTTCTGGATGTGAGGCTTGAATGCCCCGCCTCCAGAAAGTTAGTGATCTGATTGGCTAACACAGCGCCGGCTTTCATTGGCTGATGCCGCGCTGAGTTAGCCAATCACAGCCATTCAATGACCTCATCGTGTGTGTGTGTGTGTGTGTGTGTGTGTTTGTTTTCCCTTTTCTTCTCTACAGCTCATATCCAGCTTGTAAGACGACCCCCAACTTTGGAGATTCTCCTGGGTTAAAAGGTCGTCTTATACAGCAGAAAATACGTTGCTTTCTGGGTATCCTGGTGGCTCCAGTGATTTGGTCATCTATTGAGGTGAGATGGTACCTCTGGTTTATAAATGTCCTTTTAGGATGCTATAGGTGTTGTCTGTGTTGGAACAGATCTAGATGTATCTGATGGCCTGCCCTTCACAGATATAGATTAAAACTAATAAACTCTATAACAAAGATTAAAAAGGTGGGCCAACATAACACCAACGGACACAGACTGACAGAACGTAAATGGGACGTCAACCCTTCAAAAAGGGTCACTAATGGTTGCTTAGTCCCCTGATGCTGTTAAGGGAACAAGTATCTAGCCTGGTAATGATCCACACTTAGTGATGTTCTCGGAGATTTATATAGTAAAATATATGGCTCCGAGGTAGAGCTACTCAACGATCAATGAAAAATGTTGAGTAGTTATTCAACACTATGGTTGCTGTATAATATATCAAGTAGTCACCCAACGGTGTAATTAGATGTTGAGTGTTAGAATGTTTATATAATACAGTAGATATTCTCAAAGTGCTTGACTCGTTTCTCTGTCCTCGTTTGGGACAGTTCTACAGGAGCGGGGCTTTAAATTGCCCAGACGTATGTTTGACAGTAATTGTGGATACCAGTCACTAAAATCCAGGATTAGGACTTTAATATATAGTCCTTTGCAAGCTGGGGTGGTGCCCAATAACGGGTATTCTGTAGCTTGGTCTTACAAAAAACTCCACTCCTACTAGTTACATGGTACCACTTGAGTCATCAGTTTTTTCAAGTGGTGTCTTAGCTCACGCTCACTCATTCCCATCACACAACAATTACGAGGGACACATGTTTAGAGTGTGGAGATTAGGCGCTAAACCCAAACGGTTATGTGGGTCAATGCATCTAATCTCCAGACCGAAGATGGTAGAGTAGTCCCCCAGTAATCGGCTATAGTGGAGGATAACAGATCAGTTCAGGTCACCCTGTATGTTCATAGGATGCACTGATCAGTGTAAGATGGCACTTCCGAGAAAGTGCTGTATCGAGCGTATTGACCCGACTACTGCACCATAACTATATTTCTAGAGATCGTAAGATCAAGGTCATAGAACGGAAGTGGGCCGATCAATCGGTTTTCGGTATAGGAATGTCTGTATTGAGTGGATTAAAACTTTTTGGGGTCCAAAAAGTTGATCTCTGTATATGGGTGATTCAATGTCCAGGTTTATGGTGGGGTGAAATACACTGAATTTCTCATGGAATTTTATTAGTTCTTGTTTGTCCAGATGATTATGATGTCATCAATGTAGTGGAAGTAGGCCAATGGTTTTCTAGGGCAGGAGGCAAGAAAATCGCTTTCCAGTTTTGCCATGAAAAGGTTGGCCTATTGTGGTGCCATTTGACTGTCCACGGCGGTTCTGGTGAGTTGAAGGAAAAAGTCATGCATGAGGATGAATCTTGAGTTATAACAGATTCAGAGGCAACCCCATTGGCCTCAAGGTGTGCCTGGCAGGGGGTCAGTCCATCCTCAAGTGGAATGTTGGAATATGATTCCACATCCATGGTGGCCAGGTGGTGCCATGATCTACAATCCACAGCTAGAGGTAATAAGGAAAACAGCAATGAAACGTTATCATACCCTACAGAGAGATGACCGTCTGCACACTATATTCCCGGACTCTTCCCTTCTGTGTTATAGGCAACCTCCTAATTTGAGGAACTTTATAATCAGGAGTGCAGTGCCCTCTGACACAAAGGAACTTATCCCTGTAATGCATGGAGATATAAGACCTGCTCACATATACTGACCGCGGACAGGATACAAATCCAACACACAGCAGGACTAGAAGATCATGGGGACATTCACATGTTCTATATCTGATGTTGTGTACCTGATCCTGTGCAGTAAATGTCCTCTTGGGTCTTTATGCTGGAGAAACAGGCCAAAAACTAAACACAGAATTACCTGCGGCTGAGCATTTTTCTAGTCCCGAACATGAGACAAGAAAATTACTGTTAGAAGGAAATTTCAAATCTCAACGTCATAGAAGAATTTTGGAGTATAAGTTTATAACCTTCTTTGACATGCTGAACAAAGGCATCAACATCTCAAGAGGCTTCATGCTACAGTGGAGCACATGAGAAATCTGGAGCACAAATAACACTCTAGCCTGGTGACCACGGAGACACAGACTTTAATCCTCTTCTCATCCTGTTCTGGTGTCTCTTTGTATGTATCCATGCTTCTTTGTGTCTATTCAGATAACTCTAAAGAAGAACCCAAAGTCAGTTTGAAAGCTCGCTATAGCATCACATTTTGTCTTATTAAAAAGGTATCATATCTACAAGATTACTTTGTTTCTTATTGACAAGTCATATTTTGTTCTAGCTAACACTGTACCACACTTTTAGCTTATCTTCATCTATCTTGTCACTGCTTGTCCTCTTTTTCCCTTTACTTCCTTGAGTCACCTATGTCAGAAAAAGGTAAAGCTTCAGTCAGCACTTATCTCACGCTGTCTTCTCTGATCACAGGGTGGACAATGGGAAACGGAGAAGGTCATCCAGGTGAGAAGTAAGAAGGTGGAAGGATGGATATTACCAGAGATGCCAGGTAGATAACGAACATGAGTCTCGCAGAGCTCTGATCAGCCCTCCATCCTTCTCCGCCATTTCTCCGACTGTAGCGTTACCTGATCCTCAGTTTGGGAGTCCCTGAGCTTTGGCTCTTTCCTCTTTGTCCTTCCAGGGTTCATCTCAGATATCCTGATTTCGATGGATGACCGCTTCCTCTACTTCAACAACTGGCTTCATGGAGATGTCAGGCAGTATGACATTACCGATATCCATCACCCCAGAATGGTGGGACAGGTATACAGCCACTTAGGGTTTCTCTGTCCTACAATTCTACAGATGTATCCACCCTATCATGTCTCTCTCCTCTGTACAGGTATTTATAGGGGGCAGCATTCTGAAGGGGGGGGCAGTGACCGTTATTGAGGACAATGACCAGCCAGATCCACTATTCATAAAGGTGAGAACTCATGTTTCCCTATCAATTCGTGTTCTTTAGAAGAGGAAGAACTCTGGGGGTCCTCATATCACTGCATCCCCCCACTGTTACCTCCCGTCCTGTGCCTTACAAGGATCCCTGGGGATCCTCTATCAAACTATTACTGGTGTCTTTTAAGGGGGGAGGGACCTTCATAAAACCTGTGTCCTATAGGGGAGGAGAATCCTCAGGGGCCCTCGTATCACCATGCCATCCTGCCACCCTATCATGTCTTGTTCTGCTTTTTAGGGAAGGAAAGTCCCTGGGGGGGGGGGCTTCATATCACTCCACTATCATCTGCTGTCCTGTCTTATAGAGGACAAGGGTCCTCAGGCCTCTTATATCACCACACTATCCTCTCCTGTGTCTTATAGGGAAGGAAGGTCCCTGGGGGTCCTCAGATGATCCAGCTCAGCCTGGATGGGAAGAGGCTCTACGTGACTACATCTCTGTACAGTGCCTGGGACAAGCAGTTCTACCCTGACATGATCCGGTAAGATGGGTTACTACCCCCTCCTGTATGGAAAAGCTGGGGTTCACATCTGACTTCGTCCTGTGGAGCGTCTGTGAGGGATTAGAGATTTGTAAGATATTGAATTACTCCTAAGAATCAGGACAAAGAACCAGAGCCCTAATTCTTTCCTCTCAACCATGTCCTAACCCTGTTAGGACATTTCTGTCCAGCTGCCACCACATAACATGCTACATGATAATATAGCCAGTAGTTGTCGTTGTTTTGGCATTAAAGAACGATATCTTTGTGTTTCCTGCCAAGACATTCACCTTGGCGTCTCAGGATAGCACAGACCTGTACAATTACCTCCTCACATGTAACCCATGCGTGGCCCTGCGGGGTCGTCTCTTGTCCTCCAGCGATGGCGGTGTCCTGCTGCAGATTGATGTGGACACCACAGACGGCGGGCTCACAGTAAACCCAGACTTCCTGGTGGATTTTGGGAAGGAGCCACATGGGCCGGTTCTTGTCCACGAGCCCAGATACCCGGGAGGAGACTGCACATCCGACATCTGGATCTAGTGAGACTGATATTACTGTGACTACAGTGGGAGGAGTCTCCCCCCTCATTTACATAAAGCTTCAGCGACTATAGACTACTCAGTGCTCTCTTCTGTATGGTTATATATATACAATAAAACCCTCTCTGCAGTAATGTGCTTATTTATACAGCGAACACATATTCCATGGCCACTTGTTCACTCGTCATCCACACGAATTTTAATACAGAGCCAAAGTACTTGGATGAATTATGGCCCCCCTCACATCAGTATGTGCACCCCCTGCTGTGCTTATTTGTAGGAGTGCTTATGTCAGGATACTTATGTGAGTGAAGTGTTATATGCAGATGGATTGTAGTTGAACTAAAAAGGGGTGTGGTTATGGGAGATGTGTTTGTGGGAGTGGCTAAACATGAGGTGATTCTCTCTTCCCCCCCCCCCCCCCCCTTCTTCCGTTGACTTCTTAGTAGCCATGACTTCTCTGTAACCTGTCCATCTTGCTGCTACTTCACCCCCCCTCTCATAAGCCCTTTCCTGAAAAGCCTGGTAAAATGTGTCCAAAAATACTCACCTGCTGCGGCTTCTGCCGCTGTCCCTGGCTCTGTAGTTCTGAACTATCAGCAGCAGGGGATTTAAAATCCCTGCCTGCTGGTAGCTGTGATTTGTGGTTGGCTGAAGAGCTTCAGCCAATCACAATCAGAGCTACCAGCGGGGGGGGGGGGGGGGGGATTTTAAATCCCCGGCTGCTGATAGCTCAGCAGCGCTACAGAGCCGGAGACAGTGGCAGAAGTCGCCGCTGAGCCATGCCAGCGGC
Organism: Eleutherodactylus coqui; assembly: GCA_035609135.1. Taxonomy (NCBI): domain Eukaryota; kingdom Metazoa; phylum Chordata; class Amphibia; order Anura; family Eleutherodactylidae; genus Eleutherodactylus; species Eleutherodactylus coqui. Next base: position 226,347,490 of record CM069410.1, on the reverse strand, counting down.
TTTGCACCTCAGCCAATCACATTCAGCTCCACAGTGCAGGGGACAGCAGGAGAAGACATGGCTGAGCCTCGGCAGCTGAAGGGAGGTGTTTTTTTGGTTTTTTTTTTTAAAACCACTTTTACTTGATTTTTCAGGGAAGGGCTTATATTTAAAGCCCTTCCCTGAAATCAATTGCCGGCAGCAGAATCCTCTACCGCAGCTGACGTGTGACAGCTGCGATAGAGAATTGAAAATAATTCTTAACTAGTGGGGATGAAGGAAACATCTGCTGCATCCAGCAGATGTGTTCTTCATCCCTGCAGGGGACACAGCAGCAGCGGACAGGTAAGTAATTTAATTTTTTTTTTTTTTTTTGAGGGAAGAGCTTATATTTAAAGCCCTTCCCTGAAAAAGGATGCAGGGGTGCCAGCAGCAACCACGGCTCCATTGAAAACAATGCGTGCATTCCCTATGGTGCACACATGTCCTATCTTTATGGGCAGGCACCTGCCAAGTATGGACATGTGCACACACCATAGGGAATGCATTGTTGTATATAGAAGCATGGTTTTGTGTGTGCTATGTACGCACAAAAACACGCTTGTGTGAACGCACCCTAAAAGGCAATCAAATAACCCACTATATAAGGCACTTGTCAGGCCTCACATGGAATACTGCGCACAGTTCTGGTCACCGGTGCTCAGAAAGGATGTTACAGTGCTGGAGGGGGTTCAAAGAAGGGCAACTAAACTAATACATGGAATGAAGGGACTGGAATACCCAGAGAGGCTATCAAAATTGGGATTATTTACTCTAGAAAAAAAGACGGCTAAGGGGCGATCAAATAACTATGTATAAGTACATGAGGGGACGATACAAGGATCTCTCCCAGGATCTGTTTATACCCAGGACTGCACTGGTAACAAGAGGGCATCCTCTACCTCTAGAGGAATGAAGGTTTCATCACCAACATAGAAGAGAGTTCTTTACTGTAAGAGCAGTGAGACTGTGGAACTCTCTGCCTGAGGACGTGATGATGGCAAAATCTATAGAGGAGTTTAAGAGGGACTAGATGTCTTTCTAGAGCTCTGTGATATTACAGATATAGACATTAGATGACCAGAGGGGTTGTTGATCTCAAATGTTGATCCAAGGATTATTCTGGCTGCCATTATAGAATCGGGAAGGAATATTTTTCCTCCAAATGAGCTTAATTGGCTTTGTGTGGTTTTTTTTGCCTTCCTTTGGACCAAAAAGGGGAAGGTTAAAACTGTATACCCAAGTAGCAGAGTCATTCCGTGTCAGTTCAACCAACGCTCCCGGTCGACCATCTCAGATTTCAATGAAACTTAGCACAAAGATAGATCCTGACCCTAAACTAAGATAGCCAGAATATTAGGCTTCAAAGTGCTTTGGTTCACGAGCTACAGGTCATAATCTAGGGGGTTGTCATGTGATTACAGCCTACAGGTCATAATCTAGGGGGTTGTCATGTGATTACAGCCTACAGGTCATAATCTAGGGGGTTGTCATGTGATTACAGCTCGCAACCTGAAAAAAGTGGCGATTTCAATCCATTACCAAGCCAGTTCCAATGACTCTAGAGCAATGAAACTTCACACACTAGGAGAACTTTTGGTGCTGAATCCAGCTAAGCTACTCAGACTGCCACTCTTATCATTCTGCCACCATTGCATGTCAAAGTAGCTGAAAAATTCTATTGCGCAAAATAAAACTCATATTTTAAGCAGTAATAACTCATAATCAATGCAATCCAACTCGGCTATGAATTTATCAATGTGTACTCCATAGAAATGTTTCTCATTATTCCCATTATGGACCCAAAAGGATGCATAGCTCTTAAGATACAATGAGTCAAAAATGGCAAAAAAACGTTTTATGCAAATTTTTCCCTTTTTCAAAGGCGAAAATCGGAATGTACTCCATTTTTATTTTTTTCATTTTTGTTCTATTTGGAAGAGAATTTTTTGCTCTACAAGATTCAATGTTTTTCATTTTGTTCCCAGACCTTCTAGATGGGAAAATATCAATGCCTGTGAAGGTCCTATGCACTCGCGGAGGTCAAATAATAAAATAAGTGTAAGTTTTGCATGGATGTATAATTAGTTTAGAAATCATGAGAAGGTAAATTATTTTTGGAATGAGACAACTTTTTGTGCTCAAACGTATGTGATCAAAAATTACATGGCGAGTTCAGGTGAACCTCAAGCTTTGGCCTAAGATGGTCAGAATATCATTGAGTGTTGCATAATGATTGTGGTATATTACACTGACCACTGGGCTTATTTAGCACTCTATCCATATTGGATACTAAGATTATCTAAGGCTAGCATTTGTGTAATAAATAACTCTAGTTTACAAGTGACTGATTGTGCACCAGCAAAGATGAAGTGAAAAACGAGCAGAAAGGAAGCGCAACAAGCCAGCTCCCCCACTACTGCACAAGAGAGGTGGATGAGTACGGGTGGACACGCCCCGCCGCTGCACACCAGCCATTCCACGTCGCCGGGAGAGCCCCGACGTCAGGGCTGCAGGACGTCGGAGCCGGGGTGGCGCGCGCTGACCGCAGGACCCTGCGCTGCCCTGCATGGTAACATTTACATGTTTAATGAGTAAAATATTTATTCTGCTTGAATCGAATTCTTTAGGTACTATAGGAAATAGGAAATTATACTAGAATTTTATGTGCGATGGATGATTCTAGTTTGCAATATAATACTTTTTCCTCTGTAGACCGACAGCAAATGACATGGTGATTTATCTGCTTGCCCTATTTGACAATATAAACATTTGCTTCTTTCTTGCAAATTAGAATCATCCATCGCACATAAAATTATAGTATAATTTCCTTAAAAAACAAACACATTAGACAATGGATAAACATTTCAACATTTGCCTCTGTAGAATGCTAGTACCTAAAGAATTCGAATCAAGCAGAATAAATATTTTACTCATTAAACATGTAAATGTTACCATGCAGGGCAGCGCAGGGTCCCGCGGTCAGCGGGCGCCACCCCGGCGTCGGCTCCGGCGTCCTGGAGCCCTGATGTCGGGGCTCTCCCGGCGACGTGGAATGGCTGGTGTGCAGCGGCGGGGCGTGTCCGCCCGTACTCATCCACCTCTCTTGTGCAGTAGTGGGGGAGCTGGCTTGTTGCGCTTCCTTTCTGCTCATTTGTGCACCAGCAAAGATGAAGTGAAAATCAGTCACTTGTAAACTAGAGTTATTTATTACACAAATGCTAGCCTTAGATAATCTTAGTATCTAATATGGATAGAGTGCTAAATAAGCCCAGTGATCACTAATATACCACAATCATTATGCAACACTCAATGATATTCTGACCATCTTAGGCCAAAGCTTGTGGCTCACCTGAACTCGCCATGCAATTTTTGATCACATAAGTTTCTTGAGCAGAAAAAGTTGTCTCATTCCAAAAATAATTTACCTTCTCATGATTTCTAAACTAATTATACATCCATGCAAAACTTACACTTATTTTATTATTTGACCTCCGCGAGTGCATAGGACCTTCACAGGCATTGATATTTGACCTCCGCGAGTGCATAGGACCTTCACAGGCATTGATAGTTTCCCATCTAGAAGGTCTGGGAACAAAATGAAAAACATCGAATCTTGAGCAAAAAATTCTCTTCCAAATAGAACAAAAATGAAAAAAAATAAAAATGGAGTACATTCCGATTTTCGCCTTTGAAAAAGGGAAAAATTTGCATAAAACAGTTTTTTGCCATTTTTGACTCATTGTATCTTAAGAGCTATGCATCCTTTTGGGTCCATAATGTGAATAATGAGAAACATTTCTATGGAGTATACATTGATAAATTCATAGCCGAGTTGCGTTGCATTGCATTGATTATGAGTTATTACTTCTTAAAATATGAGTTTTATTTTGCGCAATAGAATTTTTCAGCTACTTTGACATACAATGGTGGCAGAATGATGATAAGAGTGGCAGCCTGAGTAGCTTAGCTGGATTCAGCACCAAAAGTTCTCCTAGTGTGTGAAGTTTCATTTCTCTAGAGTCATTGGAACTGGCTTGGCAATGGATTGAAATCACCACTTTTTTCAGGTTGCGCGCTGTAATCACATGACAACCCCCTAGATTAAGACATGTAGCTCGTGAACCAAAGCACTTTGAAGCCTAATATTCTGGCTATCTTAGTTTAGGGTCAGGGTCTATCTTTGTGCTAAGTTTCATTGAAATCTGAGATGGTCGACCGGGAGCGTTAGTTGAACTGACACGGAATGACCCATGAGTATTTTGACCCCACCAGTTTTTTTCAGGAATTAATTCAATTTAGAGGAGAAAAAAAAAATCATATTTTTGCAAATATGTCATTTTAAAGACATATTTTTTTCCTATAGTGCCCATGAAAATGAGGATTTACCCCCCCCCCCCCCCATGTTCAGAAACATACCCATTGTGGCCCTAATCTTATGTCTGGATGCACAACGGGACCTAAAATGAAAGGAGCAGTCGGTGTCTTTCAGAACATAAATTTTGCTCGAAGGCGGTTTAGGCCCCATAGCACTTTTGTAAAGCTCTTGAGTGGCCAAAACCAAAGAGAACCCCCACAAATGACCCCATTTTGAAAACTAGAATCCTTAACGAATTTCTCTAGGGGTGTACTGCCCATTTTGACCCCACAGTTTTTGAATGAATTCAAGCAAAGCAAAAGGGAAAAAAAAATGTGATTTTCGTTATTTTGGCAATTCTGTCATTTTAAAAACTGCTTTTTTTGTACAGCACACACATGAATGAAGACTTGCACCCCAAAATAGATACCCCTGTTTGTCCCGTGTTCAGAGACATACCCATTGTGGCCCTAATCTTTTGTCTGGATGCACAACGGGCCCAAAATGAAAGAAGTAGTCGGTGGCTTTCAGAACAGAAATTTAGCATGAAGGTGATTAGGCCATTGGATAGCGCCGATCGCAATGCCGGGGGTGACTGCCCGCATCCTGGGATGACAGCTCCATGCTGTCGGCTACCTGTGGGCACCGACAGCCTGGAGCTCTCACGTCCTCAGGCAAGTGGGCATTAATCCAAAGAGGATGCATAGAACTACGTCCTCTAGGATTAAAGCCCACTTTCTGAGGACATAGTTTCCCGATGGGGCCGTCACTAAGGGGTTAAGAAACCCTCGAGAACAGTGATGGCGAACCTTTTAAAGCCCGAGTGCCCAAACTGTAACCCAAAACCCACTTATTTATCGCAAAGTGCCAACACATCAGGGGACGGGGCTTATAGCGACATATGATTTTGCCTCCGTCGTTCTAAAAAGGACAGGGCCGCTTCAAAATAGACAGTGTGCAGATTTTGACTTCTTTTGGATGCAGAAATACTGCAGAATGTCCTCAGTGGAAATTTCTGTTGCAAATTCTGCAGTATTTCCTCATTCAAAAAGCAGTCAAAATCTGCACGCTGAAGCAACAGGAGCGCACGCACAGGCCGGAGCTCCTGGCAGCAGGAGCATAGCGGCAGACCTCTACCGCATCTGGAGGCTCCCACGGGGCCGAAACCACTGCCGCGGGCACCCCCGGACCGGGACCTGCAGAAAGAGACCCTCCGCGGGTCTCTAGCTGATACCGCGATTTTGCGGCCTACGGAACCGGGCACATCCCCGGCCTAAATTTACAGGCGCGGCCGGCCACGGAAGATGACAGTAAACCCCCGTGGAGCAGCAGCGGAAGTGAAGGGGCAGTAGCTGGAACCTGAAGAGACCCGGAGAACGGTAGACCCACAAGACTGCAGACTGGGTGAGTGACGCCACGGCTGCGGCCCCCCAATGGGACATTGGAAATCCCCTGGAGCGAGCTTCCTGCCGTGCAGTAAGGGCGGCAGACACACTAGGAGACCCCCTCCCCCCACTCAGACACCCCACTCAGAGGGGGGACAAGGCGTGCAGGAGAGAAAAATCGGAGGCAGTTTGGGAGAAGGAAGTAGAGGGGGAACACAGCGGAGAACCACGCACATAGCGAGGAGTACCACGCACGGAGCCTCCCCCCTCAGGGGAGCACTCTACTGCCGAACAGAGAGGCGCAGAGGCAATTGGCTGCCCCCCCCCCCCCCCCCTTCCTGCGTATCCCGCCTTTTAACAAACGGCACCTCGGGACTGTAACCCACTGCTCCATGCACACCCAGAAACTAAGCCCTGAGCTGCTGTCTGAAAGTGATGCGCTAAAGGTGCACGGGTACTATTACACTATGACTGCACCCCAACGGCCATGTATTAAAGCTTAAACTGTGCATGAATCCCCCCCCCCCCCCCCGTGACATTCTTTAAGCTCAGGCCTGTGGACATCCCCTGCTACTATCCACTGACATGATGGCGCCCAGCAAGCAAGCCAAAATAACTAGCAAGCTGCAGCAATATTCTTGGCCCAGCACCTCAGTGGACCCTCGATCTAACGTGCCCACCAGCCCGCAGAGTGCGACCCCTGAGGCAACAGCACCAGCTTCGCCCCCCGCATCTGGCCTGACTATTGACGATGTACTGAAAACGATTACAGAGTCGCGCTCTGCCCTCACAGAAAAAAATCGACACACTACAGTCGAACTTTGGTCTGCTACGAGCGGACGTCCAAACGCTGAGAGAGGGCACAACAGAAGTCGAGACGTGAGTCTCTAACTTAGAGGACAGTGTTACACCACTTTCAGATCAAGTGCGCACCCTCAACTCTAACCTCACGGCGCAGCGGGAAAAACTGGATGATATGGAGAACCGCCTGCGCAGATGCAATCTTAGATTCATAGGATTGCCAGAGGGCACTGAGGGCAGAGATCCCTGCGACTTCCTGGAATCACTCCTCAAATAGGAGTATGGCCCCGACTAGACATATAGCAGACCCCTCCCCGAAAACTACTACAACTCTGATTGCCCTGCGACGGGAATATAAACTACTGGTTATTGAATACACCAAGAAGAAACTCCTGAATTCCCGCCACCGGATTTTTGATCAGGGAGACAAGAATGGCCACTTACTGGCCTACCTGGCTAGAGAGGATCAGACACTGCCGCCAATTACAGCAGTGCGAGATAGCACGGGTACTCTATTAAACGATCCCAAACTAATCAATCAAACGTTCGCCCAATTCTACAGGGACTTGTACACCTCCAAGCTGAGCTACACTGAAGCGCAGCTCCTGGTGTACCTAGATGACATTCCCTTCCCCACACTGAGTGGAGACAGCGCGGCCCGCCTGGATAGTGATCTAAGTATAGAAGAAATAACAGAGGCCATTAAGTCCCTTCCCAATAGGAAGTCACCAGGCGTTGACGGGCTCCCCTGGAATGATATTTAAAAAATGTGGAAATCCTGGCCCCACGACTCCTCACACTATATAATTCTATCCTGCGGGAGGGGGCATTACCGGACACAATGCGTAAAACCCTTATAATAATGATCCCTAAAACCGGAAAAGACCCCACAGACTGCGGCTCTTACCGTCCCATTTCCCTTCTCAATAACGATGTAAAAGTAATTGCAAAAATAATGGCGACGCATATAAACTCAGTAATGAACGAGATCATACACGCTGACCAGTCCGGCCTCATGCCTGGCAAAAGCACGGACATGAACCTGAGGAGACTCTTTAACCACTTGTCGTACAAGAACACTAATTACGGGAAGCGCACCCTGGTATTTATAGATCAGGCAAAGGCCTTCGACTCAGTAGAGTGGAAGTACTTATGGGCGGTGATGCGGCGGTTCGGATTCGGGCCAACCTTTATTAAATGGATCGAGATTCTATACGACTCCCTGGTGGCCAACATTAAAACTAATATACATGTTTCTGCCCAGTTCTCCTTGAGTAGAGGCACAAGACAGGGCTGCCCTCTGTCCCCCGCTTTGTTTGCCCTCGCCATAGAGCCTCTTGCGATCCAAATCCGAACGTCACCAACAGTGAAGGGATTTAAACTGAGCAGCTACGAAGAGCGCATATGACACCCTTCTCTTCCTTCAAGACCCGGAGGCGTCTCTAAACGCAGCCCTGACTATATTCGGCGCACACTCTGGCATTAAGGTCAACTGGGACAAGACCCATTTACTGGTGGTGGACCCCGCGGCCGCCAAGCTCACTCTGCCCGCCCCGTTGAGTTGGACAACCCAGACCACCTACTTAGGTGTAAGGGTCTCAGCAGAATTATCCGCCTTTTACAACTCCAACCTGGTCCCTCTCCTGAGCTGGGCTGGGGAGGTGACGACACGCTGGGCCTCTCTCCCACTCACGCTGGTGGGCAGAATAAACCTGCTAAAATGAAACTACTACCAAAATTCCTGTATATACTGCATAATTCTCCTATGTTAGTCCCAAAAAATTCTTTACCAAACTCCGCGGGATCGTGCTGCGCATACTGTGGAGGGGCACTACACCCAGGATTAAATTGGAGACTCTGTGCCTCCCGTCGAGCGGGGGAGGACTGGCCCTACCACACTTCTATTACTACTACCTGGCCAGCAACTGGTATACGCGGGATGGTGGCTATCCTCGTCAGACTACAACCCGGCAGTGGGCCTTGAACGTAGAATGGTAGACCCTGCTCAGAACCTACGGGGGCTGCTGCTGAGCGGCCCCTCATCCTCGGTCGCCCCTCTGCCCATTCCCATGCTGGTGACACTGGAGGCCTGGCAAGGGGTCACGAGACTGTCCACAGCAGAGGAGACAGCGCGATCTCCACATACTCCCCTCTGGAATAACCCCAAACTGCCACATTTCCAGCGCTTCTCGAAGTCCGCCTTCTGGAGACGTCGGGGCGTCACTGTCCTCTCTGACATAGTCAGCGAGGGCACGTTTTGCACCTTCCTGCAGCTGCAGATAGCCCACGGCCTGCCCGGAAACTCCTACTTTAGGTACTACCAATTGCGAGATGTGACTAGGTAGGGCTCAGTTTGGAGGTCTATCTATCTCACTATCCATGACACGGCTGGAGAGCCTGGCACAGATGTGCAATCTTGTCAAACCGCTGTCGAGTTTCTATGCCCATATAGTGCAGGACCTGGCCCCGCTAGGCGAGAGGGCCGTACAGAGATGGGAGGAGGACATCCCTGACCTGACCCCAGGGGAGGATGAGGATATATTGGGTGGATCTGGTCCCCCCCTGGTTAGCGCTAGAGACAAGCTCATCCAAGTTAAGTTTCTGCACCGCATATATTATACCTAGAGATGAGCGAACGTACTCGTCCGAGCTTGATGCTCGTTCAAGTATTAGCATGTTCGAGATGCTCGTTACTCTTAACGAGCACCACGCGATGTTCGAGTTACTTTCACTTTCATCTCTGAGACGTTAGTGCGCTTTTCTGGCCAATAGAAAGACAGGGAAGGCATTACAACTTCCCCCTGCGACGTTCAAGCCCTATACCACCCCCCTGCTGTGAGTGGCTGGCGAGATCAGGTGTCACTCGAGTATATAAATCGGCCCCTCCCGCTGCTCGCCACAGATGCGTTCTGATATAGCTTAGGGAAAGTGCTGCTGATGCTGGAGTTGCTGTAGGGAGAGTGTTAGGAGTATTTTAGGCTTCAAGAACCCCAACGGTCCTTCTTAGGGCCACATCTAACAGTGTGCAGTAGTGTGGAGGCTGCTTTTTGCAGTGTTGCACATTTTTTTTTTTTTTTTGTATATGGGTCGTGCAGAGCATTGCGCCCTGCAGTAATTATACATAGTCCAGGGCCAGTAGTGGTGGTGAGGCAGGGACAGAAGACATATTTATAGTATATAGGCAGTGGGCTTTTCCAAAAACATTTGGGAAAAAACATCTATTTGGGCTGCCTGTGACTGTCCTCAGTGTACTGGGTCTCTGCTGGGGGTAGTTGTCCTCCTAATTCATACGCAGCCAGCTAAGTGTTACAGTAGGCTTGCGCAAAATTATTTCCTGTCTCTGTGTTGGCTGTTAAATCACCGCTGTATTCCAGTCCACAGTGCAACAGTCTGCAGTTATTTGACATACTCCAGGGCCAGTAGTGGTGACGCAGAGAGAGAAGACATACACAGTGTATATAGGCAGTAGGCCATTTTGGGAAAAAAATCTATTTGGGCTGCCTGTGAATGTCCTCAGTGTTCTGGGTCTGTGCTGGGTGTAGTTGTCCTCCTAATTCATACGCAGACAGCTAAGTGTTACAGCAGGCTTGGCAAAATTATTTCCTGGCGTTCCGTAAGCGAAGTCAGCCTCCAACCACAGGCCAATAAGCGGCACATTTAATTACAGCGTTCTGTTTCTGCACTACTGGTAATACACCATGCTGAGGGGTAGGTGTAGGCCTAGAGGATGTGGACGCGGGTGAGGACGCGGAGGCCCAAGTCAGGCTGTGGGCACAGGCCGAGCCAGTGCGGTGGCCGGGGGTAGAGGCAGGGCCAGACCGAATAATCCACCAACTGTTTCCCAAAGCGCCCCCTCGCGCCATGCCACCCTGCAGAGGTCAAGGTGCTCTACGGTGTGGCAGTTTTTCACAGAGACGCCTGACGACCGACGAACAGTGGTGTGCAACCTTTGTCGCGCCAAGATCAGCTGGGGAGCCACCACCACAAGCATGCACAGGCATATGATGGCCAAGCACCCCACAAGGTGGGACGAAGGCCGTTCACCGCCTCCGGTTTGCACCACTGCCTCTCCCCGTGCCCCAACCTGCCACTGAGATACAACCGCCCTCTGAGGACACAGGCACTACCGTCTCCTGGCCTGCACCCACACCCTCACCTCGGCTATCCTCGGCCCCATCCAGCAATGTCTCTCAGCGCAGCGTCCAGACGTCGCTAGCGCCACTGTTTGAGCGCAAGCGCAAGTAAGCCGCCACGCACCCGCACGCTCAAGCGTTAAACGTGCACATTGCCAAATTGATCAGCCTGGAGATGCTGCCGTATAGGCTTGTCGAAATGGAGGCTTTCAAAAGCATCATGCTGCGGCGGCCCCGCGCTACTCGGTTCCCAGTTGACACTACTTTTCCCGATGTGCCGTCCCAGCCCTGCACGACCACGTCTCCCGCAACATTGTACGCGCCCTCACCAACGCGGTTACTGCCAAGGTCCACTTAACAACAGACACGTGGACAAGCACAGGCGGGCAGGGCCACTATATCTCCCTGACGGCACGTTGGGTGAATTTAGTGGAGGCTGGGACAGAGTCAGAGCCTGGGACCGCTCACGTCCTACCCACCCCCCGAATTGCGTGCCCCAGCTCGGTGGTGGTATCTGCGGCGGTGTATGCTTCCTCCACTAAACCACCCTCCTCCTCCTCCTCCGCAACCTCTGTCTCGCAATCAAGATGTGTCAGCAGCAGCACGTCGGCAGCTGTCGGTGTCGCGCGGCGTGGCAGCACAGCGGTAGGCAAGCGTCAGCAGGCCGTGCTGAAACTACTCAGCTTAGGAGAGAAGAGTCACACGGCCCACGAACTGCTGCAGGGTCTGACAGAGCAGACCGACCGCTGGCTTGCGCCGCTGAGCCTCCAACCGGGCATGGTCGTGTGTGACAACGGCCGTAATCTGGTGGAGGCTCTGCAGCTCGGCAGCCTCACGCACGTGCCATGCCTGGCCCATGTCTTTAATTTGGTGGTTCAACGCTTTCTGAAAAGCTACCCACACTTGTCATACCTGCTCGGACAGGTGCGCCGGGTCAGCGCACATTTCCGCAACTCCAAGACGGACGCTGCCACCCTGCGGACCCTGCAACATCGGTTTAATCTGCCAGTGCACCGATTGCTGTGTGACGTGCCCACACGGTGGAACTCTACGCTCCACATGTTGGCCAGGCTCTATGAGCAGCGTAGAGCTATTGTGGAATACCAACTCCAACATGGGCGGCGTAGTGGGAGTCAGCCTCCTCAATTCTTTACAGAAGAGTGGGCCTGGTTGGCAGACATCTGTCAGGTCCTTGGAAACTTTGAGGAGTCTACCCAGATGCTGAGCGGGGATGCTGTAATCATTAGCGTCACCATTCCTCTGCTATGCCTCTTGAGAAGTTCCCTGCAAAGCATAAAGGCAGACGCTTTGCACTTGGAAACGGAGGCGGGGGAAGACAGTATGTCGCTGGATAGTCAGAGCACCCTCATGTCTATATCTCAGCGCGTTGAGGAGGAGGAGGAGGGGGAGGAGCATGAGGAGGAGGGGGAAGAGACAGCTTGGCCCACTGCTGAGGGTACACATGCTGCCTGCCTGTCATCCTTTCAGCGTGTATGGCCAGAGGAGGAGGAGGAGGGGGAGGAGCATGAGGAGGAGGGGGAAGAGACAGCTTGGCCCACTGCTGAGGGTACACATGCTGCTTGCCTGTCATCCTTTCAGCGTGTATGGCCAGAGGAGGAGGAGGAGGGGGAGGAGCATGAGGAGGAGGGGGAAGAGACAGCTTGGCCCACTGCTGAGGGTACACATGCTGCTTGCCTGTCATCCTTTCAGCGTGTATGGCCAGAGGAGGAGGAGGAGGAGGATCCTAAAAGTGATCTTCCTAGTGAGGACAGCCATGTGTTGCGTACAGGTACCCTGGCACACATGGCTGACTTCATGTTAGGATGCCTTTCTCGTGACCCTCGCGTTACACGCATTCTGGCCACTACGGATTACTGGGTGTACACACTGCTCGACCCACGGTATAAGGAGAACCTTTCCACTCTCATTCCCGAAGAGGAAAGGGGTTCCAGAATGATGCTATACCACAGGGCGCTGGTGGACAAACTGATGGTAAACTTCCCATCCGACAGCGCTAGTGGCCGAAGGCGCAGTTCCGAGGGCCAGGTAGCAGGGGAGGCGCAGAGATCAGGCAGCATGTACAACGCAGGCAGGGGACCATTATCCAAGGCCTTTGCCAGCTTTCTGGCTCCCCAGCAAGACTGTGTCACCGGTCCCCAGTCAAGGCTGAGTTGGCGGGAGCACTGTAAAAGCATGGTGAGGGAGTACGTAGCCGATCGCACGGCCATCCTCGGTGACGCCTCTGCCCCCTACAACTACTGGGTGTCGAAGCTGGACACGTGGCCTGAACTCGCGCTGTATGCCCTGGAGGTGCTTGCTTGTCCTGCGACTAGCGTCCTGTAAGAGAGGGTGTTTAGTGCGGCTGGGGGAATCATCACGGATAAGCGTACCCGCCTGTCAACCGACAGTGCCGACAGGCTTACACTCATCAAGATGAACAAAGCCTGGATTTCCCCAGACTTCTCTTCTTCACCAGCGGACAGCAGCGATACCTAAGCAATACGTAGGCTGCACCCACGGATGGAAGCATCGTTCTCTATCACCATCAAAAACGGGGACCTTTTTGCTTCATCAATCTGTGTATAATATTCCTCCTCCTCCTCCTGCTCCTCCTCCTGAAACTTCACATAATCACGCCGAACGGGCAATTTTTCTTAGGCCCACAAGGCTCAGTCATATAATTTTTGTAAACAATTTTTATACGTTTCAATGCTCATTAAAGCGTTGAAACTTTCACCTGAACCAATTTTTATTTTAACTGGGCTGCCTCCAGGCCTAGTTACCAATTAAGCCACATAAACCAAAGCGATTAATGGGTTTCACCTGCCCTCTTGGTTGGGCATGGGCAATTTTTCTGAGGTACATTAGTACTGTTGGTACACCAATTTTTGGGGGCCCTCGCCTACAGTGTAATCCAATTAATTTTTAGCCCACCTGCATTACAGCTGACGTTACATCAGCTTTGTTGGGCACTGCAATGGGATATATTTATGTACCGCCGGTGGGTTCCAGGGAGCCATCAATGCCGTGGGTCCACACGGAGTTGTAACTGCATGTGTCCACTTCTAAAGAACCCCAGTCTGACTGGGGCATGCAGTGTGGGCCGAAGCCCACCTGCATTAAGCACGACATTACCTCAGCTGTGATGGGCAATGCAATGGGATATATTTATGTACCGCCGGTGGCTTCCTGGCACCCACCCATGCTGTCGGTCCACACGGAGTTGTAACTGCATGTGTCCACTTCTAAAGAACCCCAGTCTGACTGGGGCATGCAGTGTGGGCCGAAGCCCACCTGCATTAAGCACGACATTACCTCAGCTGTGATGGGCAATGCAATGGGATATATTTATGTACCGCGGGTGGGTTCCAGGGAGCCACCCATGCTGTGGGTGCACACAGAATTCCCATTGCGGAGTTGTACCTGGCTGTGACTATTTATAAAAAACCGCGGTCTGACTGGGGCATGCAGACACCTTGACAGAATGAATAGTGTGTGGCACATAGGTTCCCCATTGCTATGCCCACGTGTGCAGCTCCTGATGGAGGTGGCACAGGATTGGATTTCTCATTGCTTCTGTACAGCATTGTGGGCTATCGCCCCGCCCCTTTTAAAGAGGGTCGCTGCCTAGCCGTGCCAACCCTCTGCAGTGTGTGCCTCCGGTTCCTCCTCATGGCAGACGCACTTATAAATAGACATGAGTGTGGCGTGGCATGAGGGCAGCTGAAGGCTGCGCAGGGACAGTTTGGTGTGCGCTGTGGACACTGGGTCGTGCGGGGGGGGGGCGGGGTTGGGCAGCATGTAACCCAGGAGAAGTGGCAGCGGAGTGTCATGCAGGCAGTGATTGTGCTTTGTTGGAGGTAGTGTGGTGCTTAGCTAAGGTATGCATTGCTAATGAGGGCTTTTCAGAAGTAAAAGTTGTTGGGTGGGGGGGGGGCCCACTCTTGCCGGTATTGTGGCTTAATAGTGGGACCTGGGAACTTGAGATGCAGCCCAACATGTAGCCCCTCGCCTGCCCTATCCGTTGCTGTGTCGTTCCCATCACTTTCTTGAATTGCCCAGATTTTCACACATGAAAATCTTAGCGAGCATCGGCGATATACAAAAATGCTCGGGTCGCCCATTGACTTCAATGGGGTTCGTTACTCGAAACGAACCCTCGAGCATCGCGATAATTTCGTCCCGAGTAACGAGCACCCGAGCATTTTGGTGCTCGCTCATCTCTAATTATACCCCTTCCAGGTTGTGCACTATGGGCCTGCTCTCTACTGCAACGTGCCCGCGTTGTATGGCGGCGGATGGGACGGTCATGCACGTGCTTTGGGAGTACAGGACTACTGGAGAGATGTACTTGTCTTCATGGAAACGCACCTAGGGGCACCGATGATCATGCATCCTGGAACGTGCCTCTTTGGGCTTGTGGGAGACCTGCCGGTGGCCGCAGCAACACGTACACTGTACAAGCTCCTACTCTTTTATGCAAAAAAAAGTGATTCTACTCAATTGGAAACACCCCGGGAGGCCGACTAGGAGTGCATAGGTCCGGGTCGTTAACACCGAAATCCCAATGTACAAACTGACGTACATGGCCAGGGGGTGCCCTAAAAAATTTGACAAGATCTGGGGTGGCTGGGTGAGTTGCCCCGCGACGGCGTCGGGAGAGCCAAGCTAGGTGGTAGTGGGGGAGTGAGGGAAAGAGAAGGATAAAAAGAAAGACACCTGCTCAATTTGCTCTCTACGTTAAAAACCCTATGCTCAGAAAACTATTTTTTTCTCCTCTATTCCCACAGTTCTCCCTAAAAGAGTCACGCCAAGGGGTTGGGGGGGGGCTGATCTCTCCTGATTGTCCACAGTTGATCTATTCAGAGGTTAAACTGCTGTTTAGTAATAATCAATAAAGTTAGAGTTTAAATGGAAGGGGGGGGGGACAAAAAAACAAAAAGCACTAGCCAGATACTACATGTCAGGAAGAAATATATGTATGTACGCAGGCAAAGACAATTTCCACCCTGCTTTTCATGCAATGTATTGTTTGCTGAACCTGACACCTGCGGTGCCAGTTACCCATGTTTATGTGTTTGGTCATTTCTGGCTAAATAAAATTCCTTAAAAAAAAATCTGCACGCTGTCCATTTTGAAGCGGCCTTGGCCCATTTCGGCCACATGTAAACATACCACAGCAGTAATAGTGACCCCCCCCCCCTTTCGGTATTAGCGACCCCCATCACTGACCCCAGCAATAATAGTGACACCCACCCTAGCGATAATAATGACCCCTACCCCAGCGATAATAATGACCCCCACCCCAGCGGCCCCCAGCGTAATAGCGGCGGCCCCCCAGCATAACAGCGAGACCCCACAGTGGCCGCCAACGTAACAGCGACACCCCACAGCAGCCCCCAGCGTAATAGCGACACCCCACAGCGGCCCCCAGCGTAATAGCGACACCCCCCAGCGGCCCCCAGCATAATAGCGTCATCCCACAGCGGCCCCTAAGCATCAAAGCGACATCCCACAGCGGCCCCCAAGCATAAAAGCGACATCCCACAGCGACCCACAGCCTAATACTGACATCCCATAGCAGCCCACAGCCTAATCGTGACATCCCATAGTGTCTCCCAGTGCAATAGTGACATCTCACTGCGGCCTCCCCTCCCCCACTTACTCACCTCCGTTGTGGTGCGCTCTCCTTCTGCGTCTCAGCCGCCGCAGCTCCCAGGGTCGGCACTGTCCCAGCGCTCCCTGCCTCGCTGCTGTCCTCTATGCCAGGGCCGCTGGCCAGGACCTGCACTGCCCGTGCCAGCACTCCCAACCTCGAGCTCGCAGCTCTCAGGCTCGCCGCAGTCCTCCACCCCCAGCTTCTGATAGCAATCAGAAGCTGGGGGCGTGAACCAGTTCTCTGACAGGTGTATTATGTCGCCACCCCTTACTTCCTGTGGCGACATAATACTCCAGTGCCGTCCGATCCCGGCTGCACACTGACGTCACAGTGTGCGCCGGCATCGGTGATGTTAGTACAGCAGCTGAGTGAATGCCGGCAAGGGAGCCGTGGCCCCTGCCGGTATTTACAAGTGGTGGGTGGCCGATGGCGGCGCATGCCAGTAGGGAGGGCTCTGCGTGCTGCCTCTGGCACGCGTGCTATAGGTTCGCCACCACTGCTCTATACTGACAACTATCCCCACCGTATTTTGCGGGCAGTGACCTGCGGACATCAGAGCCTGAGTGATGCAAATGCAGAAGTTGCCTCTGTAAACTGATTATTTCCTTTTGTTGTTCTAGCACAAGTGTCTGTAATCCCGTGAACTTCTCTTGGTAGGAAGCACAAAATTCCTGGAGCTCTGTAACTTGCTTTCGCAGAGCGGTCACTACGAGCTCCATGTTTGGGCGTGATTATTTTGTAGCGGTTACAGGCACTGGGTTGGAGCCTCAGGTGTAATAGTTCTGGAAGATAATCAGTGACAAGCTAGGAGTCTGCACTGAGAGGTCTCGGTTTGCAGTACAAATAGATGGAGCAGGTAACGTAGTCAGGTGGAAAGCCAGAAATCACATCAGGAAGTCTAGTCACAATAGCCGAGAAGTAAGCAAAAGTGGAGCTGATCAATCAATGCTGGAGAGCAGAATAATCACACAAGGAGTGGGTGGAAGGGCCAGGCTTCGTAGAGAGTCCAAATTAGCATCAGGGCAGGGCCAGGACAGAGAGGCAGTAACTAGATCAGGAGCAAAGAATCAGAAACAAGGCTTCAGCAAGGTAGCTTATCCAGAGAGGAGGATAGCTCAACAGCTGCCGGCTGGAGTACAGGAGGTCCCAGGTTCGATCAAACATCTTCTCTTCAGATGAGAGCAGGTCGATGCTGAGCACATGTGTAAGAGTCTGCAGAGTCCGTGGTGAATGTTATGCAGCCGTCAACAACATCCACATTGTCCAGTTTGGTGGTTAGTCAGTGAAGACATATCCTTGTAGAGTCCACAAACATGAATTCTAATGACCCCCTGACCGCTGTAAAGCATTACAATGAAATCCTCAGCCATTGTCAGACTTTCCACTGATGTGAGGCCAGCATTGTCCTGCGTGGCCGGGGTGTGTCGGCAGTTCCTGGAAGATGAGGGCATTGATGGCCCCTCATGTTCCTCAGCCCTGAATCCAATAGAGAAGCTCTGGGACATTCTGCATTGCTGAACCTGCCACCGCCAAGTTGCCACAAACTGTCCAGGACTCACTGATGCCCTGATCCAGGTCTGAGAGGAGATCCCCAGGACACCATCCGCTGTCTCATCAGGAGCTGCCAGACATTGTCGGGAGGGCATACAGACACTTTGGGGCAATCACACTATTCAGGCCCATTGGGAGTCGCTGGAATTAGTTTTTTTCTTAGATGATTTGCAGTCCGGCCCTCGGGTGGTTGATGATTTGGTCTCAGGAAGTGATGTTGTAGTCACTTTCCACCTTGTACTGTGGGCCACCATCAGTCACAGCATAAGGGATGTTGCTTGTGATGTCCACTCTTAAGCTGTAATTATCACAGATTTTAAAGCAAAAAAATTCCAGCGGAGTGATAATTATTTTAATTACACAGCGATAAACCATGAAACCTATTTTTATATATTAAACAATAATTACTACTACTAACACCTACTGGATGACATTAGTACTGCAACACTGATAGACTACAAAATAATAATAAATATTAATAATCTTTATTTATATAGCGCCAACATATTCCGCAGCGCTTACATAGACAGGGGGAATACAGAAAGACAAAAAATACAAACATTACAGAAAGATGGTTACCTACTACAAGTAATGGGGTGATACAGAAGGTAAAGGGGCTGGAGATGTGCACTGTATGGCGAGGTGGAGAGTGAGGGGTGCTATACACATAGACAATGGTCAGACATTTAGCCGTGTGATGGCAGAATCGGTATGACTGCAGGAGCGGTATATGATGGCTAGCAGGGATTGCAGTCAGTAGGTCAGGGAGCATGTTATCAGGCGGAGTACAGAGGGGTTTGTTTAGGGAATGCGGTATGCCTCCCTGCAGAGGTGCGTTTTTAGAGCACGCCTGAAGTTCTGCGAGTCCTGGATTGCTCGGGTAGCCTTTGGTAATGCGTTCCAGAGGACTGGTGCTGCTCTGGAGAAGTCTTGGAGGCGGGAATGAGAAGTTCAAATTAAAGGGGCGCTCAGTCTGGTTTCGTTAGCAGAGCGGAGAGCCCGGGCTGGGTGATGGATTGAGATGAGGGAGGCAATATAGGGGGGCACTGCGCTGTGGAGGGCTTTGTGGATGAAGGTAGCGAGTTTAAAATGTCAAAATTACATTGGTACTATATATATATATGTCAGTATACCTAAATACTGACACCTGCTACATGATATCAGAATTGCACTACTGATAGACTACAGAATTCTCTCTACTGACATCTGTTGGATAACTTCATTACTGCACCAATGAGAGACTAGAGCAGTGTTGGCGAACATATAGCACGCATGCCGGAGAGGGCATGCCGAGCCCTTTCTGCCGGCATGCGTGCTGTTCGCTAGTATCACCTGCTTCTCTGCAGCTTAATGGGAGAGCTTCCTCCCGTCAGAAGTATAGGCGGGCAGTTCAAATCCAGTGCTGACGGCAGCCTGAGGTGAAGGGGATTGCCAGCACGCACTGTTATCTAGCAGCTCCTCATTCCCCGCCCCTCCGCACAGCAGCCTAATCAGAGCGCTTCCTTCCCTGTCAGAAGGAAGGCGGGCAATTGAAATGTGGAGCAGAGGGCAGCCTGCACTCAAAGTGATTGCCCTGTGAGCAGGGTGGAGCGGAGCTTGTATGCAGCAGTAAGGAACACCTGGGTGGAGGTTAAAAGGAAGACGATAGCTGCCTGGTTAATGTAAGATAACAGCTAGAGATGAGCGAACGTACTCGTCCGAGCTTGATACTCGTTCGAGTATTAGCGTGTTTGAGATGCTCGTTACTCGAGACGAGTACCACGCGATGTTCGAGTTACTTTCACTTTCATCTCTGAGACGTTAGCGCGCTTTTCTGGCCAATAGAAAGACAGGGAAGGCATTACAACTTCCTC
The DNA here is from genome assembly GCA_035609135.1 of Eleutherodactylus coqui. Classification (NCBI taxonomy): domain Eukaryota; kingdom Metazoa; phylum Chordata; class Amphibia; order Anura; family Eleutherodactylidae; genus Eleutherodactylus; species Eleutherodactylus coqui. The sequence continues at coordinate 226,327,733 of CM069410.1, read as the reverse complement.
CTGTGACGTTCCAGCCTTATACCACCCCCCTGCAGTGAGTGGCTGGGGCGATCAGGTGACACCCGAGTATTAAAATCTGCCCCGCCCGCGGCTCGCCACAGATGCATGCTGACAGAGATCAGGAAAAGTGCTGTCTTGCTGTAGCTGCTATAGGGAGAGTGTTAGGTGTTATATTCATCTTCAAGAACCCCAACGGTCCTTCTTAGGGCCACATCTGACCGTGTGCAGTACAGTTGAGGCTGCTGGGAGCAGTGTTGCACAATTTTTTTTTTTTGTATATCGGGCGTGCAGACCATAGCGTCCTCAGTCTGCAGTCATTTTACAGAGTATAGGGCCAGTACTGGTGAGGCAGGGACAGTGGGAAAGGGAAGGAGATATACTGTCTATATAGGTAGTGGGCTTTTTCAAAAAAATTGGGGAAAAATACTATATTTGGGCTGCCTGTGACCGTCTTTAGTGTATTGCGTGTCTGCTGGGGGTAGTAGTCGCTCATAATTACCCAGCTAAGCGTTACAGCAGGCTTGCGCATAATTGTTTCCTGGCTCTGCTGTGCCCGTTACATGACCGCCTTCATACCGCCAGAGGGAAACAGTATACATAATATACGCTGCATACAGGGTCTGTCTGGTGTTTCAGCTCACCATTTAAAAAAATAGAAGCAAAATACTTAAGGCCTACCACTGCCCTTTGGCCACTTGACTGCTTCTGCGCTGTGAATTCCAGTAGCTGAGTCATACGCACCTACGTCTCACTACAGGCTTGCGCATAATTGTTTCCTGGCTCTGCTGTGCCCGTTACATCACCGCCGTCATACCGCCAGAGGGAAACAGTATACATAATATACGCTGCATACAGGGTCTGTCTGGTGTTTCAGCTCACCATTTAAAAAAATAGAAGCAAAATACTTAAGGCCTACCACTGGCCTTTGGCCACTTGACTGCTTCTGCGCTGTGAATTCCAGTAGCTCAGTCATACGCACCTACGTCTCACTACAGGCTTGCGCATAATTGTTTCCTGGCTCTGCTGTGCGTTCCGTAAGCGAAGTCAGCCTCCAACCACAGGCCAATAAGCGGCACATTTAATGACAGCGTTCTGTTTCTGCTCGTAATACACCATGCTGAGGGGTAGGGGTAGGCCTAGAGGACGTGGACGTGGGCGAGGACGCGGAGGCCCAAGTCAGGGTGTGGGCACAGGCCGAGCTCCTGGTCCAGGTGTATCGCAGCCGACTGCTGCGGGATTAGGAGAGAGGCAAGTTTCTGGGTTCCCCAGATTCATCTCACAATTAATGGGTCCACGCGGTAGACCTTTATTAGAAACTGAGCAGTGTGAGCAGGTCCTGTCGTGGATGGCAGAAAGTGCATCCACCAATCTATCGACCACCCAGTCTTCTACGCCGTCCACTGCTGCAACTCTGAATCCTCTGCCTGCTGCTCCTCTTCCTCCCAGCCTCCTTACTCCATTAAAATGACACATTCTGAGGAGCAGGCAGACTCTCAGGAACTGTTCTCGGGCCCCTGCCCAGAATGGGCAGCAATGGTTCCGAATCCTCTCCCACCAGAGGAGTTTGTCGTGACCGATGCCCAACCTTTGGAAAGTTCCTGGGGTCCGGGGGATGAGGCTGGGGACTTCCGGCAACTGTCAAGAGCTTTCAGTGGGTGAGGAGGACGATGACGATGAGACACAGTTGTCTATCACTCAGGTAGTAGTAATTTCAGTAAGTCCAAGGGAGGAGCGCACAGAGGATTCGGAGGAAGAGCAGCTGGACGATGAGGTGACTGACCCCACCTGGTTTGCTAAGCCAACTGAGGACAGGTCTTCAGAGGGGGAGGCAAGTGCAGCAGCAGGGCAGGTTGGAAGAGGCAGTGTGGTGGCCAGGGGTAGAGGCTGGGCCAGACCGAATAATCCACCAACTGTTTCCCAAAGCACCCCCTCGCGCCATGCCACCCTGCAGAGGCCGAGGTGCTCAAAGGTGTGGCAGTTTTTCACTGAGAGTGCAGACGACCGACGAACTGTGGTGTGCAAGGTTTGTCGCGCCAAGATAAGCCGGGGAGCCACCACCACCAGCATGCGCAGGCATATGATGGCCAAGCATCCCACAAGGTGGGACGAAGGCCGTTCACCGCCTCCGGTTTGCACCACTGCCTCTCCCCCTGTGCCCCAACCTGCCACTGTGATCCAACCCCCCTCTCAGGACATAGGCACGACCGTCTCCCGGCCTGCACCCACACCCTCACCTCCACTGTCCTCGGCCCCATCCAGCAATGTCTCTCAGCGCAGCGTCCAGACGTTGCTAGCACAACTGTTTGAGCGCAAGCGCAAGTACACCGCCACGTACCCGCACGCTCAAGCGTTAAACGTGCACATAACCAAATTGATCAGCCTGGAGATGCTGCCGTATAGGCTTGTGGAAACGGAGGCTTTCAAAAACATGATGGCGGCGGCGGCCCCGCGCTACTCGGTTCCCAGTTGCCACTACTTTTCCCGATGTGCCGTCCCAGCCCTGCACGACCACGTCTCCCGCAACATTGTACGCGCCCTCACCAACGCGGTTACTGCCAAGGTCCACTTAACAACAGACACATGGACAAGCACAGGCGGGCAGGGCCACTATATCTCCCTGACGGCACATTGGGTGAATTTAGTGGAGGCTGGGACAGAGTCAGAGCCTGGGACCGCTCACGTCCTACCCACCCCCAGAATTGCGGGCCCCAGCTCGGTGGTGGTATCTGCGGCGGTGTATGCTTCCTCCACTAAACCACCCTCCTCCTCCTACGCAACCTCTGTCTCGCAATCAAGATGTGTCAGCAGCAGCACGTCGCCAGCAGTCGGTGTCGCGCGGCGTGGCAGCACAGCGGTGGGCAAGCGTCAGCAGGCCGTGCTGAAACTACTCAGCTTAGGAGAGAAGAGGCACACGGCCCACGAACTGCTGCAGGGTCTGACAGAGCAGACCGACTGCTGGCTTTCGCCGCTGAGCCTCCAACCGGGCATGGTCGTGTGTGACAACGGCCGTAACCTGGTGGCGGCTCTGCAGCTCGGCAGCCTCATGCACGTGCCATGCCTGGCCCACGTCTTTAATTTGGTGGTTCAGCGCTTTCTGAAAAGCTACCCACGCTTGTCAGACCTGCTCGGAAAGGTGCGCCGGCTCAGCGCACATTTCCGCAAGTCCAAGACGGACGCTGCCACCCTGCAGACCCTGCAACATCGGTTTAATCTGCCAGTGCACCGACTGCTGTGCGACGTGCCCACACGGTGGAACTCTACGCTCCACATGTTGGCCAGGCTCTATGAGCAGCGTAGAGCTATAGTGGAATACCAACTCCAACATGGGCGGCGTAGTGGGAGTCAGCCTCCTCAATTCTTTACAGAAGAGTGGGCCTGGTTGGCAGACATCTGCCAGGTCCTTGGAAACTTTGAGGAGTCTACCCAGATGGTGAGCGGGGATGCTGCAATCATTAGCGTCACCATTCCTCTGCTATGCCTCTTGAGAAGTTCCCTGCAAAACATAAAAGCAGACGCTTTGCGCTCGGAAACGGAGGCGGGGGAAGACAATATGTCGCTGGATAGTCAGAGCACCCTCATGTCTATATCTCAGCACGTTGAGGAGGAGGGGGAGGAGCATGAGGAGGAGGGGGAAGAGACAGCTTGGCCCACTGCTGAGGGTACCCATGCTGCGTGCCTGTCATCCTTTCAGCGTGTATGGCCTGAGGAGGAGGAGGATCCTGAAAGTGATCTTCCTAGTGAGGACAGCCATGTGTTGTGTACAGGTACCCTGGCACACATGGATGACTTCATGTTAGGATGCCTTTCTCGTGACCCTCGCGTTACACGCATTCTGGCCACTACGGATTACTGGGTGTACACACTGCTCGACCCACGGTATAAGGAGAACCTTTCCACTCTCATACCCGAAGAGAAAAGTGGTTCGAGAGTGATGCTATACCACAGGACCCTGGCGGACAAACTGATGGTAAAATTCCCATCCAACAGCGCTAGTGGCAGAAGGTGCAGTTCCGAGGGCCAGGTAGCAGGGGAGGCGCGGAGATCAGGCAGCATGTACAGCGCAGGCAGGGGAACACTCTCCAAGGCCTTTGCCAGCTTTATGGCTCCCCAGCAAGACTGTGTCACCGCTCCCCAGTCAAGGCTGAGTCGGCGGGAGCACAGTAAGAAGATGGTTAGGGAGTACGTAGCCGATCGCACGACTGTCCTCCGTGATGCTTCTGCTCCCTACAACTACTGGGTGTCGAAGCTGGACACGTGGCCTGAACTCGCGCTGTATGCCCTGGAGGTGCTTGCTTGTCCTGCGGCTAGCGTCTTGTCAGAGAGGGTGTTTAGTGCGGCTGGGGGAATCATCACGGATAAGCGTACCCACCTGTCAACCGACAGTGCCGACAGGCTTACACTCATCAAGATGAACAAAGCCTGGATTTCCCCAGACTTCTCTTCTCCACCAGCGGACAGCAGCGGTACCTAAACAATACGTAGGCTGCACCCGCGGATGGAAGCATCGTTCTCTATCACCATAAAAAGCGGGGACCGTTTAGCTTCATCAATCTGTGTATAATATTCATCCTCCTCCTCCTGCTCCTCCTCCTGAAACCTCACATAATCACGCCGAACGGGAAATTTATGTTAGGCCCACAAGGCTCAGTCATATGACTTTTGTAAACAATGTTTATACGTTTCAATTCTCATTAAAGCGTTGAAGCTTGCACCTGAACCAATTTTTATTTTAACTGGGCTGCCTCCAGGCCTAGTTACAAATTAAGCCACAGTAACCAAAGCGATTCATGGGTTTCACCTGCCCTCTTGGTTGGGCATGGGCAATTTTTACTGAGGTAAATTAGTACTGTTGGTACACCAATTTTTTGGGGCCCTCGCCTACAGTGTAATCCTTGTAATTTTTATGGGCTTCGCCTGCACTCATGCTACAGCAAGGTGTGTGGGGTTGGCCTACACTTTTGCTACATAAATGTAACTGGGGCCTTGTCTATACTGCAAATACTGCAATGTGAAAGAGACTGTTATCTCCCTAAACTGCTGCAATGGGAATGTTACTGGGGCCTGTCTTGACTGCTACTACTACTGAAATGGAACTAATACTGTGCTCCCCCTATACTGCTGCTTCGGAATTGTTACTGGGGCCTGTCTGGACTGCTACTACTACTGAAATGGAACTAATACTGTGCTCCCCCTATAATGCTGCTAGTGATATGTTACTGGGGCCTGTCCCTAATGCTACCGCTGAAATGTTACTAATTCTGGGCTCTGCCTATACCGCTGCTAATGCTATGTCACTGGGGTGTGGAAACGGAGGCTTCCCAAAGACATGATGGTGGCGAGGCCATTTCCCACCAACGCGGTTACTGTTAAGGTGCATATAACCACGGACACGTGGAGAGGACATGTAGTGCCTCAAAAACATCCCCCTCCTCCTCCAACAATGAAGACAATCTAGGCAAAAACCTTTGCATTGGTCCGTCTGGTGGCAGTCCAAGAATTTCACCTTTACCCACACAACAAGAGAGCCCCCCCACCATCCCCCCGCCACGGCCCACTTAATCCTGGCCACATTCCGAAAACCAACTAAATAAAACCGCGCTACTAGGTCCGCAGTCGCCACCACATTTCCACCAACGCGGTTACTGTTAAGGTACATATTACCAGTCTGACTGGGGCATGCACTGTGGGCCGAAGCACACCTGTATTGTATGTGACGTTAGCTCTGCTGAGCAGGGCACTGCAATGGGATACATTTATGTACCACCGATGGGTTCCAGGGAGCCACCCATGCTGTGGGTCTACAGGGACTTCACATTACGGTTTTGTACCTGCCAGTGTCTATGTTTTAAAAACCCCGGTCAGACTGGGGCATGCAGTGTGGGCCGAAGACCACCTGCATTTAATCGGACGTAACCTCAGCTGTGCTGGGCAATGCAATGGGATATATTTATGTACCGCCGGTGGCTTCCTGGGACCCACCTATGCTGTCGGTCCACACGGAGTTGTAACTGCATGTGTCTACTTATAAAGAACCCCAGTCAGACTGGGGCATGCAGTGTGGGCCGCAGCCCATCTGCATTAAACCTGACGTTACCTCAGCTGTGCTGGGCACTGCAATGGGATATATTTATGTACCGCCGGTGGGTTCCAGGGAGCCACCCATGCTGTCGGTCCACATGGAGTAGTACCTGCCTGTGTCTATGTATTAAAAACCCCGGTCTGACTGGGGCATGCAGTGTGGGCCGAAGCCCACCTGTATTTAATCTGACTTTAGCTCTACTATTCGGGGCACTGCATTGGGACAAACTACAGGAGCAATGCAGCGCTAATGCGACGTGCACAGCTACGCTAGCATTGGAGTCCGCTGTAGGCCCGCGATTGCTGAGGGTTTGTGCAGAGGCCTATGTCCTTGGTGCAGTGACAGTCCGCTTCCTGCCTAGGATTGCTGAAGCTGTGGGCCGAGGCCTATGTCATGGGCGCGGTGCAAGTCTGCCATGTTTGGCCGCTCAGATCAATTTTTTGTTCATGTCTTGGGCTTCCTAGGACCCCCCTATGCTGTTCGTGCAAACTTAGTTCCCATCGCGGTGTTTGACCTGTCTGGCACAAAGGCACTGACTGACTTGGGTAGGGGGCAGAGCGTTGACGGCTTTCCTCTTGCAGTGTGGATTGAGCTATGCGACACCTTGACAGAATGAATACTGTGTGGCACATGGATTCCCCAGTGCTATGCCCACGTGTGCAGCTCCTGATGGAGGTGGCACAGGATTGGAGTTCTCATTGCTTCTGTACAGCATTGTGGGCTATCGCCCCACCCCTTTTAAAGAGGGTCGCTGCCTGGCCCTGCCAACCCTCTGCAGTGTGTGCCTCCGGTTCCTCCTCATGGCAGACGCACTTATAAATAGACATGAGGGTGGTGTGGCTATGAGTCCAGCGTGTGGCATGAGGGCAGCTGAAGGCTGCGCAGGGACACTTTGGTGTGCGCTGTGGACACTGGGTCGTGCGGGGGGGTTGGGCAGCATGTAACCCAGGAGAAGTGGCAGCGGAGTGTCATGCAGGCAGTGATTGTGCTTTGTTGGAGGTAGTGTGGTGCTTAGCTAAGGTATGCCATGCTAATGAGGGTTTTTCAGAAGTAAAAATTGTTGAGGGGGGGCCCACTCTTGCCGCTATTGTGGCTTAATAGTGGGACCTGGGAAGTTGAGATGCAGCCCAGCATGTTGCCCCTCGCCTGCCCTATCCGTTTCTGTGTCGTTCCCATCACTTTCTTGAATTTCCCAGATTTTCACAAATGAAAGCCTTAGCGAGCATCGGCGATATACAAAAATGCTCGAGTCGCCCATTGACTTCAATGGGGTTCGTTACTCGAAACGAACCCTCGAGCATCGCGGGAAGTTCGACTCGAGCAACGAGCACCCGAGCATTTTGGTGCTCGCTCATCTCTAATAACAGCACTTACTGTAAAGATAAGGGCATCATTAGTGTAAGTTCTTGTAAAAAACAGCTAAATGTACAGAAGCTCGAGGAAGAAAGTAACTGGCAGAAGGGTTTCACTGCTGTACCACTTATATACTACAGAAAACCTTCTAATGCCACCTTCTGGAAGTCATCAGTACTTCACCACTCATGGATTATAGGATAACCTCTATTTACATCTGCTGGATGATAAGAGTACTGCACCACTGACGGATTACAGAATAACCTTTACTGCCACCTGCTGGAAAATATCGGTACTGTAACACTCATGGATTATACTGGGGAAGCCAATTTTGTTGACTTAGATCTTCTCACTTGCTTTTTTTACTGATTTTTGGCTTCCGAATCCAAAAATGACCCCAGTTTTGCTCTTACACATCAACTTTTTAGGATACAGGATACCCTCCATTTTCTCAAAAACTATACAAAATATACATCCAATAGAAAATCAAAAACATACTTGAATGTAATCTCTATTTAAAGTTATCTAGTCCATACAGAGCATATATTGTTTTTGTACATCAAATTGCGCGCAAGTAGCAGCAGCTTAGGTAAATATTCACGCTTATAGCTTTTCCTGAAGTGTTCAATCTATGGACAATCTCACCTGATGCTCTAATAAGTCAGCCATCATATGTACATCACATCTACCCTGATACCGTCCCTCCATGACCTTCAAATCTTGGTGGAATGGTTTACCTTGCTCATCAGTGAACACATCAAGTTTTCGTCATGCTCATGTTGCAACTAAGCATTTTGTAATCGGTGTAATTCTTTCCTCACAAACTTCCAAGAAAGTCCTTTGAATGATAACCAAGCATTCTTTTGGAGTTCTGACGTCACTGTTAGGTCGGCTACCCATGTCTGCTGCCCTCTTGCTATTCTGGGCAGACACGGGCATTACTCTGCTCCTTCTGTATAAATGCACTTTTTGCTTTTACTTTCTTTCAGCACTGCAGTAGTTAACCCTTCTCAGTGCTCACAACCCAGCCGCAGCTTAACAGGCAATTACCCTCCTATTTAAGTGAGTTGAGGACCCTCACTCTTGGCCTGAGGGTTGTTGTGTGTTTATCTCAGACAATCAGCATACATAGGTTGCCTGTCTCTGTCTGTTCTGATTCTGTACTTATATCTCTGTATACGATTTGTCTGCTGCTAGATCTTGTCTCTGACTTATTGTCTGCTTTTATTCTGTACACGTTTGTCTGCCACCAGATCCTATTTGCAGTCTGGCCTGTTTCATGGTGCCTTGCACCGGTGCTTCTGACTTTTGGGGGTCAGCTGCCAACCACACCGGGACTACTCCAGGAGGTAGCGGCCTGGTCGGTTTCCCACAGTGATTAAAGGGTGAAGACCGGGGAACCACCAGGATAGCACCCTTAGGTTTAGCCAAGTGTGGTTGGCACAGTGGGTCCACGCTCACTGTCTGTGACAGTCGCAATGAAATGTTTATCTTTGATGAGTTGCTGAACTTTATTTTTTTTCAAATGACAGGATAGGAAATGCCAAAATGAGGTACTTGAAACGGTCTCTTTCATATGGCAAAGCTTTAACAAATTGTTTCAAGAGACACAGTTTCACGTACAGAGGTGGGAATATGATGTTCTTTCTGTCAACAAGTGGCTCATGTAGAATGTTTAGATCACCAGGTTTGAGGTCAGATCTTGGAGGCCAATTCCTTTCCACTCAATGCTTTACATGAGCTCTGCTGTCCCACATGCACAGATAACAGGGATACTTGGTGTATCAGCATTGCTCCACTGAATTTCGCTGACAGTGGCATCTTTCGCTTTGTAATTCAGCAACATTCCCCTGGTAGGTGGAACAAACTGTTGGAGCTCAGTAACCTGTTTCCTCAGGGTGACCCCAGTGGACTCCATATTCGGCAAGATTTTTTTGTAATGATCAGATGCTAGTTCGGAGCCTCTTGTTGCAACCAGTGTGGGCCGATAGCGTAGTCAAGGTGAAGCCAGTGATCGGTACGCAGGTAATATTGGTTGCAGTACAATAGGAGCAGACAGGTAGCATAGTCAGGGTAAAGCCAATGATCGGTACAGAAGTCTATCTGTTTGCAGTGTGGAGGAGCGGGCAGGTGGTGGAGCTCGACTACAGTCTTGGAGCACAATAATCTTGCAAGGAAATAGGGACAGATTTATATAGTGTAGTTAATCAAGGAACAGGGTGGGGCCAATTGGGAAAACAGGAAAAGGGAACAAGGACCAGGTCATGCAGGGGAGATATCCAAAAGGACCTTCCCAATCAAAGTGCGAACATCAGCACATTTGTCAAGCAAGCCTATTTTGCATATTTCAAAGTTAGAATTGGTAATCAAGATAAGCTTTGGGCCCTTCACAAGGTGTGCAAGCAGTGTGGATGTAGACGAAAGGAACACATTCCTGTGACTGTTAATTTTATATAGTGAAAACATCAGGATTAGAGATGAGCGAGCATACTCGATAAGGCAAACTACTTGAGCGAGTAGTGCCATATTCGAGTACCTGCCCGCTCGTCTCTAAAGATTCGGCTGCCAGCGAGGGGCGGGGAATGGCGGGGAGAGCGAGGAGGAACGGAGTGGAGATCTCTCTCTCACTCTCTCCCCCCGCTCCCCCCTGCTCACCACCGCAACTCAGCGGTCACCCGCGCCGGCAGCCAAATCTTTAGAGATGAGCAGGGAGGTACTCGAATAAGGCACTACTCGCTCAAGTAGTTTGCCTTATCGAGTATGCTCGCTCATCTCTAATCAGGATATAACAAGAAAAATAAATGTAAAATAGAGTATCCTAGTCTACCATTAGTTCTAAGGCCAGTGTCTCATTCAGTTGAAATCCCAGGGTCAGTTTATTTTTTATATATATGTTACAACTTTCATTGCATTGCTAGGAAGCAGCATCATATAACTTGTTTAACCACAGCCAGGAAGCCCACTTCCAAATGGCACCAAGACAGAGAATTCTCCAGGAAACTGGTCCAACGAGTAGAGTAGGGCGTCTGAATGGCTTATGTCTTAGCTGCGGAAAGTAGAACTTTTATACTATCTTAGCAAAAAATGCAAACTTATCGATTTCCTATTCCTCATGACAAAATGATGCCAATTATTCTGTTATCAGACAGAAAAACAAACATATTGTGTGCAAATTTAATCTAAACCAGCATCTACATCCTATTATATAACCATGAATGCTAATCCCCCTTCCAGACACGATAACATGACTCTTCATTGCGAGCTTATTAAAGGCCCTTTTACACAGGCCGACAGTCTTTCAAACGGCTGCACGAGCGCTGCCTTCACTGCTAAGGTAGTCAGCGCTCGTGCAGAGCATTCAAAGAGAAAGACTTGCCGCTGGTTCATTGGCTTCTCGTCCGCTTCTCGCTCAACGCTTCACCACCTATGGGAAGCACTAGGCAGGGAGCACTAACATGGAATGACAAGCCAACAAGGTTTTTTAAGTTGACTCAAAAGAGAGCTTAAAGGGGTTGTCCCGCGCCGAAACGGGTTTTTTTTTTTTCAATAGCCCCCCCGTTCGGCGCGAGACAAACCCGATGCAGGGGTTTAAAAAAAAAAACGGATAGTACTTACCCGAATCCCCGCGCTCCGGTGACTTCTTACTTACCTTGCGAAGATGGCCGCCGGGATCTTCACCCTCGGTGGACCGCAGGTCTTCTGTGCGGTCCATTGCCGATTCCAGCCTCCTGATTGGCTGGAATCGGCACACGTGACGGGGCGGAGCTACGAGGAGCAGCTCTCTGGCACGAGCGGCCCCATTCAGAAGGGAGAAGACCGGACTGCGCAAGCGCGTCTAATCGGGCGGTTAGACGCTGAAAATTAGACGGCACCATGGAGACGAGGACGCTAGCAATGGAACAGGTAAGTGAATAACTTCTGTATGGCTCATAATTAATGCACAATGTACATTACAAAGTGCATTAATATGGCCATACAGAAGTGTATACCCCAACTTTGTTTCGCGGGACAACCCGTTTAAACAACCGCGAACGACAAGTGAGTGATTTTTTTTATTTTCTTCTTTTTTTTCCGCATTCACACTGAACAACTATCGCTCAAATTCGTTCTTTTGAACAAATTTTGAGCAATAATTCGCTACGTCTAAATGGGCCTTTACTGTTAAGACATAGACATCCTAATTTTATTATACAACCATAAATACCTCTTTCCAGACACACTGTAAACATGAACTTTAGCTCTCTGTCCGGGGCAGAAAATAATTCAAAAGTTAATGCATGACTGAGAGAAGCAAAATAGTCCAAATAATCACACAATCAGCATATTCCTGACAGTTGAACCGAGACATGCGGTATAGCATATTTTGACTTTAGTAAAGTATTTGACAAAGTATTTTATACCATCCTTACTGAAAAAAATGTCCAAATATGGGAATGACTCACAACTGGCTGAGTGATCGTACTTTATAAGTGGTTAAGAATGGCTGCACATCCAATGTGAGGTGTAAGAAAAATGAGGGTTGTAGTGATATTATACTGGATGTAAATGAGAGAGAAGCGACCCAAAGAGACCTCCACATAAATAGAGAGGACGTGTCATCCACCTGATTTACCCAGCACAAGAGCGAGGTCATCTGCATTATATATCACTGATTCCAGAGAGTAATAGCGTGGTGTCAGCAGCAAGAGGCAGAAGAGATCTCAGTGGTAACTTGCCATATGGATATAAACACGTGTCACCTACTTGAAGTTAAGGGCAGTTTACAAGAAGCAGTATCATCCGGCATGTCACCATGTGACTGCACAAATCTTACACGAGACTGCTCTGGCTCGGAGCTCATTGACACAAGGTATTAACTGCACACAGGCAACTGCTTGTGAGAAAATTGCCTGCACTCAGCTGTGATGAACAGTTGCAATAAGCGGCTAAAACGCATGCAGCCGACTGCACCACCGACTACCCATCCACAGACCTTAGGAAAGCTCCTCACAGTAATAGTGTCCCTCAGAGATCCCCTCACAGTAATATTGTCCCTCAGAGATCTCTTTACAATAATATTGCCCCTCAGTGACCTTCTCATAGTAATACTGCCCCTCAGAGACTTCATAGTATTAAATCCCCTCAGTAACCTCCTCATAGTAATATGGCCCCTAAGTGTCCTCCTCACAGCAACAGTGCCCCTTGGTGACCTCTTCACAGTAATATTGCCCCTGAGTGACCTTCTCATAGTATTAGATCATCTCACTGACCTCCTCATAGTATTAGATCCTCTTACTGACCTCCTCATAGTAATATTGCCCATTGGTGACCTCCTCATAGTAATAATAGCCCTCAGTGTCCTCCTCATAGCAACAGTGCCCCTCGGTGACCTCTTCAAAGTAATATTGTCCCTCAGTGACCTCTTATAGTAGAAGATTCTCTCAGTGATCTCCTCATAGTTATATTGCCCCTCAGTGACCTCCTCAGAAAAAAATTGTCCCTCAGTGACCTCCCAGTAGAAATATTTTCCCTCAGTGACCTCCTAATAAAAATATTTTCCCTCAGTAACCTCCTCATAGAATTAGATCCTCTCAGTGATCACTTCATAGTTATATTGTCCCTCAGTGATCTCCTCACAGTAATAGGGCCCCTCAGAGACTTCATACAGTAGTATTAGATCCTCTCAGTGACCTCCCCACAGTAATATTACCCCTCATGGAACTCCTTACAGTAATATTGCCCCTGAGTGACCTTCTCATAGTATTAGATCCTCTCACTGACCTCCTCATAGCATTAGATCCTCTCACTGACCTCCCGATAGTAATATTGTCCCTCAGTGACCTCCTAATAGTATTATATCCTCTCAGTGACCTCCTTATAGTAATAGTACCCCTCAGAGTCTTCGTAGTATTAGATCCCCTCAGTGTCCACCTCACAGCAACAGTGCCCCTCGGTGACCTCTTCACTGTAATATTGCCACTCAGTGACCCCCTCATGGAAATATTGTCCCTTGGTGACCCCCCCCCCCCATAGTATTAGATCCTCTCAGCGATCTCCTCATAGTAATATTGCCCCTCAGTGACCTCCTCATCGAAATATTGTCTCTCACTGACCTCCTCATAGTATTAGATCCTCTCAGTGATCACTTCATAGTAATATTGCCCCTCAGTGACCTCCTCATAGTAATATTGTCCCTCAGTGACCTCCTCATAGTATTAGATCCTCTCAGTGTTCTCCTCATAGTAATATTGCCCCTCAGTGACCTCATCATAGTATTATTGCTCCTCATCATAGTACTATTGGTCCTCAGTGACCTCCTCATAGTAATATTGCCCCTCAGTGACCTCCTCATAGTAATATTGCCCCTCAGTGACCTCCTCATAGTAATATTGTCCCTCAGTGACCTCCTCATAGTAATATTGTCCCTCAGTGACCTCCTCATAGTAATATTGCTCCTCAGTGATCTCACAGTAATAGTGCCCCTCAGAGACTTCATAGTATTAGATCCTCTCAGTGACCTCCACACAGTAAAATTGCCCCTCAGTGACTTCCTTACAGTAAAATTTCCCCTCAGTGTCCTCCTCACAGCAACAGTGCCCCTCAGTGACCTCTTCACAGTAATATTGCCCCTCAGTGACCTTCTCATAATAAGGAAAATTATAGAAAGAAAAATGGCCCCAGCGCTCGCTGGAGAAAAATATTCCAATGTATATGGAAATAACTAGTTTAGCAAAATAAACTAGTTATTTCCATATACATTGAAATATTTTTCTCCAGCGAGCGCTGGGGCCATTTTTCTTTCTATCATTTTCCTGAATTTATTGGGTCTCCTTCTTGGGGCACTCAAGGAACCCTGCAGCTCTCCCAATCTGTGGATGTGGAGGAAGAATTTTCATCAAAAATTTTAAGGCGATCTTGGACCGAGAGGTGCTGGCAGGGCCTGTCTTGGAAAAAGACCCTGCGGAGTACCGGGTAAGTCCTCATTAAAATCTTTTATATCTCACTATATATGACCGCAGGAGCGCTACGCTGACCTCTGTATATTTCACTTCTCATAATAAGATTGTCCTTCAGTGATCTCCACATAGTATTAGATGCTCTCAGTAATCTCTTCATAGTTATATTGTCCTTCAGTGACCTCCTCATAAAAATATTATCCCTCAGTGACCTCCTCATAGAATTATAGACCCTCAGTGACCTCCTCATAGTATTAGATCCTCTCAGTGCTTTCCGCACAGTAATATTGCCCCTCAGTGACCTCCTCATGGAAATATTGTCCCTCACTGATGTCCTCAGAGTATAAGATCCTCTCAGTGATCTCCTCATAGTAATATTACCTCTCAGTGACCTCCTCATAGTATTAGATCCTCTCAGCGATCTCCTCATAGTATTAGATCCTCTCAGCGATCTCCTCATAGTAATATTGCCCCTCAGTGATCTCCTCATAAAAATATTGTCCCTTAGTGACCTCCTCATAGTATTGGATCCTCTCAGTGATCTCCTCATAGTAATATTGCCCCTGAGTGACTGCATCATAGTATTAGATCACCTCAGTGATGATCTCACAGTAATATTGCCCCTCAGTGACCTACTCATACTATTAGATCCTCTCAATGATCATCTCATAGTAATATTGCCCCTCAGAGATCTCCTCATAGTAATATTGCCCCTCAGAGATCTCCTTATAGTAATATTGCCCCCCAGTGACCTCCTCATCGTATTGGATCCTCTCAGTGATCTCCCCATAGTAATATTGCCCATCAGTCATCTCCTCAAAGAAATATTGTCCCTCAGTGACCTCCTCATAGTTTTGGATACTCTCAGTGATCTCGTCATAGTAATATTGCCCCTGAGTGACCGCCTCATAGTATTAGATCCCCTCAGTGATCTTCTCATAGTAATATTGCCCCCCAATGACCTCCTCATAGTATTAGATCCTCTCAGTGATCTCCCCATAGTAATATTGGCCATCAGTGATCTCCTCATAGAAATATTGTCCCTCAGTGACCTCCTCATAGTATTAGATACTCTCAGTGATCTCGTCATAGTAATATTGCCCCTGAGTGACCTCCTCATTAGGATTACATCCCCTCAGTGACCTTCTCATAGTAATAGATCCTCTCAGTGATCTCCTCATAGTAATATTGCCCCTCAGTGACCTCCTCATAGAAATATTGTCTCTCACTGACCTCCTCATAGTACTAGATCATCTCAAGTGATCTCCTCATTTAAATATTGCCCCTCAGTGACCTCCTAATAGTAATATTTCCCCTCAGTGACCTCCTCATAGTATTAGATCCTCTCAGTGATCTCTAAATAGTAATATTGCCCCTGAGTGACCTCCTCCTTGTCATATTGTCCCTAGTGACCTCCTCATAGTAATATTACATCTCAATGACCTCCTCAGGGTTTTAGATCTCCTCAGTAACCTCCCCATAGTAATATTGCCCCTCCATGACATCCCCATAGAAATATTGTCCCTCAGTGACCTCCTCATAGTATTATATCCTCTCAGTGATTTCCTCATAGTAATATTGCCCCTCAGTGACCTCCTCATAGAAATATTGTCCCTCACTGAACTCCTCATAGTATTATATCCTCTCAGTGATCTCCTCATAGGTATAGATTCCCTCATTAACCTCCTTATAGTAATAGTGCTCCTCAGAGACTTCATAGTATTAGATCCCCTCAGTGTCCTCCTCATAGAAATATTGTCCCTCAGTGACCTCCCCATAGTATTAGATCCTCTCAGTGATCTCTTCATAGTAATATTTCCCCTCAGTGACCTTCTCATTGAAATATTGTCTCTCACTGACCTCCTCATAGGATTAGATCATCTCAATGATCTCCTGGTAGTAATATTGCCCCTCAGTGACCTTCTAATAGTAATATTAACCAAGGTGACCTCCTCATAGTAGTAGATCTTCTCAGTGATCTCCTCATAGTAATATTGCCCCTCGGTGACCTCCTCATAGTAATATTGTCCCTCAGTGACCTCCTCATAGTAATAGATCCTCTCAGTGATCTCCTCATAGTAATATTGCCCCTTAGTGACCTCCGCATAGTAATATTGCGCCTCAGTGACTTCCCGATAGAAATATTGTCCCTTAGTGACCTCCTAATAGTATTATATCCTCTCAGTGATCTCCTCATAGGTATAGATTCCCTCATTGACCTCCCTATAGTAAAGGTGTCCCTCAGTGACCTCTTCATAGTAATCGTGCCCTTCTGAGACTTCATAGTATTGGATCCCCTCAGTGACCTCCTCATAGTAATATTGCCCCTCAGTGACCTCCTCATAGTAATATTGTCCCTCAGTGACTTTCTTATAGTAATATTCTCCCTCAGTGACCTCCTCATAGTATTAAATCCTCTCAGTGATCTCCTCATCATTATATTGCCCCTCAGTGACCTCCTCATAGTATTAGATCCTCTCAGTGATCTCCTCATAGTAATACTGCCCCTCAGTGACCTCCTTATAGTATTAGATCCTCTCAGTGATCTCCTCATCGTTATATTGCCCCTCAGTGACCTCATCATAGTAACATTGCTCCTCAGTGAGCACCTCATAGTAATATTGCCCCTCAGTTACCTCCTCACAGTAATCGTGCCCCTCTGAGACTTCATAGTATTAGATCCCCTCAGTGACCTCCTCATAGTAATATTGTCCCTGAATGACCTCCTCATAGTAATATTGCCCCTCAGTGATCTCCTCACAGTAATAGTGCCCCTCAAAGACTTCATAGTATTAGATCCCCTCAGTGACCACACCACAGTAATATTGCTCCTCAGTGACCTCCTTACAGTAATATTACCTCTCAGTGTCCTACTCACAGCAACAGTGCCCCTCGGTGACCTCTTCACAGTAACACTGCCCCTCAGTGACCTCATCATAGTAATATTGCCCCTCAGTGATCTCCACATAGTATTAGATCCTCTCAGTGATCTCTTCATAGTCATATTGTCCCTCAGTGACCTCCTCATAGAAATATTATCCCTCAGTGAATTCCTTATAGAATTATAGACCCTCAGTGACCTCCTCATAGTAATAAATACTCTCAGTGATCTCCTCATAGTAATATTTCCCCTGAGTGACCTCCTCACAGTAATATTGACCCTCTGTGACCGCCTCATAGTATTAGATTCCCTCAGTGATCTACTTATACTAATATTGCCCTTCAGTGACCTACTCATAGTATTAGATCCTCTCAGTGATCTCCTCATAGTAATATTGCCCCTCAGTTACCTCATCATAGAAATATTGTCCCTCACTAACCTCCTATAGTATTAAATACTCTCAGTGATCTCCTCATAGTAGTATTTCCCCTGAGTGACCTCCTCATACTAATATTGCCCCTCAGTTACCTCCTCATAGAATTAGATCCTCTCAGTGATCTCGTCAAAGTAATATTGCCCCTGAGTGACCTCATAGTATTAGATCCCCTCAGTGACCTCCCCATAGTAATAGATCCTCTCAGTGATGTCCCCATAGTGAAACTGCCCATCAGTGATCTTCTCATAGAAATATTGTCCCTCAGTGACCTCCTCATACTATTAGATACTCTCATGATCTAGTCAAAGTAAAATTGCCCCTGAGTGACCTCCTCATAGTAATAGATCCCCCCAGTGACCTCCCCATAGTAATAGATCCTCTCAGTGATCTCCTCATAGTAATATTGCCCCTCAGTGACCTCCTGATAATAATATTTCCCCTCAGTGACCTCCTCTTAGTATTAGCTCCTCTCAGTGATCTTTTAAAAGTAATATTGCCCCTGAGTGACCTCCTCATAGTATTAGAACCCCTAGGTGATCTCTTCATAGTAATATTGCCCCTCAGTGACCTCCTCATAGTAATATTGCCCCTCAGTGACCTACTCATAGTAATATTGCCTCTCAATGACCTCCTCATGGTTTAAGATCTCCTCAGTGACATCCCCATAGAAATATTGTCCCTCAGTGACCGCTTCATATTATTATATCTTCTCAGTGATCTCCTCATCATTATATTCCCCCTCAGTGACCTCCTCACAGTAATCGCGCCCCTCTGAGACTTCATAGTATTACATCCCCTCAGTGACCTCCTCATAGTAAGATTGCCCCTCAGTCAAACCCTTATAGTAAGATTACCCCTCAGTGATCTCCACATAGTATTAGATCCTCTCAGTGATCTCCTCATAGTAATATTGTCCCTCAGAGATCTCCTCATAGGAATATTGTCCCTCTGTGACCTCCTCATAGTAATATTGCCCCTCAGTGACCTCCTCATAGTATTAGATGCTCTCAGTGATCTCCTCATAGTAATATTGCCCCTCAGTGACCTCCTCATAGTATTGGATACTCTCAGTGATCTCCTCATAGTAATATTGCCCCTCAGTGACCTCATCATAGTATTAGATCCTCTCAGTCATCTCCTCATATTAATATTTCCCCTCAGTGACCTCCTCATCGAAATATTGTCTCTTACTGACCTACTCATAGTATTGGATCATCTCAATGATCTCCTCATAGTAATATTGCCATTCAGTGACCTTCTAATAGTAATATTGCCCCTTAGTGACCCCCTCATAGTATTAGATCCTCTCAGTGATCTCTAAATAGTAATATTGCCCCTCAGTGACAACCTCATAGTATTAGATCCTTTTCAGTGATCTCCTCATAGTAATATTACCCCCTCAGTGACCTCCTTATACTATTAGATCCTCTCAGTGATCTCCCCATCGTTATATTGCCCCTCAGTAACCTCCTCATAGTAATATTGCTCCTCAGTGACGTCCTCATTGTAACATTGCCCCTCAGTGACCTCCTCATAGTAATATTGCCCCTCAGTGACCTCCTCATAGTAATACTGTCCCTCAGTGACCTCTTCATAGTATTAAATCCTCTCAGTGATCTCACTATAGTAATATTGCACCTCAATGATCTCCTCACTGTAATAGTGCCCCTCTTAGACTTCATAGGTTTGGATCCCCTCAGTGACCTCCCCACAGTAATATTGCCCAACAGTGACCTCCTTACAGTAATATTGTCCCTCAGTGACCTCCTCATAGTAATATTGTCCCTCAGTGACCTCCTCATAGTAATATTGCCCCTCAGTGATCTCCTCACAGTAATAGTGCCCCTCAGAGACTTCATAGTATTCGATCTCCTCAGTGACCACCCCACAGTAATATTGCCCTTCAGTGACCTCATTACAGTAATATCACCCCTCAGTGTCCTCCTCACAGCAACAGTACCCCTCGGTGACCTCCTCATAGTAAGATTGCCCCTCAGTGACGCCCTTATAGTAAGATTGTCCCTCAGTGATCTCCACATAGTATTAGATCCCCACAGTGATCTCCTCATAGTAATATTGTCCCTCAGTAATCTCCTCATAGTAATATTGTCCCTCAGTGATCTCCTCATAGTAATATTGCCCCTCAGTGATCTCCTCATAGTATTAGATCCTCTCAGTGATCTCCTCATAGTAATATTGCCCCTCAGTGATCTCCTCATAGTATTAGATCATCTCAGTGATCTCCCCATAGTAATATGGCCGCTCGGTGTCCTCCTCACAGCAACAGTGCCCCTCGGTGACCTCTTCACAGTAATATTGCCCCTCAGTGACCTTCTCATAGTGTTAGATCCTCTCACTGACCTCCTCGTAGTATTAGATCCTCTCACTGACCTTCTCATAGTAATATTGCCCTTAATGACCTCTTTATAGTAATATTGCCCCTAAGTGTCCTCCTCATAGTAATATTGCCCCTCAGTGTCCTCCTCATAGTAATATTGCTCCTCAGTGTCCTCCTCAAAGTAATAATGGCCCTCAGTGTCCTCCTTATAGCAACAGTGCCCCTCGGTGACCTCTTCAAAGTAATATTGCCCCTCAGTGACCTCCTCATAAAAAAATTGTCCCTCAGTGACCTCCCAATAGAAATATTTTCCTCAATGACCTCCTAATAAAAAAATATTTTCCCTCAGTGACCTCCTCATAGAATTAGATCCTCTCAGTGATCACTTCATAGTTATATTGTCCCTCAGTAATCTCCTCATAGTTATATTGCCCCTCAGTGACCTATTCATAGTAATACTGTCTGTCAGTGACCTCCTCATAGTAATAGATCCTTACAGTGATCTCCTCATAGGAATATTATCCCTCAGTGACCTTCCAATAGAAATACTTTCCTCAATGACCTCCTAATAAAAAAATATTTTCCCTCAGTGACCTCCTCATAGTAATAGATCCTCTAAGTGATTTCCTCATAGTAATATTGTCCCTCAGTGACCTCCTCATAGTATTAAATCCTCTCAGGGATCTCCTTATAGTAATATTGCCCCTCAGTGATCTCCTCACAGTAATAGTGCCCCTCAGAGACTTCATAGTATTAGATCCCCTCAGTGACCTCAACATAGTAATATTGCCCCTAATTGACCTCTTTACAATAATATTACCCCTCAGTGTCCTCCTCACGGCAACAGTGCCCCTTGGTGAACTCTTCACAGTAATATTACCCCTCAGTGACCTCCTCATAGTAAGATTGCCCCTCAGTGACCTCCTCATGGTAAGATTGCTCCTCAGTGATCTCCACATAGTATTAGATCCTCTCAGTGATCACTTCGTAGTTATATTGTCCCTCAGTAACCTCCTCATAGAAATATTATCCCTCAGTGACCTCCTCATAGAATTATAGACCCTCAGTGACCTCCTCATAGTATTAGATCCCCTCAGTGCTCTCCACACAGTAATATTGCCCCCCAGTGACCTCCTCATAGAAATATTGTCCCTCACTGACCTCCTCATAGTATTAGATCCTCTCAGTGATCTCCTCATAGTAATATTGCCCCTCAGTGACCTCCTCATAGTATTGGATTCTCTCAGTGATCTCTTCATAGTAATATTGTCCCTCAGTGACCGCCTCATAGTATTAGATCACCTCAGTGATCTCCTCATAGTAATATTGCCCCTCAGTGACCTCCTCATAGTATTAGATCCTCTCAATGATCTCCTCATAGTAATATTGTCCCTCAGTGACCTCCTCATATTATTATAAACTCTGTGATCTCCCCATAGTAATATTGCCCGTCAGTGATCTCCTCATAAAAATATAGTCCCTCAGTGACCTCCTCATAGAAATATTGTCCCTCAGTGACCTCCTCATAGTATTAGATACTCTTAGTGATCTTGTCAGAGTAATATTGCCCCTGAGTGACCTCCTCATAGTATTAGGTCCTCTCAGTGACATTGCCATAGTAATAGATCCTCTCAGTGATCTCCTCATAGTAATATTGCCCCTCAGTGACCTCCTCATAGTAATATTGCCCCTAGTGACCTCCTCATAGTAATATTGCCTCTCAGTGACCTCTTCATGGTTTTAGATCTCCTCAGTGACCTCCCCATAGTAATATTGCCCCTCAATGACATCCCCACAGAAATATTGTCCCTCAGTGAACTCCTCATAGCATTATATGCTCTCAGTGATCTCCTCATAGGTATAAATTCCCTCATTGACCTCCTTACTGTAATAGTGCCCCTCAGAGATTTCATAGTATTAGATCCCCTCAGTGTCTTCCTCACAGCAACAGTGCCTCTCGGTGACCTCTGCACTGTAATATTGCCCCTCAGTGACCTCCTCATAGAAATATTGTCCCTCAGTGACCTCCCCATAGTATTATATCCTCTCAGTGATATCCTCATAGGTATAGATTCCCTCATTGACCTCCTTATAGTAATAGTGCCCCCTCAGAGACTTCATAGTATTAGATCCCCTAAGTGTCCTCCTCACAGCAACAGTGCCCCTCGGTGACCTCTTCACTGTAATATTGCCCCTAAGTGACCTCTTCATAGAAATATTGTCCCTCGGTGACCTCCCCATAGTATTAGATCCTCTCAGTGATCTCTTCATAGTAATATTGCCGCTCAGTGACCTCCTCGTCGAAATATTGTCTCTCACTGACCTCCTCATAGTATTAGATCATCTCAATGATCTCCTCATAGTAATATTGCCCCTCAGTGACCTTCTAATAGTAATATTGCCCCTCAGTGACCTACTCATAGTATTAGCTCCTCTCAGTGATCTCCTCATAGTAATATTGCCACTCAGTGACCTCCTTGTAGTATTACCTCCTCTCAGTGATCTCCTCATAGTAATATTGCCCCTCAGTGACCTCCTTGTAGTATTAGATCCTCCCAGTGATCTCCTCAGAGTAATATTGCCCCTCAGTGACCTCCTTGTAGTATTAGATCCTCCCAGTGATCTCCTCAGAGTAATATTGCCCCTCAGTGACCTCCTTGTAGTATTAGATCCTCCCAGTGATCTCCTCAGAGTAATATTGCCCCTCAGTGACCTCCTTGTAGTATTAGATCCTCCCAATGATCTCCTCAGAGTAATATTGCCCCTCAGTGACCTCCTTATAGTATTAGATGCTCTCACTGATCTCCTCATAGTTATATTGCCTCTCAGTGACCTCCTCATAGTAATATTGCCCCTCAGTGACCTCCTCATAGAAATATTGTCCCTCGGTGACCTCCCCATAGTATTAGATCCTCTCAGTGATCTCTTCATAGTAATATTGCCCCTCAGTGACCTCCTCATCGAAATATTGTCTCTCACTGACCTCCTCATAGTATTAGATCATCTCAATGATCTCCTCATAGTAATATTGCCCCTCAGTGACCTCCTCATAGTATTAGCTCCTCTCAGTGATCTCCTCATAGTAATATTGCCCCTCAGTGACCTCCTTGTGGTATTAGCTCCTCTCAGTGATCTCCTCATAGTAATATTGCCCCTCAGTGACCTCCTTGTAGTATTAGATCCTCCCAGTGATCTCCTCAGAGTAATATTGCCCCTCAGTGACCTTCTTATAGTATTAGATCCTCTCAGTGATCTCCTCATAGTTATATTGCCTCTCAGTGACCTCCCCATAGTAATATTGCCCCTCAGTGACCTCCTCGTCGAAATATTGTCTCTCACTGACCTCCTCATAGTATTAGATCATCTCAATGATCTCCTCATAGTAATATTGCCCCTCAGTGACCTTCTAATAGTAATATTGCCCCTCAGTGACCTACTCATAGTATTAGCTCCTCTCAGTGATCTCCTCATAGTAATATTGCCACTCAGTGACCTCCTTGTGGTATTAGCTCCTCTCAGTGATCTCCTCATAGTAATATTGCCCCTCAGTGACCTCCTTGTAGTATTAGATCCTCCCAGTGATCTCCTCAGAGTAATATTGCCCCTCAGTGACCTTCTTATAGTATTAGATCCTCTCAGTGATCTCCTCATAGTTATATTGCCTCTCAGTGACCTCCCCATAGTAATATTGCCCCTCAGTGACCTCCTCGTTGAAATATTGTCTCTCACTGACCTCCTCATAGTATTAGATCATCTCAATGATCTCCTCATAGTAATATTGCCCCTCAGTGACCTTCTAATAGTAATATTGCCCCTCAGTGACCTACTCATAGTATTAGCTCCTCTCAGTGATCTCCTCATAGTAATATTGCCACTCAGTGACCTCCTTGTAGTATTACCTCCTCTCAGTGATCTTCTCATAGTAATATTGCCCCTCAGTGACCTCCTTGTAGTATTAGATCCTCCCAGTGATCTCCTCAGAGTAATATTGCCCCTCAGTGACATCCTTGTAGTATGAGATCCTCCCAGTGATCTCCTCAGAGTAATATTGCCCCTCAGTGACCTCCTTGTAGTATTAGATCCTCCCAGTGATCTCCTCAGAGTAATATTGCCCCTCAGTGACCTCCTTATAGTATTAGATGCTCTCACTGATCTCCTCATAATTATATTGCCTCTCAGTGACCTCCTCATAGTAATATTGCCCCTCAGTGACCTCCTCATAGAAATATTGTCCCTCGGTGACCTCCCCATAGTATTAGATCCTCTCAGTGATCTCTTCATAGTAATATTGCCCCTCAGTGACCTCCTTATCGAAATATTGTCCCTCAGTGACCTCCCCATAGTATTAGATCCTCTCAGTGATCTCCTCATAGTAATATTGCCCCTCAGTGACCTCCTCATAATATTAGATCATATAAATCAGTGTTTCTCAACTCCAGTCCTCAGGACCCCCAACAGGTTTTGTTTTCAAGATGGCCTATAGTAAGAACACTGGTAGCAATGTCTGAGGCACTGACAATAATTACATCATCTGTGCAATACTAAGGAAATCCTGAAGACATGGCCTGTTTTGGGGTCCTGAGGACTGGAGTTGTGAAACACTGATATAAATGATCTCCTCATAGTAATATTGCCCCTCAGTGACCTTCTAATAGTAATATTGCCCCGCAGTGACCTCCTCATAGTATTAGATCCTCCCAGTGATCTCCTCGTAGTAATATTGCCCTTCAGTGACTTCTTTATAGTATTAGATCCTCTGTGATCTCCTCATAGTTATATTGCCCCTCAGTGACCTCCTCATAGTAATGTTGCCCCTCAGTGACCTCCTCATAGTATTATATCCTTTCAGTGATCTCCTCATAGTATCAGATCCCCTCAGTGACCTCTTCATAGTAATATTGCCCCTCAGTGACTTGCTCACAGTAATAGTGCCCCTCAGAAACTTCATAGTATTAGATCCCCTCAGTGACCTGCTTACAGTAATATTGCCCCTCGGTGACGTCTTCACAGTAATATTGCCCCTCAGTGACCTCCTGATAGTAAGATTGCCCCTCAGTGACCTCCTCATAGTATTAGATCCTCTTAGTGATCTGTTTATCGTTAGATTGTCCCTCAGTGACCTCCTCATAGTAATAGTGCCCCTCAGTGACCTACTCATAGTATTTGATCCCCTCAGTGATCTCCTCATAGTAATATTGCATCTCAGTGACCTCCCCATAGAAATATTGTCCCTCGTTGACCTCCTTATAGAAATATTGTCCCTCAGTGACCTCCTTATAGTATTGGATCCCCTCAGTGATCTGCTCATAGTAATATTACCCCTCAGTGACCTCCTCATAGTATTAGTTCTTCTCAGTGATCTCCCCATAGTTATATTGCCCCCTCAGTAACCTCCTCATTGTATTAGATCCTCTCAGTGATCTCCCCAGTTATATTGTTCCTTAGTGACCATCTCACAGAAATATTGTCCCTCAGTGACCTCCTCAAAGAACTATTGTCTCTCAGTGACTTCCTCATAGTATTAGATCCTCTCAGTGACCCCCTTATAGTAATAGTGCCGCTCAGTGACCTCCTCATAGTAATAGTGCCACTCAGTGACCTCCTCATAGTAAAAGTGCCACTCAGTGACCTCCTCATAGTAATAGTGCCGCTCAGTGACCTCCTCATAGTATTAGATCCCCTCAGTGACCTAACACCACAGCCACTTGGCCTCTGCACAGGCCTCAAAATCAGAATGAAGCTTAACCCTTTCCAATCCACTGTCTTACATCTTAAGACATTATGATTTAAGGCTGTACAGCTCCGATGTTGGAAGGCATCCATCGGGGTCCTCTTACTGTTTATTGCCACCCTCTCTGCTGTCGGAGCCTATCCAACATGTCACTTCATGCAGTACTGGCTTTAGGCAGCATATAGCGCCATTGTATAATGGCAGAAAAAGAGTAAGCCCCCTAGGAAAACCAGGATACAAATTGGATTGGAAAGAGTTAAATGGAAACAGGTCTGCTGAGAACTTGTGGCGGGCCACTGTCCAGCTGTAACAGGAACATGTGAGAAGTCTCTGAGGAAATTACAATACCATCGCTACTAGTCTTGTTAATACTTGTGCAGCAATGCAGATATACATTCCTAGCACGAGATTGGCCTGTAGTAAACCACAGGGAGGCGGTGAGGATGAGATAACATTGGCATTGTGCCCAATGAATATAATCAAGTTATTGGGTGTTCTCGGGGCCTCTTAACCCACCCAGAAATCAAATACAAGATCTCTAGAAGTAAACAAGTGAGATGAGTACAGCAAGAGACTGCTTCACCATGAGTAAGACCCGAGAGCTGTGGTTAGAATAGGTTGCAGGGTATTACAGCCAGGTCTGTGCCTACACTCTGGAGGAGGTCAGCGATGGCCCCCCTGGTCCTGCTTGGAAATATCCCTAATTTTTTTAGATGCCATTTGTAATTTTCGTCGGCTTACCTGTTTTCTGCATAACGACTTACCTAATCTCCTAGAACATATAATGCTTGGGGTTATAGTGACATATTTACCATACAGGTTCACTCAGCCCAGTCGTTGTAGGTGTAGCATCATTGTGCTGCACTCTCTCACGCTGCTTATGGAGCAAATCTTTAGGGGGGAGATGTGCAGACTTTTTCTATGTCTCCCTTTCGGTCACTCCGGTCTCAGTACTCAGCATGAACTAATACTCATGGGGGTAAGTACTGGGGGGGCAGTTGTTAATGTTGGGTGTAACATGACCTTGTAAGGATAGATGGTGCTCACTAGGTCAGGAGGTCATCCTATCTCAAATACCTTGTGGTTTTGGGGATAAGGAATGTATTAGTCAGGGGGACCAGGATGGAGCTTCTTCTACAGCAGGCTCTACCTCATGTTCATATTTCCTCTCCAGCTCAATGCAGGCGCTGTGGACCAGGATTCACATCACCCTTGGATGCCATGAAAGGTATGACGCCCTTACTGGGACTACTGATTACATATCATACTGTAGGAATATGAAGCACCAAGACTGACGGTGACAACTGGTGGCGTCTGCTTTCCATAGAACCCTTGGTATTAGCAGAAAGATCTGGTGCATCAGCTCCTGACCTGATGGCTTTCATACGGTCTCGACCATTTCTCCAATGTCTCATCTTCCACCAGGACTTTTCTGTTGCAGCCACTAGACCTAACTGACTACTCCATTTCCATCCAGCTTCCCGAGAGGAGATTATGTACGTGCCCTGCGTTTATCACCACACCGGGATTAACAAACCAGATTACCTGGCCACTGTGGATGTGAACCCAAAGTCTCCTCGGTATTGTCAGGTATCATCCATGTGACCTGTCAGCTCCTTGGTGTGAAACAATACTGTATGAATGGAAGGTGGTTGTTCTGCATTGGGTGACGCTAATATATGAATGTCAGCTCTGCAGACAAGTGCAAACTCTATCTGTGAGTGCATCCAGTGACACTATTTCTATATTCCAGGTCATTCACCGTCTGCCGATGCCCAATGTGAATGATGAGCTGCACCACTCCGGCTGGAACGCCTGCAGTAGCTGCTTTGGAGATCCCACTAAAGTGAGGGACAAGCTGATCCTGCCATGTCTCATCTCTTCCCGGGTCTATGTGGTGGATGTGGGCACTGACCCACGAGCCCCCTGTATCCACAAGGTGGGTGTTACCTGATGCCTCCCAGAACTGTCTGCACTCTCCTAGGTGATGACTGCTGTATGTGATCCCCTGCAGGTGGTGGAAGCGGACGACATAAAGGAGAAGTGCGGTCTGGCGTTTCTGCACACCTCTCACTGCCTAGGCTCTGGGGATGTCATGATTAGTGCCATGGGAGACCCTGAAGGGAACGGCAAAGGTGAGGGCGCCACTTCTGATACCGTCATCTGAGTGTTGACCACGATCGAGAAAAAGCTTGGAAGGTTATCCTGGAGTCTCCTCACAGCTTTGGTAACTTTCCTTCTGCTCCACATTTCAGGAGGCTTTGTCTTGCTGGATGCAGAGACGTTTGAAGTAAAAGGTAACTGGGAGTTAGACGGACAGGCGGCAGAGTTTGGCTATGACTTCTGGTACCAACCGCGGCACAACGTCATGATCAGCACTGAGTGGGGAGCTCCACGGGTGTTTGGAAATGGTTTTAGAATTGAAGACGTCCAAGCTGGTAAGACAGGGCAGCTGCTGACTGGACCCGACCATGGCATCCTCCAATTGCTCTGGGTGACTTTGACTTACATTATATTTTCACTTCAGGACACTACGGTCACCGGTTACATGTGTGGGACTGGACAAAACGCACTTGTATACAGAGTCTGGACCTTGGCGAGAATGGACAAGTTCCTCTTGGTATCCGGTTCTTACATAATCCAGATTCGGACCAAGCCTTGATGTGTTGTGCTCTCAGCAGTTCAGTACTTCATGTCTATAAGGTGGAGGTAAGGAGCCACAACTACAGGTCAGTGTCAACTTCTACAGTAGAACCCGTGCTTCTCCGCAAGGTCTTGGATCATCAGGCTCCTCCTCATGTTTTATTTCCATCTATCAAAATGTGACTGTTCTTTCCACATGTATGTGTATATTCATGTATGCATGCTTCTTTGTGTCTATTCCATTAACCCTGAAGAAGAACCCCAAGCCTGTTCGAAAGCTAACTATAGCATCATTTTGTCCATTAAAAAGGTATCATATCCACAAGATTACTTTGTTTCTCTTATTGACAACAGTCATATTTTGTTCTACTAGTTAACACCGTACCAAACTTTTAGCTTATCTTCATCTATCTTGTCACTGCTCGTCCTCTTTTCCCTTTACTTTCTTGAGTCTCCTATGTCAGAAGAGGGTGCAGCTTCAGTCGTCTTCTCTGATCACAGGGTGGTCAGTGGGAAACAGAGAAGGTCATCCAGGTGAGAAGTAAGAAGGTGGAAGGATGGATATTACCAGAGATACCAGGTAGATCAGAGCTCTGCGAGACTCACGTTCTTTCTCATCAGCCCTCCGTCCTTGTCTGCCATTTCTCCGGCTGTATCATTACATGATCCTCAGTTTGGGAATCCCTGAGCTTTGGCTCTTTCCTCTTTGTCCTTCCAGGGTTCATCTCAGATATCCTGATTTCGATGGATGACCGCTTTGTCTACTTCAACAACTGGCTTCATGGAGACGTCAGGCAGTACGACATTACCGATATCCGTCACCCTAGAATGGTGGGACAGGTATACAGCCACTTAGGGTTTCTCTGTCCTACAAGTCCACAGATGTATCCACCCTATCATGTGCGTCTCCTCTGTACAGGTATTTATAGGGGGCAGCATTGTGAAAGGGGGGCCAGTGACCGTTGTTGAGGACAATGACCTGCATGACCAGCCAGATCCACTATTCATAAAGGTGAGAACTCATGTTTCATCATATTGCCCTACTATCAAGTTCTGTTCTTTAGAAGAGTAAGAACCCTGGGGGCCCTCATATCACCAGATCCCCCACTGTTACCTCCTGCCCCAGGGATCCTTGTATCACCAAACTATCACTGGTGTCTTTTAAGGGAGAAAGGGCCTTCATAACACCTGTGTCCTATATGGGAGGAGAATCCCCAGGGGCTCTCGTGTCACCATGCCACCCTACTATGATGTCTTGTTCTGCTTTATAGGGAAGGAAAGTCCCCGGGGGCCCTCATATCACTCCACTATCATCTGCTGTCCTGTCTTGTACAGGACGAGGGTCCTCGGGGGCCCTCTTATCACACTATCCTCTCCTGTGTTTTATAGGGAAGGAAGGTCCCTGGGGGTCC
This sequence comes from Eleutherodactylus coqui, assembly GCA_035609135.1. NCBI lineage: Eukaryota > Metazoa > Chordata > Amphibia > Anura > Eleutherodactylidae > Eleutherodactylus > Eleutherodactylus coqui. The sequence continues at coordinate 226,297,925 of CM069410.1, read as the reverse complement.
TCAGATGATCCAGCTCAGCCTGGATGGGAAGAGGCTCTACGTGACTACGTCTCTGTTCAGTGCCTGGGACAAGCAGTTCTACCCTGACATGATCCGGTAAGACAGGGTACTACCCCTCCTATATGGAGAAGCTGGGGTTCACATCTGATTTCATCCTGTGGAGCGTCTGATGTGAGAGATTAGAGATTTGTAAGATATTGAATTACTCTTAAGAATTAGGACAAAGAACCAGAGCCCTAATTCTCTCTGCTCTCAACCTTGGTTGTAGGTTAGGACATGGGATACTGGTGAGAATGATTTTCTGTCCGGCTGCCGACACATAACATACTACATGATAATTTAGCCAGTAGGTGTCGTTGTTTCCACATTTCAGAACTATCTTTGCATTTCCTGCCAAGACATTCACCTTGGCGTCTCAGGATAGCACAGACCTGTACAATTACCTCCTCACATGTAACCCATGCGCGGCCCTGCGGGGTCGTCTCTTGTCCTCCAGGGATGGCGGTGTCTTGCTGCAGATTGATGTGGACACCACAGACGGTGGGCTCACGCTAAACCCAGACTTCCTGGTGGATTTTGGGAAGGAGCCACATGGGCCGGTTCTTGTCCACGAGCCCAGATACCCGGGAGGAGACTGCACATCCGACATCTGGATCTAGTGAGGCTGATATTACTGTGACTATAGTGGGAGGAGTCTCCCTCCTCATTTACATAAAGCTTCAGCGACTATAGACTACCCAGTGCTCTCTTCTGTATGGTTATATATACACAATAAAACCCTCTCTGCAGTAATGTGTTTATTTATACAGCGAACTCATATTCCATGGCCACTTGTTCACTCGTAATCCACACAAATTTTAATACAGAGCCAAAGTACTTGGATGAATTATGGCCCCCCTCACATCAGTATGTGCACCTCCCTATAACAACCTCTATTGGTTATCTTCCAAATTAGTGTGCTCTAAAGCCCTTTCCTTATTATTACTGTTTCTGGGAAATTGGTACACAGGAGTACATCGTTCGCCATATGTAGGGGTGATTACAAGTTTGTGTGATCCCCAATTTCCCCAGTTATTGCCACACCTTCATCCACACAATTTTTGTTGTGGTGTGGCAATACGTTGTGTGTGTGTCCTGAGCCCTATAAAAATAATCTTTAATGTTCTATTTAATAAAAGTTGAGTTTTTAGTTACGTCTATTCTGCGAAGGGTACTACTACTATATAGGGACTACTACTGCAGGCACTATTACTATATTGGGGCCCCTACCGCAGGCACTATTACTATATTGGGGCCCCTACCGCAGGCACTATTAATATATAGGAACTACTACTGCAGGCACTATTACTATATTGGGGCCCCTACTGCAGACACTATTACTATATAGGGACTACTACTGCAGGAACTATTACTATATTGGGGCCCCTACTGCAGGCACTATTACTATATAGGGACTACTACTGCAGGCACTATTACTATATAGGGACTACTACTGCAGGCACTGTTACTATATAGGGACCACTACTGCAGGCACTATTAATATATAGGGACCACTACTGCAGGCACTATTAATATATAGGGACTACTGCTGCAGGCACTATTAATATATAGGGACCACTACTGCAGGCACTATTAATATATAGGGACTACTGCTGCAGGCACTATTAATATATAGGGACTACTGCTGCAGGCACTATTAATATATAGGGACCACTACTGCAGGCACTATTAATATATAGGGACTACTGCTGCAGGCACTATTAATATATAGGGACCACTACTGCAGGCACTATTAATATATAGGGACTACTGCTGCAGGCACTATTAATATATAGGGACTACTGCTGCAGGCACTATTAATACATAGGGACTACTGCTGCAGGCACTATTACTATATTGGGGCCACTACTGCAGGCACTATTACTATATTGGGGCCACTACTGCAGGCACTATTACTATATTGGGGCCACTATTACTATATTTGGACCACTACTGAGGGCACTATTACTATATCGGGGCCACTACTGCTATATTGGGGCCACTATTGCAGGCACTATTACTATATTGGGCCACTACTGCAGCCACTATTACTATATTGGGGCCACTACTGCTATATTGGGGTACTACTGCGGGCACTATTACAATATTGTGGTCACTATTACTATATTTGGGGCCACTACCGCGGGCACTATTATTATATTGGGGCCCCTACTGCAAGCACTATTACTATATGGGGACCACTACCACGGGCACTATTACTGCATGGACTATTACTATATTGGGGCCACTACTGCAGGAACTATTACTATATTGGGGCCACTGCTGCGGGCACCACTACCGTGGGCACTATTACTATATTGGGTCCATTATTACTATATTGGGGCCACTACCGCGGGCACTATTATTATATTGGGGCCACTACTGCAAGCACTATTACTATATTAGGGCCACTATTACTATATTGAGACCACTACTGAGGGCACTTTTACTATAATTGTGGCCACTACTGCAGGTCCTATTACTATATTGGGGCCACTACTGCAGGTACTGTTACTATACAGGGACCACTACTGCAGGTCCTATTACTATATTGGGGCCACTACTGCAGGTACTGTTACTATACAGGGACCACTACTGCAGGTACTATTAATATATTGGGGCCACTACTGCGAGCACTATTACTATATTGGGATCACTACTGCAGGCACTATTACTATATTGGGGCCACTATTACTATATTTGGACCACTACTGAGGGCACTATTACTATACCGCGGCCACTACTGCTATATTGGGGCCACTATTGCAGGCACTATTACTATATTGGGGCCACTACTGCAGCCACTATTACTATATTGGGGCCACTACTGCAAGCACTATTACTATATTGGGGCCACTGTTACAATATTATGACCACTATTACTATATTGGGGCCACTACCGCGGGCACTATTATTATATAAGGACCACTACTTCAGGGACTATTACTATATTGGGGCCACTACTGCAGGGACTATTACTATATTGGCGCCACTACTGCGAGCACTATTACTATATTGGGATCACTACTGCAGGCACTATTACTATATTGGGGCCACTATTACTATATTTGGACCACTACTGAGGGCACTATTACTATATCGGGCCACTACTGCTATATTGGGGCCACTATTGCAGGCACTATTACTATATTGGGCCACTACTGCAAGCACTATTACTATATTGGGGCCACTGTTACAATATTATGACCACTATTACTATATTGGGGCCACTACCGCGGGCACTATTATTATATAAGGACCACTACTTCAGGGACTATTACTATATTGGGGCCACTACTGCAGGGACTATTACTATATTGGCGCCACTACTGCGAGCACTATTACTATATTGGGATCACTACTGCAGGCACTATTACTATATTAGGGCCACTATTACTATATTTGGACCACTACTGAGGGCACTATTACTATATCGGGCCACTACTGCTATATTGGGGCCACTATTGCAGGCACTATTACTATATTGGGCCACTACTGCAACCACTATTACTATATTGGGGCCACTACTGCTATATTGGGCCACTACTGCAACCACTATTACTATATTGGGGCCACTACTGCAGCCACTATTACTATATTGGGGCCACTTCTGCTATATTGGGGCCACTACTACTGTATTCGGGCTACTACTGCGAGCACTATTACAATATTGCGATCACTATTACTATATTGGGGCCACTACCGCGGGCACTATTATTATATTGGGGCAATTACTGCAAGCACTATTACAATATTGGGGCCACTACCGTGGGCACTATTATTATATAGGGACCACTACTGCAGGGACTATTACTATATTAGGGCCACTACTGCAGGGACCATTACTATATTGGGGCCACTACTGCGGGCACTATTAATATCTAAGGACCACTACTGCAGGCACTATTACTATATTGTAGCCACTACCGCGGGCACTATTACTATATAGGCGCCATTATTACTATATTGGGGCCACTACCGCGGGCACTATTATATTGGGGCCACTACTGCAAGCACTATTACTATATTGGGGCCACTATCACTAGATTGAGACCACTACTGAGGGCACTTTAACTATAATTGGGGCCACTACTGCAGCCACTGTTACTATATAGGCACTACTGCAGGCACTATTACTATATTGGGGCCACTACTGCAGGGACTATTACTATATTGGGGCCACTACTGCGAACACTATTACTATATTTGGACCACTAATGAGGGCACTATTACTATATCGGGGCCTCTACTGCTATATTGGGGCCACTATTGCAGGCACTATTACTATATTGGGCCACTACTGCAGCCACTATTACTATATTGGGGCCACTTCTGCTATATTGGGGCCACTACTACTGTATTGCGGCTACTACTACAGGCACTACTACAATATTGCGGTCACTATTACTATATTGGGGCCACTACCGCGGGCACTATTATTATATTGGGGCCACTATTACAATATTGCGGCCACTATTACTATATTGGGGCCACTACCGCGGGCACTATTATTATATAGGGACCACTACTGCAGGGACTATTACTATATTGGCACCACTACTGCAGGGACTATTACTATATTAGGGCCACTACTGCAGGGACTATTACTATATTGGGGCCACTACTGCAGGGACTATTACTATATTGGAGCCACTACTGTGGGCACTATTAATATCTAAGGACCACTACCGCAGGCACTATTACTGTATTGGGGCCACTACCGCGGGCACTATTAATATCTAGGGACCACTACCGCAGGCACTATTACTATATTGGGGCCACTACTGCAAGCACTATTACTATATTGGGGCCACTATCACTAGATTGAGACCACTACTGAGGGCACTTTAACTATAATTGTCAATACTGCAGGTCTTAGTACTATATTGGGGCCATTATTACTGTATTGGGCCACTACTGCAGCCACTGTTACTATAGAGGGACCACTACTGCAGGGACTATTACTATATTGGGGCCACTACTGCAGGGACTATTACTATATTGGGGCCACTACTGCAGGGACTATTACTATATTGGGGCCACTACTGCAGGGACTATTACTATATTAGGGCCACTACTGCAGGGACTATTACTATATTGGGGCCACTACTGCAGGGACTATTACTATATTAGGGCCACTACTGCAGGGACTATTACTATATTGGGGCCACTACTGCAGGGACTATTACTATATTGGGGCCACTACTGCAGGGACTATTACTATATTGGGGCCACTACTGCAGGGACTATTACTATATTAGGGCCACTACTGCAGGGACTATTACTATATTGGGGCCACTACTGCAGGGACTATTACTATATTAGGGCCACTACTGCAGGGACTATTACTATATTGTAGCCACTACCGCGGGCACTATTACTATATTGGCGCCATTATTACTATATTGGGGCCACTACCGCGGGCACTATTATTATATTGGGGCCACTACTGCGGGCACTATTAATATCTAGGGACCACTACTGTGGGCACTATTAATATCTAAGGACCACTACTGCAGGGACTATTACTATATTGGGGCCACTACTGCGGGCACTATTAATATCTAGGGACCACTACCGCGGGCACTATTACTATATTGGCGCCATTATTACTATATTGGGGCCACTACTGCGAGCACTATTACTATATTGGGGCCACTACTGCAAGCACTATTACTATATTGGGGCCACTACTGCAGGCACTATTACTATATTGGGGCCACTATCACAATATTGAAACCACTACTGAGGGCACTTTTACTATAATTGTGGCCACTACTGCAGGTCCTATTACTATATTGGGGCCACTACTGCAGGTACTATTAATATATTGGGGCCACTACTGCGAGCACTATTACTATATTGGGATCACTACTGCAGGCACTATTACTATATTGGGGCCACTACTGCAGGGACTATTACTATATTGGGGCCACTACTGCAGGGACTATTACTATATTGGGGCCACTACTGCAGGGACTATTACTATATTGGGCCACTACTGCAGGTACTGTTACTATACAGGGACCACTAATGCAGGGACTATTACTATATTGGGGCCACTACTGCAGGGACTATTACTATATTGGGGCCACTACTGCAGGGACTATTACTATATTGGGGCCACTACTGCAGGCACTATTACTATATTGGGGCCACTATCACAATATTGAAACCACTACTGAGGGCACTTTTACTATAATTGTGGCCACTACTGCAGGTCCTATTACTATATTGGGGCCACTACTGCAGGTACTATTAATATATTGGGGCCACTACTGCGAGCACTATTACTATATTGGGATCACTACTGCAGGCACTATTACTATATTGGGGCCACTACTGCAGGGACTATTACTATATTGGGGCCACTACTGCAGGGACTATTACTATATTGGGGCCACTACTGCAGGGACTATTACTATATTGGGCCACTACTGCAGGTACTGTTACTATACAGGGACCACTAATGCAGGGACTATTACTATATTGGGGCCACTACTGCAGGGACTATTACTATATTGGGGCCACTACTGCAGGGACTATTACTATATTGGGGCCACTACATGATACAAAATTATACAAGACAATTAATACAACGGAGGACAGTGTGCGGCTACAAAAGGACCGAGATAAGCCGGGGGCAGGAGAAACGGAGGTCACCAATATACACTAAATGGGGTACCACTAGGGAAAAGGGATATGGAAAAAGACCTGGGGGTACTAGTGGACTGTAGACTAAACTGGAGCAATCAATGCCAGTCAGCTGCTGCAAAAGCAAATAAAGTCTTGGGGTGCATTAAAAGAGGTATAGGGGCGAGGGACGAGAACATCATCCTCCCATTATATAAGGCACTTGTCAGGCCCCACATGGAATACTGTGTACAGTTCTGGTCACCGGTGCTCTGGAAAGATGTCACGGTGCTGGAGGGGGTTCAAAGAAGGGCAACTAAATTAATACATGGAATGAAGGGACTGGAATACCCAGAGGGGCTATCAAAATTGGGATTATTTACTCTAGAAAAAAGACTGCTAAGGGGCGACCAAATAACCATGTATAAATACATTAGGGGACGATACAAGGATCTCTCCCAGGATCTGTTTATACCCAGGACTGCGACGGTAACAACAGGGCATCCGCTACGTCTAGAGGAAAGCAGGTTTCATCACCAACACAGAAGGGGGTTCTCTACTGTTAGAGCAGTGAAACTGTGGAACTCTCTGCCTGAGGACGTGGTGATGGCAAAATCCATCGAGGAGTTTAGGAGGGGACTAGACGTCTGCCCAAGTGCGGCGGGAACATGTCTGTGAGTGCGCCGCTCCACTATGCTTAGCAAGAGTTTGCAGCGTTGCTAGGTGTTGAGCAGGTTCTTACAAGTCAGCGAAGGAACCATTAATATAGCCTGCTGCGCCCTCTGCAGGTGATTCCAGAGAGGTGGCAGCCCTCATTCTAATGCCTGTCCCCAGCTGGGCTTAGGTCATGTGTACAGTTGAGCCCCCCTGTGGTACAGTAAAGGAAGTACAAGAGGCCTGACAGCCACACGGGACTGCTCGTCAGCGCCTCCCTCTGAAGAGAACGTCCTCTAATTTTCCGCTTTGTTCGGGACTACAATCCCCAGCATGCCCCGGGCGGGGCTCCTGCAGTTACCTCAGCCGGGTAATGCCCGTCAATGGCCACGCCTTCCCATGACGGCACTTCTTTGCCGAAGGGCGTGGTTTATCTACTCCACTGCTGCTCAACCACTCTTGAATGTTGTGACACGAGACATACACCCTTTTTGCGCGCCTAATAGCGTGAGCCAATCATGTTGAGGTTACCAAGCAGAAGTCGGAACAGCATCCAATGAAAACTCTCGTCCTTTTAGTTTCCTGGTAGGTTTCGAGGAAGCAGCCAATGGGATTTTTAGCCTCGGAGAAGAGACGCGGCGCCCTCAACCAATCAGAAAAAAAGAGACTCGGCGGAGGCTCCCGTGGCGGCGGTAGGTTGATTCCCGGTGTTCTCACCTGTGTCCGCGGGGTTGTCACGTCTTGGGCCACAAGTCACATGTCATACGGTCGAGAGCCGCTCACTGCTCCCCGTGCGGCGAGTGTTACAAGCTCAGGCTGTCATATCGCGATAGGCGGATGTCACGAGTGGGCGGAGACACGTGGTGGGGGGGTGAAATAACTGAGTATGAGGTCACCGGGTAACAATACCCCGCCCAAAGTCGGCGAGGGGGCAAACAGTGCGGGCGACCCCGGTGACAGCCGCACCGCGTACCGGGGGGCACTGAGACCGAACAAACCGCACACCTGATGTACAGTGTGACCGGGGAGATAATCCCCCCATATATACAGTGTGACCGGGGAGATAATCCCCCCCATATATACAGTGTGACCGGGGAGATAATCCCCCCCATATATACAGTGTGACAAGGGAGATAATCCCCCCCATATATACAGTGTGACCGGGGAGATAATCCCCCCATATATACAGTGTGACCGGGGAGATAATCCCCCCCATATATACAGTGTGACCGGGGAGATAATCCCCCCCATATATACAGTGTGACCGGGGAGATAATCCCCCCCATATATACAGTGTGACAAGGGAGATAATCCCCCCCATATATACAGTATGGCCGGGGAGATTATTCCACCATATATACAGTGTGACCAGGGAGATAATCCCCCCCCCCCCCCCCCATATATACAGTGTGACCTGGGAGATAATCCTCCCATATATACAGTGTGACCGGGGAGATAATCCCCCCATATATACAGTGTGACCAGGGAGATAATCCCCCCTCATATATACAGTGTGACCGGGGAGCTAATCCCCCCCCCCCATATATACAGTGTGACTGGGGAGATAATCCCCCCCCCCCCCATATATACAGTGTGACCGGGGAGATACTCCCCCCACCCCATATATACAGTGTGACCGGGGAGATACTCCCCCCACCCCATATATACAGTGTGACCGGGGAGATAATCCCCCCTTATATATACAGTGTGACCGGGGAGATAATCCCCCCCTCATATATACAGTGTGACCGGGGAGATAATCCCCCCATATATACAGTGTGACCGGGGAGATAATTCCAACCCCACCCCCATATATACAGTGTGACCAGGGAGATAATCCCCCCTCATATATACAGTGTGACCGGGGAGATAATCCCCCCCATATATACAGTGTGACCGGGGAGATAATTCCCACCCCCATATATACAGTGGGATCGGGGAGATAATCCCCTCTCATATATACAGTGTGACCAGGGAGATAATTCCCACACCCCATATATACAGTGTGACCGGGAGATACTCCCCCCACCCCCATATATACAGTGTGACCAGGGAGATAATCCCCCCTCATATATACAGTGTGACTGGGGAGATAATTCTCCCCCCCCCCCCCCCCCCCCCATATATGCAGTGTGACCGGGGAGATAATTCCCCCCCCATATATGCAGTGTGACCGGGGAGATAATTCCCCCCCCCCCCCCCCCCCATATATACAGTGTGACCCGGGAGATAATTCCCCCCCATATATACAGTGTGACCAGGGAGATAATTTCCCCCCCCCCCCCCCCCATATATACAGTGTGACCAGGGAGATAATTTCCCCCCCCCCCCCATATATACAGTGTGACCAGGGAGATAATTCCCCCCCCCCCCCCATATATGCAGTGTGACCGGGGAGATAATTCCCCCCCCCCCCCCATATATACAGTGTGACCAGGGAGATAATTTCCCCCCCCCCCCCCCCCCCCCCCATATATACAGTGTGACCAGGGAGATAATTCCCCCCCCCCCCCCCCCATATATGCAGTGTGACCGGGGAGATAATTCCCCCCCCCCCTCATATATACAGTGTGACCGGGGAGATAATCCCCCCCATATATACAGTGTGACCGGGGAGATAATTCCCACCCCCATATATACAGTGGGATCGGGGAGATAATCCCCTCTCATATATACAGTGTGACCAGGGAGATAATTCCCACACCCCATATATACAGTGTGACCGGGAGATACTCCCCCCACCCCCATATATACAGTGTGACCAGGGAGATAATCCCCCCTCATATATACAGTGTGACTGGGGAGATAATCCCCCCCCTTAGTGACGGTATAACAACCCATATGTCATTACTGGGTCTTCTGGCCTGATGACGACCCATAAACCTGTTTTAGCAGAAGCCTCCGGCAGGTTCATGGGACGTCACTATGGAAGTCCCTATCAGGCCTCTTTTTGGCTGCAGCTGTTATGTGGGTAAGTAACAGCTGTGTAAGGATGGCATGAGTTGTCTGCAGCTTACTGCACTTCTGTGGGACATGGTGCCTATGCTGCTGTAAGTACAGGACACGTCGTTCCTTCACAAATGTACTGGAAATCCCCTCCGCCTCATGGAGAAGAAGGGTGTAGTGAGCTGGTCGTGTGCTCTGAGGTCCTCACTGCAGGCACAGCTTCTCAGCCAAAAAGTCAGACTACTTCTTGCAGTTTGGGAAGTAAAAATAAGTCCTGCCTCAATTCTGTCCTGGCCTGGGGGGGCACATTAGCTGCACTTGTTCTTCTCTGCCGCCTGTCTGAGGCGCTACTTCCAGGCCCTCTTTTCAGCTGTGTTAGAGTCAATGCTCTATTTCTGCTCTCTGATTGGCTGCTACTTCCCACGTGATCAGTGCTGTCCAGTCAGAAAGCAGGGCACAGTCTGCATTAGGTAGTTAGAAAATAAGCACAACCAAAAACCGGGCTGGAGAGACTGTAGAGCGAGTAATAACACCCTCCATTGAGGGAAAGAAGTGTGTTCCAAAAGCAGAGAGGTCTTTCCTTCCAGCCAGTGGGGTACAAGAGATGTGGGTGAGTGCGGCCCGTCGGATTCCTCCCGCTACCTGCAGGGCGGTGATACGGCAGGTAATTATCCTGATTAGTCACTCGTGCGATATACGTTTTACGCGCCGGTCTTGGATAAATGGTAACAGAGTAAGGGTGCAATGCGTAGAGCGCTAGTGGCAGCCATTACTGCTTGTTTGTTCCGGATGCCAGTACCACCCAGCAATTGTCGGGAAACCATGAGCATTAGCGGCTGCCGCTACTTGTCAAGATCCGCACCATTGCAGAATCTGGCTGATTTTAGGCTGCAATGCCGCACTGGAATACGGAGCGCTCACTGCCGGCCCCAAGAGTGCAGCGCACAATACCACCCAGTAACCATTACTGAGTGCTGCCATCTTTCCCCGGTGACAGCAGCCCCCTTCTGCACCTACCAGCTTCCCTGCGCTGTATGCAAGTCGGCTGCAATCCGACAGCCCAGACCGCAGCGACTGTAAGTCCACCTATTGGACGGATTGAACAGAAAGCGATGTGTGTGCTCGGCCTTGATCTGCTCCACCGCCGGTGATACCATCCCTCAGACCGGGTGATGATGGCACATACCATCCAATTCACTGGTGCTAATGTGCTGTGTATGGCTCTCTCCTGCCCCGCAGGTCCTGTACACAGGAGGGAATGGCCGAGGACGTGCTATATGAAAACATTGCTAAGAAGGGAGGACTGACGGCCGGAGACACCCCGGAGGAGACTGAGCCCAGCAACCTCCTGCAGAAACTGCGCAACCGCATCTCGTGAGTACCCGCCTGTACAGAATGCTGTGCCCGGCCCCTAGAGTTGGCGCTCTGCAGTGTAGGCCCTGGCAGCCGATCAGTTATCACAGGAGGTGAAGGAACTGCAGCGCCACCACTGGGGTTTAATTACACAGCATGACGTGAACCGCGGCCGTGGAGTCGGTGGAGCATACAGACTCCAGCTTCATAAGAACAGTAACTGCAGTACGCGGGTAACATCGGGATTATACAGGGTGGAGTCACAAGCCGTATCTCATACTGGTGTCCTATAGTGACATAACGTTCTTCAATAGGACGGCACACGTTACTTGGCGGTATGGCACGTGGGCCCCTCGCGTGCCGCACCATCATGTACCATTGTGCAGCGCATCCATCCTTTCCTATTCAAGTAGCCATTGTTATTTCACTATAGGATACCAGTATGACATATAGCGCTGGATCCGGCTTATTACTACACCCTGTATAATCTGGGTGTTACCCGCATGGACGGACCCTGCGGCCCGTATCCACTCGGCGCAGGGTGATGCTTGCAGGCCCTTGCGCTGCAGAATGCAGATTTAGGCCTCCAGGACACAAGTATATTCTGGCTCCTGACTGCATGATTCCGTGGACAGCGGCCCCAATCTAGCGTAGGACGCTACATCCGTGGACTGACGTCTGGCATGTCCTATTCCAAGTTATGGACATGCCAGACATCCGTGTGCAGAGTCCATGTATATTGGACTGTCTGTCCGATACAAGTTGCATCCAAGTCCCGCAGGTGCCACTTACACTTAGGCCCAGCGCCAGTCTAGCCAAACGGAGAGACTGGCGATTACATCCCTGACGGTTTTTGTAGTTTTTTTTTGTAAAGCTCGCTTTTTTGCCACAATCACAACTGCAGCAAGCGAATGTGAAAAAAGGTTCTTGTAAGTACAGCGCGGGGTTAAGTCGCACAGAGAAAGTTACTGCGCCTATTGCGGCATTCTACCCAGCCGCTAGCAGTAGATCAGTTGGGTGTGATGAGACGCTCCACAAGCAATACAGTTTTTCCTCACTTTTACGCCAGGTGCTGCACTTTTTTCAGACTTTTCTATAGGCAAAAAAAGAAAAAAACTGCGTGTCTCCATTAAAAATGCTCATTAAAAAAGACACCACAAGAAAACCACAAGTGAAGTGGGCGCCGGCTTCCTCCACAGATCATACTGGCACCAATCTTTAAGCCAAAAACACATGGAAAAGCAGCTGACATTTTTTTTACATTTTTACGTGTTTTTTTTTTCAGTTACACTTTCCTTACTTGCAGTTTTTATGTCCCGGAGAGGTTCAAGGGATTGTCCAGGGTTAGAAACACATGGCTGCTTTGTTCCAAACACAGCGCCGTCCTTGTCTTTGGGTTGTATGTGTGGTATTTGAATGGAGCTGAGCTGCAGTACCACACACAACCCTATGGACAAGGGTGGCGCTGAGTTTGGAACAAAGCAGCCATGTTTTTCCAACCTCAGACAATCCCTTTAACGCAGAAATACCAAACTCGCACCCTGCAGCGATTGCAAAAAAACCCGTTAATGACTCAAAAACCACAAAAGTGTGAAAAAAGCCACTTAAAATGCGCTGCTTGTAATGCCTTTCATACTTCGTCATTGCCTTCTGGGTGACCTCTGACCGCAGGGGTTTCAGTCTCAAAAAAACCTAAGGAAAACCCCAGTAAACACGTGTGAGACCGCCGCGAGGGGCCAGTAGAGGATTAGTAGGGGGCATCTGGTATTCGCTTCCATGATTCACTTGCGGTCTTTTTTTACTTCCACAGGAAGTCGGTTCAGAGTAAAGTGGACAGTATCCTGGTACGTAGTCCTCGTCTCTTCTGTCACATCAGTGTGGCCGCCCTGACTACCCTCCCGCTTCTCTCGTCCTACAGGGTGACGTTCAGAAGTTGTCAGATTATGACAAGCTTTACCTATATCTGCAGCTTCCTCCAGGACCCAGCGGCCCAGAGAAAAGGTATCTGTGGTGACTAAAGGGCTGTCCCATTGGGGTTTTCATGTACGTTTAATCTATACATTAAAGAGGTTTTCCAAGTAATAAACACATTGGTGGCAGTGGGGGATGACTCCTAGATTAAAAAAACCCAACAGTACTTGCCTCTACTGCCACGCTGCTCCCCTGCCGCGGCCCTCCGGTCTTCTGTTTACATGGTTGTTTACACACATGACTGCTGCAGCCAATCAGATGCCCCGACACAGGATGCTTTCACTGGGTTTGTTCACATGAGCGTATTTTTGCACGCAATGTGCAATCGATTAAAAGGAGGTTCTGAATGGACCCTCCATGGCTGATGTGAACAAGCTGTCAACTTTCAGAAAACCCCTGGACTTGCTTGTGTTTGGGGGTTTTTTTGGGGGGTGGGGCGATGCGTGAAAAATTCTGTTAATACATATGCCAGAGAAATCAAGCAGTGTCAGATACGCAGGGAATACACCGTGTTTCTGTCCATGAAAATGCTGCATATTCATGGATGGAAAACTGCATACGCCTGTGTGAACGAGCCCTAAGGTGTAGTGTTTATTCATTACTGCTGACTGGCTGGACCGCTGAGTTGTTCTGCTCATTTACAGGGTGACTGGCATCAGATCCTCTATTAGGAGGACTCTGTACCCCCAAAACAATGCTTTGGGCACTTGGGTATTGAAGTAAATAAGAACTTTGCCTGCAATACCAAGCCAGACCACTGCAGTGGGATCGGAGCTGTCTGTTTCCTGCACATATCAGCTCAGTGCACGGCGAATAGCTGATCAGTGGGGGTCCTGGGTTACAGACCGCCAATCTACTATTGATGGCCTATCCTAAGGACCCACTGTCAATAGTTTACAACTGGACTCATTAAACTTATTATTTTACAAAAATGTCAGTGAAATCTCAATTTATTTACTTCCATCAAGTTCATCTAGCTGCCACTGGGGGCAGTAGTTGGCACATAATCCTATACATGCTGTGGTAAATATTAAGGCTGGATTCACACGGGGCCGATTTGCCGCGGAAATTCTGTGCGGAATTTCGCCGCGGCAAATCCGCATGCGGCCGCTAATCCCGGGATTAGCTAGCCATGTGGACGAGATTTCTCAGAAATCTCGTCCACACGGGACGGCAAATCCGCTGCGGCTAAGCCGCCAGAAGCCACCGCTGCGGCGCGGATTTGCCGACCGCAGCATGTCCATTTTTTTTTTCCTCTCCTCTATGGGAGCGCCGGCCGCAGCAGAAGAGCGAGCAGCCGGGCCGCTTCAAAGCCGCCGCGGGTTTTGCAGCTGCGGTTCTCCCGTCGAAAATCTCGCAGTTTTTTGCTGCGGCCAAACCGCGGGATTTCCGCCGAGAATCAGCCCTGTGAGAACCCAGCCTAATATGGCTGAAAACGCACATTACAGAGGAAGTAGTGTGAATGCAGCAGTAAATAAAGTACTACCGAGACATCTCTGTGTCTGTGCAGCCTGGACGTGAGCTCCGTGACCACCGCAGAACATATGCATGCCTGCACGTGGATCCGCAATCACCTGGAGGAGCACTTAGACACCTGCTTACCCAAACAGGATGTGTACGATGCTTACAAGTGAGTATACGATAGAAGCCACAGCTGTCTGGCCAAATCGGCATTCATCCCTCTCGCCGCTTCACAGATGGCCATTGTGTCTTTTTCCATAGACGTGCCTGTGACAACCTGTGTAGGAGACCCCTCAGCGTGGCCAACTTTGGGAAGATCATTCGAGAGATATTCCCCAACATCAAGGCCAGGAGGCTGGGAGGAAGAGGACAATCCAAATATCCTTCCCACCGCGTGACTGCGGTAATCTGCTGCGGATGGTGCGCAGTAGTGAAAGGGCTCTTAAATAGAGGCATGATGGTATAGGAGAGATAACGCAGCGGGCGGGCAGTATGGCCATGTCTGTTTCCTTAACCACATAAACGTATTGCTACAGCGGTTTGCGGAGGAAGAGTATGGTGAGCATGCCACCATTACCCAGCCTGGATCTGAAGATGACGGAAAGTGTAAGCGCTGCTCCAGCCCTGTTGTGTATGGTCAGCCCTCTTCCTTCTAGTGTGTGTATCCTTCCGCACCCCCTGCGTATAACGCCGTGTCTTTCCACGCCTCCTGCGTACAGCGCCATGTCCTTCTGCCCCCCCCCCCTGCCTACAGCGCCGTGTCCTTCCGCGCCCCCCCTGCCTACAGCGCCGTGTCCTTCCGCGCCCCCCCTGCCTACAGCGCCGTGTCCTTCCGCGCCCCCCCTGCCTACAGCGCCGTGTCCTTCCGCGCCCCCCCTGCCTACAGCGCCGTGTCCTTCCGCGCCCCCCCTGCCTACAGCGCCGTGTCCTTCCGCCCCCCCCCCCTGCCTAAAGCGCCGTGTCCTTCCGCAGCCCCCCTGCCTAAAGCACCGTGTCCTTCCGCCCCCCCCCCCCTGCCTACAGCGCCGTGTCCTTCCGCGCCCCAACTGCCTACAGCGCCGTGTGCTTCCGCGCCCCCCCCCTACCTACAGCGCCGTGTCCTTCTGCAGCCCCCCTGCCTGCAGCGCCGTGTCCTTCCGCAGCCCCCCTGCCTGCAGCGCCGTGTCCTTCCGCAGCCCCCCTGCCTGCAGCGCCGTGTCCTTCCGCAGCCCCCCTGCCTGCAGCGCCGTGTCCTTCCGCAGCCCCCCCTGTCCTTCCGCAGCGCCCCTGCCTGCAGCGCCGAGTCCTTCCGCAGCCCCCCTGCCTGCAGCGCCGTGTCCTTCCGCCCCCCCCGCCTACAGCGCCGTGTCCTTCCGCCCCCCCGCCTACAGCGCCGTGTCCTTTCGCCCCCCCCCCCCCCGCCTACAGTGCCGTGTCCTTCCGCGCCCCAACTGCCCACAGCGCCGTGTGCTTCCGCGCCCCCCCTACCTACGGCGCCGTGTCCTTCCGCAGCCCCCCTGCCTGCGGCGCCGTGTCCTTCCGCAGCCCCCCTGCCTGCGGCGCCGTCCTTCCGCAGCCCCCCTGCCTGCGGCGCCGTGTCCTTCCGCAGCCCCCCTGCCTGCGGCGCCGTGTCCTTCCGCAGCCCCCCTGCCTGCGGCGCCGTGTCCTTCCGCAGCCCCCCTGCCTGCGGCGCCGTGTCCTTCCGCAGCCCCCCTGCCTGCGGCGCCGTGTCCTTCCGCAGCCCCCCCTGTCCTTCCGCAGCGCCGTGTCCTTCTGCAGCCCCCCCTGTCCTTCCGCAGCGCCCCTGCCTGCAGCGCCGAGTCCTTCCGCAGCCCCCCTGCCTGCGGCGCCGTGTCCTTCCGCAGCCCCCCTGCCTGCGGCGCCGTGTCCTTCCGCAGCCCCCCTGCCTGCGGCGCCGTGTCCTTCCGCAGCCCCCCCTGTCCTTCCGCAGCGCCGTGTCCTTCTGCAGCCCCCCCTGTCCTTCCGCAGCGCCCCTGCCTGCAGCGCCGAGTCCTTCCGCAGCCCCCCTGCCTACGGCGCCGTGTCCTTCCGCAGCCCCCCTGCCTACGGCGCCGTGTCCTTCCGCAGCCCCCCTGCCTACGGCGCCGTGTCCTTCCGCAGCCCCCCTGCCTACGGCGCCGTGTCCTTCCGCAGCCCCCCTGCCTACGGCGCCGTGTCCTTCCGCAGCCCCCCTGCCTACGGCGCCGTGTCCTTCCGCAGCCCCCCTGCCTACGGCGCCGTGTCCTTCCGCAGCCCCCCTGCCTACGGCGCCGTGTCCTTCTATGTATATAATGGCATGTCCTTCCCCACAGTCTGAGCTGACAGACCTGGTCCAGTCGTACAATACGGACGTGATAAACGCCTCCTGTGCCCTCATCTGTAACTGGGCCGAGAAGATTCTCAAGAGATCCTTCAACAACGTGGTGGAAGTCGCCCAGTTCCTCATTCAGCAGCACATCATCAACCCCCGCAGCGCCAACGCTGAGCTTGTCCTCTCCATGGTTCTCTCAGGTGACTCTCACACTGCCCTCCTCAGTCCACACAAGGCCCTCTTATATGCCATTCATTGCTACTTATTTCTTTTTGGCGCAGACAATTCTCAGAGCGGCGGACAGAAGGCGCAGAAGCAGCCGCCGGAGGCAGCTGGGAGTAAGCGGCCGGCAACTCCTGATAGCGGAACAGAAGCAGCCACTAAGGTGGGTATGGCAGGATTACGTCCTTACCCCTCCTACGGCTACTCACGCATATGTGTTTTATTCAGCGTTTAACGCTGTCAAACGCTACCATTGATTTCAATGGGGCTTCTCAGACATGCGCTAGAACACAGCGTTTCTAATGCACTGTCAGTACTTGCACCATGATTACCAGTTCAGCAGGCGGCCAATCCTTATGCAAGTCTTAAAAAGTCAACAGGAGAAGGAAACAACCTTAACTTTCCCTAGAGCAATCAGTCAGACATTGGATGCAGAATTGGGATGTTCAATCCACCCTTCCATATCTTATGAAATTTGGCCGGGCAACCTCTAACCATGTATGTCAGTTTACATAGAGGGGTGACACTATCTATTTCACGCAGCTCCTGTGGTTATTTTAGGGTGCTTCCAGTTGAGCAATATTACTTTTCTTTGTGTGTAGAACAGCATTAACCCTTTCCAATCCATTTATTTTTTTCTCACCCATTCTCCCCAGCTCCAAATAAATTGGAGCTGGGGAAAATGGGTGAGAAAAAATACATTTTCCCTGCACCCTCCTGAACTGACAGAGTTCAGGAGGGTGCAGGTGCTCACTGCACCGTGGAGGGACCTGCTTACCTGTCCGGCATCTTCCGCATTCTCCTTCTGCCTCCCGACTCGGCGATCATGTGACCGCTGGGGTCAGGTGGCACATGGCGGTCACATGATCGCCGGGCCGGGAGACAGAAGGAGAACGCGCAAAACGCCGGTCAGGTAAGCAGGTCCCACAGTGCAGGCTCCCGGCTCGGAGTTCATGTGACCGCCGGGGGTCGGGTAACACCGGCGGTCACATGATTGCCGGCCGGCCGGAATCTCTATGCATTACATAGCGCTAATTGAGCGCTATGTAATGTGTAAAGGAGAAGGCAGAAAGGGTTAAAAACCCTTTCTGCCTTCTCCTCGGGGGTCCTCGATGGGGACCAGTGCACAAGTGTATCTGCACCCGATGTGTCTGCCGATCGGGTGCAGATGCACTCCTGCACTGCAATGTCGGGCCTGCCCCGACATTGGAGCTGTGGAGGAAAATGATGATGTCGGGGCAGGCCCGACATTGGATTGGAAAGGGTTAATTTGTACAGTGTGCGCGTTGTCACATCAACCAGGATGTCCTCCATGAGGCCAAAGAGGCTGATTTTAGGGTGTAGGATACGCTGGGTTCCCAAATTTGTTTCCATAAATTCAAGAACATCTCGCCAGTAAGTCTGTAAAACAAGGCACTCCCAGAACATATGCGTGACTGTACCCGCACCCGGCAGGCATCTTGGGGAACAGGCTCATAGCATGCAAATGCACGGGAGTGTAATTGATTCTATGAAGAAACATAACCCGTATGAGTCTGTCCCTAGCACTAATCAGAGGGGGTCCGGAGGCCCCTCCAGTCGTCCGAGTCCAGCCCCGCTATATCTGAGCCCCATTTCTCAAGAGCCTTATCTTTCTGTGGAGTAAAGTCCCATTTAGATGGGACGAGTGTCAACAAACTATTCCCGACACTCATCCCCGCACATACTAGCTCCCATGCACCTGCATGGGAGATACTATTGCTGGCTCACAGCAGTGGTGGCAGGAGGAGATTTCACTCCTTACGCTTCCCTGCCCCATTAACATAACATAGCGGCTGTTCAGTACTGAACGGCTGCTGTTTATACTGAGCGATCAGCTCATCGTCCATTATTTATGCAGCACAGAAGCTAGTATGTGCGAGGACGAGTGTCGGGCATCATTTCCTGACTCTCGTCCTGTCTAATTGGGCCTTAAGGCTATGAGTCGGCTGCCTATAAAAACTGGAGAGAGGCTTCAGGAGGTTGGCAATCTCTGCCAGGTCTTCCAATCTGGTCAAAGCAAGGAGGATGCTCAGGCCCCCAAATTGGGCTCTAAGGGCGTGCTCCCATCCACTGCATCTGAAATAGTAGTGACACCATGTCGTCTCCAGAAGGTGATGTCTGACATGCACTGTAAGTGCGGGAAATTGGGGTTGCTCCATAGGGGAGTGTGGGGTGACCATTTGGCTGCTTCATCCGGGTATCAGATGGAGGGCGATATTCCAGGCCTTGAGAGTCACCCACATAGGTATC
This sequence comes from Eleutherodactylus coqui, assembly GCA_035609135.1. Lineage (NCBI taxonomy): Eukaryota > Metazoa > Chordata > Amphibia > Anura > Eleutherodactylidae > Eleutherodactylus > Eleutherodactylus coqui. Next base: position 226,278,085 of record CM069410.1, on the reverse strand, counting down.
GGTAGAGTACTGGTATGTGAGGTCGGTCCCCTTAGCTGCAAGCCTCTCAAGCTCTGTTCTGGACCTACTATCCTACACTGAAGTCCTATCACTGGCTAGCTAAGTACTAACAGTGAAAGTGGGAGAGAGCCAACCCCCCCCCCCCCCCCGCCCCCTCTTCCACTGACAACCAAAGGACCTCTAGCTTGATTATCAGAGTGAAGCCATGCTACGGTTTGCAGGAGAGTATTTTACATAGTGTTACGAAGAAACTTTTAGGGATTAAGATGGGGGTGTTGGAATACATACAAGAATTTGGGCAGCAGCTTCATTTTAATTAGATTTATATGACCCACTAGTGTTAATGAGAGCAAAGCCCACCGCGTTGCCATATCTTTCACCCATCCCAAAAGTGGAGCATGGTTGTCTGCGTAAAAATAGTTAGTGGACCTCCGTACTTTTATGCCCAAGTAGGTGACATCGTCCGTCCATCTCAAGGGGGCAGGGAGGTCTGCATGTCAACGAAATCGCAGTGTTAAAAAGGCCGCGTTTTACAAGTACATGTGTGAGAGTGGCCTGCCTGCAATGTGTTGCATCACTCTGGCTCCTGGTTGTAGGTGTGGCCCCTGGCCGGCTGGCTCCGTGTTGTATCACTGTGGTTCCTGGTTGTGACCTTCAGCAGGCTGCTCTGTGTTGCATTGCTCTGGCCTCTGGTTGCAGCTGTGGCCACTGGCCAGCAGGCTCCGGAACTGCTCTGATTCCTGGCCTATAGGTATAGCCCTCAGCCAGCTGGCCTTGTGTTGTATTGCTCTGGCTCCTGGTTGTAGGTGTGACCTCCCCCTGGCCAGCTGGCTCTGTGTTGTATTACTTGGGTTCGTGGCTGTGGCCCCTGGCTCTGTGTTGTATCACACTAGCTCCTGGCTGTAGGTGTGGCCCCTGGCCGGCTGGCTCCGTGTTGTATCACTGTGGTTCCTGGTTGTTACCTTCAGCAGGCTGCTCTGTGTTGCATTGCTCTAGCCTCTGGTTGCAGCTGTGGCCACTGGCCAGCAGGCTCCGGAACTGCTCTGATTCCTGGCCTATAGGTATAGCCCTCAGTCAGCTGGCCTTGTGTTGTATTGCTCTGGCTCCTGGTTGTAGGTGTGACCTCCCCCTGGCCGGCTGGCTCTGTGTTGTATTACTTGGGTTCATGGCTGTGGCCCCTGGCTCTGTGTTGTATCACACTAGCTCCTGGCTGTAGGTGTGGCCCCTCGCCGTCTGGCTCTGTGTTGTCACTCTGGCTCTTGGTTGTGGCCCCTGACTCTGTGTTGTATCACGCTAGCTCTTAGTTGTAGGTGTGGCCGGCTGGCTCTGTGTTGTCACTCTGGCTCTTGGTTGTGGCCCCTAACTCTGTGTTGTATCACGCTAGCTCTTGGTTGTAGCTGTGGCCCCCAGCAGGCTGGTTGGACAGTGCCCTGTATTGCACTGTTCTGATTACTGGTGAGATGCCCTTGTGCCAGTTATTTTCATGTGTTTGTTTCCAGAACAAGAAGACCCCCGCCCATCCTGCAAGCCCTCCACAGGTGAAAAAACGTCCCCCGGAACCTCAGAAGCCAGCCAACAGCCCGCAGGTTAATGCCCTGGTGGCCCGTCTCCCTGTTCTGTTGCCCCGCCTTCCAACAGAAGAGAAGTATGTCAGCTCCAGCCCCCCCGTTCGGTTTACCCCACCCGTCCTGGCACCAAATATAATCCCTGGACAATTAAAAGTGTCTCCTTTGCCTTTTACACGTGGGATGCCCCTCACAGTGACTGGCATGAATGGGACTGGACTGGTCTCTCAGCCAGTGGCGCCGCCTGTCATCAGCATGATACTACCTGATATGAGTAATCTGGAGTCTCACCCTCTCGGCAGAACCAACCAGAACGGCGGCAAAGACTTTGAGGTGGCAGGTGGCACGGCGGACAGTAAAGGGAGCAAGCGTCTGGCGGCATCCACCGTAATGTCTACAGAGGAAGGACAGTCAAAAAGGAAGCGGGGACGCCCGAGAAAAATGGATGCTTCTCAGAGTACTCCTGCCAAATCGCCTTCTCAAGCCAATGTGGCTTCGGGGAGGGTGATGGTAGGCAGCAGCACCTCTGGGCAGAGGAAGGACAGTGACAGGGAAGCTGGCAGTGCTGCAGTGGTAGCCGGGCCATTCACACCTGACAGAACCATCATTACTGGAGCTGACAGCCAGTTACCGGCAGCTCACAGAACAGCAGATCTAGAGGTAGCTACAGCTGAAAGCGACACCAAGGTGACCGCCGAGACTGTCCCAAACCAGGTCAGTGTCATCCAAGATGGCCGACAGAGCTTGGCTCAGCGGACTTTACGTCCTGGGGACGGCCCAAAACGGCAGTAAGGTCCCAATGAGACCCCCAACATAGGACAGGTGGAATGAGGTGTGGCCCAGGATCCCTCAATGTGCCGCTGTCTTGTGTCACCCCATAAAACGTCTGCAGGAGAAGAGCCATATCATCACCACCATGACGTCATTACGTACACGCCGCCCCACAGTCCGCCCGTCAATGTTTGTATCACTTGTTAATTGTTCACAGATTGGGTAATATGAGATTTCTTACAAACCGCTGTGGCCTCGAACCTTCTCATTTCTTGGTGTCACGGGTAGATGGCTCCTGCTCACTCACTGAGCGCTGCTCCGAGGCCGTGGACTGCAGCCACTCTAGCTGTGATGGGCGGAGCTCTGGATGTACACAGCTGGCTATAGGATATATTCACGCTCTGGTCAAAACTGCATCAGAAAAATACAGTTTGTGGGAAAACCTACAGCAAAAATGTATTTGGTTTTTGACTGCATGCTGTGATTACGGCTAACATGGAAAAGCTGAATTTTGCTGCAGTGAGAACTGACACAGGGTTCTCAACCAGCAATGAGAGCACACGTTTCTCTAGGTGCGCGCCTGTCTGGGCATGCGGTTCTGTCTGTGCCTCACCCGGCACAGGAGCAGGCCCTGGTGGTCACACATAGTCACCGCTCCGGCATATGAGCAGGCCCTGGTGGTCACACATAGTCACTGCTCCGGTATATGAGCAGGCCCTGGTGGTCACACAGTCACCTCTCTGATACACGAGCAGGCCCTGGTCACACACAGTCACTGCTCTGGTACAAGAGCAGGCCCTGGTCACACAGTCACCGCTCCGGTACGAGAGCAGGCCCTGGTCACACACAGTCATCGCTCCGGTATATGAGCAGGCCCTGGTGGTCACACAGTCACCTCTCTGATACACGAGCAGGCCCTGGTTACACATAGTCACTGCTCTGGTACAAGAGCAGGCCCTGGTCACACACAGTCACTGCTCTGGTTCACGAGCAGGCCCTGGTGGTCACACAGTCACCTCTCTGATACACGAGCAGGCCCTGGTCACACACAGTCACTGCTCCGGTACACGAGCAGGCCCTGGTCACACACAGTCACTGCTCTGGTACACGAGCAGGCTGTGGTCACACACAGTCACTGCTCTGGTACAAGAGCAGGCCCTGGTCACACACAGTCACCGCTCCGGTAGAAGAGCAGGCCCTGGTAGTCACACAGTCACCTCTCTGATACACAAGCAGGCCCTAGTCACACACAGTCACTGCTCCGGTACACGAGCAGGCCCTGGTCACACACAGTCACTGCTCTGGTACACGAGCAGGCCCTGGTCACACACAGTCACTGCTCTGGTACAAGAGCAGACCCTGGTCACACACAGTCACTGCTCTGGTACAAGAGCAGACCCTGGTCACACACAGTCACTGCTCTGGTACAAGAGCAGACCCTGGTCACACACAGTCACTGCTCTGGTACAAGAGCAGGCCCTGGTCACACACAGTCACCGCTCCGGTACAAGAGCAGGCCCTGGTGGTCACACAGTCACCTCTCTGATACACAAGCAGGCCCTGGTCACACACAGTCACTGCTCCGGTACACGAGCAGGCCCTGGTCACACACAGTCCCCGCTCCGGTATATGAGCAGGCCTTGGTGGTCACACAGTCACCTCTCTGATACACGAGCAGGCCCTGGTCACACACAGTCACTGCTCCGGTACACGAGCAGGCCCTGGTCACACACAGTCACTGCTACGGTACACGAGCAGGCCCTGGTCACACACAGTCACTGCTACGGTACACGAGCAGGCCCTGGTCACACACAGTCACCGCTACGGTACACGAGCAGGCCCTGGTCACACACAGTCACCGCTCCGGTACAAGAGCAGGCCCTGGTCACACACAGTCACCGCTCCGGTACACAAGCAAGCCCTGGTCACACACAGTCACCTCTCTGATACACAAGCAGGCCCTGGTCACACACAGTCACTGCTCCGGTACACGAGCAGGCCCTGGTCACACACAGTCCCCGCTCCGGTATATGAGCAGGCCTTGGTGGTCACACAGTCACCTCTCTGATACACGAGCAGGCCCTGGTCACACACAGTCACTGCTCCGGTACACGAGCAGGCCCTGGTCACACACAGTCACTGCTACGGTACACGAGCAGGCCCTGGTCACACACAGTCACCGCTACGGTACACGAGCAGGCCCTGGTCACACACAGTCACCGCTACGGTACACGAGCAGGCCCTGGTCACACACAGTCACCGCTCCGGTACAAGAGCAGGCCCTGGTCACACACAGTCACCGCTCCGGTACACAAGCAAGCCCTGGTCACACACAGTCACTGCTCCGGTACACGAGCAGGCCCTGGTGGTCACACACAGTCACCGCTCCGGTATATGAGCAGGCCCTCGTGGTCACACAGTCACCTCCGATACACGAGCAGGCCCTGGTCACACACAGTTACTGCTCCGGTACACGAGCAGGCCCTGGTCACACACAGTCACCGCTCCAGTACACGAGCAGGCCCTGGTCACACACAGTCACCGCTCCAGTACACGAGCAGGCCCTGATCACACACAGTCACCACTCCGGTACACAAGCAGGCCCTGGTGGTCACACAGTCACCTCTCCGATACACGAGAAGGCCCTGGTCACACACAGTCACCGCTCCGGCACAAGAGCAGGCCCTGGTCACACACAGTCACCGCTCCGGTACACGAGCAGGCCCTGGTCACACACAGTCACCGCTCCCGTACATGAGCAGGCCCTGGTCGCACACAGTCACCGCTCCGGTACACGAGCAGGCCCTGGTCACACACAGTCATCGCTCCGGGACACGAGCAGGCCCTGGTCACACACAGTCACCGCTCCGGTACAAGAGCAGGCCCTGGTCACACACAGTCACCGCTCCGGTACACAAGCAAGCCCTGGTCACACACAGTCACTGCTCCGGTACACGAGCAGGCCCTGGTGGTCACACACAGTCACCGCTCCGGTATATGAGCAGGCCCTCGTGGTCACACAGTCACCTCCGATACACGAGCAGGCCCTGGTCACACACAGTTACTGCTCCGGTACACGAGCAGGCCCTGGTCACACACAGTCACCGCTCCAGTACACGAGCAGGCCCTGGTCACACACAGTCACCGCTCCAGTACACGAGCAGGCCCTGATCACACAGTCACCACTCCGGTACACAAGCAGGCCCTGGTGGTCACACAGTCACCTCTCCGATACACGAGCAGGCCCTGGTCACACACAGTCACCGCTCCGGCACAAGAGCAGGCCCTGGTCACACACAGTCACCGCTCCGGTACACGAGCAGGCCCTGGTCACACACAGTCACCGCTCCCGTACATGAGCAGGCCCTGGTCGCACACAGTCACCGCTCCGGTACACGAGCAGGCCCTGGTCACACACAGTCATCGCTCCGGGACACGAGCAGGCCCTGGTCACACACAGTCACCGCTCCGGTACACGAGCAGGCCCTGGTCACACACAGTCACCGCTCCGGTACAAGAGCAGGCCCTGGTCACACACAGTCACCGCTCCGGTACAAGAGCAGGCCCTGGTCATACACAGTCACCGCTCCGGTACAAGAGCAGGCCCTGGTCACACACAGTCCCCGCTCCGGTATACGAGCAGGCCCTGGTGGTCATACAGTCACCGCTCCGGTACACGAGCAGGCCCTGGTCACACACAGTCACTGCTCCGGTACACGAGCAGGCCCTGGTCACACACAGTTACTGCTGCGGTACACAAGCAGGGCCTGGTCACACACAGTCCCCGCTCTGGTACACGAGCAGGCTCTGGTGGTCACACACAGTCACTGCTTCGGTACACGAGCAGACCCTGGTCACACACAGTCACTGCTCTGGCACAAGAGCAGGCCCTGGTCACACACAGTCACCGCTCCGGTACAAGAGCAGGCCCTGGTGGTCACACAGTCACCTCTCTGATACACAAGCAGGCCCTGGTCACACACAGTCACTGCTCCGGTACACGAGCAGGCCCTGGTCACACACAGTCCCCGCTCCGGTATATGAGCAGGCCTTGGTGGTCACACAGTCACCTCTCTGATACACGAGCAGGCCCTGGTCACACACAGTCACTGCTCCGGTACACGAGCAGGCCCTGGTCACACACAGTCACTGCTCCGGTACACGAGCAGGCCCTGGTCACACACAGTCACTGCTACGGTACACGAGCAGGCCCTGGTCACACACAGTCATCGCTCCGGTACGAGAGCAGGCCCTGGTCACACACAGTCACCGCTCCGGTACGAGAGCAGGCCCTGGTCACACACAGTCATCGCTCCGGTATATGAGCAGGCCCTGGTGGTCACACAGTCACCTCTCTGATACACGAGCAGGCCCTGGTCACACACAGTCACTGCTCCGGTACACGAGCAGGCCCTGGTCACACACAGTCACTACTCTGGTACACGAGCAGGCTGTGGTCACACACAGTCACTGCTCTGGTACAAGAGCCGGCCCTGGTCACACACAGTCACCGCTCCGGTACAAGAGCAGGCCCTGGTAGTCACACAGTCACCTCTCTGATATACAAGCAGGCCCTAGTCACACACAGTCACTGCTCCGGTACACGAGCAGGCCCTGGTCACACACAGTCACTGCTCTGGTACACGAGCAGGCCCTGGTCACACACAGTCACTGCTCTGGTACAAGAGCAGACCCTGGTCACACACAGTCACTGCTCTGGTACAAGAGCAGACCCTGGTCACACACAGTCACCGCTCTGGTACAAGAGCAGGCCCTGGTCACACACAGTCACCGCTCCGGTACAAGAGCAGGCCCTGGTGGTCACACAGTCACCTCTCTGATACACAAGCAGGCCCTGGTCACACACAGTCACTGCTCCGGTACACGAGCAGGCCCTGGTCACACACAGTCCCCGCTCCGGTATATGAGCAGGCCTTGGTGGTCACACAGTCACCGCTCTGGTACACAAGCAGGCCCTGGTCACACACAGTCACCGCTCCGGTACACAAGCAAGCCCTGGTCACACACAGTCACTGCTCCGATACACGAGCAGGCCCTGGTGGTCACACACAGTCACCGCTCCGGTATATGAGCAGGCCCTCGTGGTCACACAGTCACCTCCGATACACGAGCAGGCCCTGGTCATACACAGTCACTGCTCCGGTACACGAGCAGGCCCTGGTCACACACAGTCACTGCTCCGGTACACGAGCAGGCCCTGGTCACACACAGTCACTGCTCCGGTACACGAGCAGGCCCTGGTCACACACAGTTACTGCTGCGGTACACAAGCAGGGCCTGGTCACAAACAGTCCCCGCTCTGGTACACGAGCAGGCTCTGGTGGTCACACACAGTCACTGCTTCGGTACACGAGCAGGCCCTGATCACACAGTCACCGCTCCGGTACAAGAGCAGGCCCTGGTCACACACAGTCACGGCTCCGGTACACGAGCAGGCCCTGGGGGTCACACACAGTCACGGCTCCGGTACACGAGCAGGCCCTGAGGGTCACACACAGTCACGGCTCCGGTACACGAGCAGGCCCTGGGGGTCACACACAGTCACGGCTCCGGTACACAAGCAGGCCCTGGGGGTCACACACAGTCACCGCTCCGGTATATGAGCAGGCCCTCGTGGTCACACAGTCACCTCCGATACACGAGCAGGCCCTGGTCATACACAGTCACTGCTCCGGCACAAGAGCAGGCCCTGGTCACACACAGTCACTGCTATGGAACACGAGCAGGCCCTGGTCACACACAGTCACCGCTCCAGTACACGAGCAGGCCCTGGTCACACACAGTCACCGCTCCAGTACACGAGCAGGCCCTGATCACACACAGTCACCGCTCCGGTACACAAGCAGGCCCTGGTGGTCACAAAGTCACCTCTCCGATACACGAGCAGGCCCTGGTCACACACAGTCACCGCTCCGGCACAAGAGCAGGCCCTGGTCACACACAGTCACCGCTCCGGTACACGAGCAGGCCCTGGTCACACACAGTCACCGCTCCGGTACACGAGCAGGCCCTGGTCACACACAGTCACCGCTCCGGTACACGAGCAGGCCCTGGTCACACACAGTCATCGCTCCGGTACACGAGCAGGCCCTGGTCACACACAGTCACCGCTCCGGTACACGAGCAGGCCCTGGTCACACACAGTCACCGCTCCGGTACGAGAGCAGGCCCTGGTCACACACAGTCACTGCTCCGGTACAAGAGCAGGCCCTGGTCACACACAGTCACCGCTCCGGTACAAGAGCAGGCCCTGGTCACACACAGTCACCGCTCCGGTACAAGAGCAGGCCCTGGTCACACACAGTCCCCGCTCCGGTATACGAGCAGGCCCTGGTGGTCACACACAGTCCCCGCTCCGGTATACGAGCAGGCCCTGGTGGTCACACACAGTCTCCGCTCCGGTATACGAGCAGGCCCTGGTGGTCAAACACAGTCCCCGCTCCGTTATATGAGCAGGCCCTGTTGGTCACACAGTCACCTCTCCGATACACGAGCAGGCCCTGGTCACACACAGTCACCGCTCCGGTACACGAGCAGGCCCTGGTCACACACAGTCCCCGCTCCGGTATACGAGCAGGCCCTGGTGGTCACACACAGTCCCCGCTCCGGTATACGAGCAGGCCCTGGTGGTCACACACAGTCTCCGCTCCGGTATACGAGCAGGCCCTGGTGGTCAAACACAGTCCCCGCTCCGCTATATGAGCAGGCCCTGTTGGTCACACAGTCACCTCTCCGATACACGAGCAGGCCCTGGTCACACACAGTCACCGCTCCGGTACACGAGCAGGCCCTGGTCACACACAGTCACCGCTCCGGTACACAAGCAGGCACTGGTGGTCATACAGTCACCGCTCCGGTACACAAGCAGGCCCTGGTGGTCACACAGTCACCGCTCCGGTACACGAGCAGGCCCTGGTCACACAGAGTCACTGCTCCGGTACACGAGCAGGCCCTGGTCACACACAGTCACTGCTCCGGTACACGAGCAGGCCCTGGTCACACACAGTTACTGCTGCGGTACACAAGCAGGGCCTGGTCACAAACAGTCCCCGCTCTGGTACACGAGCAGGCTCTGGTGGTCACACACAGTCACTGCTTCGGTACACGAGCAGGCCCTGATCACACAGTCACCGCTCCGGTACAAGAGCAGGCCCTGGTCACACACAGTCACGGCTCCGGTACACGAGCAGGCCCTGGGGGTCACACACAGTCACGGCTCCGGTACACGAGCAGGCCCTGAGGGTCACACACAGTCACTGCTCCGGTACACGAGCAGGCCCTGGTCACACACAGTCACTGCTACGGTACACGAGCAGGCCCTGGTCACACACAGTCATCGCTCCGGTACGAGAGCAGGCCCTGGTCACACACAGTCACCGCTCCGGTACAAGAGCAGGCCCTGGTCACACACAGTCATCGCTCCGGTATATGAGTAGGCCCTGGTGGTCACACAGTCACCTCTCTGATACACGAGCAGGCCCTGGTTACACACAGTCACTGCTCTGGTACAAGAGCAGGCCCTGGTCACACACAGTCACTGCTCTGGTACACGAGCAGGCCCTGGTGGTCACACAGTCACCTCTCTGATACACGAGCAGGCCCTGGTCACACACAGTCACTGCTCCGGTACACGAGCAGGCCCTGGTCACACACAGTCACTGCTCCGGTACACGAGCAGGCCCTGGTCACACACAGTCACTACTCTGGTACACGAGCAGGCTGTGGTCACACACAGTCACTGCTCTGGTACACGAGCAGGCTGTGGTCACACACAGTCACTGCTCTGGTACAAGAGCAGGCCCTGGTCACACACAGTCACCGCTCCGGTACAAGAGCAGGCCCTGGTAGTCACACAGTCACCTCTCTGATACACAAGCAGGCCCTAGTCACACACAGTCACTGCTCCGGTACACGAGCAGGCCCTGGTCACACACAGTCACTGCTCTGGTACACGAGCAGGCCCTGGTCACACACAGTCACTGCTCTGGTACAAGAGCAGACCCTGGTCACACACAGTCACTGCTCTGGTACAAGAGCAGACCCTGGTCACACACAGTCACCGCTCTGGTACAAGAGCAGGCCCTGGTCACACACAGTCACCGCTCCGGTACAAGAGCAGGCCCTGGTGGTCACACAGTCACCTCTCTGATACACAAGCAGGCCCTGGTCACACACAGTCACTGCTCCGGTACACGAGCAGGCCCTGGTCACACACAGTCCCCGCTCCGGTATATGAGCAGGCCTTGGTGGTCACACAGTCACCTCTCTGATACACGAGCAGGCCCTGGTCACACACAGTCACTGCTACGGTACACGAGCAGGCCCTGGTCACACACAGTCACCGCTCCGGTACAAGAGCAGGCCCTGGTCACACACAGTCACCGCTCTGGTACACAAGCAGGCCCTGGTCACACACAGTCACCGCTCCGGTACACAAGCAAGCCCTGGTCACACACAGTCACTGCTCCGATACACGAGCAGGCCCTGGTGGTCACACACAGTCACCGCTCCGGTATATGAGCAGGCCCTCGTGGTCACACAGTCACCTCCGATACACGAGCAGGCCCTGGTCATACACAGTCACTGCTCCGGCACAAGAGCAGGCCCTGGTCACACACAGTCACTGCTATGGTACACGAGCAGGCCCTGGTCACACACAGTCACCGCTCCAGTACACGAGCAGGCCCTGGTCACACACAGTCACCGCTCCAGTACACGAGCAGGCCCTGATCACACACAGTCACCGCTCCGGTACACAAGCAGGCCCTGGTGGTCACACAGTCACCTCTCCGATACACGAGCAGGCCCTGGTCACACACAGTCACCGCTCCGGTACACGAGCAGGCCCTGGTCACACACAGTCATCGCTCCGGTACACGAGCAGGCCCTGGTCACACACAGTCACCGCTCCGGTACACGAGCAGGCCCTGGTCACACACAGTCACCGCTCCGGTACGAGAGCAGGCCCTGGTCACACACAGTCACCGCTCCGGTACAAGAGCAGGCCCTGGTCACACACAGTCACCGCTCCGGTACGAGAGCAGGCCCTGGTCACACACAGTCACCGCTCCGGTACAAGAGCAGGCCCTGGTCACACACAGTCACCGCTCCGGTACAAGAGCAGGCCCTGGTCACACACAGTCACCGCTCCGGTACAAGAGCAGGCCCTGGTCACACACAGTCCCCGCTCCGGTATACGAGCAGGCCCTGGTGGTCACACACAGTCCCCGCTCCGGTATACGAGCAGGCCCTGGTGGTCACACACAGTCTCCGCTCCGGTATACGAGCAGGCCCTGGTGGTCAAACACAGTCCCCGCTCCGGTATATGAGCAGGCCCTGTTGGTCACACAGTCACCTCTCCGATACACGAGCAGGCCCTGGTCACACACAGTCACCGCTCCGGTACACGAGCAGGCCCTGGTCACACACAGTCACCGCTCCGGTACACAAGCAGGCACTGGTGGTCATACAGTCACCGCTCCGGTACACAAGCAGGCCCTGGTGGTCACACAGTCACCGCTCCGGTACACGAGCAGGCCCTGGTCACACACAGTCACTGCTCCGGTACACGAGCAGGCCCTGGTCACACACAGTTACTGCTGCGGTACACAAGCAGGGCCTGGTCACAAACAGTCCCCGCTCTGGTACACGAGCAGGCTCTGGTGGTCACACACAGTCACTGCTTCGGTACACGAGCAGGCCCTGATCACACAGTCACCGCTCCGGTACAAGAGCAGGCCCTGGTCACACACAGTCACGGCTCCGGTACACGAGCAGGCCCTGGGGGTCACACACAGTCACGGCTCCGGTACACGAGCAGGCCCTGAGGGTCACACACAGTCACGGCTCCGGTACATGAGCAGGCCCTGGGGGTCACACACAGTCACCGCTCCGGTACACAAGCAGGCCCTGGGGGTCACACACAGTCACCGCTCCGGTACACGAGCAGGCCCTGGGGGTCACACACAGTCACCGCTCCGGTACACGAGCAGGCCCTGGGGGTCACACACAGTCACGGCTCCGGTACACGAGCAGGCCCTGGGGGTCACACACAGTCACGGCTCCGGTACACGAGCAGACCCTGGTGGTCACACACAGTCACGGCTCCGGTACACAAGTAGGCCCTGGTGGTCACACAGTCATGGCTCCGGTACACGAGCAGGTCCTGGTGGTCACACACAGTCCTATTTACGGAAAATACTGAAAAAAAAATCCTTAAGAGTAATGAGCATCGTGTTTAACCCTGCGTATTCATCCAGGAAAAGCTGTCTGCCGCTCACGAGACGTGTGGATGGACCCTGCAGCACATGGTTTATCCGCGATGTAACTCCTTTATCTGGATGGTATTGGCTGCATCCAGTGAATTGCGCCGCAACTGCCATGTACGCCATTCTATTAAATATGGCGCCCTTCCAGACTTATGAAATGATTTGTGCTGATATGGAGCTTGAGTCCCTCACAGCAGTCCGGGCTACTGCTCACATAGAGCATGCTGGGAGTTATAGTTCCCTTACTGCAACTTAGAGTACTGCTCCCATGGAGCATGCTGAGAGTTGTAGTTCCCTTTCTGTGGCCTGGAGTACTGTTCACAGGGAGCATGCTGGAAGTTTTAGTTCCCTTACTACAGCCTGGTGTACTGCTCACAGATCATGCTGGGAGTTCTAGTTCCCTTATTGCAGCCTAGTGTACTCCTCACAGGGAGCATGCTGGGAGTTGTAGTTTCCTTTACTGCAGCCTAGTGTACTGCTAACAGGGAGCATGCTGGGAATTGTAGTTCCCATTACTGCCGCCTGGAATACTACTCACATGAAGCATGCAGGGAGTAGTAGTTCCCTTACTGCAGCCTGGTGTACTGCTCACAAGGAGCATGCTGGGAGTTGTAGTTCTCTTTACTGCAGCCAGGTGTACTGCTCACATGGAGAATGCTGGGAGTTGTTCTCTTACTGCAGCCTGGAGTACTGCTCACAGGGAGCGTGCTGGGAGTTGTAGTCCCCTTACTGCAGCCTGGTGTACTGCTCACAGGGAGCATGCTGGGAGTTATAGTTCCCTTACTGCAGCCTGGTGTATTGCTCACAAGGAGCATGCTGGAAGTTGTAGTTCCCTTACTGCAGCCTAGAGTACTGCTCACATGGAGCATGCTGGGAGTTGTAGTTCCCTTTACTGCAGCCTGGTGTACTGCTCACAGGGAGCATATTGGGAGTTTTAGTTCTCTTACTGCAGCCTAGAATACTAATCACATGAAGCATTCTGGGAGTTGTAGTTCCCTTTACTGCAGCCTGGACTACTGCTCACATGGAGCATGCTGGGAGTTGTAGTTCCCTTTACTACAGCCTGGTTTACTGCTCAGATGGAGCATGCTGGGAGTTGTAGTTCCCTTTACTACAGCCTTGTTTACTGCTCAGATGGAGCATGCTGGGAGTTGTAGTTCCCTTTAGTGCATACTGAAGTACTGCTCACATAGAGCATGCTCGAAGTTGTAGTTCCTCGTTATGCTGTATGCACTGTATTTCTCCAGCTCCTTACTGCAGCATAGTGTGCTGCTCACATGGATCATGCTGTGAGTTGTAGTTCACTTACTGCAGCCTGGAGTATTGCTCACCTGGAGCATGCTGGGAGTTGTAGTTCCCTTTCCTGCAGGCTAGTGTACTGCTCACATGGAGCTTGCCGGGAGTTGTAGTTCCCTCGTTATGTTGTATGCACTGTATTCCTCCAGCTCCCCGGCACGTCTACATAACCCTTGGGCTCTCTATGGTCTTTTCCATGACGTTCAATCCTTCGCCTTCACACTCGCTGGTGTTCTGATGACGCTCTGCACAGAGAGCCAAACTCTCTGGTGATTGGGGAGACGCTCTGTAGCGGGCTGTTACTGGAGGGGCTGGGACTCTATGGTGTTCTGTCTAGCCCTTGTTGTCGGTCTCTATGGTGTTAGGAGGAGGACAGCCGGGGATGGCGGAGGAAGCAGCGGGCCTGGGAGCGCAGAGCACTGAACCCGTCATGGAAGATACCGAGTGACCAGCCGAGCGGGTGAGCAGGGGCCTGGAGATAGCGATTATGTTTGTATATGTGCTTGGCCCCTATAGGCTGCGTCTGGGGACGTGTGGCCCCCTATAGGCTGCGTCTGGGGACGTGTGGCCCCCTATAGGCTGCGTCTGGGGACGTGTGGCCCCCTATAGGCTGCGTCTGGGGACGTGTGGCCCCCTATAGGCTGCGTCTGGGGACGTGTGGCCCCCTATAGGCTGCGTCTGGGGACGTGTGGCCCCATGGCCCGCGTCTGGGGACACCTCGCCCCATGGCCCGCGTCTGGGGACACCTCGCCCCATGGCCCGCGTCTGGGGACACCTCGCCCCATGGCCCGCGTCTGGGGACACCTCGCCCCATGGCCCGCGTCTGGGGACACCTCGCCCCATGGCCCGCGTCTGGGGACACCTCGCCCCATGGCCCGCGTCTGGGGACACCTCGCCCCATGGCCCGCGTCTGGGGACACCTCGCCCCATGGCCCGCGTCTGGGGCTGCGACCCCCTCCAGAGCCTGCGTCAGGGAACGGCTGGGACTCCCCTATATTCTGTCTTTAGGGAAGTCTGCTGCTCCCTTGTACTTGGCTGGAGCTCTATTGGAGTGTGATGCATATAGCTGTTGATAGAGATGTAATTCCTGTATAACGCCCAGCTGTCTGCACCTTGTGACAAGGAACGTGTCATGTGATGCTAGAGGACAGAGCCCAGAAACTTGCGCTGCGCGTATGGGGGGTCGGGGCCCGGGAGCCTGCGCTGCGCGTATGGGGGGTCGGGGCCCGGGAGCCTGCGCTGCGCGTATGGGGGGTCGGGGCCCGGGAGCCTGCGCTGCGCGTTTGGGGGGGTCAGGGCCCGGGAGCCTGCGCTGCGCGTTTGGGGGGGTCGGGGCCCGGGAGCCTGCGCTGCGCGTATGGGGGGTCGGGGCCCGGGAGCCTGCGCTGCGCGTATGGGGGGTCGGGGCCCGGGAGCCTGCGCTGCACGTATGGGGGGTCGGGGCCCGGGAGCCCGCGCTGTGCGCGTATGGGGGGTCGGGGCCCGGGAGCCCGCGCTGTGCGCGTATGGGGGGTCGGGGCCCGGGAGCCCGCGCTGTGCGCGTATGGGGGGTCGGGGCCCGGGAGCCCGCGCTGTGCGCGTATGGGGGGTCGGGGCCCGGGAGCCCGCGCTCTCTTCTTGCCTGTAGACACCTGACACCTCACTGCTTCAGGTGGGACACCTGTGTGACGTCGCTGTCCGCTGCGTCTCGGGTATCACTCAGTTTCCGTGTAACCTTATTCCTGCAGCCGTGTGCTCTGCTGCCGAGGGCGCGATGCCAACCGGGGAGGTCCGTGGGTATATTGCTCTGTTCTCGTCGTGACTGCAGGATGATGATGCCATGCCTAGTTACCCACTTCTTCCCTCTTTTCCAGATCCAATTTGTGGGGCGTGCCGAGGGATGGGCGACGCCATGGTAGAGCCGGCATCAGTCAGGCCCTCTGAGCAGGTTGCCTTACAGGGCGGCGGGAGCCCCCTGAGTGTCATCACCGAGGGTGTGGTGTCTCTGGTCATAGACCCGGACGTGGCGCAGAAGGCCTGCGAGGACGTCCTGGAGAAGGTGAAGCTAATGCACAGCGCCTCCTCTGAGAGCCTGGAGGGAGTGGAGGCCGCAGAGCAGACCACCAATGGAGAGCGCCCCAGGATCTACGAGGAGGAGGCGGCCGTGACGGACATCAACAGTGTGAAGAATGCCCGACGCAAGCAGAAGAATAACTCTGCCAAGCAGTCGTGGCTGCTGCGCCTCTTTGAGTGCAAGCTCTTTGACATTTCCATGGCGATCTCATACTTGTACAACTCCAAGGAGCCGGGCGTGCAGGCCTACATCGGGAACCGCCTCTTCTACTTCCGCAACGAGGACGTGGACTTCTATCTGCCGCAGCTCCTCAATATGTACATTCACATGGACGAGGACGTGGGGGACGCCATAAAGCCGTACGTCGTCCACCGCTGCCGGCAGAGCATCAACTTCTCCCTGCAGTGCGCCTGGCTTCTGGGGGCCTACTCCTCCGACATGCACATCTCCACACAGCGCTACTCCCGCGGGACCAAGCTGCGCAAACTTATCCTGTCTGACGAGCTGAAACCCGCTCACAAGAAGCGGGAGTTACCGCCGCTCAGCCTGGCCCCGGACGCTGGCCTGTCCCCCTCCAAGCGGACGCATCAGAGGTCCAAGTCTGACGCCACCGCCAGCATCAGCCTCAGCAGTAACCTGAAAAGGACGGCGAGTAACCCCAAGGTGGAGAATGACGATGAGGTGAGGATAGTGTGAGAGGGGTCCCGGGTGCATACACTGTCCCAAGCCTCTCTGAGACCCCCTCCTGAGACTTACTGCGTTTGGACTGTGGGGTATCTGCTTATAGTCTTGGGGGGTCAGGGGGACGATGGAGGACCAATGGGGGTGGAGGGGCAATGGCAGCAGCAAGAACATGGAGAGGGATGGGAGCTGGGAAAGATGCAGGGATTGTGGGGGCCACTAGTGGGAGGAGCAAGTTGACGATGGAGGGGCAGCCGGTGATAGGACAGACACGAGGATAATGGTGGCTATTAGTGGGAGGGATGCGGGGACAATGGGTGGGCGGCTGGTGGGGGGACGCAGGTACGATGGGGTAAGCATTGAGTTATAGGTGCATGATAGGAGTAATGGAATGGTTGTAATAACAGAGGGATGATGGGTGTGGGAGTACTAGAGGTACTGGACATGGGGGTAGAGGGGCTTTGGGTACATGAGTGGTGGTCCGCGGATGATGGGAGTATGAGTACTGGACATGGGGGTAGAGGGGCTTTGGGTACATGAGTGGTGGTCCGCGGATGATGGGAGTATGAGTACTAGAGGTACTGGACACGGGGGTAGAGGGGCTTTAGTTACATAAGTTGTGGTCCGCGGATGATGGGAGTAGGAGTATGGTGGGACTCCGGGTGGTCCTTGTACTTCTTCTCACTGCAGCCCGATGATGTTCAGGTCCTCAGAAATGCTCACGACCCTAAGACCTCGAATCACTTGACTGTTCCCTTATTTCTGTGGAGGGTCTTGTGGCGGGAGGGGCTAGTGAATCTAATGAATCTAACAAAACTTTGACCCCTCCATCCAGGGGGCTCCACTGGCCCGATACCCCGACAGTGTAGAGGGGGCATGGGGGGGGGGCAGTGAGCAGGGCATTGGGAAGGAGAGAGTTCTGTGCCGAGCTGCGGGGTGACAACATGGTGGGGATCACCGTAGGTCGCACGTTTCGGGGTGGTGGTTCTGTCTTTGCTGCAGGGCATCACAGGTCTTGATGTGTGACAGTGACATCACGCATGGCTCTTTTCTGTGCTTCCTTGAGTCATTGTCCTCTGGTATCGGCCACGTTGTGTTTTTCCAGGCTGGGTGTCCAGTATTAGGACAGCTATGCAGCTTTTTCATGTCTGGCATTCAGGAGCTGCAGTTCTAGACACAGTCCATGGACAGGAGGGGCGCTACCAGCAGACCCCTGACATCCCCTGATCAGTCGAATCACCAGAAATATCTTCAGTTCTGCCTATGACCTTTTGTATAGGGGGGTGTGACTATGGCAATTTGCTTCTACTGATGCATTAATATCTGCGCCCCCATGTCTGGGGGAGGGGCCTGTGGTAATGATGATGTCATGATGACCTGCACTGCTAAACCTCTCCCTTTCTCTCCCCGCCCCCTATCGTCCCTCCCAGGACCTCTCCTCCAGCTCGGAAAGCCTCGATAGGTCCTTCTCCTCCGTAAGTGCCGGTTTTCATGTAGTCGGCTGAGGGTCTTACTCGCTTTCTCTCTCCGATCAGCATTTCCTCTGCAGCCCCCCATTCCGCTGCCCGCATGCAGAGGGCACCAGGAGCTGTGCATAGTATTTAAAGGGCTAGTGCACTTACAGACTAACACCATGCAGAAAGAGAAGTGTAAAAGTCAGAACTGAAGATATGGCAGCAGGTAACCTGCATGACGCCTGCCCAACGCCCAGATCCTTTAAACGCTAAGATCACAGCTTTACTGGTCGTGTCGCCATCATGGTCGCCCTCCGGCTTCTGCTGCTAGCAAGCCCCATGTCTTGTGTCTACTGCCACTCATGCACCATGCATGTTGTACCCGCTACGGCCGCATGTTGGGTAGCACGGCCAGGGTGGGGTCCTACCTTTCCAGCCGCCATGAAGAAACTAAACCTGGGAGACTCGGCTGGGTGACCGCTCCACTATTGTGGTTGCACTAAGCACCGTCCTCCGGGTTTAGCTCCATTGCGCGGACCTCGGGGGTCCGGGACCTCCACTGTGTTGTCATGTCCTGTTCTCATCCATGGTGAAAGGATGGTGCCTCCCAAACCACCACCATGGCTGCCGGGCAGAGGAAATGCTGCTTCTCTGTAGATGTGATTTAATGGTGGAGAACCAATGACTCGTGTCTCTCCTGTCTCGTCTTCTCTTCTGTCTTCTGTCTCCGACTCCACATGCTAGATAATGGGGGGGTAGTATGGAGTCTGAACGTCTGGTGGCCCGGCTGGAAACCTGTCTTGAAAGCTAAAGATTCTGGGAGATGAGATGGGTGTTTCCTTTAGCGCCTGTTAGCTGGCATGTCTCCGCGGTGAGATGTGAGGACGCCATGTGGACGTTGTAGGGGAGGTCCAGCTGGCGGTCTGTAGCACATTGGGATGACCCACTAGGACCCATCCACAAGACTTGTGGAGTCCCTTCTTTAGCGGGTGTATGCCCTCTGCCATCTCATCACTGTGTCTTTCCTCCTCAGCCCGTCCGGCTCGCCCCGGAGAGGGAGTTCATCAAGTCTCTGATGGCCATCGGGAAGAGACTCGCCACCCTCCCAACCAAGGAGCAGAAGACGCAGCGCCTCATCTCGGAGCTCTCGTTGCTCAACCACAAGCTGCCGGCTCGCGTCTGGCTTCCTACTGCCGGGTTTGACCACCATGTGGTGCGAGTGCCCCACACCCAGGCGGTGGTCCTGAACTCCAAGGACAAGGTAAGTCTTCCCAGAGACCCCACCCCCCCATGCCATAACTGATGCCCTCTTGGAGGGGGGATAACCTGCGGTTGTGTTCCAGGCTCCATATTTAATCTACGTGGAGGTTCTAGAGTGTGAGAACTTTGAGACCTCCATGGTTCCTGCACGGATTCCGGAGAATCGAATTCGCAGCACGCGCTCAGTGGAGAATCTTCCAGAATGTGGGATCACCCATGAGCAGAGGGCCAGCAGCTTCACCACCGTGCCTAACTATGACAACGATGATGAGGCCTGGTCTGTGGATGACATCGGGGAGCTGCAGGTGGAGGTGAGTCTTGCCCTTCAAATCCCCCTATGTAACACTTGTTCTTCGGAGCTTTAGGCTGAGTTCTCACAGGGGGGAATCCCACCGGAAATCTTGCAGTTTTGCCATAGCGAAAAACAGCAAGATTTCCACCAGGAAAGCGCAGCTCCAAAACCCGCAGCACTTCGACGCGGGTTTTGGAGTGGCTTGGCCGCATGCTTTTCCGTTGCGGCCGGCGCTCCCTTAGAGAGCAGCGCAGATGCAATGAAAAAAAATATATATGCTGCGGCCGGGGAATCGGCGCCGGCTTTGCCGCGATGGATTGGCTGTCCCGTGTGGACGAGATTTTTGACATCCCGTCCACATGCCTGGCTAATTGCAGGATTAGTGGCCACAGGTGAATTTGCCGCAGCGAAATTCCACACGGAATTGTGTGAACCCAGCCTTACAGTTCTTGGTCCCCCACAGCTCCCGGAGCTCCACACCAACAGCTGTGACAACATCTCCCAGTTCTCTGTGGACAGCATCACCAGCCAGGAGAGCAAGGAGCCAGTCTTCATCGCTGCCGGGGACATCCGGTGAGGAGCAGCTCATCACCTGGGGTGCAGGTGTACTAAGGAGTCACTGACTGGGGGCTTAATGTCTTCACAGGCGCCGCCTTTCGGAACAGCTCGCTCACACTCCGACCACCTTCCGTAGGGACCCGGAGGACCCGTCGGCTGTGGCCCTAAAGGAACCCTGGCAGGAAAAAGTCAGGTGTGGGATTTACACAGTGGTCCCTCTGTGTTTTGGGGGGAAATGCACGAAAACCCTGTGTATGTCAAATGGGGAAGGGGACCACAGCCTTAAGTATTTCAGAGAGAACGGGTGCACTGTGTATCTTAGGTGGGGGGAATGCTCTGTGTATTTCAGAGAGGGGAGGATGCTCCATGTATTTTGGAAAGTGGGCAGTGGCTGTGTATTTCAGGGGGAGGGGTGCTCTGTATTTCTGAGAGGGGGCACCCTGTATATTTATGGAGGGTGCTCTGTATATTTATGGAGGAGGCGGCCGCTCTGTATTTCTGGGAGGGGGCACCCTGTATATTTGTGGAGGGTGTTTTGTATTTTAGGGAGAGGGGTGCTCTGTATATTTATGGAGGGGGCACCCTGTGTATTTGTGGAGGGTGTTCTGTATATTTATGGAGGGGGCACCCTATATATTTGTGGAGGGTGTTCTGTATTTCAGGGAGAGGGGTGCTCTGTATATTTATGGAGGGGGCACCCTGTATATTTGTGGAGGGTGTTCTGTATTTCAGGGAGAGGGGTGCTCTGTATATTTATGGAGGGGGCACCCTGTATATTTGTGGAGGGTGTTCTGTATTTCAGGGAGAGGGGTGTTCTGTATATTTGTGGTGGGGGTGGCTGCTCTGTATTTCTGGAAGGGGGCACCCTGTTTATTTGTGGAGGGTGTTCTGTGTAAATAGAATTTGTGTTTATCAAAGAGAAGATGATCCCAGATCTCGTGTAGAAGTCTGGGCCCAGGAGAAATACAAATCACACCAGCCTGTGCGGAATCAGATGATTTCTAATTTATTCGAAGGTGTATGTGGTTTATATACGATAAATGACATCACAGGAAAAGTACATACCTCCAAGATGAATAAGAATACATAATTGGGGAACAACTAAAATGATTAACAGAAGTTACACCTTTTAAGGCATTACTATAACATACAATGACACCATTATGAATGTAATGAAAAGGAGGCAGTCTGGAGACTCTTATCTTTTCTGTCTACCCCATACTGGTATAGAAAAGGTTTTGTTTAACCCCTTCACTACTTATACTAGCAGCAGGCTATATCTTTCTAGTCTACAGTCCAATAAAAGAACAATTAACTGATACATTGATCTACAATTTTCTTAACATTCTGTATTTCAGGGGGAGGGATGCTCTGTATATTTATGGAGGGTGTTTTGTATATTTATAGAGGGGGCACCCTGTATATTTATGGAGGGTGTTTTGTATTTTTGAGAGGGGGCACCCTGTATATTTATGCAGGGTGTTCTGTATATCGGGGAGGGGTGCTCTGTATATTTATAGAGGGGGCAGCCGCTCTGTATTTCTGGGAGGGGGCACCCTGTATATTTGTGGAGGATGTTCTGTATTTCAGGGGGAGGGTTGCTCTGTGTTTATGGAGGGGGCAGCCGCTCTGTATTTCTGGGAGGGGGCACCCTGTATATTTATGGAGAGTGTTCTGTAGATCGGGGAGGGGTGCTCTGTATATTTATGGAGGGGGAACCCTGTATATTTGTGAAGGGTGTTCTGTATTTTAGAGAGGGGGGAATCTGTGTATTTGGGGGCAATTTATTTAATACTTTGTGTTGTGACTGTTTCTATCCTAACTCTTTTCAGGAGGATTCGTGAGGGGTCTCCGTACGGCCACTTCCCTAACTGGAGACTCTTGTCCGTTATTGTGAAGTGCGGTGATGACCTCAGACAGGAGCTGCTGGCGTATCAGGTTCTCAAACAGTTACAGGTCAGTGTGCGCCCCCTGCTGGCAGTCCTGGAGACATTGGGCAGTGTATACATGAAGGTGGATCATGCATGTAGCATCCTCTCTCTCTCTGTCAGTCTATCTGGGAGACGGAGCGCGTCCCTCTGTGGATCCGGCCGTACAAGATCCTGGTGATCTCGGCAGACAGCGGTATGATCGAGCCCGTGGTGAATGCAGTGTCCATACATCAAGTAAAGAAACAGTCCCAGCTCTCCTTGCTAGACTATTTCCTCCAGGAACATGGCAGCTGCACCACCGAGGCGTTCCTCACCGCCCAACGCAACTTTGTGCAGAGCTGTGCTGGGTATTGCTTGGTGTGCTACCTGCTGCAGGTGAAGGACAGGTAAGAGCCCTCTAGTGGTGGAGTTGGGACACTAATTGGAGGCCTTTTGTGGCAGGGTTGGGCTGTGGGATAAGTAGAGGTCAGGCCTGGACCACTGGAGTAAGGAATGAGCGATTTGGATGGAGCGTCAGTGGTGTGGGGGTACAATACATCTGGGCTGGTGACTTGAGGTTGTCAGGATGCTGAGCTGGTATCATGATGTCCTTTCCAGGCACAATGGGAACATCCTCCTGGACGCCGAGGGCCACATCATCCACATAGACTTTGGCTTCATCCTGTCCAGTTCTCCTCGGAACCTCGGCTTCGAGACCTCCGCGTTCAAGCTGACTTCAGAGTTTGTGGACGTGAGTAGGTGGCGATTCTCATACGTCATGTGAGCGTCATAATCCGAGACCTCTATTAGAGCCACAAGACACAGACCCTCCAATGCAAAATACAGCGGTACAACGGACGTGTGCCGCCTGATAACGTTACTGATATAGCTGTATATCATATCAGTGATATCATCAGCAGGGGGTGGAGCTGTGACTACCTCTCAGACATGATATACAGGCAGGTTGTCAGCAATAATAGATGATGTCACACTAGTAAAAGGTGTACAGATCTCATATCTGATCAGGTGACATTTCTTCGTGGCTCTCTCAGACCTCGTCCTTAGGAGCCGCACATACAGAGTTTATACCCAGTGTCCTCTCTGTCCGGCAGGTGATGGGGGGGCCGAACGGTGACATGTTTAATTACTACAAGATGCTGATGCTTCAGGGTTTGATCGCCGCCCGCAAGCACATGGATCGCGTGGTCCAGATCGTGGAGATCATGCAGCAAGGTGAGTGCTCATCCACGCTCCGCACATAAAGCTTTGTCACTCTGTCATGCACGGTTCTCCTCCTTTCCTTTAGCCTTGGTATTTTCTTGTCTCACCATTTTTAAGATCTCTGCTTGCCATCAGTGAATTGAAGTCTTCATTGTTTATATCAGAAGACTGAAAAGAACTGCGAGTTGTTCTAATGTGGGCTCCAGGCTGATAAGTTTTATCTGCACTGATACATTGTAACTAAGGCCTCATGTCCACAGGCGGATCGGATTCCGCATGCAGGAGCCCGCAGTGGAATCTGATACTGCCCAAGGCCAGAGACACAGCGAGTCTTGCTTACCCATCCGGGTCTTCATTTTCTTCACGGCGGATCTGTGTGGAGGCGCTGGCCGACACGCCACCGCACATGCTTAGTGGCCCCATTTGCAGACGCCCATG
The DNA here is from genome assembly GCA_035609135.1 of Eleutherodactylus coqui. Taxonomy (NCBI): domain Eukaryota; kingdom Metazoa; phylum Chordata; class Amphibia; order Anura; family Eleutherodactylidae; genus Eleutherodactylus; species Eleutherodactylus coqui. Next base: position 226,254,297 of record CM069410.1, on the reverse strand, counting down.
TTTCCTTATGGGCAGCTTGATTTGCGGATCTTCTGCGCATGTGTCCTTTGCGGAATCCGCAAATCAAACCTGCCCGTGGACATTGGGCCAAAGCATCAGCCCAGACTATTTAGCTTGCAGAGGATCCAATTGTGACGAGCTCTCAGCTGTGATCCTTCTCCTACAGGTTCGCAGCTGCCATGTTTCCACGGCTCTAGCACCATCCGCAATCTGAAGGAGCGTTTCCACATGAACATGACGGAGGAGCAGCTGCAGCTTCTGGTGGAGCAGATGGTGGACGGCAGTATGAGGTCCATCACCACCAAACTGTACGATGGCTTCCAGTACCTGACCAACGGCATCATGTGAACACTGTGATGGCAGCGCCCGCTGTCCGCCCTGAATGTACAGACTGGATGAGGGGGGACGGAGACCACTATGCAGCCACATCCTTCAGTATTCCTAACCGGATCTACAGTGTTCTGCCCCTCCCCTGCACAATCATATGTCCGCTCCTCCGGCCCCCTTCATCTATAATCCTGTGTTATAATCTCGCCACAACTCCAGCTCCGCCCCCAGAAGGCTGACTCCACCCACCATGTCATCATCTACAACATTGCGGCAGATTTGTTTTCCCTAATTGATTTTATTGAGGGAAAGGACACAGAAGTATCTCCGGACCCTCATTGTACTTCCCATTAGATCTCTGGACCCTCATTATGCACCCAGTTCCATCTCTGGGCCGTCATTATGGCCCCCCCATTACATCTCCGGACCTAATTGTGACCCCGTTAACCCTTTCTCATAATGCACTAGTACTTTATGTAATGTAAACTGAGACCTCTGCATCGGGCAGAACCTCCCCCATTGGCTGAGGGATCACCGCTCGTCTTTATTTAGGGGTGGGAGGGGTCTTTTTAAGAATCGGATAAGTCTTGAATGCTTTCATGTTTACTTTGTATTAAAAAGAGATAATCCAGCAAAACCGCTGCGTCTGTTCTGTACTTAACACACTTGCAGTCGTTATGTGATGATGATTACCTCCCTTCCACCACCACCCCCCAGCCTTCCCGTATGCCCACCAGCCGCTGGATGCCCCCATGCTTTCTGGTGGTGGAGAAGCTGACCTCTTGAGATACGGTCATACCTGGCACCAGAGACCGGTGGGCTCCAGCTGTAGCAGCACATCTCACATGTGGAGGTGGAGACAGTTGCTATCGCAGGGTTTATATGCGTCATGGAATACCTGGAATTTGATGAAAGTCATGGAATACCTACAAATGTCATGGAATTTTCTGATTTGTCATGGAGTTTTGTTTTTTCCTGCGTCTTGCGAAGAGTCGAATCGGTGATTTTTATTTTTTTTTCACCTGTATCGCAGAGATTTACTTTTTCTTGCATTTAGGTTAATTGACTGCAGTTCATTTGCTAAAGATGGGAGGAGGGTTGGGTGATCGATGGAATCAAAGAAGCTGGCTTGTCAAAATATTCCAAGTTGTTTTCTATCTGAGAGTAAAGTCTGTTATTAAAAAAAAAAATAATAAATTTTTATAATAAACTAGCGTACCCATCGTGCGTTGCTGCAAAGACAGACAGACATTCGTTTTTATATATATATATATATATATATATATATATATATATATATATATATAACCAATCACAGCACAGCTTTCATGTTACCTCAGCGGTATGATATATAACAACCAATCACAGCGCAGCTTTCATGTTACCTCAGCGGTATGATATATAACAACCAATCATAGCGCAGCTTTCATGTTACCTCAGCAGTATAATATACTAGCTGATATACCCGACTTCGCCCGAGTTAATTTGGTACTGGTGTTTATCTGGTGTTCACATGGAAAATCTTATGAAGTCGTGGTTACTTTAGAGATACCGAGGAAAAAAATATGTTCACCATTTTGCATAGTTCTCTGCGTTACCCAGGAAACACCACGTGGAGGTAACCATGCAACGTTTCCTTTATATAAAATGACATCAGGAAGTGAGAGAATTAGATTACATACGTAAAATTTGGACACGAATTCTTTTGCGCTTAGAATTGAATAATCGAGTTGGGACCCATTAACTTTTCCTATTTATGATACAATCAATGCCCGTGCCAAATTTCAAATTTCTATGACACCGGGAAGTGAGAGAATTAGATGACGTACGTAAAATTAGGACGTTAATTCTTTTGTGCTAGAATTGAATAATCGAATTCGGACCCATTAAATTTTCCTATTAATGACATAATCAATGCTCGTGCCAAATTTCATGTTTCTACGACATCGGGAAGTGCGAGAATTAGATTACGTACGTAAAATTTGAGCGCTAGTTCTTTTGCGCTAGAATTGAATAATCGATTTGGGACCCATTAGCTTTTCCTATTTTGGACATAATCTATGCTTGCGTCAAATTTCATGTTTGTACGACATCAGGAAGTGAGAGAATTGGATTCTGTATGTAAAATTTGGACGCTAATTCTTTTGTGCTAGAATTGAATAATCGAGTTGGGACCCATTAACTTTTCCTATTTATGACATAATCAATGCTCATGCCAAATTTCATGTTTCTACAACATCAGGAAGTTGGAGAATTAGTAGTCAGTCAGTCAGTGAGGGCTTTCGTCTTTATATATAAAGCTAGATTTTCACTTGGCCATGCCTCATCCTGAAACACAAATTTAATAACTAGACCCCATGTCTATTTTAAGAATTTGGTTCACTCTTAATTTTCATTAAAGTTCATTTTGCAAAAAGAAATCTATATATAATAATTTGTGAGATTCTTGTGTGTTTCAGTTATTTTTGTCCTAAACCGTTTCTTTATTGCATTAGATCCAGTATTGTGTTAAACACTAAAGGCCGAAGGAATAAAGAGATTGTTTTGGATAAACAGAACTAAAAACACACAAGAATCTCAATACTGAGCCTTAATAATATTTCAGATTTTTAAGTGCACTGAAGTTTTGTTCTCAATCGGCCTCTCATGGAGGCGGGATGAGGGAGGCTAAGTGCTGTGAATTAGCTCCGCCCCTGTCCCGCCTTCCCTCATGGCAAATATTGCCAAGAGGGGCCGGGAGCTCAGAGCACTGCTCCTGCCTCTTCCAGCCTCCACCCCCTGCAGAGAGACACGCCGTATATTGGCCGACGTGAATATGCGGCCGATATACGGTCGTCTGAAATAGCCCTAAAGGCGAGCTCCCTCTGTTTTTCGGTTTTGCACTGCTTCTTTCAGTTGTGTGATATCCATACCAGTATCCGCTCTGACAGTATCGGCCATCGTGTCCTTTGGCGGACAGGTTTTCTTTTGCACTGATCTGTCCAAGCATTATACATTTTTCTAGCGACTCTGCTTACATTATATGGCCAAAATCTGTGAGTCTGAGTCTGGTCATCTTCCCCTCCAGTGATATATCGGGTCTTAAACGATTCAGGACTTCTCTGTTTGTTACTCTCGCTGTCCAGGGTATATGCAGCAGCTTTCGCCAGCACCGCAGCTCAAACGCATCAATCCTCCTATCAGCTTCCCCCGCAGTCCAGCTGTCACATCCATACATGGCTATGGGGACAATGGTGGTTTGTACTATCCTGCGTTTACTTGCTATACCGATATCCCTATTTTTCCAGATTTTGTCCATGTTTAGCATTGCTATTAGAGATGAGCGAGCATACTCGCTAAGGGCAATTGCTCGAGCGAGCATTGCCCTTAGCGAGTACCTGCCCGCTCGAGAGAAAAGGTTCGGCTGCCGGCGCGGGTGACAGGTGAGTTGTAGCAGTGAGCGGGGGAGGGGGGGGGGGGAGAGAGAGATCTCCCCTCTGTTCCTCCCCGCCGCCGGCACCCGAACCTTTTCTCTCGAGCGGGCAGGTACTCGCTAAGGGCAATGCTCGCTCATCACTAATTGCTATTCTACGTTTTATCTCTGGCATAGAATCCCTATTTTTGAGCCAAGGAAGATGAAGTCTCGCACACATTCTGTGGCCTCATTGTCAATTTTGATTTGAATTTGGCCAATTCTTTAAATTCAGGTAGAGGCCCATTTTTTTTTTTACTTTCAATCTTCCATATCAGCTGCTTCAGACCGGCTTCTGTTTCTGGAAGCAGAGTTGTCATCGGTATATATAAAATAATTTAAAAAAACAATAAACCTTTGATTCCTTGTGTTTCGAGCGCCATGAGTGTCATTGAAAATCAAAATTTTGTCAATTTTTTTTACAAACCTGTATGAACTCTGTATTGGACCCCCATCATTCAGTCCAAACTACTACCATTAGAGATGAGCGAGCATACTCGCTAAGGCAAACTACTCGAGCGAGTAGTGCCTTATTCGAGTACCTGCTGGTGATGAAACCTTCCTCTAGATGTAGCAGCTGCCCTCTTGTTACCGTCGCAGTCCTGGGTATAAACAGATCGCGGCAGAGATCCTTGTATTGTCCCCTCATGTATTTATACATAGTTATTTGGTCGCCCCTTAGCCGTCTTTTTTCCAGGGTAAATAATCCTAATTTTGATAGCCTCTATGGATATATATAGTTGTCTGGGGATGGACAGTATACTGTGGTTATATACAGGAGTATGGGGATGGACGGTATACTATGGTTATATTCAGGGGTCTGGGATGGACATTATATTGTGGATATATATAGGGGCCTGGGGATAGACAGTATACTGTGGTTTTATATACATAGGTCAGGTAAAGACAGTATACTGTTGGTATATACAAGGTTCTGGGATGGACAGTATACTGTGGTTATATACAGTGGTCTGGGGATGGATCGTATACTGTGATTATATACAGCGGTCTGGGAAGGACAGTATACAGCAGCTATATACAGGGTTCTGGGAAGGACCGTATATTGTGGTTATATACATGGGTCTGGGGATGGACAGTATACAGTGGTTATATACATGGGTCAGGTGAGGACAGTATACTTTGGTTATATACAGGGGTCAGGGATTGACATTATTCTGTGGCTATATACAGGGGTCTAGGAAGGACAGTATGCTGTCAATAAATACAGGGGTATGGAATGAATAGTATACTATGGTTATATACAGGGGTCTGGTTAGGATAGTATACTGTAGTTATATACAGAGGTCTGGTAGGGACAGTATACTGTGGTTATATACAGGGGTTTGGGAGGGATAGTATACTGTGATTGTATACAGGGGGCTGGGAAGGACAGGATACTTTGGTTATATATAGGGGTCAGGGATGGACAGTATTCTGTGGCTGTATACAGGGTTCTGGGAGGGACAGTATACTGTGGTTATATACAGGGGTCTGTGATTGACAGTATACTGTGGCTATATACAGGGTTCTGGGAAGGACAGTATACTGTGGTTATATACAGAGGCCTGGAGAAGGAAAGTATACTGTGGTTATATACAGGGGTCTGGAGAAGGACAGTATGCTGTGGTTAATGGACGGTATTCTGTGGTTATATACAGGGGTCTGGGAAAGACAGTATACAGTGGCTATATAGAGAGGTCAGGTAAGGACAGTGTTCTGTGGTTATATACAAGAGTCTGTGATGGACCGTATGCTGTGGTTAAATACAGAGGTCTGGGGATAGACAGTATAAAGTGACTATATACAGGGGTAGGGTAAGGACAGTATACTGTGATTATTTACAGGAATCTGGTAGGACAGTATACTGGGGGTATATACCGGGGTCTGGTAAGGACAATATACTGTGGTTATATACAGAGGACTAGTAAGGACAGTATACTGTGGTTATATACAAGGGTTTGAGAGGTATAGTATACTGTGATTGTATACAGGGGTCTGGGAAGGACAGGATACTTTGGTTATATACAGAGGTCAGGGATGGACAGTATTTTGTGGCTGTATACAGGGTTCTGGGAGGGACAGTATTCTGTGGTTATATACAGGGGTCTGTGATTGACAGTATGCTATGGCTATATACAGGGGTCTGTGATTGACAGTATGCTATGGCTATATACAGGGTTCTGGGAAGGACAGTATGCTGTGGTTATATACAGGGGTCAGGGATGGACGGTATTCTGTAGTTATATACAGGGGTCTGGAGAAGGACAGTGTTCTGTGGTTATATACAGGGGTCTGGGAAGGATGGTATACTGCGGTTATATACGGGGGTCTAGGATAGAACAGTATGCTGTGATTAAATACAGGGGTCTGGGATGGACAGTATAATGTGATTATGTAAACGGGTCTTAGGATGGACAGTATACTTTGGTTATAGACAGGGTCTTGCGATGGACAGTATACTGTGGTTATATACAGACGTCTGGTATGGACAGTATACTGGGTTATAAACAGGTTGGCGGATGGACAGTATACTGTGGTTATATACAGGGGCCTGGGGAAGGACAGAATACTGTGGTTATATACAGTGGTCTTGCGATGGACAGTATACTGTGGTTATATACAGACGTCTGGTATGGACAGTATACTGGGTTATATACAGGTTTGCGGATGGACAGTATACTGTGGTTATATAGAGTAGTCTGCAATAGATAGTATACTGTGGTTATATACAGGAGTCTGCTGTAGACAGTATACTTTGGTTATATACAGGGGCCTGGGAAGGACGGTATGCTGTGGTTATATATAGGGGTCTGGGAGGGGCAGTATACTGTGGTTATATATGGGTGTCTGGGGAAGGACAGTATACAGTGACTATATACAGGCGTTTGGGAAGGACAGTATACTGTGGTTAAATACATGGGTCTGGGATGGATACTATACGGGGCTTAAATATAGGGTTCTGGGAAGGACAGTATACTGTGGTTATATACAGGGGCCTGGGGAAGGACAGAATACTGTGGTTATATACAGTGGTCTTGCGATGGACAGTATACTGTGGTTATATACAGACGTCTGGTATGGACAGTATACTGGGTTATATACAGGTTTGCGGATGGACAGTATACTGTGGTTATATAGAGTAGTCTGCAATAGATAGTATACTGTGGTTATATACAGGAGTCTGCTGTAGACAGTATACTTTGGTTATATACAGGGGCCTGGGAAGGACGGTATGCTGTGGTTATATATAGGGGTCTGGGAGGGGCAGTATACTGTGGTTATATATGGGTGTCTGGGGAAGGACAGTATACAGTGACTATATACAGGCGTTTGGGAAGGACAGTATACTGTGGTTAAATACATGGGTCTGGGATGGATACTATACGGGGCTTAAATATAGGGGTCTGGGAAGGACAGTATACTGTGGTTTTATATACATGGGTCAGGTAAGGACAGTATACTGTGGGTGTATACAGAGGTCTGGGGATGGACAGAATACGGTGGGTATATACAGGCGTCTGGGAAGGACAGTATGCTATGATTAAATACAGGGGTATGGGATAGATAGTATACTATGGTTATATACGGGGGTCTGGTAAGGATAGTGTACTTTGGTTATTTACAGGGATCTAGTAATGAAAGTATACTGTTGTTATATATAGGGGTCTGGGAATAGATAGTGTGCTGTGATTATATACAGTGTTCTTGGAAGGACAGTGCACTGTGGATATATGTAGATGTCTGGGGATGGATCCACAGTATACTGTGGTTATGTACAGGTGTTTGGGGATGGGCAATATACTGTGGTTATATAGAGGGGTCTGGTAAGGGCAGTATACTGTGGTTATATACAGGGGTCTGGGATGGACTGTATACATTTGTTTTATATTCATGGGTCAGGTAAGGACAGTATATTGTGGTTGTATATAGAGGTCTGGAGAAGGACATTATATGGTGATTATATACAGGCTCTAGGGATAAACAGTATACTGTTTTTATATACAGGGACAGTACACTGTGGGTATATTAAGGGGTCTGGGGAAGTACAGTATACTTTGGTTATATACAGGGGTCTGGGGAAGGACAGTATACTGTGGTTATATACAGGGTTCTAGTATGGAGAGTATATTGTTATATACAGAGGTTTGGGGAAGGACAGTATAGTGTGGGTATATACAGGGTCTGAAGATAAACAGTGTACTTTTGTTATATACAGGGGGTTTGGGGAGGACAGTATACAGCTATTATATACAAGGGTCTGAATAGGACAGTATGCTGTGAACATATATAGGGGTCTGGGATGGACAGTATACTATGGGTATATACAGGGGTCTAGTGTGGAGAGTATATTGTTGTTATATACAAAGGTTTGGGGAAGGACAGTATACTGTGGTTATATACAGGGTTCTAGTATGGAGAGTATATTGTTATATACAGAGGTTTGGGGAAGGACAGTATAGTGTGGGTATATACAGGGTCTGAAGATAAACAGTGTACTTTTGTTATATACAGGGGGTTTGGGGAGGACAGTATACAGCTATTATATACAAGGGTCTGAATAGGACAGTATGCTGTGAATATATATAGGGGTCTGGGATGGACAGTATACTATGGGTATATACAGGGGTCTAGTGTGGAGAGTATATTGTTGTTATATACAAAGGTTTGGGGAAGGACAGTATAGTGTGGGTATATACAGGGTCTGAAGATAAACAGTTTACTTTCGTTATATACAGGGGGTTTGGGGAGGACAGTATACAGCTATTATATACAAGGGTCAGAATAGGACAGTATACTGTGGTTATATACAGAGGTCTGGTAATGACAGTATACTGTGGTTTATATACAGGGTTCTGGGGATTGACAGTATACTGTGATTAAATACAGGGGTCTGGGGATGGATTGTGTACTATGATTATATACAGTGTTCTTGGAAGGACAGTATACTGATGATTTATATATAGATGTCTGGAGATGGAAGGACAGTATACTGTGGTTATATACAGGGGTCTGAGAATAGACGGCATACTGTCGTTATATACATGGGTCTGGGGGTGGACAGTATACTTTGGTTACATACAGGGGTCTGGGGAAGGACAGTATACTGTGGTTATATACAGGGGTCTGGGGAAGGACAGTATACTGTGGTTACATACAGGGGTCTGGCATGGAGAGTATATTGTTGTTATATACAGAGGTTTGGAGAAGGACAGTATAGTGTGGGTATATACAGGGTCTGAAGATAAACAGTTTACTTTTGTTATACTGGGGGTTTGGGGAGGACCGTATACAGCTATTATATACAAGGGTCTGAATAGGATAGTATGCTGTGAATATATATAGGGGTCTGGGAAGGACAGTATACTATGGGTATATACAGGGTTCTGGTAATGACAGTATACTGTGATTATATACAGGGGTCTGGTAAAGACAGTATACTGTGGTTTATATACAGGGTTCTGGGGATTGACAGTATACTGTGGTTAAATACAGGAGTACGGGGATGGATTGTGTACTGTGATTATATACAGTGTTCTTGGAAGGACAGTATACTGTGTATATATATATATCTATATATATAAAATTGAATGTATGTCTGTGTGCGTGTCTGTTTGTCCTTTATGCGCTACTACACCATTATTCCGATCGCCATGAAACTTTGGGAAGTTGTTGAGTACACTCCTGGGAAGATTATAGGCATAGTACAAATATCCTATGATAAATGGCGCGTGCGCGAGCGTCGGCGGCGGTTACGACCCCCCATGTAGATCATTCGATTTCCATCATTGCCACTAATTCTCTCACTTCCCGATGTCGTAGAAACATTAAATTTGGCATGAGCATTGACTATGTCATAAATAGGAAAAGGAAATGGGTCCTAACTCTATTATTCAATTCTATGCGCAAAAGAATTAGCGTCCAAATTTTACGTACGGAATCTAATTTTCTCGCTTCCCAATGTCATAGAAACTTGAAATTTGGCATGAGCATTGATTATGTCATAAATAGGAAAAGCTAATGGGTCCCAACTCGATTATTTAATTCTAAGCGCAAAAGAATTGGCGTCCAAATTTTACGTACGGAATCTAATTTTCTCGCTTCCCAATGTCATAGAAAATTGAAATTTGGCACAAGCATTGATTATGTCATAAATAGGAAAAGTTAATAGGTCCCAACTCAATTATTCAATTCTAAGCGCCAAAGAATTTGCGCCCAAATTTTACGTACAGAATCTAATTTTCTCGCTTCCCAATGTCATAGAAACTTAAAATTCGGCACAAGCATTGATTATGTCATAAATAGGAAAAGTTAATGGGTCCCAACTCGATTATTCAATTCTAAGCGCAAAAAAATTAGCGTCCAAATTTTACGTACGAAATCTAATTCTCTCACTTCCCAATGTAATAGAAACTTGAAATTTGACACGAGCATTGATTAGGTCATAAATAGGAAAAGCTAATGGGTCCCAACTCGATTATTCAATTCTAAGCGCCAAACAATTAGCGTCCAAATTGTACGTACGGAATCTAATTTTCTCGCTTCCCAATGTCATAGAAACTTGAAATTTGGCATGAGCATTGATTATGTCATAAATAGGAAACGTTAATGGGTCCCAACTCGATTATTCAATTCTAAGCGCAAAAGAATTAGCTTCCAAATTTTACATATGGAATCTAATTCTCTCACTTTCCGATGTAATTTGGCACGAGCATTGATTATGTCATAAATAGGAAAAGTTAAAGGGTCCCAACTTGATTATTCAATTCTAAGCGCCAAACAATAAGCGTCCAAATTTTACGTACGGAATCTAATTTTCTCACTTCCCGATGTCATAGAAACATGAAATTTGGCATGAGCATTGATTATGTCATAAATAGGAAAAGCTAATGGGTCCCAACTCGATTATTCAATTCTAAACGCAAAAGAATTAGCGTCCAAATTTTACGTACGGAATCTAATTCTCTCACTTTCCAATGTCATAGAAACTTGAAATTTGGCACAAGCATTGATTATGTCATAAATAGGAAAAGCTAATGGGTCCCAACTCAATTATTCAATTCTAAGCGCAAAAGAATTAGTGTCCAAATTTTACATACAGAATCTAATTTTCTCGCTTCCCAATGTCATAGAAACTTGAAATTTGGCACGAGCATTGATTATGTCATAAATAGGAAAAGTTAATAGGTCCCAACTCGATTATTCAATTCTAAGCGCCAAAGAGAAAGCTGCACTGTGATTGGTTGTTATCTAGATATATAAAAACGAATGTATGTATGTCTGTCTGTCTTTGCAGCAACGCGCGACGGGTAAGCTAGGACTGGAGATGGATCGATACTATACTATGGTTATATACAGGGGTCTGGGAAGGACAGTATACTGTGGTTATATACAGGGGTCTGAGGATAGACGGTATACGGTGGTTATATTCAGGGGTCTGGGGATGGACAGTATACTGTGGTTATATACAGGGGTCTGGGGATAAGCAGTGCACTGTGGTTATATACAGGGGTCTGGGAACGATAGTATACCGTGGTTATATACAGGGGTCTGGGAAGTACAGTATACTGTGGTTATAAACAGGGGTCTGGGGATAAACAGTTCACTTTCGTTATATACAGGGGTCTGGGGATTGACAGTGTACTGTGGTTAAATATAGGGTCTGGGGATGGATTGTGTACGGTGATTTTATACAGTGTTCTTGGTAGGACCGTATACTGTGGATATATAAAGATGTCTGGGACAATATACAGTGATTATATACAGGGGTGTCGGATGAATAGAATACGGTGATTATATACAGGTGTCTGGGGATTGACAATATACTGTGGTTGTATGGAGGGGTCTGGTAGGGACAATATACTGTGGATATATACAGGGGCCTGGGAAGCATACTATGCTGTGGGTATATACAGGAGTCTTGGGATGGAAAGTATACTGTGATTATATAAAAGGGACTTAGGATTGGCGGTATACTTTGGTTATATACAGGGGTCTTGGGATGGACAGTATACTGTGGTTATATACAGGGGTCTGGTATGGACAGTATACTGGGTTATATACAGATTTGCGAATGGACAGTGTACTGAGATTTTATACATGGTTTAGACATTAACAGTATAGTGTGAGAATATACAGGTGTCTGGGGAAGGACAGTATACTGTGGTTATATACAGGGGTCTGGGAAGGACAGTATACTGTGGTTATATACAGGGGTCTGGGAAGGACAGTATACTGTGGTTATATACAGGGGTCTGGGGAAAGACAGTATACAGTGGTTATATATAGGAGTCAGGTAAGGACAGTATAGTGTGAGAATATACAGGCGTCTGGGGAAGGACAGTATACTGTGGTTTTATACAGGGGCCTGGGGAAGAACAGTATATTGTGGTTTTACACAGGGGTCTGAGAAGGACAGTATACTGTGGTTATATACAGGGGTCTGGACAGTATACGGTGGTTATATATAGGAGTCAGGTAAGGACAGTATAGTGTGGTTATATACAGAGGTCTGGGGAGAAACCGTATACTGTGGTTATATACATGAAATTGTGGATGGACGGTATACTGTGTTTATATACAGTGGTCTGGGAAGGACAGTATACTGTGGTTATATACAGGGGTCTGGTATGGACAGTATATTGTGGTATATACAGAGGTCCTGGGAAGGACAGTATACTGTGGTTATATACAGGGTCTGACTGTGGTTATATACAGGGTCTGAGGATAAACAGTGCACTGTGGTTATATACATAGTAACATAGTTCGTAAGGCCAAATGAAGACAATGTCCATCTAGTCCAGCCTGTCTATCCTCCTGTGTTGTTGATCCAGAGGAAGGCAAAACACCCCAAGAGCAGAAGCTAATTAGCCCTTTTGGGGAAAAAATTCCTTCCCGACTCCCTAATGGCAATCAGACTAACCCCATGATCAACCCCTAATATTTCCTACCTGCCTGTATACCCGGATTAACAATTAACCTAAGATTTATAACCTATAATATCCTTCCCCTCTAGAAAGACATCAAGTCCCCTTTTAAACTCCTCTATGGATTTTGCCATCGCCACTTCCTCAGGCAGAGAGTTCCACAGTCTAACTGCTCTAACAGTAAAGAATCCCTTTCTGTATTGGTGATGAAACCTGCTTTCCTCTAAACATAGCGGATGCCCTCTCGTTACCGTCGCAGTCCTGGATATAAACAGATCATGGGAGAGATCCTTGTATTGTCCCCTCATGTAGTTATACAGAGTTATTTGGTCGCCTCTTAGCCGTCTTTTTTCTAGAGTAAATACCTCTTTTAATACATCCCAAAACTTTATTTGCCTTTGCAGCAGCTGACTGGCATTGGTTACTCCAGTTTAGTCTACAATCCACTAGTACCCCCAGGTCTTTTTCCATATCACTTTTCCCTAGCTGTACCCCATTTAGTGTATATTGGTGACATCCGTTTCTCCTGCCCATGTGCAGAACCTTACATTTATCAACATTGAACTTCATTTACCATTTTTCTCCCCAAGCCCCCAGCTTATCTAGGTCCGTTTGTAGCCGCACATTGTCCTCCGTTGCATTAATTATATTGTATAATTTTGTGTCATCTGCAAATATTGATATTTTGCTGTGCAGCCCCTCTATCGGGTCGTTGATAAATATATGGAACAGAATGGGGCCTAATACTGAACCCTGTGGCACCCCACTAGCGACTATGGTCCAATCAGAGTATCAACCATTTATTACCACCCTCTGCTTTCTATCATTGAGCCAATTCTTTACCCACTTGCACACGTTTTTGCCCAGTCCGAGCTGTCTCATTTTGTATATTAGCCTATTATGTGGCACGGTGTCAAATGCTTTAGAGAAGTCCAGATATACGAGATCAGTAGACTCTCCCAGGTCCAACCTAGAGCTTACTTCATCGTAGAAACTGATCAGATTTGTCTGACATGAGCGACGCATCATGAACCCATGCTGGTGAGGAGTTATTCTGTTATTCCCTTGTTCTCCTTGAGAAAATTTTTCCCGTTACTGAAGTGAGACTTACTGGCCTGAAGTTACCAGGCTCACTTTTGGTACCCTTTTTGTAAATTGGAACCACGTTGGCAATGCGCCAATCCAATGGTACAACCCCGGTCTTGATAGTGTCTAGAAATATTAGGTATAGCGCCCTAGCTATCTCGTCACTTAGTTCCCTTAGTATCCTTGGGTGTAATCCATCTGGGCCTGGGGATATACAGGGGTCTGGGGATGAACAATGTACTTTGGTTATATTGAGGAGTCTAGGGAAGGACAGTATACTGTGGTTATATACAGGGATCTTGGAAGGACAGTACAGGTGGTCCCCGACTTGCGAATAGGTTCCGTTCCGGGAGCCCGTTCGCAAGTCCGTTTTGTTCGCAAGTCGAACAAATGGTATGGAGCGGGTGGATCCCGCTCCATACAACGTTGGTTGCCGACTGTTCTTACAGCGGGCACCCGGCGGCAGCAGTTCCGACGAGCCGCGCCGCTTGTCAGAACTGTTAACACTTTAAATACTGCTCTGACAGCGGTATTTAGAGTGTTAACAGTTCCGCCGAGCGGCGCGGCTCGTCGGAACTGCTGCCGCCGGGTGCCCGCTGCACCCGACGTTCAGGGGGCCCGTACAGCGTCCCACGATAAGATCGCCGGACGCTGTGTGGTTGCTAGGCAGCCGGGGACCTCCTGAAAGGCCCCAGGGCTGCCTATGCAGAGTGCACATCAAGCGCACGGCTTGCTAGGCGCTCTGCATAGACAGCCCTAGGGCCTTTCAGGAGGCCCCCGGCTGCCTAGCAACCGCGATCTGACCGGACAGGCTTCTATCAGGCTTGATAGAAGCCTGCCCGGTCCCTGCACAGGATGATGTAATGCCATAGCATGACATCATACTGTGCAGGACAGATAGTTCGTATCTAGCGAAATTCGTAAGTCGAATGTTCGCAAGTCGGAGACTATCTGTATACTGTGGTTAAATACCGGGGTCTGGGTAAGGACAATATACTGTGGGTATATACAGGGGTTAGGGATAAGCAGTGTACTTTGGTTATATGCAGGGGTCTGGGAAGGACAGTATACTGTGGTTATATACAGGGATTTGGGGTAGGACAGTATAATGTGGTTATATACAGGGGTCTGGGAAGGACAGTATAATGTGGTTATACACATGGGTTAGGCATGGACAGGATATTGTGGGAATATACAGGCGTTTGGGATGCACAGTATACTGTGGTTTTATATGCATGGGTCAGGTAAACACAGTAAACTATGGGTATATACAGGGGTCTGGGAATGGACAGTAGACGGTGGTTATATACAGGGGTCTGGGAATGGACAGTAGACGGTGGTTATATACAGGGGTCTGGACAGTATACTGTGGTTATATACAGGGGTCTGGGGAAAGACAGTATACAGTTTTTATATATAGGAGTCAGGTAAGGACAGTATAGTGTGGTTATATACAGGGGTCTGACGATGGACAGTACACAGTGGTTATATTCAGGGGTCTGGGGATGGACGGTATACTGTGTTTATATACAGGGGTCTGGGCGTGGACAGTATACTGTGGTTATATACAGGAATCTGTGGATGGACGGTATACTGTGTTTATATACAGGGGTCTGAGAAGGACAGTGTACAGCACTGTTATTGGGTATGTATTGTACTGCAGTTCCGCTCCTGTCCATCAGGTGTTGCTGTTGTTGTCCCGCCCGCAGCTCACCTGGGCACAGGAGCCGCCCAGATAACGTGAGAGCTGTAGCGGCGGGCGAGGAGACACTGGGGAGAGTCATGGTGAGTGCTGCTACAGGCTGGAAGTTGTAGTACTCTTGTGTAATATACCATTCTGGTGTTACTGCTGGTAGATGTGGTGCTCCTGCTTTACTGGCGGGGGATGTGTCTACTCTATAGTGACCTGTATGATATGGAGAAGGAGG
The DNA here is from genome assembly GCA_035609135.1 of Eleutherodactylus coqui. Classification (NCBI taxonomy): domain Eukaryota; kingdom Metazoa; phylum Chordata; class Amphibia; order Anura; family Eleutherodactylidae; genus Eleutherodactylus; species Eleutherodactylus coqui. The sequence goes on along the minus strand of CM069410.1, from coordinate 226,238,581 downwards.
GGAAGGGGGAATAGTTTTGAGTGACCTATGATACAGTGTTTGAGGGAGTCTGTTGTATTCGGACCTGTATGTGATATAATGTGGGAAGGAGGTCTGATGTCTAGTGACCTGTGTGATATTTATGGGGGTCTGGTATATGGTGACCTGTGTGATATAATGTGTGTGTGTAGGGGGGAGGGGGGCTTCAGTGTCTAGTGACCTGTATGATATGAAAGTGTGTGTGTGTGTGTGTGATCCCCCTCACTGTCTAATATCTAATCTGTGTCTCCTCCCTTTCAGTTTCATCCCATTGCTTCTAGTCTTTCCTTGTGCAGATGAGAATAGGGCTGATCCCTCTGCACTCTGATGGCCCTTCAGATATTTGTAGACAGCTATTAAAGGGGTTGTACCGCGAAACAAAGTTGGGGTATACACTTCTGTATGGCCATATTAATGCACTTTGTAATATACATTGTGCATTAATTATGAGCCATACAGAAGTTATTCACTTACCTGTTCTGTTGCTGGTGTCCTCGTCTCCATGGTGCCGTCTAATTTTCAGCGTCTAATCGCCTGATTAGACGCGCTTGCGCAGTCCGGTCTTCTCCCTTCTGAATGGGGCCGCTCGTGCCAGAGAGCTGCTCCTCGTAGCTCCGCCCCGTCACGTGTGCCGATTCCAGCCAATCAGGAGGCTGGAATCGGCAATGGACCGCACAGAAGCCCTGCGGTCCACCGAGGGTGAAGATCCCGGCGGCCATCTTCACCAGGTAAGTAAGAAGTCACCGGAGCGCGGGGATTCAGGTAAGCACTATCCGGTTTTCTTTTTTAACCCCTGCATCGGGTTTGTCTCGCGCCAAACGGGGGGGCTATTGAAAAAAAAAAACCCGTTTCGGCGCGGGACAACCCCTTTAACTCTCTTCTCAGCCTTCTTTTTGCAAGCTAAACATTCCCAGATCCTTTAACCGTTCTTCATAGGACACGATGTGCAGACCGCTCACCAACTTGGTAACTCTTCCCTGAATTTGCTCTCGTTTGTTGATGTCTTTTTTTAAAGGGGGGTGCCCAGAACTGGAAACAGTATTCCAAATGAGGTCTGACTAAGGTCGGTCTCACACAACTGGGCCGTATTTTGCAGCATATGACTGCAGACATGTTTTGCGTATGCGTACTGTTTTCCATGCGAATAGACAGCGTATCGGACGCGCAAAAAAATAGACGCAACCAGGGAATGACATCAGAGAGTGGCCCAACTCCCTGGAAACCCTCTTCTATGGCTCAGGCGACATTCTCTTGTGCTGTTATGGTGAGATGTTCCGAGAGCCTTCAGGAAAGGATGCTGCTCTCTCGGCTCGGCTGGTTTATACTACTTTTTTTGGAAGTAGTATAAACCACTTCTTTTGTAGAAAGAACCCAGAAGAACAAGCGGAGGTGGCAGACAGTCTAGGGGTGTTGCTCCCAAGACTGTCCTGCATTATCTGCCCACAAATTCTGGCTTTCTTTATACCATTTGTTATCTGGTCTCCTAGCAATATGCGTAGGAACAAGCCTTGTGGTACCCCGTATTGATACATTCTTCCACTTGCATGTACAGCGATTTATGACCACTCTTTGAGTACCATCACTCAGCCAGTTGTGAATCCACCTAACAGTTGCCTTTTCAATCCCATATTTGGTCATTTTTTCAATAAGTATGGTAGGAGATACTTTGTCAAATGCTTTACTAAAGTCAAGATATACTATATCCAGCGCATGTCCCTGATCAAGCCAGTCAGTGATTCTGTCATAGAAGGAAATTAGATTCATCTGGCATGATTTGTTTGTAACAAACCCATGCTGGCTCTGGTTAATTACTCCATTTTTATCCAAGTATGTGCATACATGCTGTTTAATAATTTGTCAAAGATCTTTCACGGTATAGAGGTCAGGCTCACAGGCCTATAGTTTCTTGGATCCACCTTTTTCCCTTTTCTTCTGGGACTTCTCCTGTTCTCTAGGAAGTTTCAAAGATTCCAGCAAGTGGTTCAGCAATTACCCCCGCTGTTTCCTTTAGTATCCTAGGATGTAATTCATCTGGACCTGGAGACTTGAATTCATCTAAGTTAGCTAATGGACCATTTACACGTAACTATTATTGCTCACAATTTGTTCAAAGGAACAATTTTGAGCGATAATCATCCACTGAAAATGCAAAAAAATTGCTCACTGTTCATTCACAAGTCGTTATCACTAACTTTCAGTCACCATAAAAACTATTGCTGGCTTCTTGTTCCGTGTAAATTCTCCTTGGTCAGCGCATCACATCGAAGGTGAAGTGCTGAGCGATGATCCAGTGGTGAAGTCTGTCAGTCTAAAGTGCTCTTCATGAGCGCTGACAGCCTTTACAGTGATGTCAGTGCTCATGCAGTCGTTAAGGCGACTGTTGTCCCGTGTAAAAGGGGTATATATGTTCTGTCACCATCTCTCTGCTTATAGATAGCCTGCATTCTTTTATTTCCCCAATAGCACAGGGAACATCAGTTGATGTTACATCTACTTTCTGAGAGAAAACAAATACAAAATATGAATTTAAAAGTTCTGCCTTCTCAACATCTTTCTGAACCAATAAACCATTTTTAACTTGTAAGCATCCAATAGCATCTTTGACTTTCTTTTGACATACCCCCAAAATCCTTTTTTATTGTTTTTGGCCTCTCTTACAAGCCCCAATTCATTATTAGCTGTAGCTTTTCTGACACTTGCCCTACAGTTTCTGCAGACTGCATTATATTCTTCTTTAGATATTCCCCCCTCTTTCTATTTGATGAACATATTTTTCTTCCTTTTTACCATCTGTGCAAGTTCTGTGTTCATCCATCCTGGTCTCTTTAAATGCTTCCCATTCTTCCTTCTTTTGGGGATTGTTAACGATTGTGCTTTGACATTTCTGTCCTTAAGAACATCCAGCCATTGGATTCTTCCTATCCTCTTTCTGTGGCAGCTTTTACATGGCCGTGAAAACTGGGCAAGATTTGTGTGATGCAAGATTCACAAAACTTGCACAAATATGAACCTCATTCTTTAGTGGAATGTCCTATCTTTGAACATTTCCTTGAAACACATCGCCCATTGTTTTCAGTGGGGGACAGAAAACACATCACATGGCGTACGATGTGCATGCGAATGCGAGGTTTCCCATTGAAAACAATGGGAAACACTTGCTGATCCTCCGGCATGGCTGCGTGCCGTGCTGGAGGATCGCAACTGTACTGAAGTGATGGGAGGTGTATTTGACACAAAAACGTCTTGCATCTGCTAGGACATCGCATAAGCGTGATATCGGGCTGAGTTTCTTGGCCCAATATCGCTCTGGGCAGTGTGTAGGGAGCCTGAGTCATTACAATCTGAAATTTAACCTTGAGGTCTGAGTTTTCTCAGGTCTTTCTCCCCTTGTTATCCAAAACTCAAGGATAGTGTGATCGTTGCCTCCTAAGGTCCCAGCCACCCTTACTTCCTCAACCATTCCCTCCCTGTGGGTAAGAATTAGGTCCAAGATAGCAGATCTGTATGATATGATAGGATTCGTTTGTGGGGGGTTTGGTGTATAGTGACCTGTTTGATGAGGTAGGAAGGGTCTGGTGTATAATGACCTATGTGATATGGAGGGGGTCAGGTGTGTTCTGACATGTACAATATGGAAGTGGAGAGGAGAGTTTGGTGTATAGTTGCAGTACCCCAGAGGAGTACCCCAGACACCTGACACACGGGTGCTGGGAGGGTTAAGTGATGGCTTGTCACGCGGCACTTACCAGACTCCTTTCCCTGAGGGATGACACGCAGCTAAGGCCAGAGTGTACCTGCAGACCACCAAAGACATTCCTAGGATAGGGAATGCCAATAAACAGGAGGATGGGGGTAGTATTTGTCACGGGTGACGCCACCGTTCCTACACACCGGAACAAATTATTCTACATGGAGAAGAATAATCACAGACACGGATTTCTAGTACCTCGGGTCCCTAGGAGGATGCTGGGTGTTACTTGGTAGCGTACTTCTACGCAGTGATCCTAGCTTTGGACAGCCGCGTAGGAAACTTGTAAACTTGAATTTGTACCTCTGCACTGGGCTCGTCTTACAGAATTACTTACGAATGCTCGCTCTTGGATCTGGGCTCACTCTATTCACATCCAGAATACAGTTGCTATGGGATATCTCTTCTCCTCTTCCATCTTCACCACAAGGAAGCTGAAGGTGCTTCCATGTGGCTCCGTGTTTAGTGAAACTCAGGTAGCAGACAAGAGGGAAGACCAACTCCTTTCCCGCTCTCAAGCACTCATATTTATACCCTCAGTTATACCACATGACATGACAGACTGATACCTTTACAGACAGGCAATGATTTTATTAGAATTAACCTCTCAAGCGCTGCAGCTGTGCAACACACACACTGGAAGTGACAAGACGGGTTTGCACAATGCATCTGCATAGGACAAAACATGTATGACATTCATGGAGAGGACCAGAATGATGTACTGGGACACTACATAGTGACTATGATATGGAGGAGGGCAGGTCTAGTGTATAGTGACATGGAGAGGGGGGATATAGTGTACAGCGACTGTATGATATGGAGGACAGGGGTCTAGTGTATAGCAACTGTCTGATATGGAGGACGGGGGGTATAGTGTATAGCGACTGTATGATATAAAGGGTGGGGTCTAGTGTATAGTGACTGTATGATATGGAGGAGGGGGGTGCTCGACTGCATAGTTACATGTATGATGTGTGTGTGTGGGGGCTCTATGATATTTATGGGAGGTCTGGTGTATAGTGACCTGTATGATATAATATGTGTGTCTTTTCTGGGGTTGGGGGGTTGAATAGTGAACTGTATGAGATGGAGGGGGGGAGGGTCTGGTGTATGGTGATCTGTATGATATGATGTGTGGGGTGTCTGGTGTATAGTGGCCTGTATGATACATATGGGGGTGTAGTGCATAGTGACTGTATGATGGGGAGAGGGGCTCTGGTGTATAATGACCTGTATGATATGATGTATGAGGCCTCTCGTGTACAGTGACCTGTATGATATGATAGGATGCCTGTTTGTTGGGGGGGGGGGGGGGGGGGTTGGAGTATAGTGACCTCTATAATGTAGAGGGGGGGTCTGATGTATGGTGACCTGAATGATATGATGTGTGGGGTGTCTGGTGTATAGAGAGGTCTTCCTCATATTGAGGTTGACAGACCAGTTTAGTGACTCTCAACTGCCAGAGCTGCTTCCGCCACTTCAGCTCTTAAGGCGTCCAGTGCTGGTCTTCAGCACCACCATCACAGTGTCTGGTAATGCGGGGAGGAAGTCTGTTCTCTCCTCCGTTGTGGGGCACTTCATCCCAGGAATGCGGCCATGTTGCCATCCTTATTGTCTGGGACGTCCACTGGGGGTCAGTCTGTTCCCTTCTTCCTAATGTGGAGCTACAAGAATACAAGACTGTTTTACCCTCACTGAAGGAATTTCAGGATGGGTAGAAGGTCTCCCTAAACCACCGATGAGGAACACAACCATCTACTTGCAGGACATCACGGACCTACTGAACAAACTGTCAGCCATAGTTTTCTCATCGCCGGCGCCATCCTGGACACCATGTGGAATCCTTATACTTCAACATCCCACATGAAGATGAATTGACCGCCTGCCAGGCACACCTTCAGGCCTATAGTGTTGCCTCTGAATCCGTGTTACAACTCACAAGATTCATCCTCACACACAATTATTTCTCCTTTGGCAAAGAGATATTCCTGCAACTCAACAGAACCGCCATGGGCAGTAAAATGGCGCCGCAATATGCCAACCTTTTCATGGCAAAACTGCAGAGTGACTTTCTGGCCTCCTGCTACAGAAAACCATTGGCCTACTTCCACTACATTCATGACATCATAACCATATGGACCAACACCAAACAACAACTAATAAAATTCCATGAGAGATTCAATGCATTTCACCCGACCATTAACCTGAAATTAAGCTACTTGTATACTGATATCAACTTTTTGGACACTAACATAAAAATTTTAAACAACTCAATATAGACATCCCTATACTGAAAACCAATTGGTCAGCCCACATACCTCAGATGGGACAGTTACCATCCTAAACATATCAAAAAGTCCATGATCTATAGCCAGGCCATCAGATACAACCAGATCTGCTCCAACCCAACAGACAGAGAGGAACATCTATACCATCTTAAAAAGAACATTTTTAAATCAGGGCTACTATCCCACCTCAATTGATGACCAAATCACCAGAGCCACCAGGATACCCAGAAATCAACTACTCCAATACACAGAGAAGGAAGGAAACAATCATGTACCTCTAGTAGTGACCTACAATTCACAGCTAGAGGTACTAAGGAAAACCACAAAGAAACTCCATCATACCCTCCACAAGGTTGACTGTCTGACACCATATTCCTGGACCCTCCCCTCCTATGTTACAGACAACCTTCAAATTTGAGGAACTTTACAATCAGGAGTGCATTGTCCTCCGACACACAAAAAGGAACTTATCCCTGTAAGGTAGGGAGCTGTAAGACCTGCTGACATGTGCGGACCACGGACAAGATACAAAGCCTCAACACACAGCAGAGCTATAATATCCCTGGGACATTCACATGTTCCACGTCTGATGTTGTGTACTTGATCTAGAACAATGAATGTCCTGTTGGTGGCCTTTGTGTTGGGGAAACAGGACAAAAACTAAAAGCAAGGATGAGGTCTCATCGCCACATGATTACAGAAAGCCAGAATTACCTGCAGCAGAGCATTGTTCTGGTCATTAACACAACATTGGACATATGAAAGTTATTATATTAAAAGGCAACTTCAAGTCTCAGTGTCACTGAAGAATTTGGGAGTACAAGTTTACAACCATCTTTGACACTCAAGATAGGCATCAACATCTCGAGAGACTTCATGCATCACTGGAGAATATGAGAAATCTATAGCAGAGATAACACGCTGGCCTGGTGACCCCCTAACACCAATCTAGAGATCACAAAACTATCACATCCCTTATCAGTGGACTAATTATGTACTTACTCCTTTCCTCATCCTGTTCTGGTATTGTTTTATGTGCAAATTAATCACACCATATTTGTGCCTTGTGTACGTGTCTCATGTGTTTTGTGTCGCCACTAACGGCTGTCGTGCCAGCCCAAAGCACCGTGACGCCATAAAGCGCTATGGTGAGCACTAATTTTATGATTATTCTTTGTGGATGGCAATTAATTGTGATTTGTTATGTTCGGACACCAGTGCTCGTGGGCACAATTTGAGATATTTTGCTTATTAAATAAGGCAGTGAGATGAGGTAGTTTTCTTCATAACATTCACTGCATAATAAATGATACTTAAATTGCATCAATGTAGACCCCTGTGTCTAACTCATCCATATACTGGGAGCTTACTCTGGATTCCTTCTCTCTATCCTTCTTTGTATTTAGTGTATATCTCTTTATTTCTTTATCTCCCTCTCTTCATATTTACATCTCTTATTTTTTATTCACTGTGAAAGCTGTCTTTCCTTCTCAGTTACTCATGGTTTCTCATGGTTTCTCAGATTTCTCTCTTTCTCTGCCTCTTTTCACTTCTCTCTCCTGCCTGGCCCTTTCTTTTCACCTGTCGGACGCTTCTTTTTTCTGGCGCACTCTCTCTGGCACTTGCTTTGCCTGGTGCGCTCACTCACTCTGGCTCCTGTGACCGTTGTCCGGCTATTTATCATCTCTGTCACCTGACCAGTTTGTCTGCAGCCAATCACAACCTATCTGGTTGCTAGGCTACCTGCCTCCCCTGAGTCTCTATGCATTTTTTTCTATCCTGTGCAGTTGGATAAAAACGTCCTAACTGGTTGCTAGGTTACCAGCATCCCTTGTATAAACTGTCTCAGATTAAACCCTAGGGCCGGTTATTATATTATCGGTCCCCATAGCTAGGCCATATAGCCAGGCCATCAGATACAACCGGATCTGCTCCAACCCAATGGACAAAGAGAAACATCTATACCACCTTAAAAGGAAATTTATAAATTAGGGCTACCATCCCACCTCAATAGATGACCAAATCACCAGAGCCACCAAGAAATTAACTACTTCAATACGCAGGAAAAAAAAAAAAAATATATATATATATATATATATATACAGTATGCCTCTTTGGATTTATTTCATGCCCTGAAGAAGGATTTTGAGAGGTCCGAAAGCTCACTATAACATTATGTATCTTTGTTGGCCATTAAAAGGTCTCGTATCCACAGGATTATTTGGTTTCTCCTGCTGGGAACAATCACATTTAGTATATTCAGGGCATGTGTGGTGGGATTTGGGGGTTTTCAGTCCCCCTGTTCTTGTTATGTTACTCCAGGACCCCCATTACCCTCTCAGGGGTCAGATCATTGATTGTTTGGATCTGGGGAAGGATTTGTCCTAGAAAAAACGCTCTGTGAGAGGAGATGTTTGTGGTACTGAGACACCCGGTCAAAGTGCAGCTCGCCCGGCCCCTTACCCTGAGGCTCCACCCAGATTCAGGCACATTCCTACCCGACTCGTACGCTGTGCTCAGACCTGCACTATGCAGAGAGGGTGAGCCCGGCGCTACATTCCTCAGGAGAGAACTGTGTATCACATGTGTCTCTGTATCTGTCCCGCTGTATCACACGTGTCCCCATATATGACCTCACTCACTATATCAGACGTATCCCATGCATGACCTCACTTGTGTCCCCCAGGTATAAGCAGTCCCGCTGCATCACATCAGTATTATGGCCCTGGGCCCCGGCAGCAAATGCCCCATAGGAGCAGTGTCCTGCCCTGCAGAACATGTATGCATGTTGTGGTCGTCGCACTTTGTACTCTGTGTTATATCACTGTACTCATATCCATATTACATGCAGCTCTGTCTCAAATGCCTTACTGCGCCATAGACGCAGCATCTATATTACATCACAGCTGGTACATCACACGATCGCCTTTAACCCTTTGTGCATTACATTATAACATTTCCCTGCTTAACCCACGCAAGGCCTTCCATTTTAGCTGATTAAACCATGATGTCATTATTTCACCCGTTAGACTGGTGCCTCATTATAGTTCCATGAGCCTGGCCGGGGACTGTGCCTCATATGGTCCTGGGGTTGCAATTGGCTCTCGCTTATACCAAATAGCAGAGCTGCCTCCGCCACTTCAGCTCTTCATGCGTTCCAGTGTTGGTCTTCAGCACCGCCATCACAGTGTCCAGTAATTCGGGGAGGGAGTCTGTTCTCTCGTCCATTGTGGGGCACTTCATCCCAGAAATGCGACCATGTTGCCATCCTTATTGTCTGGGACATCCACTGGGGGTCATTCTGTTCTTTTCTTCCTGATGTGGAGCTACACGAGTACAAGACTGTTTTAAGCCTCACTGAAGGAATCTCAGGATGGGTAGAAGGTGTCCCTAAACCACCGGTGAGGAACATAAGCATCTACTTGCAGGACATCACAGACCTACTGAACAAACTGTCAGCCATAGTTTTCTCCGCTTCCTGGCCACCATGTGGAATCCTTATACTCCAACATCCCACACATGAATGGACTGACCGCCTGCCAGGCACACCTTGAGGACAATTGGGGTTGCCTCTGAATCCGTGTTACAATTCACAAGATTCATCCTCACACACAATTATTTCTCCTTTGGCAAAGAGATGTTCCTGCAATTCACCGGAACCACCATGGGCAATAAAATGGCACCGCAATATGCCAACCTTTTCATGGCAAAACTGCAGAGTGACTTTCTGGGTTCCTGCTCCAGCAAAGCATTGGCCTACTTCTGCTACATTGATGACATCATAATTATCTGGACCAACACCGAACAAGAACTAATAAAATTCTATGAGAGATTCAATGCATTCCACCCCACCATAAACCTGACATTAAGCTACTCATATACAGAAATCAACTTTTTGGACACAATAAAAATTTCAAACAACTCAATACAGACATCCCCATACCGGAAACCGATTGATGGACCCACATACCTCAGATGGGACAGTTACCACCCTAAACACATCAAAAACTCCATTGTCTATAGCCAGGCCATCAGATACAACCGGATCTGCTCCAACCCAATGGACAAAGAGGAACATCTATACCATCTTAAAATGAAATTTATAAATTAGGGCTACCATCCCACCTCAATGACCAAATCACCAGAGCCACCAAGAAATCAACTACTTCAATACACAGAAAAGAAAGGAAATGGTTGTGTACTTCTAGTGGGGACCTACAATTCACAGCTAGAGGTACTAAGGAAAACCACAAAGAAACTCCATCATACCCTGCACAAGGATGACCGTCTAACACCATATTCCCGGACCCTCTGCTTCTGTGTTGCAGGCAACCTCCAAGTCTGAGGAACTTTATAATCAGGAGTGCATTGTCCTCCGAAACACAAAAAGGAACTTATCCCTGTAAGGTAAGGAGCTGTAAGACCTGCTGACATGTACAGACCATGAACAGGATACAAATCCTCAACACACAGCAGAGCTATAAGATCCCGGGGACATTCATGTTGTGTACCTGATCGAGTGCAGTAAATGTCCTGTTGGGGGCCTTTATGTTGGAAAAACAGGACAAAAAACTAAAAGCAAGGATGAGGTCTCACCTCCACACCATTATAGAAAGACGGAATTGCCTGCGGCCGAGCATTGCTCTAGTCATGGACACAACATAGGACATGAAAGTTATTATGTTAAAAGGCGACTTCAAGTCTCAGCGTCACTGAGACTTCGGCCCCTTTGGTCTTTCTTTTGGTGGACATCGACCACAGCATGGAGAGACCAACAGCTAAATAGCCGCTGCCCCGATATATATCAGGCCCTACTGACTCTGCACTCTCTTTTCCTGCTGCAGTCTCTCCATTAGTCTCACTCTTCTGGACGCTGGCAGTGTGGCATTGGTCATATGTGTGTCTTGTTGGGTCACCTGTAGATTGGTCATATGTGTGTCTTGTTGGGTCACTTGTGCATTGCTTGTGCGTGTGTCTTGTTGGGTCACTTGTGGATTGCTTGTATGTATGTCTTGTTGGGCCACCTGTGGATTGCTTGTGCGTGTGTCTTGTTGGGTCACCTGTGGATTGCTTGTACGTGTGTCTTGTTGGGTCACCTGTGGATTGCTTGTGCGTGTGTCTTGTTGGGTCACCTGTGGATTGCTTGTACGTGTGTCTTGTTGGGTCACCTGTGGATTGGTTGTGCGTGTGTCTTGTTGGGTCACCTGTGGATTGCTTGTACATGTATCTTGTTGGGCCACCTGTGGATTGCTTGTGCGTGTGTCTTATTGGGTCACCTGTGGATTGCTTGTACGTGTGTCTTGTTGGGTCACCTGTGGATTGCTTGTGCGTGTGTCTTATTGGGTCACCTGAGGATTGCTTGTGCGTGTGACTTGTTGGGTCACCTGTGCATTGCTTGTGCGTGTGTCTTGTTGGGTCACCTGTTGATTGCTTGTATGTGTGTCTTGTTGGGTCACCTGTTGATTGCTTGTATGTGTGTCTTGTTGGGTCACCTGTGGATTGCTTGTATGTGTGTCTCGTTGGGTCACCTGTGGATTGCTTGTATGTGTGTCTTGTTGGGCCACCTGTGGATTGCTTGTATGTGTGTCTTGTTGGGCCACCTGCGGATTGTTTGTAAGTGTGTCTTGTTGGGCCACCTGTGGATTGCTTGTATGTGTGTCTTGTTGGGCCACCTGTGGGTTGCTTGTACGTGTGTCTGGTTGGACCACCTGTGGATTGCTTGTAAGTGTGTCTTGTTGGGCCACCTGTGGATTGCTTGTAAGTGTGTCTTGTTGGGCCACCAGTGGATTGCTTGTACGTGTGTCTTGTTGGGTCACCTGTGAATTGCTTGTACATGTGTCTTGTTGGGTCACCTGTGGATTGCTTGTAGGTGTGTCTTGTTGGGTCACCTGTGGATTGCTTGTACGTGTGTCTTGTTGGGTCACCTGTGGATTGCTTGTACGTGTGTCTTGTTGGGTTACTTGTGGATTGCTTGTACGTGTGTCTTGTTGGGCCACCTGTGGATTGCTTGTACGTGTGTCTTGTTGGGTCACTTGTGGATTGCTTGTACGTGTGTCTTGTTGGGTAACCTGTGGATTGCTTGTACGTGTGTCTTGTTGGGTCACTTGTGGATTGCTTGTACGTGTGTCTTGTTGGGTAACCTGTGGATTGCTTGTACGTGTGTCTTGTTGGGTCACCTGTGGATTGCTTGTACGTGTGTCTTGTTGGGTCACCTGTGGATTGCTTTTACGTGTGTCTTGTTGGGTCACCTGTGGATTGCTTGTACGTGTGTCTTGTTGGGTCACCTGTGGATTGCTTGTACGTGTGTCTTGTTGGGTCACCTGTGGATTGCTTGTGCATGTGTCTTGTTGGGTCACTTGTGGATTGCTTGTACGTGTGTCTTGTTGGGTCACCTGTGGATTGCTTGTATGTGTGTCTTGTTGGGCCACTTGTGGATTGCTTGTATGTGTGTCTTGTTGGGCCACCTGTGGATTGCTTGTACGTGTGTCTTGTTGGGCCACCTGTGTATTGCTTGTACGTGTGTCTGGTTGGACCACCTGTGGATTGCTTGTAAGTGTGTCTTGTTGGGCCACCTGTGGATTGCTTGTACGTGTGTCTTGTTGGGTCACCTGTGAATTGCTTGTATGTGTGTCTTGTTGGGTCACCTGTGGATTGCTTGTACGTGTGTCTTATTGGGTCACCTGTGGATTGCTTGTACGTGTGACTTGTTGGGTCACCTGTGGATTGCTTGTACGTGTGTCTTGTTGGGTCACCTGTGGATTGCTTGTACGTGTGTCTTGTTGCGTCTCTTGTGGATTGCTTGTACGTGTGTCTTGTTGGGTTATCTGTGGATTGCTTGTGCGTGTGTGTCTTGTTGGGTCACCTGTGGATCGCTTGTGCGTGTGTGTCTTGTTTGGTCACCTGTGGATTGCTTGTACGTGTGTCTTGTTGGGTTACTTGTGGATTGCTTGTACGTGTGTCTTGTTGGGTCACCTGTGGATTGCTTGTACGTGTGTCTTGTTGGGTCACCTGTGGATTGCTTGTACGTGTGTCTTGTTGGGTAACTTGTGGATTGCTTGTACGTGTGTCTTGTTGGGTCACTTGTGGATTGCTTGTACATGTGTCTTGTTGCGCCACTTGTGGATTGCTTGTACGTGTGTCTTGTTGGGTTATCTGTGGATTGCTTGTGCGTGTGTGTCTTGTTGGGTCACCTGTGGATCGCTTGTGCGTGTGTGTCTTGTTTGGTCACCTGTGGATTGCTTGTAAGTGTGTCTTGTTGGGTTACTTGTGGATTGCTTGTACGTGTGTCTTGTTGGGTCACCTGTGGATTGCTTGTACGTGTGTCTTGTTGGGTCACCTGTGGATTGCTTGTACGTGTGTCTTGTTGGGTAACTTGTGGATTGCTTGTACGTGTGTCTTGTTGGGTCACTTGTGGATTGCTTGTATGTGTGTCTTGTTGGGTCACCTGTGGATTGCTTGTACGTGTGTCTTGTTGGGTAACCTGTGAATTGCTTGTACGTGTGTCTTGTTGGGTCACCTGTGGATTGCTTGTACGTGTGTCTTGTTGGGTCACCTGTGGATTGCTTGTACGTGTGTCTTGTTGGGTCACCTGTGGATTGCTTGTGCGTGTGTCTTGTTGGGTCACCTGTGGATTGCTTGTACGTGTGTCTTGTTGGGTCACCTGTGGATTGCTTGTGCGTGTGTCTTGTTGGGTCCCCTGTGGATTGCTTGTACGTGTGTCTTGTTGGGCCACCTGTGGATTGCTTGTACGTGTGTCTTGTTGGGTCACCTGTGGATTGCTTTTACGTGTGTCTTATTGGGTCACCTGTGGATTGCTTGTGCGTGTGTCTTGTTGGGTCACCTGTGGATTGCTTGTACGTGTGTCTTGTTGGGTCACCTGTAAATTCTTCTTGTGGGATTCTTATTTACATTTTCAATATATGGAGAATCAGTGGATGACATATAGCAGTCCTGTAGTCATGTGACAAGCTAACATCTACTGCCTGTCACCCCCTACAGGGCAGTAAGGAGCGGTACCACTGGCAGACCCAGAATGTGCGGCAGAGCGGGGTGGATGACATGGTTCTTCTGCCCAAGATCACGGAAGAAGCCATTGTGGACAACCTGAAGAAACGCTATATGGACGACTTTATCTTCGTATTCTTCTCTACTCTACAGATAACAGAGGGTGACTGACACTGTGGAAGGGGATAACACCACTAGAGGGCGACTGTAATCCTACACTGAGGGAGGGGGCAACGCCACTAGAGGACAACTGTTACCGTACATTGAGGGAGGGGGTAACACCACTAGAGGGCGACCTTAACCTTACCCTGAGGGAAGATTTTTAATGTCACTAGAGGGCAACTGTTACCTTACACTGAGGAAGGGGGTAACACCAGAAGAGGACAACTGACAGTGAGAGAGTGGTAACACCACTAGAGGGCGACTGTAACCCTACACTGAGGGACGGGTAATACCACCAAAGGGAAATTGTTACCTTTTACCGAGGGAGTGGGTAACACCACTAGAGGGCCACTGTTACCTTACATTGAGGGAGGGGGTAACACCACCAGAGGGTGACTTGTTACCCCCCTCCCTCAGTGTACGGTAACGCCACTAGAAGGTGACTGTTACCTTACACTGGGGGAAGAGGTAACGCCACTAGGGGGCGACTGTTACTTTACTCTGAGGGTGGGTGTAACATCACTAGAGGGCGACTGTAACCTTACATTGAGGGAGAGGGTAACGCCACTAGAGGGTGGCTGTCACTGTACACTGAGGGATGGGGTAACACCACTAGAGGGCGACTGACACTGAGAAAGGGGGTAACACCAGCAGAGGCCTTAGCATGGTCAGTATAGCAGTACTTGTTGGGGGTCCGTGTCAGTGTATGAGAGTGTCTTCATGCTGTATGCTGCTTCCTTAACCCTTTCAGACATACATTGGGCCGGTGTTGATTTCTGTTAACCCTTTTAAGCAGCTTCCGTATTTCACAGAGAAGGAGATTGAGCTGTACCAGGGAGCGGTGAGTAGAAATATGAGTGGTCAGTAGGCGTTATATCTGCGTGTACCTCACTACTAGTACATCTGTGTCCTCAGTAGCCATATAATATCAGGCAGAACCTCATACACCGTACAGACATAGGGGGCGCACTATACAGTGATGAGCGTGTAACGTGTGCACTGCATACCGATCTTCCACTTACTGCTAATGGGATGGAGGAAGTGAGTCACACAGTTACTGTCACCTGACTCCACACCTTTGTATACAGGCTTCAGACACTTTGCTGTTATTGGCTAACAACCATTTGACACACCTGTATAACTTTCCAAAGTTGGGAAAGTTTTCTCTTGCTCTCTGCTACTTCACAGTGGTCGATAGCGGTACTGCAGCACCGTTGATGCTTTTTGTACATGTATATGGACGACGATGTCTGGACACGTACACACAATTATTATCTAGATATACTTCCTTCACTGATAGGAAAGTTACCGATTCCTCTCCAACACTTCCTGTCACAGGTTCTTCCCATCTTATGCTCAGCTATGGGTGGAGCCACGCGGAGGTTTTATTTCTTGCTGTATCTTGGGGGTCATCACCCCATGTGCCGCAGCACTGATCTCTCCACACTTAGTTGATGTTTGCTGGATAATTGTGTTTGCACCCCCTACAGGCTCAGTATGAAAACCCTCCCCACATCTACGCTCTGGCTGATACAATGTACCGGAACATGCTGATAGACGGCGAGAATCAGTGCGTTATCATCAGGTGCGTCATTAGTTACAGAAAACCTGTGGTACTTCTGTCCCCCTCGCCTGGGGGCCCAGGGCCCGCACATGCTACATGAGATGCAAGTGCTGGGACTCAGCTATTATTTGTTCTCGTTCTGCAGCGGGGAGAGCGGAGCCGGGAAAACCGTTGCAGCAAAGTACATCATGGGCTACATCTCTAAAGTGTCCGGCGGAGGGGCCAAGGTCCAGGTACTGGGGGGTCCCTTTGGGCTGCCACACCCGTCTCTCTTCCCAACTCATCACTTCTCTGTTCTTCCAGCAAGTGAAGGACATTATCCTCAAGTCCAACCCGCTGCTGGAAGCCTTCGGGAACGCGAAGACCGTTCGGAACAACAACTCCAGCAGATTTGTGAGTTCACAGCAACAACATGTGATGGTCTGCAAGGCATATCAGGAGGTAGAGGGGACAGAGCGATGTTCTGCAGATGTCTTATGATGTAATAATCTGCCGCTCCGCCTTCTTCTGCAGGGGAAGTACTTTGAGATCCAGTTCAGCCGTGGGGGGGAACCGGACGGGGGTCGGATCTCTAACTTCCTCCTGGAGAAGTCTCGTGTTGTCAGTCAGAATTCCGGGGAGAGGAACTTCCACATCTTCTACCAGGTGAATGTTAAGTGAGCGCCCCCTATAGAGGTTGTGTCATATGGGCGCTCACCATCTGCTTATCTTGCAGCTTTTGGAGGGGGTTAGTGCGGAGGACCGGGAGAACCTGGGGGTCACCAGTCCCGATTATTACTTCTATCTCAACCAGTCCGCCGTCTACAATGTGGAGGACGTCAGCGACAAGAATGAATTTGCTGAAACCATGGTGGGTGATGCCAAGAAGGCTGGTAAGAGAATGGTCAATGGCCCCACTAGCGAGGGCACCGCTGATAGTGATATCCTGCTCATAGCTATCCTCTTCCACAACCCTACAGGCAGCGATGGACGTAGTCGGAGTCTCCCATGAAGCTCAGGCGTCCGTCCTGAAGATCATTGCTGGCATCCTGCACCTGGGGAACATTGGTTTTCGAGAGAGTGGCAATTACGCCATGGTGGACAGCGAAGACTGTAAGTAGGGGGTACAATGATGTGGAAGGCAGGGGTTGGATTCTGATCATTGACCCTCATCCAGATCGAGAGCTGGGACAATGAATCAGGTTGGGGGGGGGGGGGGGTCTGAGCCTTTTCCTGCTGGAAAGAGAGGACCATGATTGAGGGGTCAGGGTTCTGGTCGTTGAGCCTCATCCAGGTGGAGAGCTATGACTGTGAGTGGGTTGGGGGGGAAGGAGCCTTGCCCTGCTGGAGAGCGAGGACCGTGATTGTTGGGTCAGGGTTCTGGTCGTTGACCCTCGCCTTGTGTGTCTCTCTGCAGTTTTGGCTTTTCCTTCGTATCTTCTGGGCATTGACCAGTCTTGGTTAAAGGAGAAGTTGACCAGTCGCAAGATGGATAGTAAATGGGGTGGGAAATCTGAGATCATCGATGTGACACTCAATGTGGAGCAGGCGTGTTTCACACGTGACGCCCTCTCTAAGGCCCTGTATTCCCGACTCTTCGATTACCTGGTGGAGGTGAGATGACCTCTCCCAAAGATATACTCCAAATCTCTTCATTTAATTCACTGCCTAGTTATGTACTGAGCCACCTATATAATGCATACTGTCCTGTTATACAATCTAACACGTATGTAATATATTCTGTCCTATTATACATTCAACCACCTACACAATGTATACTGTCCTGTTACACACTGTAGCGCATATATAATATATACTGTACCACCAATATAACATATACCGGCCTACTATGCACTTGTCCACCAATATAATCTATACGTCCTGCTACACACTCGATCATCTATATCCGTGATGGTGGGCCTTATAGAGACCGAGTGCCCAAACTACAACCCGGAACCTACTTATTCACCACAAAGTGCCTCCAGGTCATTTACACGGGGTAATTACTGCTCAAAATTCCTTCAAATGAATGAAATTGAACGATAATTCTGCAGTTTAAATACAAAAAGATCGCTCTCTATTGGTTCGCAGTTCGTTATCGCTGACTTTCAGGGCTTAAACAGATGAGCGGAGCGGAGTTGCGCAAAATCCAGGGTGCTTGTTTTTTTTGGGTTTTTTTCTCTGACTTTTCAAACTCTGTGCTAGAGTGGAAAAAGAACAGCGGGAAGTTGGGCAAGTCTTACCTTTTCTTACTTGTACTATTAATGCGCCAGAATCCCGCTAGTGAAAATGAAACCATTGAAATCCGTGGTTTAATTTCATCCCGTTATGCAGCCATAATAATCACAGCCGCATGACGGGACAAAATCCCGCCGTCTGTTTAAGCCCTCAGTCAGCACAAAAACTATCGCTGGATTGCAGGCTTGTCCTAGAAGGTGGAGCGCTGAGTGAGAAGCCCGCGATCCAGCGGCGAATGGGATGATTATCATTCAGAGATCCCGCGGTCGTTCCGTGTAAACGCACGAAGCGCCTGAACAAGGATTGTTCGGTTTCTGTATGCAGGAAATGATGACGTGCCGTTCGGAAGTGACTGACTGCTGTTTACACTGAACGACTTTGCGTTTATAGCGGATGTAGGTGGGCAGGGGAAGATGCCCGCTGCTGTGCTGTTACTCCTCTGTAACAGCACAGCAGCGGGCATCACTGGGACAAGTGTCCTGCTTCGTTTCACCTACGGCTCATCCCATGTAAATAGGGTAGAACTCTACCTGTGTAAGGGCCCCTGTCCACGGCAGTTTATTTGCCGGTGGTAAACCGCCGGCGAATCATGCCGGCCGACGCTTCCCATAGCATTGCTAATGTAAAGCGCCGGTACCTGTCCACGAGCGGAGAATCATTGCGCGGTCAGCCTATCATGAACACACTGCCGTTTTCCCTGATTATCAGCCCCACCCCGATAATAAGCCCTACCCCGGTTTTCAGGGGAGGCTTGAAATACAAGCCGACCCTGAGAATAAGCCCTAGCGAACCTACATGAAAAAAAAATAAAACATTAATACTCACCTGGTCCACGGCATCCCGGTGCTCAATCATTCAAAGCCGTTCAGTGAATGACATCACTGAATGGCTGTGATTGGCTCATCGAGCGCCGGCTGTGATGGGCTGGCGCTCGATCCAATCGCAGCACTCGCTTTGCTGGAGGCGGGGAATTCAAAGCCCCGTTTACTAGAAAGAAACTGATATGTCAGCGCAGAAGACACTGCAGCTTGCTGCAGCGCCTCCTGAGACCATTGCGAGGCATCGGGGAGCCGAGAACCAGCTGACTATAATTCCTTCCCCTCCCCCTGAAAAAATAAGACCTAGCACCTCTTTAGGGGTAAAAATTAATATAAGACAGTGTCTTATTTTTAGGAAAACACTGTATTACATAAGTAGTTAAATGGGAGATGTTGAGAATTTTGTAGCACTAGTTTTAATACAAAGGATGACATCTGCAGGTCCTGCCATGTAGTCTAGTGCACCCCCTAACCTTCTTTTAACAAATAATGGGCGTGCACCAGACTACATGAATGTGCACTCTCCAGCAGGGGGAGTGGTGATTAACCTAGATAATATATACTGTCCTGTTATATACTCGACCACCTATATAATATGTGGTCCTGCTATACACTCAAACGCCTTTATAATATATGCGGTCCTGTTGTACACTCGAACGCCTATATATTATATGCGGTCCTGTTATACAGTCAACCACTCATATAATATATACTGTCCTATTATACACTCGACCATCTATATAATATGTGCTGTCTAGAGATGAGCGAGCATACTCGTCCGAGCTTGATACTCGTTCGAGTATTAGGGTGTTCGAGATGCTCGTTACTCGTGACGAGTACCACGCGATGTTCGGGTTACTTTCATTTTCTTCCCTGAGAAATTTGCGCGCTTTTCTGGCCAATAGAAAGACAGGGAAGGCATTACAACTTCCCCCTGCGACGTTCAAGCCCTATACCACCCCCCTGCAGTGAGTGGCTGGCGAGATCAGGTGTCGCCCGAGTATAAAAATCGGCCCCTCCCGCCACAGATGCGTTCTGACATTAGTTCAGGGAAAGTGGTATCTTGGTGGAGCTGCTATAGGGAGAGTGTTAGGAGTATTTTAGGTTTCAAGAACCCCAACGGTCCTTCTTAAGGCCATAAATCGTCTCTATATGCGCTCAGTGGGGCCGGCGGCAGCAGCGCCGACCCCATTGAGAACATATAGAAGACAAATCCTTCTTCTCTGCCACAGCTGTAACAGCTGTGGCAGAGAAGAACGATGTTTGCCCATTGAATTCAATAGAGCCAGCAATACAGCAGGTTCCACTGAAAGCAATGGGCTGCCGGCGATCGCGGGATGAATTGTCGGGAAGGGGTTAAATATATAAGCCCTTCCCTGCAATTCATCCAGAAATGTGTTACAATAAAAATATATACCGGCGTATAAGGCGACAGGGCGTATAAGACGACCCCCCAACTGTCACCTTATACGCCGGCAATACAGTGGAGCAAAGAATAAAAATCATTACTCACTTCTTCTGACGTTCTGCGCCGCTGCTGCAGGCTGTCACTCCCTCCTGGTTCCCGGCAGAGCATTGATTTCTCTACGAAGGGCTTTAAAACCCCGCCTCCAGAAACACACGTGCCTTCAGCCAATCACAGCCAATGACAATGATGTCATTGAATGGCTGTGATTGGCTGTGTTTCTGGGATTTCAAGCCCTGCGTCCAGAAAGCAATGCTCTGCCGTGGACCAGGAGGGAGCGACAGCCTGCAGCAGCGGCGCAGAACGTCAGAAGAAGTGAGTAATGATTTTTATTCTTTGCTCCACTGTATTGCCGGCGTATAAGGTGACAGTTGGGGGGTCGTCTTATACGCCCCGTTGCCTTATACGCCGGTATATATTTTTATTGTAACACATTTCTGGATGAATTGCAGAGAAGGGCTTATATATTTAACCCCTTCCCGACAATTCATCCTGCGATCGCCCATTGAATTCAATGGGCAAACATCGTTCTTCTCTGCCACAGCTGTTACAGCTGTGGCAGAGGAGAACGATCTTTACGCAGACAGTGCGGGGGGGGGGGCACTCTTGCCGCTATTGTGGCTTAATAGTGGGACCTGTGAACTTGAGATGCAGCCCAACATGTAGCCCCTCGCCTGCCCTATCCGTTGCTGTGTCGTTCCCATCACTTTCTTGAATTGCCCAGATTTTCACAAACGAAAACCTTAGCGAGCATCGGCGAAATACAAAAATTCTCGGGTCGCCCATTGACTTCAATGGGGTTCGTTACTCGAAACGAACCCTCAAGCATTGCGAAAATTTCGTAACGAGCACCCGAGCATTTTGGTGCTCGCTCATCTCTAGTGCTGTCCTGTTATATAATCGAACACCAATATAATATATGCGGTCCTGTTATACATATGCTGTACCATCCATGTATTCTACGCTGACCTGTTGTATGAAGTGTATTGTTTATATGCTGTGTCACCGATGTATTATCTACTGCCCCATCTAGGCTGTTAATAAAGCAATGCGGAAAGACACCGAGGAATACAATATTGGGGTTCTAGATATTTATGGATTTGAGATCTTTCAGGTAAGAAGGATGAGAAATGATATATCATCCGGTCGGCAGCCGCTCTATGTGCCGCACGTGAAATGGCTCATTGTATGGAGTCGTATCACAGGCACATAAACAGAAGACATGAGTGGTTGTATGTGGGTGACACCTGCGTATATGGATGACAGGGGTGGGGGCACCTGCGTATATGGATGACTGGGGGGGGCATCTGTGTATATGGATGACTGGGGGGGCACCTGTGTATATGGATGACTGGGGGGGCACCTGTGTATATGGATGACTGGGGGGGGCACCTGTCTATCTGGATGACTGGGGAGGGCGCATTTGTATATGGATGACTGAGGAGGGCACCTGTGTATATGGATGACTGGGGAGGGCACCTGTGTATATGGATGACTGGGGGGGGGGCATCTGTGTATATGGATGACTGGGGGGGCACCTGTGTATATGGATGACTGGGGGGAGCACCTGTCTATCTGGATGACTGGGGAGGGCGCATTTGTATATGGATGACTGAGGAGGGCACCTGTGTATATGGATGACTGGAGAGGCACCTGTGTATATGGATGACTGGGGGGGACACCTGTGTATATGGATGACTGGGGGGGGGCACCTGTGTATATGGATGACTGGGGGGGCACCTGTGTATATGGATGACTGGGGGGCACCTCTGTATATGGATGACTGGGGGAGGGAAGCACCTGTGTATATGGATATCTAGAGGGGCACCTGTGTATATGGATGACTGGGGAGGGCGCCTGTGTATATGGATGACTGGGGAGGGCACCTGTGTATATGGATGACTGAGGAGGGCGCCTGTGTATATGGATGACTGAGGAGGGCACCTGTGTATATGGATGACTGGGGTGGGCACCTGTGTATATGGATGACTAGGGCGGCCACCTGTTTATATGGATGACTGGGGCGGCCACCTGTTTATATGGATGACTGGGGTGGGCACCTGTGTATATGGATGACTGGGGGGGCACCTGTGTATATGGATGACTGGGGGAGGGAAGCACCTGTGTATATGGATGACTAGGGGAGGGGGGCACCTGTGTATATGGATATCTGGAGGGGCACCTGTGTATATGGATGACTGGGGAGGGCGCCTGTGTATATGGATGACTGAGGAGGGCGCCTGTGTATATGGATGACTGGGGGGGGGGCATCTGTGTATATGGATGACTGGGGGGGCACCTGTGTATATGGATGACTGGGGGGGGGGCATCTGTGTATATGGATGACTGGGGGGGCACCTGTGTATATGGATGACTGGGGGGAGCACCTGTCTATCTGGATGACTGGGGAGGGCGCATTTGTATATGGATGACTGAGGAGGGCACCTGTGTATATGGATGACTGGAGAGGCACCTGTGTATATGGATGACTGGGGGGGACACCTGTGTATATGGATGACTGGGGGGGGGCACCTGTGTATATGGATGACTGGGGGGGCACCTGTGTATATGGATGACTGGGGGGACACCTGTGTATATGGATGACTGGGGGGGCACCTGTGTATATGGATGACTGGGGGGGCACCTGTGTATATGGATGACTGGGGTGGGCACCTGTATATATGGATGACTGGGGGGGGCACCTGTGTATATGGATGACTGGGGGGGCACCTGTGTATATGGATGACTGGGGGAGGGAAGCACCTGTGTATATGGATATCTGGAGGGGCACCTGTGTATATGGATGACTGGGGAGGGCGCCTGTGTATATGGATGACTGAGAAGGGCGCCTGTGTATATGGATGACTGAGGAGGGCACCTGTGTATATGGATGACTGGGGTGGGCACCTGTGTATATGGATGACTAGGGCGGCCACCTGTTTATATGGATGACTGGGGCGGCCACCTGTTTATATGGATGACTGGGGCGGGCACCTGTGTATATGGATGACTGGGGGGGCACCTGTGAATATGGATGACTGGGGGAGGGATGCACCTGTGTATATGGATGACTAGGGGAGGGGGGCACCTGTGTATATGGATATCTGGAGGGGCACCTGTGTATATGGATGACTGGGGAGGGCGCCTGTGTATATGGATGACTGAGAAGGGCGCCTGTGTATATGGATGACTGAGGAGGGCACCTGTGTATATGGATGACTGGGAAGGCACCTGTGTATATGGATGACTGGGGTGGGCACCTGTGTATATGGATGACTGGGGCGGCCACCTGTTTATATGGATGACTGGGGCGGGCACCTGTGTATATGGATGACTGGGGGGGGGCACCTGTGTATATGGATGACTGGGGAGGGCACCTGTGTATATGGATGACTGGGGGGGGGGGCACCTGTGTATATGGATGACTGGGGGGGGGGGGACCTGTGTATATGGATGACTGGGGGGGCACCTGTATATATGGATGACTGGGGTGAGGGCACCTGTGTATATGGATGACTGGGGGGAGGGCACCTGTGTATATGGATGACTGGGGGGAGGGCACCTGTGTATATGGATGGCTGGGGGGGAGCATCTGTGTATATGGATTACTGGGGGGGGGTGAGCACCTGTGTATATGGATGACTGGGGGGGGGCACCTGTGTGTAAGGATGACTGAGGGGGGGGCACCTGTGTATATGGATGACTGGGGGGGGCACCTGTGTATGTGGATGACTGGGGGGGCACCTGTGTATATGGATGACTGGGGAGCACCTGTGTATATGGATGACTGGAGAGGCACCTGTGTATATGGATGACTGGGGGGGCACCTGTGTGTAAGGACGACTGAGGGGGGGGGGCACCTGTGTATATGGATGACTGGGGGGGGGGCACCTGTGTATGTGGATGACTGGGGGGGGCACCTGTGTATATGGATGACTGGGGAGCACCTGTGTATATGGATGACTGGGGGGGCACTTGTGTATATGGATGACTGGGGGGGCACCTGTGTATATGGATGACTGAGGAGGGCACCTGTGTATATGGATGACTGGAGAGGCACCTGTGTATATGGATGACTGGGGCGGGGCACCTGTGTATATGGATTACTGGGGGGGGCACCTGTGTATATGGATGACTGGGGGGGGGACCTGTGTATATGGATGACTGGGGGGGCACCTGTATATATGGATGACTGGGGTGAGGGCACCTGTGTATATGGATGACTGGGGGGAGGGCACCTGTGTATATGGATGACTGGGGGGAGGGCACCTGTGTATATGGATGACTGGGGGGAGGGCACCTGTGTATATGGATGACTGGGGGGAGGGCACCTGTGTATATGGATGACTGGGGGGGAGCATCTGTGTATATGGATTACTGGGGGGGGTGAGCACCTGTGTATATGGATGACTGGGGGGGGCACCTGTGTGTAAGGATGACTGAGGGGGGGGCACCTGTGTATATGGATGACTGGGGGGGGCACCTGTGTATGTGGATGACTGGGGGGGCACCTGTGTATATGGATGACTGGGGAGCACCTGTGTATATGGATGACTGGAGAGGCACCTGTGTATATGGATGACTGGGGGGGCACCTGTGTGTAAGGACGACTGAGGGGGGGGGGCACCTGTGTATATGGATGACTGGGGGGGGGCACCTGTGTATGTGGATGACTGGGGGGGGCACCTGTGTATATGGATGACTGGGGAGCACCTGTGTATATGGATGACTGGGGGGGGCACCTGTGTATATGGACGACTGGGGAGCACCTGTGTATATGGATGACTAGGGGGGCACCTGTGTATATGGATGACTGGGGGGGGCACCTGTGTATATGGATGACTGGGGGGGCACCTGTGTATATGGATGACTGGGGGGGCACCTGTGTATATGGATGACTGGGGGGGCACCTGTGTATATGGATGACTGAGGAGGGCACCTGTGTATATGGATGACTGGAGAGGCACCTGTGTATATGGATGACTGGGGCGGGGCACCTGTGTATATGGATTACTGGGGCGGGCACGTGTGTATATGGATGACTGGGGGGGGCACCTGTGTATATGGATGACTGGGGCGGGGTACCTGTGTATATGGATTACTGGGGAGGGGGGCACCTGTGTATATGGATGACTGGAGAGGCACCTGTGTATATGGATGACTGGGGTGAGGGCACCTGTATATATGGATGACTGGGGGGGGGGGCACCTGTGTATATGGATGACTGGGGGGGAGCACCTGTGTATATGGATGACTGGGGGGGCACCTCTGTATATGGATGACTGGGTGGAGGCGCACCTCTGTATACGGCTGACTGGAGGCGCACCTCTGTATACGGATGACTGGGTGGAGGCGCACCTCTGTATACGGATGACTGGGTGGAAGCGCACCTATGTATACGGATGACTGGGTGGAGCCGCACCTCTGTATACGGCTGACTGGGTGGAGGCACACCTCTGTATACGAATGACTGGGTGGAGGGGCACCTCTGTATATAGATGACTGGGTGGAGGCGCACCTCTGTATACGGCTGACTGGAGGCGCACCTCTGTATACGGCTGACTGGGTGGAGGCGCACCTCTGTATACGGCTGACTGGGTGGAGGCGCACCTCTGTATACGGCTGACTGGGGTGAGGGCACCTCTGTATATGGATGACTGGGTGGAGGCGCACCTCTGTATACGGCTGACTGGGTGGAGGCGCACCTCTGTATACGGCTGACTGGGGAAGAGTGTTGCTCTATATTTAATGGCGGACAGCTTGCGTGTGTACATAGGGCAGGGGAGGCGTCAGCTGTGACGTCTGCTGGTTTATCTCAGCTTCGTCTTTCTTTTCTCTAACAGAAGAACGGCTTTGAACAATTCTGTATTAATTTTGTGAATGAAAAGCTTCAGCAGATCTTCATTGAGCTGACTCTGAAGGCGGAGCAGGTGAGGCGTCTGTTCGGGGAGGTGGTGATCCGTGCTAGTAGCGGCCCAGCGGATCCGCCCTGGTAGTGAACCGGCTGACCGCTCCTCTTCTCTTCCAGGAGGAGTATGTGCAGGAGGGGATCCGCTGGAATCCTATTGAGTATTTCAACAACAAGATTGTGTGTGACCTGATTGAGAATAAAGTGGTGAGTTTGCAGACCTCCTGGGAATGGGGGGGCGTTCTGCTGGAAATTCATCCTTCCCACCTAGCAGTGTGGATCATCCATGTGGTCTTATTCTTTTCACAGAACCCTCCAGGAATTATGAGCGTCTTGGACGACGTCTGTGCTACAATGCACGCCAAGGGAGAAGGCGCCGACCAGACACTGCTGCAGAAACTCCAGTCAGCCATTGGGAGCCACGAGCACTTCAACAGTTGGAATAAAGGATTTATCATCCATCACTATGCAGGAAAGGTGAGGAATGGCGTAACATAAGGCACATACGACCGGTAGATACCGCGGAGCAGTAGACCCTGGTGGTGTCGGTTGCATTGAGTGGAATGAATCTTTTGGTATGAAAAAATGAAGTGACGGACATTCGTCTAATTAATGGAATGAGATACGTAAAGGGAGAATACCCAACGCAAGCTAATTATTGCGTGATTGTGCCCATCCAGGTCTCGTACACGGCTGAGGGATTCTGTGAGCGGAACAGAGACGTTTTATTCACTGACCTCATTGAACTGATGCAAAGCAGCGAAATGTGAGTTACCGGCGGGGATGAGACCAGCTTGGCTTAGGTACCTCCAGCAGCTTCGTAGCTCCAGACGGGAGTCTCTCATGGTTTGACAGTAGGGGCGATTCCCATAGTCCGGTGGTTGCCATTATCAGCACATTTGTTCTGACGCTGTCCATCATGTCTTCTGTTCTTCAGACCTTTTATCAGGGAACGCTTCTCAGAAAATCTCAATGCTGATAAGAAAGGACGTCCAACCACGGCCAGCAATAAGATCAAGGTGATCAATCACCACCTCTGTGGGTCCTTATATCATTATTAGTGCCCTCAGCTTTCCGTGAGCGATTCGTGTCTTTGTGGTGGGCTATATGTACAGCTTGCTGCCTTGCATTTTAGGTGGGGGACACTACTTGGCTGGGGCTCCTGGTTTCTCTGCTGGAGTCTGTATGTAAAGTTCTGCATTTGTAGTCTCAATGTAACATTTCATGTTTCTCTGTAAGGTTCTGTGTTACTCAGTTGGGGGTCTTTGTATGACGTTCAGAGTTTCTCTTTTGGGGGATCTGTTTAAAGTTTGGTCTATGATCCAAACTTCGGATCAGCAGAGAACTAGAAAGCCATCTAGGTCTTGTGGCAATAATACAGACATTATTTTATGACTGCATCGCGGCTGTCTCCAACTTGACTAACTACTTGGGGCTCTCTATTCAGACCACTTCTGTGTCGCTACTTTACAGTGACTTTAATATTTTCTCTTCTCTAAGAAACAAGCCAATGACTTGGTCCAAACCTTGATGAAGTGCACCCCCCACTACATACGTTGCATCAAGCCCAACGAGACTAAGAAACCACGTGACTGGGAGAACAGCAGGTAGTCAGAATAAGGGGTTAATCTGAGGCCCATTATATAACAGATATCGGACTCTGAGTCTAACTTTTTTTTCATCCAGAGTGAAACATCAGGTAGAATATTTGGGTCTTCGAGAGAACATCCGTGTACGACGTGCGGGATACGCTTATCGTAGAGTCTTCCAGAAGTTTCTTAATCGGTATAGAGTAATACGTCGCATGCATATATGTACAGTAGGTGCTGCATTCTCAAGTACCAGCAAATTTATACCCAATGTACGTATCTGAAGGTATGCCATACTGACACGAGAGACATGGCCAGAATGGAGAGGAGACGAGAAGAAAGGAGTTCTCCATCTGCTGCAGTCAGTGAACATGGACTCTGATCAGTACCAGCTCGGCAAAACCAAAGTGTTCATCAAAGCCCCGGAATCTGTATGTATGGGAGGGTAGTTCATCAAAGCCCCGGAATCTGTATGTATGGGAGGGTAGTTCATTTACAAAATCCGTATGTGATAAAGTGCCTCACCGTTGCTTTGTTTATTTAGCTTTTCTTGTTGGAAGAAATGAGGGAGAGGAAATACGACAGCTTTGCGCGCGTTATTCAGAAAGCCTGGCGCAAGCACACAGCTGTACGCAAGTACATCCGTATGAGAGAGGAAGGTAAGTAGCTGGATGGAATGACCCTAGTGATAAGCCATCTCAGAGCCACAGTTTATTTGATCTGTCCATCACCAGCTTCCACTATTGTCTTGAACAAGAAGGAAAGGCGAAGGAACAGCATCAACAGGAACTTTGTGGGGGATTACATTGGGATGGATGGTCGGCCGGAGTTGCGCCAGTTTGTAGGGCGCAGAGAACGGATTGATTTTGCTGACACAGTAGTGAAGTATGATCGACGTTTCAAGGTAAGGAACCCAACCTGTATACACCAGGACATTCCTCACTGAAGCTCAGGCGGAGATTCAAGTGATGTCCTTAACAGTATTGCTCTGATGTAGACACTGAAGCGAGACTTGGTGTTGACTCCCAAATGCCTGTATCTGATTGGTCGAGAAAAAGTGAAACAAGGACCAGAGAAGGGTCAAATAAAAGAGGTTCTGAAGAGGAAGATAGAGCTGAAGGATATTCAGTCTGTATCTTTAAGGTGATTATCATCTTCAGTCCCAAACTTGGCTTGACAGGTTGACAAATGTGTATTCCGTTGGCTAGTGATAACCATAAGTGGTGTTCTCTCCACAGTGCGCGGCAGGATGACTTTCTCATAATTCATGAAGCGCAGTATGACAGCCTCCTGGAGAGTGTCTTTAAGACAGAGTTTCTCAGTCTTCTTTACAAGCGATATGAGGAGAGTACGCAGAGGAAGCTGCCACTCGGATTCAGCAACCAGTACGTTGTGGTGGAGGTTTAGTGAAGAATTAGCAGTTTCTCTTTGTTCATCCTTGTAGATGAAGTGAGATTAAGATTCCCTTGCCTCCTAGGCTGGAGTTTAAGGTGAAAAAAGAAGGGTGGACACCCTGGGGGGCTGCTGGGTCTCGACAAATCCAGTTCCAGGTAGGAACAAATGATGTGGCATCTCTCAAGGTAGCAGGAAAGGCCCTGGTGGTTAGCATCGGAACAGGATTACCCTCAAATTCTCGTAAGTAAATTCTCAATTAATGTAGAAGTAACAAGCACGAAAAATATTGGAAGGCACGTGTTTTTGACTCTTTGGCTTCTATAGGACCCACCCGGAGAGATAACAGAAAAAGCCAGTATCTTGATGGTCGGGGTAAAGCTGCAGGCCATGGTCAGTGTACAGTGAATAGTCCTGCATGTTTTTCAGTCATGGACGCGTTCTGTACATAAATGTACCTTGACGTTTTGTATTCTATTCTGTTTCGTACTTAGGAGTGCCACAAGCCAATGGAGGCAGCAGGAACGCCCGTCCCCGGCTGACGCAAAGATTGTCATTCACATCCCGTCAGAGCAGTGTAGAGCAGCCCAGCTTACCAAGACAAGGGGCCAGTCCTAGAGCCAAAGCACCACCTGTAAACATGGACTTAGGCTTCATGAACGTCCCTGACAAGGGTGTGGCCGGGTGAGAATGGTGGAAGGGGTCACAGATGAGTAATAGTAAGAGAAGGAAGGTGGGAAAAGACTGAAGAGAACAGATCAATGGTCTGCACCCTGAACAGGATGTAAATCTAACTGGCATCATGGGAAGTATATAGATAGGGATGCTGCCCCAATTTGCGACAAAACCAAATTTACGCAATGTTGACAGAAGTATTGGGACACAAATAGAAGGTGATGAAATTTGATTATATTCACATTTATCAATACAATGTTGGACCGCTTTTGGCCTCAGTGACTGCAGGCACCATCAGCGGCCACTTTCCACCAAATTCCCATAGATGTATGGAGGGATTTGCCTTCATTCCTCCAGGAGAGCTTCCGATAGTGATACCACATTCTAGTTTGTCCCAAAGATGCTCGATGGGCTTGAGATCCAGACTTTGGGCTGTCCAATGAAGTTTGCAGACATTCTGCTCCTCAAACCTGTGTGCTGTATGTTCATAGAGTAACGTCGGGAGAGACATGACGCTGTACCCAAGTATTGCCACAGGGTAGATGATGCCACATTATCCCGAGTGGCTCTATACCCATTGATGCTGAGGGTGGTTTTCACTATAACTAATGGCCCTAGTCCTTCCCAGTAGACACACCTGCACACCATAACAAAACCTCCTCGAAACTTCAGCAATCTAATCGGAAGATGGTGTACTGTAATTCATCTGTCCACAACTCTTGCTTCCCTTTGTTTACAATCAGACGCTCCAAGCATCATTGCAGGCGCCGCTTCGCATGCCATTCCCTACGGATGTTCCAGTGGCCTGTGAGACCTCCTGAGCGATGGCAGACTGTGTGTGATGCCTTCACAGCTGGTACAAGGCTTCATAGTCTACGTTCTTTCAGTTTTACGAGGTCTCCCTAAACATGGCTGCCCCGCACACACTGGATGGTCTCCATTTCCCAAAAACATAGCCAACTGTGGACTCTGGAAGGTCCAAAAGCTGCGATGTCCATACCGATTGATTGGTGACACCCCACTGCCAAACCCCGTTGTCGGCTCTACACCTGGTGACATCCCCCCGCCAGACCTAGTTGTCGGCTCTACACACGCTGACATCCCTCGCCCCTGCCAGACCCTGTTGTGTCGGCTATACACCCGATGACACCCCCCCCCCCACCAGACCCCGTTGTCTGCTCTACATCTGGAGGTCTCTGATGGCTTTTGCATAATCTGCTCCTTTTATATCTTATGCTCGCACATCTGATTTGCATCTCCCCTTTGCCCAACAGCACAGGATTGATGAGGGGGGGGGGGGGGGTCTAATACTTTTGTCAACATAATCTACATCACAGGACTCTAACACAAGTCCATTCAGTAGAACCTTTGGAAGCTGAAAACTGTGGTAGAGTAGAATGTGTCTGGGGAATATTGCGGGTAATGCCATACAGCCCACGGATGAGAGTGGCTCAGTCTGTGGGCTCCAAACAGATCTTGTGTAACACATGTATTGCCTTCTAGAGTGCTGCGAAGGCTTTCAAAAGAAATAAAACCGGTGCCTGGTGGAGGGAGAGCTAAGCCAACACCAAAACCCAAGCCCCAGCCTCAACTACCCCGCTGTCGAGCGCTGTATGCCTATGATGCGCAGGACACGGATGAGCTTAGTTTCAATGCAGAGGACGTCCTGGAGATTGTCAGAGAAGGTGCGTAAGTCACAGTGAGGGTTGGCGATTTTAATCTGTTCCTGACATACTGTTGTAGATTCATACATGTAGATCCAGACTCAGGGCAGTTTATACACAGGTTCCAGTGATTGTGGCTAACGGGGTTTGTAAAAATGATGAGGTGATATAGGCATTCAGTGGTGCTTTTTACAGCCTTGGTCCAGGTCCTTTATGTGACTTCAGCCTTGGTTGCACTTATACCATCCTTATGGCAGCTTCCTCTCTTCTGCAGATCCATCTGGCTGGTGGCAGGGCAGAATTCGAGGCCGGGAAGGTCTGTTTCCAGGTAATTACGTGGAGAGGATCTGACACCTGTGTCCATTGGCTGCTCGGCTCGTGGAGAGATCATCCAGTTTCCCTATATCTACCAAATAAAGCTTTTATGTAATAGTGGCTGGCTGTCCTTATCAGGGACCAGTCATGTTTTTATCACTCATTTTTATATATGTGCTGCGGCAAATACTATTTATGGAACTGCCAATAAATCATCCCGCAGCGTAACTGTGGTCGTCTCTCATGGTCTGATACATAATGCAGCCACATGCCGCTCCGGTGGGATGCTACCGATAGTCATCCTCTATAGTGGCTGTGATTATTACACCTCCCGCTCTGGTGCGAGGCTAGCGATACTCATCCTCCGTAGTGGCAGACATTACTACACATCCCACTCTGGTGCGATACTAGTGATAGTCATCCTGTCTGTACTTATTACACATCCCGCTCTGGTGCAACGCTGGCGATTGTCATCCTCTAAAGTGGCCATTGTTACTACACATCCCACTGTGCTGCGATGCTGGTGATAGTCATCCTCCGTAGTCGCTGTAGTTATTACACATCCTGCTCTGGTGCAACGCTGGTTATAGCCATCCTCCATAGCGGCAGTCATTACTACACATCCGGTTCAGGTGCGAGGCTAGTGATAGTCATCCGCTGCAGTGGCTGTTGTTACTACACATCCCACTCTGCTGCGATGCTGGTGATAGTCATCCTCCATAGTGGCCATCGTTACTACACATCCGGTTCTAGTGCAAGGCTAGTGATAAGGACTGCCACTATGGAGGATGACTACCACACATCCCACTGTGGTGCAACGCTGGTGATAGTCATCCTCCATAGTGGCCGTCGTTACTACACATTCAGTTCTGGTGCAGTCATCCTCCATAGTGGCCGTCATTACTACACATCCGGTTTTGGTGCGAGGCTAGTGATAGTCATCCTCCATAGTGGCAGTCATTACTACACATCCGGTTCTGGTGCAGTCATCCTCCATAGTGGCCGTTGTTACTACACATCTGGTTCTGGTGCGAGGCTAGTGATAGTCATCCTCCATAGTGGCAGTCATTACTACACATCTGGTTCTGGTGCGAGGCTAGTGATAGTCATCCTCCATAGTGGCAGTCATTACTACACATCCGGTTCTGGTGCGAGGCTGCCGATTGTCATCCTCTAAAGTGGCCGTTGTTACTACACATCCCACTGTGCTGCGATGCTGGTGATAGTCATCCTCCGTAGTAGCTGTAGTTACTACACATCCCGCTCTGGTGCGACGCTGGCGATAGTCATCCTCCATAGTGGCCGTCATTACTACACATCCCGCTCTGGTGTGACGCTCATATTTTGCATCCGTGTCCATTACTACATGTCCTGCTCCAGTTGCACCAATAGAAAACGGTCATTCTCCGTATCAGCTGTCATTGCTACAAATTCCACTCATCAGTGGCCGTTCCTGCTCCAAATGCAGAGACAGACAACGTTCAAACTCTGTATCAGCAGATGTTACTACACCTCCCATATCAATTCCCTCCTTGCATTCCGTGAAGAACCTCCATGTGGTACAACTGACCTTCTCTACAGCACCCCATGAGGTTGACATATTCACCCGTGAACCATGGGAAGCAGGCTTTATTATACACATGATTGGTTGAGCTTCATATAAAAAGGTTAATGTAGTAAAATGAAAACTGCAAAACCACATTTACAATCAAAACCGAAGGGATGAGCTGAAGCACCCACCCAGCGTATTCACACATCGGGAAGAGCTGGCCAGGGGTGGGGACATTAGGCTAGTGTACTGACCCCCTCAGTCCCCCCAGGACACACACACCCACCCTATACCATGTGTTGCTGGGGGACCATAGCTGGGAATGGGCTTGTGATACAGCGGCTTCCTGCAGCTCTCACAGAGAACATAGTGGAAGCAGCAATTACAACATATAAATAAGATCCCCTGTACAGAAACGTAAAAATTGTTCTAGTCTGGAGCCGTGTGCAGAAAAATAGAGACCTTTCTAATCCATGTAGTTTACATATTTATAGGGTGCGTCGCCTGTGGAGCCGGGCTCAGTGCTTATCATCTCATGGAGAAATGGGGAGCATTGAAGGTTCACGGAGCCCGCCATCAGCATTGTGGGCTCTGTACTTGGCCGGGATGGTTTGGGTCATAACAGTAAGGCACTTTGTGGGTTTTATAACCATGGAGTAGAGTCCAGCAGAGTGGGGCGCCCCTCGTCTAATCTTGACCCCACTGTTCGCTCAGTTGTCCGTTCCACAGCTCTGCCGCTGCTTGATAAAGGCCATACCATGTGTGCGGAAGTGGGTGTTCAGGTTGAGCTGACTGTCGAAGCTTTTATTGCAAACCTGGCAGGTGAGTCTACCGTCTGAGGACTCTTCCAGCTTTTGGGTGGGCTCTGGCTCCTCCTCGACCACGTCCTTCATTTTGTGCATCATGAAGCGATGGCGGCTCAGGGAGCCCTGGGAGGTGAAGCACATGCCGCACTCTCGGCACTGGTAAGAGCTCTCGCTGGTACAGTGTTGGGGGATGTGCTGCCGGAAGTCGGCCAGGCTGCTGGTTTTATAGCCGCAAGCTCGGCACTGGAAGCTGCGCTTCGGTTTCTGCAGGGCAGGCTTGCTTTTCAGTGGTTCATCGCTCCCGGAGTCATCGGATGATAGTTTCCTTTTTTTGGAGGAGACCTGCGGAATCGAGTTCAGAGATTCTTAGTTTACATGGCAGAACGTGTTAACCCTGTAATAAATGAAAAAAATAAATATATAATACATATACACTCTTTGCCAAAAAACAAAACAATCTGCCCCCAGAAGAAGTTGCTGCTCTGCTGTAAAATCTGTCCTGCAGTTCCATCTCAGGCAGATCTGTAATGATGATTAGATGGATGGTCTTGTCACGGGAGACCCTAAAAGTGGTGTCCCCCCCCCCCCCCACCTTGGCCTATAAAAGGCTCTCGGAGGCCCCTTGTATGTAGTGACCTCTTCTTCCGCTTGTGTAGAGCTTGTTGACCACTAGACGCCTCTACGACACAGAGAAGAGATTTCACCCCGTTACCAGAGTCTGAGAGGGGCGCATTATAGGGATGTGAGAAGCTGGATGGTCGTATCGACGAATTGTCCCCCTGGACCGTTCCAACCAGACTGTTAGGAGGTGTTGGGACCAGTGGATGGGGGCACACAAGGTGATGGGGCTCAGGATGCCGCCTACAGACCACCAGTAGAGAGGAGCGTCTGATCATCCGACAAGCACCAGCAGTGCCAACTGTTTCGTTATCCGCCATCGTTACACCCCTGTTTCTGTCAGAACCATTTCCAGGCGCTTGGTTGAAAGATATTTGGTCTCACGGCCCCCATTACATGTATGACCTCTGACCCCCACTGTTGCCTCCGTTTGCAGTGGTGTTGTGAACAATGAAACTGGCCGCTACGGAGGGGAATCGGGTTGTCTTCAGCGATGAATTCGGGATTCGTTTGGGCGAGGGAGACGTCAGTATTCGTATTTGGAGACCTCGGGGTGAGCGCCTCAATTCTGCCCCCTGCTGGTGTGATGGTCTGGGGGGGGGTACAGTCAGTCATCCCTAGTGGATCCCTAGAGAGACAATGGCAGCTCAGCGATATGTTCAGGACATCCTGCGGCCACATGTGTTTATCTCATGGCAGCTTCCAAGAGGCAGCAGGATAATGCTCGGCCGCAGACACAAGGGGGGTTACACTTCCGTGCTCGGTCGCCAGTTGGGGGCGCCGTCAGCGCCCAAACTAAAGCTGGATTAGTCGCTGAAGACAACCCGGTTCCCCTCCAAAAAGCGTCCAGTTTCATCATTCACGATACTACTGCCACTGGAAGAGACAGAGGGAACTGCAGGCTGAGTTTTGCAGCAAAATGACAACTTCTTCAAGGGGCTGGATTGTTTTTGTTTACACAAAGAGTGCATGTGTATATCCCCAGAATCTCGCCGTTCTCCTACCTGCGATTTACTGCCATTCCGAGAGACTAGGACCTCCTGACTCCGTGCCTGGTCTGTCACTTTGATGCCGTGACGCACCTGGATATGCTTCTCCAGTATGAGGCGGCTGCTGAAGGTGCGCTTCCCTTCCGTGCAGTACCTGATGGGGGAGGGGAGTACAATCAGCCATTGTAGATTAAAGGGGTTGTACCAAAATTGCAAGTTACCTCATATCCACAGAATAGGGTATAAGTTGCTGATCGGTGGGGGTCTTTTACACTAACGCCAAACTCCAGAATGGGACTGCCGTGACCCTCCTTGTCACTGCAGGCGTCGCTTCTCCATGCACAGTTATGTCAATGGAGGGCTGCCTGAGCATTTGCGGTCAGTGCTCCATTAATTTCAATGGGGCTGACGGAAATACCTGAGCGGGTGTTACTTGGGTATCGCAGCAGTTCCCCTGAAAACGAATGGAGTGCTAGTGTGCTTCTGGGACCAGCGCTCCATTTAGTCTACTCTGGACTGTGAAGGGTGCAGTAAACCCCCAAGTGAGGAGGTGGGGGACATGAGACCCCTGTGGATAGGGGGGGGGTTAATGGTACAGCAAAGGCGGTGCCCAGCATGCACATACCTGCAGGGGTACACTCGCTTAATGCCTTCGTGATTGACTCTGACATGCCGCCGCAGACTGGGTGCAGAGCAAAAGGAGCGCTCGCAAAGACGACATGGAAACTTCTTCACAGACTAGAAAATAGCAGAAGAGGGTGAACAAGCAGCAGACCCCCAATATACTCAGCCCCAATCTACATACCAACCACCGTCTCCTCATCTCGATTCCTGACCTTTCCGTGCTCCTTCTTCATGTGCAGCACATACTCGTCCCTCTCGGGGAACCAGGAGTGACAGATCCCGCAGGTGCAGCAGTTGCTCCTCTGTCTAGGAGCACCCGGCTTCTGCTGATCTTTTGTTTTGCTCTTCTTCTTCACTTCGGGGGAGCTTGGTGTATCTGAAGACGACGACGACTCTACTTCGGCCTCTGGTTCAGGGTCGGACTGCTTACTGACCGGAATCTCCATGGGCTCTGGCTTGGGGGTGAGAAGCTCCTGCGACTGAGGGGGGTCCTCCTTCACCACACTGTTATGTGTCGTCTGCAAGAGGCAGGTCACAAGCTGTAAGCTCTGCCACCCGCTCATACACAAGTCACAAGCGGTCAGCTCCCGCCACCTGCTCATACACCAGTTAGCTCCCGCCTCCCACTCATGCACAGGTCACAAGCGGTCAGCTCCCACCACCCGCTCATACACAGGGCACAAGTGCTTAGCTCCTGTCACCCGCTCATACACCAGTCACAAGCGGTCAGCTCCCGCCACCTGCTCATGCACAGGTCACAAGTGGTCAGCTCCCGCCACCTGCTCATACACCAGTTAGCTCCCGCCACGTGCTCATACACCAGTTAGCTCCCGCCTCCCACTCATACACTGGTCAGCTCTCACCACCTGCTCATACACAGGGCACAAGCGGTCAGCTCCCGTTACATGCTCATACACCGGTCAGCTCAGGCCACCGGCTCATACACTGGTCACAAGTGCTCAGCTCCCGCCACCCACTCATACGCTGGTCAGCTCCCGCCAGCCGCTCATACGCTGGTCACCTCCCGCCAGCCGCTCATACGCTGGTCACCTCCCGCCAGCCGCTCTCACGCTGGTCACCTCCCGCCAGCCGCTCTCACGCTGGTCACCTCCCGCCAGCCGCTCTCACGCTGGTCACCTCCCGCCAGCCGCTCTCACGCTGGTCACCTCCCGCCAGCCGCTCATACGGCGGTCAGCTCTCGACACCTGCTCATACACTGGTCACAAGTGCTCAGCTCCCGCCACCCGCTCATAAGCTGGTCAGCTCCCGTCACCCGCTGGTCTGCTCTCACAACCTGCTCATAGATAGGTCACAAGCGGTCAGCTCCCGCCAGCCGCTCAGGGGCTGGTCCGCTCCCGCCAGCCGCTCAGGGGCTGGTCCGCTCCCGCCAGCCGCTCAGGGGCTGGTCCGCTCCCGCCAGCCGCTCAGGGGCTGGTCCGCTCCCGCCAGCCGCTCAGGGGCTGGTCCGCTCCCGCCAGCCGCTCAGGGGCTGGTCCGCTCCCGCCAGCCGCTCAGGGGCTGGTCCGCTCCCGCCAGCCGCTCAGGGGCTGGTCCGCTCCCGCCAGCCGCTCAGGGGCTGGTCCGCTCCCGCCAGCCGCTCAGGGGCTGGTCCGCTCCCGCCAGCCGCTCAGGGGCTGGTCAGCTCCCGCCAGCCGCTCAGGGGCTGGTCAGCTCCCGCCAGCCGCTCAGGGGCTGGTCAGCTCCCGCCAGCCGCTCAGGGGCTGGTCAGCTCCCGCCAGCCGCTCAGGGGCTGGTCAGCTCCCGCCAGCCGCTCACACTGCGGTCAGCCCCCGCCACCCGCTCACACTGCGGTCAGCCCCCACCACAAGCTCATACTGCGGTCAGCCCCCGCCACAAGCTCATACTGCGGTCAGCTCCCGCCACCCGCTCATACGCTGGTCAAAAGTGTTCACCTCCCGCCACCAGCTCATACGCCGGTCAGCTCCCGCCACCTGCTCATACGCCGGTCAGCTCCCGCCACCTGCTCATACGCCGGTCAGCTCCCGCCACCTGCTCATACGCCGGTCAGCTCCCGCCACCTGCTCATACGCCGGTCAGCTCCCGCCACCTGCTCATACGCCGGTCAGCTCCCGCCACCTGCTCATACGCTGGTCAGCTCCCGCCACCTGCTCATACGCTGGTCAGAAGTGTTCAGCTCCCGCCACCCACTCATAAGCTGGTCAGCTCCCGTCACCTGCACATACACAGGTCACAAGCGGTCAGCTCCTGCCACCCGCTCATACGCGGGTCAGCTCTCGCCACCCGCTCATATGCTGGTCAGCTCTCGCTTCCTGCTCATACACTGGTCACAAGTGCTTACCTTCCGCCACCCGCTCATACGGGTGTACAAGTGCTCAGCTCCAGCCAACCGCTCATACACAAGTCAGCTCCGGTCACCCGCTGGTCAGCTCTCGCCACCTGCTCATACACTGGTCACAAGTGTATCCCGCTCATGCTACGCTCAGCTCCCGCCACCCGCTCATGCTACGCTCAGCTCCCGCTACCCGCTCATGCTACGCTCAGCTCCCGCCACCCGCTCATTCTACGCTCAGCTCCCGCCACCCGCTCGTACACCAGTCAGCTCCCGCCACCCGCTCGTACACCAGTCAGCTCCCGCCACCCGCTCGTACACCAGTCAGCTCCCGTCACCCGATCATACACAGGTCACAAGTGCTCAGCTCTTGCCACCCACTCATACTGCGGTCAGCTCCCACCACACGCTCATACGCTGGTCACAAGTGCTCAGCTCTGCCACCCACTCATACACAGGTCAGCTCCCACCACCCACTCATACCTCGGTCAGCTTCCAAAACCCCATCATACATCGGTCAGCTCCCGCCACCCACTCATATACTGGTCACAAGTGCTCAGCTCCCGCCACCCACTCCACTATGAGCACCCCCTACCTTTAGGTGCTCCAGCATGGTGCGCTTCTGGGCAAATAGCAACGGGCAGTCCGGGCATTTAAAGACGCTAACCCTCTGGTTTCCCAGCTGCTGGTCAAAATGTGCATGATCCAAATGGGAGCACAGCAAAGGTTTGTGGGTAAAAACGGTATCACACATAGCACATTTATAGATCATCCTGGTGAAATAAGAGACATAATTAGAAGTTGTGATAATATGTGAACCCCCTGCACTGATGCGATTCACCATGCTGAGAACCGTAAGGCTGGCGGCTTCCTCCTGATGGGCTGATGAGTGTCGGAAATTCAGAAGACGGGCGGATGACGCTGAGCATTTCTTGCTTACTAAATCCAATTAGGCCGGGCTCACACGACCGGGTCAGATTCCGCATGTGGGAGGCCTGCAGGAGATTCGGGCTGTGACCCTGTGTAGGGCACTAACCTGTATTGCGGATGACCGTGGAGGCTCGCAGGCGGATAGTGCCATACAGGTTTGGTTTTTTTCCACTTTTTGTATTTCCTGTGCCATCGCTAAGCAATGACACGGGCATCCGCGGCCCATATGCAATGTTAATTGCATATGGACTGCCGGTCGGGCACCTCCATTGACATCAATGGAGACCGTATACGTGGATTCTGTGGTTAAATACAGTGTGCTGTGATTTTTCTCCCACTTGCGGATTATGCAATTCGTATCCACGAGTGTGAAGGAAATATGGAAAGTACATGCCTTTCAATGCTTGGGTTGTACCGCGGATCATCTGTGAGGATGGCAACGCAATTCAAATCCGGTCGTGTGAGACCGGCCTAAAAGTCATAGTAGCATTTCACAGGATCACCGGTTGACGCGTTTCTGGCTTGCGGGGAGGGATGCTGGGTTCTTCACACAACACATATGGAAGGACTCAACCTGACATTACATCGTATTATACGTGACGTATACGCTCTGGGCAATGGGCTGTAATCATTGAACCCCATCAGGTCCTACTTCAGCTAGGAGAAAGGACGGGACGTTCAGAAACGCGTCAGCAGGTTCACATAACCAGTGAAATGTTGCAGCGAGGATCATTAATGGACTCCATAAAGAAGAGATGGTTGGATGTTGCGCAGGGTCATTCGCCGCCATGTCCTTTGGCTCACATCCCTCATTGCTCTGACCACATCTAAGCCCACGTTCCTTCCCATATGCCGCCTCACCACAATTGCTACCACTTACTTGGCCTGTTGGTTGCTGAATCCTGGATGTTGGGTGTAGATGTGGGCATGAGCACTAGGCGCAGATTTAAAGGCCATGGGGCAGACTGGGCACTTATGAAAGACCTCACAATGCGAAGTCTGGATGTGAGACTTGATAGAGTTGACTCCTCCAAATACGACGGCGCAGCTCTGGCACCTGCAGGAGTACAGACAAGGTCAGTAATAAGCAGCGGGCCCCTCAGTCCTAGCAAGCAATTGGCCCTTTAAGCCCTTCCCTCCCCAGGACGTAAGCTTATGTCCTAAGGATGGTGTGGGCTCAGAACCGAAGCCCGCGACATCCGCAGCAGGCACCAGCTGTAACAACGGCGATGGGTGAGAACACCGATCCCTGCTGTTAACACCTTACTTTTTGTTGTTTAGTTAGCCTCCCAAAAAACTTCAATTAAAGTGATCAAAAAAGCTGTATGCACCCCAAAATGGTACGAAAGTAAACTACAGCTTGTCATGCAAAAAAAAGAAGCCCCCACAGAGCTCCGTCCATGAAAAAAAAAATCTATAGAACTTTAAACGCAGCGATGCAAAAAAAAAGTTTTAAAAAAAAGTGCAAAAAAAAAAAAACACTATTGTCATAGCCTTAGGTGCAAAATAGGCCGTGTAACTAAGCGGTTAAAAAGAGAACCTGTCACCAGAATCACAGGCAGCATGAACCCAGGACAGGTATGTATACAGCGCACATGTATGTCCTATTCTGAGTCATGGGGGTGGCGCCGTGTTGGCTTCACCACACCTGGATGGCCTGGAGCGATCGCTCTCCCTATGTAAGACATACAAAGGTGGTGCTCGTGGTTTCCCTTTAAGTGAATACCTGTAGCCAATCCTACGAGAGAAATGTAGACAGGTCTCCTTCAGATGAGTCTGAAAGTTTTCTATGCGGAAGTTGCCGCCACATTCTGGACACACATTTGGGGGGCTCTGCTTGTGCATGCGCTGGTGGGCTTCAAAGCTGCATCGATTTGGCATCATCATGGGGCAGAGAGAACACACCTGGGAGACATAATGAAGGCAGCTCAGATGACACCAATACGTACCACCAATAGTCGTGACGTCAGTGCCCGGACACTTACCGTACTGCCGCCGCCTGCGGAGGTGGAGATCTGCTGGAAGTGAAGGGCCAGTCCAGCCTTGTTCTTGCACTGCTCTTTGCACTCCAAGCAGCGGAAGGTGGAGTAGGTGGATTGCTCTGGAAGAATGGCCGAGTCGCTGGTCGGGCTGGCAGTTGCGGCCGTGTCCTGAGCTGGGCCAGGTGTGGATGCATTTCCAGGCGTTAAAACGGCAACGGACACGAGAGGCGTGACGTCGGGCTGCCCGATCATCTGCTCCAAGGCGATCGGCCTCATGACCAGGTGTGAGCATTGCATCACCAGCCCGTTGTCCTTGTGCTTGCGGGCGTGCAAGAGGAGGCTGCACTTATTGAAGAAGACCAGGCGTTTGGTGCAGTGGTTGCAGGTCACCTCGATTCGCATGCTCCGGCGGTCATAGTGCCTGGCCAAGCTTTTCTCCAAGGCAAAGGAGTCTCCACATTCTAGGCAGCGGAAGCCGAACAGCGGGAGCGCCAGGCTGGACTCCGCTGGTGGAGTGAGGTTTGGTTTGTACGTGGGAAGTAAATTCTTGCTGTTGAGGATTTTATTGAAATTCTCCACCAGACTGGACTGCGTGCGGGAAATGACGGTGCCAGCTACGGTCGGGGTTGGTTTTTGGGACTGCACCATAACTACTGTGGCGCTGCGTTGTGGGCTGTTAGTGGTGGTGCTGATAGTAGAGCTGGTAGCCACCTGGTTGGCCACGGTCACATTAGTTAGCGTGGCTGTAGTGGACAAGGGCTGCTGCACCAGGTGGATGATGTTCTTGGTCATGACTTTACTGGCCTTGGCAGGCATGACCACGGCTTTCTGCTGAGCCACGCTGGCTGCCATGAGCATGACGCTGCTGGCATTCTGAATGGTAGACACAGGCAGTATAGATCCCTGGAGTTTAACGCCATTGCCCAGTGGTAGTTTCACCACTTGAGTCGCTTCGCCCTTTGATGGACTTGGAAGATTGGTCTTCTCCTTTGGAGACGACACATTTGCATCTTCTTTCGGGTCTGCTGCATTTTCTTGGCTGGACTCAGAAATGGGCGGCTGAGGCGAGCCCTCGGAC
Source organism: Eleutherodactylus coqui (assembly GCA_035609135.1). NCBI lineage: Eukaryota > Metazoa > Chordata > Amphibia > Anura > Eleutherodactylidae > Eleutherodactylus > Eleutherodactylus coqui. Next base: position 226,195,867 of record CM069410.1, on the reverse strand, counting down.
ATCTGGACAGAAGTGACTGTATCAGAGTCGGAGGACACTCTGGTCACAGTCCTTGTGATGCTTCCGGATTGTGTCTTTATAGTCTTGATACGGACTTTGAGGGGTCTGGAAGAGTTTGAAGATGGGGAGCTGATGCTGTCGTCCTCCTCAAGGTCGCTAGGTAAGCTCCTTGGGCTCCAGTGCGGTTCCTCCTTGACACCAGGAGCATCTGCTTCACCACTGGCTTTGGAGTCCTTTGGGAAATCCGTAAACTCCAGGTGCGATTCCGGATTTGTTGGCGATTTGGACGCTGTACCATCCCCATTGTTCAGGATACTGGGTTTTTCAGGGATTTTGATGGAAAGGTCAGGTTTGTGCTCAGGACTGGTCCAGGCAGGCAACGGGGGTTCAGTGTAATGAGCCGGCGGGGTACACTCTCTTGCTAGGTTCCTAGGATTCTCCTCATCTGGCTCCTCCTTGATGGAGGGAGTCCCCAGACACAGTCCCAGAGAGCCAACGCCTCCACTGATTTTACCGATGGAGAAGGGTGGAGGGATGACTCTGGTCAGGCTTTGGCCTTCGTCCACCGAATGTTCGGCTGGCGGAGAACAGAGAACCGGCTCAGGAGACTCAAACAGCGGCCTCTCCTTTATTTTAGCATCTCGCGGCCTGTCGATCATCTCCGACACGCGGCTGTCGATGGGATTATCCACTGCTGTGAAGTCCGTGAACAGATCTAAGGTTTTACTTGCTTTTGCTCGGGGTGTCCAGTTCTCGCCTCCGTTAGAAGCTGGAGCGGCGGGGGGCAATGTCCGAGACACCTCCGGGCTGTTGAATCCATTCTGGATGAGTCGAGAGGCCAGACCCGGTGTGTCCTTCCCGTGAACGTCTAGTAAGTCCGGCTGTTCGGGACACACAGTGTTCTTGACAATGACGCTGACCGTGGTGATGTCGGCTTGTGGCAGTCCATGCTCCGCACTCACTGCCTCCCCTGAAGGCGGTTTCCCTGGTCCCTCTGAATCTTCGGGCCCCGAGTGAATTGCCTCATTTGCGTCCATGTCTGGGATATCAAACGCAGCTAAGAGATCGTCAAAGTCTGGGGTTTTCATGTCGCCCATGGTGCACCTCACGGTAGGCCTAAGGGAGAACACAGCCGGAGGTTAACCCTAATGTAACTAGACACGCAAGCAGGTAATCTGCACCCTGGAGACACTCTCCAGCACTTACAGAGTTAATGTTCGCCCTCTACCCGGCGGTACTACAGTCAGCTGCAGGACTATCTGGACGGGATCCTGCTGCATGGCTGATCACAGCGAGTGCTTGATGTCACCCAGAGATCCCCCTCCCACCTCTGCTATCTACGGCTGGAACTGCTGCATTCCTGGCCGGGGACAGACCTGGCTTTGTCCTGCAAATGTCAAGAGGCTAGATTGCCATCACATGACCCATAACGGGGGCACCGAAGCCAGAGATGCCAAACACAGGCCGGGCAGTGGATGGGGGGGCACCGAAGCCAGAGATGCCAAACACAGGCCGGGCAGTGGATGGGGGGGCACCGAAGCCAGAGATGCCAAACACAGGCCGGGCAGTGGACGGGGGGCACCGAAGCCAGAGATGCCAAACACAGGCCGGGCAGTGGACAGGGGGGCACCGAAGCCAGAGATGCCAAACACAGGCCGGGCAGTGGACAGGGGGGCACCGAAGCCAGAGATGCCAAACACAGGCCGGGCAGTGGACGTACAGGAGCTCAGCGTATACCGGCTGCTGACCACAAGCAGCAGAGAACTCCTATACACAGGAGAGGACAAGCTCGGTGGTCTAGACCAGTTCTCCCAGTATTCCCAGTACACACCAGTTCTCCCAGTATTCCCAGTACACACCAGTTCTCCCAGCATTCCCAGTACACACCTGCTCCCGGCCTCCTCCGGGCTGGCTTGTCCTGCACAGGAAGTGGTGGGGGCGCCGCAGAGCGCAGCGTTGACCTGACTCTACCAGGAACTGCTCAGGAGGCTGCAGAGGGCCTGGTCACACACAGCAGCCAACGTCATGTGACCATGACATCATGGGGTCAGGGCGGCCCCACCACAGCAAAACATTCGGTTCCTGCACTGAATTCTGGGAGCCGAGCAGGCAATGGAGTTAACTCCTCAGCTGCTGGAAGGCAGGGTAGATGGAAGTTATAGAGAGAGGGCTGCAATGTCGCCCCTCCCCCCCAGAGGACTGCACAATGGTCACCTGATAACAGAGGACAATAGTTTATAATCACTAAAATTCCAGTCTGTGGGTGATAAGTCATTATATGCCCACCCTAAAACCACCCAACTCCGGACAGGAAGGCATCACCCTTACTAGAGACAGGAGAATCAGAGAAAGGGGAAAGGGAGGAGGGGGGGTGTAAGAGCAAACTCACAAGAGCCGATCACTGGCCCAACATTCTGCTCCCTGCATCGGGATCCCTATACTTTAGTCACAGCGCCGCGATCCCCACATTCACCTTGCAGCTCCGTGAACCCCAAGCTGCTCCCGAGCCATGATCCCCACATTCCCCTCCGTGCGCTACAATCCCCACATTATCCTCCCTCCGTTGCAATTCTCCTTTTTGCACCACGATCCCCACATTCCCCTCCGTGCGTTGCGATTCCCACATTCTCCTTTTTGCGCCACAATCCCCAAATTCACCTTGCAGCTCCGTGAACCCCAAGCTGTTCTGTGAGCCATGATCCCCACATTCCCCTCCGGAATGCCGCGATCCCCACATTCCCCTCTGTGGGTCATGATCCCCACATTTCTCTCAGTGAGCCGCGATCCCCACATTCACCTTGCAGCTCCGTGAACCCCAAGCTGCTCCCTGAGCCATGATCTCCACATTTCCCTCCGTGCGTCGTGATCCCCACATTAGTCTTCGGAACGCCGCAACCCCACATTCCCCTCCGTAACGCCGCAATCCCCACATTCACCTTGCAGCTCCGTGAACCCCAACCTGCTCTTCTCCGCAACATCGCGATCCCCGCGCTCTCCTTCGCAACACGGCGATCCGCACGTTCCCCTCTTTGCGCTACAATCCCCACATTTTCCTTTGGCGCCACGATCCCAACATTCACCTTGCAGCTCCGTAAACCCGAAGCTGCTCTGTGGGCCGCGATCCCCACATTCCCCTTTTTGCGCTACAATCCCTACATTCCCCTCCCTGCGTTGCAATTCTCGCATTTTCCTTTTTGCACCACGATCCCCACATTCACATTGCAGCTCCGTGAACCCTAAGCTGCTCCCTGAGTCGCACTCCCCACATTCCCCTCCGTAACGCCGCATTCCCCACATTCCCCTCCGTAACGCCGCAATCCCCACATTCCCCTCCGTAACGCCGCAATCCCCTCCGCAACGCCGCATTCCCCTCCGTAACGCCGCATTCCCCACATTCCCCTCCGTAACGCCGCAATCCCCACATTCCCCTCCGTAACGCCGCAATCCCCACATTCCCCTCCGTAACGCCGCAATCCCCACATTCCCCTCCGTAACGCCGCAATCCCCACATTCCCCTCCGTAACGCCGCAATCCCCACATTCCCCTCCGTAACGCCGCAATCCCCACATTCCCCTCCGTAACGCCGCAATCCCCACATTCCCCTCCGTAACGCCGCAATCCCCACATTCCCCTCCGTAACGCCGCAATCCCCACATTCCCCTCCGTAACGCCGCAATCCCCACATTCCCCTCCGTAACGCCGCAATCCCCACATTCCCCTCCGTAACGCCGCAATCCCCACATTCCCCTCCGTAACGCCGCAATCCCCACATTCCCCTCCGTAACGCCGCAATCCCCACATTCCCCTCCGTAACGCCGCAATCCCCACATTCCCCTTGCAGCTCAGTGAACCCAAAGCTGCTCTCCGCAACATTGCGATCCCCACGCTCTCCTCCGCAACGTTGCCATCCCCAGGCTCTCCTCCGCAACGTTGCCATCCCCAGGCTCTCCTCCGCAACGTTGCCATCCCCAGGCTCTCCTCCGCAACGTTGCCATCCCCAGGCTCTCCTCCGCAACGTTGCCATCCCCAGGCTCTCCTCCGCAACGTTGCCATCCCCAGGCTCTCCTCCGCAACGTTGCCATCCCCAGGCTCTCCTCCGCAACGTTGCCATCCCCAGGCTCTCCTCCGCAACGTTGCCATCCCCAGGCTCTCCTCCGCAACGTTGCCATCCCCAGGCTCTCCTCCGCAACGTTGCCATCCCCAGGCTCTCCTCCGCAACGTTGCCATCCCCAGGCTCTCCTCCGCAACGTTGCCATCCCCAGGCTCTCCTCCGCAACGTTGCCATCCCCAGGCTCTCCTCCGCAACGTTGCCATCCCCAGGCTCTCCTCCGCAACGTTGCCATCCCCAGGCTCTCCTCCGCAACGTTGCCATCCCCAGGCTCTCCTCCGCAACGTTGCCATCCCCAGGCTCTCCTCCGCAACGTTGCCATCCCCAGGCTCTCCTCCGCAACGTTGCCATCCCCACGCTCTCCTCCGCAACGTTGCCATCCCCACGCTCTCCTCCGCAACGTTGCCATCCCCACGCTCTCCTCCGCAACGTTGCGATCCCCACGCTCTCCTCCGCAACGTTGCGATCCCCACGCTCTCCTCCGCAACGTTGCGATCCCCACGCTCTCCTCCGCAACGTTGCGATCCCCACGCTCTCCTCCGCAACGTTGCGATCCCCACGCTCTCCTCCGCAACGTTGCGATCCCCACGCTCTCCTCCGCAACGTTGCGATCCCCACGCTCTCCTCCGCAACGTTGCGATCCCCACGCTCTCCTCCGCAACGTTGCGATCCCCACGCTCTCCACCGCAACGTTGCGATCCCCACGCTCTCCTCCGCAACCCCCACGCTCTCCCCCGCAACGCCGCGATCCCCATGCTCTCCTCCGCAACGCCGCGATCCCCATGCTCTCCTCCGCAACGCCGCGATCCCCATGCTCTCCTCCGCAACGCCGCGATCCCCATGCTCTCCTCCGCAACGCCGCGATCCCCAGGTTCCCCTCTTTGCGCTACAATCCCCACATTCCCCTCCATGCGTTGCAATTCTCACATTCTCCTTTTTGCGCCATGATCTCCACATTCACATTGCAGCTCCGTGAACCCAAAGCTGCTCCCTGAGCAATGATCTCCACATTCCCCTCCATGCGTCGCGATCCCCACATTCGTCTCCGTAATGCCGCAATCCCCACATTCCCCTCCGTAACGCCACAATCCCCACATTCACCTTGCAGCATTGTGAACCACAACCTGCTCTCCTCCGCAACGTTGCGATCCCCGCGCAATCCTCCGCAACATGGCGATCCGCACGTTCCCCTCTTTGCGCTACAATCCCCACATTTTCCTTTGGCGCCACGATCCCAACATTCACCATGCAGCTCCGTAAACACGAAGCTGCTCTGTGGGCCACGAGACCCACATCCCCCTTTTTGCGCTACAATCCCTACATTCCCCTCCCTGCGTTGCAATTCTCGCATTCTCCTTTTTGCACCACGATCCCCACATTCACATTGCAGCTTCGTGAACCCTAAGCTGCTCCCTGAGCCGCAATCCCCACTTTTCCCTCCGCAACGCCGCGGTCCCCGCGCTCTCCTCCGCAACGCCGCGGTCCCCGCGCACTCCTCCGCAACGCCGCGGTCCCCGCGCTCTCCTCCGCAACGCCGCGGTCCCCGCGCTCTCCTCCGCAACGTCGCGGTCCGCGCTCTCCTCCGCAACGCCGCGGTCCCCGCGCTCTCCTCCGCAACGCCGCGGTCCCCGCGCTCTCCTCCGCAACGCCGCGGTCCCCGCGCTCTCCTCCGCAACGCCGCGGTCCCCGCGCTCTCCTCCGCAACGCCGCGGTCCCCGCGCTCTCCTCCGCAACGCCGCGGTCCCCGCGCTCTCCTCCGCAACGCCGCGATCCCCACGCTCTCCCCTGCAACGCCGCGATCCCCACGCTCTCCTTCGCAACGCCGCGATCCCCACGTTCCCCTCTTTGCGCTACCATCCCTACATTCCCCTCCATGCGTTGCAATTCTCGCATTCTCCTTTTTGCACCACGATCCCCACATTCACATTGCAGCTCCGTGAACGCCGCAATCCCCACATTCCGCTCTTTGCACTACAATCCCCACATTCACCTTCGGAACGCCGCAATCCCCACATTCCCCTCTTTGCACTACAATCCCCACATTCACCTTACAACTACGTGAACCCCAAGCTGCTCCCTGAGCTGTTATCCCCCCCATTCCACTTCAGGTGCTGCGATCCCCACACTTCCCTCCGCAATGCCGCAATCCCCACATTCACCTTGCAGCTCCATGAACCCCAAGCTGCTCTCCTCCGCGACGTTGCGATCCCCACGCTCTCCACTGCAACGTCGCGATCCCCGCACTCGCCTCTGCAACGTCGTGATCCCCGCACTCGCCTCTGCAACGTCGTGATCCCCGCACTCGCCTCTGCAACGTCGTGATCCCCGCACTCGCCTCCGCAATGTTCCCCTCTTTGCGCTACAATCCCCACATTCCTCTGCATGCATTGCAATTCTCTCACACTCCTTTTTGCGCCACAATCCCTACATTCACATTGCAGCTCCGTGAACCCCAAGCTGCTCCCTGAGCCGCAATCCCCACATTCCCCTCCGTAGGCCACGATCCCCACATCCCCTCCGTGGGCCACGATCCCCACATTCACCTTGCAGCTCAGTGAACTCCAAGCTGCTCCCTGAACCATGATCCCCACGCTCCCCTCCGGAACGCCGCGATCCCCACGCTCCCCTCCGGAACGCCGCGATCCCCACGCTCCCCTCCGGAACGCCGCGATCCCCACGCTCCCCTCCGGAACGCCGCGATCCCCACGCTCCCCCCTGGAATGCTGCAATCCTCACATTCCCCTCTTTGCGCTACAGTCCCCACATTCACCTTGCAGCTCCGTGGGCCGCGATCCCCACATTCCCCTCCGAAACGCCGCGATCCCCACATTCCCCTCTTTGCGCTACAATCCCCGCATTCACCTCTTTGCGCTACAATCCTCACATTCCCTTTTTTGGGCCACGCTCCCCACATTCCCCTCTGTAGCGCCGCGATCCCCACATCCCCCTCTGTAGCGCCGCGATCCCCACATCCCCCTCTGTAGCGCTACAATTCCTCTCCTCGTGCCGCGCTCCCCACATTCCATATTGATCAGATACAATAAGTACAGATTGTCGGGCATTGCTGGTCGTAAGCACAAGTCACATGACAACTGCTGAGGGATTCTGGGTAATTAAGTGCTGATAATCCACAAAGACTCCACATGTCATATGTGGGGGCCCTCCTATCTAGTCATTAGCACGTGCCGACACTCAACTCTCCTGAACCCCTGCAGTAATATTAAAGTGAGGTATGTGTCCCGTCCCCCCCGCGCGCTTTCCCACACACAGATTAAAAATTATTTTGACATATTTTTGACGACGGTCGTCAGCAGGTACATCGCTGCGAATATCAGCGCTCGTGACTTACCTCCGGCACAACGGCTCACCGCAGTGGAGAAGGAGCCACAGCACCCAATCACATCCTAGCTTCCATACATGGATGGCGGCAGCAGCGACCTGATTGGCCCTTTTTTGGGCCCCTCTTATCCAGTACTGCACTTAGTGTCTGTGGTCAGGAGAATAACGTGGGAAGGGCCACAACTAGAGACAACTAATCAGAGCAGTCACAGAACCGAGAACATAAATGGTCTACAACCCCTTATCCAGACGGCACCGCGGGGGAGGGACAATGTGAGCCCCGGGACAGCGCAGAGGGCGGGGCTCACTGCATAGACTGATGGAAGATAGCGTGATGGAGACCTGACACCAGATGATTGCACATTAATCAGAATCGTGCACCCTCCGTCAATGATGTCCATCTCTGCAGTCACAGCTGCGGGGCCCCTCCAGCCATAATGAGCCCCATCCAGTTAGTGCACAAGTAACACAATGTAATTCGGTGCTTCCCATTATAACAATCGCTGAGAGACCCCGGATGTTCATCAGGCTCCTCCCTGGAGGAATACCAAAGTGAAGTCTGCTCCGCCCACAGTGTTAATCAGACCCCTCCCCCAAGGAACTGAACAGCCAACTGCACTCCAAAATGGTTTAGACCCCTCCCCTTATGATTCCTAAACAACTCCCCACATCCCATCACGTGCCACTAATAGCTCCACCCCCGAAGACCGATTCATAACCTGCCCCTGCGTAGACCATGACTGTCGTGCTCAGCAGGACCACGGGGAATGCCTCACCTCGGTTTCCCTGGGCGCTGCTGACAAATTACCGCCGCTGGCCGGGCCTGGCGACGCCGTTCTGTTAGTGAGCCGAGCGCCAGGCTCTATGTCCGCTTCCTGCTTCTCCGAGCTGCAGTCACCGCCCGCTGCCCCTCCGCAGCCGCTCTGGCCTCTTCGGAGAGCTATTGGCTGACACTCATGCCACTCAGAAAATAGCCCGCCTCCAGCGTCCACACAATAAGATCCCATTGGCTGGTAATCTGTCAATTCTCTTGCTCCGCCTCCAGTACGCGCTTGCAAATTGCATCAGTCAGCAGAAGCAATATTCCCACCCATCCTACCGCCACCTGATTGGACGAATCTCGCTAAGAATAATTCCATTGGCTGAAAGTCACGTCAATCTTATGTCTGTCCTGCCTTCTGCTTAATCAAAGCAACCACGTGATTCAATACCTTTTTTTTTTTTTGTGCGTGTGTATAAACTTTATTGACGGCAGTTTGTACTGGACAATGACAGGAAGAACAAAGTAACCAGCTATTCGTCGTTAGCAGATGGCAGCCGTAGTCATGGTAACCGGCCTCACTGCTGGAATGCAGAACGGCCATGTTGTGTTCTTGCTGGACGCCGCTAACCACCAGCAAGACGCCCCGGCGATTAGAGGGTTATTGTGAGATTAGGAAAAATGTACCAGGAGCAAATAATAGTGTGAAACAGAGAGGGCACTAAAGTAGCCCTGTAAATGGCTCCCCGGTTCAAAGCTGCTGGCCTGGCCCCGTGAGACGGGTTCTCTAAGCTACTGCAGTAGTCACGTGCCATTTATTGCTCACGTGACCAATCAGCTGATCCTTGGCCTCAGCAGAGAGCTGCTTGAACAACACGTGACCACTGAGTAGGGTAAAGGGGCGTGGCTTACCACAATGTACCTTTTACCTCCATTCTTGCCCATAACGTGGATCTCTCTGCCATCACCGCCTATGTATTGTGTGATCGATTCACGCTAACGTGAATGGATCAATGAAAATCAATGTACCCTCACTGACTCCTCCGCACTGTACACCCGCGTAGGACACGGTGAAATCACACTCGTGGGACAGCCGGTAATTCACTGGCCTGTTCGGTATTTTTCCCGCCAGGCCGGTACTGGTATTTTTTTTTTTACTGGCCCTATTACAGGCCGATATTTTGGTCGGGCTGCCGTGTCCCCCGCGGGGATGAAGAACACATCTGCCACATGCAGCAGATGTTTTCTTCATCCCCACGGGGAATAAAGTATTCCCTACTGCAGCTGTCAGAGATGACAGCTGCGGTAGAGGATCCAGCTGCCGGCACTCCTTAATCATTTTTCAGGGAAGGGCTTTAAATATAACCCTTCCCTGAAAAACAACCCAAACTGGTGTAAAAATTTTTTTTAAAAATCATACCTTCCTTCAGCTGCCGGGGCTCAGCTGCGTCCTGTCTCCGCTGTCCCCGGCTCTGCACTGAAGTTCTTTCAGCAGCCGGGGAATTAAAATCCCCACTTGCTGAAAGAGCTGCTTCTGATTGGCCAATCACAGGCAGCTCTCGCCTGTCATTCATTGATTGGCCGAGAGCTGCCTGTGATTGGCTGAGCGCCTCAGCCAATCAGAAGCAGCTCTTTCAGCAGGCAGGGATTTTAATTCCCCGGCTGCTGAAAGTTCTTCAGTGCAGAGTCGGGGACAGCGGAGACCGGATGCGGCTGGGCCCCGGCAGCTGAAGGAAGGTATGATTTTTTTTCTATTTTTTTTTTTTTTACACCAGTTTGGGTTGTTTTTCAGGGAAGGGTTTATATTTAAAGCCCTTCTCTGAAAAACAAGGGGTGGCAGCAGCTAGATCCTCTACCGCAGCTGTCATCTGTGACAGGGGGCCACTGTAGGATGTCACCATTACTACAGGGGGCCACTGTGGGATGTCACCATAACTACAGGGGGGCGCTGTGGGATGTCACTATTACTACAGGGGGGCGGTGGGGGATGTCACCATTACTACAGGGGCCGCTGTGGGATGTCACTATTACTACAGGGGGGCGGTGGGGGATGTCACCATTACTACAGGGGCCGCTGTGGGGTGTTGCTATTAACGCTGGGGCCGCTCTGTGGGGTGTCACTATTACTACTGGGGCCGCTCTGGGGATGTCACAATTAACACTGGAGCCGCTCTGGGGGATGTCACAATTAACGCTGGAGCCGCTCTGGGGGATGTCACTATTACCGCTGGAGCCGCTCTGGGGGATGTCACACGCGCCTGCGTTGTAGATTGTATGCGAGCGTCTGCAGCGTGTTCTCGCGAGTAGATGACTTTTAGTGTGATTCACACTAAACGTCATCTACTTGTAAGAACACGCTGGCTTGGATTCCGCGCATGCGCACATCTGCTGGACGGAATCCAGGAGATAATGGAGAAAAAACAGCAATAAGCCACGCTCCCAAGCCACGCCCCACCTGAGGTTGTGTTGCAGATTCAAAAATGCACATAGTACCGGTAGCTAATGTGCGCCTATCCTCTGTCAGAGACAACACTCAATGTTTAATCTGCTGCAGGCGGAAGATTTCGGCGTCAGGGATTGAGTGCACTGCGCAGAAGAATTCCAATGGGCCGAATCCTAGTCTGTCTACTATGTCTGCGATCCGCCTAATACCTTTTGCAATCCACCACTGAAAGTAATTATTAACATCCTGGCTCGGAGGGAATGCGAGATTACTGAAACGATTCGACAAAGGGAGGGGTTTGTTATTAATTCATATCTTTTGGCTAATCTATCCCACATCTCGAGTGAGGCGGAGAGGGCTGGGCACATAACTGGAGGCCTTTTCTTCGCCTCACACCAAGGGGTTTGTTCAATCGGCCTGGGGGACACCGCCAGTGATTCAACATCAACCCAGGAGGGTCTATGGATTCGGAAGAATAAAACAGAACATTGTGCCAAGCGGGGGGTATGAAAGGATTTTTGGAGACTGGGACCTCCTAAGCCACCTCAGTTGGAGGAGCACATAAAGGGGATTGTTGGATACCTCTAGTTTTATTCATCCAAATAAAGGAGAGCATCTTGGTTTGAAGGTGCTTCAAAGTTGCAGAGGGGATCGGGATCGGTAGGGCACGGAATACATATAATATCTTGGGAAGTCAGGTCATTTTAGTTGAATGGATCCTACCTAGCAGGAGAACTTTTATGTGGACCACGACACGAGGTTTTGTTCTAACCGCTTTATCAATGGGGGATAATTAGCTTGATAAGAGTGTCTCAAAGGAATCGGTAAGGCAAATCCCTAAGGCTGCATTCACACAAACGTACATCGGCTCAGTTTTCACGCCAAGCCGATATACGTTGTCCTCATCTGCAGGGGGGGGGGGGAGTATGGAAGAGCCAGGAGCAGGAACTGAACTCCCGCCCCCTCTCCGCCCCTCTGCACTATTTGCAATGGGGAGAGACCCGGGGCGGGGCTAATTCTTGTGACTTAGCCCCGCCCCCGTCCTGCCTCCTTTCATTGCAAATAGTGCAGAGGGGCGGAGAGGAGGCAGAGAGGGGGCGGGAGCTCAGTTCCTGCTCCTGGCTCTTCCATCCTCCTCCCCCCTGCAGATGAGGACGACGTATATCGGCTCGGCGTGAAAACCGAGCCCATGTACGTTTGTGTGAATGCAGCCTTAATATGGAAGGTACTTGTCTACCCATCTGAAATCAAAATTCAATTTTTTAAAATTTTTAGCATTTGGGGAATTTTTAACTTTAGCGCCAGGGATTTAGCATTGTTGGAGACCGGAGATTGCTCCAAACTGATCTAATATGTTATAGATGTTGGGAGGGGAGACCAAGGGGGAGGATATGAACAGTAACATCTCATCAGCAAATAGTGTGCATTTATGTTCTTTCTCCCCAATCCGAAACCTCTTAACACTAGCATTAGATCTGAGTAGGGTGGCCAGAGGTTTGATCACTAGTGCAAAAATGTTTGGAGAAAGGGGGCAGCCCTGCCTCGTTCCCCTCTCTATCGTGATATTATCTGATTCGTAGCCACGAATCCTAACCGTGGCTGTGGGAGATGAGTATAAGGCTCGTATAGCCGTTAGAAAGGATATCCCAAAGCCCATCCCTTCCAAGACATAGGAAAAATATTGCCATGAGACCGAGTCAAAAGCCTTGCACAAGTCTAAGCTTAGAAGTAAGCCCTTTCTATCTCCATCCCATCCCAAAGGCACGGCGGATATGACATCTATTGCTCTTCATGTCTGGTCCGGGGCCTGACGACCCGGAATAAATCCCACCTGATCCGGATGGATATATTGTCCAATAAATGTATTTATTCTGTTGGCCATAATTTTGTAGTGTATCTTCAAGTCATTATTAATCAGGGAGATAGGGCGATATGATCCTTATTAGGCTTAGGGATAACCTGAATATATGCCTGGTTGGCTAGGGGGGGTAAACGTGGTTCTAAATGCAGATAATTAAGGAAGCCTGCTAGTGGGGTTCCTAAGGCAGACAAAAACTTCTTATTTTAAACATTAGAGAAGCCATCTTGCCCCCAAGGTGTGGATAGCCCTAATTCTTTTGGTAAATAGTGACCCCAGTGGTAAATGTGCCCCCCAATAGTAATAGTGACCCCAGTGATAAATGTGCCCCCCAATAGTAATAGAGGCCCCAGTGGTAATAGTGGCCCCCAACAGTAATAGTGACCCCAGTTGTAAATGTGTCCCACAATAGTAAAAAAGGGCCCAGTGGTAATAGTGGTCCTGTTGGTAAATGTGCCCCCAATAGCAATAGTGACCCCAATAGTAATAATAGCCACGGTGCTAAATGTGCCACCAACAGTAATAGTGACCCCAGTGGTAAATGTGTCCCCAATAGTAATAGTGACACCAATAGCAATAGTGGTAATAGTGGCCCTGCTTGTAAATGTGCCCCCAATAGTAATAGCGGCCCTGGTGGTAAATATGCCCCTAATAGTAATAGTGGCCCCGGTGGTAAATGTGATCCCAGTGGTAATAGGGGCCCCAATGGTAATAGTGGCCCTGGTGGTAAATGTGCCCCCCAATAGTAATAGTGGCCCCAGTGGTAATAGTGACCCCAGTGTTAATAGTGGTCCCGATGGTAAATGTGCCTCCCAATAGTAATGGTGACCCCAGTAGTAATAGTGGCCCAATGGTAATAGTGACCCAAGTGATAAATGTGCCCCCCAATAGTAATCGTGGCCCCAACAGTAATAGTGACCCCAGTGGTAAATGTGCCCCCAATAGTAATAGTGGCCCCAACGGTAATAGTGACCTCAGTGGTAAATGTGCCCCCCAATAGTAATGGTGACCCCAGTAGTAATAGTGGCCCAATGGTAATAGTGACCCAAGTGGTAAATGTGCCCCCCAATAGTAATCGTGGCCCTAACAGTAATAGTGACCCCAGTGGTAAATATGCCCCCAATAGTAATAGTGGGCCCATCGGTAATAGTGACCTCAGTGGTAAATGTGCCCCCCAATAGTAATAGTGACCCCAGTGGTAATAATGTGCCCACAATAGTAATAGTGGCCCCGTTGGTAAATGTGTCCCCAATAGTAATAGTGGCTTCAGTGGTAGTAGTGACCCCAGTGGTAAATGTGCCCCCAATAGTAATAGTGGACTCGGTGGTAAATATGCCCCCAATAGTAACAGTAACCCCAGTGGTAAATGTGCCCTCAGTAGTAATAGTGGCCCTAGTGGAAATAGTGGACCCAGTGGTAAATGTTCCCCCAATAGTAATAGTGGCCTCAGTAGTAAAACTGCCCCAAGTAGTTGCCCCAGTATTAGTAGTTCCCCCAGAAATGTCAGTAACAGTAACCGTGACCCCCAGAAATGTCACCAAAAGTAACAGTGACCCCCTGAAATGTCACCAATAGTAGTAGTGGCCCCAGTAACAGCCTCAATAGTGACCCAAATAGTAACAGTACCCCATATAATGGACTCAATAGTAATAGTGCCCCCCCCCATAATGTTTCCAGTAGTAATAGCACCTCCACAATAGTGCCAGTAGTAATAGTGCCCCCCAATAGTGACCCAAATCATAATAGTGCCCCCAGTAGTGGTCCCAATAGTAATAGCGCCCCCAGCTGGGCATCAACCTCATATTACCAAGTATTTCACTCACTCTCTAGCTCCCTGACGGCCATTGCCATGACCTTTGACCACTCCCCTCAGAGTCCTGCACGTCCTCTGGGAGGAGAGGTCAGAGGTCACAGCCTCTGATTGTCGCAACGGTGGTGCTACAGAGATATAGGGTGAGTGAGTACTAGGTGCTGCCTGCCAGCAATTACCGGCCATTATTAGGATAAAAAATAACTACCAGCATCGGCCTTTCACCTTACCTGTCGACTTGGTGGCAACCCTACCGCGGAGGCCAGGGATTGGCTGAGTGGTCGTGTGAGCGAAGAACGGCACATGACTACTGCACTTGCTTCCGGGAGCAGTCTGATGGGGGTGACGGCGCTGGTTCAGGAGATGGAGGGTTAGAAGAAGAGTGCACGCCTGTTTGCTTCGTCTTGCACTGGCAGTGGAGCATGAAGTGAACAGAGTGGAGCTAAGATCAGAGGGACCGTCGCACATTCAGCTCACTGGACCACCGGGCTCCTCTGGTTCTATGGATGGTGTCGGACCCTAAGGGTAGGCCATCAGTGTTTTAAAGTGCGGTCCCTGATGGTCAGGTCAAGGTATACACAGTGTAAGGTGACCAGATTTTCCCATTACAGAGGGGTGTGGCCTGGGGCGGGGCTTTTCATTACATATAATTTTACCTCCATCATTACAACAGGTACAGCGCCGGTTCAAATACGACGGAAGCAAATTCTGCAGCATTTCTGCATCCAAAAAACAGTCAAAATCTGTACCATTGATGCGGATTCTGACAGGAAATCAGCAATGTATCCACAGCTGATGTCATACTATGTGGTGCTCCCCTCACCTCCTCCAAAGGCTTCTTGCCGTCAGCGGTTTCCAGATCTTTAGTCCGCTAGGGAGTTCCAAGTGGAAGGCAACCTGAGCAACCTTTGTAGCAACTCTCAAGTTTGGGAGGGGGCAAGTACATTCTTAGATTCCTGGTGACAGCCAAATCTTACCTCTGACCTGGAAGGTAGCCTGTGAGCAACCGTAGGGGTGATTGTATCCACCGGAAGGTCAGGAATGAACACTGGATGTAGACCAGAATTGGCAAAAAAAACTTTGAGACGTAGAACTATGTTTATCGTTATTAGAAGCAAACTCTGCTGTTGATAAGTAGTCCACCCAGTCATGCTGGAGGTAGGAAATGAAACAGCGGAGGCATTGCTCAAGAGTCTGCTTGGTCCTTTCAGTCTGGCCATTGGACTGAGGATGGAAGGCGGAAGGCAGTACAGAAGCTTTTCCAAAACTTCAGGTAAACTGAACACCTCTTCTCAGAAACCACATTATCAGGAACGCCATGCCGTCTAAATATCTCCTTGATCATTAATTCTGCAGTTTGGTCAGCTGTGGTAATGCCTATGGTGGGAATAAAATGGTTGTGAGTCGTCCACCACAACCAGAATGTCAGTCATTTCTTTGGAAGGAGGAAGATCCACAATAAAGTCCATTGATATCGATCCCCAAGGCCTGAATGGGACTGGAAGTGGTGGCAGAAGTCCTAACGGAGGAGATCGTGGGGTCTGGTTTCGCACCTGTTACACAGCAGACAATGTATTTTTTCACATCTTCTCCAATTAGGTCTCCAAAATGAACAAAGCAGTAGTCCAAGAGTTTTCCTGACTCCAAGATGTCCTGCAAGTTTAGAATCATAAGCCAGTTTAAGAACTTGAATGGAAATGGAACATATAGTCTTTTTGTTTGTGTTATATACAGATCCGCAGTTCTGGTCCGATTTGAGTGAAATTTTGCATGAGCGTTCTTCAGCACCAGGCAACAAATACTGGCGGAATTAAAAATTAAAAACTCACCGACTTCCCTGTACTTTTTATTGTCAATAGCAACCAATCACAGCACAGCTTTCATTTTATTTGCTGCTGAGGTAAAACAAAAGCTGCGCTGTGATTGGTTGCTATGGGCAAAACAGATTTTCTTTGGACAGCTTTCATAAGATTGTGGTACTCGGCTCATTTTTGTGCCTCGTTATCAAATTTTTGATGAACGAATGATTTCGGATCGCTGCAAAATGGCGTAGTAATATCAGTAGGGATGAGCGAGTATACTCGCTAAGGCACTACTCGCTCGAGTAATGTGCCTTAGCCGAGTATCTCCCCACTCATCCCGAAAGATTCGGGTGCCGCCGCGGGGCGGGGAGCTGCGGGGGAGAGCAGGGAGGAACGGAGGGGAGATCTCTCTCTCCCTCTCTCCCGCCCGCTCTGCCCCGCTCCCCGCCGCAACTCACCTGTCAGCTGCGGCGGCCCCCGAATTTTTAGGGACGAGCAGGGAGATACTCGGCTAAGGCACACTACTCGAGCGAGTAGTGCCTTAGCGAGTATACTCACTCATCCCTAAATATCAGCTATTATGTAGAAGAAGGAACAAACTTTGAATAACTTTCAGTACCCATCCCTGAGCTTATAGTGCCGTGCAACGCACGGGTAAATCACCTAGTCACTACTAAAATGCTGAAAGGTGTCAGGAGCATCGTAAAGGCCAAAAGACATAACCAGGTATTCAAAATGGCCATATCTCATTCTAAAGGCGGTCTTCCATTCATCCAATCATCCCCTGGGCTGATCCACATTAGGTTAAGGGCCCCTCAGGTATAGTTTGGTAAAAATCTCGGCAGAACAAAGTCTTTCCAGCAATTCCGGGATTAAGGGAAGAGGGTAGGGATTCTTGACAGGAATTGTATTTCGATCCTCATGATCATGGTCGAAAGGTTGAGTCTTTCTTTTCTACAAAGTTCAGTGATGTCCCAGCTGGGCATGAAGAAGGTTCAATAAAGCCTTCACTTAGATTTTCAACCAGGTATTCTCCGAGTATCTTTAACTCTGGTTTGGAAAGATTTTATATGGTTTTGATTGATCCATAGCGGTAATGAAGGCATTGAGATTGTCAAAGAGGTTGCTGTTGGTTTCCACATACGACGAGGCCCATGCTAGCACCTCATCTGTGAAGGGGCTGACGATAAATAATACCTTCTTTCTGTCACTGGTAAATTGAGTAGGTTGCATCTGGAAGTAGATACGGCACTGGTTGAGCAACCCTCGGTACTGCCGACGATCTCCACCGAACTTTGCTTGCAGTGGCATGCGGACATCAGAACCTAAATTGTGCAACCCCAGAGGTTGTCCCTATAAACCAACTATCTCCCTTTGCAGGTCAGCAACCCTCTCCTGGTAGGTGGCCTAAAATTCTTGGAGCTCAGTAACCTGTTTCTGCACAATGGACTCCATATTTGGGCGTGGTTATTCTGTAAATGATCAAGTGCTGGTTCGGAGCCGCTTGTTGTGACCAGTAGGGGCAATGGCATAGTCAGTGGATGCCAGTGGTCGGTATCCGGGTAGTATTGGTTGCAGTACAAGAGGATCAGGCAGGTAATAGAGTCGGGGGAAGTCAGGGGTTGGTACACGGGTAATATTGGTTGCGGTACAAGAGGAGCAGGCAGGTAGCAGAGTCGGGGAAATCAGGAGTTGGTTCACAGGTAATATCGGTTGCGGTACAAGAGGAGCAGGCAGGTAGTGGAGTTGTGGAAATGCAGGGATCGGTACACTGAGCAATTGTTTGGGGACAAAGGAGCCGTAAAGAGAGGAGCTTGATTACAGTCTGGGAGCTCAATAACCACGCCTTAGGGAGGAACAGGCTTATATAGCTAATTACTGTGGGGTGGAGCTAATCCAGAGCTGGCTTGCAAGAGCAAGAACTGGACAAGGTTTAGGCAGGAGAGCTGTCCAGTAGCAGGAACAGCTCAACAGAGAGAGATGCCGCCTGGAGCACTGGAGCTCCCAGGTTTGAACCCTGACAGTGCGGTCTTTGGTGCCCAGAGTATCTAGAAGGTGAGGTGGCTGATGGTCAGGGTATACACACTTCGTGTTCCATAGTGATTAGGGGTATACACATTGTATATATACCCTGAACATCAGGGAGCTCACAATGTGAAACTTCCTGGTGGTTAGGGACAGCACCAGAGGTATATATAGCGTGCAGTCCCAGATGGTCAGTGTATACATAGTATGAGGTCCCTAATCGTCAAGGTATACACAGTGTTCAGTACCTGACAGTACACTTTATATACACGCATTAGGTGAGTCCAGGTGGTCAGGGGTACACGCATTGTAAAAAAAAAAAATCCCTAGAAGTTGTCAGAATGGAATCAAACTTTCTCTGTGTGATTGCAATATTGGTAAGTGATTACAACATCAGAGCAAAAGGATCATTTATTGTGGAGAACTGACCCCTTGTAGGGAGGCTTTAGTACCCTGTTGTACCGCCTCTAGCTTGGATACATGATGTGATATGGGTGAGCATGGAGGCTCTAGTACCCTGTTGTACTGCCTCTAGGTTGGATACAAAATGTGATAAGAGCAGGCATGGAGGTTCTAGTACCCTGTTACACCGCCTCTAGTTTGGATACAAGATGTGATACTGGCGGGCATTGAGGCTGTAGTACCCTTTTGTACCACCTCTAGCTTGGATACAAGATGTGATACGGGCAAGCATGGAGGACCTAGTACCCTGTTGTACCACCTCTAGCTTGGATACAAGATGTGATACTGGTGGAAATGGAGGTCCTAGTACCCTGTTGTACCACCTCTAGCTTGGATTCAAAATGTGATAAGGGCGGGCATGGAGGCTCTAGTACTTTGTTGTACCGCCTCTAGCTTGGATACAAGATGTGATACAGGCAGGCATGGAGGCTCTAGTACCCTGGTATACCGCCTCTAGCTTGGATACAAGATATGAAACTGGTGGGCATGAAGGCTCTCGTACTCTGTTGTACTACCTCTAATTTGGATACAAGATGTGATAGGCGGGCATAGAGGCTTTAGTACTCTGTTGGGCCACCTCTAGCTGGATACAAGATGTGATACGGGCAGGCGTGGAGGCATACAAGTTTTCTATTGGATCCTGCCACAGATCGCTCCACATTTACTGTAACTGAGCCTCTAGATCGTGTAAACTCGAAGGCTGTGGAAGTTGGCGTTCCTGATACATGGTCTATTGGCGATAAAGCTAATGACTTGGCACAAAAGTGTGACAATATTGTGGGGGCTCCTGTGACCCCCTTGTGTGTGCGACCGAGCCTTATCCTGCTGCCTCTCGCAAGCCGCCATGAGAGGAACACATGTGGCTGCAGGATGTCCTGAACATATCGCTGAGCTCTCATTGTCCCTCGTACCACTACTAGGGGTGACCGGCTGTCGTATGCGATATCCTCCCCAGACGATCACACCAGCAGTGGGAGGATTGAGGCACTCACGAGCCCACGTCAAGGGTCCTCGTTGTGAGTCCCTCCTCTAACAGGACAACTAAAACCAAAACAATGGAACCCTGTCTACTAGCGGGGCGATCATCCCAATAGGGCCAGCCCAACGCTGGAACCTCGGGGCCTGGCTCATTCTAGATGCTAACAGGTGGAAACACCAGATAAGGAAAATAACAGAACAGGTGTCTGCTGACCTACAGACACCGGGGAATACAACACAGAACATAAACCTCATCAGGTGTCTGCAACATAAAAAGGAACACCACACTGAAATGTTCACACCTGATGTCTGACCACCTGTAATCACACACAGAATATGTCTCCGTTCAACCAACAGACACCAGGAAACCCCTCTCAGAACTGCAGAGTTCAGAGAGGGAAGGGAATAATGGATAACTATCGACACCCTCTAGTAAGAGCGGCTGGCACTTATGTGCACAAGACTGATGGTGACTGGCTGTCTGGAGAACTCCACACCATCAGCCAGCCAAATCAACCACACCTGCAACATTGTACTCCAGGAAACCCACAGAACCACAAGTCCCAGGAGCACAACGTGACAACGATCCTCTCTACTGGTGGTCTGTAGGGGGCATCCTGAGCCCAGTCCTCTTGTGTGCCTTACACATCCACTGGTCCCAACACCCACTAATAGTCTGGTCAGACGCTACTCTCTACTAGTGGTCTGTAGGGGGCGTTCTAAGCCCGATCAACTTGTGTGCCCTCACACATCCACTGGTCCCAACACCTCCTAACAGTCTAGTCAGATGCTCCTTTCTACTGGTGGTCTGTAGGGGGCATCCTGAGCCCAGTCCTCTTGTGTGCCTTACACATCCACTGGTCCCAACGCCCACTAATAGTCTGGTCAGACGCTACTCTCTACTAGTGGTCTGTAGGGGGCGTTCTAAGCCCGATCAACTTGTGTGCCCTCACACATCCACTGGTCCCAACACCTCCTAACAGTCTAGTCAGATGCTCCTCTGTATTGCTGGTCTGTAGGCGGCGTCCTGAGCCCGGTCACCTTGTGTGCCCCCATCCACTGGTCCCAACACCTCCTAACAGTCTGGTCAGATGCTCCTCTCTACTAGTGGTCTGTAGGGGGCGTCCTGAGCCCGGTCCCCTTGTGTGCCTTACACATTCACTGGTCCCAACACCTCCTAACAGTCTGGTCAGACACTCCTCTCTACTGGTGGTCTGTCTGGGGTGTCCTTAGCCCAGTCTCCTTGTGTGCCCCCATCTACTGGTCCCAAAACTTCCTAACAGTCTGGTCAGATGCTCCTCTCTACTGGTGGTCTGTCAGGGGGTCCTGAGCCCGGTCCCCTTGTGTGCCTCACACATGCACTGGTCCCAGCACCTCCTAACAGTCTGGTCAGATGCTCCTCTCTACTGGTGGTCGGTCTGGGGCGTTCTTAGCCCGATCACCTTGTGTGCCCTTACACATCCACTAGTCCAACACCTCCTAACAGTCTGGTCAGACGGTCCTCTCTACTGTTGATCTGTTTGGGGCGTCCTGAGCCCGGTCACCTTGTGTGCCCCCATCCACTGGTCCCAACACTTCCTAACAGTCTGGTCAGAATGGCCCAGTGGGGGACAATTCGTCGATACGACCATCCAGCTTCTCACATCCTATTAATACACCCCTCTCAGCCTCTGGTAACGGGTGAAATCTCTTCTCTGTGTCGTAGAGGCGTCTAGTGGTCAACAAGCTCTACACAAGCAGAAGAAGAGGTCACTACACACAAGGAGCCTCCGAGAGCCTTTTATAGGGAAAGGGGGGAACCACTTTTAGGGTCTCCGGTGACAAGACCGTTCATCTAATCAGCACAACTCTCATCATTACAGATCTGCCTGGGATGAAACTGCAGGACGGGGTATACAGCAGAGCGACACCTTCTTCTGGGGGCGGGGTTGTTTTTTTATAATAAGGAGTGTATATACAGTGTGTGACTCCAGGTGGTCAGGAAATATACAGTGTTCAGTCCCCGGTGGTCAATATATTGCTGGACGGGCCCAACGTCTGAATTATAGGGCGCCCCACACACATTCAGCATGTTATACATATTGCAAGCAGTGACCCAAATAACCCTTCCCTGCCTGGTATAGAGACAGAACAAGGTCGTCGTTCATCATTGTCAGCGGCTCAAGTTCTGGATACGGGAATGATGAGTTTCCCTGGCGGAGGGGGTAACATATTCAGGGGTAGCTTTCCGGGCGGGCGGGAGGTAACAATGATTTCTGTCCTTTGTTGACTCCTTCCGCTCTCAACAGTGCAGACAGATGAGGGGAGATCAGAATGTTATGGGACGCTGCAGCCCCCCCATCTGCCATCAGGACTGGCCGCTGTGACGCCCTAACAGTGGGCCCCATTCATGCCTGCGGGAACAGAGGCGTCTTGTGTGCGGACAGTCTTGGGCTCAGGTATCCCGATCCTGGCAGGACTAGGTGCACTATTGTCTACAGTGTTACCCTGGGGGAAGGGGCGTATAATGTGGTGCTGAGGGTCCAGAGGAGCAGCCAGGTGCGGCGGTCCATCATAGCTGGTCCCATATGGACAGGTACCCCTATATCCATATATATACATGTATTAAGAACCAGTGATGAGCCTCTGAATGGCCCCCGCCCCTCACCTGAGCTGCAGCCCCTCCCGCACACCTGGCAGGCGCAGAGACGCCAATTGGCCAGTAATGTGGGGTGGGGGAAATCTCCCTATATAACCCACACTCGGATCTGCCCCTCTCATCTCACTCTCGAGCTGCACATACAACGCTATGTCCAGCGAGGAGAAGACCCCAGAGTCCTGGCCCCCCAGAGTCCAGCTGAAGACCCCCCCATATGTAAGTAGCACATTATAGTTTATGACATTATCAAAGCAGCTGTACTAATAGTCCCAATGATATGCTTCACCACAGGAGGGCGCTGCAGTCATAGCCACACCCCCAGGGGCTTCTATAGGAGAAGGAGCTCCATCCCAGTGCATAGGTCTCTTTTCAGAGACGCTGACCACCCTTATTGTATTTTACAGTCCTTTCCGGCTGGCATGGAGTTCTCAGCTCCCCCTCCCCCCTCAGGCCGCAAGCTACTAATAATGACCATCGGTGCGGTGACTGCATTGGCGATCAGCATCCTGGGAGTGCTGCTGGCCACCTACCTCGGACGGGTCCACTGCAGCCAGGTAAGTCTTTATCTATATAGGGAGAGATGATGGGTCAAGGATAAAAAAAAAAGTGTGGTTAGGGGCGTGGCTTATCACATTTTTACCTAGTTATTCTAGTGGCCGCAGTTAGCATTTGTGCCCCCCTTACTGGCCCCAATAGTAATAGGGCCCCTCGTCGTGCCTTCCCCCACCCTGAACCTCAGGTAGGTAGTTTGACTCTGCTGCTGTGACCTTTGACCTGACTGGGTGATAACCATAGTCCAGGCGGGGTCATCTAATCTAGAACAGAGCGCCACCTATTACATCAAGTCACCTGCAGAGCTGCACTCAGCAGTCACATCATGACTTATACTCCAGTCACCTCCAGAGCTGCACTCAGCAGTCACATCATGACTTATACTCCAGTCACCTCCAGAGCTGCACTCACCAGTCACATCATGACTTATACGCCAGTCACCTCCAGAGCTGCACTCACCAGTCACATCATGACTTATACGCCAGTCACCTCCAGAGCTGCACTCACCAGTCACATCATGACTTATACGCCAGTCACCTCCAGAGCTGCACTCACCAGTCACATCATGACTTATACTCCAGTCACCTCCAGAGCTGCACTCACCAGTCACATCATGACTTATACTCCAGAGCTGCACTCAGCAGTCACATCATGACTTATACTCCAGTCACCTCCAGAGCTGCTGTCACATTGTTCCCATTTTCATGAAGTGCTCAGCGTACTCGTAAGGTAATTACTGACTAGAAGGCATAACATCTGTTGTGGGGCTGTATACAGGAGTACGTGACAGGGGCGGCTGTGGTTATACAGTATCTCCAGGCATGATGTATCTTACACTTCACTGCAGTAGTCACATCTGGAATACTGTGCATCATGTTGGCACCTGCATGCGGCAACATCCAGCGGCGCTGGAAATGGGTGCAGCTCTGGATGTGACTGGAGTATAAGACATGATGTAACAGCCCAGTGGTGAGTGGCATGAGACCGGATTTAAAAGCAGAATTATGGCTGCAGCTCTGGCGGTGACTGAAGTAGAGGAGACAGGATGCAACTGCAGAATAGTGACTGCAGCTCTGGCTGTGACTAGAGTAGACACAGAGTTATCCACTGTTCTACATAGAGGTAAACTTCCATCCAACACACAAGTGGAGTTTGCCTTTGAAGTCAGTGGCTACCGGTGCCTCATTGTCTTGTCGGTCTACAGAGGGAGGCGTCCAGCTATCTGCCCCCCCAGCTTAATGTCCAGAACGAGGCATCGCTCCTGCTGGCGTTCAGTGAACTCAGTGACCAGGGAGCAGCACCCGGAATTACCTGTGACCTCAAAAACGTGAGTAGAGGAGGCGCAGCAGCGGCGAGGTTGTGTGGTAAGGCGCAGTAACAGAGCGCACCCTATCTCCCCCCCAGCACCTAATGGTCTACCATGGCCAGCCGGAAGGGTGTGTGGCCCGGAGAATGGACGCCGCTGAGAACCTTCCCTCCTGCCAGGAGCTGGAGAGCTACTTCCAGGCTGTTCTGGTAAGTATCCCGGAGCGCTTGGTGGGCATGTAGCCACCGTCACTACTACTCTCACCATCCTCTTTTCCCCCATCCAGAGGAATGTCACCCTGGGGCTGTCGCTGGACGTGCAGGTGGTCGGAGTGGGATCTCTAGGAAGTTTGGTCACCCTGCTGTGTAACAATAAACCCACCTACCTGCTGAGCCCTCTCCCAGGTAAGTACAGAGGGGAGCCATCACAGTTAGTAGCGTAACCAAGCTGTCAGGACATGCTGGGAGTTGTAGCATTGCAGTTTGGTGACCAATAGTTTAGACAGGAGACAATGCTCATATGTTAATAACTGCTGTTCCCCCAGCTTCCAGCAGAGGGCGCACCAGTCTTGCTGCCTGAATCCCCTTCAAGCAGGAAATGGACTAATGCTGGCTGCAAATTCACCTCTAGCAGCGGGACCAACAACGTGACTCCGCAATAGTGTGGGGGTCTCCGTGCTCAGCTGTAGTATGACACCTATCCCTAAGCATCCTGGAAGTACAGTAACCTAGCCCACCCCACCACCAAGGGTGGGCCAACATGGCTTCAGAAGAACTGCAGGGGTCCGGGTGCTGTGTCCCTGATGCCATACCTGTGACCTGCCCCCTCCTCCCCTGCTGTACCCATTTATGTAACACTAGTCAACAGGGCTGTGACCTCACAGAGAGGCTGGTTGTCAGCGCCAGGGGGCCACATGTGGCTACAAGGTGACAAGCCGTGGGGCTACCTGTTATATCACCACAATACAAAAGTAAGGGAACCCCTCTGAATGTAACCGGAGGTCTGCACTGATCACTCATACAAAGTAGTCTGGATGTAGCCAGAGAGATACAATGTAACTAATAACACCCAGCTGTACCACCCATCATCCACAGTGCAGGAGGAAAGTAAGTGACCCCCTATGTAATGTAACTAATAACACCCAGCTGTACCACCCATCATCTACAGTGCAGGAGGAAAGTAAGTGACCCCCTATGTAATGTAACTAATAACCCAGCTGTACCGCCCATCATCTACAGTGCAGGAGGAAAGTAAGTGACCCCCTATGTAATGTAACTAATAACACCCAGCTGTACCACCCATCATCTACAGTGCAGGAGGAAAGTAAGTGACCCCCTCTGTAATGTAACTAATAACACATCTGTACCGCCCATCATCCACAGTGCGGGGGGAAAGTAAGTGACCCCCTATGTAATGTAACTAATAACACATCTGTACCGACCATCATCCACAGTGCGAGGGGAAAGTAAGTGACCCCCTATGTAATGTAACTAGTAACACATCTGTACCGACCATCATCCACAGTGCGAGGGGAAAGTAAGTGACCCCCTATGTAATGTAACTAGTAACACACAGCTGTACCACCCATCATCTACAGTGCAGGAGGAAAGTAAGTGACCCCCTATGTAATGTAACTAATAACACACAGCTGTACTGCCCATCATCCACAGTGCAGGAGGAAAGTAAGTGACCCCCTATGTAATGTAACTAATAACCCAGCTGTACCACCCATCATCTACAGTGCAGGAGGAAAGTAAGTGACCCCCTATGTAATGTAACTAATAACACAGCTGTACTGCCCATCATCCACAGTGCAGGCGGAAAGTAAGTGACCCCCTATGTAATGTAACCAATAACCCAGCTGTACCGCCCATCATCCACAGTGCAGGCGGAAAGTAAGTGACCCCCTATGAAATGTAACTAATAACCCAGCTGTACCGCCCATCATCCACAATGCAGGAGGAAAGTAAGTGACCCCCTATGTAATGTAACTAATAACACAGCTGTACCGCCCATCATCCACAGTGCAGGAGGAAAGTAAGTGACCCCCTATGTAATGTAACTAGTAACACACAGCTGTACCACCCATCATCCACAGTATAGGGGGAAAGTAAGTGACCCCCTATGAAATGTAACTAACAACACCCAGCTGTACTGCCCATCATCCACAGTGCAGGAGGAAAGTAAGTGACCCCCTATGTAATGTAGCTAGTAACACCCAGCTGTACTGCCCATCATCCCCTCTCGCCCCAAACCATGCTGTCCCCTCAGCCGTCCCAGTTGGATGAGATGGGGTGTTGCTCTGTAGGGTTTTCCTCCTACCGTAGCACATGTCCCAGAATGTTGTGTTTTGTCCGCAGCTTCCTTTGTGGTGTTTCCGTGATCCTCATTCTTGGTCTGAGTTATCTAAGGCCGGGTTCACATCTGCGCTGTAACGTCTGTTTGGAGGGTCCGTCGCCGATCCTGCACAAAATACCACTAGAAATAGCGCTGTATGCATCATCTGCCAGTAAAATGCCGGAACTGAAGGACCGCATTACAGTCAATAGGGTCCATTTGGTTTTGTCTTAAGACGGATCTGTCTGGTCAAGGGATTCCCCTTTCCTGCTCCAAAAGAGACCCCCCCCCCCCCCCCCCGCCCCGGGCATTGATGTACACCCCGCTCTTCAGATGTCATAGGTTCCTGCGTTTCCATAACATGTTTTCTGAAAGCTACTTACATTCAGGACTGACTTACTCTGACCAATCCCTGAGAAGTCAGTAACCAGGCCCTCTGTGCCTTTATTTAATGGGTAAAGCCCTCATGACACCCGCACTGCCATCTCATCTCCTCCATCCTCTGGCTCTTGGAGCCATCAGTTCTGCACTGTGGATGATGGGCGCTAGTTCTGCGTTGGGACTTGGATGCGAACAGACACATTGTATTAGTAATTAGTGCAGACATTTAGCTCATTCCAAAGGGTTCACTTACTTTCTCTTGCACCTTAAAATAATGTGGGTATCAGAGAAAAGCACCTTTCATGTTTCTTAATGTACATTTGATGCCTGATCTGCTACAGCCAATCACAGCCCAGCTCCTTGACTCCGCCCCCTGCATTCTTCTCTGTACTGCTTACATCTGCCATTAACAATAAATGATTGCAAGCTCTGTGGTCTTAAGAGTCTCTCAGCTTCAGCTTTTGCTCTCTGTAAGGGGCGACGTCGGGGCGCTGCCAGCCCCTTGCCCTGTTGTATCGATGACGAGACGCCCAGTTTGCTATAGAAGGTTTTATTTGTGATGTCATCTCCAAGTATACAAATCTGGTGGCAGAGCGTGTACCCCAGCAACGGCCGCGCCCATACCCCCTGTATAAACACTACCCACCCCCCCGCTAGACTACAAGTACCAGCAGCCCTGCCGAGCACACGGTACACTTATGTCCAGCCCAGGGCCCTCAGCCAAGGAACAAGCAACACATACCAAGGGCCCTAAACACACTGACACTGCTGCCTCCACCCCCACCCCAAAGTGGCTCCACATGGGTGAGGTTCGCCCACATCAAAGGGCATTGTGATTAAAGACTAGAACCGGAAACGGCAGCTAGGACACCCCACAACCCCAGAGGGACCCCGTTATTTCTTTTCCTCCTCCTTTTTGTCTTTCTTGCTGTCCTTTGAGGCCTGTGAGGCCAGTGACCCCATGGCATTTCGAATGGCTTCATTGTTGGGGTCCACACCAGGGAGATTCTCTAGAACACTTTGCAAGAATTCAGGGTCCTGCATGACGTCGTAATCATCCTCCTCCTGTAAAAGAGAGAATGGGCAAGGGTCTAGTCTCAGGAGCTGACACTTTACCTACAGTACGGAGTAAAGGGGGCCTGGTCTAGTCCCAGGATCCGAAACGGCATGTAAAATGCAGTAGGGAATAAGTAAGGGCGGTCCCAGAAGCTAGCATGTCACCACCTACAGTACGGTGTAAGGGGTGGGGAGTTCTGGTCCCAGGAGCTGACACGTCAACCACAGTACGGTGTAAGGGGAGAGGGGGGGTGGGTCTGGTCCAAGCATCACCTACAATGTAGTGTAAGGTGGGGGAGGGGGTCTGGTCCCAGGAGCTGGCACGTCACCCACAGTATGGTGGAAGGGGAGAGGGGGGTGGGTCTGGGCCCTGGTCTGGTCCCAACATCACTTACAATGTGGTGTAAGGTTGAGGTCTGCTCCCAGGAGCTGACACGTCACCCACAGTACGGTGTAAGGAGGGCGGGGGAAACTAGGCCCAGGAGCTGACACATCACCCACAGTACAGTGTAGGGTGGGGGTCTGGTGCCAGGAGCTGACACGTCACCCACAGTACGGTGTAAGGGGGTCTGGTGCCAGGAGCTGACACGTCACCCACAGTACGGTGTAAGGGGGTCTGGTGCCAGGAGCTGACACGTCACCCACAGTACGGTGTAAGGGGGGGTCTGGTGCCAGGAGCTGACACGTCACCCACAGTACGGTGTAAGGGGGTCTGGTGCCAGGAGCTGACACGTCACCCACAGTACGGTGTAAGGGGGTCTGGTGCCAGGAGCTGACACGTCACCCACAGTACGGTGTAAGGGGGGTCTGGTGCCAGGAGCTGACACGTCACCCACAGTACGGTGTAAGGGGGGGTCTGGTGCCAGGAGCTGACACGTCACCCACAGTACGGTGTAAGGGGGTCTGGTGCCAGGAGCTGACACGTCACCCACAGTACGGTGTAAGGGGGTCTGGTGCCAGGAGCTGACACGTCACCCACAGTACGGTGTAAGGGGGTCTGGTGCCAGGAGCTGACACGTCACCCACAGTACGGTGTAAGGGGGTCTGGTGCCAGGAGCTGACACGTCACCCACAGTACAGTGTAAGGAGGTCTGGTGCCAGGAGCTGACACGTCACCTACAGTACAGGGTAGGGGGTGTTACCTTTGCAGGTTCAGGGATCTCCATGGCGCTGCTGTCTAGATCACCCTGCTCCGCCTGGCCAAACTCTGCAGAGGGAGAGAGGAAAGCAGTTACATGACCAGAGATATACAGCGCACCTCGGGACCCAATCACGAAGCAGGCAGCAGGCTCCGATGTATATATGTACACACATACCAGCGCCCTGTAAGGACATTTGCATGGCATACGCGATCTGTTCGTCCTCCGTCATGCTGCTGAAGTCAGGTAGTCCGCTGCGGCCGCCTTCCTGTTGCCCGATCGTCATCTTGAGTAAAGCCTCATCTGAATCTGAAGATATAAAACACGGTAGGTGGGGGAGGGGCATCATCCAGTGATCACAGGAGACAGCCGCCTATTGCCACAGTTTCTCACCATCTCCCGCTGTGGAGGTAATCCCGGCTTCGGCGGCAGAAGCAGCAGCCGCTCGCCTGGCTTCCTCTTCCTGCCGCTGTCTCTGTTCCTCCATGGACACGCGCAGAGCCTGCAGGCACACACACACGGGTCACCAGGTAATTGGGGTACACACTGGGCATCAGGCTGTCCTCTACCGAACACTCACCAGCGCCAGTTCAGGGTCAGCGCTGGGGTCAACGCCAAACTCAAAGTCACTGGCTCCCAGTCCAAGCATGGCGCCTCCTTCTCCAGCTAGGATGGGTGAGCTAATGAGGGCATCTGCCAGGCTGGGCCCCGGGGGAACAGTGACCAGATGTGACCCCGTGCCATCCTTCCCATTCAGTGTGTTGATGAACGCTGTCAGTTTCTCCGTATTGGATTCCTGCAAGGTGGAAGGGAATCCAACAATAACCCTTTACCTTCATGTGTCACCCCCTGAATTCCTTCCCATCCTCCCACTCACCTCCTCTCCAAAGTTGATGATGTCTACGCTGACCTTCTCCTTCTTCAACCGCTTTGCCATCTTCACCAACTGCAGGAAAAAGAGGTGTTGTATTATTATCTACAGAAGAGCTCTGCCCACAACTCCCGATCCCTGTGAGAGAGGTATGGCTGCCAGTGAGGTAAGACTGGCTGATAACAGAGAGCAGCAGAGCCTCCGCCCCTGTAGAGGGAACTTACATCCTTCTCATTGTCCTCCACCGGGCTGCCTACAAAGGCGATTATCCTCATCTTGTGGTTCTTCCCTTGGCGGTGTTTTAGAGCCAGCTGGTGAGAGAAAACCCAAAAATACCGATCAGGGGGCGACGGGGGAGCACCCAGCAGAAGGCGCCGAAAGCGATCAGGGGCGACGGGCGAGCACCCAGCAAAAGGCGACGAATAGCGATCAGGGGCGGCGGGCGAGCACCCAGCAGAAGGCGACGAATAGCACCCAGCAGAAGGCGACGAACAGCACCCAGCAGAAGGCGACGAACAGCGATCAGGGGCGCCTGGGGAGCACCCAGCAGAAGGCCACGAATAGCGATCAGGGGCGGCGGGGGAGCACCCAGCAGAAGGCGACGAACAGCGATCAGGGGCGCCGGGGGAGCACCCAGCAGAAGGCGACGAACAGCGATCAGGGGCGCCGGGGGAGCACCCAGCAGAAGGCGACGAACAGCGATCAGGGGCGCCGGGGGAGCACCCAGCAGAAGGCGACGAATAGCAATCAGGGGCGGCGGGCGAGCACCCAGCAGAAGGCGACGAATAGCGATCAGGGGCGGCGGGCGAGCACCGAGCAGAAGGCGACGAATAGCACCCAGCAGAAGGCGACGAACAGCGATCAGGGGCGCCTGGGGAGCACCGAGCAGAAGGCGACAAACAGAAGGCGACGAACAGCGATCCGGGGGTGCCGGGGGAGCACCGAGCAGAAGGCGACGAACAGCGATCCGGGGGCGCACCGAGCAGAAGGCGACGAATAGCGATCAGGGGCGCCGGGGGAGCACCGAGCAGAAGGCGACGAATAGCGATCAGGGGCGCCGGGGGAGCACCCAGCAGAAGGCGACGAATAGCGATCAGGGGCGCCGGGTGAGCACCCAGCAGAAGGCGACGAATAGCGATCAGGGGCGCCGGGGGAGCACCGAGAAGAAGGCGACGAATAGCGATCAGGGGCGCCGGGCGAGCACCCAGCAGAAGGCCACGAACAGCGATCAGGGGCGCCGGGGGAGCACCCAGCAGAAGGCCACGAATAGCGATCAGGGGCGCCGGGGGAGCACCGAGCAGAAGGCGACGAATAGCAATCAGGGGCGCCGGGGGAGCACCGAGCAAAGGGCGATGAATAGCGATTCGGGGGCGACGAGGGAGCACCGAGCAGAAGGCGACGAATAGCGATCAGGGGCGCCGGGGGAGCACCCAGCAGAAGGCCACGAATAGCGATCAGGGGCGCCGGGGGAGCACCGAGAAGAAGGCGACGAATAGCGATCAGGGGCGCCGGGCGAGCACCCAGCAGAAGGCCACGAACAGCGATCAGGGGCGCCGGGGGAGCACCCAGCAGAAGGCCACGAATAGCGATCAGGGGCGCCGGGGGAGCACCGAGCAAAGGGCGATGAATAGCGATTCGGGGGCGACGAGGGAGCACCGAGCAGAAGGCGACGAATAGCGATCCGGGGGCGCCGGGGGAGCACCGAGCAGAAGGCGACGAACAGCGATCCGGGGGCGCCGGGGGAGCACCGAGCAGAAGGCGACGAACAGCGATCCGGGGGCGCCGGGGGAGCACCGAGCAGAAGGCGACGAACAGCGATCCGGGGGCGCCGGGGGAGCACCGAGCAGAAGGCGACGAACAGCGATCCGGGGGCGCACCGAGCAGAAGGCGACGAATAGCGATCAGGGGCGCCGGGGGAGCACCGAGCAGAAGGCGACGAATAGCGATCAGGGGCGCCGGGGGAGCACCCAGCAGAAGGCCACGAATAGCGATCAAGGGCGCCGGGCGAGCACCCAGCAGAAGGCGGTAGAATAGCGATCAGGGGCGCCGGGCGAGCACCCAGCAGAAGGCGACGAATAGCGATCAGGGGCGCCGGGGGAGCACCCAGCAGAAGGCGACGAATAGCGATCAGGGGCGCCGGGGGAGCACCCAGCAGAAGGCGACGAATAGCGATCAGGGGCGCCGGGGGAGCACCCAGCAGAAGGCCACGAATAGCGATCAGGGGCGCCGGGGGAGCACCGAGAAGAAGGCGACGAATAGCGATCAGGGGCGCCGGGCGAGCACCCAGCAGAAGGCGACGAATAGCGATCAGGGGCGCCGGGGGAGCACCGAGCAGAAGGCGACGAATAGCGATCAGGGGCGCCGGGGGAGCACCGAGCAAAGGGCGATGAATAGCGATTCGGGGGCGACGAGGGAGCACCGAGCAGAAGGCGACGAATAGCGATCCGGGGGCGCCGGGGGAGCACCGAGCAGAAGGCGACGAATAGCGATCCGGGGGCGCCGGGGGAGCACCGAGCAGAAGGCGACGAACAGCGATCCGGGGGTGCCGGGGGAGCACCGAGCAGAAGGCGACGAACAGCGATCCGGGGGCGCACCGAGCAGAAGGCGACGAATAGCGATCAGGGGTGCCGGGGGAGCACCGAGCAGAAGGCGACGAATAGCAATCAGGGGCGCCGGGGGAGCACCGAGCAGAAGGCGACGAATAGCGATCAGGGGCGCCGGGGGAGCACCGAGCAGAAGGCGACGAATAGCGATCAGGGGCGCCGGGGGAGCACCGAGCAAAGGGCGATGAATAGCGATTCGGGGGTGACGAGGGAGCACCGAGCAGAAGGCGACGAATAGCGATCAGGGGCGCCGGGGGAGCACCCAGCAGAAGGCCACGAATAGCGATCAGGGGCGCCGGGGGAGCACCGAGAAGAAGGCGACGAATAGCGATCAGGGGCGCCGGGCGAGCACCCAGCAGAAGGCCACGAACAGCGATCAGGGGCGCCGGGGGAGCACCCAGCAGAAGGCCACGAATAGCGATCAGGGGCGCCGGGGGAGCACCGAGCAGAAGGCGACGAATAGCGATCAGGGGCGCCGGGGGAGCACCGAGCAAAGGGCGATGAATAGCGATTCGGGGGCGACGAGGGAGCACCGAGCAGAAGGCGACGAATAGCGATCCGGGGGCGCCGGGGGAGCACCGAGCAGAAGGCGACGAACAGCGATCCGGGGGTGCCGGGGGAGCACCGAGCAGAAGGCGACGAACAGCGATCCGGGGGCGCACCGAGCAGAAGGCGACGAACAGCGATCAGGGGCGCCGGGGGAGCACCGAGCAGAAGGCGACGAATAGCAATCAGGGGCGCCGGGGGAGCACCGAGCAGAAGGCGACGAATAGCAATCAGGGGCGCCGGGGGAGCACCGAGCAGAAGGCGACGAATAGCAATCAGGGGCGCCGGGGGAGCACCGAGCAGAAGGCGACGAATAGCAATCAGGGGCGCCGGGGGAGCACCGAGCAGAAGGCGACGAATAGCAATCAGGGGCGCCGGGGGAGCACCGAGCAGAAGGCGACGAATAGCAATCAGGGGCGCCGGGGGAGCACCGAGCAGAAGGCGACGAATAGCAATCAGGGGCGCCGGGGGAGCACCGAGCAG
The DNA here is from genome assembly GCA_035609135.1 of Eleutherodactylus coqui. Taxonomy (NCBI): domain Eukaryota; kingdom Metazoa; phylum Chordata; class Amphibia; order Anura; family Eleutherodactylidae; genus Eleutherodactylus; species Eleutherodactylus coqui. Next base: position 226,162,370 of record CM069410.1, on the reverse strand, counting down.
AAGGCGACGAATAGCAATCAGGGGCGCCGGGGGAGCACCCAGCAGAAGGCCACGAATAGCGATCAGGGGCGCCGGGGGAGCACCCAGCAGAAGGCCACGAATAGCGATCAAGGGCGCCGGGCGAGCACCCAGCAGAAGGCGGTAGAATAGCGATCAGGGGCGCCGGGCGAGCACCCAGCAGAAGGCGGTAGAATAGCGATCAGGGGCGCCGGGCGAGCACCCAGCAGAAGGCGACGAATAGCGATCAGGGGCGCCGGGGGAGCACCCAGCAGAAGGCGACGAATAGCGATCAGGGGCGCCAGGGGAGCACCGAGAAGAAGGCGACGAATAGCGATCAGGGGCGGCGGGGGAGCACCCAGCAAAAGGCCACGAATAGCGATCAGGGGCGCCAGGCGAGCACCCAGCAGAAGGCCACGAATAGCGATCAGGGGCGCCGGAGGAGCACCCAGCAAAAGGCCACGAATAGCGATCAGGGGCGCCAGGCGAGCACCCAGCAGAAGGCCACGAATAGCGATCAGGGGCGCCGGGCGAACACCCAGCAGAAGGCCACGAATAGCGATCAGGGGCGCCGGGGGAGCACCCAGCAGAAGGCCACGAATAGCGATCAGGGGCTCCGGGGGAGCACCCAGCAGAAGGCCATGCTGACACCCCGCTTACTCACGTGTGCGATGCGGATTCCTGTGCAGAAGCTGATCTTGCCGACCGGCTGCACGGAGTGAAGCTTGGAGAGGATCCTGCCGGTGTCCGGGGTCAGGGTGGTCAGCACCTCGCAGTTACTGCGGAACAGGAAGATGAAAGTAGCCCCTCCCTCGGTGTATATACAGCCCCCTGCACAGGTTACCCTCCCCCACTAGGTGGCGGTTGTCAGTAAGTTGCAGCCCCTCAGGGTTATGGCATTGAGGAAGGATCTGGCTGTAACCTCATGTACTTCTGTAGTCAGTAAGGCCTGATGCCCGCGGCCGCCTTTAGGGTGCGGAATAACGCAGCTCTTAGGATCTATTGAACCTACCGGCTCAGTCCTCACATGGCGGATTCTACCGCGTTCTGTCTTACTGTGTTTTTCCATGATGGACTGTTTTGTACAGTCCCACCATGTACCCCGCTCCGGCCGGCCGGGGGCAGGAGGCCTTACAGTCTCATATTGACAAGATGACTTGGTTTCTCTCACTGACAGCAGTCACACGATGTGTCTGCACACCGCCGGGGGAGGGGCGCTGGCTGTGAGGCCCCCCACTTACTTGGCGAGGGTGATGAGCCCCACGTTGTTCTCGGGGTTACTGCGGGTCTTGGAGTGGCACACAATGTTGACGGCGTCCTGCTGCGCCTGCAGCCGCGTCGGGAGGAAGTCGCCATTCCTCATATATTCACTGTTATCCACACTGGAAGAAAACACAAAAGTGAAGACCCTGAAAGTGGGAGACCCTCTAAGAGATAAAGGGAGGTGACCCTCGGGGGGGGGTCTCCCTTCATCTCTTCCCCTCATATACAGACCGTCTCCCCGGTTAACAACACTGCAGCCTAAGGACAGATTTAGCAGCCAATCAGATACCGCGTTCTGTCCCCGGCCCCGTAAGACAGAATGAGAACCGAGCTCTGATTGGTGCTGACGGTCTCCATGGTAATAGTCCGGCCGGTTGGATGAATGACTCAGGGATTCGGCCTCCCGCAGCCCCAGCCGGCCGGACACGAGCCCCGCTCTCCGGTACTCCCCCCCGCACTCCTCGGACACCGGACGCCCCCCGCTCGCCGCTTCCAGTTCTCACCAGACCATCGTACTCTCCAGCACCATCTTGCCGTCTAGTCACTGTGCACCCGCACTCCAACAAGCTCAGCTCTCATTGGACGTCCGCCTCAACCAATCAGCTTGATTTCCTCCTTTCTGGGCTCAGCATGCCGGGAATTGTAGTTTTAACAGTATATTCACCGTGTACACCTCCCCCTCATCCCCTGTTATATCCGTCCCTGTACCCTTCTGCACTCCTCCCCCACTATACTCCTCTACCTCTGTAATATCCCCCACTACACCCCTCCACCCCCGTTACATCCCTCACTACACCCCTCTACCTCTGTAATATACCTCACTATACCCCTCTACCTCTGTAATATACCTCACTATACCCCTCTACCTCTGTAATATACCTCACTACCCCCCTCCACCCCATTTTACATCCCTCACCACCCCCCTCCACCCCATTTTACATCCCTCACCACCCCCCTCCACCCCATTTTACATCCCTCACCACCCCCCTCCACCCCATTTTACATCCCTCACTACCCCCCTCCACCCCATTTTACATCCCTCACTACACCCCTCCACCCCTGTTACATCCCTCACTACCCCCTCCACCCCATTTTACATCCCTCACTACACCCCTCCACCCCTGTTACATCCCTCACTACACCCCTCCACCCCTGTTACATCCCTCACTACACCCCTCCACCCCTGTTACATCCCTCACTACCCCCCTCCACCCCTGTTACATCCCTCACTACACCCCTCCGCCCCTGTTACATCCCTCACTACACCCCTCCGCCCGTTACATCCCTCACTACCCCCCTCCACCCCTGTTACATCCCTCACTACACCCCTCCGCCCCTGTTACATCCCTCACTACACCCCTCCGCCCCTGTTACATCCCTCACTACACCCCTCCACCCGTTACATCCCTCACTACACCCCTCCACCCCCGTTACATCCCTCACTACACCCCTCCTCCCGTTACATCCCTCACTACACCCCTCCACCCCTGTTACATCCCTCACTACCCCCCTCCACCCCTGTTACATCCCTCACTACACCCCTCCGCCCCTGTTACATCCCTCACTACACCCCTCCGCCCGTTACATCCCTCACTACCCCCCTCCACCCCTGTTACATCCCTCACTACACCCCTCCGCCCCTGTTACATCCCTCACTACACCCCTCCGCCCCTGTTACATCCCTCACTACACCCCTCCACCCCTGTTACATCCCTCACTACACCCCTCCACCCCCGTTACATCCCTCACTACACCCCTCCTCCCGTTACATCCCTCACTACCCCCCTCCACCCCCGTTACATCCCTCACTACGCCCCTCCACCCCCGTTACATCCCTCACTACGCCCCTCCACCCCCGTTACATCCCTCACTACGCCCCTCCACCCCCGTTACATCCCTCACTACGCCCCTCCACCCCCGTTACATCCCTCACTACCCCCTCCACACCTGTTACATCCCTCACTACACCCCTCCGCCCCTGTTACATCCCTCACTACCCCCCTCCACCGCTGTTACATCCCTCACTACACCCCTCCGCCCCTGTTACATCCCTCACTACACCCCTCCACCCCTGTTACATCCCTCACTACACCCCTCCACCCCCGTTACATCCCTCACTACACCCCTCCTCCCGTTACATCCCTCACTACCCCCCTCCACCCCTGTTACATCCCTCACTACGCCCCTCCACCCCCGTTACATCCCTCACTACGCCCCTCCACCCCCGTTACATCCCTCACTACGCCCCTCCACCCCCGTTACATCCCTCACTACGCCCCTCCACCCCCGTTACATCCCTCACTACCCCCTCCACACCTGTTACATCCCTCACTACACCCCTCCAGACCTGTTACATCCCTCACTACACCCCTCCAGACCTGTTACATCCCTCACTACACCCCTCCAGACCTGTTACATCCCTCACTACACCCCTCCAGACCTGTTACATCCCTCACTACACCCCTCCAGACCTGTTACATCCCTCACTACACCCCTCTATCCCTGTTACATCCCTCACAATACCCCTGTTATATCGCTCACTGTACCCCTCTACCCATTATATCCCTCTCTGTATCCCCTCTACGTCTTATATCCCCCCCCTGTACCCATGTTATATCCCTCACTGCACCCCTTGTCTCCACAAGAAGAATGGGTGGAGACAAGATGCACGCCCACAACCAACACCCCCAAATTGGATTGGCTGCACAGGAGAACGGTTGCCCGTGATCTCCCCTTCTGCCTTGTTTCACTGACGCCTCCGACGCTTGGCTTGGCCTTGGTTCCCGTCCCTTCCCTGCTCCTCTCTGGTATGGCAACCCCACTGAGCCACGCTGCTGTGAGTCTGTGCCGCTGCCATTTCCCCTGTAGGTCTGCTACTGTGGCCCTGCACCTGCCTGTAATACTTACCCACTGGCTGTGCTCCGTGGTCTGGCGGCTGTGCTCCCTGGCCTGCTGTAGGCTGTGCCCTGGTGGCCCCGCGGCCAGTGTGTCCCTATGCGCCGGCCGTCCCATGTAAGGTATGCGTTCCCTCATGGTTGGCCGCCTCTGACAGCAGCCGGGGAAAGGCAGAAGGACAGTGTGTTCTGCAGGCGGCGGCGCTCCATTCCCTCGGCGCTCTGTGCTCCTGGTTGCCGGCTGCTGGCAGACACGGGCCCTGCATTCTGTGGCACGGGGACGGCATTCCCTATTGCAGGGAGCCGTGGACATTGCAGTAAGGCTGGGGCGGTAAAGCCGCTGGGGGGTATGCCACAGCCCTAGGGGTCGCCATTCCAGAGAGGAGCAGGGAAGGGAACCAAGGTCAAGCCAAGCGACCGAGGGGTGAGTGTAATGAGGCAGGAGGGGAGATCATGGCCTGCCATTCTCCTGCGCGGCCAATCAAATTAGGGCATTGCTTGTTGGCGTGTATCTTGTCTCCACCCATTCTTCTGGTGGAGATAAGATACAATACCTACCCCTGTTATATCCCTCACTACACCTCCTGTACCCCTCTACCTGCCTACCACTCTTATATCCCCTTTCCTCTGTTATATCCCTCACTATACCTCTCTACCTGTTATATTCCGCCCTGTACCCCTGTGATATCCCTCACTGTACCCCTCTACCCGTTATATCCCTCTCTATACCTCCTGTACCCCCTTACCACTGTTATATCCCTCAATGTACCCATTAGATTGCTCTCTATAGCCCTGTTATAGCTCTCACTATACCCCTGTTATATCCCCCCTATAGCCCTCTACCTCTGTTATATGTACCTCTCAACCTCTACCCCTCTTATTTCCCTCAGTGTACCCGTTATATCCCTCACTATACCCCTCTACCCCTGTTATAATTCACTGTACCCCTCTACCTCTGTTATATCCCTCACTGTACCCCTCTTATATCCCTTATTATATTCCTCTTCCTCTGTTATATCCCTCACTGTACATCTCTACTTCTGTTATATCCCTCACTGTACCCGTTATATTCCTCTACCCCTGCTATATCCCTCACTATACTCCTTTACCCGTCATATTCCCCACCCCGTACCTGCTCTTTATCCCTGTTCTATCCCACCGTACCCCTCCTCCTCTACTCGTTATATCTACCCTGTTCCCTTCCTCTTGCTGTCCTGATAGTATCTCGCCCTATACTCCTAACGGTCTACCCATTATATTCCCCTGTGCTCACCTTTCTTACCCATCACCCTATTCCCATTATATTCCCCCTGTAATCGTCCAACAATGTTATATCCCGCCAATACCCCCTTACCCCTCACCCTCCTCCCTCGGTATATCCCCCTTTCTCCCTGTTATATCCCTCCATACCCCTCCTCCTCTACCCTTATTATATCCCCTCCCCTCTCGTAGCACTCACCCTCTACCTGTCATATTCCCCCCTGCCCTTTATATCCCTTCGTACCCCTCCTCCTCTACCCTAGTTATATCCCCTCCCCTCACATAGCCCTCACCCTCTATTCGTTATATCCCCCCCCCATCCCTGCCCTTTATTCCTGTTATATCTCTCTGTACCCCTTCTCCTCTACCCTTGTTATATCCCCTTCTGTAGCCTTCACCCTCTACCCGTTCTATTCCCCACCCCGTCCCTTTTCCGTTATATCCCTCTGTACCCCTCCTACTCTACCTTTTCCCTGTTATATCCCTCTGTACTCCTCCTACTCTACCTCTTGTTATATCCATCCCCTCCACTAGCCTTCACTCTCTACCCATTATACTCCGCCCCCGTCCCTGCCCTTTTCCTCTGTTATATCCCTTTGTAGCCCTCCTCCTCTACCCGTTATAGGCCTCCCTTCCCATAGCCCTCACCCTCTACCTCTGTTATAGTTCCTCCCCATCATATCCCTTTATACCCCTCCCCACTACCCTTGTTCTATCGCCCTGAGTGTGGTAGCTTAGTTGGTAGAGCTGCTGCTTTGCGATACTGGGGTTGCAGTTTCAAGACTGACTTAGGGGAACCTGGAGTTGCAGCTTTAACTGTGACCAAGTGCAGTCTCTGTCTAGCTTTTTGACCGTTTCTCAGTATCTCTTATCGTATAATGTTCTTCCCCTGAGCACTATAACCAGTCACAGGCAGTGCTCATCTGTCATTCAGTGGCGGCAGGGCGCTGCCTCTGATTGGCTGAGTGCTGTGACCAATCAGAGGCAGCGCTTCCTGGAGGTGGAGAGAAGAGCCAGACAGCTCTTCTAGGCAAGTTCATTTTTTTTTCACAGCTAAGGCAAATTTTCAGGGTAGGGCTTATATTTCAAGCGTGCATGCTAAACGCCCTTCCTCTTCTCTCCTCCCCTTCCGCTTGTTTGCAATGGGAGGGGGCAAAGCTAAGCCCCACCCCACCCATTGCTGGCTGCGGACAAGGAGCTATTAGCACCAGTTCTCCAAGACAAGGTTATTTTGCAGAAGTCTCACGAGAAATAGTTCCAAATGGGGTTGAGAGAAGTTCTGCCTCTAACGAAGACGTCACTCTGCTTGTTCAGTTTTAATAACTTTATTATAATTATTTTTATTGGTTATTATTATAAGTGAGGCATGTTTCAGCCTCATTTCAAATGTCTTTGTATCTATAATTCTGCTTATTAATTGAATAAACAGATGATTTCCAATCACATCCAATGGGTGTGGGATTTGTAAGCTTCCATCGATGTTCCAGCGATGGAACTTAGCACAAAATTTCACAATGGCAGATCCGCTCTGATTTAGAGCCCTGATTTTCCCCTCCACCAATGACATCCTATCTGGGTCAACATCACAAACCAAGTGCCGAAAAAAAATTATCCATGGATGACAATGCCTCTGAAGTGGGTAGCAAGAAAAATGCCCAGGCCTGCGGGTGGGTCTCCCTGCAACCTCGAAATCACAATCCCCACTCTTGGACTCTCATCATCTGAAGCAATAGGGAACGACCTAAAATACAGTTAACAGGACTCCCCTAAACCTAGCCATCTCTTGCAGGTAACTCAAGCTTCAGCACTTCACTGAGGCCATCTGAACAAGTTGCTGCCGTTTAACTTCAGCAACCTCAAAGCTCCAGCAGGCTGAGCTGGTTGGATAAAGCTTCCATAAGATCCATACGTTCAAACATACACTATCCGACCAGAAAAAGGAAAGGCTGTTCATGCTGTCACGCATGTAGTTACTGCAAACCAAAATAATTTCTTGGCAATGCACACATCACAATACCAAGAACACTAGTTAGAAAAAAAAACAAAAAGAAGAGAACTTTCTCCACTGGGCACTAGCTGGTGACCGTCCCTGCCTAACAGTGGATGGCCCACCCTGATAAGGACGCACCCACCCTCATTTTTTGGCCACTCACTAACCCTACAAGAATACCATAGTACATATAAACTCCACAAACTAAACCTCAGTACTTATTTTATGAGTTGCTGGATGAACCACAGAACCCCAATCCAGTGTGAGGCAGTGTGAGTGGCTGTCTCATCGGTGTCCTGCACAGGTGTTATTGGCTCCTCCATTTGGTAGTCAGCTACCTGCATGGTGAGAGGAGGATGCATCTATATGCCCTCCTCACTCAGTAAGTAACGGCCATTTTCTGTGATTGGTTTTAATTCTTGATTTCCCCTTCTGTGATGCATTTATATTAGTGTAGGGACTAGAGATGAGCGAACCTACTCGTTTCGAGTAATTACTCAATCGAGCACTGCGATTTTCGAGTACTTCAGTACTCGGGTGAAAAGATTCGGGGGTGCCGGGGGGAGGCGTGGCGGCGCGGGGGGTAGCAGCGGGGAACAGGGGGGAGCCCTCTCTCTCTCCCTCTCCCCCCTGCAACCCCCCACTCACCCACGGTGCCCCCCGAATCTTTTCGCCCGAGTACGGAAGTACTCGCAAATCGCGGTGCTCGAGCGAAAAAGGGGCGTGGCCAAGTAGGTTCGCTCATCTCTAGTAGGGACCGACTACAACACAAGGAACCGTGAAGTGGTTAGTGGGCTCATGTATCTTGGCCAACATCCAACCAATGCCTTGCATTTATTATCTATCATTCACATGCAGCGTGGCATTAAGACTCCAGGGGGAGCCCAGGGTGGCAGTACCAATGTGGTTCACTGTTGGAAATGCAGGGTAACCCGCCGAATTATCATGGCGTCATTAATAGGTTGCTGGTCTGCATGGTGGACTACATATATCAGAATGGTCACACCCGTCTTGAAAAAGGGGCTGTGCTTCCTCACATGCCTCAGTACTCCCTGAGCCCCACACAAAAGGTAGCCAGTCAAGTAACAATTCATGCCTTACTACAGGCCGAGGCCATCAAAGAAACTGCGCTGAATCCCGCTGCATTACTTTCATTTGGAATAAAAGGAGGTTGGGGGAGATGGACACAAGCACTGGCCTGCCTGAAAATACCCCCTATTTTATATTACTAGAGCCCACTGAACAAGATGTCCCATGTTAACGTGTAACGGGTCTGGTGTGGGTTCGGAGCATTTCCATCCTAACTCAAACGGAAACATGGCAGTCAGAGGAAAGCTAGAGGTTGTAACGGGTAATATGTATTGTGGTGCAAAGGAGCAGGCATGTGGTGTAGGCAGAGGAAAGCCAGAGGCTGGTAAGAACATTGCCTTCTTTTAAGCTAACATACCCTGCTTCCCCAAAAATAAGACATACCCTGAAAATAAAACATGGCATGATTTTCCAGAATTTTTGAGGATGCAAAATGATTTTTCAGGCTTTTTGAGGATGCTTGAAATATAAGCCCTACTCCAAAATTAAGCCCTGCTAACAGTTAATTAAAAAAGTCAATTTAAATACAGGCAGCTATACATGTAAAAAAGTTAAACCTTTTTGAACAAAAATTAATATAAGACACTGTCTTATTTTCAGGGAAACACGGTACTATGTCCTTCTAGTTCAGCCTGTTTTTACCCCCCCCCCCCCCCCCCTTTGGTGATCCAGAGGAAGGCAAAAAAAAACTGCAATGAGGCAGGAGCCAATTTAGCCCATTCAGTGGAAAAATTCCTTCTTGACTCCATATAGCAGTCAAAATACTCCCTGGATCAACGTTTGAAAGTTCCTACGTGACTCCAAGACCCGGATCAACAACCCCGCTGGTCACATAATATCTATATTCTGTAATATCACAGAGCTCTAGAAAGACATCTAGTCCCCTCTTAAACTCCTCTATGGATTTTGCCATCACCACCTCCTCAGGCAGAGAGTTCCACAGTCTCACTGCTCTTACAGTAAAGAACCCTTTTCTGTGTTGGTGATGAAACCTTTTATCTAGACGTAGCAAATGCCTTGTTACTGTCACAGCCCCTGATATAAAGAGATCATGGGAGAGATCCTTGTATTGTCCCCTCATGTATTTATACATAGTTATTTGCAAAGTGAATAATCCCAATTTTGATAGCCTCTCTGGGTATTCCAGTCCCGTCATTCCATTTATTAGTTTAGTTGCCCTTCTTTGAACCTCCTCAAGCACTGCAATATCTTTCCTGAGCACCGGTGACCAGAACTGTACGCAGTATTCCATGTGAGGTCTGACAAGTGCCTTATATAATGGAAGGATAATGTTCTCGTCCTTCGCCCCTATACCTCTTTTAATGCACCCCAAGACTTTATTAGCTTTTGCAGCAGCTGACTGGCATTGGTTGCTCCAGTTAAATCTACAGTCCACTAGTACCCCCAGGCCTTTTTCCATATCCCTTTTTTCTAGCAGTACCCCATTTAGTGTATATTGGTGACATCCGTTTCTCCTGCCCATGTGCAGAACCTTACATTTATCAACATTGAACTTCATTTGCCATTTATCTGCCCAAGCCCCCAGCTTATCTCGGTCCGTTTGTAGCCGCACATTGTCCTCCGTTGTATTAATTATATTGTATAATTTTGTATCATCTCCAAATATTGATATTTTACTCTGCAGCCCCTCTATCAGGTCATTGATAAATATATTGAACAGAATGGGGCCTAATACTGAACCCTGTGGCCCCCCACTAGCGACTGTGGCCCAATCAGAGTATGAACCATTTATTACCACCCTCTGCTTTCTATCTTTGAGCCAGTTCTTAACCCAATTACACAAGTTTTCACCCAATCCGAGCTGTCTCATTTTATATATCAGCCTATTATGCGACACTGTGTCAAATGCTTTAGAGAAATCCAGATATACGAGATCAATAGACTCTCCCATCGTAGAAGCTAATCAAATTGGTCTGAGATGATCGACCCCTCATGAACCCATGCTGGTGAGGAGTTATACCGCTGTCTTCCTTAAGGGTATTCCAGGATGGCGTCTCTCAAAAACTCCTCGAATATTTTTTCCCAATTATTGTAGGGACACCGGCTTCTAGTTACCAGGCTCTCTTTCAGATCCCTAAATGTATATTAGAATCACATTGGCAATACGCGAATCCCGTGGTACAAGCCCCGGTCTCTAATAAAGTCCGCTACTGGGTGATAATTTGCAGTATGGAGGAGCTGGCAGAAGGTGAAGCTTTACTTCACCTCCCGCCTGGGAGAAAAATAATCATGCAGAGGCAAGGCCAGGCTTTTATAGGATGTCCCATCAAGGGGGCAGGGTGGAGAAAGTCAGGAAGGCAAGAACTGGATCAATAGGAGCAAGGACCAGGCTATGATTAAGCGGGGTGCTACCCAGCAAGCTGGATAGTTCAACAGGAGTTCTCAGGTTTTGAGTCCTGCCACCAGTCCCCTCCTTTCAGGATGCCCACTGGATATCCTAGGAGCTGGCTTTACTGGGTACCTACAGCGAAACTCCCTTGTAAGCCTGGGAACACTGGAGACCGGCTCCCCGGAATGCTTCAGACCATATCTTCTCCATTGAATGAGGTATTGCAGTCAACCCCTAAAAATCCTGGAATCCAGAATTTTTCCCACAATGTACTTCTCCTCCCCCTGCACGCTTACTGGTGGTGGAGGTCGGTTTCTTCCGAAAAAGGTGCTTTCTTTGGAAGGCTTTAGCATTGATATACAGAACCCTGGATGAATCGTCAGGTTGCCAAGGAGTTTTAATCGGAAGGCTACTGGCCAATCTTCTGGTAGCTAACCCCACCTGAAAAAGTAGGACCTCTGGTGTCTATCCACTGGTCTTGTGTACCTTTCTTAGGCCTCTTGTAGTACCTCTATTAGTTTTTTCTGGACAACCCAAAAGGTTGCCAGCCTATGAGCAACAGCAAGAATAGCAGTATTACAAGGGAGGTCAGAAATAAATACTGAGTGTAAGCTAAGGTTAGTGGGGAAAAAACCAGGGCTTAGGGCTGTGGAACCATGTTTGGAGTTGTAGATGAATTCTGCTGTTGGTAGGTAGTCCACCCAATCATCCTGCAGACGGGAAATAAAACAGCAGAGGTATTGCTCTAGTTTGGTTAGTCTTTTTAGTCTGACCATTGGACTGGGGATGGAAGGCAGAAGACAAAGTAATAGTAATCCCTAGGGCCATACAGACGTTCCTCCAGAACCTTGATGTAAAGTGAACAGCCCTAAGAGACTACGCTATCAGGAATGCCAAGCAGTCTAGATATCTCCTTACTCATTAAATCCGCAGTTTGTTCAGATGTGTGGATCCCGTTGATAGGAATGAAATGGGCCACTTTTGTGAGTCATCCATCACAACAAGGATATTAGTCATTGCTTTGGGATGGGGAAGATCCACAATACAATCCATTGATATCGATCCTCAAGGCCTGAATGGGATTGAAATGGTTGGAGAAGTCGTAATAGAGGAGATCGTGGAGTGTTGTTTCTTGCACGTTTCACAAGAGGCAACATCATGTTTGTTTTTACATCTCTCTTGCAATTAGGCCACCAACGTGAGGGTAAGTTCCAAAGTTTTCACGACCCAAAAATGATCTGCAACTTTAGAATCATCAACCAGTTTCAAGACTTCGAATTGAACAGAATCCAAAACATACCATCTGTTTTCCTGGACCCAAAACCCCTTTTTTGAAAAAGAGCTCCACAGCCTTAGGAGGATGATTGTAGAGTCATTCTCATACCCTTCTTTGAATCTTGTTAAGAACTGTTTTTATTCAAGAATACCCAGGAACGTTTTGGAGGGCAGAATAGTACAGTCTGTGTTAGGAGACAACTAACCAGCCTCCTGATTGGCTGGAATCGGCACATGTGACAGGGCGGAGCTACGCGATGACATGTACAAGGGGGCAGAGCCAGAACGCCGCTGCTGCCGGACCGAGCCGAAGGGAAAAGACCCATCTGCGCAAGGCTGTCTAATCGGGCGATTAGACGCTGAAGTTAGACGGCACCATGGAGACGAGGACGCTAGCAACGGAACAGGTAAGTGAATAACTTCTGTATGGCTCATAATTAATGCACAATGTACATTACAAAGTGCATTAATATGGCCATACAGAAGTGTATAACCCCACTTGCTGCCGCGGGACAACCCCTTTAACCTAATCTGCAATGTGTCGAACTTGAGCGCCAGGAAGACACACCGTTTGCTGATCCTGGTCTTCGTGGCAGATTACTATGTCTGTCCCCCTAATAGAGTCCCCCACCACTAGGACCTGTTTAGCCTGCCCTGTGCTCACCTTCCCCCTTCTTACTGGAGCAGACATGCCCCTGGTGGTCAGAGGGCATGTCATACTGGAGCAGTGGCAACCCTGTAATGGCAGATGAGGGGGATGCCAACTATTCAAACTTATTGAGGTAGGCCAGTTCAGGACTAGCCTCCCTGGATCTCTTCCCTCTACCCCTCCTCCCGTCACCCAGCTAGCTGCCTGCTCATCATGCTCTGCCGAACTACCCTGCACCCCTACATCTACCCCAGCGAGTGATCAGTGCGCAGCAAACCCCTTTCTATGGTGCCAATGGATCTCAGTGTTCCAAGCTGCTCATTGTGATCCTGGATCTGGGCTTCCAAATGTGCAACACGCTGACATCTCATACAGCAATATACACCCAGCTGTTCAAGGACGGCACACATGGCACAAGATGCACGCCGGACGGCATACATGGCACGAGATGCACGCCGGACGGCATACATGGCACGAGATGCACGCCGGACGGCATACATGGCACGAGATGCACGCCAGACGGCAAACATGGCACGAGATGCACGCCAGACGCCACACATGGCACGAGATGCACGCCGGACGCCACACATGGCACGAGATGCACGCCGGACGCCACACATGGCACGAGATGCACGCCGGACGCCACACATGGCACGAGATGCACGCCGGACGCCACACATGGCACGAGATGCACGCCGGACGCCACACATGGCACGAGATGCACGCCGGACGCCACACATGGCACGAGATGCACGCCGGACGCCACACATGGCACGAGATGCACGCCGGACGCCACACATGGCACGAGATGCACGCCGGACGCCACACATGGCACGAGATGCACGCCGGACGCCACACATGGCACGAGATGCACGCCGGACGCCACACATGGCACGAGATGCACGCCGGACGCCACACATGGCACGAGATGCACGCCGGACGCCACACATGGCACGAGATGCACGCCGGACGCCACACATGGCACGAGATGCACGCCGGACGCCACACATGGCACGAGATGCACGCCGGACGCCACACATGGCACGAGATGCACGCCGGACGCCACACATGGCACGAGATGCACGCCGGACGCCACACATGGCACGAGATGCACGCCGGACGCCACACATGGCACGAGATGCACGCCGGACGCCACACATGGCACGAGATGCACGCCGGACGCCACACATGGCACGAGATGCACGCCGGACGCCACACATGGCACGAGATGCACGCCGGACGCCACACATGGCACGAGATGCACGCCGGACGCCACACATGGCACGAGATGCACGCCGGACGCCACACATGGCACGAGATGCACGCCGGACGCCACACATGGCACGAGATGCACGCCGGACGCCACACATGGCACGAGATGCACGCCGGACGCCACACATGGCACGAGATGCACGCCGGACGCCACACATGGCACGAGATGCACGCCGGACGCCACACATGGCACGAGATGCACGCCGGACGCCACACATGGCACGAGATGCACGCCGGACGCCACACATGGCACGAGATGCACGCCGGACGCCACACATGGCACGAGATGCACGCCGGACGCCACACATGGCACGAGATGCACGCCGGACGCCACACATGGCACGAGATGCACGCCGGACGCCACACATGGCACGAGATGCACGCCGGACGCCACACATGGCACGAGATGCACGCCGGACGCCACACATGGCACGAGATGCACGCCGGACGGCATTGTTACTCATGGAGCACATTCTACATGGGGACCATACAGATAGATCAGATGAAAGTAATACCCTGTTTCCCTGAAAATAAGACATACCCTGAAAATAAGACATCGCATGATTTTTGAGGATGCAAAATGATTTTTCAGGCTTTTTGAGGATGCATGAAATAAGCCCTACTCCAAAATTAAGCCCTGCTAACAGTTAATTTAAAAAGTCAATTTAAATAGTGTCCAGGCAGCTATACATGTAAAAAAGTTAAACCTTTTTGAACAAAAATTAATATAAGACACTGTCTTATTTTGGGGGAAACGCGGTATATGAAAAAATTCAGATAAATAAAAAAGCAGCAAATAAATACAAGCGGCTCTTTTAAAGTCCCTGAACACAAAGTCCCTAATCCCAAGTCACACTGCGGCAGTTTTCACACGGCCAAGAAAATTACGCAAAATATGTGCGCTGCGAGATGCACAACTATGAACCCCATTTTTTTTTTAATGGCGTCATACACGTGAGCGATTTCCCCCCTGCAACACTTCCTAGGTTTGGGCGTGCCCTTGCATCGCGTTGCCCATTGCTTCCACCAGGTTGTACAGCAGTAGCGTTAGGATACTTTCACAGACTGCGGAATAACCCACCGCGTGGAAAAACACGCCGCAAGAGGCTCATGTCTACCGTGATCTGCTATGCAGCGGACCGGTCCCTATGTGCAAGCACGCAGAAGAGCACAACTTGACCTCTGCATACAGCACATGGACCACAGGGGGGCGCTGATCTGTCACGTCCCACCCCGCTCAGCGTACCGCCACATGGCACACAGCGTTAGGAACGTATAGGCTCACCTCTTACGGCCCGAGCAGTAGGACCCACGACACAATTCACACACGGAGCAATAGTTTTCAGCGTCCAGTTTATATGCCCAGCCCCCGCACACTTCATACACATAAATAAAACTCTCATAAATAGTAAAAACACCAGATGGTAAGAAGAAACCGATTATATAAAAGAACAACCGGAAACAGAAGGTGCAGCAGCCTCGCGTGGCAGGGGGTCTCTCTCCCCCCCCCCCCCCCAACCCAGACTCACGGGCAGCTGCTAAAGTGCACCTGGTGCGTGGCGTCATTAAAAAACCGAAATAAAAAGGGCAGAGAGCTGCTGCCATGTGCAGGAGCCGACACATGGGGGCAGCACTGAGAAGGCAAAAATAAATACATTGTCATCTGGGGTTTTAAAAAGGGAAATGCAGCTGAATCACAGGGTACTGCCGCTAGTAGGTTGGGGGGAGCTCGGCCCCTGCAGACCGCCGCACTGACAGCGCTCAGCTGCTGCACTTCCTCTTACACGGACAGAAAGAAAGGTCTAGTCAGCACACAGCCAGAAGCGGCATGCGGGTCTGGCATTGGTTGGCACAGGAGAGGCGTCCTTTCTTCACGTAGGCAGCAAACGCTTGACAGGTTTTTTTTTGGTCCGAGTTTACTCAACGCAGCATCAAGAACAGCACAAAGTCATCGCAACCGTCAGTCTACTCCAAAAATAGGATATATTAAATAAGGCCATGTGAGGAGCGGATGCCCGCTTAGAACATTCACCAGGGTCCTGGCAGAGGTTGGGGGCTCCAGGCCCCCCATGTCCAATAATACAGGGTCCCGGACGCTCGCTCACCAAAGGCTCCAGGCAGGAAGGCGACAGCGCATCTTATCACTGCGGAGAAACAACAAGGAGTGAGAGAGCGCCTCACGGTGACAGTCATACAGCATAACCTGCTGGCACCTCTCGGCACAGCAGACATGGTGGCTAAGTCAGAGAGGCACGGGCTACTTACAAAGCAGATCTCGGTCTCAATCCCACTTGGATCCAGCGCAGGCTCCTCATCCTCCTCTTCTGCTTGGATGTGAGCGTCGGCCACCCTGCGAGGCGCAGCAGCGTTACCACAAATCACACAGACCACTACCGAGAGGTGCAGCTCCCCACCAGTGTCATTCCCCCCCACATTAATACTACTGGGTGCAGCTTCTCCCCGACCCGTCCACTCCCCCCCCCCCCCCCGTTAGCATTGCTGCATTTCCCCCATCAGTCCCAACCCGTCCCCCCCAACCCCGTTAGTATTGCTGGGTTTCCCCATCAGTCCCATCGCCCCCCACCCCCATTAGCATTGCTGTGTTTCCCTCATCAGTGAGTCCCTATTAGTATTTCTGGGTTTCCCCATCAGTCCCCCCACCCCCACCCCGTTAGCATTGCTGCGTTTCCCCATCAGTCCCAACCCGTCCCCCCCCAACCCCGTTAGTATTGCTGCGTTTCCCCATCAGTCCTATCGCCCGCCACCCCGTTAGCATTGTTGGGTTTCCCCATCAGTCCCTTCCCCCACCCCGTTAGCATTACTGCGTTTCCCCATCAGTCTCCCCCACCCCCGTTAGCATTGCTGCGTTTCCCCATCAGTCCCAACCCATCCCCCCCAACCCCGTTAGCATTGCTGTGTTTCCCCCATCAGTGAGCCCCTATTAGTATTTCTGGGTTTCCCCCATCAGTGAGCCCCTATTAGTATTTCTGGGTTTCCCCATCAGTGAGCCCCTATTAGTATTTCTGGGTTTCCCCATCAGTGAGCCCCTATTAGTATTTCTGGGTTTCCCCATCAGTGAGCCCCTATTAGTATTTCTGGGTTTCCCCATCAGCGAGCCCCTATTAGTATTTCTGGGTTTCCCCATCAGTGAGCCCCTATTAGTATTTCTGGGTTTCCCCATCAGTGAGCCCCTATTAGTATTTCTGGGTTTCCCCATCAGTGAGCCCCTATTAGTATTTCTGGGTTTCCCCATCAGTGAGCCCCCATTACTCACCTCTCCCTCGTGTTTGTCTCGTTTTTCTCTGATTTATGAACCTCTACACCAACCGCCCTAGAAAAAAGACAAATTCTGAGCACTCAGCATCCAGCTGAAGACGGCACAGCCTTCGGGATCATGCTCCTACCTGTGTGCCGGTGAGTTTAACCCTCCGCTGCCTAAAGACGACGTGGACAGAGTGGTTGCTATTGAGTCACTGGCGGCTTCGTCCACTGGAGGGGTTCTGGGGAGCACATCAGGCCGTCCGAAAGGACCTGCTGGAAGCATACATGCGGGTCAGACTGGAGGATGGGGTTATGTCACAGAAGGGTTGGGGGCAGCAGCTCACCTTGTTCAGGCTCGGAGCTCAGATACTGCTTGCCCTCTGTTGTCAGTTGTAGCTGAGTGGGTACGGTGGGCTGGGTGGCCCTGCGGGTGATGCCTGGCATGATCCGGCTCTTCTTGGAGGGCGAGGCTTTTACTGTGGAGAGAAGCCATGGTGAGTGCAGGGTGAGTGGGATGGGATCAGTTTGGAACCTGGACCCCCTCCCCATTACTCACGTGGGATTTTCTTGAACACGGTGTTACACATGAATCGCTGGAACCGTTCGGCATAGAAGCCGGGTCTGTGAACTGAAACAGTGTCCTACACAGAAGCAGAGCGTAACCACCATTAGATGAAAGCCACCGCACCAGAGAACACCCAGCCTCACACGGACTACTCACCCCATCGTGGACCAGAGCCTTCCAGGAGTGCTCCAGCTTCTTCATGAACCTAGGAGATGGAAAGCAGACAGTGAGCTCAGCGGGCAACAGCCGGACATTACCGGGCTCAGCCACGGGGAAGGGGGGGGGGGGGGGGTGTGTAGGGGGCTCACCTGTAGGCCTGCAGAACGTCGATGACTCCAATATACAGCAGCAGACGCTCCCCTTTAGCGTTACGAGCAGGAATGCCACCCATCCTATGGACAAAAAGACCTCTAGCATTAACGAGACCCCTCAGGACAGACAATGTAAGGGGACATAACTATTGAATGTTGACAGGGTTTTTAGTTCCTCAAGAGGGCCTGTAGATATGATTACTCGCTCGCTAGGATAGTACTCCAAATTCTACTACGGTGGGGTCTACTAGGCAGTTACATGGCAGACATATCAAGCCTGTGTGCAAATAGACTTCAAAGGAGGTTTGTGCAGGTTTAAAGCCCACTAGAGCGATCAGTAAGTATGCACCATCACTAAGGGGTTAATGGGGTAAGAGCAGAAGGGACCTACTGATCATCTGTCTCTATGGGGCCCCCTCTCCGCGCCTCGCCCTGGATGGACTCCATAGCAGTGGAGTAGAGCGCCTTCTGTGCAACTGGTTTTCGGGTATCGGCCTGCGACTGACCATCCAGCACTGTATTCTCCCTCCGTGCGTGGTCTAAATTGTGTAAGCCCACCAGGAGGCTGTAGTCCATGATCTTGAAGCTCTGCAGAACCTGGTGGAGAAACACGCAAAGATTAGGCGATTAGAACACAGGATGCCCACAGCCATCATGAGTGCCAGGAGTCTGCGGGGTAGCTGTGGGCATGACGGTGCCAGAACACAAGGCATCCACATAACCCCATTCACAGCCATCAGAAGTACCAGGAGCTTGTGGGGTAACTGTGGGCATGCCTGTGCCAGAATACAAGGCATCCACATCACCCTGTTCACAGCCATCAGAAGTGCCAGGAGTATGCGGGGTAGCTGTGGGCATGCCTGTGCCAGAACACAAGCTGCCCACATCACCCTGTTCACAGCGATCAGGGGAGCCAGGAGCCTGCGGGGTAACTGTGGGCATGCCAGCGCTAGACACAAGATTAATCTGCACTTATTAACAGGCTCTAGAAGTCTCAAAGATCTCTGCTTGCTGTGAGTTCTTCTACTTCTCCTCTGTGAGCTGTACAACCTGCACTGCTACATTGCAACAAACCCTCAGGACAGAAGAGTGATTCCTGCTGCTACAATGTGTCCGTACAGAGAAGTGATTAAATGGAAACACTTAGAGCCATCGGCTGTGAAGTATTATGTCAAAAGTGGCTTTCAGCTTCTGGATACAAACAAAACGGTTACCATTCAGTGACAGCAAGCAGAGATATTGGGACGCACTGTGTTGTAGAACCCCCCCGCCTCACCAGGCAGTCCCTCTGGATGGTTTTGCACAGGGCGCTGTACATGTCGGGGTCCAGGAAGAGCCCGTCCGGCACATCCTGCATGAAGTCCAGGTCCTTGTAGGTGGGGAAGCTCTTCTCTCGCTCTTTGGGGGATGCCCGCCTCTTGTAGGTGGACCCCTTCAGGTCGTACTTCAGGTGCATCTTAACCGAGCGTGGCAGCAGATTATTCATCACCACGATGCGAATGTTCTTGCCACTGGCCTGCACGCAGTACAAGCCATAGAACTTGGGCAGCAGAGTGCGAGGGTTCTGGTTCAGGTTCTGGAGGAGGAAACATGGCGGGAGAGCGTTAGCGCAGCGTTCCAGGGCCCGTTAAGAAGCCCCGGGGCCCCGGCAGTCCTTACCATGTAATACCCGGGTAGCAGCTTCTGCAGGAACTCGGCCTCTTTGTGCTGAACAGTCTTGATGATGAACTCATCGTCTCCAGACACGTAGAAGATGGAGCCGCTGGCGCCGGAGTTGGACAGTTCGATCAGGGGCTCGTTACAAAGAGAGTACTGCAGAGAGAAGAGCACACTGAGACCCCCACTAAATACAGAGGTGCTGCTCTAGGGTCTTCACTGCCAGCTGTAATGGTGAGCAGGGGCCCCTGTGATGGGACCTCCCTGATCCAGGGGCTGCAAGGGCCCCAAGCTCCTGGTACGAGAGCTCCATGCTGACGGGCTCCCCACACCCCCGCTACCACTTACCAGGTAATCATCAGGCCGAATGCCGAACAGCTCCCGGAAGTAACGGAAAGCCACGGGGGCGTAAGTCTTAAAACGGAAATCGTTGTAGTGATGAGCAGGCGTCAAGTTACTCCCCTCGCTGGAAAAAGACAATAGGGTGGCTGAAGAAGTCATGTGACCTGAGCAGTGGTAGCAGGCCGTCAGCTGGAGGCAGCACTGGTTATGGAGGGGATCTGATCACTTACCCAGGGAAGAAAATGCTCTCAACCACATAGAAATCCTGCATGAGGACGTCCCTCTCGGGCTTCGTGCTAAGGCTGCCCACCGTGTGTGTGATGCCGAGCTGGATCGCCCCCTTCAGTGCGGATGATGTGGTCTGTGGGAAAGATAGGAGAGGGGGTCAGGTGACTACAACACAGAGCGTGGGGGCCCTAATCCACTGCACCCACCTTCTTATAAGTGGTCTCCCCTGTGGAGTCCACGCCTCGGTGTCCAATCTTCTTCATGGTGGGAACGCCAGCCTGTGCTGAAGGACCGGGCGCCTGGGAAAGACAGAGCCAATAAACCAATCTGTGGGGCGTCAGGCTGCTGCCCTCTACCCACCCAAGGAAAAAGTCACTGCGACCCCCGATCAGCGGGAGCCGAACACTACCAGCAGCTACAGAATAACTCCAGAGCTGCACTCACTGTTCTGCTGATGGAGTCACTGTGTACATACATTACTTATCCTGTACTGACCCTGAGTTACATCCTGTATTATACTCCAGAGCTGCACTCACTATTCTGCTGGTGGAGTCACTGTGTACATACATTACTTATCCTGTACTGATCCTGAGTTACATCCAGTATTATACCCCAGAGCTGCACTCACTATTCTGCTATTAGGGTCATGTACACTGAGATTTTGCTTTCTGTCAGTTCTGGCGGAGCTGCAGTCCCCCGGAAAATATTATCTGCTCAGAGAGACGGCAGCGCCTAGAGGATGATCAGTAAGCACTCACCCCCACACTGCCCTCGGACTGGGTGCTCCTCTTCATGGTGGGTGCTCCTGTAGAGAGACGAGCAGTTAGTTCGCCGTCCGCGCGTTAATGACTTACATAATGAGATGCAGCCAACATTGCAAGGTTTTATTATCATAACTCCACCCCCAAATATTATAATGCGGTCAAGAGCAGCCATCATTAGCCACTACACCAATCACAGAAGAGTTAGGCGGCATATCATGTCCAGTACACAAGGGGTTAATAGAATATATGCAGCACCCCCAGCTATCCCACCTCCGGGCAGCGACATCTAGAGGCCATATGAAGCAGTGCACACACTGAGGACCATCCTTGTAATACAATCTCCACACAGCACTGCCCCCTAGTGGGGCACAGGACAAGCTGCATGCGGAGCCGGTACCTCGGCGGGTGACGAGAGCGCCCAGACCACAGCACAGACCGCACCGCTCTGAGGGACACAGAGAGGACAACCATCAGCTGAGCCCAACAGCTGACACTCTAATGATACAACCCCTCCACCAGCATCTGTGGTGACCCACCCCCCCTACACCCCCACCCCAACCCCAAGGTTGCGGCGCTAGCTACAGTACTCTAGCCCCCGACAGCAGGTCCCCGGACTGGTGAGGAGCGATCCCGTGCTCAGGACACTGGTTGGACCTGCTATACCGCCAGGTGACGAGTCACATTCCACACGCGTGACACCGGGCCGGCGATGCACTGCTGTCACACGAGTCTTGGTGGAATGTGGAGTATGTGGCAGGAACAGTGCGAGTCACCGACACCAGAGCTCCGCCCCCGCCAGGGAGGCCGGCCCCCAGCTGCTGGGATCTGTAGCGCAGCCAAGACGATGGGCTAGCTGCAATGTATGGGGCTACAACAGGGGTAACCTGGACGGCTACCGGCTGACCCTGACCGAGCCAGTCCCAGAGACTGGAGAGAGAGAACTGCTGATATTCTCCCCGGGCCCCACACCTTACTACAACCGTCCCGCGGTCCCCACTCGCCAGCCACAACCCCCCCCCCCCCCAAAGAGCCCCACTCGCTCTATAAAAACTGTCTCTGGGCCCCCCACATCACTCCTCCCCCTAGCCGAGGGCCCCACTCGCCCGCCTCAACCCATCCCCCCCTCCCTAGCCGAGGGCCCCACTCGCCCGCCGCAAACCCCCCCCGTCTACCCGAGGGCCCCACTCGCCAGCCGCAAACCCCCCCGTCTACCCGAGGGCCCCACTCGCCCGCCGCAACCCCCCCCCCCTACCCGAGGACCTCAGTCGCCAGCCACAACCCCCACCCCCCCTACCCGAGGACCTCAGTCGCCAGCCACAACCCCCCCCCCCCTACCCGAGGACCTCAGTCGCCAGCCACAACCCCCACCCCCCCTACCCGAGGACCTCAGTCGCCAGCCACAACCCCCCCCCCCCTACCCGAGGACCTCAGTCGCCAGCCACAACCCCCCCCCCCTACCCGAGGACCTCAGTCGCCAGCCACAACCCCCCCCCCCCTACCCGAGGACCTCAGTCGCCAGCCACAACCCCCCCCCCCCCTACCCGAGGACCTCAGTCGCCAGCCACAACCCCCCCCCCCCTACCCGAGGACCTCAGTCGCCAGCCACAACCCCCCCCCGCCTACCCGAGGACCTCAGTCGCCAGCCACAACCCCCCCCCCCTACCCGAGGACCTCAGTCGCCAGCCACAACCCCCCCCCCCTACCCGAGGACCTCAGTCGCCAGCCACAACCCCCCCCCCCCTACCCGAGGACCTCAGTCGCCAGCCACAACCCCCCCCCCCCTACCCGAGGACCTCAGTCGCCAGCCACAACCCCCCCCCCCCTACCCGAGGACCTCAGTCGCCAGCCACAACCCCCCCCCCTACCCGAGGACCTCAGTCGCCAGCCACAACCCCCCCCCCCCTACCCGAGGACCTCAGTCGCCAGCCACAACCCCCCCCCCTACCCGAGGACCTCAGTCGCCAGCCACAACCCCCCCCCCTACCCGAGGACCTCAGTCGCCAGCCACAACCCCCCCCCCCTACCCGAGGGCCTCAGTCGCCAGCCACAACCCCCCCCCCTACCCGAGGGCCTCAGTCGCCAGCCACAACCCCCCCCCCCCTACCCGAGGGCCTCAGTCGCCAGCCACAACCCCCCCCCCTACCCGAGGGCCTCAGTCGCCAGCCACAACCCCACACCCCCTACCCGAGGGCCTCAGTCGCCAGCCACAACCCCACACCCCCTACCCGAGGGCCTCAGTCGCCAGCCACAACCCCCCCCCCCCCTACCCGAGGACCTCAGTCGCCAGTCCCACCCCCCCCCCCTACCCGAGGACCTCAGTCGCCAGTCCCACCCCCCCCCTACCCGAGGACCTCAGTCGCCAGCCACAACCCCCCCCCCTACCCGAGGACCTCAGTCGCCAGCCACAACCCCCCCCCCTACCCGAGGACCTCAGTCGCCAGCCACAACCCCCCACCCCCACCCGAGGGCCTCAGTCGCCAGTCACAACCCCCCCCCCTACCCGAGGACCTCAGTCGCCAGCCACAACCCCCCCCCCCCTACCCGAGGACCTCAGTCGCCAGCCACAACCCCCCCCCCTACCCGAGGGCCTCAGTCGCCAGTCACAACCCCCCCCCTACCCGAGGACCTCAGTCGCCAGCCACAACCCCCCCCCCTACCCGAGGACCTCAGTCACCAGCCACAACAAACCCCGAGGGCCCCACTCGCCCTATGAAAACTGTCCCCAGGCCCCCACAACTCACCCTGAAGGCCCAAAAGCCCCACTAACGAGCCACCACACACCCCGAGCGCTGTACTCCACCTACAACTGTCTCCGGGCCCCCGAGGGCCTCTCCCACCAACTACCAGTGGAGTTTCTCTGGGGCTCCTCCCCCGAAGAGCACTTACCTGGGCTGGTGCCTCCCACGGGCTCGGGGGCCGCCGCGGCCATGTCAGTCATGAAGGTCCGCAGTCAGGGGCCCATAAACAGAACGGTCTGTCTGGGGCCCCTGGATCCACGAAGGAGCACCGAGCCGCTCAACGCCAGGGGCCCCTCACGTAACCGGGGGACCCTGGCCGCCGTTGGTCCGAGTGTGTTTACGGTCACCTCACAACTCTCCGTCGGGTCCCCCTCCCGGGCGCGATGCAGTCTGGGAGCGTCCCGGTGTCTCTAGCAAACAATCCGCTCAGTGGCGGTTTCTCATCACTGCACATGCGCGTTCGCGGAAAGGCGGCGCAGCGGTGACGTAAACCAGACCTCGAGAAGCCGCGCCTCCCGCGTGACGTAAGGACCTGTACACGTGACCCGGTAGCGGCGCTAAAGTAGGCACGTGGCTATGAAGATGGGGGCGGGGCTTACTGTGGCCACCTCCGCCCTCCTGCTCTGTTACGAGGCTGTAACCCATAGCGACGGAACGACGCTCCTGATGAGGGAGTGAGGTGACTGTGTGGTCGCGCGTCTTCCCATCGAGTCCCGGCGGCATATATTGATAATCCGCAGCACTTCAGCAGCCTAGACGATTCCAGAAACCTCATTGGTTGTTGGGCACCACGTGGATACAGTTACACAGCTGTGCACGAGAATCAGGTGCTCAGAGATGCGGGCATGTTTTGCTCGTGCTGAGAGGGCGATGTTCGGGCATGTATGCCCCGACATGGCCACCCGCAGCAGCTTATGTCGGATGCCTTCCTCTCAGCAGGAGGAAGCATAGATTTCCTAGATGCAGCGGCTACGTTCCTCTCAGCACGAGTTAAACATGGCCACATCTCTGATCACGTGATTCTCGTGCACAGCTGTGTAGCTGTACCCACGTGGTGCCCAACAACCAATGAGGTTTCTGGAATCGTCTATGCTGCTGAAGTGCTGCGGAGCATCAATATGCCCCTCGCTCCTCTGGTTTGATCTGATTTGTGTCAGTGCTGCGTTCTCGGTCCTGGAAGGGACACCATCCTCTCCGACACGAGGGGCTCCGCCATGCGTCCGGTATTTGCAGCCGGGTCTGTTGCAGACCCTCCATCCTCCGACGCAGCTGTAAATCACGGCCCGTCATCGCGCTCGCCAACCTGGCTTTGTTTTATCCGAACCACTTCCATCATTTCGGGGAAGAAGCGGCCATCCTCCGCGGCCGGCAGCAGATAGATAGCAGGTTTCCTCATGTGTATGACCGCATTATTACCCTCCGCCTAGAATGGCCCCCATCGATACCATCCCCCTCCGCAGCGCTGTACTTCCCGATGATCACTGATCTGTCGCCTGGAGCATCTGCTGAAAATGGCGCCTCTGAGTTCTGCTTGCGAAGACAGCCAGTACCGTGACAACCACCGGGGGTGTGGAGGGTGCAGAGGCAGCAGGGGAGAGTTATATCGCTGGCTCTGCTGCCCATAGCAACCAATCACACTGCAGCTTACATTCCTCACTGTGCTGTGATTGGTTGTAGGGGCAACAGAGGCGGTTTTCATAAATTGGTTCCACAATCTCCCACATGGGCACTGGGCTGATCAGGGAAATGCAGTGGATATAGTATATCCTGACTTTAGTATATGACAAAGCATCTCATATCATACTTATTGAAAAAATGACCAAATATGGGATTGACGAGGCAACTGTTAGGTGGATTCACAACTGGCTGAGTGATCATACTCAATGAGTGGTCATAAATGGCTGCACATCCAAGTGGAGGAATGTATCAAGTGGGGTACCACAAGGCTCTGTCCGAGGCCCTGTGTTGTTCAACATATTTATAAATGATCTGGAGGAGGGAACTGAGGGGAAACTGATCAAATTTGCCACCGACACAAAGCTAGGAGGGATAACTAACACTAGGGAAGAGAGAGAGAGTATTCAGAAAGATCTAGAAAAGCTTGAGCAGTGGGCAGCGACTAACAGAATGGTATTTAACAAGGAGAAATGCAAAGTCCTACATCTCGGCAAGAAAAATGAAAAAAGCACATACAGAATGGAAGGAATTCAGTTAAGCAGCACATGTGAAAAAGACTTGGGTATACTAATAGATCATAGACTGAACATGAGTCAACAATGTGATGCAGCAGCCAAAAAGGCAAACACAATTCTGGGACGTATTAGGAGAAGCATAGAGTCTAAATCACATGAGGTAATTATCCTCTTCTACTCTTCTTTAGTCAGACCTCATCTGGAATACTGTGTCCAGTTCTGGGCACCCCACTTTAAAAAAGACAGAGACTAACTGCCCTTCACAGACTAAAATCATTATTTTATTATGATCCTTTAAAAACACATATATGGGCCAACAGACAGACTTCGGACAAGGGAATAAATGGTGGATGACGCAAACAACCACGATCATTCACCAACTGATTTTGTGTATTGCGGTGTTGTATCTGTATAGTCTCTGTTAGTACAGCTAAGCTGTCACAGAGACTCTAGATGTTGGATCTGTACAGAAGGGTCCAACATCTAGTAGATTTATAGAAAACAGCGCATTATAGCCCAGAAACGTTTATAGTTATAGATGTCAAAAATGCGCAAATGCGTCTATAACAGGCTTCAAATAGGCCGAAAATGGCTCAGCCAACGCGTTTCCTGACCAGCAGCCATGACAGAAACCTGGGAAGTACCAGATTTTTCCTGGGCAACTAGACTGCTACGTAATCAGCCCTTGTCAGATAGATCCGTGTTAATTGGTGACTTGGCAAACACTGACACTATCATCTTGGAGAGTCCGTGTATCACAACAGCTGAGCCAAGTCTGTCTGTTGGCCCATATATGTGTTTTTAACCCCTAAGTGACGGCCCCATCGGGATTCTACGTCCTGGACTGCTGGGCTTAATTCCTAGAGGACGTAGAAATCTGCATCCTCTAGGAATGAAAGCCCAGCAGGCTCAGGACGTGATAGCTCCATGCTGCCGGTTACCGGTGGTAGCCGACATCATGGAGCTGTCATCCCGGGCCTCGGGACCCCACCCCCGGTAACGCGATCGCCGGTATCCACCGGATAGCGGTGATCGCGTTAAAGTCTATTGGAAGTAAAAAACAATTAAGATTTCAGCTCCCCTTACGGATCGGATCCGTAAGGGGAGCTGAGAGTACTCACCCCCGCTCCTTTGCGCCGTCCGGAATCTTCACTCTTCTCCCCGGCTCTGCCGCCAGCGTCTGTGCATGCGCGCCAGACGCATTACGTCACACGCAGAGAGCCAGGAGGCCCAGGAAATTTAAAAACTCCCTGCTCCCGGCTAGAATGAGTAGCCGAGAGCAGGGCGCTGTCACCGGGAGCTGCTGTATGCGGTTCCCGGTCACATGATCGCTGCTATCCAATGGATAGTGGTTGTTTGCGTCATCTATCATTTATTCCCTGCTATCCAATGGATAGCAGCGATCATGTAAAAGTAAAAAAAAGTTTAAAAAGTGTAAAAAAAAAAAAAAAAAGTTTGTTTTATCTCCCCTCATGGATCGTATCCATGAGGGGAGATGAAATCATGTACCTTAAGCCCCCAGATTTATCCGCGGACCTTGCCCGGCTTCTGCGCACGCGTCCGTCGCCAAGATGGCGGATGCAGTCGCAAAAGCCGCAGATTGGCGGGGTAATTTAAAATCTCCCCGCACCTGGCTACTAAATGTAGCCCAGAGCCTGGAGATTTCATGGGCGGCCATGGTACGCGTTTCCCAGTCACGTGATCGCCGTTATCCAATGGATAACGGCGATCACGTGAAAGTAAAAAAAAGCTCAATTTTCACCTCCCGTCACCGATCAGATCCATGAGGGGAGGTAAAATTACTTAACTAAGGCCACCGGCAAGGTTCCCTGACGGGATCCTTATCCGCGGACCTTCCCCCAGTTTTGGCGCATGCGCCCGTCGCCAAAATGGTGGACACAAGCGCAGAAGCTGGGGAGGGCAAGAGGAAATTTAAAATCTCCTTGCTCCTGCCTACTAAAGGTAGCCAAGAGCTTAGAGACGTCATGGGAGGCTGCGGTGAGCGTCTTCGGTCACGTGATCGCCATTATCCAATGGATAATGGCGATCACGTAAAAGTCAAAAGACAGTTAAAGTTTGACGTTCCGTTCAGTTTGGGCCCCGTTGTGCATCCAGACAGAAAATTAGGGCTACAATGGGTATATTTCTGAGCACGGAACAAATGGGGGTATACATTTTGGGGTAAATATCTTCATTCCTATGTGTGCTGTACAAAAAAAACTATTTTTAAAATGACATAATTGCCAAAAAAACAAAAATCGTAATTCTTTCCTTTTGCTTTGCTTCGATTCTTTTAAAAACGGTGGGGTCAAAATACGCAGTACACCGCTAGATGAATGCGTTAAGGGGTGTAGTTTTTAAAATGGGGTCATTAGTGGGGGTTCTCTATCATTTTGGTCACTCAAGGGCTCTACAAGTGGGCAATGGGGCCTAAAATCCCTTTAAGCAAAATGTCTGTCCTGAAAACCACCCGCTGCTCCTTTCGGTTAGGACCCCGTTGTGCATACGGACAGAAGATTAGGGCCACAATGGGTATGTTTCTGAACACGGGACAAATGGGGGTATCCATTTTTTGGTGAAAGCCTCCATTCATATGTCTGAGGTTCAAAAAAACCTGTTTTTAAAATTACATAATTGATTAAAAAAAAAAAAAAAAAAAAAAAAATCGTAATTTTTTACTCCTTTGCTTTGATTCATTCAAAAACTGTTGGGTCAAAATACGCAGTACCCCCCTAGATTAAGAGGTCTAGTTTCCAAAATGAGGTCATTTGTGGGGGTCCTCTGCGTTTTGGCCGCTCGAGGGGTCTACAAGTGAGCAATGGGGCCTAAACCGCCTTCAAGCAAAATGTCTGATCTGAAAGCCACCGGCTGCTCCTTTCCGTTTTGGCCCCGCTGTACATACGGACAGAAGATTAGGGCCACAATGGGTATGTCTCTGAACACAGGACAAACGGGGGGATCCATTTTGAGGTGTAAATCCTCATTTTCATGTGCACTATAGAAAAAAATCCTGTGTTAAAAATTACGTATTTGCAAAAATATGAAATTTTATTTTTTCTCCTCTAAATTGCATAAACTCCTGAAAAGAAACTGAAGGGTCAAAATACTCATGACACCCCTCAGTGAATACGTTAAGGGGTGTAGTTTTTTAATGGGGTCATTTGTGGGGGTAGCTATTATTCTGACACCTATGAGCCTTTGCAATCTTGGCTTGGTGCAGGAAAACAAAGTGCTCCTCCAAATGCTGAAAAGTAATGTTAAATTTGTATGTCTCCTAAATGGTTAAAAAAAAAAACGAAAGTTTTTCAAACGTGCGTCCAGAATAAAGTGAACAGATGGAAATATATATCTGAGCAAAAATTTGTACAGTATGTTTGCACATATTTGAGATATTACAGTTGAAAATGTGAAAAAAAAAGACAATTTTTAAATTTTTTCCCCATTTTTGGTGTTTTTAATAAATATACACAAATTCTATGGGTCTATTTTTACCACCTAATTGAAGTACAACATGTGGCGAAAAAACAATGTCAGAATCACTCGGATATGCAAAACCTTTACGGAGTTATGATATGTTAAAGGGGTTGTCCCGCGGCAGCAAGTGGGGTTAAGTACTTCTGTATGGCCATATTAATGCACTTTGTAATATACATCGTGCATTAAATATGAGCCATACAGAAGTTATTCACTTACCCCCTCCGGTGTTGGCATCCCCGTCTCCATGGATCCGTCTAAGGGCGCCCACCCACTGGCGTTTGCGACTTTCCCGCGTTTTTCGCCGCGTTTTTTGCCGCGTTTTCGCGGCTTTTCCATTAATTTCCATTGACTTTCATGGGTGCATTAGGAGAAAAATAAGGACACATATGCAACTGACAGTTCCTATGTTAAAAAACGCAAACGCAACGCAAAACGCCAGTGGACAGGAGTACATTCAATTCTAATGGCTCTGCAGGAAAAACGCAAAGAAAAAAAAAAAAAATCGCCAGTGGGTGGGCGCCCTAATTCTGTCCTCTTCTTGCTTTTTTAGAGGCACTTGCGCAGAAGGGTCTTCTCCCTTCTCTTCGGTCTCAGCACGAGCGGCGTTCTGGCTCCGCCCCATCACGTGTGCCGATTCTAGCCAATCAGGAGGCTGGAATCGGCAATGGACCGCACAGAGCCCACGGTGCACCATGGGAGAAGATCCGCGGTCCATCGTGGGTGAAGATCCCGTCAGCTGGCTCCTGCTCCCGGGTGGCTGAGATCCGCGGCGGGATATCGCATCACCCATGCACAGGCAGCCTTAATAGCTGCCTACAAATATGTGAAGGGCTGTCACAGTGCAGAGGGATCAGCCCTATTCTCATCTGCACAAGGAAAGACTAGAAGCAATGGGATGAAACTGAAAGGGAGGAGACACAGATTCGATACCGTGTTTCCCCAAAAACAAGACACTGTCTTTTATTAAATTTTGCCCCAAAAGAGGCAAAGTGTCTTACTTTGAGAGTGGGAGCGGGGCGTATACTGACCTTGCAGCCAGCATCTGTGTCCCCCGCAGCCATCCGCCAGGCTGCTGTGTAATCCTCCCCGCTGTCAGAGGATTCTCTCTCTGGTAAACGGGGCTTTGAATTCCCCCGGCTTCAGCAAGTGAGAGCTGTGATTGGATCAAGTGCCAGCCAATCACAGCCATTCAGTGAGGTCCTTCACTGAATGGCTGTGAATGATCGAGCGCCAGCCGGCGCTCAATCCAATCACAGCGCTCACTTGCTGAAGCCGGGGGAATTCAAAGCCCATTTGCCAGAGAGAGAATCCTCTGACAGCGGGGAGGATTACACAGCAGCCTGCCGCAGCGCCTGGGAGATGACTGCGGGGGACACAGATGCTGGCTGCGAGGGGAGTATTCCTTTTTTTTTTTTTACCACCTAGTGTAGCTAGGGCTCATATTTTATATTCTCCCCCCTTCCCTGGAAATCAGGGTAGGGCTTATTATTGGGATAGGTCTTATTTTCTGGGAAACTGTATTAGATAGTGAGGGGGATCAATGAAGGTTGCGACGGGAGTTCTTCAATGGAAGTGTTCAGAGGCTGGACAGACATCTGTCTGGGATAATTTAGTGATCCTGCATTGAGCAGGGGGTCGGACCCGATGACCCCGGAGGTATTTCTGTCTGGTTCCTTGCGAATCCTAGAATGACAGTTATTGGGGAATGTTCGGGTTTCCTAGTGAGAGAATCACCCTCTATGTCAGTGATGGCGAACCTTTTAGAGACCGAGTGCCCAAACTGCAACCTAAAACCCACTTATTTATCACAAAGTGCCAACACATCAGGGGGCGGGGCTTATCACGACGTATGAGTTTACCTCCGTCGTTATAAAAAGGACAGGGCTGCTACACAATAGACGGGGTGCAGATTTTGACCGCTTTTTGGATGCGGAAATGCTGCAGAAATTGCCACGGAAATTTCCACTGAGGACATTCTGCAGCATTTCCGCCACGAGTAAACATACCCCAGTGGTAATAGTGACCCCCAGCCACAGTAGCCCCCCGGAGGCAACAGTGACAACCCGCCCCCCCCGGCGGTAACAGTGACCCCCCTTCCCACGGCAGCCCACGGCGGTAGCAGAGATCCCTCCCCCCCCACAGGGGCCACCGGCAGTAACAGTGACCCCCCCCCCCGGCGGTAAAAGTGACACCCCACGGCAGACTCCAGCAGTAAAAGTGACCCCCCAGTTGGAATAGTGACACCCCACAGCGGCCGCCAGTTGGAATAGTGCCCCCTGAGACCCATATACTTACCCCATCCTCCTCGTGAAAGCACCGCTGCTAGCAGCACTGATCCCCGCTGCACAGTGTGACGTCAGTGTGCTGCTGGACGCCTCCTCCCCTTGCTCTCGTGGAACTTAAGGGGAGACATCAGGAGAGGGGGGAGGAGGATCCCGGCTGCACACTGAAGTCCAAGACTGCGCTGGGATAAGCGCCACTAGCAGCACAGCTGAGTGAATACCGGCAGGGGAGCCGCGGCACCCCTGCTGGTATTCATTAACGTGGTTTGCCCCCACTCCTTTAGAACATCTACTGTAGGCCAGACAGCGAGCGCTGCTCGGGATGATACTTCTGCCACAATGGAGGTTGCTTGTGTATAAACCAGACACATCAGACGTTAGTTAATTTCCTGCTCTTTATTAAAGTTGCAAACAATGAGTATTCCCGAGTATTCGGCCCCCGCCCGGACAGCACCCCCATGGTCCCCACGGTCGTCTCACCATATTCAGGTCCTATCAGACAGGCTGTCCTGTGATTGCTGCAGCTCAGCGGCTCCACATCGGTCCCTCCCCCGTTCGCTCACACCAGAAGGGTCAGTCTGCTGAGGATAAAGGCCTTCAGTCTATGAAGCTGCTCATCCAGCGACGTCTCATCTCCATCGTTGGCGATGATCCAATCAAACGTCACGCCGGTGTCCAGGCCGCACTCCGACTCCGCATCATCCACCTCTAGAAATAAGAGAATCTGCCGTTCTCACCAGGACACTTACCGGGTGGGGAGGACCTTAACCCTTTCCAATCCAATTTGTATCCGGGTTTTCCTAGGGGGCTTACTCTTTTTCTGCCGCTATACAACAGCGCCATCTCCTGGCTAAAGCCAGTACTGCATGAGGTGACACATTGGATAGGCTCTGACAGCAGAGAGGCTGGCAATATACAGTAAGAGAACACCGATGGATGTCTTTATGGCATTTAATTCAGAGGTGAAATGAACAAAAAAAAAAGCAATTTGTCCCCATTTTGTTTTGCCATGCAGGAAAAAAATAAATAAAAAGGGAAAATGCAAAATTTGTTAACTATTTTCATTTATACTTTTTATGTCCCTGTGGGGACTTGAACCTACGATGCTAGGATCGCACTGATAATACACTGCAGTACTTCTGTACTGCAATGCATCGCCACTAATAGCAATCATGGGTCATGCCAGATCTGGACGCCATTGTCTGGTGTCCGATTGGCCTGGCAACTTAATGGCCCTCTGCAACTACCTAGTGGAGTACTAATGACATTGGAGAGGGAGCGGCCGCCCTCTGTGAACCCTTTACATGCCGCTATAAACACTGATTGTAGCATGCAGAGGGTTAACAGCAGGGATTCGTGTGCTCCCCGATCCCCGCTGTTGCAGCCTGAGACCGGCTATCAATCATAGGATGCAAGCTTATGTTCTGGGGGAGGAAGGGGTTAAAAGGATGTTCCCAATACAGGCATTTATCGCCCAGCCACAAGACAGGCGGGACCCTCAGGGATCACATTCTCAGGACTGCTGGGGGTCCCGGGGTTTACCCACCACTGATCGGACTCACCCGGGGTGTACACCCATCCTCTGCATCGGCGGGTCTCCTGAGAAGCGGTCACACGGACGTTCTGCAGCACATCGCCATATGCCGCCAGGAACCAGTCCACATCCGACCTGCGGCGAGCGTCGCTGATGATCTGCGGAGACATTCATGGTAAAGACGGCGCCCCCTAATGGCCACATCGGCACTAGGACAGATGGGACGTGGCATCTCACCCACACCGGCTGCGTCACCCCCTCAACAATCAGCCGGCAGAAGTATCCGGGGTCCGCACTCCTCTTCTCCTCCCCCCAGAGGATCATCTCCGCCCGGTAAGTCTCCTTGTAGTCGCTGGTGTCCAAGAGACGCTGGAAGTCCAGAGCCCGCTCCTGTAGGATGGGGAGGCGGGTCATGTGAGGGCCCCAACACTCAGCAGGGGCCCAACCACAGACGGGCTACTTACCAGGGCAAACTGCTGCTTCAGGGGTCCGGACAGGCGCAGGAGGGCACAGACATCCCCACCCAGGCTGTAAGACACGGAGAGGGCCGTCAGCACAGCGATACACCCCTCCCCCCGGGGCCCAGGCTGCGGGCGCGCACCCCGCCCCCCACAGGGCCCTGACTGCGGGCGCGCACCCCGCCACCCCCACGCGCTCAGGCTGCGGGCGCGCACCCCGCCACCCCCACGGGGCCCTAGCTGCGGGCGCGCACCCCAACTTCCCCACGGGGCCCAGGCTGCGGGCACACCCCGCCACCCCCACGGGGCCCCGGCTGCGGGCGAGCACCCCAACTCCCCCACGGGGCCCTGGCTGCGGACGCCCACCCCGCCACCCCCACGGGGCCCTGGCTGCGGGTACGCACACCCCCCCACGGGGCCCTGGCTGCGGGCACACACCCCGCCACCCCCACGGGGCCCTGGCTGCGGGCGCGCACCCCAACTCCCCCACGGGGCCCTGGCTGCGGGCGCGCACCCCAACTCCCCCACGGGGCTCTAGCTGCGGGCGTGCACCCCAACTCCCCCACGGGGCCCTAGCTGCGGGCGCGCACCCCAACTCCCCCACGGGGCTCTAGCTGCGGGCGCGCACCCCAACATCCCCACGGGGCCCTAGCTGCGGGCACGCACCCCAACTTCCCCACGGGGCCCTAGCTGCGGGCGCGCACCCCAACTCCCCCCCCTAGCTGCGGGCGCGCACCCCAACTCCCCCACGGGGCCCTAGCTGCGGGCGCGCACCCCAACTGCCCCACGGGGCCCTAGCTGCGGGCGCGCACCCCAACTTCCCCACGGGGCCCTGGCTGCGGACGCCCACCCCGCCACCCCCACGGGGCCCTGGCTGCGGGCGCGCACCCCCCCCACGGGGCCCTGGCTGCGGGCACACACCCCGCCACCCCCACGGGGCCCTGGCTGCGGGCGCGCACCCAAACTCCCCCACGGGGCCCAGGCTGCGGGCGCGCACCCCAACTCCCCCACGGGGCTCTAGCTGCGGGCGCGCACCCCAACTCCCCCACGGGGCTCTAGCTGCGGACGTGCACCCCAACTCCCCCACGGGGCTCTAGCTGCGGGCGCGCACCCCAACTCCCCCACGGGGCTCTAGCTGCGGGCGCGCACCCCAACTTCCCCACAGGGCTCTAGCTGCGGGCGCGCACCCCAACTCCCCCACGGGGCTCTAGCTGCGGGCGCGCACCCCAACTCCCCCACGAGGCCCTAGCTGCGGGCGCGCACCCCAACTCCCCCACGGGGCCCTAGCTGCGGGCGCGCACCCCAACTCCCCCACGGGGCTCTAGCTGCGGGCGCGCACCCCAACTTCCCCACGGAACCCTAGCTGCGGGCGCGCACCCCAACTCCCCCCCCTAGCTGCGGGCGTGCACCCCAACTCCCCCACGGGGCCCTAGCTGCAGGCGCGCACCCCAACTCCCCCACGGGGCCCTAGCTGCAGGCGCGCACCCCAAATTCCCCACGGGGCCCTAGCTGCGGGCGCGCACCCCAACTTCCCCACGGGGCCCTAGCTGCGGGCGCGCACCCCAACTCCCCCCCTAGCTGCGGGCGCGCACCCCAACTCCCCCACGGGGCCCTAGCTGCGGGCGCGCACCCCAACTCCCCCACGGGGCCCTAGCTGCGGGCGCGCACCCCAACTCCCCCACGGGGCCCTAGCTGCGGGCGCGCACCCCAACTCCCCCACGTGGCCCTAGCTGCGGGCGCGCACCCCAACTCCCCCACGGGGCCCTAGCTGCGGGCGCGCACCCCAACTCCCCCCCTAGCTGCGGGCGCGCACCCCAACTCCCCCACGGGGCCCTAGCTGTGGGCGCGCACCCCAACTCCCCCACGGGGCCCTAGCTGCGGGCGCGCACCCCAACTTCCCCACGGGGCCCTAGCTGCGGGCGCGCACCCCAACTCTCCCACGGGGCCCTAGCTGCGGGCGCGCACCCCAACTCCCCCACGGGGCCCTAGCTGCGGGCGCGCACCCCAACTCCCCCACGGGGCCCTAGCTGCGGGCGCGCACCCCAACTCCCCCACGGGGCCCTAGCTGCGGGCGCGCACCCAAACTCCCCCACGGGGCCCTAGCTGCGGGCGCGCACCCCAACTCCCCCACGGGGCCCTAGCTGCGGGCGCGCACCCCAACTCCCCCACGGGGCCCTAGCTGCGGGCGCGCACCCCAACTCCCCCACGGGGCCCTAGCTGCGGGCGCGCACCCCAACTCCCCCACGGGGCCCTAGCTGCGGGCGCGCACCCCAACTCCCCCACGGGGCCCTAGCTGCGGGCGCGCACCCCAACTCCCCCACGGGGCCCTAGCTGCGGGCGCGCACCCCAACTCCCCCACGGGGCCCTAGCTGCGGGCGCGCACCCCAACTCCCCCACGGGGCCCTAGCTGCGGGCGCGCACCCCAACTCCCCCACGGGGCCCTAGCTGCGGGCGCGCACCCCAACTCCCCCACGGGGCCCTAGCTGCGGGACCGCACCCCAACTCCCCCACGGGGCCCTAGCTGCGGGCGCGCACCCCAACTCCCCCACGG
The DNA here is from genome assembly GCA_035609135.1 of Eleutherodactylus coqui. Classification (NCBI taxonomy): domain Eukaryota; kingdom Metazoa; phylum Chordata; class Amphibia; order Anura; family Eleutherodactylidae; genus Eleutherodactylus; species Eleutherodactylus coqui. The sequence continues at coordinate 226,125,972 of CM069410.1, read as the reverse complement.
GGCCCTAGCTGCGGGCGCGCACCCCAACTCCCGCCCTAGCTGCGGGCGCGCACCCCAACTCCCCCCCTAGCTGCGGGCGCGCACCCCAACTCCCCCACGGGGCCCTAGCTGCGGGCGCGCACCCCAACTCCCCCACGGGGCCCTAGCTGCGGGCGCGCACCCCAACTCCCCCCCTAGCTGCGGGCGCGCACCCCAACTCCCCCACGGGGCCCTAGCTGCGGGCGCGCACCCCAACTCCCCCACGGGGCCCTAGCTGCGGGCGCGCACCCCAACTTCCCCACGGGGCCCTAGCTGCGGGCACGCACCCCAACTTCCCCACGGGGCCCTAGCTGCGGGCGCGCACCCCAACTTCCCCACGGGGCCCTAGCTGCGGGCGCGCACCCCAACTTCCCCCCTAGCTGCGGGCGCGCACCCTAACTCCCCCACGGGGCCCTAGCTGCAGGCGCGCACCCCAACTCCCCCACGGGGCCCTAGCTGCGGGCGCGCACCCCAACTCCCCCACGGGGCCCTAGCTGCGGGCGCGCACCCCAACTTCCCCACGGGGCCCTAGCTGCGGGCGCGCACCCCAACTCCCCCACGGGGCCCTAGCTGCGGGCGTGCACCCCAACTCCCCCACGGGGCCCTAGCTGCGGGCGCGCACCCCAACTCCCCCACGGGGCCCTAGCTACGGGCGTGCACCCCAACTTCCCCACGGGGCCCTAGCTACGGGCGTGCACCCCAACTTCCCCACGGGGCCCTAGCTGCGGGCGCGCACCCCAACTCCCCCACGGGGCCCTAGCTGCGGGCGCGCACCCCAACTCCCCCCCTAGCTGCGGGCGCGCACCCCAACTCCCCCACGGGGCCCTAGCTGCGGGCGCGCACCCCAACTCCCCCACGGGGCCCTAGCTGCGGGCGCGCACCCAAACTCCCCCACGGGGCCCTAGCTGCGGGCGCGCACCCCAACTCCCCCACGGGGCCCTAGCTGCGGGCGCGCACCCCAACTCCCCCACGGGGCCCTAGCTGCGGGCGCGCACCCCAACTCCCCCACGGGGCCCTAGCTGCGGGCGCGCACCCCAACTCCCCCACGGGGCCCTAGCTGCGGGCGCGCACCCCAACTCCCCCACGGGGCCCTAGCTGCGGGCGCGCACCCCAACTCCCCCACGGGGACCTAGCTGCGGGCGCGCACCCCAACTCCCCCACGGGGCCCTAGCTGCGGGCGCGCACCCCAACTCCCCCACGGGGCCCTAGCTGCGGGCGCGCACCCCAACTCCCCCACGGGGCCCTAGCTGCGGGCCCGCACCCCAACTCCCCCACGGGGCCCTAGCTGCGGGCGCGCACCCCAACTCCCCCACGGGGCCCTAGCTGCGGGACCGCACCCCAACTCCCCCACGGGGCCCTAGCTGCGGGCGCGCACCCCAACTCCCCCACGGGGCCCTAGCTGCGGGCGCGCACCCCAACTCCCGCCCTAGCTGCGGGCGCGCACCCCAACTCCCGCCCTAGCTGCGGGCGCGCACCCCAACTCCCCCCCTAGCTGCGGGCGCGCACCCCAACTCCCCCACGGGGCCCTAGCTGCGGGCGCGCACCCCAACTCCCCCACGGGGCCCTAGCTGCGGGCGCGCACCCAAACTCCCCCCCTAGCTGCGGGCGCGCACCCCAACTCCCCCACGGGGCCCTAGCTGCGGGCGCGCACCCCAACTCCCCCACGGGGCCCTAGCTGCGGGCGCGCACCCCAACTCCCCCACGGGGCCCTAGCTGCGGGCGCGCACCCCAACTTCCCCACGGGGCCCTAGCTGCGGGCACGCACCCCAACTTCCCCACGGGGCCCTAGCTGCGGGCGCGCACCCCAACTTCCCCACGGGGCCCTAGCTGCGGGCGCGCACCCCAACTTCCCCCCTAGCTGCGGGCGCGCACCCTAACTCCCCCACGGGGCCCTAGCTGCAGGCGCGCACCCCAACTCCCCCACGGGGCCCTAGCTGCGGGCGCGCACCCCAACTCCCCCACGGGGCCCTAGCTGCAGGCGCGCACCCCAACTCCCCCACGGGGCCCTAGCTGCGGGCGCGCACCCCAACTCCCCCACGGGGCCCTAGCTGCGGGTGCGCACCCCAACTTCTCCACGGGGCCCTAGCTGCGGGCGCGCACCCCAACTTCCCCACGGGGCCCTAGCTGCGGGCGCGCACCCCAACTCCCCCACGGGGCCCTAGCTGCGGGCGTGCACCCCAACTTCCCCACGGGGCCCTAGCTACGGGCGTGCACCCCAACTTCCCCACGGGGCCCTAGCTGCGGGCGCGCACCCCAACTCCCCCACGGGGCCCTAGCTGCGGGCGCGCACCCCAACTTCCCCACGGGGCCCTAGCTGCGGGCGCGCACCCCAACTCCCCCACGGGGCCCTAGCTGCGGGCGCGCACCCCAACTCCCCCACGGGGCCCTAGCTGCGGGCGCGCACCCCAACTCCCCCACGGGGCCCTAGCTGCGGGCGCGCACCCCAACTCCCCCACGGGGCCCTAGCTGCGGGCGCGCACCCCAACTCCCCCACGGGGCCCTAGCTGCGGGCGCGCACCCCAACTCCCCCACGGGGCCCTAGCTGCGGGCGCGCACCCCAACTCCCCCACGGGGCCCTAGCTGCGGGCGCGCACCCCAACTCCCCCACGGGGCCCTAGCTGCGGGCGCGCACCCCAACTCCCCCACGGGGCCCTAGCTGCGGGCGCGCACCCCAACTTCCCCACGGGGCCCTAGCTGCGGGCGCGCACCCCAACTCCCCCACGGGGCCCTAGCTGCGGGCGCGCACCCCAACTCCCCCACGGGTCCCTAGCTGCAGGCGCGCACCCCAACTCCCCCACGGGGCCCTAGCTGCGGGCGCGCACCCCAACTCCCCCACGGGGCCCTAGCTGCAGGCGCGCACCCCAACTCCCCCACGGGGCCCTAGCTGCGGGCGCGCACCCCAACTCCCCCACGGGGCCCTAGCTGCGGGTGCGCACCCCAACTTCTCCACGGGGCCCTAGCTGCGGGCGCGCACCCCAACTTCCCCACGGGGCCCTAGCTGCGGGCGCGCACCCCAACTCCCCCACGGGGCCCTAGCTGCGGGCGTGCACCCCAACTTCCCCACGGGGCCCTAGCTACGGGCGTGCACCCCAACTTCCCCACGGGGCCCTAGCTGCGGGCGCGCACCCCAACTCCCCCACGGGGCCCTAGCTGCGGGCGCGCACCCCAACTTCCCCACGGGGCCCTAGCTGCGGGCGCGCACCCCAACTCCCCCACGGGGCCCTAGCTGCGGGCGCGCACCCCAACTCCCCCACGGGGCCCTAGCTGCGGGCGCGCACCCCAACTCCCCCACGGGGCCCTAGCTGCGGGCGCGCACCCCAACTCCCCCACGGGGCCCTAGCTGCGGGCGCGCACCCCAACTCCCCCACGGGGCCCTAGCTGCGGGCGCGCACCCCGCCTCCCCCACGGAGTCACCTGTATCGGAGCCGCTCGGTGATATAATCCTTCCCAGATTTCCTCTTCCCGCTGAAGAGAAGAACCAACCGGGGAGCCGCCATTACCGGGGATTCCCCCCTCGTGTGACCCTGCAGTCACATAATTCTCGCCCAATCGCCTCTAGCTCCGCCTACATAGTGGTATTGTCTCCATGGTAACACATCACGCTACCTGCTGCGGGAACTAAACACTAAACCCGGAGCAGCCAATGATAGCGCGGAAGTGGCCGCCCAGTGGGCGGAGCTGGGAGCTGCTGACTGAGCTCCTCCCCGGGATCTCGGAGCCCGTGTGCATAATAGTAAATTCCACACCACCTCTGCTCGATACGCAACCTGATTGGTTGTTTGGGTTGGCGGATTCACAGTGATTGGTTGTTTGTGTAGGCGGATTCACAGTGATTGGTGGTTTGGATTGGCTGATTCAGTGATTGGTGGTTTGGGTTGGCTCGAGCAGAGGTGGTGTGGAATATTAAAATATGCCGCCCCCTGTCGGGGTACAGAGGGGCCGCCGCAGATGTGGCGCATCGCCGAGGCGCGAGCGTCCGGCGTCTGTGCGAGCTCAGTCTGCAACGAGCAGCGCTATCCCCAGCCGACTGCGCCGGCCACGACTCTTTCACGTCAAGCTATGGTGCAGGGGGGAAACCATGGCTGTTTTCATGCAAGCACAGGGCGTCTGTCTGTGGCTAAAATCAGCGCCTATACATTTCAATGGAGCTGAGCTGCACTGCTACACACAACCAGCTGGACAAGGGCGGCGCTGGAGTTGGAAAAAAAAAGCAGCCATGCTATTCTCACCCTATCCATCTCCCTTAAAGGGATTCTGGCAGCACAACCTCTTTTAACACTCCCCTGCATCCTTAACTAATCTAACCTGTTGATTCAATTTACTGAATCCCATTGTATTCCTTCCCTCCCTCGTTTTCCTGGGGGGGGGGGGGGGGGGTCATCTCCCAGCGGCCCCTGTATGCTGACGCCGACATGACCCCGTCTAACTTCTGACACCCTTAGAGAGTCAACGGCGAGTGCGCAGGTGCATCCGGAAGGGGGACGCATGCACACTCGCCGTCGACTCTCCAAGGTCATCAGAGGTTAGACAGGCCAATCAGTGGGCGACGGGTCACTTGTCACGCCCTGACCACTGACCGGGCGGCAGTACTTGACATCCGGCAGGAACTTTGCTAGCTGCTGCCCTCCGCTAGAAAGGCTGCAGGAGGGACAGGAGAAGAGGCAGCTTCCTGGTGAACGGCCCGGCAAGGCACAGGGGAGTAGAGTTTTATTTTTCTGACAGAACCCCTTTAAGGGAGTCGTTTGGACCATCTTTCAATGTCCTCCTCACGACCACCCCTTTAATTCTGCGGCTCTGAGAGCGACGGGCACTGATAGGACGCCAGCCAGAGAGGAGGGGGTGACTCTGCTGCCCCCTTCCATCCACACTTCTGTCTGAGCTGCTGGTACCTCCCCAATCACCATTATGGGGTCTCTGATGGTAGATAGTGGGCTCAGGGCATGAGCCTTCCCCAACGGGAAACCATTAGCACTTGGCACTACCCTGCTGCAGACGGGCGGCTGCTAACTGCAAGCAGCGGCTCACAGGAATGTAAACAACTGCAAATGTTTTAAAGTTTTATTTCCAAAGTGCATTATTAGTTCAGTGAGTTAAATAAAAACCACAAACAGCATCAAACACGCAAAAAACAAAGTGCAACCCAGTGTGTGGACAAGGGAGAAGCGGTGTCAGCGGGCGTCCTCCAACCAACCAGGAGAGGGCAGTATAGAGCACAGACTGCTGCAGGACCCACGGGGTACCAGCCAAGGCAAAAGACGGACAGGAGGGGAAGCACAGAGTTATAGGATAGTCACAAAGGAGAAGGCAGGACGGAAAGGTAAGGGGCTGCACGAAGGAAGGAAGGTGGAAGGGAAGAAAGTATTAAAGAGAGAAACAGGAAGGAAGAGAAAGCATGAAAGAAAAAAGAAGGAAGGAAAAAAAGACAAAGTAGGGATTACTATTGAAGAAGCAGGAAGGAAAAAAAAACACAAATCCAGGGAGGAGAAGCAAAAGGATTGAGACATATAGAAGAAACAGGAAGGAAGAAGCACGAATGAAGACGTATAAAAAAGGGACAAGAAAAAAAAAGCCCAGACAAAAAAGGAGAGAGTACAGAAGAGTATAAAAAATGCATGACAGAGAAGGAGGGGGAAGGAAAAAGTGAAGGGAGAAGGAGGATGGAGAAGTATCAAGAGAAACGGGAAGGAAGGGGACAGACAAATGTCGCAAAGTAGGACAATTATAAAGGAAGGGCCGGGAATCATGAAGGGCCGGGAATCATGAAGGGCCGGGAATCATGAAGGGCCGGGAATCATGAAGGGCCGGGAATCATGAAGGGCCGGGAATCATGAAGGGCCGGGAATCATGAAGGGCCGGGAATCATGAAGGGCCGGGAATCATGAAGGGCCGGGAATCATGAAGGGCCGGGAATCATGAAGGGCCGGGAATCATGAAGGGCCGGGAATCATGAAGGGCCGGGAATCATGAAGGGCCGGGAATCATGAAGGGCCGGGAATCATGAAGGGCCGGGAATCATGAAGGGCCGGGAATCATGAAGGGCCGGGAAGAATGGACTAGTATAAAAGGTGCAATATGAAGAAAGGAGATGAAATAAGGGGATACATAAAGAAAGAAGCAAAGCAAGGAGAAGAGTAGAGGAAGAAGATGCATGGAAGGAAGAGGAGGGATGAAAGATGAAGTATCAAAGAAGGAGAAACAGGAAGGAAAAGGATGCACAAAGCAATGACAAACAGGAAGGAAGTGGGACGTATGAAGAAAGGGGAAGCACAAATGAGGATGTATGAAAGCACCCTGGGGTCTCTGCCTCAGTCTGTGACCTGGCGGGGCTTCTACTGCCAGGACACCTCTGCAATTTATCAAAAACATCTAAGTATTAGCAACAAGTGAAAAAAAAATCCAACATGGCCAACCACCTTTAGTCAGCATCTGCTGGGCTTCTTCATAGCCGAGACAGCAGAAAATGGTTTAAAACTCCCTTTTTGTCAATCGACAATATACAGTGTATACTCCCAGGGGGTCCGTCTACAGCCTCCAGGTCAGAAAAACATAAGGAGATAAACCCAATTAGATCTCAGAGTTTAGGTTCCAGGTATCATTCGCTTGGCTGCTTCTTCACCAGAGGTGGCTTACTGCCCCTCTCCACACTTTGTTCTTACTACAGCCCCTGCTGGTGTCAGACTAGAAAACAGGTGAGAACTGGTATTATTCTACAACTACCGTCCATTGTGTCGGCACAAAGAGGATCAAAAGAAATAAATGGGATGCAAAACAGAAAATTCAAACAAGATGGGAAAACTGGAGAGGGCGATCGTAACGTGGGAAGATTGTTGACTCCATGGAGAAGACAGAAGGGAGAAATAATGGATGAAACCAACAAGAAATTCTCACAGGACGGACTTCAATGTTAGAGTTCAAGTCCTAAGCAGAGAAAGGCCTGGAAGACGTCACACAACCATGGACAGCTAGAACTATAGGAGGAGCACGTGACTGCAACAGAACAGCATCTTTTCGAGTCTACCGTCTCCTGACTGTGAGGGCCACCTCACCCCACACCAGGAAAATAATCATCGGGATTGGTGATAAAAGAGGGAACTGTGCTGAAATGTCTAGTACTTCCTGGGGGGATTATGGTGGTCATCATACTTGTGATGGTGGTCTTTCGGTCTTCTCTCTTCATTATGTTTGTAGCCATAGTTGCCATGTTTATTCTTGTCTTCTCTATGTTTGTGGTGGTAATCCCCATCCCAGTCATGTTCATGTTTATGGTGGTCTTTATTATGCTTGTGGGGGTAGTCCGCATCTCGGTTAACATTATGTTGATGGTAGGCTTTGTCAAACTTGTGGTGATCGTTCCTATCTCGGTCTTTAGCTTCTTCATACTTTTGTGGGTAATTGTTAGGCTTGTCTTTGCCATGCTTTTGGTGGTAGTTCCCATGCTTGTCCTCATGTTTTTGGTGGAAGTCTCTATGTGTGGCCTTGTCTTCTTCATGCTTGTGATAGTAAGTCTTCGGTGGGTAAACTTGAGTGGGTCTTTGATCATTATCATGGAAGAATTCAGGCTGTGTATGTCCACGGTCACCATCTCTCCATGGTTTGTGATCGGCAGCCCAGTCATCACGGTGGAGGCTTCCATGTCTCTGATATGACTGATAACGCTTGTTCTCTGCATCTTTCTCGTGTTTCTTAAGATAAGGTTTATGTTCTACTCCTTCCTTGTATTTATCAGGGTTCCTCTCTTTATACTTGTCTGGATCTTTTCCAAATCTCTTATCGGGAAACTTCTGCTCCTTGTGGTGTCCACGGTTTTCTGGGTCGTAGTTATGCTGGTCATGGTGCCGTCTCTGCCACTCTTCCCGTTCTTCCTTATTATGGTGGTGTCCTCCAGCTTCTCTGCCAGGTTTGGTGTGAGGGTATTTTGGCTTCTTATCAGAATGATGGCTATGATAATGAAATGAGCCACCATTCTCGTCATGGTCACTGTGCTTGGGTGATCTCTGATTAGTTTTGGGATTGTGTTTGTCTTCATTCTTGTATTTGTAGTTAGATTCTTCTTTGTACTGAGGGTTTGGAGACCAGGGTTTGTGCTTCTCATAGGTCTTCTGCTTTTTGATAGGTCTGAAGTCACTGGAGTCTCCATGGTGGTCACTCCTAAAAAGCTTGTTGGCGACAGGATGTCGATCATCTGATTGGTTGAGGCCCTGGTCATAAGTCTTCTCCAGTTTTCCAGAGTATTTGTAGTACTTCTTGGTTTTCTGCTGCTCGTCCTTCTTTGCAAATCTACAAGAGGAATTAAGACCTGGAAGATGTTATTAGAGGAAGTGCCATTGACAGGTCACACAAGGCTATTAGATAATTGACAAATGATGCTGGCCTCCAGGTAGAGGAAGGAGGGGATGTGACAGACCCAAGACAACGTAAGATCTAACGAATTTTGGATGGCTAAATTCGACAAAGTGCTTGAGCAGGACAATGTTGGGAAAGCTGACTATATAGGGTTAGTCACAGAGCCTCTTTAATGAGCCAATAAATGTAAGACACAAAGTCTTTCTTGCCTGTCAAAAGTTAAAAGTTCTATTTGGCCATTTCTCTCAGAGAGCCAAGTGGTAACTGATGCAGCCACCATTCCGGCCCCTGTGGACTCCTGAATCTAATTATGGAGCAGCACATAAACAAAGGACATACCACTATACAACTGGCCACATGTGCGGTTCAGCAGAGGCTTGGGAATCTGGGTCAGAATCCCTGTAATAACAGCTATACTGGTTGTAGGACATCTTTTGAAAAAAAACAAAACAAAACACAAACATTCAGCCAAGAAAAAGCTGACAGAAGACCATGTTTAGTGGTCTGTGCACTCACCTTTTCTTGGTGGCGGCTTCTCCAAATAAGCTGATATAGACATATCTCTCAAAGTCGTCCACGATGTCATCATTTCCCATCTCTTTTCTAGCTACATCTTCCAGGAAATCCTCCATGTCATCCACAAAGTCCTTAAAGCGGATCTTATGGTGGGAGAATAGCGGCCCCTCAAAGGAGCCATCAAGAAGAGGTGTGAGTTCGGGGAGATGCTCTGAGAGATGGGACTTAGTCAGGTAATTCAGCAGAACTTCCTCAAACTGCTTCCTCTGCACAGGTTTCAGCTCCATGTTGAACAGATCCATGCCGTCCTTCCGAGCGCAGTCTTCCAGGCCAGAGCATCCCTCAGGAACGCGATACTGATGGTCTGATAGCTTCTTCCAGAACTTGTTGTGGTCATGGTGCCGATGCTCTTTTCCCCTCTCGCTGTCCTCCCGTCTCTTATGACTGTCCGTGAAGTCCTTCTGCCCCTTTCGAGGATGGAACCCTTCCCTGTCTTCTCCCCTATGATGCCCAGTCTGCCTTTCAGGGTGGTCGTGACGGTGGTGCACAGAGTCTTTGCTCCTGTGTTCTTTGTCCTTGCTCTTCCAGGTCTCCCGCTCCTCTTGGATCTCAACTCCAGCTTTCTCCTCCTGCCAATGTCGATGCTTCTTGTCCTGCCAATGCTTGTCGTCATGCTTTTTGCTCCTCCATTCTTCATGCTGTGACTCCCGGTGACTTTCTTCCGTCCAACGCTTGCCATGCTTGTAATGTGGTTTTCTAAAGTCTCCTCCTGGAGTGGAGTGGTCATAGAGCTTGCCAGACTTCTTCCACTCCTTAGGACCATGGTCCCTCTTGTCTTCTCCTACTTGCTCTTTCCTTCTCTGTGCATGTTCCACGTACTTCTTTTCCCACGTTTCAGATCTCTGAGCCTCCATGGCTAGCCTGCTGCTCATCTCAGAGAGCCTTTCTTGCAGTAACTTCTCATCCTCCTCTTCGGTGCTTTTCGTCACTAGATTTTCTAAGTCTTGTCTCATGGAGGCCACCAACAACCGTTGTTTATCCAGTTCCTGCCTCAGCATTTGGGACTCAGCCACCAAGGTCTCCTTTTGAGTCAAGAAGCCTTCGATCTGCCTTCTAAGAGCATCCAGATCCACCTTCACCTGGGCATTCTCTACCACCAAAGCTTCCTTCTCTAAGCTGCTGGTCTCGAGGACTTCCAGCTTCTCCTGTAGGCTCTGCAGCTCTTCCTTAGCAGACAGGTGCGCGGTCTCTTCTTTCAGCAGGGCGTCCTTCAGTCTGACGTTCTCTTCTGTCAGTCCTGGATGTTGGGGTCTTGGAGTAACGTTTCTCCCTTCACTGGTAGATAGCAAAGCTTCTAACTCTTCTTTCTGTGCCTATAAATGCATACATAGAGTCACCAGAGACCTTAGTCCACCATCAACATACAATTACCAACCTCTCTGGTGGCCTCCCCCTTACCTCCTACCACAGAGCCCCATAGGACCCCAATAATCACATAAAAAGAACACATAGCGCAACTACAGCCCACCAGGAAATGGCCACATAGTGTACGGTAAGTGGCGAGAAACTAGATCACAAACAAGGTTACACAGCAAAGGGCAATACGTGTTAGTGTGTCGGCTCAGCAGTGATGCCAAATGGCACCCGCCAAAATTGTGGCTGCAGCTCTGGATGTGACTAGAACATAAGAAACGACAACACTCAGGCTAAGTACAAAGTGATGTGAGCACTGTGTGAGGTCTTGTATGCTCAGAGTTGCTAAAACTACTATACACAGTGATGTGCAGCATTATATGGGGTTACCTGGAGATTGGCCTGCATATGACGAATCTCCTGGTTTTCCTTGGCAACCTTGTCCAGGAGGCCGCTCATGACCTGAAGGCTACTTGGATCTCCTGTGAACTGATCCGCATGCAGCTCAATCCACTCCTGGCCGGGAAAAAGATGTGGAAGCCAGTTAGAAGGTGTGCAAACCACTGGCAGCAACTAAAATATGTACCCCACTTTCCCCCAAAACCATCCATACAAGGGTCCTACAGACGGCAGCCCCATCTATCCATCCATGGGTCCTATAGAAGAGAGCTCCGTCTATTTATCCCTACAGTGGATCCTACAGATGGGAGCCCAATGCATCTCTCCCTACCGTGATCCTCCAGATAGGAACTACATCTATCTATGGGTCCTATAGAAGACATCCCTATGCATTCATATGAGGGTCTTACATACGAGGAGCCCCATCCGGTTATCCTACTTACCGGAGCTCCATCCATCCATTCGTATGGGAGTTCTTACACACGGGAGCCTCATCTATTCAGGAGTCCTATGGAAGAAAGCCCCATCCACCCATTCATATGGGGGTCCTACATACTGGAGCCCAATCTATCTCTCCCTATCACAGTCCTCCAGATAGGAACTCCATCTATCTATGGGTCCTACAGAAGACATCCCCATCCATGCATTCACATGAGACGAGGAGCCCCATCCATCCTATAGAAGAGAGCCCCATTCATATGGGGGTCCTGGATACCGGAGCACCATCCATCCATTCATATTCTGTACCAACACACGGGATCACCATCTATCCATTCACATGGGGATCCTACATACAGGAGCCCGATCTATCCATTTATATAGGGGCCCGCAGACGAGGCCCCATCCATCCATTCACATGGGGATCCTACATACAGGAGCCCCATCTATCTATTTATATGGAGAACCAACATACCAAATCCCTATCTATCCATCTATGGGTCCTATAGAATACAGCCCCAACCATATGAGGGTCCTACATATTGGGAGCCTTATTCATTCATATGGGGGTCCTATAGAATAGAGCCCCATCCATCGGGTGCTATAAAAGACATCCTCACCCATCCTACATATGAAAGCCATATCCATTTATCCATCCATCCATGGGTCCTATAGAAGAGAATCCCATCCATCCATATGGGGACCCAACATACGGGATTCCTATCTATCCATCCATACAGGAGTCCCATAGATCGGTCCTATAGAAGAGAGCCCCATCCATCCAATTATATTGGGAACCAACATACAGGATCCCCATCTATCCATCCATGGGTCCTACAGAAGAGAGCCTCAACCATCCAATCACGTGGGGGGGTCCTACTTACAGGAGCTCCATCCATTCATTCGTATGGGGATGCTACATATGGGAGCCCCATCTATCCACCCATCCCTGAGTCCTTTACAAGAGAGGCCCATGCATTCCATTCATGTGGATGGTCTTACATACGGGAGCCCCATCTATCCGTTTATGTGTCCTACAGAAGGGAGCCACATCCATTCATTTTTAAGGAGGTTCTACAGACAGGAGCCCTATCCATCCATTCATATGGGGGTCCTGCAGAAGGGAGCCACATTTATCCATCTGTGGGTCCTATAGAAGACATCCCCATCAATGCATTCATATCAGGGTCTTACAGACAGGGAGTCCCATCCATCCTATAGAAGAGAGCCCTATCCATTCATATCAGGGTCCTGCATACTGGAACCCCACCCATCCATTTATTTGGGGAAGAGAGAACCTACAAATGGAAGGTATCCCTATCCATGCATTCACATGGGGTCATACATATGGGAAATCCACTGGCGGTCCTACAGACTGAAGCCCAGTCCTCCCTAATGCGGTCTTCCAGATGGAAACTCCATCCATCTAAGGGTCCCTATAGAAGAGACTCTCATCCGCCCATTCATATGGGGAGGATGGAGGGGGGAATCCTACATACGGAAGCCCAACCATCCATCCATCGGTCCTACAGACAGGCTGGCACCAAAGTGTTAATGACAATGTATGTAGCGCCCTCTGTGGGAATGCTTACCTGAATGTCGGAAATTACTTGTGGCGGCTGCTTCTCTCCGTCCTTCATGCTGCGGGACACAACCGTCTGAGGAGTATCTGGGGGAGGCGGAAACAAAAAAGAAAAAAGGTGAGCGGTGATCGCATAAGCCCCCCAACACTTACTGTATACAGAGGAGGTGGTGGCACCCACCATCATCGGAGCTGAAACCACCGCCTGCGGAGAGAGCGGAAAACATTAGCCCATTAGGTCATTGACCAGTAAGACGAGGACCCTCGTTATATGTTAAACAGCCAGCTGGGGGCGTTCCAGTTACACCTCACCTGAAAAGACCAAAAGGCCAATGCAGATGAGGCCGAAGGCTGCGATGATCAACGTATTAAGGTTGAGGGATAATCCAGCATCTGCATCCTGTTGTGCGGCCTCTCTAACGCTGGGACCAGCACTGACTGGAGGAGCCGCTCGTCCCACGCGCTTCCTGAGACCCTCCACATCATCATCACTGCTGGAGCAGCTTACCTCCTCCAGGTCCCCCCCTATGGAAGCAAAATGATGGGGTGCATTAGAGACATGGAGGTGCAGCACACGAGTGGGGTCACACTGGATGATCAGCAAGTGTGGGGTGGAGGTCTCCCAGCAGAAGCCATGCAGTAGTAAGCCTAGTGTCAGGAGGAAGCTGCACAAGCCTTTCCTATTAATGACGGGCCACTAGAACACCACGCAGCACCTGTTCCGCTAGCCGAGTGCTGGCCCCAGGTCCTCAGGACACCCAGTGACAAGGGCTCAGGGATGAGTTGCGCTAGTTTCTGAAAACAACTCGCTTCAAGACAAGAAGAAGATAGAGTGGCGGAGTTAGAGGCGGATATTATAATAAGGAGTGCGCCTGTCCGTGCACGGATCCCAGAGAGGTGTGCTACGCCCCACACACTACTCACCCGCTGTGCTGGGACCTTTTGGGCTCTCCACCATAGGAGGTGGCTCCTGTTCCTCATCCAGCTTTTTGGGCTCCTCAGTGACTGGTAACTCCTGGTTGGCAGGGCCCTCACCGATCTCCTGGGAAGAGAACAACCTCTTATCACACTGTGACGAAATGACAGCTGCTGAAGGTTAGGCCGCTTAGTCAGTCTTACCCTGCTGAGCTTTCCATCTGGCGGTGGCGCAGCCTCCTCGCTGGCAGGGGGAGTCACTGGCTCGAAGCCTGCAATGACAGACACACAGGTGAGACTTCTGCGCAACAGGTGCTCTAGAGACGCCCCGCCCTCCACGCCTCCTCACCTGCAGCTGTGGCCTCTTCCGCTCCATCCTGCGTTGCTCCAACCGTCTCCACCGGGAAACTCTGCGCAGTAACAGATAACAGTCATCAATGACACCGAGAGCGCTCGTCAGCAGGGGAAGGACAGCAGACAGTAAGCACTGCTTAGTAACCACCCAATGGGGGTGAAGCTCCGCCCCCGAGTAACAGTGGGCAGGGGACGGTCCAGGGCAAGACCTAAATGGGGCAGTATCCTTCACAGCTTGGAGATTATGTCACCACTACTATAAATCATACATGGGGGCCTTGGACTGTACAATACAGGGTTTATATCAGTATGGGAGCGTTATAAGAGCAGTGGCTGAGATCAGAAGGAGCTCAGGACTGTAGATATAGGATATAAGTAATAATTGAACTAGGAGTGGGGGGGGGGGATGGGTCAGGGAATTCCATAAGCCCTATCACTCATCCCAGTCTGAATTGGCTGATAACAGGGAGCAGCAGATGGAGGAGACAGACTGCAGAGTTTAGCTATTCATCTCCTGTGCATATACTGGTTGCACCGGCAGGCATGTATTTACGGGCACATATCTCCTACAGCACTCAGCAGTCTTATCTGACTAAGGACTATATATAGCAGCACAAACCGCGTATACCAGATGGCCGGCGTGGGGGGTCCTGGGGGCTGGGCCCACCGCAGGGATCGCCAGAGCGTCCGCTGCGGGGCCACCGCAGGGATCGCCAGAGCGTCCGCTGCGGGGCCACCGCAGGGATCGCCAGAGCGTCCGCTCCGGGGCCACCGCAGGGCTCGCCAGAGCGTCAGCTGAGGGGCCTGGGGACACTGCACATCTTACCTCTGCGCTGGGGATCACCCAGTTATTCTCCGAGTCTCGGCTCTCCAGACTCTCCGCCATTCTTCACCCCAACGTGGAGGGTCGAGTCCTGCTGAAAACAAACAATGTGACACTCCAACCCCCACACCGTGTCCCACTGCGACAAACCCTCCCCTGTGAGAGCTATCAGGAGGTTGGCCATGATGGAGTGCGGTGAATGAGCTGGGCCTTCTGGCGGCTTCTTTACTCTTCGACTCACTTGCAAATTTATCCAAATGAGTAGAGAGCCGCCAGCTGACACTGAGAAGGGCAGCAGCTGCTGGCACAGCTGAAGGGGGGGCGACATGGTGGTACCGCAGGATCTGCCGTGTGACACCAGCATGAAGCCGCCAGGAACCCACATGAGTAGGAGAGGTGCCACCTACACCTCTATAAGGGGGTCCGGGACACACAGGGGCCACACTGCTGCCCTTCAGCTGTAACAGAGGGCATGTAAGCGGCTCACTCCTCACCCCCTGCGTGCAGCCACACGTGTGACGGTGACACCGAAGGGATAGCTGGCCAAGTAACAAGAAGCAGGCTGAGCCAGCGCCACCACACCACCAACCCAGCGCCGCCACCGAGCCAGCACCACCACACCACCAACCCAGTGCCGCCACCGAGCCAGCGCCACTACACCACCAACCCAGCGCCGCCACCGAGCCAGCGCCGCCACCAACCCAGCACCACCACACCACCAACCCATCGCCGCAACCAACCCAGCCCCACGAGCGAGCCAGCGCCGCCACCGAGCCAGTGCCACGAGCAAACCAGCGGCGCCACCGAGCCAGTGCCACGAGTGAGCCAACGCCACCAACAACCCAGCGCTATTAGTGAACCCGGGCCACCACTGACCCAGCACCACGAGCGAGCCAGCTGAGAGGTCATCACAGGACATGTATACAGCAGTGATGGCAGTGGGGGGCGCTCCTGCTCTGCTCTTTGGCCTGCTGGTGGGTGGAGGACCTCTAGCCTCTCCGAAAACTTTGTGGCGCCCCTCCTGGCCCACGGTGGCGGGTTTGGTGCAGACCCAGCCATGACATCCAACAAGCTGAGGGGTTCACATACTTCTGGCCTCAGCAGCTTGTCATGAAGACACCATAAAAGGCATTGAACAGCACTGAGCGCACCGACTGCACAAGTACAATGCCAGGGATCTACAGTGAAGACTGACACCACAGTGATCACGGCTGCGGGGAAGTGCATGCTGGGACTTGTAGTACCTCAGGACTGCACTCACATATCTAGCTCCGCACGCTTGCACTGGGAGTTCTAAGCACTATACTGAGCAACATGCTGGGACTTGTTGTCCGACCCCCTCACCTCTCGGGCTCCGCTCCGCCTCCTCCCAGGCCACTTCTACTTCTTCTTTTCAGTTCCTTGACTTTCACCAAACTTCTCCCTCAGACAGACACCACGTGACAGCGCCGACCAATCCTCGGAGCCAGAAGGCAGGATGCCGGTTGTCAGGGGGCAGATCAGCCCCGCCCCTAGCAGCAGGACAAGCCGATGATTGACAGCGGTGGATTAACACTGTGCCTGCTGGAGGTCAGTGACAGAGACAGGTGGGAGATAGGACAGAAGAAGAACACTATTCCCAGCAGCCCGTGGGCCGCACCTGTCATTAACCCTGACCCCAGGAGGATGATGGAAGTGATACATTGGTTGATGGGGAGATTAGATTGTGAGCTCCTGGGGTCAGGAATGATGGGGGTGATACATTGTGTGATGTGGAGATTAATATTGTGAGCTCCTGGGATCAGGGATGAGGAGGGTGATACATTGTGTGTGATGAGATTAGATTGTGAGCTCCTGGGGTCAGGGATGATGGGGGTGATACATTGTGTGATGGGGAGATTAGATTGTGAGCTCCTGGGGTCAGGGATGATGGGGGTGATACATTGTGTGTGATGAGATTAGATTGTGAGCTCCTGGGGTCAGGGATGATGGGGGGTGATACATTGTGTGATGGGGAGATTAGATTGTGAGCTCCTGGGGTCAGGGATGACAGTAGTGATACATTGTGTGTGATGGGCAGATTAGATTGTGAGCTCCTGTGATCAGGGATGATGGGGGTGATACAGGGTGTGTGATGTGGAGATTAGATTGTGTGCTCCAGGGGGTCAGGGATGATGGGGGTGATGCATTATGTGTGATGGGGAGATTAGATTGTGAGCTCCTGGGTTCAGGGATGATGAGAGTGATGCATTCTGTGTAATGAGATTAGATTGTGAGCTCCTGGGTTAGGGATGATGAGAGTGATGCATTCTGTGTAATGAGATTAGATTGTGAGCTCCTAGGGACAGGGATGATGGGGGTGATACATTGTGTGATGAGATTAGATTGTGAGCTCCTAGGGACAGGGATGATGGGGGTGATACATTGTGTGATGAGATTAGATTGTGAGCTCCTGGGGTCAGCGATGATGGAGTGATACATGGTGTGTGATAGGGATATTAGATTGTGAGCTCCTAGGGTCAGGGATGATGGGGGTGATGTATGTGATGGGCAGATTCGATTGTGTACTCCTGGGTTTAGGGATGATGAGTGATACATTGTGTGTGATGGGGAGATTAGATTGTGAGCTACTGGGGTCAGGGATGATGAGTGATGATGCATTGTCTGATGATGAGATTAGATTGTAAGCTCCTGGGGTCAGGGATGATGGGGGTGATACATGGTGTGTGATGAGACTAGATTGTAAGCTCCTGGCGTCAGGGATGATGGGGGTGATGCACTGTGTGATGATGAGATTAGATTGTGAGCTTTTGGGGTCAGCGATGATAGGGGTAATACATGGTGTGCAATGGGGAGATTAGATTGTGAGCTACTGGGGTCAGGGTTGATGGGGGTGATGCATTGTGTGTGAAGGAGAGTGATGGTTGTGGGGGATTCCTTATCGAGAGGAATAGGGGCCACTTTCTGCAGACCTGACACCTCACGAGAGGTGTGCCGTCTTCAAGGTGCACAAATCAAAGAGGTGTCTAATAGGCTGTCAAGACTCTTCAGTCGTACAGAACACCACCCATTCCTACTCGTACATGTAGGACAAATGACACTGCAAACAAGGACCTTGTAACTATCTGCAGAGACTTTGAAGACCTTGGAAAGAAGGTGAAGGAACTAGGAGCACAGGTGGTCTTCTCATCCATCCTCCCAGTGGATGCCCATGGAATAAGAAGACGGAACAGGATTCTAGAGGTGAACAACTGGCTACATCGATGGTGCCGTCAGCAAAGATTTTTTTCTAGACCGTGTATTCAATTACCTATATGATGGACTACTTGCTAGAGACGGGTTGCACCTTACAAAAACAGGTAAGCATATATTTGGTGGGCGCCTTGCTTCACTCATTAGGAGAGCTGTAAACTAGAACAATATGGGAAGGGAGGTGAAAGGCCAGGTAAAAATATACAGGTAATTAATACATTTGAGAACCTTCATATTAGAAGTGAAAAGAAAGAACAAAGACAAAAAATTCAGAAGGAAAGTAGAGGAGCAAGAGACACCGATCACAAACTAAAATGTGTCTACACAAATACACAGAGCATGGGAAACAAACAAGGAGAACTGGAGCTCCTAACACAAAAAGAGAATTATGATGTCAGAGGCATCACGGAAACTTGGTGGGATGATACACATGATTGGAATACAAGGCTTGAAGGAGAAATAGACCTAAAAAAAGGGGTGGAGGTGTTGTGTTGCATGTTAGGAAAACATTCATCTCCACAGAGATTCAAGCTTCAGAGCATGGGAGTTCTGTAGAAACTATTTGGGTAAGAATACAAGGAGAGAACAACAGAAAGGACACTATTGTAGGCATTTACTATGGGCCACCTAGACAAGCAGAAGATATTGATGAACTCTTTCTACATCAGATGGACAAGCTCTCCAAAAAGCTTCACATAGTGATCATGGGAGATTTTACCCATCCAGACATTTGTTGGGAATCTCTCTCAGGTAAAAGTAATGGATCCAACAAATTCTTATCCGCTCTTGCTGACAACTTTATCTTCCAGAAGGTTGAAGAGAAAACAAGGGGATCTGTTATCTTGGACCTAATTCTTACCAACAGGAAGGAAATGGTTGAAGAAGTAAGGGTGGCTGGGACCTTAGGAGGCAGTAATCATGGTATCCTTGAATTTAGGATAAAAAGGGGAGGAAGACCTGAGAAAACTCAGACCTCAAGGTTGGATTTCAGAAAGGCAGATTATAATGGACTCAGAAAGAGGATAGGAAGAATCCAATGGCTGGATGTTCTTCAGGACAGAAATGTCTAAGAAGGTTGGGAAGTATTGTGAAATGAGATTCTCAAAGCACAATCGTTAATAATCCCTAAAAGAAGGAAGAATGGGAAGCATTTAAAGAGACCAGGATGGATGAACACAGAACTTGCACACATGGTAAAAACAAAGAAAAACATTATCAAATGGAAAGAAGGGGGGAATATCTAAAGAAGAACATAATGCGGTCTGCAGAAACTGTAGGTCAAGTGTCAAAAAAGCTAAAGCTGATAATGAATTGAGGCTTGTAAGAGAGGCCAAAAGCAATAAAAAAAGGGTATGTCAAAAGCAAAAGAAAAGTCAAAGATGCTATTGGATGCTTACAGGATGAAAATGGTGAATTGGTTAAGAATGATGTTGAGAAGGCCGAACTTTTAAATTCCTGTTTTGTATCTGTTTTCTCTCAGAAAGTAGATGTAACATCAACTGATCTTCTCTGTGCTATTGGGGGAATAAAACAATGCAGGCTATATAAGCAGAGAGATGGTGAGGGAACACATATGTAGCGGCCTGGAAAAGGCACTACATTGCGCTGTTTAGCTATGGGGACCGATAATATAATAACCGGCACTAGGGTTTAATCTGAGTCAGTTTACACAAGGGATGCTGGTAACCTAGCAACCAGTTAGGACGTTTTTATCCAGTTGCACAGGATAGGAAAAAAATGCCTAGTGACTCAGGTGAGGCAGGTAGCCTAGCAACCAGATAGGCTGTGATTGGCTGCAGACAAACTGGTCAGGTGACAGAGATGATAAATAGCCGGACAACGGTCACAGGAGAGTGAGGGGAGTGCCAGGCAGGGAAGCACCAGAAAGAGTAGTGACAAGGAGAGGAGTGTCAGAAAAAGTGAGGTGCCAAAAGAGAGAAGTGCCCAACAGGGGTAAAGAAAGTGCCAGGCAGGAGAGAGAAGTGAAAGGGGAAACAAGAGAAAAATCAGAGAAACTGTAACTGAGGAGGAGCGACAGCTTTGACTGTGACTAGAGGAAAAATAAAAGACGTAAATATGAAGAGAGGAAGATAAAGAAATAAAGAGCTATAAATACAAAGAAGGATAGAGAGAAGGAATGGAGTAATTAAAGGGGTTGTCCGGCGGCAGCAAGTGGGTCTATACACTTCTGTATGGCCATATTAATGCACTTTGTAATGTACATTGTGCATTAATTATGAGCCATACAGAAGTTATAAAAAGTTTTATACTTACCTGCTCCGTTTCTGGCGTCCTCGTCTCCATGGTGCCGACTAATTTTCGCCCTCCGATGGCCAAATTAGCCGCGCTTGCGCAGTCCGGGTCTTCTGCAGTCTTCTATGGAGCCGCTCGTGCAGAATGCAGGCTCCGTGTAGCTCCGCCCCGTCACGTGCCGATTCCAGCCAATCAGGAGGCTGGAATCGGCAATGGACCGCACAGAAGAGCTGCGGTCCACGGAGACAGAGGATCCCGGCGGCCATCTTCAGCGGTAAGTATTGAAGCCACCGGAGCGCGGGGATTAAGGTAAGCGCTCCGGTAAGCTTTCTTTACCTCCCTGCATCGGGGTTGTCTCGCGCCGACCGGGGGGGGGGGGGGGGGGGGGGGTTTGAAAAAAAAAAAAAAACCCGTTTCGGCGCGGGACAACCCCTTTAACCAGAACCAGCATGGGTTTGTAACAAACAAGTCATGTCAGACTAATCTAATTTCCTTCTATGACAGAATCACTGACTGGGTTGATCAGGGAAATGCGGTGGATATAGTATATCTTGACCATAGTAAAGCATTTGACAAAGTATCCCATACCATACTTATTGAAAAAATGACCAAATATGGGATTGACAAGGCAACTGTTAGGTGGATTCACAACTGGCTGAGTGATCGTACTCAAAGAGTGGTCATAAATGGCTGCACATCCAAGTGGAAGAATGTATCAAGTGGGATACCACAAGGCTCTGTCCTAGGCCCAGTGTTGTTCAACATTTTTATAAATGATCTGGAGGAGGGAATTGATGGGAAACTAATCAAATGTGCAGACGACACAAAGCTAGGAGGGATAGCTAACAGTAGGGAAGAGAGAGAGAGAGAGTATTCAGAAAGATCTAGAAAAGCTTGCACAGTGGGCAGCGACTAACAGAATGGTATTTAACAAGGAGAAATGCAAATTCCTACCTCTGGGCAAAAAAAATTAAAAAAGCACATACAGAATTGGAGGAATTGGGCTAAGCAGCAGCACATGTTAAAAAGACTTGGGTATACTAATAGATCATAGACTGAACATGAGTCAACAATGTGATGCAGCAGCCAAACAGGCAAACACAATTTTGGGACGTATTAAGAGAAGCATAGAGTCTAGATCACGTGAGGTAATTATCCCCCTCTACTCTTCCTTAGTCAGACCTCATCTGGAATACTGTCTCCAGTTCTGGGCACCCCCCTATAAAAAAGACAGACAAACTGGGGCAAGTTCAAGGAGGAGTTATCAGGATGGTGAGCGGTCTGCAAATCATGTCCCATGAGGAACGGTTAAAGGATCTGAGAATGTTTAGGCTGAGAAGAGACTTAATAGCTCTCTGCAAATATCTGAAGGGCTGTCACAGTGCAGAGGGATCAGCCCTATTCTCATCTGCACAAGGAAAGACTAGAAGAAATGGGATGAAACTGAAAGGAGACAGATTAAATATTAGAAAAAAAACTTTGACAGTGAGGGTGATCAATGAGTGGAACAGGTTACCACAGGAGGTGGTGAGTTCTCCTTCAATGGAAGTGTTCAAACAAAGGCTGGACAAATATCTGTCTGGGATGATTTAGTGAATCCTGCACTGAGCAGGGGGTTGGACCCGATGACGCTGGAGGTCCCTTCCAACTCTACCATTCTATGATGGGGAGATTAGACTGTGAGCTCCTGGGGTCAGGGATGATACATTGTGTGTGATGTGGAGTTTACATTATCCACTCCTGGGTACATGGTGCTGTCATGGGGGTCCATATGTTACATCTGGGTATGTTGGTCGGGGTACAGATGTAGTTTGGGATCCCCGCAGCCATGTTGGGACCTTTAAACCATTCTCACACTTGACGCTTTTTACTGCAGTGTCCCAATCGCAGTGCAATGCTCGCTGATTTCAATAGCGCCTTGCAGAACTGCACTGTCTGCTCTATTTTTGTGCGTTCTTTTCTGCACCTCATCACCCATCACAAAATAGAGCAGAAAGCGCTAGAAAATTGCGGCATTAGAAACGCCGCGTTTGAGCGCTGGTCTGTGTGGCCCTAATGACATCAATGGTGGTGTTACAATCGCAGTAACAGCGGCCTTAGTTCTCCTGGGTGTCAGTGTGCTGCAGGGAAGCTCCCATCGTCCATGAATAGGGGGCCCGCAGGCAGCCGCAGACCCCTGCAGCATACTAAATACAAACTGGCGGTGGCTATTAATACACAGTGAGAACGCCAGCCCTATCTATAGCCCAGCGCAGCTGTCACGCCACGCACAGCTTAAAGGGCCAGCTCTCCTCCTGGAAGTCAAGACATTTCTCAGCATACCCAAGATCTTCTCTGCTTGGTGACATTTGCGGGCCAGGTGAGGATCACACAGCTGCAGCACTCGGCACAGTGTATCAGGGCTCCCGCTTTCTGTTTCAAGATCAGCACCTGACTTAGTTTCAGCTTCAGACTACGTATGAAAGCAAGCAGAGATCCTGAAGCTGGGGAGGAATCTTCAAGGATGAAGTTACATGTAGAGGACAACTGAAGATTCCTTGACTCCGGCCAGCGCGGATGATGGGAAATTCAGCACCAAAAACTGTGTATCTATGATTTATGGTGCGGCAGAGGGCGGGGCTATTCTGCCGCTGACCACACCCAGATCTAGTCTTGTGATTGGGCAAAATCGACATGCCGCATTCCAACATATTTACATGCAGATTCGTAAGTGACAGATCGCCGCTTATTGCGGATCCATGCAGAAACGGGTCATAAATTCGGCGCACAACGTTTACCTTTGGACAGTCCGGGCGTCGATCAGCGGCAGAAGAATCCTTGATTTCTACCACGGTTTTTCAGGCAGATTACGCCCCAATTGTATTTTTTAAGGTGCGCAAAAAAAAAGAAGCAACCAGGCCCCACTGACTTCCTGCCAAGTATGGTGAATAGGTACATCTCATGCGGACTTACACGGACCAGAGCGGGACGTGCTTTGGGGTCTGTGCAGGTAATACGGAGCCCTAAGGGCTCATGTCCACGGGGAAAATAAGAATTAAAATCCGCAGCGGATTTTAACTCTTCTCCCGCATGCGGATCCGCATCCCATAGGGATGCATTGACCACCCGCGGGTAGATAAATACCCGCGGATCGTCAATAAAAGTGATTTTAAAAAAAATGGAGCATGAAAAAATCTGGACCATGCTCCATTTTCGTGCGGGTCTCCCGCGGGGACGGCTCCCGCAGGCTTCTATTGAAGCCTATGGAAGCCGTCCGGATCCGCGGGAGACCTAAAATAGGAATTTAAAAGAATTTACTCACCCGCAGCGGGCCGGGAAAGTCTTCTCTTCCTCACGGCCGCATCTCCCTTGCTTCGGCTCGGCGGATGTGCCCGGCGCATGCGCGCGGCACGTCGACGACGTGCCGGCGACGTGAGGAATTCATCCGCCGGCCGAAAAAGAAGATCCGGCCGTGAGGAAGAGCAGAGCTTCCCCGCCCGCTACGGATAGGTAAATTCTTATAAATTCTTATTTTCAGCGCTGATGTCCGCGGGGCAGGAGGGACCCGCTACGGATTCTACATGTAGAATCCGTAGCGGGCCCGATTTTCCCCGTGGACATGAGGCCTAAACCTGCTGCTACGAATTCCTCACCAAAACGCACACGTTGCATATTTTGATGCGAAAATGCTGGCATGACTAAGCCATCTGCATTCTACATTGAGACGTATGGATTTTAGGTCTGCGTGTGGTGCAACATGACTCCGCCCCTGTGGAAGCCCTTAGCAGGCAGATTTTGGTGTGGATTTCCAGAGCAGCAAATTGCGCTGTGTTGCGAAGCACTTCCATTTTGTATGTAAGGTCCCCGACGCAGCGTCCCCCGACAACTCCTAACGTGCCCCGACAACCTCCTGCAGGGCATGCTGGTAGTTGGTTTTGCAGTCTCACAGCTCCTGTCCCCAGAATTTATCTCCATGTAAGGTGCTCCCCCCGCCCGTTGCAATATCCTCACCCCGAATCCGGACCACCACCATAGTCCAGACCCTCTTGTAGGCGGGAGGTGGATTAATGGCAAATACCGTAGCTTTAAAGCGACCCTGGAAAAATTGTGTCCTGAAAGCCAAGGGTGGAGGATCTTACCTGCAGCCCATCTTTTGGTTTCACCATTCTGGGAGTTCATTTTCAAGTAGCCATGATGGCTGCCATTCTCTAGCAATCTAACAGACGCTGATCATGTAAGCAGCACTGGCCAATCAGAGTGCAGCTACAGTGTATGAGTGGGCCCCACACCACCAACGCACTATAGATGCTCTGGTACTCTAAAGATGGCGGTGGCCACCGGAAAAATAGCAACGCTGGGACAAAGGGCAGGTAAGTGTTAAGGCAGAAATCAGAGGGTCGCTTTATAATGGGTGAGGCCTCCCTGTAGCAACTCTTCCTGTCCACTAGTCTCCGTACCCAGGAAGTGCCCAACATGCCCACTAGAGGGCATGTTGTGTGATTCATTGCAGTAGGCGGTTATCCTGATGCAGGGCAGCACGTTGGTGCACTACAACCCCCAGCGCTGCAGCTGCATTGCTGACTCCCCAATAGCAATGACCACTAGACCATAAAGACGAAACTGTGTCTGATACAAATCATACGACTGCGGGCGAGCAGATTTATTAAGTGCGTGTGAAAGAAGCGGTGCCCCGATGCAGGGCACAACGCGGGCACACGTGTCTTCTGTGGTGTCTTAATACAATGAGGTAGAATGACAGAAAACAGAGCAGCCCGTGCACAGGGAGCACATACATGCCGCAGCTGCTAGCTGAACCCCCACGTGCTGATCCGAGGGAGCGGGGGGTCAGTTAGCGTGTGCACACGGCAGCTGCCCTTATGACACAACCCTACACTGTTGGATGCAGTCCTGGACCCCACCAATGTAACATACATGACGAGCGGAGTGCGTCTCGTTGACCTGTACAGATAAAGCCGAGTGAGTCTCCTCCCGGGGCTCTCAGCCATCATTGGCGGCCACCAGCTGCCCCATCGGCTCTCGTATGTACACGGACTGGATGTCCTTGGTTTTCAGACAATAGTCGCAGGCCCAGACGGCAGACGACTCGCGGGTCAGCAGGCTGTAGGCGCTCTCGGTCATCCCGGTGCATTCGCGGTGAAACCACTTCTGACAAGAAGCTTCGCACAAGATGGCGTCCTGGTCATCATTCACCTCGTTGCGGCAGGCTCCGCAGGGGTACACCAGGCCTGGGGGAGGCTGGTGGCCTGTGGGTTTACTTACTGGGGGGATGTTGTTGACTTCTGGCGTGCTGCTGTTCCCCCGGGGGGCGCTGTTTGGAGTAAAGTTTTGCTGGTTGCCGTTGATGGCGGACGGGGAGCCGACGTGCTGCTCCTGGCTGAAGGTGTTGCCGGGAGGGTTTAGGCTTTTGGTGTGCTCCTCCACGCCTGGCGGGAAGCTCTGGTCTGTCCCAGCAAAGGGGCTGCTGTTGGGCGGAAGGCTCGGTCGCTGCATGGCGGCCTGTCCAAACGGATGACCGGGAGAGCCAAAGCGCTGAGAGAACGCGGGGCCACCAGGGGAGTTTAGTACAGGGCCCGGACCAATGTCCCCCCGGGGTGGCTGTCCCATGGTGGGCGACATCATAGGGCCAAAGCCTCCAACCGGCCCCTGCATCATCTGTCCGGCGGGTGGGCTGAAGCTCTGGCCCATGGCCTGGTTGAAGGGCTGGTTGGAAAAGTTCATGTTCCCTGGCTGCACATAATTAGGGTTCTGGGGCATCCCGAAGCCGGGACCCATCTGATTGGGAGGGAAGGGAGGCGGCTGTCGCCTCATAGGCTGCGGGCCCCCTGGATACCCCGGAGGCACCTGGTGCGGCATGCCTCCCTGCATACGGAAGTTCCCGAATGGCACAGGGTTGTTCATAAACGGAGAGGCGGCGGCGCTGACCTTCGGGGCCCCAAAGTCATCTTCAAATGGATTCGATGCGACCAAGTGATCCACCATAGGAGTTGGGGGAGGGGCAAACTCCGAGAGGTGAGAGTAAGCGGGTCCCTGCGGAGAGAGGAAGAGACACTGAAGACTACATTCATCTACGGCTGACCCCACAACTGAGCGATAGCACCCTCTGCAGGACACTCCCAGAAGCGCACTTCACACAAGACAACGGCTCCAGCCATGTGCTGCTGAAAGGCTGATACTGGCCCCTGCCACACAAGTCAGGCCAATATCGCGCCCAGCGGGCAATACTCCCCCTGTGCAGGAACCGCAAGCAGTATTTCCGTACGGTAATACTTAGCGGGGCTCCTTGGGACCTAACAACATTGGACACTCTGTGGCATACTTGCTGCACTTCAGCTGGTATTTCCCTTCAGTTATCCTGCAAACATCTGGTGAGTTTTCTCAGAGACGATTCTACAATGGTGCAAGGCGCGTCGTCATTGGACAATTGAGCGATGATTCATCAGGTGGTGGTACCCGGCTGTGGGGGATCCGGGGAGGGACACTCTTTTTGCTGGATGTGTTGTGCCAACAGTTGGGGTTCACTCACACAGGCGTGTTTGCCATGTGTATCGTTGCCAGACGCGCAGTACAGATTTTTTTTTTTCAAATCTAACCCAATCGCTTTTGATAGGCAATGACGCGGGTAACTTTGACCTAGCTGGAATGTCAATTGCGGAAGGGTTGTGGGTCGGACGGCTTCCACTGACTTTAACCCCTTAACGACCAGCCCATAGTGTTTTTACGTCCTCCCGAAGTGGGCTTTATTCTCTGAGGACGTAAAAACATGCGTCCTGCAGAGAATAAAGCCCCTCGGGCTCTGGACGTGACAGCTCCATGCTGTTGGTGTCCGCAGGTAGCCGACAGCATGGAGCTGTCATCCCGGGCTGCGGGGACCCCCCCCCCCGGCAATGCGATCGGCGCTATCCAATCGATAGCGCCGATCGCATAAAAGTTTAAAAAAGTTCAAAAAAAGTTAAAGATTCAGCTGCCCTGATGGATCGGATCATCAGGGCAGCTGAAATTACTCACCCTGGTCCGCCGCACTGCTCCCCGCTCTCCTGATGCTCCGGGCCCCGAAGCCGGTCTTCTGCGCATGCGCGCCAGGCGGCATTACGTCAGCCGCATGTGCAGAAGGCCTGGCGGCCCGGCAAATTTAAAATCTCCTGGCTCCCGGTTCCTGTAGGTAGCCGGGAGGCAGGAGATGTCAGCGGGGACCGTGGTGAGCGGTCCCTGGTACAGCGATCGCCGTTATCCAATGGATAACGTCGATCGCGGAAAAGTGAAGAAAAAAGTAAAAAACGGATAACGGTGATTAATAAAGTTAAAAGTAAAAAAAAAAAAAAAGTTATAAGTAAAAAAAAGTTTAAAAAGTTAAAGTTTCATCTCCCCTTACGGATTGTATCCGTAAGGGGGGGATGAAATTACGTACCCAACGTCCCGGATTTGCTCCCTGGCGGGATGTTGATCCGTGGACCTTACCGCAGCTTCTGCGCACGCGCCCGTCGCCATAGTGGCGGACGCATGCGCAAAACCTGTGGATTGCCAGCGTAATTTAAAATCTCCCTGCTCCTGGCTACAAAATTTATCCGAGAGCCTGGAGATTTCACGGGGGGCCGCGGTGAGCGGTTCCTGGTCACGTGTTCGCCGTTATCCAATGGATAATGGTGATCACGTAAAAGTAAAAAAAGGTGAAAGTTCATCTCCCCTCACCGATGCGATCAGTGAGAGGAGATGAAACTTTTTACCGGAGGCCTCCGTATTTGCACCCCGACGCGATCTTCTTCAGTGAACTTTCACGGATTCTGCGCATGCGACCGCCGGCAAAACACCGGACACATGCGCAGGAGTCGGGGAGCCCAGGAAACTTAAAATCTCCTTGCTCCCTGCGACCAACGGTGGCCGAGAGCCTGGAGCAGTGACGGGTGGCCTCATTGAGCGGTCCCCGGTCACGTGATAAAGTAGCGATTTAACATTAGGCCGGTCACGCATGACCGGAGAGGAATTACGGGTTCTGCATGCGCTTGATCAGCGGTAATCGACGGATCAATCACATGCATTGGATTACACAATTCCCCCCAATTAGCGGGTCGGAATTACGGAATCCACTCGCAGAAACAGAACACG
Source organism: Eleutherodactylus coqui (assembly GCA_035609135.1). Taxonomy (NCBI): domain Eukaryota; kingdom Metazoa; phylum Chordata; class Amphibia; order Anura; family Eleutherodactylidae; genus Eleutherodactylus; species Eleutherodactylus coqui. The sequence goes on along the minus strand of CM069410.1, from coordinate 226,097,587 downwards.
GCATGCTATATTTTACCGCGGATATCCGCGACCTAGAGCCCATTGTGCTCTATGACCGCGGATATACCCGCAGCCCATATGCAAACACATTGTGTACGGGCTGCGGGTACCCGGGTCTTCTCTAAGCGACGGCGCGGGAAATATAAACAAACAACGGTGTACTGCGCATGACCGCCTGTGTAGGCAGTTATGCGCAGTACATTACGTGGCCGTACGCAGGGTCACAGCTGGGATCCGCTGCGGGCCTCCGTAAGCGGATTCTGTATACGGCCGCGTGAGCCCGGCGTTATTTGGATCGCTACCTGTAATCCGTAATTTACAAGAAGCCCCGGGAACGCTCACCTTCATGCAGTTCCAGGAGCAGCTTGTTGAGCGCCCTCTGTGTGTGACCGCCGCACCGCAGAAAGATTACAAAGCCTCACAGCGCCACTTTTTACACCCCATCCCCGCCGCTGAGGTCACAAAATACCCCCAAAAAAGTGAGAGGGGGGGGGGGAGAATACCCGGTTTTCTTGCCCCATGTGCCCATCCCAACAAGCCTCCGTAATTACCCCTGTCTTCGGACATAACGCTGTTTATATTATTACTTTTATCTAATATTTAGGTAATGCCAAAAAATGGGGATGGCGGGGAGGGGGGGATTATTTTTAGGAAGTCAATTTTTATTCCGTACAAGTGGGCAATGGGGCCTGGAATTTATTCAGTTGTACCCTGAAATCCAGCGGGCATTCCCTCCATTATGGGCCTAGCCATGTGTCCTGTAAGTAGATTAGGGCCACAATGGATATGTTTCTAAACACGGGACAAATGGGGGGATCCATTTTGGGGTGAATGTCTTCATTCCTATGTACACTGTACAAAAAAAACTGTTTTTAAATTGACCAAAGCGCCCAAAAAATGAAAATCGTCATTTTTTCCTTCCGCTTTCCTTAGATTCATTCAAATACTGTGGGGTCAAAACACACAGCACACCCCTAGATGAATTCATTCAGGGGTCTAGTTTTCAAAATGGGGTCATTTGTGGGGGTTCCTTATTGTTTTGGCCGCTCAATGGCTCTATAAGTGGGCGATGGGGCCTGGAATTTATTCCGTTGTACCCTGAAATCCAACGGGTGCTCCTTCCATTATAGGCCTAGCTATGTTTCCTTTAAGTAGATTAGGGCCACAAGGGGTATGGTTCTGAACACGGGACAAACAGGGGTATCCATTTTGGGGTGAATGTCTTCATTCCTATGTACAGGGTACAAAAAAACCTGTTTTTAAATTGACACAATTGCCAAAGAAATGAAAATCATAATTTTTTCCTTCTGCTTGGCTTAGATTCATTCAAAAACTGTGAAGTCAAAAAAGTCATAGTACCCCTAGATAAATTCGTTAGGGGGTATACTTTTCAAAATGGGGTCACTTGTGGGGGTTCTCCATCGTTTTGGTCACTCAATAGCTCTACAAGTGGGCAATGGGGACTAAATCTCCTTCAAGCAAAATTCCTGTTCCGAAAGCCACCGGTTGCTCCTTTCATTTTGGGCCCCATTGTGCATCCAGACATACGATTAGGGCCACAATGGGTATGTTTCTGAGCACGGGACAGACAGGGGTATCCATTCTGGGGTGCAAATCCTCATTTTCATGTGTATTATAGAAAAAAGTCCTGTCTTTAAAATGACATATTTGCAAAAATATGAAATTTTAGTTTTTCTCTTCTAAATTGCATTGACTCCTAAAAAAAACCTGTGGGGTTAAAATACTCCTGACACCCCTCAGTGAATACGTTAAGGGGTGTCGTTTTTAAAATGGGGTCATTTGTGGGGGTATCTATCATTTTGACTCCTATGAGCCTTTCCAATCTTGGCTTGGTGCAGGAAAACAAAGTGTTCCTCAAAATGCTGAAAATTAATGTTAAATTTGTACGTCTCCTAAATGGTTAAAAAAAACGAAAGTTTTTCCAATGTGCGCCCAAAATAAAGTAAACGGATGGAAATATAACTCTTAGCAAAAATGTCTATATTATGTTTGCACATATTTGAGATATTGCAGTTGGAAATGTGAAAAAAATGACGATTTTTTCAAAGGTTTCCCAATTTTGGCGCTTTTAATAAATAAACACAAATTCTATCGGTCTTTTTTTTCCGTGTGGCGAAAAAACAATGTCAGAATCGCTTGGATATGCAAAACCTTTCTGGTGTTTTTACATGTTAAAGTGACACGTGTCAGATTTGCAAAATTTGGCCTGGTCATTAAGGCATAAACAGGCTTGGTCACTAAGGGGTTAATAAAAGCCGTCCATGCGCAATCCGCACACAATTAGAACATGCTGCCAATTTTCTTCTCCTAAAGAAGTCGGAATACGTTTGCAGGATAACTAAGAGAAATACCAGCTGAAGTGTATCAGACATTAGTAGAAAGTATTTCACAGAGAGGACCTGATGTCATTAGGGCCAACGGGGCCCCACTAAGCATTACCATATGGAGATACTTCTACTTGGGATTCCTGCTCAGGGGGCCTTCTGGGAGGAGAGGGTCTCCTGTAGTATCACACATACTATGAGCCCAAGCCCCCGTTATAGAGCGTGATGCCAGTAATACATGTCATGTGTGTAGAGTGGGGGAGGGTTAGTGCTGAGGGACAGATGGACTAGCCTACGGACAGCGAAGGGTCCCAACCTTCAGTAAGGGGCCACTCACTGCTCCCTTTACACCATTCTCACACAGGCGGTTATTTAAACACAGCATTTTTGATGCATCCCATCTTTGCAATGTGTGCAGAGCGTTAAAAATGCGCTCAACGCGCAAAAACAGAGCATACAGCGTTCCATTCAGCAACATTAGAAAAGATTCGCTAAAACGTTCGTCTGAGAAACCCCACTGAAATGAATGGGGGCCCAGTAGAGCGCTGTCATCAGGCGTTTGTAAGGCCTGCTAAATGCTGTGAAAAACCGCCTGAGAGAGAGCGGCCTCACTTACCGCTGATTCTTCTAACCCCCAGCTCTCCGTACCTGAGTGTTTGACTTGCGACGTTTCTTCTCTGGGCTCTTCATTTGCATGCCTGGAAAACACAGGAAACCAATCAGGTCATCAACAAATAATCATGTGACTTCCCCTCAACGAACCAGCGACGCCACCCCGGGGGAAGCTGGGGGGGCTCCCCGTACCGGCCGACGCCACCCCGGGTGGGGTGGGGAGGCTGGTCTCCCCGGACCGGCCGACGCCACCCCGGGTGGGGTGGGGAGGCTGGTCTCCCCGGACCGGCCGACGCCACCCCGGGTGGGGTGGGGAGGCTGGTCTCCCCGGACCGGCCGACGCCACCCCGGGTGGGGTGGGGAGGCTGGTCTCCCCGGACCGGCCGACGCCACCCCGGGTGGGGTGGGGAGGCTGGTCTCCCCGGACCGGCCGACGCCACCCCGGGTGGGGTGGGGAGGCTGGTCTCCCCGGACCGGCCGACGCCACCCCGGGGGGAAGGGGGGGGGGGGGGGGGGGGGATGGGGCTTCCCGGACCCGCCGACGCCAACCCGGGGGGGGGGGGGATGCGATGGGGCTCCCCGGACCCGCCGACGCCAACCCGGGGGGGGGGATGCGATGGGGCTCCCCGGACCCGCCGACGCCAACCCGGGGGGGGGGGAGGATGCGATGGGGCTTCCCGGACCCGCCGACGCCAACCCGGGGGGGGGGGGGGGGGGGATGCGATGGGGCTCCCCGGACCCGCCGACGCCAACCCGGGGGGGGGGGGGGGGGATGCGATGGGGCTCCCCGGACCCGCCGACGCCAACCCGGGGGGGGGGGGGGGGATGCGATGGGGCTCCCCGGACCCGCCGACGCCAACCCGGGGGGGGGGGGGGGATGCGATGGGGCTCCCCGGACCCGCCGACGCCAACCCGGGGGGGGGGATGCGATGGGGCTCCCCGGACCCGCCGACGCCAACCCGGGGGGGGGGGATGCGATGGGGCTCCCCGGACCGGCCGACGCCAACCCGGGGGGGGGGGATGCGATGGGGCTCCCCGGACCGGCCGACGCCAACCCGGGGGGGGGGGATGCGATGGGGCTCCCCGGACCGGCCGACGCCAACCCGGGGGGGGGGGGATGCGATGGGGCTCCCCGGACCGGCCGACGCCAACCCGGGGGGGGGGATGCGATGGGGCTCCCCGGACCGGCCGACGCCAACCCGGGGGGGGGATGCGATGGGGCTCCCCGGACCGGCCGACGCCAACCCGGGGGGGGGATGCGATGGGGCTCCCCGGACCGGCCGACGCCAACCCGGGGGGGGGGGATGCGATGGGGCTCCCCGGACCCGACGACGCCAACCCGGGGGGGGGGGGGGGGGGGGGGGATGCGATGGGGCTCCCCGGACCCGCCGACGCCAACCCGGGGGGGGGATGCGATGGGGCTCCCCGGACCCGCCGACGCCAACCCGGGGGGGGGATGCGATGGGGCTCCCCGGACCGGCCGACGCCAACCCGGGGGGGGATGCGATGGGACTCCCCGGACCGGCCGACGCCAACCCGGGGGGGGATGCGATGGGGCTCCCCGGACCGGCCGACGCCAACCCGGGGGGGGGATGCGATGGGGCTCCCCGGACCGGCCGACGCCAACCCGGGGGGGGATGCGATGGGGCTCCCCGGACCGGCCGACGCCAACCCGGGGGGGGGGATGCGATGGGGCTCCCCGGACCGGCCGACGCCAACCCGGGGAGATGGAATAAGGGGGCTCACCAGACTGGCCAACGCACAACAGCAGTAGATGGGACGGGGAAGAACAGCCAACGCAACGTGGAAAGGGGGTTCCTAACTGCTCTCTCATTGAGGTGTGAGGCCGTGTGTCACTATCCATGTACCGCTGACTGTAGGACCCGCACTCCCCCCATTCGCCTCCCCCGTCTCACCGGCTTTGGCTCTGCGGCCCGGGAGCGTTAGACCTTCCAGCTTGTCCTGGTCGGCGGCCATTAGAGAGAGCACGGCAGGAGGTCTAGAGGGCTGACATGTCCACCGGGCTGCACTGCGCTCCCCGCAGGTTCCGGCCGCTGACGAGGCGCTCCTACAGATTCTCAGGCCGCTCACCCGCACAAAAACCGGAAACGCCGAGATCGCAGCGGAAGCTGCCCGGGCGATACCACAGCAGAAACAGGGAGAGGACAAAACAGTGCGCTCGTCCCCTTCTCCGCCGCCTCTGTATACATTACATAATTTACTGCCTAATCCCCCTACCAATGAATGGTACCGGCCGCGCTTCCCCCAACTTCTATATGGCGGACTGCTCCATACGGAGCGCGCCGGGGGAGAACGTCGGAGTGACGTCAGAGACATTGATCGGTAGCTCCGGAGACCTACTAATCGCCTCACAGTGTGCATGAGGCTTGAGGAGCTGGCAGGCGTTTTTTTTTTTACAACCCAGTGTGGTATCATAATGAGCAAAAAACTGCAAACCTCACAAAGCTTGTTTTTCTAATGTTATTTTTTGGACATATAAACTGCCTTGTGTGACGTCACTCAAATACCGCGTCTAATGGCGTCCATATAACCATAATATAGCCATAATACCCCCATCTGCCCCCCACTAGAGTACAGAGACGTAATACCCCCATCTGCTCGCCACTAGTTAAAAAGGCCGTAAAACCCTCATTTGCCCACCGCTAAAATACAGAGCTGTAATACCCCCCATTAGCCGGCCACTAGAGTACAAAGCTGTAATATCCCTGTCTGCCCACAACTGGAGTACAGAGCCATGATACCCGTCTGCCCAGCAGTAGAGTACAGAGCCGTAATATCCCCCACTGCCCGCGGCTACAGTGCAGAGCCGTATTTCCCACCTCGAATGCCCACCAATAAACTACAGAGCCTTAACACCCCCAACAGCCCGCCACTAGAGTAAAGAGCCGTAATACCCCCGACTGCCCACAACTAGAGTACAAAGCCGTAATACCTTTGTCTGCTCACCACTAGAGTACAGAGCCGTAAAACCCCCATTTGCCCATCACTTGAATACAGAGCTGTAATACTCCCATCTGCCCTCCACTAGAATACAGAGCTGTAGGCTATTCTGCCCCCACTAGAGTACAGAGCCTTAACACCCCCATCTGCTGACCACAGCCACACCTGGACACACATCCTTATGTGTACTGACCTGGAGTGATTGGCTGACTGGAGTCACACACACACCGCCAGCACAATCCCCAACACCTGAGCAGATCATCTGTAGTACCACAGATCTCAGGAGACAGAGGCGACAAGTACAGAGCCGTAAGACCCCGTCTGCCCACCACCAGACTACAGAGCTGTAATACCACCATCTGCCCGCTACTAGACCAAGGAGCCGTAATACGTTCGTCTGCCCGCCACTAGGGTACAGAGCCGTTATACCGCCGTCTGCCCTCCACTAGAGTGCAGAGCTATAATACCCCCCTCTGCCCGCTACTAGACCGCAGAGCCGTAATACGTTCGTCTGCCCGCCACTAGAGTACAGGGCCGTTATACCGCCGTCTGCCCTCCACTAGAGTGCAGAGCTATAATACCCCCCTCTGCCCGCTACTAGACCGCAGAGCCGTAATACGTTCGTCTGCCCTCCACTAGAGTGCAGAGCTGTAATACACCCATCTGCCTGTGACTAGATTACAAAGCTGTAATAACCCCGTCTGCCCCTCTTTACTGTACAGAGCTGTAATACACCCGTCTAACCGCCACTAGAGTACAGAGGCATAATACCCACGACTGCCCCCCACTAGACTACAGAGCCGTAATTCCCCCGATTGCCCGCCACCAGACTACAGAGCTGTAATACCCCCGATTGCCCGCCACCAGACTAGAGCCGTAATTCCCCCGATTGCCCGCCACCAGACTACAGAGCCGTAATACCCCCGATTGCCCGCCACCAGACTACAGAGCCGTAATACCCCCGATTGCCCGCCACCAGACTACAGAGCCGTAATACCCCCGATTGCCCGCCACCAGACTACAGAGCCGTAATACCCCCGATTGCCCGCCCCTAGACTATACAGCCATAATACCTCCGTCTGCCCACCATTAGAGTACAGAGCCGTAATACCCACAACTGCCCACCAGTACAGTACAGAGCCATAATACCTCCGCCTGCCCACCATCAGAGTACAGAGCTGTAATACCCCCGACAGCCCGCCACTAGAGTACAGAGTAGTAATACCTCCATCTGCCTGCCACTAGAGTACAGAGTTGTAATACCTCCGTCTGCCCCCCACTAGGGTACAGAGCCGTAATTCCTCCATCTGCTCGCCACTAGAGTGCAGAGCCATAATACACCCATCTGCCTGCGACTGGACTACAAAGCCGTAATACCCCCATCTGCCCCTCACTACAGTACAAAGTCGTAATACCCCCATCTGCCCCTCACTACAGTACAAAGCCGTAATACCCCCATCTGCCCCTCACTACAGTACAGTACAGAGCCATAATACACCCGCCTGCCCGCCACTAGACTACAGAGTTGTAATACTACTGTCGGCCTGTGACTAGAGTACAGAGCCGTAATACACCCTGTCAGAGAGACGGGAGACCCCGACCGATCCTGTCTTGATCGCCGATTTGTCACAGATCGACTACTCCGAGCGCTCTTGCTGTTATGACCACTTGTCATAGCAGAGCCTTGATCGATCACTCTAGTGGAGGTTGCAGATTTTTACCCAGCTTTCCCAGGCTTCTGCACGCATGCAGAGTCCAAGCTCAAATCACCCCCTAATCCGGTCTAAACGCCTCCAGCACTTTATAATACCTCCACACACTAGCTGCCACCACCAGCTTATATCACAGGTAAGCTGGAACACAGACTATGAATTTTGAACAAAATTATCGGAGTTATGGTCCGTTTTAAAACAGACAAGGTTTGACTAAGAAAATGCAAATTTAGGGTGTATTCACACAACCGTTTTCACGCCCCGCCGATATACAGCGTCTCTCTCTGCAGGGGGAGGAGGCTGGAAGAGTCGGGAGCAGTGCTCTGAGCTCCCACCCCTCTGCACTATTTGCAATGAAAGGAGCCTGAACGGGGGCGGGACTAAGTTACGGGAATTAGCTCCGCCCCTGTCCCGCCTCTCCTTATTGAAAATAGTGCAGGGGGGGCGGGAGCTCAGTGTACTGCTCCCGTCTCTTCCAGCCTCCTCCCCCTGCAGAGAGAGACGCTGTATATCGGCTGGGCATGAAAACCCAGCCGATATACGGTCGTGTCAATGCACCCTTATTCTGGAAAAAGACTATCAGTGCTAAATATATATATATATATATATATATATATATATATACAAAATATACAGAAAAGGATGTTACAGTGGAGAAAAGAATTACGGAAAGATACCAGATTTGGGCTGCTCAACCCAAGGTTCTGAATTGTGCGTGGTCACAAGGAGAACCGGGAAAGTCCTTACGCTACAGCATATCTCCGAAAGTCTGACAAGTGGGTGTGTCTGACCGCCCAGTTTTTAAGGTTTCCCCAGAACACACCTTTCCTCGCCCCCTGTGATGTCATTCTGAGAGGGGTGGAGTAAATGCGTTCGTACCTGTGGAAAAAACATAATTCCCCATTTCGGCCATATCTCCACAGGAGATCCTCTGACCGAAAATATATGCCTGGTATATTTCGGGTCATGATTTTATCTACTCAGCAGTACCAAGCATGACCCTGATATGCCATTTGGGGGGTGTTCTGGGGCTCACACCTCCATTACTTTATATGCGTTTTAATCGGCCATTCTGTCCAATTCCGAAAACATAATTCATATCGGCTTTTACACAAAAAGACATTTTCCCCTTAATCTGACATTCAAAGCCAGCGTGTCCGAGAAATGCCATAGGTGTCAATCCTTGCTGGCAGGGGTGTAATTAGCATCCCCATGTCACTGGCTAACTTTATTGCAATCTAGACAAAGGACTTCAAGAGACCAAATGCACATCAGAGACCTCTGCAGCTGTGAGTAAGGAAAGAGTAATCAAAATGTTCCCAGTATCCAGAGCGGCACGTTGCTCTGGACAGTTGGGTGACACTTTATTGATATCATTATACCACAGCAGTGATTTCACATCCCGTGTAATAAAACTGATATCTGGAGTGCAGTGATGTCACCTCCTATATAACTGATATCTGGAGAGTAGTGATGTAACTGCTGTCTACAATAACAGATATCTAGGGGGGCAGTAATGTCATCTGTACAAGTTAGCTGATATCTGGAGAGCGGTGATGTCACTGCTGTATAATGTAACTGATATCTAGAGAGCGGTGATGTCACTGCAGTATAATATAACTGATATCTGGAGTGCAGTGATGTCACCTCCTATATAACTGATATCTGGAGAGTAGTGATGTAACTGCTGTCTACAATAACAGATATCTAGGGGGGCAGTGATGTCATCTGTACAAGTTAGCTGATATCTGGAGAGCGGTGATGTCACTGCTGTATAATGTAACTGATATCTATAGAGCGGTGATGTCACTGTAGTATAATATAACTGATATCTGGAGGGTGGTGATGTCACTGTGGTATAACATAACTGATACCTGGAGAGCGGTGAAGTCACCTCCTGTATAATATAATTGATGTCTAGAGATTGGAGATATCACTGCTGTATAATAAAACTGATATCTGGAGCGCAGTGATGTCACTGCTGTATAATATAACTGATATCTAGAGAGTGGGGATGTCTCTGCTGTTTAATATGGCTGATATTTGGACAGCAGTGATGTCACTTCCTGCATAATATAACTGAGTTATTGGAGAGCGGTGATGTGACCTCCTGTATAATATAACTGGAGAGGGGTGATGTCACTACAGTAAAATATAACGAATATCTGGAAAGCGGTGATGTCACTGCTGTATAATATAACTGACAACTGGAGAGCGGTGATGTCACCTTCTGTATAATAAAACTGATATCTGTAGAGCAGTGTTGTCACTGTTCTATAATACAACTGATAGCTGGAGAGCAGTGTTGTCACTTCCTGTATAATATAATTAATAGCTGAAGAGCAGTGATGTCACTGCTGTATAATATAACCTATAGCTGTAGAGCGGTGATGTCACCTCCTGTATAACTGATATGTGCGGAGCGGTGATGTCACTGATGTATAATATAACTGATAGCTGCAGAGCAGTCATATCACTGCTCTATAATATAACTGATAGCTGGAGACAAGTGATGTCACCTCCTGTATATTATAACTGATATTTAAAGAGTGATGATGTCACTGCTGTATAATATAACGGATATCTGGAAAGCGGTGATGTCACTGATGTATGATATAACTGATAACTGGAGAGCGGTCATGTCACTGCTGTCCAACTAATAGCTGAAGAGCAGTGATGTCACTGCTGTATAATATATCTTATAGCTGTAGAGCGGTGATGTCACCTCCTGTATAACTGACTAGCGTACCCGTCGCGCGTTGCTGCGAAGACAGACAGACATACATTCATTCGTTTTTATATATCTAAATAACAACCAATCACAGCGCAGCTTTCATGTTACCTCAGTGGTATAATATATAACAACCAATCACAGCGCAGCTTTCATGTTACCTTAGCAGTATAAAATATAACAACCAATCACAGCGCAGCTTTCATGTTACCTCAGCAGTAAGAGAAATAACAACCAATCACAGCGCAACTTTTATTCTGCCTCAGCAGTATAATATATAACAACCAATCACAGCACAGGTTTCATGTTACCTCTGCGGTATTATATATAGCAACCAATCACAGCGCAGCTTTCATGTTACCCCTGCGGTATTATATATAGCAACCAATCACAGCGCAGCTTTCATGTTACCTCTGCGGTATTATATATAGCAACCAATCACAGCGCAGCTTTCATGTTACCTCAGTGGTATAATATGTAACAACGAATCACAGCACAGCTTTCATGCAACCTCAGTAGTATAAGAAGTAGCCACCAATCACAGCACAGCTTTCATGTTACCTCAGCAGTATACGAAATAGCAACCAATCACAGCACAGCTTTCATTTTACCTCAGCATTCTCAATATCCAGCAATTGTCTTGTGAAACGTTCGGCGGAGGCATCATTTTCTGGTTGAACACGCATCCCGTTGCTCGTAATGCCTTTTGCTTTCGTGCTTGAGATGGAAATCAAACGATCTTTGTCTGGGGGGCATAACTGTCGACGATGCTCGCACGCGCGCCACCTATCGTAGGATAGATGTACTATGCCAGTAATCTTCCCAGGAGTGTACTCAACAACTTCCCAAAGTCTCATGGCGATTAGATGAATGGTGTAGTAATGCATAAAGGACAAACAGACATACAGATAGACAGACAGACAGATATACATTCATTTATATATATCAGGAAGTGAGAGAATTACATTCCGTACGTAAAATTTGGACGCTAATTCTTTTGCGCATAGAATTGAATAATCGACTTGGGACCCATTACCTCTTCCTATTTATGACATAATCAATGCCCATGCCAAATTTCAAGTTTCTATGACATTGGGAAGTGAGAAAATTAGATTCCGTACGTAAAATTTGGACGCTAATTCTTTTGCGCATAGAATTAGTATATGAGGAGGAGGTCGTCTGTGTAATATATTAGTATATGAGGAGGAGGTCGTCTGTGTAATATATTAGTATATGAGGAGGAGGTCGTCTGTGTAATATATTAGTATATGAGCAGGAGGTCTCACAATGCAGCTTTATAGAACATGTTGGGGCATGTTCAAGGGCGTACGATGTTGATGACATCAGTGATGACATCACAATTGCAGGTGGCTTACTTATTCGATCTACGTGGGGGGGGGGTCGTAACTTCCGACGACGCGCGCGCGCGCCATTTATCGTAGGATAGTTGTACTATGCCTATAATCTTCCCAGGAGTGTACTCAACAACTTCCCAAAGTTTCATGGCGATCGGATGAATGGTGTAGTAGCGCATAAAGGACAGACAGACACGCACGCACGCACACAGACATACATTCAATTTTATATATATAGATATGTGCAGAGCGGTGATGTCACTGCTGTATAATATAGCTGATATTTGGAAAGTGGTGATGTTACCTGCTGTATAACTGATATCTGCAGAGCAGTGATGTCACTGCTGTATAATATAACATAGCTGGAGAACATTGATTACACTGCTGTATAATATAACTGATAGCTGCAGAGCAGTAATGTCACTGCTCTATAATATACCTGATAGTTGGAGAGCAGTGATGTCACCTTCTGTATAACTGATATCTGCAGAGTGGTGAGGTCACTGCTATATAATATAACAGATGGTGGCAGAGCGGGCATGTCACTGCTCTATAACTGATAGCTGGAGAGCAATGATGTCAGCTCCTGTTTAAAATGATATCTGCAGAGTGGTGATGTCAATACTGTATAATATAACTGATAGCTGGAGAGCAGTAATATAACTGCTCTATAATATAGCTGAAGAGCAATGATGTCACTGCTGTATAACATAACTGATAGTGGTGGTCACCTCCTCTATAACTGATATCTGCAGAGTGGTGAGGTCACTGCTATATTACAGATGGTGGCAGAGCGGGCATGTCACTGCTCTATAACTGATAGCTGGAGAGCAGTGATGTCACCTCCTGTATAAACTGATATCTGCAGAATGGTGATGTCAATACTGTATAATATAACTGATAGCTGGAGAGCAGTAATGTAACTGCTCTATAATATAGCTGAAGAGTGATGATGTCACTGCTGTGTAATATAACTGATAGTGGTGGTCACCTCCTGTATAACGGATATCTGCAGAGTGATGATGTCACTGCTTTATAATCCAATTGATAGCTGGAGAGCGGTGATGTCACTGCTATATGCTATAACTGAAATCTGGAGAGCGATGATGTCACTGCTCTGTAATATAACTGATAGCTGGAGAGCGTTGATGTCACTGCTGCATAATATAACTGAAAGCTGAAGAGCAGTGATGTTACTGCTGTATAACTGATAACTTGAGCGGTGATGTCACCTTCTGTATAACTGATAGCTGCAGAGCGGTCATGTCACTGCAGTATAATGTAACTCATAGCTGGAGAGCGCTCATGTCACTGCTCTATAATATAACTGATAGCTGGAGAGTGATATCACCTCCTGTATAACGGATGTCTGCAGAGTGGTGATGTCAATACTGTATAATATAACTGATAGCTGGAGAACAATAGTGTAACTGCTCTATAAAATAGCTGAAGAGCGGTGATGTCACTTCCTGTATAACTGATATCTGCAGAGCGGTGATGTCACCTTCTGTATAATATAACTGATATCTGGAGAGCAGTGATGTCACCTCCTGCATAATTTAACTGGTATCTGGAGATCTGTGATGTCACCTTCTTTAGAATATAACAGATGCCTGGAGAGCGGTGATGTCACTCCTGTATAATAAAAATATCTGAGGAGCAATGATTTCACTGCTGTATAATATAACTGATAGTGGTGATGTCACCTTTTGTATAATATAACTGATAGCTGCAAAGCAATCATGCCACTGCTGCATAATATAACTGATAGCTAGAGAGCAGTGGTGTCACAGTTCTATAATATAACAAAGCTGGAGAGCGGTGATGTCACCTCCTGTATAACTGATATCTGCAGAGCGGTCATGTCACTGCTGTATAATATAACTGATAGCTGAAGAGCGGTCATGTCATTGCTGCATAATGACCAATACCTGGGAAGCGATTATGTCACCTCCTGTATAGTATAACTGATATATTATACAGCAGTGACATCACTGCTCTCCAGCTAATGGATGGCTGGAGACCGGCAATGTCACTTCCTGTATAATATAAATAACATCTAGATACTGGTGAAGTCAGCTCCTGTATAATATAAATGACATATGGAGAGCGGTGCTGTCACCCCCTGTAAAATATAACCGATAGCTGGTGAGCAGATGATTTCACTGCTGTATAATATGAGCGCTGCGGAATATGTTTGGTACTATATAAATAAAGATTATCATTATATCCCTGATATCCATTATATTCTATAGCAGTGACATCAGAAGAGCGATGAGATCACTGCTGTGTAATATAACCGATAGCTGGAGCGTGGTGAGGTGACCTCCTGTATAATATAACCGATAGCTAGAGCGCGGTGAGGTCACCTCCTGTATAATATAACCCATAGCGGGAGCGCGGTGAGGTCACCTCCTGCATAATATTACCCATAGCTGGAGCGCGGTGAGGTCACCTCCTGTATAACTGATAGCTAGAGCGCGGTGAGGTCACCTCCTGTATAATATAACCCATAGCTAGAGCGCGGTGAGGTCACCTCCTGTATAATATAACCCATAGCGGGAGCGCGGTGAGGTCACCTCCTGCATAATATTACCCATAGCTGGAGCGCGGTGAGGTCACCTCCTGTATAACTGATAGCTAGAGCGCGGTGAGGTCACCTCCTGTATAATATAACCCATAGCTGGAGCGCGGTGAGGTCACCTCCTGTATAATATAACCGATAGCTAGAGCGGTGAGGTCACCTCCTGTATAATGTAACCCATAGCTAGAGCGCGGTGAGGTCACCTCCTGTATAATATAACCCATAGCTAGAGCGCGGTGAGGTCACCTCCTGTATAATATAACCCATAGCTAGAGCGCGGTGAGGTCACCTCCTGTATAATATAACCCATAGCTAGAGCGCGCTGAGGTCACCTCCTGTATAATATAACCCATAGCTAGAGCGCGCTGAGGTCACCTCCTGTATAATATAACCCATAGCTAGAGCACAGTGAGATCACCTCCTGTATAATATAACCCATAGCTAGAGCGCGGTGAGGTCACCTCCTGTATAATATAACCCATAGCTGGAGCGCGGTGAGGTCACCTCCTGTATAATATAACCCATAGCTGGAGCGCGGTGAGGTCACCTCCTGTATAATATAACCCATAGCTGGAGCGCGGTGAGGTCACCTCCTGTATAATATAACCCATAGCTGGAGCGCGGTGAGGTCACCTCCTGTATAATATAACCGATAGCTAGAGCGGTGAGGTCACCTCCTGTATAATATAACCCATAGCTGGAGCGCGGTGAGGTCACCTCCTGTATAATATAACCGATAGCTAGAGCGGTGAGGTCACCTCCTGTATAATATAACCCATAGCTGGAGCGGTGAGGTCACCTCCTGTATAATATAACCCATAGCTAGAGCGCGGTGAGGTCACCTCCTGTATAATATAACCCATAGCTAGAGCGCGGTGAGGTCACCTCCTGTATAATATAACCCATAGCTAGAGCGCGGTGAGGTCACCTCCTGTATAATATAACCCATAGCTGGAACGTGCTGAGGTCACCTCCTGTATAATATAACCCATAGCTGGAGCGCGCTGAGGTCACCTCCTGTATAATATAACCCATAGCTAGAGGGCGGTGAGGTCACCTCCTGTATAATATAACCCATAGCTAGAGCGCGGTGAGGTCACCTCCTGTATAATATTACCCATAGCTAGAGCGCGGTGAGGTCACCTCCTGTATAATATTACCCATAGCTAGAGCGCGGTGAGGTCACCTCCTGTATAATATAACCCATAGCTGGAGCGCGGTGAGGTCAGCTCCTGTATAATATAACCCATAGCTGGAGCTTGCTGAGGTCACCTCCTGTATAATATAACCCATAGCTGGAGCGCGGTGGTCACCTCCTGTATAATATAACCCATAGCTAGAGCGCGGTGGTCACCTCCTGTATAATATAACCCATAGCTAGAGCGCGGTGGTCACCTCCTGTATAATATAACCCATAGCTAGAGCGCGGTGGTCACCTCCTGTATAATATAACCCATAGCTGGAGCTCGCTGAGGTCACCTCCTGTATGATTGATATCTGCAGAACGGTGATGTCACTGCTGTATAATATAACTGATAGCTGAAGAGCAGTCATGTCACTGCTGTATAACTGCTGATGTCACAGTCCTGACCGTCTGCTGCGGATGTCCGGGCTGCGGGTCCCTCCGTCACCCCTCCTGTCTGGAGCTTCGGGGAACCAGTGACAGCAGATCGTTATAGAGTGCTGTGTTCTTGTCGGGTGGCGTCTGCTCGCTCTGCAGTGACGAGTCTTTGCCGAGGGGAAGGTCAGCGGACACGACACAGCGGCTACACAAATACTACTTTAATCATGAGATTCCTTTGGTATATTCAAGGCAATTTGAAAAATAATATGAAAAACAAAAAACATGTACAAGAAAGTGAGAGCGCGCGGGGGAGGGGCGATATGCCGCAGGGCGGTGGCGACTTTGGTATCAGAATATAAATGTACATGCATCGGGGGATGGGCGGTTGTATATGTCAATGATTGTTGTGCATTTCTTGCTAGTGCGCCCAGTTCATAAAGGATCAGGCCTGGCATAGCGATGCCAGAATACAGTTCTGTCTATCATTAGAACCCTGCGGGCGGGCGGGCACACACCAGATCCCAGGGGCCAGATCCAGCTCTGTCCATCCTCCCGATCCCAGGGGCCAGATCCAGCTCTGTCCATCCTCCCGATCCCAGGGGCCAGATCCAGCTCTGTCCATCCTCCCGATCCCAGGGGCCAGATCCAGCTCTGTCCATCCTCCCGATCCCAGGGGCCAGATCCAGCTCTGTCCATCCTCCCGATCCCAGGGGCCAGATCCAGCTCTGTCCATCCTCCCGATCCCAGGGGCCGGATCTAGCTCTGTCCATCCTCCCGATCCCAGGGGCCGGATCCAGCTCTGTCCATCCTCCCGATCCCAGATCCACCTCTGTCCATCCTCCCGATCCCAGGGGCCAGATCCAGCTCGGTCCGTCGTCCTCGGGGAAGGGGATGGAATCACTTGTCTTGCAGCATGTGTAGCGAGTACAGTCCGTAATGACAGCAGAGTGTCTCTTCCGTCTCGCCGCAGCTAGGGAGGTTACTCAGTCCACGGGGAAGGGGTGCTATATAGTCTGGGCGGTGGGAGCCGCTTTATCCGTAGGTGAGGGCCCGAGACATCTGCAGTTATCCCTTTCTTAAGGCAAAAGGTTGACGGGGAGGTCAGAAAAGGTGCATATTCCATCGGGGGCACCAATGGGTTGCAGATGAAGGCATAGAAGCAGCAGAAATAAATAGGCACAGGGCCTGTGAGGAGGGCATCCAGCATGCACGGGGTGTGGGTCCACTCATTATTGCCTTTGGATGGACACAGGAGGCTGGGGGCCACAGCCAGACAGAAGGGGGAGGAGCTGTTCCAGGACAGCCCGCCGCCCAAAGTATCAACCATACAAATTAAAAAAAGGCACAGTAGACTGGTAGAGGTGGGTGCACGCCGCAGGCCGCCATGTGCTTGTAAGAGCCATCTTGTGCTCAGAAGTCCTCATCACCCCTGCCCTGTCTGGAAGGGCAGCTGGTGGCAGCATTTACTACAGCTGTGTGCGCCCAGTGACCCTACAAATTCCCTGATAGGTGAGGAGTACGGCGCCCAGCGACACAGCGGAGGGAGAGGCCGCTCTGCCCTCTAAGTAGAAGGATCATTGGTCGGAGGTGGAGGAAGGGGGTCTGCAGCTAAGGCGAGAGGGTCACTGTCTCCGCTCCACGGGCTGCTGGAGGCACAGCTCGCTGCCCGCAGATATGATGGGTAAGTGATTGTCCATGTGGTAGCTGATCAGATGACTCACACTCTCAAAGCGGTGATCCTTGGTCCGGACCTGGCAGAAAAACGCTAGGGTCAGCACAGGGTCAAAATGTGACACGGGAGGGCACAGGCAGTGATGAAGGAGGGGCACAGGCAGTGATGAAGGAGGGGCACAGGCAGTGATGAAGGAGGGCGCATGTGTCAATAGACAAAGATTAGGGGTTCACATGTGGCGATAGGTCATGCGGCCTGAGGGGTGCACATGCAATGACAGGCACCATGGAAAAGGGTCATGCAGCAATAGGCACCAGGCAGAAGCGGGCAGCAGGGATAAGGAGCGCTCCTACAGGTAAGAGATGAGCAAGCATGAGGGGTGCAGCATATGGCAATACGCCTACTGCCTATGAAGTGATTAGGGATGAGAGGGCGCCAGTAGCTTAGTGCCACATTATCCTCCACAACCACCACACAAGCTCAGCTTACCACGCCTTCAGGGTCCACCAGCAGCAGGTGCTTGGGCTGCCCGTTCTGCAGACCCGTCAGGACATATTGCCCAGGGGTGGTGGTACTCTCTCTCACCAGGAAGTCCCCATTGACCCTCAGCAGACGTTCGGCTTCTTTCCTGGTCATCTTTCCGTGGTACCACGGCTCCTGCTTCAGCTGCTCTTCCATACTCACACTAGACTCCCCCGGCGGTATGGCCTCCTCAAATGGCTCTGGAGGAGACAAGGCAGGTAGGTGAACACGTATGAGAGGGGAGGCCATTAATCCAGTCAGCTCACAGGTATAACCACTACTAGACTCACTCATATCAAAGATGTCTCTCTGGCCATTGGTGGCGCCACGTACAGGCTGGCGAGACTTGTCCAGGTTTTGCACATTTACATAGGAAGGGTCATCAAAAAGATCAGGCCGATTCAGGGGCTTGGCACCAGGCACTGGGAACCGATCCTTACCTGGAGGGATGGAGAGTCAATGAATCCTGAGATGGCAGGACCACAGGCAGCAATCACCTGCCCAACATTACCAGGGAGGGGGATGGGCGTAGTGAAAAGCATGGCACACACCAATCAAAAAAAACCTGTTACACAAGGAGGAACTAATCATAACGAGTCCAAACCAATTGCCAGCATGATGGAGGAGCAGCAATAGGGAAAGGAAGACATGGCTCAACAGGGATGTCTCCAACACACACAGCTCCCCTAGACTGCCAGGAATGTCTCCGACACAAACAGCTCCCCTAGACCGCCAGGAATGTCTCCAAAACACACAGCTCCCCTAGACCGCCAGGAATGTCTCCAAAACACACAGCTCCCCTAGACCGCCAGGAATGTCTCCAAAACACACAGCTCCCCTAGACCGCCAGGAATGTCTCCAAAACACACAGCTCCCCTAGACCGCCAGGAATGTCTCCAAAACACACAGCTCCCCTAGACCGCCAGGAATGTCTCCAAAACACACAGCTCCCCTAGACCGCCAGGAATGTCTCCAAAACACACAGCTCCCCTAGACCGCCAGGAATGTCTCCAAAACACACAGCTCCCCTAGACCGCCAGGAATGTCTCCAAAACACACAGCTCCCCTAGACCGCCAGGAATGTCTCCAAAACACACAGCTCCCCCAGACCGCCAGGGATGTTTCCCACAACTCCCCTGGATCACCAGTGATTTCTCTAAACACACACAGTTTCTTCAGTCTGCCAGGGATGCCTCGCACACGGCGCTCCCCTAGACCGCCAGGGATGCCTCGCACACGGCGCTCCCCTAGACCGCCAGGGATGCCTCGCACACGGCGCTCCCCTAGACCGCCAGGGATGCCTCGCACACGGCGCTCCCCTAGACCGCCAGGGATGCCTCGCACACGGCGCTCCCCTAGACCGCCAGGGATGCCTCGCACACGGCGCTCCCCTAGACCGCCAGGGATGCCTCGCACACGGCGCTCCCCTAGACCGCCAGGGATGCCTCGCACACGGCGCTCCCCTAGACCGCCAGGGATGCCTCGCACACGGCGCTCCCCTAGACCGCCAGGGATGCCTCGCACACGGCGCTCCCCTAGACCGCCAGGGATGCCTCGCACACGGCGCTCCCCTAGACCGCCAGGGATGCCTCGCACACGGCGCTCCCCTAGACCGCCAGGGATGCCTCGCACACGGCGCTCCCCTAGACCGCCAGGGATGCCTCGCACACGGCGCTCCCCTAGACCGCCAGGGATTTCTCCCACACACGGCGCTCCCCTAGACCGCCAGGGATTTCTCCCACACACGGCGCTCCCCTAGACCGCCAGGGATTTCTCCCACACACGGCGCTCCCCTAGACCGCCAGGGATTTCTCCCACACACGGCGCTCCCCTAGACCGCCAGGGATTTCTCCCACACACGGCGCTCCCCTAGACCGCCAGGGATTTCTCCCACACACGGCGCTCCCCTAGACTGCCAGGGATTTCTCCCACACACGGCGCTCCCCTAGACCGCCAGGGATTTCTCCCACAACACGGCGCTCCCCTAGACCGCCAGGAATGCCTCACACAAACAGCGCTCCCCTAGACCGCCAGGGATGCCTCACACACACAGCGCTCCCCTAGACCGCCAGGGATGCCTCACACACACAGCGCTCCCCTAGACCGCCAGGGATGTCTCACACACACACACAGCGCTCCCCTAGACCGCCAGTGATGCCCCCCCCCCCACACAAACAGCTCTCCCCTAGACCGCCAGGGATGCCCCCCCCACACAAAGCGCTCCCCTAGACCGCCAGGGATGTCTCCAACACACACAGCGCTCCCCTAGACCGCCAGGGATGTCTCCAACACACACAG
Source organism: Eleutherodactylus coqui (assembly GCA_035609135.1). Taxonomy (NCBI): domain Eukaryota; kingdom Metazoa; phylum Chordata; class Amphibia; order Anura; family Eleutherodactylidae; genus Eleutherodactylus; species Eleutherodactylus coqui. The sequence continues at coordinate 226,077,231 of CM069410.1, read as the reverse complement.
CGCTCCCCTAGACCGCCAGGGATGTCTCCAACACACACAGCGCTCCCCTAGACCGCCAGGGATGTCTCCAACACACACAGCGCTCCCCTAGACCGCCAGGGATGTCTCCAACACACACAGCGCTCCCCTAGACCGCCAGGGATGTCTCCAACACACACAGCGCTCCCCTAGACCGCCAGGGATGTCTCCAACACACACAGCGCTCCCCTAGACCGCCAGGGATGTCTCCAACACACACAGCGCTCCCCTAGACCGCCAGGGATGTCTCCAACACACACAGCGCTCCCCTAGACCGCCAGGGATGTCTCCAACACACACAGCGCTCCCCTAGACCGCCAGGGATGTCTCCAACACACACAGCGCTCCCCTAGACCGCCAGGGATGTCTCCAACACACACAGCGCTCCCCTAGACCGCCAGGGATGTCTCCAACACACACAGCGCTCCCCTAGACCGCCAGGGATGTCTCCAACACACACAGCGCTCCCCTAGACCGCCAGGGATGTCTCCAACACACACAGCGCTCCCCTAGACCGCCAGGGATGTCTCCAACACACACAGCGCTCCCCTAGACCGCCAGGGATGTCTCCAACACACACAGCGCTCCCCTAGACCGCCAGGGATGTCTCCAACACACACAGAGCTCCCCTAGACCGCCAGGGATGTCTCCAACACAAACAGCGCTCCCCTAGACCGCCAGGGATGTCTCCAACACACACAGCTCCCCTAGACCGCCAGGGATGTCTCCAACACACACAGCTCCCCTAGACCGCCAGGGATGTCTCCAACACACACAGCTCCCCTAGACCGCCAGGGATACCACACCCCCACACCCACCCTAGACCACCAGGGATGTCTCCCACAACTTCTCTGGATCACCAGTGCCTCACACACACAGCGCTCCCCTAGACCGCCAGGGATGCCACACACACACTCACACACACAGCGCTCCCCTAGACCGCCAGGGATGCCACACACACACTCACACTCACAGCGCTCCGCTAGACCGCCAGGGATGCGCCACACACACACAGCGCTCCCCTAGACCGCCAGGGATGCGCCACACACACAGCGCTCCCCTAGACCGCCAGGGATGCCACACACACACTCACAGCGCTCCCCTAGACCGCCAGGGATGTCTCCAACACACACAGCTCCCCTAGACCGCCAGGGATGTCTCCAACACACACAGCTCCCCTAGACCGCCAGGGATGTCTCCAACACACACAGCTCCCCTAGACCGCCAGGGATGTCTCCAACACACACAGCTCCCCTAGACCGCCAGGGATGTCTCCAACACACACAGCTCCCCTAGACCGCCAGGGATGTCTCCAACACACACAGCTCCCCTAGACCGCCAGGGATGCTTCACACACACAGCTCCCCTAGACCGCCAGGGATGCTTCACACACACACGCGGCGCTCCCCTAGACCGCCAGGGATGCTTCACACACACACGCGGCGCTCCCCTAGACCGCCAGGGATGTCCCCCCACACACGCGGCGCTCCCCTAGACCGCCAGGGATGTCCCCCACACACGCGGCGCTCCCCTAGACCGCCAGGGATGTCCCCCACACACGCGGCGCTCCCCTAGACCGCCAGGGATGTCCCCCACACACGCGGCGCTCCCCTAGACCGCCAGGGATGTCCCCCACACACGCGGCGCTCCCCTAGACCGCCAGGGATGTCCCCCACACACGCGGCGCTCCCCTAGACCGCCAGGGATGTCCCCCACACACGCGGCGCTCCCCTAGACCGCCAGGGATGTCCCCCACACACGCGGCGCTCCCCTAGACCGCCAGGGATGTCCCCCACACACGCGGCGCTCCCCTAGACCGCCAGGGATGTCCCCCACACACGCGGCGCTCCCCTAGACCGCCAGGGATGTCCCCCACACACGCGGCGCTCCCCCAGACCGCCAGGGATGTCCCCCACACACGCGGCGCTCCCCCAGACCGCCAGGGATGTCCCCCACACACGCGGCGCTCCCCTAGACCGCCAGGGATGTCCCCCACACACGCGGCGCTCCCCTAGACCGCCAGGGATGTCCCCCACACACGCGGCGCTCCCCTAGATCGCCAGGGATGTCCCCCACACACGCGGCGCTCCCCTAGACCGCCAGGGATGTCTCCAACACACACAGCTCCCCTAGACCGCCAGGGATGTCTCCAACACACACAGCTCCCCTAGACCGCCAGGGATACCACACACCCACACCCACCCTAGACCACCAGGGATGTCTCCCACAACTCCTCTGGATCACCAGTGCCTCACACACACAGCGCTCCCCTAGACCGCCAGGGATGCCACACACACTCACACACACAGCGCTCCCCTAGACCGCCAGGGATGCCACACACACTCACAGCGCTCCCCTAGACCGCCAGGGATGCGCCACACACACAGCACTCCCCTAGACCGCCAGGGATGCGCCATACACACAGCGCTCCCCTAGACCGCCAGGGATGCCACACTCACACTCACAGCGCTCCCCTAGACCGCCAGGGATGCCACACTCACACTCACAGCGCTCCCCTAGACCGCCAGGGATGTCTCCAACACACACAGCTCCCCTAGACCGCCAGGGATGTCTCCAACACACACAGCTCCCCTAGACCGCCAGGGATGTCTCCAACACACACAGCTCCACTAGGCCGCCAGGGATGTCTCCAACACACACAGCTCCACTAGGCCGCCAGGGATGTCTCCAACACACACAGCTCCCCTAGACCGCCAGGGATGTCTCCAACACACACAGCTCCCCTAGACCGCCAGGGATGCTTCACACACACACGCGGCGCTCCCCTAGACCGCCAGGGATGCTTCACACACACACGCGGCGCTCCCCTAGACCGCCAGGGATGTCCCCCACACACGCGGCGCTCCCCTAGACCGCCAGGGATGTCCCCCCACACACGCGGCGCTCCCCTAGACCGCCAGGGATGTCCCCCACACACGCGGCGCTCCCCTAGACCGCCAGGGATGTCCCCCACACACGCGGCGCTCCCCTAGACCGCCAGGGATGTCCCCCACACACGCGGCGCTCCCCTAGACCGCCAGGGATGTCCCCCACACACGCGGCGCTCCCCTAGACCGCCAGGGATGTCCCCCACACACGCGGCGCTCCCCTAGACCGCCAGGGATGTCCCCCACACACGCGGCGCTCCCCTAGACCGCCAGGGATGTCCCCCACACACGCGGCGCTCCCCTAGACCGCCAGGGATGTCCCCCACACACGCGGCGCTCCCCTAGACCGCCAGGGATGTCTCACACACACGCGGCGCTCCCCTAGACCGCCAGGGATGTCTCACACACACACGGCTCCCCTAGACCGCCAGGGATGTCTCACACACACACGGCTCCCCTAGACCGCCAGGGATGTCTCACACACGGCTCCCCTAGACCGCCAGGGATGTCTCACACACACACGGCTCCCCTAGACCGCCAGGGATGTCTCACACACACACGGCTCCCCTAGACCGCCAGGGATGTCTCACACACACACGGCTCCCCTAGACCGCCAGGGATGTCTCACACACACACGGCTCCCCTAGACCGCCAGGGATGTCTCACACACACACACACGGCTCCCCTAGACCGCCAGGGATGTCTCACACACACACACACACACACACACACGGCTCCCCTAGACCGCCAGGGATGTCTCACACACACACGGCTCCCCTAGACCGCCAGGGATGTCTCACACACACACGGCTCCCCTAGACCGCCAGGGATGTCTCACACACACACGGCTCCCCTAGACCGCCAGGGATGTCTCACACACACACGGCTCCCCTAGACCGCCAGGGATGTCTCACACACACACACACACGGCTCCCCTAGACCGCCAGGGATGTCTCACACACACACACACGGCTCCCCTAGACCGCCAGGGATGTCTCACACACACACGGCTTCCCTAGACCGCCAGGGATGTCTCACACACACACACACGGCTCCCCTAGACCGCCAGGGATGTCTCACACACACACACACGGCTCCCCTAGACCGCCAGGGATGTCTCACACACACACGGCTCCCCTAGACCGCCAGGGATGTCTCACACACACACGGCTCCCCTAGACCGCCAGGGATGTCTCACACACACACGGCTCCCCTAGACCGCCAGGGATGTCTCACACACACACGGCTCCCCTAGACCGCCAGGGATGTCTCACACACACACGGCTCCCCTAGACCGCCAGGGATGTCTCACACACACACGGCTCCCCTAGACCGCCAGGGATGTCTCACACACACACGGCTCCCCTAGACCGCCAGGGATGTCTCACACACACACGGCTCCCCTAGACCGCCAGGGATGTCTCACACACACACGGCTCCCCTAGACCGCCAGGGATGTCTCACACACACACACGGCTCCCCTAGACCGCCAGGGATGTCTCACACACACACACGGCTCCCCTAGACCGCCAGGGATGTCTCACACACACACGGCTCCCCTAGACCGCCAGGGATGTCTCACACACACACTGCTCCCCTAGACCGCCAGGGATGTCTCACACACACAGCTCCCCTAGACCGCCAGGGATGTCTCACACACACAGCTCCCCTAGACCGCCAGGGATGTCTCACACACACAGCTCCCCTAGACCGCCAGGGATGTCACACACACAGACACAGCTCCCCTAGACCGCCAGGGATGTCACACACACACAGACACAGCTCCCCTAGACCGCCAGGGATGTCTCACACACACACACACACACAGCTCCCCTAGACCGCCAGGGATGTCTCACACACACACACACAGCTCCCCTAGACCGCCAGGGATGTCTCACACACACACACACACAGCTCCCCTAGACCGCCAGGGATGTCTCACACACACACACAGCTCCCCTAGACCGCCAGGGATGTCTCACACACACACACAGCTCCCCTAGACCGCCAGGGATGTCTCACACACACACACAGCTCCCCTAGACCGCCAGGGATGTCTCACACACACACACAGCTCCCCTAGACCGCCAGGGATGTCTCACACACACACACAGCTCCCCTAGACCGCCAGGGATGTCTCACACACACACACAGCTCCCCTAGACCGCCAGGGATGTCTCACACACACACACAGCTCCCCTAGACCGCCAGGGATGTCTCACACACACACACAGCTCCCCTAGACCGCCAGGGATGTCTCACACACACACACAGCTCCCCTAGACCGCCAGGGATGTCTCACACACACACACAGCTCCCCTAGACCGCCAGGGATGTCTCACACACACACACAGCTCCCCTAGACCGCCAGGGATGTCACACACACACAGCTCCCCTAGACCGCCAGGGATGTCACACACACACAGCTCCCCTAGACCGCCAGGGATGTCACACACACACACACCTCCCCTAGACCGCCAGGGATGTCTCTCTCACACACACACACACACACACACACACACACACACACAGCTCCCCTAGACCGCCAGGGATGTCTCTCACACACACAAACACAGCTCCCCTAGACCGCCATGGATGTCTCACACACACACAGCTCCCCTAGACCGCCAGGGATGTCTCTCTCACACACACACACACACACACACACACACACACACACACACACAGCTCCCCTAGACCGCCAGGGATGTCTCTCACACACACAAACACAGCTCCCCTAGACCGCCATGGATGTCTCACACACACACAGCTCCCCTAGACCGCCAGGGATGTCTCACACAAACACACACAGCTCCCCTAGACCGCCAGGGATGTCACACACACACACACACACACACACAGCTCCCCTAGACCGCCAGGGATGTCTCACACACAGCTCCCCTAGACCGCCTATGCTAAATCACCAGCAACCTCTCCAATACACTCTCCACCACCAGTTATGTTTTCAGTAACCCCATCTCTAGCGTAGACCATCAAGGATGTCTCCAACACACACTCCGCTCCCCTAAACAGCCCGGAATGTCTGCTATAAGCCCTACCTCTGCCGTAGACCACCAAAAAAGTCTGTAATAACCCAATCTCTAGCGTAGACCATCAAGGATGTCTCCACAACACACACACTCTGCTCCCCTAAACTGCCAGGGATGTCTACAATAACCCCATCTCTATCGCAGCCCACCAAGGGTGTCTCTAACGCACACACTCCATATCCCTTGACTGCCAGCGATGTCTGCAATAAACTTATTTCTAGTGTAGACCATCAAGGATGTCCAACACACACTCACTGCTCCCCTAAACAGCCAGGGATGTCTCCAATACCCCATCTCTAGCGTAGACCACCAAGGATGTCCCCAATACATAACCACTATCTTAGTCCATGCTAGAGATCCCTAGTGGTCTAAGATAGTGGTTACGTATTGGAGACATCCTTGGTGGTCTATGCTAGAGATGGGATTATTGCAGAGATCCCTGGTGGTCTATCAGGGATGTCTGCAATAACCTCATCTCTAGTGTATGCCTCCAGAGAGGTCTCTCCAATAACCTCTTTGCCATCGCAGACCACCAACCTCTTCACTACCCTAGACCACTGGGAATAACTCCCAACACACTCTCCATTGGCATAGACCAAGGCAGTCTCCAATGCACTCCACTACCCTAGACCACCAGGATCATCTCCAACATAATCTTCACTACTCTACAGCACCATGAAAATCTCCAGTACTCTCCTCACTATCCTAAACTAATATGGATGTCTACATTAACCTCTTCACAAGATGGAGGGGCTGGGAAGTTACTGCTGAGAAATAATTAGTGGTAGGAGCTGGAAAGCTATAGTTCAGGTGATAGGAGTGTGAAGGGCTGGACAGGCCATGAGATGATATGGAGGACAGGTACTGCAGGTACCTTGCACTGTGAGATGCGGTTTTCGTGGGTCTTGTTCTGTGCCAGTTAACTGTCCTACAGGCTGTGGAAGAAGAGGACAGGTGAGACACTTGAATGGGCTACAAGGCCGGACGGTCACCTCTCTTTTCCTTCACTCACCAATGTGGCCCCCATATGATTTGGGCTCTGTCTTGGCAGCGAAGGAGCAGTTCCATCTCGTAATCTCATATCCACGACCCCACCAATTGGTGGCTCCTTCCCTGGGAAGTCATTGTAGTATGCATGGTCTGGAATCTCCTCTTCCTCCTCATCCCATGCTGAGCCATCAAACCCGGCCATCCTGGAGAAACACCAGTCATCCGTGAGAAAAGGTTACAGGTATCAGAAAAGTCCTGCTGACACTAAAGTCTGGAGAGGAGGACAACAAACCTGTCGTGTGGAGTCACTAGTTTA